>CM030364.1:21934067-23329067 GCA_017893485.1 Hemerocallis citrina | reverse complement strand
TGAATTTTTAGACAACTTGACATATCTGCATTCAAATTCACTTTTCCGTTGTTATAGAAAAGCAAATCCAATTCTGTCAGAGATTCTAGAAAGTAGACTCTCTTCCGGTTCTAACGCATATTCACACGATACATTCTAGAGACAGTAGTTATGCGTACAAATTCATTCTTTGCTGGTTTCGATGTTTCGCGCGCATTCTGAAAATTCAGAGTCACAATACTAAAATTGCGATATCTCACAATCTATACATTGGATTGAGAAACTGTTGGATGTTTCAGATATCTAGACTCGAAGGTCTATGATTTTCATGTAAAAAGTTTTTCGATCCAGTGTCGGGAACATGGTCGAATTCTCAGTACAAGATACCGATTAGTAATCCCGTGCAGGTTCAGAAATTCACAATATGCCAGTACTAAAATTGCGATATCTTACAATCTATATATCTGATTGAGAAACCTTAAGATATTCTGGATTTGGGACTCGATGGGCTACGATTTCCATGTAGAAAATCTTCAATCCAGTATCGGAAACATGGTCGAATTCTTAGTGCAAGGTCAAGAAATTTAGAGATAGTAAGGTTGAATATTCGATATTCAATAACACGATTCGAAATGTGTTAACGGTTCACTCTTGAGTTGATATAGCATGGAACAAGTGACTAGAAAGGAATTTGATAATAAAATATGATGATAACTAGACTACTTGCCATGAGTCCAAGGAAAATGCTTGTACGAGAACAAAAAGAGTGTACAAGATACTTGCCTTATAACGTGACGATTACGGTGGTGGTGTTAACCACAGAAAGAAGAAGCGACGTCGGCAACGGATGGCGGCACAACGACGGTAAGAATGGCGACAAGACGGTAGCGAGCGAGCAACGGTGAGCGACGGTGATGAGCGACAACAACGAGGAGATGGCACGGCGTCGGGTTGTTTTTCGGGGTTCACGGGGCCGTAGAAATGTAGTCGTCGGCTCGAAGGTGGAAGGTAAAGTGGAGCTCGGGTGTTGCTTGAGCTCTCGGGTGTGAAGAGGGAAAAGGAAGAGAAGAAGGGAATGAGGTGGTCTGCATGCTTGTGTGTGTGTGTGTATATATAGAAAGAAGAATGGAGTGAATGCATGCATGTATGCATGCATGTGTATTATATATAATAATATATAAGGAGATAAAGAGATGGGATGTTATCTGATGTGTGTGTGTATAAAATTAGGGGAGAAAGAGATGGGGGTGTAGAAAAATGAAAAAGGAGACACTGAAGGAAGATGGGATTAGGAGTAGTAGGGTGGTGGAGGCAGTAGAGTAGGAGAGAAAAAAAATGAGAGTTAGGCATAGAATGAGAAAAATGAGATGGTGAGATTGGCATATGTGAGTGATTAGCGGGAGTGGGTTAGGCAGATGGGAGAAATGTTGAGTAGGGATAATTGAGGTTAGAATTTGTATTTAAACTCCGATCGAAAAATTACAAAATTATAGAATTGATCGAAAAAATATTCTGGCTTTAGATAAAGAGTCCAAAGAGAAAAATAAAACTGATCTAAAAATTGAAGTACAAAAATTCACGTAATAAAATACGTACAACTGGAATAAGGAGTTACAATCCTACCCACCTTACAAAAGAAATTTCGTCCTCGAAATTTACTCAAGCGAGATATAAGATAGCTTAAGAAGCAAATGTAATACTCTTCAATGAAGAGTATAACAGAAGATAAAAGAAACAAAGAGTACAAAGGCACAAAAACAACTAAAAACAAATTTTGCATCCTCAACTGGAGGACTCAACAATTTAATGTTTAGGCTTAGAATCTGAACCACCGATATCGCTAACATCCCAGTTCAGCTGAGTCACAAGCTCATCTCGCTCTGGCACATACTCCTCTAATATTCTAAGTAACTCCTTAGGCGATGGAGCTGAAATCAAGATGCATCTGGCCTTACTGGATATAAACTCCTCAGCCATAGCTGAATCTATGAAGGACAGAAGTCAGTCGTAATATCCATCAACATTTAAAATACCTATCGGTTTGCTGTGGATCCCCAGTTGAGCCCATATGATTACTTCAAACAACTCCTCAAGTGTTCCATAACCTCCGGGTAAGGCTATGAAAGCATCAGCAGCACAAGCCATTTCAGCCTTCCTTTTGTGCATGTTAGAGACAACTCTAACATCTTCCACAGTTCCCCCAGTAATCTCTTTCGGCATCAGCGACTTGGGAATCACTCCCAAAATGTGTCGGCCACCAGCACGAACAGTGTCCGAAACCAGACCCATCAATCCTATGCTTCCACCACCGTAGACGAGATCGATATTCCTATCTACAAGCTCCTTGCTGAGCTCGATCGTGGCTTCTTGGTAACTAGCTCTTTTGCCAGAGCTACTGCCACAAAATACACAAATCCTGCCGAATCTCGATAAAGATGAAGAAAGCTTCATCTTCTTCCCCGCTTCACTCTCTTCTTCCATCGATTTTCTCTTCATCCCCGTTACCGATTCTTGATCTCTTCTTTCCATTTGCCAAGAAAATCTGAGCTCCTATTCTCTCTTTCTTTCTTGCTCCCGCCTCTGCTACTGGATTTTCACTCTCTCTCTCTTCTCCGAAGTTGCTCCCGAGTTGCCTTCTTCTTTCTCTTCTTCCCTTTCTTTCCCGGCCTCTCTCTCTCTTTCTTTCTTCTCTGACTTCTCTCTCTTTCTTCTTCCTTCTCCGAATTCTCTCTCTTTCTTCTTCCTTCTCCGACTTCTCTCTCTTTATTCTTCCTCTTTCTTTCTCTTTTTCTTTCTTCTTTCTTTGACTTCTTTCCTCATTTCTCTTCTTTTTATTTCTTCTTCTTTTTGTCTTTTCTTCATTAATTCACCGCCCCCTATAACCGGCCTATGATCAGTATCTGCACTTCGGCCCCTATCCATTCCAAATATAATATCGAACCTTGAGTTATTTATGACGATGAAGTTTGCTTTGAAATTCATTCTACGAATCAATAAGGAACTCTGCTACGCATCTGCTACGCTACTCTGATGGTGATGCTTCTAGATGCTAATATCACGTGATAGCGATCGATGAATTGAGAAGAATTAAGAGATTGGTAACACGAAGATGTTGGTTGTCAAACTTATTTGGTAAAGTTGGCCCCACCCACCAAACAATGTTGAAAAATTGTGGCAAGATTTGTGCCGCAAAGAAAAATAGGAGAAACGGGAATGAAGAATTTTTCAGTTACTCATCTCGCATTCTTATAAATGAGAGGTTTAGGAAGAAAGAAAAAAAATTAAGCAAGACAAGAACATGAAACAAGCAGAAAAGAAGAAAAGGAATAGAGTGTATATTTGTAAGGTGTAGTAATACTAGTTTTAGAAAATAGTGAAGAGTCTTCTTGTTGTTATAATAAAATATAATACAAGTTTCTAATTGTTTGCCATTTAGCTAGGGATGGCAACTGGGCCGGGTCAACCGGCGACCCACCCGCGACCCGGCCCACAAACCCGACCCGTTTAAGAACTTCGCGGGTTCAGGTCGAACCCGGTGAACAGTACCGGGTCGACCTGGGTCGCAATTTACGCGAATCGAATTTGCGAAACCCGGCCCACGAACCCGTTCCAACCCACGAAAAGGACCCGTTAACCCGCGGGTCGACCCGCAGTTTTCGACCCGTTCGACCCGTACGGGTCGAACGTTCGACCCGTGACGGGTTGACCGTTCGACCCGCGGGTCGAACGGGTCGAAACCCAATGGTCGACGCTGCTGCTCTCTGGTCTCCTCTGGATTGAGCCGTTGCAAATGGCTCTTAGAACCGTTTGTTTGGTTTTTTATTTTTATTTTATTTTTTTTTGTTTTTTCCCTCTAATTAGCCTATAAATATCCCCTAAAAATCTCAAAAAAAATCACACATCACTCTCTTACTCTCTCTACTATTATACATCATTTTAAAGAATTTTTGAACAATTGTAGTATTCATCAAATAATTGTACAAGGAGGCATATACACGATCAAATTTCGGTCGTATCGGAAACAAAATTCAACGTCTTCAACGTCTTCAACTCTCTTCAACCCTCGTCAAATCTACTTCAACCTCTTCTCAACTCTTCAATTGCGGAATCAGCAAAGCGATCCTCCATCTTTTCTATTATATTCTTATTTTCACGGTTTTTTTTACATACGCGTATTCTACGGTGAACGGTATCAAAATATCTCTACCTCTCTTGTTAATTTTTTTTTTGCGTTGTAGTTAAAATTATTGTTTGTTTTTTGAACTTCTCTATCTCAACCCTCTTGTTTTTTAGATTTTTTTTGTATAATTCACCGCTCCTACATTGTAGATTTTTTTTACATATTTTAGCACATTACCACATTATGTCTAGATCACGCGGTAGCGGTCGTAGCGGACAAGATTCCTCCTCCTCTTCACGTAGGCCACCAATTGTCCCAACTAGTGAGCCCGCCCAAGATTACATTGATCCTACTATGGAACAATGGGGTACACACGACATGGATGTTGTAGGTGACATTCAATTAGAAGAAGAACAACAACAACAACAACCCGAAACCACACAACCCCGCAGTAGTAGGAAAAGTAGAGGAGAAACTAGCGATTGGCACAAGTTTTATGAGTATATCCCGAACGAACATACTCCGGGTGTAGGTTTGAAAGTGTGTAAAAAATGTAGTAAAACATACAAATTCAAGAGGGGTGACGGCACCGGTACAATTAGTAGGCACATACAACATAATCATAAAGAATTTCTTGATCAAATACAAGGCCAACAAAAAATCAACCCTAGGACCGGTCAAGTAGATAGCCACCCTTATGATCCCGAACTTGTTCGTCGGGAAATGGCCCGATTAGTCATTAAGGAAGAGTTGCCATTTTCCTATCCCGAGAGTAGGAACTTGGAAAATTTTAATCAAACGGCCTTAAACCCTCATTTTAAAAGAATTCCGAGAAATACTTGCAAATCGGATTGTTTTAAAATATATGTTGAAATGAAGGACGCGTTGATTGCAATTTTATGGAGTTTAACTTGTAGGGTTAGTTTAACTTCAGATTGTTGGACGGGTGTCAACAATATTCCAACGATGGGAATAACCTGTCATTGGATCGACAATGATTGGATTCTTCAAAAAAGAATCATATCACTTGCGTCGTTGCCGTATCCCCATAGTGGCGCTGAAATAGCAAACCGTATTATAGAAATTTGTGATGTTTTTCATATTCGCGATAAAATTATGGCTATTAGTTTTGATAATGCATCTAACAACAATGTAGCAATTACTACTTTAAAATCTGTATTAAACCCTCCATCTGACAATATTTTTCATGTTAGATGTGCATGTCATATTATAAATTTATGTGTTCAAGATGCATTAAAAATAGCTGATCCATATATACATAAAATTAGAAATTGTGTACATTTCATTGCATTAAGTCCAAGCATTTTACAAGAATGGAAAGCTTGGTGTAGGGTTAGAAATGTTCCTTTTAGAAAATTTCCAAAGGATGTTAGACACCGATGGAATTCTACTTTTGATTTACTAAATGTTGTCACCGATTATAAAGAAGTTGTAAATGATTTTTGTATCGCAAAAAATATGCACAATTTTGAAATGACTCCCAACGATTGGTTTTTTGCCGAATCTTTGTTGAAATTTTTAGAACCGTTTAAAACCGCAACTTTAAAGTTTTCAAAAACATATGAATCTACTTCTAGTAGCATTTTTATTGAATTAGTTAGCATGATGCAAATATTTAACGAAATGTTAAATGATCCCTATATTAGTGACATTGTAATACCTGCATTTCAAAAAATTTTGAAATATTATTTTCCTCCTCCTATGTTGATTTGTGTTGCTACTGTTATGGATCCCCGTATCAAATTAGAAGGTACGAAGAATTTGATAGAAATGTTTTTTGGATATTTAGAGAACAATGTAGAATTAACAACTGATTGCGCTACTTTTTTAGTTCAGTTTGAATCTACGTTAAATAACTTGTATGATTATTATGATAGACGTTTTGCTTCTAGTAGTACAACTTCTGTAGTTAGTTCTTCTTCTGGTAGTTTTAAAGGTAAGGGTAAAAGTAGAATTGGTGATAGAACATTTAGTTTACTTGAACAAATTCAATCTAAAAAACCTAGGACTAATCAACCAAATGAATTAAATTGGTATAACCAACAGGATACTGAGCCTACTCTTTCTCCACTAGATATTTTACAATGGTGGAAAGAACATGAACACACTTTTAGTATTCTGTCTATTATGGCTAAAGATTTGCTAACTCCTCCTGTCTCTACAGTTGCTTCTGAGAGTGCATTTTCTACAAGTGGCAGGGTTCTATCTGATTACAGAAATCGGTTGAAGCCCGAGGCGTTGGAGATGCTCGTTTGCACAGAAGACTGGCTGAAGGCTGAAGATAGGACGCAAGGGAAAGCACTATCAAGTTCCACAAGTGGGAGCAACTCGCCCGAAGAACAACAACAACAACAACAACAACAACAACAATAGCTTTTCTTGTTATGTCAAACTAGAAAACTTGTACTCAATTAAAATTGTATATAACAAATATGTTATTGTATAAAACTTATTTTGTGAATTGAATTCTTCATTTCGTTATAAATTGTTCAAATTGTATAACTTAAATTCATATGAATAAAATTTCAAAATTTGTTGTCAATTTCACTCTTTCAATCTTATTATTATTATTACGATTTTTTTTGTTTATTAGTATTATTACTTACTTAGTATTGTAATTAAACATCATTTGGGGATATTTGATTCAATTTGAAGAATTGTAGTATTATTACTTATTAGTACGTATTATTACTAAATTACATACTTAGTATTATAATTAAACATCATTTGGGGATATTTGATAATTTGAAGAATTGTAGTATTATTACTTATTAGTATTATTACTTACTTAGTATTATAATTTTTTAAGAAATGTAGTATTCATCAAACAAAAATATGGTTGTTTGTATACATCATTTGTAAAATTATTATTATTATTAGTTCAATTTAAGCTACCAAAATATATATATATATATATATATATATATATATATATATATATATATATATATATATTATTAAACGGGCCAACCCGTGGGTCGACCCGGCCCAACCCGGGTTGAGCCCTAAAGGGTTCACGGATTGGGTGGGCCACCCAAACGAAGAAGTAGCCCGGCCCGGCCCGGCCCATATAAGGGGCCAACCCGGCCCGGACCGGCTACTAAACCGTGCCAACCCGTACGGGTTGGGCCCGGATCGGCCCGAACGACCCGTTCGCCACCCCTACATTTAGCCCAACAAAATTCCTACTCTCTTCCAACAGAAGATTCAAGAAAATAGGGATAGAAAGAAATAACTAGTATGATACTCAATAATGGATTGATCGACGAGAATGAATGCAATGTACAGAAGGTAACAAACGGCGCAAGAACTGAAGTATGAATAGATCGAAATATACCAGTAACTGTTTCTTTGGTGATCTATGCCTCCTCTATAATCAGGTTATGAGCCTGATTACACTCTCCAGTCTGTCCTCCACTGGGATTTGATCCTCCTATTGGTGTGACACTCTTTCTCTTCGGGCAAACCCGAACCTTGTGATCATTCTTCCGCATACAAGACACGGATTGTTGGCTTTCCAGCAGTTCTTGCGTATGTGTCCAACTCGGCGGCAATAATAGCACTTCTGGTCCTTCTTCGGAGTCGCCAATGGGTAAGGTGATGCTCTAGTAGTTGGGGTCTGAACTGGCCTCCGTATCGGTCAACCTGTAGACTGTGCGATAATAAGGAGATGTAATGCCCCCTAAACGGTATTCCACCCTCTACGGATTTGCTCCTGGATATCGAGCATGGCGGTGTAACTCTTATGCCGGTGTACAAACAAGTCCCATTGAGTGGAGTTTGCGACATCCTGTACCCTATCCAGATTAGCTCTCACCAGTTCATTTTGCTCTTGTTGTAGCTCCATCATTCGTTGTATCTCCTGGAGAATGGCGACGATCTCCGATAGTTCATCCCTAGGTGTAGAAGTCGAAGAGCCTCCGTGAACCATAGTCTGAAATGTATATTCGAATGGGGTAAATCTCCAGATGGCAAGTTGGTTATTAACATTCATGTGATCCACGTGGGGTGTATATTGTTGAGCTTAGCATGGTTCGAGCCTAGGCTCTGATACCACTAAAAACCTGTCACGCTCTGCTTCCCACTATACGGAAATACAGGCACGCAACTGAGACCCAGCAAATAATATACATCATCCATAAGCTGTACAATTATAAGCTCAACAAGATCTTTATAACACATTCACGCAGGCAAATATAATAATCACATGAGCTGAAAATAGAATAACCATCATTTGGATAATACATCAACATCGGGTCAAGATGCCCGAGAGTACAAGGTGCCAGAATTAAAATAATATGATAAGCAGTTTGCTATAATAACTAGATAAAATAGCGACTGAAAGAAAAACAATATGAAGTATTAAGGAAGCAGCAACGATCTTCTAGAGAGTGCTCGTCGGGTCCATCAGTACCTGTATAATTATTAACTCAAAGAAAAATAGAAAAGTTCCCGTTAGAGCAAGTTTCGGGCAGCAAGTAGCAACAAGCAGAAAAGGGGGTAATATAACAAGATATAACATGGAAGAAACAAGAAGCAGAAGTACAAATACAATATGGAAGCAAGCAAGGAACAAGGACAATATGATCATGTAAGTAATAACTGTAACTAGTGTATTCTAGACTTCAAGATATAAGCAATTGGTAACCTAGGCTCAGTTAATCGATAATCATGTAATCAATAATCGAGAGTCATGTAATCAAGAGTCATGTAATCAAAAATTATGTAATCAAGAATCAAGAGTCATGTAATCAAGAGTCATGTAATCAAGAATCAAGAGTCATGTAATGAAGAGTCATGTAATCAAGAATCATGCTTAGTAAAAATTTCGAGTTTATCTATTTTATTAACTTATCTAATGCACACAATCCTGTGTCCCATACCACAAGTTCGGTGCATATCAATCATGTGACGTTTAGACTTAAGTAGTAAATTCTATAGGATTATGTACTCGGGTCTTCCAGTGATAGTATCAAGACATGTAATCATGAATTATGTAATCGAGAATTATGTAATCAAGAATTGTGTAATCAAGAATCAAGAATCAAGAATCACTATTTCGGAAAACACAGGCCCCCTTCCAAGTATACTCCCCTATATTGTCCACTATTAAGTCGTACCCTTATAACTCCAGCTTGTTATTCTTTTATAATTAATTATGAACATGCAATTGGTACGACTAGTGGAACGGTGTAATCAAATAGTTTAGTCAAGGAAAATATCAAGGGCAGTAATCATGGACTTGAGACGTAAAACGAGTACATGTATCGAGAGTAGTAATTATAGAATTATCCAGTGGTATAAAATGCATTCTATCAACCTATTATATCTATGCAAGTTATTATTATAAGAACAATAATACACTCAGTTCATTAAATATGAAAAGTAATGGGTTTATATGCAAAAACGTAGAGATGAATTTTTAGACAACTTGACATATCTGCATTCAAATTCATTTTTCCGTTGTTGCAGAAAAGTAAATCCAATTCCGTCAGAGATTCTAGAAAGTATACTCTCTTCCGGTTCTAACGCATATTCACACGATACATTCTAGAGACAGTAGTTATGCGTACAAATTTATTCTTTGCTGGTTTCGATGTTTCGCGCGCATTCTGGAAATTCAGAGTCACAATACTAAAATTGCGATATCTCACAATCTATACATCGGATTGAGAAATTGTAGAATGTTTCGGATATCTAGACTCAAAGGGCTACGATTTTTATGTAGAAAGTTTTTCGATCCAGTGTCGGGAACTTGGTCGAATTCTCAGTACAAGATACCAGTTAGTAATCCCGTGCAGGTTCAGAAATTCACAATATGCCAGTACTAAAATTGCGATATCTTACAATCTATACATCTGATTGAGAAACCGTAAGATGTTCTGGATTCGGGACTCGATGGGCTACGATTTTCATGTAGAAAATCTTCAATCCAGTATCGGAAACATGGTCAAATTCTTTGTGCAAGGTCAAGAAAGTAAGGATGAATATTCGATATTCGATAACACGATTCGAAATGTGTTAACGGTTCACTCTTGAGTTGATATAGCATGGAACAAGTGACTAGAACGGAATTTGACAATAAAATATGATGATAACTAAACTACTTGCCACGAGTCCAAGAAAAATACTTGTACGAGAACAAAAAGAGTGTACAAGAAACTTACCTTATAACGTGACGATTACGGTGGTGGTGTTAAGCACAGAAAGAAGAAGCGATGTCGGCAACGAACGGCGGCACAACGGCGATAAGAATGGCGACAAGACGGCAGCGAGCGAGCAACGGTAGCGACGGTGAGCGACGGTGATGAGCGACAACAACAACGAGGAGATGGCGCTGCGTCGGGTTATTTTTCGGGGTTCACAGGGCCATAGAAATGGAGTCGTCGGCTCGAAGGTGGAAGGTAAAGTGGAGCTCAGGTGTTGCTTGAGCTCTCGGGTGTGAAGAAGGCAAAGGAAGAGAAGAAGGGAATGAGGTGGTCTGCATGCTTGTGTGTGTGTGTGTGTGTGTATAGAAAGAAGAATGGAGTGAATGCATGCATGTATGCATGCATGTGTATTATATATAATAATATATAAGGAGATAAAGAGATGGGATGTTATCTGATGTGTGTGTGTGTATAAAATTAGGGGAGAAAGAGATGGGGGTGTAGAAAAATGAAAAAGGAGACACTGAAGAAAGAGGGGATTAGGAGTAGTAGGGTGGTGGAGCCAGTAGAGTAAGAGAGAAAAAAAAATGAGAGTAAGGCGTAGAATGAGAAAAATGAGATGGAGAGATTGGCGTATGTGAGTGATTAGCGGGAGTGGGTTAGGCAGATGGGAGAAATGTTGAGTAGGGATAATTGGGGTTAGAATTTGTATTTAAACTCCGATCGAAAAATTACAAAAATTATAGAATTGATCAGAAAAATATTCTGGCTTTAGATAAAGAGTCCAAAGAGAAAAATAAAACTGATCTAAAAATTGAAGTACAAAAATTCACTTAATAAAATACGTACAACTGGAATAGGGAGTTACAGCCTGTCCAGGGTTGAGCCCTGGGATTTGACGGCGGACTTGAAAAGCCATCTACAGACGCTTTACGCCCAATCATTCTGGATAACGCTTGCATCCTCTGTCTTACCGCGACTGCTGGCACAGAGTTAGCCGATGCTTATTCCTCAGATACCGTCATTGCTTCTTCTCCGAGAAAAGACGTTCACGACCCTTGGGCCCTCTACCTCCACACGGCATTGCTTCATCAGGCTTTTTCCCATTGCGGAAAATTCTCCACTGCTGCCTTCCGTAGGATTCTGGGCCGTGTCTCAGTCCCAGTATGGCTGATCATCCTCTCGGATCAGCTACTGATCATCGCCTTGGTAAGCTATTGCTTCACCAACTAGCTAATCAGATACGAGCCCCTCCTCGAGCGGATTCCTCCTTTTGCTCCTCAGCCTACGGGGTATTAGCAACCGTTTCCAGTTGTTGTTCCCCTCCCAAGAGTAGGTTCTTACGCGTTACTCACCCGTCCGCCACTGGAAACACCACTTCCCGTCCGACTTGCATGTGTAAAGCATGCCGCTAGCATTCATCCTGAGCCAGGATCGAACTATCCATGAGATCCATAGTTGCATTACTTATATGTAACCCCTTTCCCGCAAATACGTATTTTCTGAATATTTTCTGTATTTCGATATTATAAATTTATTATTTGTTAAAATTGTTTTGGATTTTATATTAAAGTGTTTTTCTAATCGAAAATTTATTTATTTCAAATAATGATGTGTTTTGATCTTATTTTCTAGATCTTATTGATCAACTATTTGTATTTGAGTCCAAATTATATATATATATATATATATATATATATATATATATATATATATATATATATATATATATATATATATATATATATATATATATTGGGCCATTTTAGTAAATTGTTAAACCCGAATAATTATTTTATTGTATGATCTTATTATTTTTATAATTATAACTATTAATTGTTATTCCTTGATTATTTAATTAAGTTACATTTAACTAATTATTTTGTTTTCGTACTTGATCTGATTTTCGTGGTGAATTCTAATTTAATTTCAAGCCAACTTATATTGTTTTCATTTGTATTATTTATCTATTTATTTGGATTTCAATTTTTTGTTCATGAAGTTCTTTGTTCTTTTGATTGAGCTTTTATTATCGATCCTATTGTTCTCTTATTTATTGTTGGTGTTTTTATTTGAACCCTACTGATTTTGATCTCTCTCTTATTGAACCCTAAAATTCAATTTCATTTGTTCTTGACCCAAATCCACTTTTATTGGACCCTAAACCACTAACCCAATACCCTAATTGTACCCTATAAATACAACTCTAATGAAAACCCTAGAAATTGCTCAATTTTGAAACCTAGCCGCCTATTCTCTCTCCTCTCTGTTTCTCTCTCCTTGAATTCCCGCCCAACTCCAACCCACTGTTCATCTTCCCGACCTTCTCCCACCACCACTCCGGCGACCCCTTTCTCCTTTCGCGCCACCCCCTCGTCGGCGCCACACCCTGACCCTCTTCCCCTTTCTCTGCCATCAGCCAAAAACCCACCTGCCCCTCCCCTTGCTCCTGTTCCCGATCGACGGCGCGCCACCTCCCGTTGCCGCGTCGATCCCCGCGATGCCATCCCCGCCGCTCTGCGCCCCCGCGCCGCCGTCGTCGAGCTTCGTCAGCCAGATCCCGAAGCCCTCTTCTTCAGTGATGTAACTGCTTTACTGTTGTTGCCTTGTGTTGCTTGGATCTTTTATTGCACGTATATTGCATGTGTTATTATGTGTTCGTGGGTTTGTTGCTTCGGGATTCTCATCCCGTTATTTTTGGTATTCGTTCTTATCGTTTATAAGTCAAGTAACTTATATTAAATTCATTTGCATATATAAGTACAAAATACCGTTTGTAGTGTAGTTGGATTCCAGAGACAATTTGTATGTGAAACCCCTTGTTGATATTGTCTCTATAGTATTGATTTGACCATAGTTGCCTCACGACATATATGACATGAATTAACCTAAGGTTAACCACTTTTGATGTATATGTTCATGCTATCTTGAGATATCTGTGTTTGATGTGTTATTCGTGTTATGCTTGTCGAATACTTGTAAAATATCATATACCATGTTGCTTGGACATCTAGTACACCATATTCCATGTTATCATCATATTGTTTCCCTATTGTTATTATCTTTCATCTTATGTCTCTAGATTGCATATTGTATTGTTGTATTAATGAAATAGTTAACAAGCCGGGGTTTAAGGGAATGACTTGAGTAGTGAATAATATAGTGACTGTGTCGGCCAATATTTATTGATTGATTGTGGAGCACTGACTACGGCACCCCAATCTTTCGTGTCGTGAACTCGTGAACTCGTGAACCTGTGAACCCGTGAACTTGTGAACTTGTGAATCAGTGTATCAGTGTATCATTATAATGAATTGTGTAGCAATATTGTATCGTATCAGTGATTACCGTACCGACACATGATCTATAGAATTCACCATCCAGTCAAAACGAAATTGATTGTATGCATCGAACCTGTGGTACGGAACACATGGGACACAGTAGTACATGCATTAGTTAGGATTAAAATAAATAATAGACTTAAGGATTAACACAACATCGACATTGCATATTGTTCATCATTGTTTCTATTGATATCGAATATTACATGATACTTGTTCACTCGACACTTATTACATGCTACTTACACTTGTTTATCTTGTCATGCTAGTTGTTATATATTGTTATCATGCATGTTCCATGTTATTAGTTATCCTTTTTCCCATGTACTTGTGTCTGCACTACAAGCGGTTCGTAACTTTCATTGACGGGCGTTTTGTTTTCTTTTTCTCTTCCTGCAATTTATTAAATTGCAGATTTTGGAGAACAGTTACCTGCTGAAGTTGGAGAACAATCAGTTTGAAGACTACTGCTTTCTAATTGCTTATTGTTTTAATAAACTTAATGTATTGAGGCTTATTATTATTTGTATTGGATTTATTATTGTATTGGACTTATGTCCCGAATATTGTTATTTGTTCCAGACGTTGGATTATTATTGTATTTGGATATTTTTATTGCTTCTTTCCAAGTATTATTGTTCATGAGATTATTATTATTGCCTACGCAATTGTTCTGTATTGTTTATATTGTTGAGTTAATCGGATAAACAGCTTATGGGTGACGTTAGTTATTCGCTGGACTATTGTTACGTGCTTATATTCCGTATTTTTGGAAAGCGGGGCATGACATTATAGCTTCCTTGTTCGTAGACAAAGCGGATTCAGAATTTCTGTCATTCCAAACATAACTTGGATCCATGCGCTTCATATTAGCATGAAGTTCCCTCCCAGCAATATAGCCATCCCTACCCTATCACGTCAATCCCACAAGCCTCTTATCCATTCTCGTTCGATCGCTGCGGGGACCAAGTCAAACAAAATAGAAAAACTCACATTGGGTTTAGAGATAATCAGGCTCGAAATGACGACTTCCACCACGTCAAGGTGACACTCAACCGCTGAGTTATATCCCTTTCTGGCCCCATCAAAAAATAGAACTAACTAATTCTAAGGCAAAGGGTCGATAAACTCAATGCCTAGCCATTTTTATTTCTTTTTTTTATACATTCCCAATAAGAGTTCCAAAAGTCCATGGTTGTATATTGTCGGGGAAAACCAGGTTGGTTGGAACCATCTCTTAACTGCCAAATTCAGAGTAAGATAAATATGATGAAGGCATAGGAGGGGACAGTATAACAGACTAGATTTCAAAGAACTGGATTGTTTGGCCATGGTGATGAATTAGAGGCAACCGATCTTAATTATTTGGGGAGCGATTCAGGCTTCAGTCTATTGAGGGCTGCTGGCAGACTTGAACTTGTCCGAATTATAACCAATCAGCCTCTTTTTAAAAGGTCTGCCTTTGTTTCTTTGAACCCGAAAGGTGGGCTAAACCTTACATGTTCCGTTAAAAGCATTTAACGAAGCAAACAAACAAACTACATAGAGTGAAATAAACAAAATAAACACTCTAGGGTCATCGTTGTTGTTCCTGTTTGGATTTAAAGGCGTTCAGCAAAAATCCAAACAAATGTTGAATCCATGACAAATTTGATGATAAACGCATCTATTTGAAAAGTCAGATTCAAACAGTTGGTGGCATGATGCTTGATAGTGTCATGTTAGTCACAATTAGATAATTCTTAGCTAATGCAATGTCCAACAATTTCGAATAAACAGTTATCCAACATTTTACAAAATTAAAGAAGACACTAGGGCTACCAGCACAATATCTGAGCAAAATACTGTATTACCAGAGATTGATAGCAAAAATCATAATTGACACCTGACAACAGTTTCAATAACTTGCTAACCATATCTGTATTCATTTCAGTAATTCAGAGCCGAAACCATCACTGACAATTCAGCACTGACAAAAACTCGCCACAAGATGTAATGCTATGTTTACATTCACTCCTATACTACCAGTAGCCGAAGGAACAACATAAAGAGTATATATATACAAGCAAGCATACACTAGTGATATATCTACAGAAATTTTATATTTACACCACTATTCCTTTTTACATAACTGAAATCTAGGTTGCAAGTACTACTCACTATCTTCATCTAAATTTATATACATCTGTCGCTATTTTACTATCTATTCTGTAAGAGACTCAATATTCACAAACAACAACAATCACTGCTTTCGAGAAAGAAAGAATTCATAGTCTGGATGCAGATTAGTGGCTGAAACATGCTCTTTTCGCACATTTCCCCTTGAAAAGAGAGCAGCAGTCTCCTCCAAAATTTTTAATCTTTTTTTGAAGAACTCGGAGACATCAGAGAGCTTGCAACCATTCAGGAGAGATTCAGGTGGGCTTTTACATTGAAACCAGCATTCACCCTACAGATGCAAAAAGAATCAGATATTCAACTGTAGGAGGATTTGGATAGTTGCATCATAAGAAAAACATGCACAAACATATATGGTTAGGATAGAGTTTTAAATAAGAGAACGTAGTTTTTCATGAGCACAACAAGCAGAAAACCTTGCAGACTATGTAAACCAATGGTACCATAATACATAATAGTATGGGGGCAACATGCTCACACACGACGCAAACTTTAAGCCACAAAATTTCAGACTACAATGAAACATGGAGATTTTTCTATAGAGCCAAGTCAGGAAACCCCTGACATTTACCTTCAAAATTAAGAAAACCCCGCAGTTAATTTTTACTCACTTTACCCTCCATCATCGATAAGCTGGTAATAATCAATTCTGCAATGCCTAAAATTGCCCTTAACAAAGTTTTAATGAGTTTTGTGGCTCTCTACTTTGGTGGTGGCAGTGGTGGAATCAGTAGTGTCGGTGGTGGTGGTTGAATAAAGGTAGGGCCGAAGAAGGTGGTGGGATTATTTGGATCGGAGGTGGTATCAGAATTGGTGATGGTGCCGGTGATGGAGGTGAAGGCAGAGGGAAAAAAATAGAGCACAAATCGCTTGTGAAATGGTGTAGTGGTGGCGGGGGCAGTGGAGGTGGAGGTGGAGGTGGAGGTGGAGGTGGCAGTAGGGCAGGGCCGGCCTTGGAGGTGTGCGAGTGGTGCAACCACACAGGGCCCCCGATTATCAAGGGCCCCAATATGCAATATACTATATGAATATTGAGTAAGTAATAAAAATACTATTGTATTAACAGTTAGTATTGTAGCTGAATTGGTTAAAAATTACCAAGAAGATCATAGATGGTTGTAGGTTCGAATCAAGCCGGTGGTTTTTTTTTCTTTCTTTTTTTCTGGCAATTCAAATGCACACGATCAAACTGGGAGTTTGACTAAATTTTTCCGTGTAGTCAGCTGGCTACCCAAATAAATAAGGACCTAACTTAATTATCAAGTTAGTGCTAAACCCTAACCCTAATCCCTGTTTGCTATAATTATCCATGCTGACGCTCAAAATTTCCAAGAAAAGAAAGAAAGAAAAAAAAAAACCCCTATTCTTCATAACTTTTTCACTTTCTCACAAATAAATCAAAGGTTCGATCTTTATCATTTTTTTCATTGATACAACATCCCTCTCACTCTCTGTAATTGATTATCATTCTCCAAACTCCATAGTCTGCGATTCTCAAAGGTAATTTGCTGCGATTTTTTTTCTTTTCTAAGATATGTTATTCAATTGAGTTAATTCTTTGTGCAATCATTCTTGATATGAGTCTGTCAGATTTAGGGGGGTCTAAACAAACTGAAATAGAAAGTTAGAATTGCCTTTTAAAATGTACTTTTGTTTGAACATCTTATTTATATTTTATTTTATGGAACAATAAAGCCATAAAACAATAAATCGATAATAAATTTTCTTATATTAGGGCCCAATTTTAAGTGCCGCACATGGCCTCTGATTTCTTAGGACCAGCCCTGTGGTAGTGGAGATGGTGGATGAACAGCTCGAAAACCCATTAAAACATTCAAAACGGTATTTTGAACCCAAAAAATGACGGTAAAGTAAGTAAAAGTTACTGGCGGGGGGGTTTTACGTTAGGGGGTTTCATAACTTTACCCCTTTTCTATATGTCCCTTAATGTACCAAATATTTTCTATAAGGGCTATTGGTGTTAGTCCAATGGGGTCTTTTAAAATAAATTTCACTTTTGACTCCAAACAAAAAGAAGTAAATTTCATATTATATAGAATTGGATCAAACAAAATAAAAACTAACCAAATTAAGAACAGGATGTTTTTTATCCTCTGATCCTGTTAAAGTGTCAAGTCGAACAGAAGTTACAGAACTCAGGCCAATTAATATGTGTTAATAAATTAGAGAAATCCAATTAGAATGATTGAACAAACCGTGGAACTTAAGAGATATTAGAGGTACATAGTAAACTACAGGCTGATATGAAGAGGATAAAAAAGACAAAGATGACACCAAAGATTGTTCATTTTCCTAACAAAGATCTCAGAAGGGGGTAAGCTGATTTTATGTTATTGTAGTACTATCTATTAATTTGAATGACATCGATCTTGGAATTTGAGCTATTTGATTATTTGCTTTTCGAGGTACCTGAAGAGTTAGCAAACTTGAGATTTCAAGTTTGCAAGTCATGCTACGATCCTGTCCCCCACCAAGTGAGAGGTGTTGGGTTGGAAGCTACTCATATGGGCAATGGGATTTTCCAAACCCATATATATAAATATTAGGGTTCCATGATGAATAATTGCAAACCCCTGTCCCAATGCCTACACCTGGTATGATATCCTTAAAAAATATATAAGGAAAGAAGACAAAAAAAGAGAGGAGCTTGGAGAGTGATGGCTAATACAAACAAATATGTAAAAGGGCAAGTTTATACCAAATAAATCAAATAATATCCCTAAATTTGGTTAACTTGGTACTCCAGATGCATCAATAAATAAATACAATCAAAACATAGCATCTTTACCTCAGCACTATAACTCTGCATCCCCAGTGCAGGGAAGACCGCAGAAAACTCATTTCTATGAACAGAATCTGATCTGGACCGTCCAGCAAACAAATGGCCCAAGGAATGATACGTCAAGAAAGATGCACGAAAACAACCCTCAGGGATGCGATATATAGGATACCACGCTACTGAATACCTAAAAAACAATAAAAAAAAAGGTGAGCCATAAGAACACGAGTCATGAAGTTGACAGTACCAGTAGGTTTGATCCAAAGCAGTAATAGATGCTAGTACGCAAGATGACTCACCAAGATGAAGGGTGGAGATCTTGTGCATCCATGCATTCCAGTCGAGATGGATCACCAAATAATTGAGTTTTTGAAGCATCAACCTCAAGGAGATCTTGCATCCTGCATTCGATCAGAAAGACATATAATCAGATCAACAGCTCACCAACTATACAAATAAAGGTAATACTTTTCCGTAAAAAAATATTAAAAAAAAAGACACCCTAAGGTTGCTATCCTCACTTTAGAAACAGTGGCTTGCGCTGATGTGGAGGCTCCTTTTCAAAATACTCAAATATGACTTGAGAATCATCAGATGTAGAGCCATTTTCATCAGGAGTGGCTATGCCACATTGTCTCATTTGCTTATTTGGACTGAAAATATCTAGAGAACATGCTTCTGCTGCTGATTCAGCAGATGGAAGGTCTACAGATGTGGAAGTACAAAAGCAATCGTCAGTATTTTCTGTTACTACCACACCATCGCTCGCATTTCCGAAACTGCTTCCTAAAGAATGCTGAGGATGATCAAACAGCTGTATAGCTGAGAGAAAAGGAATGAAATGAAATGATGCATTGGCTTCCAGTCCATTTGACCTTTTAGAATCATATGTATTTACCTGCAGACCATAGTTTCCTGGTCCTTCATACCAATTCCAAACATCCTGTAATGCAATTTTAGGTCTCAGAGATTTGCTAAACACTTTGTCAGAATGCTGCTGCAAAAATGAAGAGGTAATCACTGGGGAAACTAAATACAGCAGTTTCTCAAACTCGGCCATGTGGTTGCCACTTGCCAGCCGAAAACTTTCAGCTGCTATTTGCAATCTGTATGAAGCATCAAGTGCTTGTACTGCTAAATCTGAACAAATGTATGTTCGGAAACTGTTTGATTTATAACCAGATGCAGAACAGTAGTCATTTTGGTCGTGCCCAATGATTCTTTGTCCTCCTTCACTCAAACAATTATATGAGTGAACATCATTAACTAATTCCTCATCGTGTTTTACTTTTATGACCATAGTATGATCAATCTCCGTGCTGATTTTTGAAGTTGATTCCTTTTTATCAACAGGAACCCACTTATATGAACTGGCCCCAGGAGGGAAGTACTGCCTTTGAATGCCATTGTAAGGGAGCTCAATTTCAGAGCATACAGATGCCTTATCCTCCTCGACAGAAGAGGCATAAAAGGATTCAGGTTTTCCAAGAGAACCAGATAAGGAAGGCATACTCTCAACTCTACGGTTTTCAGAAATTTTTGATTTGTACTCATGATGGCAAATGTTAGTTTTTTGTCCAGTAAAGCAATTTCTGTTGAGATACTCCATATTTGGAATTTCGGAGACTTCTGTTTTGACAAGATCGTACCTAGTCCCAGGCTGATTGGTTTTACTGACCCCGATCCCTTTCGATTCCTTCCATCCATGGCTGGCATTCTGTGTTTTAGAAGGAAGATTTGATTTATTCTTTAACCTTTCCCAAGAACAACCTACCATGTATTCACCATTCCTTGCCCACTCAGATGCATCAGCTGATTTATGTTCGCGAGTTTCAGGCATCATTCTACCTCCACACTTTGCTTCTTGTCTAAAACCATCCGTGCTAAACTGAGTAAAGTGTGGAGGACGTATTAAACTACTTCCTTCAGATGAGCTGCTTTTTAGTGAAGAAGAAGAAGAAGATGTGTCAGATGAAACCACAGCATCCACACAGCAATCAGATTTCACTCTACTGCTATCAGTCAGTGAACTTCCAATGAACCTCCCAGTCCTTTGCCATGTAACCTGAGCATTCTCTTTCCCAATTTTCTTCCAGCTATTCATACTGCTAGATAATCGGGGCCTGGAAAATGACATTTGCGAACTACCCTCATTATGCTTAGAGTTTTGAGTTGGTCCATCCATACAAATTTCACGGACCCCAGAATACCGGCCAACAGTTCTCACTTCCACCTTGCTATCTTTTACTTCAGAATCTTTCGCACCTAAAGAGTTTTCGAACGATAAAATTGCAGTGGAATCACTGACCACTGCACACTGGTTGCTATCAGCTTCATTTACACCTAAATAAGTATGTGAACTGCCATGGCAAGGCTTGGTCAGGTCTGCTGACAACGATCTAGAACAAGGTGGCTCTAAATTCCTTCTAGTACAATTATTACAGTCTGCAGTTATGTCAATCTGGTTATTACTTGATTCTTTGGTTCCAAAACTGACTCCCTTTGAACCTTGCTCACAGATTTCAATACTGGAATTATCAGTCAGAGGAGGTGTTGAAAATACAGTCTTAGTATCTGAGACTGGAACAGATGTAACTATTGAAGAAACTCCGACAGCTTTTTCAGTATTGTTCTCCTCATTCGTTGAAAACTTTGCAATCTCTAATGACAAACTATCAAGTTTCGCGTCAATCCTATCATGAAGAGATTTACCGATCACCTCATCAATAGTCTGACTGAATGTAGTTGCATTATTCAGATCACATTCAGTTTGTCCCAACAGATGAGAAACAACACTCTCGCCAACAATTTCTGGAGCAATATTATTGTTTAAATGCAATTTATTTAATTTTCCCTTCTTTTTCTTCTTTTTGGAAGTCTTTTTTACAGAGCCATCTTGAGATGAAGTCGAAGCTGTGCCAGATGCATTACTGACATCAGCTAAGAGTCTAGAACAGTCATATAGCTCACCAGAAGACTTTCCACTGGATTTATGACCCAGGGGCTGCTCTTGATAATTGATATCTTGTAAGGCTTCTCTTGTTTTCTTCTCCAGAAACCTAGTAATGTCAGAAACAGCAGAAGATTAGTTACTAATCAGTTGATTTGAGATGATTAGTTTGATGGAAAAGTGAAGCTGAAAAAACTAACCCTAAGATGTTCATTTTCAAATGGCTGCGGACTGTTTGTGCAATATAGAAGTTGAAGTTGCCTTTGTTTAACACCGAAGCTTACACATCTGCAACGGTGAGTAACTACTCTGAAAAGAAAATAACACCTGAAACAACAGTGGGAACTAAATATTATATCCAAATGGGGAGCGAATATTTTGTATCAAATACTAAAATAGAAGATAGATCGTAATCAAGAGATATATTGCAAATATTACAGAAGAATACACTAAATTTCGGCCAAAAACAGTACACCACAAATTTTTCCTTTATTATATAAAACCCCCCTAAATTACATGTCCACATACAAAAAAACTACTCAGCCTATCAATTTTTCGACAAAAAATGCAGCAACCGTGTTATTTGGATAAAAATAGCCCTATGGTTATAGGTTAACGATAGATGGGGTTCACTTTAACCATGTTTTTTAATGCAAAGGTATTTTGAACATTTCACACCTACCGTTAATGTCGTCGGGTAATTATCGGGCGAAAAAACAAAGTCTACAGGGGTTACACATATTAACGCTAAATGAGAGTAGTTTGTTAGCCTGGCCCAAAGTTAAAGGTATGATTCTGAAAGTTAGCCTTTTAGTTTTGCTACATGTTTATGTCCAGATCAAGATTTCCCGTAGTTAATCAAATTCCAGATTGGGCTACAGCGACGGCGCGGTCCAAGAGGGAGAATCGCCAGAGCATTTGCGGTGGAGTACGACGATGAGGAGGTGGTGATTGATCCCAGTTTGGACTGATACGACGCGTCACGACTTGGTTGCTCACCCTCTAGGGCGTTGTTGGAGGGGCCTCTTGTATCTTGTTGTTCTCATTTTGATGCTCTTATATGTTTGGTTTTTGTTGTATCTGTTGTTGGGATTGGGTCGTCAACCAACGCCTGTTGTCGCAGCGAAACTAATAGAGCAATGAGGAAGTCGAAGTAGACGAGTCGAATAAATTGAACAAGCAAGTAGATCCACCAAACTAACACAAACGCACCGATGACTTATCCCGGTTAGCTTTTGCTAATCCGGAAAAAATATAGGGAGATTTGATATTCAACTAGAAGATATTACAAGGAGTTATTGATTCACTCAATACAAGGAATTAAACTCACCCACCAAGAACTATCTCTCTCGAGTCTCTCTTTGCAATGGAGAAAAGAATCTATGAAATACTCCCTCTAATATTGGAGGAGTTTACAATATATATAAAAGAATAGAAAGAAACCCAGGTCTAATCTTGATTCTCAGTCGTCCGATATAACCTGAAAAGAAAGAACTGAATAGGAGCCGCACGATCTAACTTGGAGTTGAAGATTGGGCTGAAACGACCTAACAAATCGAAGCCCAAAAACGAACACAGCGCCGCGGTCGATCGACCGTCCAACAAGACCGGTCGACCGTACCACTCTATGACATTCCCTGTACTTCGAGCGGTCGGTGGGCGCAGTCGGGGGGTGCGGTCGACCGCAACATAGGACAGTCGACCGCAACTATGCCTGCACCTTGCTGCTTCTGTTTTCCCTTCTACTCACTTCAACGCTTCAACCTCCGTTCTTCATCTTACCTTCTTCTAATCTGAACGAGTATTCAAGACACAATCATAACAAACTCCACCATGGATTGCATACGAGTGCTATCACATGATGTGTTACTCATCTTCAAACTCAAATAAATTCCACTTGCAAAGAAAACTTGGAACAATAGCTTCTTCTTCTAGTTGAAATGATCTCTACCCAATCTCACCGATTCCAGTATACCCCTTCAAGGGTACATCTCCGTAGATGTATTCACGAAGTTGCAAAACTCCGCACGAACTCCACCTACCCATAGGCTTTCTCCACCTCTCGACGATATTCGAACGTCGTGGTCTCGTCTCGATGATTCTAGTTGCGGCAAACTAGCTGAGCTTGCAGGAATAATGGAAAAAGAACTATCAACTCCTGTGCAGGATTTTCGAATTTCCCAAAGCTTGTAGAGATTGTGTTGGTTTGGCCCAACCACTCTCATACATCTAATCACTTTACGACGACCTTGAAAAAGAGACAGAACTCCACCTCGAGCTGTGTACCTGCAGCCCCGAACATCAAGAGTTCACAAGGAAACCAGATTCCGTTTCAGCAGAGGAATATGCAAAACATCCCTTAAAGTGAACATATTTAGACCTGACATCTTCAACTCAACTGTTCCCTCACCCACTACTTCACAAATCTCCCCAGTTCCCGTTGTCACACAACGCCCCATAATAAACTTACAAGTAGAAAACAACTCCCTCTTGGAGCAAATATGAGAAGAACTCCCTGAGTCAAGAAACCAACTAGAATCCACTTCTAAAAAATTTGAAACAAGAAGACACGAACCACTCGAATCAAAGGCATTAACCACATTAGCGGCTGAACTCCCGTTCTTTGCTCTCTCCTGATTCTGCAATTTTCAACAGTCTTTCTTGATATGCCCTGGCCTCTTGCAATATCGGCAACGGATTGAATCCTTTTGCAAAGCACTTTGTCCTCCTCCCGAAGGACCATCCACTGCTAGACAACTTGTAAGAATAGACGATAATAATTTATGGATCTCCTTCCTAAGTTGATTTTCCTTCAATACTTTGATTACACCATCTACCGAAATACTCTCCTTGGCAGATCTACCGTATAGCATGGTAGTGATCAAAGGCTCGTACGAATCCCACAATGAATATATCAGGTTGAAAGCTTTATCTTCCTTACACACATCTGCGTTGATCGCCTTAAGTTCAGATAATACCTTATTGAACTCTATAATGTGGTCTTGGAGATCGGTACCTAATAACGACGAACCAGAGTAGTCAGCTATGAGTTTTTTCCACAAACTTGCCACATCAGTTTCTTCAAGAAATTTGCACTTGACCTCATCCGCCAAGGATAGTCGGATCAGACTTATGGCTCTTTCACGAATATTTTCCCAACTGTCATCCTCCATATCAGTTGGCTTTTCTTTCTTCTTAACGGCTAACTGCAACCGTTCTTGAACAAGAACATCATACATGTCAGTCTTTCAAAGATTGAAATTGATCTTTCCATCAAACTGCTTGATCTTAAAAATATTGTAGCCTGTCATCTTAACCAAGGAACTCGGCAACCTGAAGCTCTGATACCAGTTGTTCGAATTGGGGCGTCAACCAATGCCTCTGGTCGCAGCGGAACTAATTAGAGCAATGAGGAAGTCGAAATAGACGAGACGAATAAATTGAGCAAGCAAGTAGATCCACCAAACTAACACAAACACACCGATGACTTATTCCGGTTAGCTTTTGATTAATCCGGGAAAAATATAGGGAGATCCGATATTCAACTAGAAGAGATTACAAGGAGTTATTGATTCACTCAATACAAGTAATTAAACTCACCCACCAAGAACTATCCCTCTCTCGAGCCTCTCTTTGCAATGGAGAAAAGAATCTATGAAGTACTCCCTCTCATATTGGAGGAGTTTACAATATATATAAAAGAATAGAAAGAAACCTAGGTCTAATATTGATTCTCAGTCATCCGATATAACCTGAAAAAAAGTAACTGAATAGAAGTCGCACGATCTAACTTGGAGTTGAAGATTGGGCTGAAACGACCTAACAAATCGAACCCCAAAAACGAACACAGCGCCGCGGTCGGTCGACCGTCCAACAAGACCGGTCGACCGTCCAACAAGACCGGTCGACCGTACCACTCTATGACATTCCCTGTAGTTCGAGCGGTCGGGGGGTGTGGTCGACCGCAATATAAGATAGTCGGCCGCAACTATGCCTGCACCTTGCTGCTGCTATTTTTCCTTTTACTCACTTCGACACTTCGACCTCCGTTCTTCATCTTACCTTCTTCTAATCTGAACAACGAGTATTCAAGACACAATCCTAACAATCGAAGCCCAAAAACGAACACAGCACCGCGGTTGGACGACCATCCAACAAGACCGGTCGACCGTATCTCTCTCTGACATTCTCTGTACTTCGAGCAGTCGGGGGACGCGGTCAGGGGGTGCAGTCGACCGCAACATGGGACAGTCGACCGCAACTATACCTGCAACTTGCTACTGTTGTTTTTCCTTCTACTCATTTTGACGCTTCGACCTCCGTTCTTCATCTTACCTTCTTCTAATCTGAACGAGTATTCAAGACACAATCCTAACAAACTCCACCTTGGACTGCATACGAGTGCTATCACATGGTGTGTTACTCATCTTCAAACATCAATGAATTCCACTTGCAAAGAAAAACTTAGAACAATAGCTTCTTTTTCTAGTTGAAATGATCTCTACGCAATCTAACCAAATCCAGTGTAGCCCCTCAAAGGCACACCTCCGTAGATGTACTCACGAAGTTGCCAAACTCCGCACGAACTCCACCCACCCTTAGGCATTCTCCACCTCTCGACGATATTCGAACGTCGTAGTCTAGTCTCGATGAATCTAGTTGCGGCAAACTAGCTGAGCTTGCGGGAATAATGGAAAAAGAACTAGCAACCCCTGTGCAGGATTTTCGAATTCCGCAAAGCTTGTAGAGATTGTGTTGGCTTGGCCCAACCACTCTCATACCTTTAATCACTTCACGACGACCTTGAAAAAGAGACAGAACTCCACCTCGAGCTGTGTACCTGCAGCCCCGAACATCAAAAGTTCACAAGGAAACCAGATTCCGTTTCAGCAGAGGAATATGCAAAACATCCCTTAAAGTGAACATATTTAGACCTGACATCTTCAACTCAATTGTTCCCTCACCCACTACTTCACAAATCTCCCCAGTTCCCGTTGTCACACAACGCTCTGTAGTCGACTTATAAGTAAAAAACAACTCCCTCTTGGAGCAAATATGAGAAGAACTCCTTGAGTCAAGAAACCAACTAGAATCCACTTCTAAAGAATTTGAAACAAGAAGACATGAACTACCTGAATCAAAGGCATTAACCACATTCGCGGCTGAACTCCCATTCTTTGTGCTCTCCTGATTCTGCAATTTCCAACAGTCTTTCTTGATATGCCCTGGCCTCTTGCAATATCGGCAACAGATCGAATCCTTTTGCAAAGCACTTTGTCTTCCTCTCGAAGGACCATCCACTGCTAGACAACTTGTAAGAATAGACGATGATGATTTATGGGTCTCCTTCCTAAGTTGATTTCCCTTCAATGCTTTGATTACACCATCTACCGAAATACTCTCCTTGGCAGATCTATATTGATGCACAGGCTTATCTTCGTTTATCCCCTCTAAACTTAATTATTGAATACCAATAATACTATTGAAAGAGATTATATTCTAATATGTCTCTTGTTTTTGTGATTACATTCACTACAACCACATATTAGCATAAGGATGAACGGGGTATTTAAACATTTGTGGGCTGAAGACTTGAGAGAATAGAAACGATATGTAGCAACCTATAACTTGCAAATAGTAAGAAACAAACGAGAAAACACTAACTACAAAATTAGCACTTCAAATCTAAAGGTGGTTTACTCAAACCAAGCCTACGTCAACCATGAAGCTTACCAGAGAAATTGCACTAATCAAAGAGAGACACGAGCAATGGTGAAGAATGTTTCCGTCAAAAAAAAAGGCAAATAGGTGAGCTAATTTTATAAAGAAACTCTACCTAAAACCCTAGAAATTTCCTGATTTACGTTATACATACCCCTGACAAAATCCCTAACATGTGGAATTGGAGTAGGCCATGTGGCAGTTGGCCAATCTTGGTGTCAATTTACTAACACTATCCATCACAGAAGCCTATTTGATTCCATGGGTTAGTCTACTCAGGTTGGCTCTCGATTTTATAATCTTGTTAACTAATTGAGCCGGACACATGCACAATTCTGAAATTCATGATTGTGATACATCTTCAACAGCCTCAGTAAACATTTCAAGTAGACAGTTTATATTGCAAAGGTACGCACAAAGGAATTTCCAAAACATACAACCTTATGATTCTAGTGAAGTAATCCAGAAATCAAAATATATGCAAATAGTACATTATGGGTATTAATAAGAACTAGAGAGAGCGAAAACTCCCTCTCGGACCATAAACATGAAGGTAGAACAATCAATACACTGAAAGCAACCTAAATGAAGGAAGTAAAAAGGAATACCAGATGGGTGTCAATCAATATAAAAGAGGAGATGATGCCTAAAACAACTGAAAAGAAAAAAGGGTTCATGAAGCCTATTAGGGTATCTAAAAATTCTTCAAGACACCGGAGATGTGGAAAGTATTGAAGATATGGGAAGCTAAAATAAATATCTCCAGAGAAACTAGAAAAAATGTTTACGGATCTACTTGAATCTCTTACTACAATAGACTATGTCTAGTGTCATTGCATCTTCTCCTACATATCATGCTATAAACATATAATTAGCCTTCTGGCTATGATTAACAATACAAAAAAAAAATTTATTTTTATGTATTTGTTGCTCTCTGTTTCCTTTGAAAACACAAGATATCATCTCCTCTAACAAATACCCAACATCATATCTATCATTAATAACCAAAACTAAATCGTTGCATGCTATCCATCTTCTGCATCATGGCACCTTAAGTAAACTACTTGGGGATACTATTCAATCTCACAATGACAACTCTGTGGACTCCTCTCTTTTTACCATTTGTATCATATCATTCACATGTATCATATCATTCACTGCACCCTAAACTCTACCAATCCACAGTGGCATGGACTTCAAATACATGCAGACCAAATCTAATGTCCTCCCCTCCAAGTCCACAGTACTATAGGCCACTTCAGCTTCTCTAATGTTAATAATGTAGAAATATTTTATTGAATTTTTTTTCTTCCGTAATCCACTCTCTAGGTCCAACCGAGCAAACCTTTCATATGCATTCCACACAATGCTCTATTCTTCTTTGACATTATTTGATTATTCTCTTAATGATCAAAACTTCTTCTCATATGACGATAGAAACCCAAAATATTACTGGTATCACTCTCAAACGGATTAGGTGTTATTATTCTCTTTTACAAACTAATTTTAAGTGTACAAATTTTTATTATGATTTTGTTTCTACCCCCTTAAGTACACAGGGCCGGCCCCCACCTTGAGGCTGCCGCCTCAGGCCCCCGGATTTTTTGCAATTTTAGGGGCCCCAAATTTGTATTCCCCTTGTAAATATAGGTACGTATTTTGCGCGTAAAAAATTATATTGTTATTAGGGACCCCCAAAAATAATTATTTGAGCCTTTTGCCTCAGGCCCCCGGGGCCCGAGAACTCGGGGCCGGCCCTGTAAGTACAAAACTTGTTCTTATTGTTTTGCACATAATATTGACATAAAAGAGATCAACCAAAATAGATCATTAACCTTCAACAGAAATAGCAACAGTGTTTCTGTTTACTATAAAAGAGGCTCACAAGTTTTATCCGTAAAAATCGGGTCCATCTTAGAATATGTTTCAAGAAAATAAAAGGAACTTGAATTCTTTAAAGTCTATTTAACTATACAGCAACCAATCAAGAAAACCTATACCATCCACCCTAACAAATTTGACCCCAAGTTCCATCTAAATATGGTTCTAATGTCAAAAAGGGTTAACATCTGATCATTACAAATATCCAACATTATCTATCATCAGCAACCAAAAGTAAATCTTGGCATGCTATCCATCTTCTACATCATGACAACATAAGTAAACTACCTGGTGATACCATCCAATCTCACCATGACAACTCTGTTGACTCATCTTCTACATCATGACAACATAAGTAAACTACCTGGTGATAACCATCCAATCTCACTGTTACGATCCCAATCCGATTGAGAGATGGATCATTGTAACTTCTAATGACACCCATGAATCAAATAAGAAAAAGGAAAAAAACAGAGCAAGAAGGAAGAAGAAGAAGAGACGGAAGAAGATAGAGGATAGAGCTTAATTCATATTCATTCATCATAAACCTCATACAAAAAGCCCCATCTCGATATAAGGCGAATGGGGGAGGAAGACAACACTAGCACGTGCAAGCCCGTGGGCTTTATTACAAAAAACCACTAACTTTGCAAATAAACCCCGAAAAGAAAGAAATTCCCAAGAAGACTGATACGTAAATAAAATGACTGATACGAAAAAAGATACAGTTCTTCTGAGAACTGTATCAATCCTTCCCCCTTAAATTGACCTTGACTACAAGGTCAATATGACGACCATCTTCAAGAATTCCAAATAAATCTCAGGAATTGGGAATGAGTGTTCTTTTGTAAAATCTGCTGATTTAGCTCCAACCCATGTAGGAATCGGAAAATTGTGAAAAGGTCAGCATCAAGACACATACCAGGTTCAACTTGTACATCATTCATATTCATGTCAAGGTTTGAGGCTCCAAGTGGTCCATTCTCTTTTGCATCTACCTTCTCTGAAGTAAGTTCCAATGAAACATCAATACCTTCTAAAATCCAGTCACGATCTTGGGTTGTAGGAACTGGAACAGCAGACATATCTGGATCAGAATTTGCAAAGAACGGAGCTGCTTGGCTTAATGAAATTCCTTCTTGCTTCGAGATATCTAAGTAGAGTGTAAGCCTTGTGTTTTTACTTTCAGATTTGACAAGTAAGTATTGCTGGCTTTCAGGAACATAAGGATCAAGAGAGAACATTTCTTCATCATTCTAAGCATAATTAGATTGGAGAGGAAACTGTGTCACAAGCTATGAAGCACGGATACGGGTACGGGGTGCGGGTACGATACGACACGGGTACGGGGATACGTGATTTTACAAAAAAGTAGGATACGGGTGCGTTGTGGGTACGTTAAATATAAAATAATTTATATTATATTTATAGATACAAAAATATTTTTCTTGTTAAAAATGCAAGCATTTAAACCATTTCATAAAACTATAAGAATACATTATAATTATGAGCATTTTAAAGAAAAATGATAATCTAACTATCAAAATTTTGGGTAGTCTTGTTTTGTGTTTGAGCATAATTGTAAACAACAAATTTTTGCAATTACTCTAAGACCCCATATATTTATCTAAATATAATTATGTCTAAAAGTTGTGAAAAATGCATTTAAAAAATTGGGTGCTCCTTGGGTACGCACCCGAGAGTACCCAAGGAGTATCGGCACCCGACACGGGTACGTCGACCATTTGGAAGTATCCGTGCTTCCTAGGTCACAAGTATCCCATTAGGATGTCGTTGATCATCCCTCCCAATCTTGTAATCAAACAGTGAACAATCGGCTCTTCTAAAAACAGAAATTCTCTCCGCAAAGACAGCCTTATACATCTCTTCTTGCTTCCCGAGTATCGCAATCTGTCCTTTGGGCTTTGCTAGTTTCTCAGGTGTGTCTACAACCATTATCTTCCCATCATCTGATTGTCCCTTCAACTCTTCAACAGCTTGTGGCTTTGCTTGAGTCTCCAGTTGCAACACTTTTTTGCTTGCCACAAGGTAATCACCGTGAATTGGCCCTCCATGACCACTAAGAATGTCAATCATACGAGCCAGATCTACCCAATCCATCCCATTGTCAAGCACAACACGAACAGCCGAGATAGCAGCATCAACATCTTCTAAGTTGTATTCAATTAGCTTTTCCATTTCAATGCAGTGTTCCACTCCCTTCTTCAGCATGTGCACAAGAATTTCCTGATCAAATTTAGTTTCATTAAGCTTTTGCATTGCATTACCCCCTTTTTCCTCTTGCTGCTGTTTTGAAGCTTTAAGCCTGTTAAATGATTCACATGCCCTTCTAAAGAGAGAGATCATCTCAATCGAATCTTTTAACCTTTTCCATTCTGCATGAACATATCTGACATACTCAACACCTAAAAGAGGGAGCACTGTGACCTTGTCACCTTCCTTATTTAAGCGAGCAAATTGGCCAACAAAAGAAGAGGGTACCACATATACTTGATTGTCATCAACTGAACCGATCATAGATACAGAGGAATCCATATAAAATCTTTTCTCCTTCAAGTAATGTGTTGATAACTGGTAATAAGATGCCGGTTGGAATTCCCACTCATTAAGCTGATTTTCTGATGTGCCAAAAGTGAGAGAGAGGTTGCCAGGAATAGCAGGAGAACTTGTCTCCAGCAACTCCGCATTCAGAGGATTATCCAGATGAACAATTTGACAATGAGATGCTTCATTTCCAGGTCTGATTAACTCATTGGCTTCTAACACATTAGTAATATCCGGCAATATCTTCCTTCTATCCTCTAATGATATGCTCTGAATAGTAACAGACAATTCAACATCTTGAATGATACTTTCACCATACTCTTTGATTTGCTTTGGAGGGAGAATATCCCACTCATGGTAGGTGCTTCCATTTTGTGTCTCAACATTGTTAAAGAGCCAAGGTTTGAGTTGCTTTGGCCCTTTCACGAAGGCAGACAAGTATAGGAATGATATAGATAGAGCTATTGCACAAACAGATCTAGCATAGCTATGGGGGAATGATCTAATTGTGATCAATTTCAATATTCCCTCCATGTGTTCTTATTCCCTCCATGTGTTCTCCTCCAGGCTCATAGATATGACAAAGCCTCACAAGAAACTTCAAGTAGCAGTCTATGACATTTGGTTGAATACCTCGTGAGCAGTTGGAGCTTGAGAAAATAAGGTTGAAGTTTGAGGAGTTCGCTACCGGGTTCTCTTGGAGATTTCGTTGAACACATGGTAAGGTGCTGAATTTCGGAGAAGACCCAACAAACAGTGAAGATGTGGAAGAGGTGATAATGGAGGAGAGCATCGGAAACAGAGAAGAGGGCAGCAGAAGTGGTGGAATGAGTCGAGGACCATGCAGATCCTTCACAAGGTAGGGTTGTCGCTCATCTTGCTTTGGTGCAAGAGCTTCATCTACATAGTAATTAATCTCAGAAACTTGTCGTTAAGGTTCAGGTATGCTATAGTTATTGGCTGCATCATCTTCATCAGCGCGAACCGTAGGTAAAAACTCTCTGACCTCAAGTTCTTCTTCAGGCACATTAACAGGAGCGACATAATTCCCAACTTGCATTCCTTCTTCTTTTGCTGCCTTAACAAGAATAAAGTCCCGTGGGGCTAAACCCAATTCAAATTCTCCATTAGTTAAACAAATGGGGCACAAATGGTAGTCTAAGAATCTGTTGCAGCAGTAGTGCTCGTCGGTACAATTGAAGAGACAACGATTGCAGTGGTATTCTAGCACCTCAAATTTTCTCTCTTCATCCTCTATGTAACTGTAATCTAACAGATTTAATCTCAACTCCGATTCTTCATGAGTAAAACAACCGATGCACAAATAATAATCTCGCAACTGGTTGTATTTGTACCTTTTGTAGGAGCAATCAACCAAACAAATATCACAATAGTAATCTAGCACCGTCTCAGGGGTGATTTGGGTTGACGGAATCGAAGAAGCATTTGGCCGAACACTTGATGAGCGGTTGGTGTTCGAGGGAATAGGCTGAAATCTTGTGAATTCGTAGTCTGTTTCTCTGGGGAATTTCGTCGAACGGTAGGCGGGTTGCCGGATTGTGCGGGAGAACCAATAAGAAATGAAGAGCTGGAAGCGGTGGTAGCAGTAGCCGTAGTTGTCCCAAAACCCAAACCATCAAAAGCATAAGGATCTCGGATTGCGGGTGGGCTTCCTTTTCCATAGGGATTGTGATGAAGAGGGGCTGCAGTTGAGTAGCTAGTGTGAGGAGGTGAGTAGAGGTAGTTGAAGGTGGATGTCGGAGGAGGGTGGGTTGAGTTTGTCGATGGAGTTGGCGGTGAGTTTGGAGAGGGCAGCGGTGGGAAAGGAGATAGCTCTGATACCGTTGTTACGGTCCCGATCCGATTGAGAGATGGATCATTGTAACTTCTAATGACACCCATGAATCAAATAAGAAAAAGGAGGAAAACAGAGCAAGGAGGAAGAAGAAGAAGAGAAGGAAGAAGAAGATAGAGGATAGAGCTTAATTCATATTCATTCATCGTAAACCTCATACAAAAAGCCCCATCTCAATATAAGGAGAATGGGGGAGGAAGACAACACTAGCACGTGCAAGCCTGTGGGCTTTATTACAAAAAACCACTAACTTTACAAATAAACCCCTAAAAAGAAAGAAATTCCCAAGAGGACTGATACGTAAATAAAAGGACTGATACGAAAAAAGATACAGTTCTCAGAAGAACTATATCACTCACCATGACAACTCAGCTCACTCATCTGTTTTCACCATCTGATCACTTCATTGCATCCTACCTTTACCAAGTCACGGTGATAAGGACTTCAAATCCATAGTACTACAGGCTAGTTCACCTTCTCTAAAGCTAATGACGTAGAAATATTTTATTGAAAAATTTATCATTAATCCACTCCCTAGGTGCAACCAAGCAAACCATTCTTTATGTATTCCACACAATGCTCTAATTTTCCTAGAAGTTAAATGACTTTTTTCTTAGTGATCTACAGTATCTACACTTCTCCGCATGATGAAGATAGAAGTATCCCACAAAAAGGAATTAGCTATTGTTATTCTCTCCTCAAAAACTCAATTTAAGTTTATTAACCATTATTATGGTTTTGTTTCTACCCCCTTCCATGCACAACTTGTTCATATTGCTTTGCAAATAATATTGGTATAAAAGAGAACCCAAAAAATAAAGGAAGTGAATTCTTTAACATCTTTTGAAATGCACAATGACTATTCAAGGAAACACATATCATTCACCCTAGCTAATAGGACACCCAAATTCCACACCCAAATATTGTTCTAAGGTCAAAAGGGTTAACAGCTATTCGTACGAAAATTTTCCCACTTCTGTTAACTAATCTTCTGATGAGTGATAATCATGTTTAAGTAAACAAATGGGCAAACTAATTTAGTCATTTTTCATAAGATCTTCAATCCCCGTAATCTTTTCCTCTTAATTATCATTCTTTTCCAATTATAAACAAACTTCAACATGTGAAATCAACATTGGGGGGAAAATATCTTTACCTAAAACCCATACACCAATTATCCAAATTGGGAAAAAATTACCAACTTTTTCAATAATCAAAGATCAAGAACCTCCATTTCCAAATTCCACATCAAATTCCAACAGAATTTAGGCCAACATTCAACAAAACCCTAAATAGATACCCAAAAATTTTCAGACTTTTGTTAAATATTTCATATGATGAGTAATAATCAAGCTAAAGTAAAATTCATTTCTCGTAAGTTCTTCAATCTTTATATTATAAAGACTCGATCTTTTCCACTTACCCATAATTTTTCTTACAATTATAATCAATATTCAACATTTGGGAAACAATATCGAATCTTTAACTAAAACCCTAAACAAGAAACACCAACATTGGAGTAAAAATCCCAACTTTTCAAGAAACCAAAGATGAAGGTCACCTTCATTTACAAATTCCAACAAATTTAGCCCACATTTCAAGAAACCCTAAATTGACACCCAAAAATTACATCAAAATAAACGAAATTACAACCAAAATTGATGAAATTAATAGCAAGAAAAGGCGAGAAGGGTACCGAATCCCCTTCGATTACTCCATTGATTTGATCCAAGAAAACTTGATGTGAGAGGCAGAGAGCGCGGAAATAACGAGAAAAGTATGAGTTTTGGAGTTCAAATACCCGCTCCTAAAAATTCGTTATTAGTTTTTATTTTTATTTTTCTAATTTTTGCAACTTTGCTATTTAGTCCTCCTTTATATCCGTTTTTGGGTGACGGTTGTTGAAAGTCTATAATGCCCGTCAATGAATTAGAAAAGACCTCGCACGTGTGAACTCTCTGCGACTCTATCTAACCTTAAATGATGCTTGCACGCATCATGACATGAATCAACGAGAACCGTTGATTTGGTGATCTATTGTATTTTTATTTATTGATTGAAATGAATACTTAATTGTTAATCTTATCAACTATGGGATTATTAGAAGGTAAGGATTATTTTGCCATTTTTTGCGGAGTGAGTCAATTTGCACATTTAACTTTTTTTGAGTTTTTGGTGTGTGAATTGTGATATAACTAGATTTGCCCATGGGCACTATGGCGCGTCTTCTGAATATAGCATACGAAAAGTCTTGTAACAGTAAAACAATAATTATGTAGCTCAAATTTGAATAATATAATAATAACTAGTTATAAATAAAAGTCTATTTTCCCATTAGTATATATTGAAAAATCATTATAAATGGGGGTGTAACATCCAACTTCTCAGAACATCGAGGATTGAAAATGATAAAATTTAACTGTTGATGAGATATTTGTTATTTCCAATGTAACATTAAAAATAAAAAAAAAACCTTAAAAATCTGAAAATTTACAAACCTGAAATCTGAAAATCTAAAATTCTAAGCAATTAAAGAGAAAATGAGAGAGAGAGAGAAATAAAAAGAGAGAAATATTAAAAAGTGAAGAGAGAAGAGAGAGATAGTAATAAAGTAATGGATTTTTTTGTTTTTGGAGAAAAAATTTGGTTTTGGGGGAGAAATTTTTTGGAGTAAAAATATGTTTTGAATGAGTGAATCTGAACCGTTGATAATTTTCAATTGAAGGGAAACCACTTGATAAGTTTTTTTTTTTCAAATTGTCTTGTGTTTTATTATATAGATGACAAAGAGAGAATATGCCAAGTTGTGCAAATTATCTCGAAAGTGAAGTATTTTAAAGTACGAGATGATAAGGAATGCTAAAAATATAAAATGTGGAGTCCACTTAAAGTGATAATAATGAGTGTCAATTTGCACATATCGTCGCATCAATAGAAAGGTAGAACTTATACTCCTTTTCAAATGGAGGTCGTTCTATTACAACAAATAGCGAATGATTGAGCTCCCCCACTACGATTCGCAAAATAACAAAGAGGGCGGGGAGACACAACTTTACTTTAATTGCGGTACATGTTTGACTTTACATGTTCGAAATTAATAATAATAGTATTGCTATACAAGTTTTCTATGTAGCTAGTTTGGCTTATTCTAAATATAAAAAAGGCTTGGAGAATTAATGGATATCCTCCGTCTATTAATTTTTGGTGGGGGCTTTGGAGATTGAAGATGATACATTCTGATCAAATATTACAATGGAATATGATTATGATGACATTAATATGGGTAATCTGGAAAGACATAATTAAATCAAAGATTTTTTTTCTGAAAAAGAATACTGATATTATTCATATTTTAGATTCAATCTTTTATTTTGCTTCCTTTTGGACATATATCCTACCAGAATCAAAGAGAAAGAAGGTGGAGCAGTTCACATGAATTTTGCTGGTTTCCTCTTTGTAGACTGCCCATGAAGCGACAGAAATTACAAGTGATAGGGAGGAACCGGTTGTGATTGATCCATAGGAGTGATGGTTTTGTGATTAAAAGATATTAGTATTATACACGTGCTGTGCACGTGGGAGAAAATTGGGAGGAATGAAAAGGGCAAAAAAAAATTTACCTGCACGTGCGTTGCACGGGTTAGGTTATGGACAAAGGCCTTCTCCCATTATGGGAGGAATGAAAAGGGCAAAAAAAAAAAATTACCTGCACGTGCGTTGCACGGATTGGATTATGGACAAAGGTCTTCTCCCATTATAGTAGTAGAGATTTTCTGACTTAGGGAGTACATGATATTTTTTTTAAAACTTTTTGATTTCTGGATATCTCTAATTTATGATCTGTCTTTTGGGGAGATATACGTAAATGAAGAAGGATGTCTCATGTCTTCATAGGCTCCAGGATACTAGATATATGTATGAACTGATGATTGCTTTTGATTTGTCCAAGATGGCTCTCGTCTAGATTAGGCTACTTTCAAAAAAATCACGCTAAACTTTTGGCCGTTTTAAAAAAACCGCACTACGTTTTTTTATATAAAAAAATTGCACAAAACTTCAGTTTAATAAAACACAAATAGACAGAATTTGAAACCGTTAGTTTTGTTGCACGTAACCTAATTTTCTGACCTAAATACCCTTTTATAAATTTAAAAAAACTCTTTCGTTTTTCCTCCTTCTCCTCCAATTACTCAACGAAAAAAAAACCCCAAATCAGATGAAACCCTAGTTTACCCCCATCGATTCAATACGAAACGAAGTGAAACAATTCTCGGATCGAAGCTCAGCGATTGCTATACGAACTCTCTCCGAACCCTAAATCAGACCGAAAGTAGGAATTTTTGAGGGTTTGACTGATCGAATCGAAGCTCGGCAATCAAAGTGTCGCAATCGAACAAGGTTAGTTCTCCATTATTTTGTTTCCTTATCTTGGTTTTGGTCTATTTATAGGGTTGGGTATTCTGCTGTTTCGATTCATATAAAAATGTGTGTGTGTGTGTGTGTGTGGGGGGGGGGGGGGGGGGGGGGGGGGGGGGGACCAATTTTGACCAAATTTATATTGTTAATGTGGTGTGGGACTAGGGTTTTGCAAACACTGATTTAAAAATGCTGGCTTTTTTGAAATAGTGATTTGGGAATGTGCTGTTATATAAAATAGTGGTTTCAAAATGTGATGTTTGAGATGAAGAATTTTGTGAGTTTAGCTTGTTCTTGTTTGAATTCAATCTTTCAAATGTAATTCAGGATAATGTTAAACCTGAACATTCTGTGCAATGGATACTTTGTCAAGAATCGTAAATGGGAATATGTGGGTGGCAAGAAGGGAAGATATAGATTCATCATTCCTGAATTGACAAGATGGAAAGCTGTCAAGAACATTTTGAAGAAAGTTTCTGACTACAATGAGACCCATGTCATCTACTACAAAGTAGGAGTTGGGGAGTTAGCTGAGAATTTCATATTGGTAGATGACAATGTGAAAACAATGAAGATGTGGGAAGAACACAATGTCGAACCTGAAGTGGGTGAAAAATATATGTATGTTGATACACAGATGGCGGTGGAAGGAAAACATGTTGAATATGAGGTAGACAAGTTAGTATCAAAGGAACAAATCAGCATTGAGGATGTAGTGATGGAAGGTATGTTCTTGTATTTTCCTTCGATAGCAGTTTATACAATTTCAAATGATCACACAATGTACTAATATATATAACTAATGTTGGGTTTTGATAATTTGAAGATGATATTACCGTTGAGAATAAACCTACAGAACCTGAAGTGGGTGAAGTATATATGTATGTTGATACTGGATGGGGGTGGAAGGGAAACATGTTGAATCTGAGGTAGACAAGTGAGTATCGAAGGAACAAATCAGCATTGAGGATGTAGTGATGGAGGTATGTTCTTGTATTTCCTTCGATAGCAGTTTATACATTTTAAATGATCACACAATGTATTAATATATATAACTCATGTTGGGTTTTGATAATTTGCATATGATATTACCGTTTAGGATAAACCTGCAGATGATGTTACCATTGATGAGATACCTGATGATATCATGTCTGAAGCTCTCGATCTTACTGTAGAACCCCGTATTTTCAAATATTATTTTAATTATTTGAAAATGAATTTAAATGATTTTTGAGGATTTAATAAATGTTTTCTAAGAGATTTATCTTTTGTACACGTGCAAAACACGTGCAAATGACTTTTTAGAAGTTTGGAAAATTAAGTTTTCTTTATGAAAAATCATTATTTATTATTTGAGAATTATTTAGTATTTTTCCAGATTTTTCTGAAATTAATTATGCGTATTTGCAATTTTTGAGAAAAGAAGGACTTATTTGCAAAATTGACAATTTCAAGGGTTAAAATGCAAATTATAATTTCTGGGCATTCCGATCAGTATTTGTTGAAGTTTAGAAACATATTTTTCTATTAGACCCTAATTTAAATTATATTTGATTTAGTTTTCAAGGATACAATTATATATGTAAGATGTACTCTTAAAAGGATTATTTTGCAAATTGGGTGAAAACCCTAATATTTTAATCCGGCATATATAAGGGAAATCCCTTTCCCAGCCGTCATTCACAATATTTAGAATATTGAGATTTCTTTGAGGAACAAGAGGAGAATTCTTGGATCTAGCAAGGAGAAAGTTTGCGGATCTTTTCTTCAAATCAGGTGAGTTGGTTTGTTTGTTTTGCTTTGTTTTGTTTGTTTTGATTGGTAGATGACGTGAGATCTTTGTTATGTTTGTTTGTGATCATTATACCATTCTTTGTTAGTCCCATTGTATGTAGGACATGGATCTTTAATTCAATATGGATGATGAGAACTTTTATTTGATATTTGGACTATGATGAGAAAAGATTTAGATTTGTTGAGGATATGTTGATTTATGAGATCATGTTGTTAGAAAGCAAATTTAGAACTGATTATGTTAAGCTTGGATATTAAACATCTGGACCTAGTGATTGCAAACCAATTTTGATTATGTGTTGAGGAAGACATTTAGTTAGGTTGAGAAAACCCTAATGGGAGAATTGAGAATTTAGATCATGAGAATATGAGATTGGAGAAATTGATTGATTGAGTAATGTAACCATGATAGAGATTGTTGAGAATTGTTCATTTGCCCGAATATAAATTAACTTTATGATCAGTAATTCTTTAGAAAACTTCAAGATGATTTTGTGTTCAGATCTGTAGCCGTCAGTCGACTGATCTGATGTGCAGTCGACTGGTACGAGCTTACAGTGTACTTTTGAGTCTTGAGATTTGTTCGGGACGGTCGACCTAGACTGTGGTCAGTCGACTGACCCTCTGCTTGTGGTTTTGTTCAGTTCTTTCGGGGCAGTCGACTGACTTCTTGGGTAAGTCGACTGGTCATGCCTTAGATTATTTTCGTAAAATGTTGGGATATGTCCTCTGGACAGTCGACTGGTCCATCAAGCAGTCGACTGGTCCTGTAGGATCTTGTATTTGATTTGAGATATTTTGTTTAGTGTTTGATTTTGAGACATTTGTTCAGTACTTGATTCTGAGATATTTGTTCAGTGTTTGATTTTAAGATGTTCAGTTAAGTATTGGTTTTTGAGATGTTCAATTAAGAACATGATTTTGGAAATATTTTGTTGAGCCACTTGTTAAGTGGAATTTGTTCAGATATTTGTTTTGAGTCTCTAGAGGTACGTGGCCCTAGTATACCGGTATTTGTTCAGTCATTTGTTGAGGCCCTTTGAGGCGAATTTCAGTTATTCAGATTTTTAGTCCGGTAGGGTACGCTACTCTAGGAGATTTGTTCAGTAACCCAAACTAATAAGGACAGGCATTAGTAGTGTCATGACGAATGAGAACTTGAGTTATGCACCTCAGTATGGCTTTTGATGTAGGATTTAATCTCCTGAATTATCCAAGTAGTTAACTTGAGATGTGTGATTTATCTCCGGAATTATCCAGGTAGTTAACCTGAGATGTGAGGTATTTCTCCGGAATTATCCAAGTAATTATCTTGAGATGTGGGATTGAACTACGGAATGATCGGAGTCGAGGCGACGCTTTTGGGGTATTATTGTGATTATGAGTCTATGTTTAGATGTGGGATGATCTCCTGAATTATCCAGGGAAAATACCTGTGATGTGGGATCAATCTCCGGAATGATCAAGCATGGGCAAATTATCATAGTTTATCTTCATCTCTGAGTAGTCATCGTTGTCAGCATGTAGTCATGATGTTTTCTTGAATCGCTTTTATGCATTTGGATTTCCTGTTTTCGGCACACACTTGGCTTTTGGTTTTGGTATCACCCCTTATTCTTTGTTGTTACTTCATACTTTAGTGTTGATTATTATTTGTTGGATATTATGTTTTATGTTCATTTATGTTATTTGTTTGATTAGTTGCCACTCACACCATTTTTATGGCTGACCCCTCTAGTTTGGGGGTTAGGGTTCGACTCTAGCCTCACTTGTTGCAGGTTACTGCTTAGAGTGGGAGGTTGGATGCTTAATGTTGCATTTGAGACTATTTGGACTATTTAGTTTTGTGTAAAATTTGTAAAGACATATTGTGTGGTTATTGAGTTGTAAATGAAAAGAAATATTTGGGTTGAGATGTTTAGACTTCCGCTGTAATTGTAATAATTGTTGTAATAAAAGAAGAAAATTTTAGTGGTGTTGTTGGTGTTTATTGTTCTATTGAAGTGGATTGCTGGGATTTCGCCACTTATTTTCTAAGCTCTCATATTAGAAATTTGGGGCGCTACAGAGATTGGTATCAGAGCTCCGCTTCAATGTAATAATAGACTTAGTATGACAACCAACCTAGGTGTGGACACTAGAGAGTGAGTACCTAGGTGTGGACATCAGAGTGTGAGTATCACATAGAAATTAAATTGTGATGTTTGGTTTGAAATTATGGATTGGGATATGGTTATAGTTTGTCCGAGGGTATTGATTTGAGTTTGATTTGTGAGTGTGTTGCTCTAACTTTACTCTCGTTTTGCAGTATTCAAAATGGTTGCACCCAGAGGTAGAAATGGTGGCAACAATGAGGATGGTTCTGGTAGTTCCCGAGGTAATGGGATCGACCTTGAAGCTGAGTTTGCCAAGGTATATCAGACGTTGAATACGCTGATGGCACTCAATGTGGCGCAGCAGCAAGCGCAGCAGCAGAATCCGCCGCCCAATCATGGAGCTGGTCATGGATTGGTGAATGCTGACCCCATCAAGCAGATTGAATCCTTTAAGAGGATGAGGCCGCCAGTCTTTGAGGGGCAAGCTGATCCAACAGCAGCAGACGATTGGATTCGGAAGATGCAGACGATCTTCGAAGTGTCAGAGACTCCTGAAGCTAGCAAGGTGAAGTTGGCTTCGATGCAGCTGGAGAAAGATGCTGGTGTATGGTGGGAGTCATTGAAGAGGAACTTGGGAGATCAGCAGCTGACATGGGAAGGTTTTCTGGAGGAGTTCAGAGATCGCTTCTTTCCTCTTGATGTTCAGGAGAAGAAGGCGACTGAGTTCATGAACCTTCAGCAGGGGAGCATGACTGTTCGGGAGTATGAGACGAAGTTCGCTCAACTTTCGAGGTTTGCACCAGAATTGGTCATGGATGAAGCAAAGAAGGCCAAAAAGTTTGAGCAGGGCTTGAGGCCGAACTTGAGGTCAAGGATGGTTCCGTTGGGCATCCGAAGATTCGAGAAGCTGGTCAGAAGAGCAGCGATGACGGAAGAGGATATGGACTTGTATCAGAAGAAGCAGGATTCTTGGAACCGGAACAAGAGGCCAGCATCAGGCCAGAGTGGGAAGGGATTCCCCGCGAAGCAGGCGAAGTTCAGTGGACCGGTGCAGAAGGCATCTGGAGCTCAGGGAGTGACCTGCTACTACTGCAAGGAAGTAGGACATTACAGGTCAGCATGTCCGAAGTTGGCAGAGCATGTTTGTTCTCAGTGTGGGCAGACTGGACACTCAAAGCCCCATTGTCCACAACTGAAGAAAGATGATTCGGGTGGAAGCAAGTTCCCGAAGAGGCAAGGGCGAGTATTTGCATTGACCGAGGAGGATGCGAGAAACTCGGAAGATGTAATACAGGGTATGCAGGAATTTTGATTTCTTTCATTTTTGAGTCAGTGTAATGAATAAAAGCTTTTATTTCAGAACAATTTAAGATTGAGTATCATTCTTATTGTAACAGGAGTTGTTTTAATAAATGGAATAAAAGCAAAGGTTTTGTTTGACACTGGTTCATCGCATACATTTGTATCGCCAAGTTTTGCAAAGGGCTTAGGTTTGGAACCTAAATTGTTTCCAGGCAGAGTTTTGTCGGTGGCAACGCCGTCAGGCGAGGAGCTGGTAGCGGATCGATATTACGAGGGCTGTGATATCGAGATTGGTGGAAGGAGGTTCGGCATCGACTTGATCGAGCTACAAGTGTTGGGAGTGGATGTCATAGTGGGCATCGATTGGATGGCTATTTATGATGCCACGATTGATTGCAAGCAGAAGGAGGTGTTGGTGAAAGCACCAGGTGGACCCGCAGTAACTTTTCAAGGGAAGAAGAAGATTCTACAGGTGGCTGCAATGGTATCTAAGAAGTCTATTGCAGATGAAGTCCAGGGCATTCCGGTGGTTCGAGGGTTTCCTCAGGTGTTCTTGGATGATTTTCCAGGATTACCGCCGCAGAGAGATGTGGAGTTTTGCATCAATGTTCAGCCGGGGAGTGCGCCGATTTCCAAGGCTCCGTACAGGATGGCACCTGTAGAGCAGGATGAAGTGAAGAAGCAGATTGAAGAGCTTTTGAGCAAAGGGACTTATCAGACCGAGTTCATCTCCGTGGGGAGCGCCAGTGTTGTTGGTTAAGAAGAAGGATGGGTCGATGAGGATGTGCATTGACTACAGGGAGTTGAATAGGGTGACTATTCAGAACAAGTATCCATTGCCGCGGATTGACGATTTGTTCGACAGGCTTCGAGGAGCAGCGGTGTTTTCGAAGATTGATCTGAGGTCAGGGTATCATCAGGTACGAGTCAAAGAGGAAGATGTGAGTAAGACAGCTTTCAGGACTCGTCATGGGTTGTATGAATTTTTGGTGATGCCATTCGGGTTGACGAATGCGCCAGCAGTTTTCATGGACATGATGAATCGGGTGTTGAGGCCATTCATTGATTCCTTCGTAGTGGTCTTCATCGATGATATCTTGGTATATTCGAAGTCGGAGGAGGATCATTCTAAGCACTTGACAGCGGTATTACAGACATTGCAAGAGCACAGCTTGTATGCCAAATTGTCGAAGTGTGAATTTTGGAAATCTGAGGTAGCTTTTCTTGGTCACATTCTTTCTAAGGAGGGAGTGGCTACTGATCCTCAGAAAGTGGAAGCAGTAAAGGATTGGCCCAGGCCGACGTCAGTGAAGGAAGTGAGAAGCTTCTTGGGATTAGCTGGTTACTACAGGAGGTTTATTCAGGGGTATTCTCAGATTGCTGTTCCATTGACAGGTTTGACCCGGAAGAGTGTGGCGTTTGTATGGACAGATAAGTGCGAGGAGAGTTTCCTTGAGTTAAAGGAAAGGTTGACTACCGCACCCATACTAGCATTGCCGCAAGCTGGAAAAGATTATGATATCTACAGCGATGCATCTCTCAGAGGTTTGGGATGTGTGTTGATGCAAGAAGGCAAGGTCATTGCTTATGGTTCGAGGCAGTTGCGTCCGCATGAGAAGAATTATCCGACGCATGACTTGGAGTTAGCAGCTATCATTTATGCCTTGAAGCTATGGAGGCATTATGTCTATGGTGAGAAGGTTAGCATGTTCACGGACCACAAGAGCCTGAAGTATATCTATCAGCAGAAGGATTTGAATCTTCGTCAGAGAAGATGGTTGGATGTTTTGGAAGACATTCGTCCTGAGATCAAGTATCATCCAGGCAAGGCGAATGTAGTGGCTGATGGACTTAGCAGAAAGGGTAGTTTGGCAAGGTTGATCACTACTCGAAGAGAGTTGGCAGCAGAGATCGATCAGGCAGGCATCGAGGTTGTACTGCGAGGTTTAGGGGCATCTTTGGCTCAGTTGAGGCTGCAGCCGTCTTTGAGAGAGAAGATTGTGGAAGGTCAGAGATCAGATTCAGAGATCCAGAAGATGTTGCAGCAGGTTGCAGAGGGCAAGTTATCAGAATTTCGTGTCCAAGATGGAGTTCTTTGGTTGGGTGAGAGGTTGTGTGTTCCAGATGACGCAGAGTTGAGGGGGAGTATCTTGCAGGAAGCACACAGTACCTTATTATCAGTCCATCCAGGAGGTACGAAGATGTACAGGGACATCAAACCGCATTTTTGGTGGTCTGGCATGAAGCGAGATGTAGCAGATTTTGTGGCAAGGTGTCTGACTTGTCAGCAGATCAAGGCAGAGAATCAGAGACCTGGAGGTTTGTTGCAGCCTTTACCCATTCCGGAGTGGAAGTGGGAGAATATCAGCATGGACTTTATCACGGGTTTGCCGAGGAGTTCGAAGGGAAATGACTCGATTTGGGTTGTTGTGGACCGATTGACTAAGTCGGCACATTTTCTAGCCATGAAGATTTCTTGGTCGATGGAGAAATTGGCTGAGTTGTACATTGGAGAGATTGTGAGACTTCATGGAGTTCCTGTTTCAATTGTGTCTGACAGAGATCCAAGGTTTACTTCGAGGTTTTGGAGAAGTTTACAGGCAGCTTTGGGCACCAGAACTGATTTCAGTACGGCATTTCATCCGCAGACAGATGGTCAAACGGAGAGGGTGAATCGAGTACTGGAAGATATGTTGAGAGCTTGTGTTATGGACTTTGGTGGTAGTTGGGAGAGATACTTGGCATTGGTTGAGTTTGCCTATAACAATAGTTACCATGCAAGTATTGGGATGGCACCGTATGAGGCTTTATACGGCAGGAGGTGCAGGACACCTGTATGTTGGTATGAGGTTGGCGAGAGGCAGATGTATGGTCCTGAGATCGTACAGCAGACGTCAGAGCAGATTGAGCTGATTCGCAAGAGGTTAGTTGAAGCTCAGAGTCGGCAGAAGAGTTATGCTGACACTCGACGGAGAGATTTGGAATTTGAGGTTGGGGATTCAGTTTTTCTCAAGGTTTCTCCGACCAAAGGAGTAATCAGATTTGGTAAGGGTGGCAAGTTGGCGCCGAGGTATATTGGTCCGTACAAGATCGAGGAGAGGATTGGCAAGACAGCTTACAGATTGAAACTTCCAGAGGAGTTAGCACAAGTACATGACGTGTTTCATGTGTCGCTACTGAGGAAGTATGTGGCCGATCAGAGGCACCAGTTGGTGGAAGTTCCCGAAGATCTACAGGTGAACCTGAGTTACAAGGAACAGCCTGTTGAGATCGTTGATCGTAGGGAGAAAGTCCTTAGGAGCAAGGTGATACCTATGGTCAAGGTATTGTGGAGGAATCAGCAGTTCGAGGAGGCTACTTGGGAGCCAGAGGATCGCATGCTGAAGGATTTTCCTGAATTGTTTGTATGAATGTACTTCTTGAATGTGAATGGAATTCTTTGAATAATTGTACTATTGATTGACACATGTGATGTATTCCTTTATTTTGATTGTGATGTTATATGGAATTGTTGGATTTTGTTCTATATATGAAGTATTGTTTCCTTTTGATTGGTATGTGTTTGAACTCATTAGTAGTAGTTCTGAGGACAGAACTCTTCTAAGGAGGGAGTGATGTAGAACCCCGTATTTTCAAATATTATTTTAATTATTTGAAAATGAATTTAAATGATTTTTGAGGATTTAATAAATGTTTTCTAAGAGATTTATCTTTTGTACACGTGCAAAACACGTGCAAATGACTTTTTAGAAGTTTGGAAAATTAAGTTTTCTTTATGAAAAATCATTATTTATTATTTGAGAATTATTTAGTATTTTTCCAGATTTTTCTGAAATTAATTATGCGTATTTGCAATTTTTGAGAAAAGAAGGACTTATTTGCAAAATTGACAATTTCAAGGGTTAAAATGCAAATTATAATTTCTGGGCATTCCGATCAGTATTTGTTGAAGTTTAGAAACATATTTTTCTATTAGACCCTAATTTAAATTATATTTGATTTAGTTTTCAAGGATACAATTATATATGTAAGATGTACTCTTAAAAGGATTATTTTGCAAATTGGGTGAAAACCCTAATATTTTAATCCGGCATATATAAGGGAAATCCCTTTCCCAGCCGTCATTCACAATATTTAGAATATTGAGATTTCTTTGAGGAACAAGAGGAGAATTCTTGGATCTAGCAAGGAGAAAGTTTGCGGATCTTTTCTTCAAATCAGGTGAGTTGGTTTGTTTGTTTTGCTTTGTTTTGTTTGTTTTGATTGGTAGATGACGTGAGATCTTTGTTATGTTTGTTTGTGATCATTATACCATTCTTTGTTAGTCCCATTGTATGTAGGACATGGATCTTTAATTCAATATGGATGATGAGAACTTTTATTTGATATTTGGACTATGATGAGAAAAGATTTAGATTTGTTGAGGATATGTTGATTTATGAGATCATGTTGTTAGAAAGCAAATTTAGAACTGATTATGTTAAGCTTGGATATTAAACATCTGGACCTAGTGATTGCAAACCAATTTTGATTATGTGTTGAGGAAGACATTTAGTTAGGTTGAGAAAACCCTAATGGGAGAATTGAGAATTTAGATCATGAGAATATGAGATTGGAGAAATTGATTGATTGAGTAATGTAACCATGATAGAGATTGTTGAGAATTGTTCATTTGCCCGAATATAAATTAACTTTATGATCAGTAATTCTTTAGAAAACTTCAAGATGATTTTGTGTTCAGATCTGTAGCCGTCAGTCGACTGATCTGATGTGCAGTCGACTGGTACGAGCTTACAGTGTACTTTTGAGTCTTGAGATTTGTTCGGGACGGTCGACCTAGACTGTGGTCAGTCGACTGACCCTCTGCTTGTGGTTTTGTTCAGTTCTTTCGGGGCAGTCGACTGACTTCTTGGGTAAGTCGACTGGTCATGCCTTAGATTATTTTCGTAAAATGTTGGGATATGTCCTCTGGACAGTCGACTGGTCCATCAAGCAGTCGACTGGTCCTGTAGGATCTTGTATTTGATTTGAGATATTTTGTTTAGTGTTTGATTTTGAGACATTTGTTCAGTACTTGATTCTGAGATATTTGTTCAGTGTTTGATTTTAAGATGTTCAGTTAAGTATTGGTTTTTGAGATGTTCAATTAAGAACATGATTTTGGAAATATTTTGTTGAGCCACTTGTTAAGTGGAATTTGTTCAGATATTTGTTTTGAGTCTCTAGAGGTACGTGGCCCTAGTATACCGGTATTTGTTCAGTCATTTGTTGAGGCCCTTTGAGGCGAATTTCAGTTATTCAGATTTTTAGTCCGGTAGGGTACGCTACTCTAGGAGATTTGTTCAGTAACCCAAACTAATAAGGACAGGCATTAGTAGTGTCATGACGAATGAGAACTTGAGTTATGCACCTCAGTATGGCTTTTGATGTAGGATTTAATCTCCTGAATTATCCAAGTAGTTAACTTGAGATGTGTGATTTATCTCCGGAATTATCCAGGTAGTTAACCTGAGATGTGAGGTATTTCTCCGGAATTATCCAAGTAATTATCTTGAGATGTGGGATTGAACTACGGAATGATCGGAGTCGAGGCGACGCTTTTGGGGTATTATTGTGATTATGAGTCTATGTTTAGATGTGGGATGATCTCCTGAATTATCCAGGGAAAATACCTGTGATGTGGGATCAATCTCCGGAATGATCAAGCATGGGCAAATTATCATAGTTTATCTTCATCTCTGAGTAGTCATCGTTGTCAGCATGTAGTCATGATGTTTTCTTGAATCGCTTTTATGCATTTGGATTTCCTGTTTTCGGCACACACTTGGCTTTTGGTTTTGGTATCACCCCTTATTCTTTGTTGTTACTTCATACTTTAGTGTTGATTATTATTTGTTGGATATTATGTTTTATGTTCATTTATGTTATTTGTTTGATTAGTTGCCACTCACACCATTTTTATGGCTGACCCCTCTAGTTTGGGGGTTAGGGTTCGACTCTAGCCTCACTTGTTGCAGGTTACTGCTTAGAGTGGGAGGTTGGATGCTTAATGTTGCATTTGAGACTATTTGGACTATTTAGTTTTGTGTAAAATTTGTAAAGACATATTGTGTGGTTATTGAGTTGTAAATGAAAAGAAATATTTGGGTTGAGATGTTTAGACTTCCGCTGTAATTGTAATAATTGTTGTAATAAAAGAAGAAAATTTTAGTGGTGTTGTTGGTGTTTATTGTTCTATTGAAGTGGATTGCTGGGATTTCGCCACTTATTTTCTAAGCTCTCATATTAGAAATTTGGGGCGCTACAGAGATTGGTATCAGAGCTCCGCTTCAATGTAATAATAGACTTAGTATGACAACCAACCTAGGTGTGGACACTAGAGAGTGAGTACCTAGGTGTGGACATCAGAGTGTGAGTATCACATAGAAATTAAATTGTGATGTTTGGTTTGAAATTATGGATTGGGATATGGTTATAGTTTGTCCGAGGGTATTGATTTGAGTTTGATTTGTGAGTGTGTTGCTCTAACTTTACTCTCGTTTTGCAGTATTCAAAATGGTTGCACCCAGAGGTAGAAATGGTGGCAACAATGAGGATGGTTCTGGTAGTTCCCGAGGTAATGGGATCGACCTTGAAGCTGAGTTTGCCAAGGTATATCAGACGTTGAATACGCTGATGGCACTCAATGTGGCGCAGCAGCAAGCGCAGCAGCAGAATCCGCCGCCCAATCATGGAGCTGGTCATGGATTGGTGAATGCTGACCCCATCAAGCAGATTGAATCCTTTAAGAGGATGAGGCCGCCAGTCTTTGAGGGGCAAGCTGATCCAACAGCAGCAGACGATTGGATTCGGAAGATGCAGACGATCTTCGAAGTGTCAGAGACTCCTGAAGCTAGCAAGGTGAAGTTGGCTTCGATGCAGCTGGAGAAAGATGCTGGTGTATGGTGGGAGTCATTGAAGAGGAACTTGGGAGATCAGCAGCTGACATGGGAAGGTTTTCTGGAGGAGTTCAGAGATCGCTTCTTTCCTCTTGATGTTCAGGAGAAGAAGGCGACTGAGTTCATGAACCTTCAGCAGGGGAGCATGACTGTTCGGGAGTATGAGACGAAGTTCGCTCAACTTTCGAGGTTTGCACCAGAATTGGTCATGGATGAAGCAAAGAAGGCCAAAAAGTTTGAGCAGGGCTTGAGGCCGAACTTGAGGTCAAGGATGGTTCCGTTGGGCATCCGAAGATTCGAGAAGCTGGTCAGAAGAGCAGCGATGACGGAAGAGGATATGGACTTGTATCAGAAGAAGCAGGATTCTTGGAACCGGAACAAGAGGCCAGCATCAGGCCAGAGTGGGAAGGGATTCCCCGCGAAGCAGGCGAAGTTCAGTGGACCGGTGCAGAAGGCATCTGGAGCTCAGGGAGTGACCTGCTACTACTGCAAGGAAGTAGGACATTACAGGTCAGCATGTCCGAAGTTGGCAGAGCATGTTTGTTCTCAGTGTGGGCAGACTGGACACTCAAAGCCCCATTGTCCACAACTGAAGAAAGATGATTCGGGTGGAAGCAAGTTCCCGAAGAGGCAAGGGCGAGTATTTGCATTGACCGAGGAGGATGCGAGAAACTCGGAAGATGTAATACAGGGTATGCAGGAATTTTGATTTCTTTCATTTTTGAGTCAGTGTAATGAATAAAAGCTTTTATTTCAGAACAATTTAAGATTGAGTATCATTCTTATTGTAACAGGAGTTGTTTTAATAAATGGAATAAAAGCAAAGGTTTTGTTTGACACTGGTTCATCGCATACATTTGTATCGCCAAGTTTTGCAAAGGGCTTAGGTTTGGAACCTAAATTGTTTCCAGGCAGAGTTTTGTCGGTGGCAACGCCGTCAGGCGAGGAGCTGGTAGCGGATCGATATTACGAGGGCTGTGATATCGAGATTGGTGGAAGGAGGTTCGGCATCGACTTGATCGAGCTACAAGTGTTGGGAGTGGATGTCATAGTGGGCATCGATTGGATGGCTATTTATGATGCCACGATTGATTGCAAGCAGAAGGAGGTGTTGGTGAAAGCACCAGGTGGACCCGCAGTAACTTTTCAAGGGAAGAAGAAGATTCTACAGGTGGCTGCAATGGTATCTAAGAAGTCTATTGCAGATGAAGTCCAGGGCATTCCGGTGGTTCGAGGGTTTCCTCAGGTGTTCTTGGATGATTTTCCAGGATTACCGCCGCAGAGAGATGTGGAGTTTTGCATCAATGTTCAGCCGGGGAGTGCGCCGATTTCCAAGGCTCCGTACAGGATGGCACCTGTAGAGCAGGATGAAGTGAAGAAGCAGATTGAAGAGCTTTTGAGCAAAGGGACTTATCAGACCGAGTTCATCTCCGTGGGGAGCGCCAGTGTTGTTGGTTAAGAAGAAGGATGGGTCGATGAGGATGTGCATTGACTACAGGGAGTTGAATAGGGTGACTATTCAGAACAAGTATCCATTGCCGCGGATTGACGATTTGTTCGACAGGCTTCGAGGAGCAGCGGTGTTTTCGAAGATTGATCTGAGGTCAGGGTATCATCAGGTACGAGTCAAAGAGGAAGATGTGAGTAAGACAGCTTTCAGGACTCGTCATGGGTTGTATGAATTTTTGGTGATGCCATTCGGGTTGACGAATGCGCCAGCAGTTTTCATGGACATGATGAATCGGGTGTTGAGGCCATTCATTGATTCCTTCGTAGTGGTCTTCATCGATGATATCTTGGTATATTCGAAGTCGGAGGAGGATCATTCTAAGCACTTGACAGCGGTATTACAGACATTGCAAGAGCACAGCTTGTATGCCAAATTGTCGAAGTGTGAATTTTGGAAATCTGAGGTAGCTTTTCTTGGTCACATTCTTTCTAAGGAGGGAGTGGCTACTGATCCTCAGAAAGTGGAAGCAGTAAAGGATTGGCCCAGGCCGACGTCAGTGAAGGAAGTGAGAAGCTTCTTGGGATTAGCTGGTTACTACAGGAGGTTTATTCAGGGGTATTCTCAGATTGCTGTTCCATTGACAGGTTTGACCCGGAAGAGTGTGGCGTTTGTATGGACAGATAAGTGCGAGGAGAGTTTCCTTGAGTTAAAGGAAAGGTTGACTACCGCACCCATACTAGCATTGCCGCAAGCTGGAAAAGATTATGATATCTACAGCGATGCATCTCTCAGAGGTTTGGGATGTGTGTTGATGCAAGAAGGCAAGGTCATTGCTTATGGTTCGAGGCAGTTGCGTCCGCATGAGAAGAATTATCCGACGCATGACTTGGAGTTAGCAGCTATCATTTATGCCTTGAAGCTATGGAGGCATTATGTCTATGGTGAGAAGGTTAGCATGTTCACGGACCACAAGAGCCTGAAGTATATCTATCAGCAGAAGGATTTGAATCTTCGTCAGAGAAGATGGTTGGATGTTTTGGAAGACATTCGTCCTGAGATCAAGTATCATCCAGGCAAGGCGAATGTAGTGGCTGATGGACTTAGCAGAAAGGGTAGTTTGGCAAGGTTGATCACTACTCGAAGAGAGTTGGCAGCAGAGATCGATCAGGCAGGCATCGAGGTTGTACTGCGAGGTTTAGGGGCATCTTTGGCTCAGTTGAGGCTTCAGCCGTCTTTGAGAGAGAAGATTGTGGAAGGTCAGAGATCAGATTCAGAGATCCAGAAGATGTTGCAGCAGGTTGCAGAGGGCAAGTTATCAGAATTTCGTGTCCAAGATGGAGTTCTTTGGTTGGGTGAGAGGTTGTGTGTTCCAGATGACGCAGAGTTGAGGGGGAGTATCTTGCAGGAAGCACACAGTACCTTATTATCAGTCCATCCAGGAGGTACGAAGATGTACAGGGACATCAAACCGCATTTTTGGTGGTCTGGCATGAAGCGAGATGTAGCAGATTTTGTGGCAAGGTGTCTGACTTGTCAGCAGATCAAGGCAGAGAATCAGAGACCTGGAGGTTTGTTGCAGCCTTTACCCATTCCGGAGTGGAAGTGGGAGAATATCAGCATGGACTTTATCACGGGTTTGCCGAGGAGTTCGAAGGGAAATGACTCGATTTGGGTTGTTGTGGACCGATTGACTAAGTCGGCACATTTTCTAGCCATGAAGATTTCTTGGTCGATGGAGAAATTGGCTGAGTTGTACATTGGAGAGATTGTGAGACTTCATGGAGTTCCTGTTTCAATTGTGTCTGACAGAGATCCAAGGTTTACTTCGAGGTTTTGGAGAAGTTTACAGGCAGCTTTGGGCACCAGAACTGATTTCAGTACGGCATTTCATCCGCAGACAGATGGTCAAACGGAGAGGGTGAATCGAGTACTGGAAGATATGTTGAGAGCTTGTGTTATGGACTTTGGTGGTAGTTGGGAGAGATACTTGGCATTGGTTGAGTTTGCCTATAACAATAGTTACCATGCAAGTATTGGGATGGCACCGTATGAGGCTTTATACGGCAGGAGGTGCAGGACACCTGTATGTTGGTATGAGGTTGGCGAGAGGCAGATGTATGGTCCTGAGATCGTACAGCAGACGTCAGAGCAGATTGAGCTGATTCGCAAGAGGTTAGTTGAAGCTCAGAGTCGGCAGAAGAGTTATGCTGACACTCGACGGAGAGATTTGGAATTTGAGGTTGGGGATTCAGTTTTTCTCAAGGTTTCTCCGACCAAAGGAGTAATCAGATTTGGTAAGGGTGGCAAGTTGGCGCCGAGGTATATTGGTCCGTACAAGATCGAGGAGAGGATTGGCAAGACAGCTTACAGATTGAAACTTCCAGAGGAGTTAGCACAAGTACATGACGTGTTTCATGTGTCGCTACTGAGGAAGTATGTGGCCGATCAGAGGCACCAGTTGGTGGAAGTTCCCGAAGATCTACAGGTGAACCTGAGTTACAAGGAACAGCCTGTTGAGATCGTTGATCGTAGGGAGAAAGTCCTTAGGAGCAAGGTGATACCTATGGTCAAGGTATTGTGGAGGAATCAGCAGTTCGAGGAGGCTACTTGGGAGCCAGAGGATCGCATGCTGAAGGATTTTCCTGAATTGTTTGTATGAATGTACTTCTTGAATGTGAATGGAATTCTTTGAATAATTGTACTATTGATTGACACATGTGATGTATTCCTTTATTTTGATTGTGATGTTATATGGAATTGTTGGATTTTGTTCTATATATGAAGTATTGTTTCCTTTTGATTGGTATGTGTTTGAACTCATTAGTAGTAGTTCTGAGGACAGAACTCTTCTAAGGAGGGAGTGATGTAGAACCCCGTATTTTCAAATATTATTTTAATTATTTGAAAATGAATTTAAATGATTTTTGAGGATTTAATAAATGTTTTCTAAGAGATTTATCTTTTGTACACGTGCAAAACACGTGCAAATGACTTTTTAGAAGTTTGGAAAATTAAGTTTTCTTTATGAAAAATCATTATTTATTATTTGAGAATTATTTAGTATTTTTCCAGATTTTTCTGAAATTAATTATGCGTATTTGCAATTTTTGAGAAAAGAAGGACTTATTTGCAAAATTGACAATTTCAAGGGTTAAAATGCAAATTATAATTTCTGGGCATTCCGATCAGTATTTGTTGAAGTTTAGAAACATATTTTTCTATTAGACCCTAATTTAAATTATATTTGATTTAGTTTTCAAGGATACAATTATATATGTAAGATGTACTCTTAAAAGGATTATTTTGCAAATTGGGTGAAAACCCTAATATTTTAATCCGGCATATATAAGGGAAATCCCTTTCCCAGCCGTCATTCACAATATTTAGAATATTGAGATTTCTTTGAGGAACAAGAGGAGAATTCTTGGATCTAGCAAGGAGAAAGTTTGCGGATCTTTTCTTCAAATCAGGTGAGTTGGTTTGTTTGTTTTGCTTTGTTTTGTTTGTTTTGATTGGTAGATGACGTGAGATCTTTGTTATGTTTGTTTGTGATCATTATACCATTCTTTGTTAGTCCCATTGTATGTAGGACATGGATCTTTAATTCAATATGGATGATGAGAACTTTTATTTGATATTTGGACTATGATGAGAAAAGATTTAGATTTGTTGAGGATATGTTGATTTATGAGATCATGTTGTTAGAAAGCAAATTTAGAACTGATTATGTTAAGCTTGGATATTAAACATCTGGACCTAGTGATTGCAAACCAATTTTGATTATGTGTTGAGGAAGACATTTAGTTAGGTTGAGAAAACCCTAATGGGAGAATTGAGAATTTAGATCATGAGAATATGAGATTGGAGAAATTGATTGATTGAGTAATGTAACCATGATAGAGATTGTTGAGAATTGTTCATTTGCCCGAATATAAATTAACTTTATGATCAGTAATTCTTTAGAAAACTTCAAGATGATTTTGTGTTCAGATCTGTAGCCGTCAGTCGACTGATCTGATGTGCAGTCGACTGGTACGAGCTTACAGTGTACTTTTGAGTCTTGAGATTTGTTCGGGACGGTCGACCTAGACTGTGGTCAGTCGACTGACCCTCTGCTTGTGGTTTTGTTCAGTTCTTTCGGGGCAGTCGACTGACTTCTTGGGTAAGTCGACTGGTCATGCCTTAGATTATTTTCGTAAAATGTTGGGATATGTCCTCTGGACAGTCGACTGGTCCATCAAGCAGTCGACTGGTCCTGTAGGATCTTGTATTTGATTTGAGATATTTTGTTTAGTGTTTGATTTTGAGACATTTGTTCAGTACTTGATTCTGAGATATTTGTTCAGTGTTTGATTTTAAGATGTTCAGTTAAGTATTGGTTTTTGAGATGTTCAATTAAGAACATGATTTTGGAAATATTTTGTTGAGCCACTTGTTAAGTGGAATTTGTTCAGATATTTGTTTTGAGTCTCTAGAGGTACGTGGCCCTAGTATACCGGTATTTGTTCAGTCATTTGTTGAGGCCCTTTGAGGCGAATTTCAGTTATTCAGATTTTTAGTCCGGTAGGGTACGCTACTCTAGGAGATTTGTTCAGTAACCCAAACTAATAAGGACAGGCATTAGTAGTGTCATGACGAATGAGAACTTGAGTTATGCACCTCAGTATGGCTTTTGATGTAGGATTTAATCTCCTGAATTATCCAAGTAGTTAACTTGAGATGTGTGATTTATCTCCGGAATTATCCAGGTAGTTAACCTGAGATGTGAGGTATTTCTCCGGAATTATCCAAGTAATTATCTTGAGATGTGGGATTGAACTACGGAATGATCGGAGTCGAGGCGACGCTTTTGGGGTATTATTGTGATTATGAGTCTATGTTTAGATGTGGGATGATCTCCTGAATTATCCAGGGAAAATACCTGTGATGTGGGATCAATCTCCGGAATGATCAAGCATGGGCAAATTATCATAGTTTATCTTCATCTCTGAGTAGTCATCGTTGTCAGCATGTAGTCATGATGTTTTCTTGAATCGCTTTTATGCATTTGGATTTCCTGTTTTCGGCACACACTTGGCTTTTGGTTTTGGTATCACCCCTTATTCTTTGTTGTTACTTCATACTTTAGTGTTGATTATTATTTGTTGGATATTATGTTTTATGTTCATTTATGTTATTTGTTTGATTAGTTGCCACTCACACCATTTTTATGGCTGACCCCTCTAGTTTGGGGGTTAGGGTTCGACTCTAGCCTCACTTGTTGCAGGTTACTGCTTAGAGTGGGAGGTTGGATGCTTAATGTTGCATTTGAGACTATTTGGACTATTTAGTTTTGTGTAAAATTTGTAAAGACATATTGTGTGGTTATTGAGTTGTAAATGAAAAGAAATATTTGGGTTGAGATGTTTAGACTTCCGCTGTAATTGTAATAATTGTTGTAATAAAAGAAGAAAATTTTAGTGGTGTTGTTGGTGTTTATTGTTCTATTGAAGTGGATTGCTGGGATTTCGCCACTTATTTTCTAAGCTCTCATATTAGAAATTTGGGGCGCTACACTTACAATGCAAGTCAGAAATAGCCAGTTGTCATCTCAAGTACCTACACGATTACAAGTTGTTCAATCAGAACTTGGAGGCCCCAGCAAATGTGCTGAAGTGGGGGGATCGTTTGGAGATACAGATAAAGCCATTAATATTACAAGTCAGCCCACAAGTGTACATGAAGAAGTGATTAATGTCACCAAGCAGGCAAAAAAGAGAGTTGGTAAGGAGAAAAGAATAGGAGAAATTGTGCGGAGATGAATGTGATGCACCCAATGTGGATTCAGACTACGCAGATAGTGATGAATTGGGAGAACTGGGATGTTTAGATGATGACAATTGGGGGAACATCCAATACAATGAAGAGAAACATTTGGTGGAACCCGTGATTGTAGTTGGTATGGAATTTCCTCATGCTAGTGACTTTAGAGCATGTTTACCAGAGTGAGCCATCAAGAATGGATTTGGTCTGTTTTAGAGAAGGATTGATGCAAAGAGGATTACGGTTGAATGTCCTGATCAGAATGGGTGCCCCTTTTATGTTGGAGGTGCATGAAAAGAAAATGAAAGGGTATTCAGGATTGTGTCTTTATGCGAAGAACACACTTGTGAGAGGGCAATGAAAAATAGTCAAGTGACTGCTTCATAGTTAGCTAACAAATACATAGAATTCTTCCGAGATGATCTGAGTTGGAATGTGCATGCTTTCATTTCAGCCGTTAACAGAGATTATGGGGTTGTTGTCAACAAACAGACGACTTATATGGCAAGGAGAATGGCATTAGATGATGTGGAAGGGAAACATGTAGTGCAATAGAGCAGATTGTGGGATTATGCCAACGCAAAAATGAAGAAAATGCTCGACACTATGGCCATCATCAGAACCGAAAATATAGTTGGCTATGAAGATAAGAGATTCTATGGTATGTTTGTTTGCATTGGTGCACTCGTTAAGGGGATGTTGAATGGTTGTAGGAAGATAATTAGTATGGATGGGTGTCATTTGAAGACTGTTTTTGGTGGTGTCTTACTAACCGCATGTTCAAGAGACCCCAACAACCAAATGTGGACAATTGCTTGGGCAGTGGTGGGTGTGAAAAATAAGGACACATGGACTTGGTTTTTAACAAATCTAATAGAAGCAATTGTGGTTGTAAATCTGCAAGGATGGACCTTCATCTCAAATAAGTAGAAGGTAGTAATTTATGTTTACTTTTTTCTTACAAAATTTTACTTGCTAACTTTTGTAAGAATTTACTACAAATTTACTATTTGATAACTTATTGGCTGCAAACTCATTGTTTCATACATGTCATCTAATGCAGGGGTTACATGAGATTTTCAAAGAGCTTGTCCTTGAAGCTCATGTTAGATACTGTGTACGGCATCTCTATACAAACTTTGGGAAAAAGTTTAAGGGCCTAGACTTACAACGTGAAATATGGGCTGCAGCAAGATCTTACACCAAGCATGGGTGGGAGTCTTCAATGGAAACAATTAAGAAAATAGATGAAGAGGCTGCAAAATGGTGGATGGATATTGGTCCCGACAAAATGGGCAAGATCTCATTTCCCAGATTCGAACAAGTGTGATTTATTGTGCAACAACATATGTGAAGCTTGGAACGAGTACATATTGGAGGCTAGGGATTGCCCAATTATAATATTGTTGGAAAATATTAGAAGATTGGTGATGGTGAGACTACAGAAGAAGAGGGAGATGGTTCAAAAGTACACAGGTATTGTGAACCCAAAGATTAGAGATAAATTGAAGAAGCAACACGACAAGTCAAGGGCTTGTTTTATTTTCAAATCATCTGACATCAAGCATGAGATAATGGAACATGGGAATAACTACTATGCGGACCTACAAGCAAGAAGTTGCGACTGTGGAGAGTGGCAGTTAAATGGGGTGGTGTGTAGGCATGCAGTAGTATGTCTAAAAAATCGAAGGAAGAGCGTAAAGGAATATTTTGATACAAGTTACAGGAGGAGTACATACAGGAGAGTTTATGAAGGTATACCTTCTTTTAAAGTTTTCACAACTTATGTTAGCACACTAATTCCACTAACTTCTATTTGTGCAATTTAAAGCCTCTTACAATTGTAGGCACCATAGAACCAGTTCCGAACTCATTGCTTAGGGAAAGGTTGGAATATGCAAGGATGCTTCTCCCAAAATTGAGAAGGCCTTCAGGTAGAGCACATAAGGCTAGAAGGAATGATCCTAATGAGACAAAGAAAAAAAAACCCTCAAGACCAGTCAAGTATGCAAAGGGCAAGCAGAGTGGGATATACAATCAAGTGTACGAGGTGACAGCAATTTGAGCACAACATTAGGAAGTGCAAGAAGTGATGCAACACCACCACCAGAAAGGTCCTCCAAGAAAGGTGGAAGACCGAAGGGGGAGAGGGCAGATGAGGAGGTGAAAAGGGTTAGGATCACATTGGAATCTCTTCAAAGAAGTGGAGTGGTGAATGTTGGGGGAGGAGAAGTTGGAAATGAAGCAACTGTCAGTGGAAGAGGAAGAGGTATCCATCGTGGAAGGACAAGTGGTAGTGCAGCCGATTCTAATCCCCTTGGATTTGGGACCGAAAAGGCAAAATGTGGGAGAAAAAGAAAGAAAAATGAGCCATATATGGAAGGACTTCTATCCAAGAAGCAAAAGGTGTATATAAATATATGTAGTTATTATATTGCCAGTAATAGTTCATATATTTCCAGTTAATACATAGCCGTGTTCATAATTTGTGTGATCTTGGTGAAGAAGAGGGGAGATCTGCCTACAAATAGTGGAGACCATAGTCAGCAGCATCAGGGATGAAGGTAACAAGTACTAATTTAGACAAGGGATTATGTTCTGTGTCAAAATTTAATATGTCATGTTGTAGATGAACATTTCAGCTACAGGGTTGATTTTGTGCATCAGATTTCATAGTTCACATTTGATATGTGTTAGGATTTAATATGTATCAAAATTTAATATGTTTCAGTTTTTTTTGTACAGGGGGTATGTAATGTTGTAGGTGAACAGTTCATCTAGTGGGTTGATTTTGTGCATCAGGTTTCATAGTTCACATTTGATATGTGTCAAAATTTAACATGTTTCAGTTTTTTTTTGTACAGGGGGTATGTAATGTTGTAGGTGAACATTTCAACTAGAGGGTTGATTTTGTGCATCAGGTTTCATAGTTCACATTTGATATGTGTCAGGATTTAATATGTGTCAAAATTTAATATGTTTCTGTTTTTTTTGTATAAGGGGTATGTAATGTTGTAGGTGAACATTTTAGCTAGAGGGTTGATTTTGTGCATCAGGTTTCATAGTTCACATTTGATATGTGTCAAAATTTAATATGTTTCAGTTTTTTTTGTACAGGGGGTATGTAATGTTGTAGGTGAACATTTCAGCTACATGGTTGATTTTGTGCATCAGGTTTCATAGTTCACATTTGAAGGTAACAAGTAACAAATTTTGATTTTGTGCATTTTGTGCATTTCTGCTACAGGTAGAAGCTTCAAAATGTCCAATGGAATATTTTCTGATGTGAACTTTTTTTATGCTACAGGTACGAGCTTCATTTTGTGCATTTCTTCTACGGGAATTCCACTACAGGTGGTGCTCAAACTGTCAGTGGAGCATTTTTGTAAATGTTAACTTTTTGATGTGAAGTTATCAAATGTGGAGGAATTTTGTGTTTTGGCCAATGATGGTGTAAGTATTATAGTTCCAATGTGTAGGAATTTTTGATGTGAACTGGTCAAATGTGGAGGAATTTACGGTATTGACCATTGATGGTGTAAATATTACATGTCAAATGTTTTGTGAACTTATGAAGATAATTTATTGACCACTGAATGTTTTGTGAACTAAAATGTATTAAGCAAGTGAAGTAAATGTGTTATATTTATCTAGCCTGCTTTGATCTTCTTGTGTTGCAAGTGTTGAGATTGTGTTGCAAATGATGGTAATTTGTTTGTGCAATGTTTGATGCTCCAAATTGAATCTTGTAAATTGAATAGTGAATGAGAATGGGGATGACAATGTTCAGAAGCAAGTTTCTGTTGCATGATTGTGCAATGTTGTAACTGTAACTGATTGTGTAAAATATAGACAACAATTAAGTTGAAACGAAACCTGATCAGATGAGTATACTGTACATTATCAATAGTTCTGCGATGTTTTTTAAACTAAAGTAATAGTTATGTGATGTTTTTTTAAACAATGACAACATTTTTATGGTTTTTTGATATGAACGGAAAGTTTTGCGTGTTTTTCTGATGTGAACTGCTAAATTTATTAGGCTTTTTGTGGTCAAGATATTGTACTAAGATGTGGTGCACAACCATTACTTGAATCGATAAATTAACAGCAACAGGCAGTTTTTAAAATCATCAGAACTTGATCTATCTTTCATTGCTAATACCTTAAAAATCATCAGAACTTGATCTATCTTTCATTGCTAATACCAAATCTCAACTACGCAAACAACCCAAACATTCATATCCATCGAGCAAACAATTTAATGCATGTTTCACAATTCAAAACACATAAATTACATTATCATCAAAATACAATCTTTCAACAATACAATACTGCTATTTCAACAAATTCAAACAACGACACAGTAAACCCCTTCATTGTTCCCTCATTTACTTCATTTCTAATACCAAATATCAACTACGCAAACAACCCAAACATTCATATCCATCGAGCAAACAAGTTAATGCATGTTTCACAATTCAAAATACTTAAAATTACATTATCATCAAATACAATCTTTGAACAATACAATACTCCTATTTCAACACATATCTTATGAAAACAACAAATACAAACAACAACACAGTAAACCCCTTCATTGTTTCCTCTTTTACCTTCAAATCCACCAGCTTCTTCTGCAATGAGTCGCACTCTACTTCCAATTTTTGTAACCTCCTACTTGTTCCCTCAACTAGCAAACTCACCTTAACATTTTCAGCCTTCAATTCTGAGTATGCTTTGTCCCCCTTGTTATCTCCCACAAGTTCTACCCACCTAAAAAAAAGGCAATGATCAGTTTTCCAATTTGGGCATCCAACGAAGTATCTTCCAACATTGGCAGACGTACTAGCTATCTTAACGACAGCAGGCTCATTGAGATGACACAATAGGGTTCCACCTCCATCGCAAATGTTAGTGGACCTCCTCATTGTAGCTTTGGAAGTTGTGAAATCTGTAAGTAGTTGTATGCAAACATCAAAATTGTACATATACAAATATATATGAGAGAATGAAATTGAATAGAGATTAAACCTGACATGGAGCTTTTAGAATGATTTTTCGCTTCCGATTACATCATAAGATCGAGTAAAGAGGAAGAAAAGATGGGTTGATTGTAAAAACCTAGCCCCACACCACATTAACAATAAAAAATTGGTCAAAATTGGTCCTCCACACCACATTTTTATATGAATCAAAACAACAGATTACCCAACCCTATAAATAGACCGAAACCAAGATAAGGAAAGAAAATAATGGATAACTAACCTTGTTCGATTGCTGAGCTTCAATTCGATCAGTCGCATCCTAAAAAATTCCTACTTTCGGTCAGATTTAGGGTTCGGAGAGAGTTCGTATAGCAATCACTGAGCTTCGATCTGAGAATTGCTTCACTTCGTTTCGTATCGAATCGATGGGGGTAAACTAGGGTTCCATCTGATTTGGGTTTCTTTTTCTCGCTGAGTAACTGGAGGAGAAACGAAAGGGTTTTTAATTTATAAAAGGGTATTTTGGTAAGAAAATTAGGTTACGTGCAACGCACGTGCAACAAAACTAACGGTTTCTAACTCTGTCTATTTGTGTTTTATTAAACTGAAGTTTTGTGCGTTTTTTTTTTAAAATAAAAAAAAACATAGTGCCGTTTTTTTTAAAACGGTCAAAAGTTTAGTGTGGTTTTTTAAATTTTGGCCCCTAGATTATATAGAAAGAAAAAAATAATCGTATATTCTTGAATGAATCTCGTTAGATTAATTGTTTAATTGAAGATATTCTTTTCTTTACTAAGTTTTGGGCTAGTCCCAACACAAAATAAAGTTAATGTTCAACTTCATCTTCTTGATGTTGTTGCGGCTATCTTCTTACATACCAGATTTCTTCCCCCTTAATTTCGATTGAGTTTATTTATTTATATTGATTTTTTATTTTTTTTATTTGGTGCAAAACTGAGTATTTGCGACATCTGGTGTTTCTTGTCACATGTTCCTACTTCTATCTGGTTTTACTCTTGTATAGGTCTTTTGGTTTCTTTTGGCATGTTTCTTCGCAACTCTGGATGCATTTGAATTATTTTTCTTGGATTTTTCTTATGGTTTCATCTCTTTATGGTTAATGCTTATTTTGGTAGCAAACCCAAGCTTCTACTTTCTTTCTTTTTGGCTTGCTGCTTGTTCTAGTGTATTGAATTCTCTTTTATGTTCTTACTAATATGGTTCTCACCTTATTTTCTTATTTCTACTGTGCAGTGACTTATTTTTTTGCACTCTCATCTTTATTACCCTACTTGCCTGATTTGCTTCAAGATTGATTTTCACTTGATCTTTCTTTTGTTTTATTCTGGCTACGTTGCAGGTGCTGCTGAGGATTGGGCGTTGCTTTGCGGCTGAAGCTATTATTGACTGATCTTTTATGCTTTTAGGGGCATAGGTATTTGTTTAAGTTGCTTGTGCTTGATGTTGCTGACCTCCCTTCTTTTCTCTCATCGCTAGACTGGTTATGTGATTCAGTTTCCTTCTGATTGAGTTTATTACTTTGTATTTCCTATTTTCTATGTTAGATGATATATTAGTTTAGTCCCATATTGGTTATGTATCCGTTTAGTCTTCTATTCTCTTCTATATGTATGATCCATATTGTATTCAGTTTATTAAATCAACCAATAAAGAATTATTCTCATCCAATAATCTTAACATGGTATCAGAGCCTATCGTCCTATCAGGCCTGTACTAATTTTATCCTCGTCGTTGAGGTGGAGTGGTTCTCGTCCTCATCGGAATCACTCCACCTCCCGACATCTTTTTTCCATGCCTGATCAAATACCAAAACCCTAATCTCTTTCTCCCTCAATCAACAGCCCCAAAATCCTAGCCGTCATCACCTATCTCTCAAACCCTAATCCCAAATCTCCAAAAATCAAAACCCTTCTCAAACACAAACCCTAACCGCCACAGCAAGCGGCTACACCAACAACTTTGGCAACAAAAGCCAATCACGGTGCCACCATCAACACCATCGATTTCTCTTCTCCGACGAACTCCCGGCACCAACAACAGCAACTTCCATCTTCCTCAACACCGAAGAATCAAGTTTGGCTCCCAAAGAAACCTTCATCTTCAACCTATCGTCGAAGTCACCACCACCACAATCTCGTCGTCCTCCATCAGCAGCAACAGCCATGGCCGATGTTGACCCCGGCCCCGCCATCGATTTTCCTTAAACCCATCAACTGTTGCTGTCATCCTCTACACGTTATTCGGCGTCTCAAATCCCAGATCTCCTTCCTCCTCCGAAATCCAGATCTCCAAAATCTCAATCACTCCCTCCTCTTCACCGTCTCCAAAGGCCCCGACGGCTTTCCCCTCATCCACGCGCGATACCTCGGCGAGCAGCGCATTTTTACTCCCACGCAGATCCTCAGAATGGTGCTCTCCAACCTCAAGTCCATTGCTGAGAAAAATCTCACCACTCCCTCACCTTTAAACAACCCTCAGATCCAACTCCTCCGAACCCGCTGGATTCGTTGGCCTCGATCCATCTTCTTCCTCAGCTTCATCAATTAAGGTCTGATTTTTCTGGTGGTGAATTTCGGTGTTCGTGTTCAGGGGTAGGAGCAGATCCAGACAGATCCATATCCAATCCAAACACCAGATTCAGATCCAATCAGTGAAGGCATTTCATTGGCTGTGTGATTGTTGTTGTGTGTTCGGGACCAGATAGTAAATCATCGTTGCCACTGTGTTGACCTATTCAGATCCAAATCCAAAACCGTAGTTTTAAAAAAAAAGAGGAAGAAAAAAAAAGAAGAAAAAAACCTTCAGGTTCTTGTGTTTTTACATCCAGACCGTCAGCTCACTCCGATTGATCAATCATGATCGTCAACTCACTGCGGTTGATCAATCGTGAGTTTGAGAGAAGGTGTTATCTGCATCAAGTTCTCAGTTCAGGGATGATATCCCACCACATCGACAATTCTCAAGTCCGGGGTGAGATCCCATTATCATCAATTCTCAAGTCAGGGGAGAGATCCTATCATCGACCATTCTCAAGTCAGGGGTGAGATCTCATCAGTCTATTTCTCAGTTCAGGGGTGAGATCCCATCACAGACCGGGATATGGAGATCCTGCCTCTGTTCGGAATGAGATCTCAACAGTGCGTCACCACTATTTCCTTCCACAACACTCTACTTCTCAGTCCGTCACATGCGCCATCAAGTGTCGTCACTGCACTACAATTTTTCGTTCCTTCCACATCAACATCGTCAGTATTCCAAACTCTTGTTGCTTGAACCAACTTGAGTTTGAGAGGGGGTGTTAGATGATATATTAGTTTAGTCCCATATTGGTTATGTATCAGTTTAGTCTTCTATTCTCTCCTATATATATGAGCCATATTGTATTCAGTTTATTAAATCAATCAATAAAGAATTATTCTCATCCAATAATCTTAACATTCTGTTTCGTAGTAGATTCTGCAAATTTCTTATTTGCTCTGATCCTATTTCTGAATTTTAGCAATGTATATATTGTATCCTTTTTATTTCTGATTTACAACTTGTAAATCGTACCTTTGTAAGCGATTATCACCTTTTTATTTATATATATTTTTTATCGGGTTGGAGTCTTTCGACTCTATTATATATATATATGGTTTGTATCCTTATTGGATTCTATCTATTTTATCGATAGAGAAAAAGTTTTCTATGTAGCTTAGTCCTTTGATTGCTTTTGTTTTGACATGTGCTATGATACCAAACCTGGTGACCAACATGGTGATCATAGATCAATGAGTATGAACATTAAATATAACTTGTGTCCCTAAGAGCATCCACTATGGTCACTTCCAAAAGATGCACATTTAGTATTAGGTTTTTAGCAATAAAGGGGAAGCGCTGCTATCGTTTTTGCTAAATTTGTAACAAAAAGTAAAGAATAAAAAAAATCAGACGGATAATCTTCATCCGTTTATCTTTTGATTTGTAAATGGTTTTTCCGTAAATAAGTAATGATATTTTAGTAATATGTGAAAGAAAAAAAAGGGAAGAAGTCCGATTTTTTTTAAAAATATTTTAAAATGGCATTTTCGTAAATTAGTAATGGCATTTTAGTAATATGTGAAAGAAAAAAGAAAGAAAGAAGTGATGGACAGAAGAAGATCTTCCGTCTGATTTTTTTAAAATGTCAATTTCGTAATTTGTTAATGGCATTTTTGTAATTACTTGAGTGACATGTTCGTAATTTTTAGGGAAAAAGTTTCTGAAAAAGTTCACGAACAGAAGATGATCTTCCGTCTGACCATATAATTTTTTTTTTTTAACGGACGGAGTTTGATCCTCCGTCTTCTATATTTAACAATCGTCTAAAGCCGTTGCTATCTTTAGCAGTCAATTGTTCACTTCTATTCTAAATTTTAGATTTTTAGCAAACGTTAGTGGATGCTCTAATTGCTAAACTTAGTTTTCATAATTTATTAAACTTGTAATGAAAAAATCAACTCATCTTCGTAATAACCATTTGTTGTATTTGTAATACCCGAGAATAAGATAAATTATTTATTATTATATATATATTATTTATTTTGAACTAAGTTGATATTTGAATTGAATTGGTGCATGATTGTTTGGATTAAATAACCATGCATACTTTTGCATTAGGGTTAGGGTTAGGGTTTGTTGACCTAGGGTTAGTAACCCTACTTCTCATATGAGAATTGATGAGATCTTGAAGTAGATCTTGATGAGATCCAATGGCTCAAAGTGAGACAAGTTTGTGGTGGAAATGAGAGGTGAGGAAAGAGCTAGGAAGTTTCCTCAAAGACCAAGTTGACTCAATCTCTACCCTTCATTTCCCACTAACTTCAAAACTCCATCACCACCCTCCAAGTGTTGAACCCTTCTCTCTCTCCCTCCACTTTCTATAAGACTCAAACTTCATCTTCTCATTCTCATTTTCTTCATCTTGTAGTTTCAAAAAAAAAAAAAAAGGTAGAAGAGTAGAAGAGAAATTGTAGGATAGCCAAAAAAAAAATGCGATCATCTTTTGTTGTAGGGACACAAGGAATCTAGAGGAACAAACTTAGAGGTGGAGGCAACTTGGAAGACTAGAGCAACTTCTCTTTGGAAGGGTGGGAGTTCTCAAAACTCATTTTTTAACTTTTTTCTTGTAGGATCCTTTTGAGTAAGTAGAAAGATAGTAACTTTGATATGCATGTGTAGGTGTTGAGTTTCATCTCTTGAGTTTGGTTTTTTAGCACAACTAAGTATACCTAGAAGCCATGAAAACATCTTGTATGTGATGTATAAGCCTACGATTTTCTAACTCACAAATGGTTTAGAGTTTTGAACTAAAATTTTTAGGGCATGTTATGCTATGAATCTAGAGCACACTTGATTTTTTTCATAATATTTGGGGTCCATTTATTAGCTCAAACAATCACTTCAATTTCGGACAGAGAACAAGCTGAAAACTGCTGTTTGTGTGAGAACGTGGACTTTTTCCAAAAATCATAACTGAGAAATGGTAGGCTATTTTAAGATAAAATGTTTACTGGGTAATCTTGTATGTGTCTACAACTATAGTTTCAAATTTTTCATTTTTCTGAGATCGTTTGATACCTCAAAAAATTATGAGTTTGCATTTGGTCTGGAAATCAGAACTGAGTCTGCCCTGTTTTGAGATTGAAGTTCACAAATTCAGCACTTCTTTTTGGTGCATGTTATTGTAATGAATTTTTTTACTGTAGTTTTTAGTATGAGTCTAAATCATGATTCTAGAATTTTAGAATTTTTAGATAACATTTGATGGGGTTTCAAAAATAATTGTATAAAGGGGTAGAAACCCTGTCTGAAAAAACATAAGGTTTTTTATGCTAAGTTTGAAGGGTCATAACTCTTTGTGTAGTATGAATCTAGATGCAATTTTTAGACACGATTGAATGGTATATGTCTAGTTATAGAATCTCAAATTTCATAAGCTTTGGACTTAGGGTTGATTTGTTATTGAATTTTAACTAGACCGTGTCCAGTTTCTAGCTCAGATTGTATGGTCTATGAATTTGTGCTTTTCTGGAGTAATGTGTTTGGAATCTGCAAAAATGATTAACTAGATATTTGGAGTAGAGACTCTTAGCTTTCCAACAAGTCTAGAATCATGTAATTCCAAGTTATAGAGCAATAGATATGAATTTTGGAAGTACTGGACAGATCAAGTCTTCTTGGAAGTTGTCACTTTTTTGCCTGTTTGTGATTTTCCTCAACTCCTAAGTTTTGGATTGAGAGTTAGTGGTATTTTTATACCCTAAATGCTTGTTTTTTGTGTGTCTTATGTTGTTAAGACATGGGTGGAGACTTGAACATTGTTTGAGTCATTGATATTGTCTAGGTAGTTACCCTATAGCTGTCAACCCCTAGGCTAGAATTGAAACTTCCACCTCAATGTTTAAAATGGCCAAACTCATGCGCCGACAGAGTCATAGAGATGATCGCAGGCCGAGATTGTGAGAGAGAATCAAGATAGAGGAAGTGGCGAGCAAGATCGCGTCGCCGAAGCCGCGGGTTGATGGGCGGGAACTAGGGTTTCTAATTTGGGAATCCACATGAGACTAGGTTTAACCTAGATTACTAATTAAGTGTAACCATACCTTCATAAAACATCCAGGTAGACTCAATACCAGTTAGCAAGACCGACACCTACAAATTGCATTAGTTTCCTAGCAAACTATTAGTCGGGTGTTGTACTCTCCTGTCATTAGGGATACGTGCTGCGGTGCGTATCTCACGCTGTTAGTTCCTGAAGAACCGTGGTAAGAACGGGAGGGGATTCCTATCAGATTTAGGGAGGTAGACCCTACACTACCATCAATTTCTATGTTGGTGGACACGAACGGATCATAGGACTGCTGTCCTGTGAATCTTCGGCGCCATAGATATGCTGTGGTGTATCTTTAGTTTGTCATGACTTTTGAGTGAGGTCCAGGCTCGGACACTATTGGCAAACAGGAACACCACTAAGTGACTGCAGAAACGGATTGGACCGATTAATCTGCAACCTCATCAACCACGATATATCCATCAGGAACATGATGAGTACAAGAGTAGGATGCATGGCAGGGGTTCAAAACCCTGAACTTGGAGACAACAGCTTGATTTGGAACGTATGCAGTATGGGATGCATACATTTCCAAAGTCTCGCTTGCATTAGAGTAAGTACATCTTGACTTGTGCATTAGATTGCTAGGGCATATCATACACAGACACCCTTAACCCAATTACACTTTCCTATCTTTTAGGCACTTTTTTCCTCGTGCATTAAATCTTAATTTGTCGAGATCGCTGCTTTTATCAGCATAGCGTCAGTAGAAGTACTAAAGTACCCACTCTTTTAGGTGCTAGATTGCCAATCCGTGGAGTCCAGGAAAGCTCAAGCCAGATGGTGCGCCCGAGTGATAGTATCAAGTGTTCATTATTCACATCTTTTGTTGTTTTTGTAGACTCTGATTTGTAATTTGTGGAACCATGTATATTGTAACACTTGAACTTGTAAACATCATGGAATAAAATTTGTTTAAATTTTTCTTGTATATTCCTGTATTGTGACTGTTTGAAGGAAAGATTCTGGTTTGTGTCACGAATCGCCAGTATAGGGATTCGGGGCATTACATTCTTCTTCATAACAACCATCTTTTAACCAGTCAACTGTTGTCAATAAGTCAAATCTGTTTCTTCTTTGTTGCATTAGATACTTGACTTTGTCTTTTTAAAAAGTCATACTGACTGCACAAGTGATTATTGTCATAAAATGGCTATTTTATACACCATTTATGAACCAGTTTGAGTAATTTTTTGAGTAAGATCCTTTATGAATTAGTGAGAGATCTTGATGGATCTGTGTTCTCTTCCACGAGCAGATCAAAATCGTATATTTATTTGCTCAAAATGGTTATCAGGTGAATAAGAAATTGTCTTCCAAAGTGAGGCAGTTGATTTCTGAAAAATGAGTTGAGGGATTTGTAACACCCCAATTTTTTTTTGAAAACTAAGTCTCCAAATGCAATTCTTTCAATTTCTATATCACTTTGATCATAAACTAAGAAAGTTATATTTCAGGAAAAATTTTGACAGTCTCCCCTGTAAATTTTACCCCGAAACACAAAAAGCTTACGGAATTCTGCTCAAAATTCCGTAGCTCACAATCCACATAATATTTTCATGGGCTCCACAGGCCAAAATGAGCAGATACACACAGGCAATATAATATAATGCTCTGAGGGCCAAACTCATAACGGATTATCAAATATCAATTAAAAACTATAAATTTCTTTGAAAAACGAGGTAAAATTTTAGAAAAATCCTTGTAAAACCTACCACAGAGCCCGGTACTCCACAACGAGATGGGTACGGGTCACAAACATACCATACCACCTCACACTATACTCATTATCGTCATATACATGCTTATACACCCATAATACAATTTAGATCATAAATTTTACTATTCCTATAACTAAATAATACAAATTATTAAAATAAAAATTTATCCTACCAATCCACGCCTCACCTCTGCACTGATGAGAACCTGCAACAGTGGGGAATCTAGGGTAGTCCTCAGACTCCCCTAACCCCCCAAACACTAAGGGGTTAGCCATTTCTGGTGTGAGTATAGTTATTAATCTAATGACAAATTAAAATAGTATAAAGAAAATAATTTAAACTTACGAATACCAAATTAAGATAATGCAACCTGAATCCTGAACACAACAACATCGTCAATACAATGATATATCAAATACCTTGCCAATCCTGCATTCAACTATTTAATTATCCATAACTTTCCACATTTCATAATATACTTCACATCAACCTCGTATATATATATATATACTTATTCGACATCCGCATAGTACGAATACACGTATCATCCATTACTTATCAATTTAACTACTCTAACCCAATATTCATTCTTCCACAAGTATCGTCATAATAGCATTATAACCATTTGTATGTTATTACTCCTTTCATTAATAACCATTGTATGAATACAATTCACAATACACATACTCTCTTAATAACCGGTTTCATAACCAATCCCATAATACGGGTATTTACTTTATTATGCCATATCCAGTATCATTTCTTACAATTGCTTATATTCTCTTAATACCACATTCGTTCAAGTCTTATAACACAAATATAACATCTAATTGCTTATTGCAATGCTCTTACACCTCATCCCATCATTAACACATTATTGATCGAATACATATACTTATTACCTCAAAAACATGCTTTATGGTTCATTTCCATCTCATTATACCTCTTTAGAAATTCTCATTCTTATAAGTAATATATCTTATTATCATTTTCACTTAATCCCCAAACACAATCTGGGGCCACAACATATCACATCCCATAGCCGATAGCTTGGGTAATAATCACTGTACATCAAACACACAGTTTGGGTAATATCACATCACATCTCAAGCCGATAGCTTGGTTATTAATTTCCTTCAATCACTTATCATCTTCACTTCACTTTATTTCTCATTTCTATCAATCATTACCACTATTATATCCACTCACCCTGCGAATTATGCCAAGGCAGGTAGTTCCCACAATTTCCACACAAATTGCGAGCGGGTAGTTCCTTGACACAATTCCAAGGTACAACTCATATCAATCTGTATTTACTTTAATGATCACACACATAATACAATTACTTCGTATTATTCATGATAACACATCTCTTTTATTATTTTCATCTTAAATTAATCACATGCTGCATTTATCATTTCTTTTCATACACTAACTCATAACACGTTCACTTTCACATTTACTTTATTCACAACAACTTTCTTTCCCACACACAGTTCACATTTCACTATCCACTTTCTTTTCCACACGCAATTCATATTTTACTATCCACTTTCTTTTCCACGCACAATTCACATTTTACACAATTCACATTTTACTATTCACTTTCTTTTCCACACGCAATTCACATTTTACCATCCACTTTCTTTTCCACACACAATTCACATTTTACACAATTCACATTTTTATTAACACAAAGTTATTTTATTAGTTTGTCGACCAGTGAGCCACAGTATCCCAACATACTGAAAGCCGACAGCCCAGTAAACACGCGGTCCGATGCTCACACAGAGTCTTACTCGTCTGAGGCTACGTCTTCCTCCTAGCCGAACTAGCGAGGGAAAAACCACGCCCCAGGTAAACTGGGTACTTCCTCGCGACGTCTGTCATCGAGGGAAAAACCACACCCCAGGTAAACTGGGTACTTCCTCCCAGCCGATAGCCAGGAGGGAAAAACCACGCCCCAGATAAACTGGGTACTTCCTCGCGACAGCTGTCATCGAGGAAAACCGGGCCTCAAGCCGATAGCTTGGGCGATAAAATCCACGCACCCCAAACATAGTTTGGGTCCACTATTCCCAAGCCGGTCCTTGGGCATTAGGAGGTCTAGCCCAAACCCCCAGGATTGCTGTAGGTACTGGTCAACAAAACCATTTGTTATTAGCATTAATCATTTCATCTCTTCAGCTTACTTTATCAACACACGCATTTCACCGATGAATTCAATAATTGCCACACCTTGTCTTTAATCACGGGAATTAATACCTCATTTTATTAACACGTACCATCTTATCTTTTATCTTACCATTTAATGTATATCCAGTGTCCACAATATTAATCATCACATCGTTATACCACATTATGCATACATTCTGTCATTCAACATATAAAACCATCATATCATATTATTACATAATATTAATGCGCCAAGTTATATCATTAATAAAAGAATTATAAAGAGTTATTCCGTATCGTAAGCATATCAAAATATACTTCATCACATAATAATATCATATGGTTACCCATTACTTGTCTTCGAACATGATTAGAATGAAAACATGTACCCACTTATTTAATTTCATCAATTATTGCATCCCGAGTCAATATCATGATATATATAACACAAATATACACAACACATGCGGGCTTCCAAGAAAAAAGGGCCAAAATCATTTATATCCTCTAATTAAATCTCATAATATCCAATTATAGCATACTAGCTCATACATCATGTTTCATATAAGTAAAATCACCTATAAGGGCTTATATGCCCCAAAACATGCACAAAACGGGCACTATAATTACACGGATTTTCAAAACATGATCACAATCACTAATTTCGTCTAATTACATCTTATAACATCCATCCATAGCATGCTAGCCCATACACCAGGCTCCGCATATACCCAATTGCCTATATCGGCCTATATACCCCAAAAACATGCACAAAACATGCACGGGGTAAAAATATGCATAAACGATTTAATATATTTAATTTTTATATTTCAACACGTCACATTAACCCATAATATAGGTTTTGTATACTTAAAATAGTTAATTTCCTCAAATATCCCAAAAACTCAGTTTCGGACCCTTAAAAATCCGTATTTTTATTCAAAATCAGTTTTTAATATAACTTCTATGAAATACATCACAAAGCCACGAAATTCGGCCACAATATAAAATATTTATAAATACAACATACTCACCTGACGGATCGAGCAAACGATGTCCCACGTCCGTCCTGTAGCCAGTCGAAGTTCGACTTTTTCCTCCTAATTGAAAATTTATAGAACCGATTAGTTTAAAGCTCAAAACTCAACCTACGGACCTCCAAATTTCAATCCGTCTTCACCCACGTGTCACAAATGACATATGTAGGTGAGCTACATCGATGGATTTCGAATTCGGGTTTTAATACAAACACTCCCTTATTGATCGGAGGCTTTCTAATAAGAAAAATTCATATTTTCTAAATTCCTTAATCTCCTTTGTCCTAATCTCACATATTAGGGTTAATAATAATAATAAGACTCAACTACGCCTCCTAACCCATCAAATTCTCACCTAAATCTCGCTCGGGCATTTCATCGAACACCCGGCGTGCACTTTTCACCTATAATTCATTTCACTGAATTTAATTGAGCTGGAAGCCTATAAAAATCATCCTAAATTCATATTAATCCTTGCATAATACTCTACACCCTCATATGCATTATCTACAATTATTTGGATCGAGTTTTCTACCCGATTTCATAAACTCCCTAATTCGAGTTTATGCCAAAATCGTCACTCCCCATTTTATTCTAATGGCTCACTACAATTTTTACCACCATACAAGAGATAATTCTCATGTATATAACTCTATTTTACAAACCCAAAATCTTAATTTATCAACAACTTACAATTTCTCTAACCATCTACCAATTCCTCCCATCTACCACTTCCCACCTCTCTAAATTTCTCTATTATAATATTTCTACTCAATAAGACTAACCACACTTAATTTTATACAATAAAATAAAAAGGGATATACCTTCCCGAAATCCTTTCCAAAAACTGACGCTACCACGTTGTAGAGAACTCCCCAATTAGTCATCCCCTCGATTTAATTCGAAAACGGCGGAGAAATGGGTTGGATTTGGGCGGGAGAGAGAAGGGGCCGAATGGGGTTTAGGTCGGGAGAACTGATCGGGAAGGAGGAAGAAGAAAGAAGGAAAGAAGAAGGAAAATGGGGTGGGGTGTTTTTAATAAAATATATATATTAATAATAATAGTTAGGTACAATTACCTATAGGCCCTCCAAATCCAATATGTTGCAATTAAACCCCCAACTCCTTTCTATAATAATACAAACAATACGAAACACATTAAAATTATCTTATAATAATCCCCCATAACGATAAAATAAAATAAACTATATTTCTTCGCATAAAATCTCATCTTTTAACTCTAATATAACAATGATATCAATCTACCACAAATATTTATACCAATATCAATATTGAAAATAAATAAAATAAGATATAACTTAAAAATAATTCTCACCCCCACAAACTATAAAAATGAATATTTTCGGTATTTAAAAATCCGAGGTGTTACAGGATTTTAGTCCCACATCGAACAAATCAAAGGAATTAGAAGATGATATATAATAACCTCTTTCTTGGTATTGTAAGATAGTAACACAAGAGGCTCTCTCTTGCGCGAGCAGAGGGGTGTAAATCTCGAACCGGATTTACATGCGGCTTGTGTGCGCCCACATGTCCTGCGGACACGAATGCCAGACCAACATGAACGCACCCCATGCTAAGCCAAATTTTTGCTACAATTTTGTTTTTTCGATCTGTTGCGGCTGAAATAAATGCAGAAACTGTTGTGTTTGCCATTTATTCACGTTTTAAACCGTAGAAACGGTTTTGTTCGTCGTTACAGTAGTGCATTCAAGCTTCTATCTACCGTTACAATCAGTGCATCAAATGAATTGCCTGCCGTTGCGATTCTCACCCTGGACCTATAAATAGAGGCCCCTTTTCTTCTGAATCAACACACCAAACCCCCCCCCTCCTCTGTTCTGTGCTTCAAGTCAAGTTTCGTTCTTCGGTCATTCGGTGATAGATTTCAAATGTTGTCTAGTTCGAGAGCGTGACGTGGTGTCTGCGTCAACTCTTCTGTTGTTGCATCATGAGAGACAGACGCCTACGCAAATTTCAGCACCCGAACGAGGCGAAATATGTTTTAAGGAGATTGTGTAGTACACACGCCTCTACACAAATTGTTTGGTTTGTAATTTTGTTATTTCTTTTCTTTTCTTTTATTTGTTGGTTCTTCTTCTTCTTCTTCTTCTTCTTCTTCTCAAATTTTGTGTCTTTCAATCATGCTTGGTTTTATTGCAAACAATTTTGTAACCAAAATTTTTAACAATTTTGTAACCAAAAATTTTAACAATTTTGTCTAGAGGAAACGACAATTAACAGGAAGGGGTGATGGAGCACTGAGGGCATGTAGGTGCTAAAAGTTGAAACCACCTGGCTGAGGAGCGACTTCCCCTCTCATAGCATCCACGGTCGTTTGTGACAAAATTGTTTTTTGAATTTTTGCTACAATTTTGTTTTTCCGATTTGTTGCGGCTGAAATAAATGCAGAAATGGTTGTGTTTGCCATTTATTCATGTTTTAAACCGTAGAAACGGTTTTGTTCGCTGTTACAGTAGTGCATTCAAGCTTCTCTCTACCGTTACAGTCAGTGCATTAAATGAATTGTCTGCCTTTACGATTCTCACCCTGGCCCTATAAATAGAGGCCCCCTCTCTCCTGAATCAACACACCAAAAAAATCCCCCCCTCCCTATTCCGTGCTTCAAGTCAAGTTCTATTCTTCGTTCATTCGGTGATAGATTTCAAATGTTGTCCGGTTCGAGAGCGTGTAGTGGTGTCTGCGTCAACTCTTCTATCGTTGCATCATGGGAACCAGACGCCTACACAAATTTCAGTACCCGAACGAGGCGAAATATGTTTTAAGGAGATTGTTTGGTACACAAGCCTCGACACAAATTGTTTGGTTTGTAACTTTGTTATTTCTTTTCTTTTCTTTTATTTGTTGGTTTTTATCCTTTTTCTTCTTCTTCTTCTTCTTCTTCTTCTTCTCTTATTTTGTACCTCTCAGTCATACTTGGTTTTATTGCAAATGATTTTGTAACCTAAATTTGTAACAATTATGTCTGGAGGAAATGACAGTCAACAGGAAAGGGTGATGGAGTACTAAGGGCATGTAGGTGCTGAAAGTTGAAACGACCTGGCTAAGTAGCGACCATAATACCATACCAATCATTTACTCAACTGCTGTTAGTTACCATAATACCATCAAAGTTCGAATTAATTTACAACATAATTATTTACAAAAGTGTCACTTATATAAAATAAATGTTGGTGCAACTAAGGGTAATTTGTAAAGAGTATGTATGAGTAAAGGGATGTCTTAGGTTTGAGGCCAGATTACATACTATTATTTACTCTATTAAAAAAATGATTATAACGTGCATCACACGTGCAGATTACTAGTATCAAATAAAGGGAAAATTCATATATTAAATTGTTTCAGTGAATTACAAAATTTCAAATATAATGTAACTGATAACCAACATTTCATACAACTACAAAGTAATTGAATTTAAAATTACAAGTTGAGGAAAATTATAGAATTTAGAGTTCGAGATGACTATATTTAGATTGAAAAGAAGGCATTGGACTACTCTCGTTCACTTCTACTTAACCTAAATATAGAATCTCGTCGCCCTAAATTTCCTATTTTTTTAATCTAGTGAATCAAGTCAATCTTCAATCTTCAATCTTCATTTGCCGTTACTTGATCCGTTTTGTGCTGCTTGAAGTAAATCTTGGATCATCTGTTCCGCTTTCATCCAATCTTCATCGCATACTAGCATATCCAAATTGTTCGAGAGCAAGTGATTCCTGTTCGGGCTCATTATCCTGCCACGAAAAGAAAAAACACTTTCAGATGCAACAATTGACACCGGGGGAGTTAGCAAATCTTTAGCCATACGAGAAAGAATAGGAAAAGTAGTTTCATTGTTTTTTTCCGAAAAATTAACACATCAACTATGCTACCCCCCCCCCCCCCCCCCCCCCCCCCCCCCACACACACACACACACGCGCGCGCGCGCGCGCACACACCCCCCAAATATTTTTTAAAGCCCACCCTATATATATTTGAGCCTTCTGTTTATTTTTTTCCCAAGTTAAACTCTATTCTATCTAGTATCTATAACAACTTTAATCCTCTAGTATCTATAACAACTTTATATATATTTTGCATGTTATCTTGTGCATTTTCTTTTTCTAGCCCCCTCACATTTCAATTCTGGATCCGACTCTGCTTGGATCAAACCTTTGTTTATATAAACCTTCGTTAGATTTACTAGAATTCATTAAGACTCACGATGGACATTTTCTTATTTTGTGATATGCTGGGTGTTTTTTCCCTGCAGGGCAGAGACAGTTTGTTGGATGACTGTGTCCACCATCTCATCTTACCGTGCTGCACGCTATGCCAGGTAATCACCAAATCCTTCTTTCTCTAAATTTGATGTCAAGAAACAAAATTTCTTATTTACATTGATAAGAGTGATTTTATGAACGAGCAGGAATCAAGGACAGCTTGAAATGAACAATGTCCAAGAGTACTTGCCAGGGCAGGGGTGACACAATTTTATGTGTGGGAACCTTCTGAGAAGGGAGCAAGGAGTTATTGCCTTATTGGGCATGGAGAGAACATCGAATGGAAGTGACCACTCGTGGAATGTGGATGCTTGCCATTCGGAGCCTCTGGTTGCATCGGCTCAATCTGTACAGAAATCTTCTATAACATTATTTTCTAATTTCTAATTATTATTATTATTTTATATATATATATATATATATATATATATATATATATATATATATATATATATATATTTTAAGCTAATAAGACTACCACATCTCTCATTTCTCTATTTTGAAATAGAAGAAGTAGAGCAAAAGTATGAATTAACCCGTGCAGTCTATATCAATTGCAAAATTAAAAAAAAAGTTTTGTCTATGACATAAGAGGTTTTGTCATCTTGAATAACATGTCTTGAATAACATTGGGCTTTCAAGGCAGCAAAAGTATGAATTAACCCTCGCCATCGCCGGCCGTTGATCTCCTCGCCATCGTTGCCTGTCTCTACTCGACGCCTGTCGCTATCCGCCGCCCGTCGCTACCCGCTGCCCGTCGTCACATATCGAGCATGTTCTAAGAGCTATCATAATAAGATATAGGAGGGTCTTACTACGACTTACCACAATCAGAGGGAGATACTATTGGTGCTTTAATAAAAGAAAAAAATGATGTATTCATTTTAATGCATTTGAAAAATATTCCATGTGTTTATAAAAATTATTTTAAAATTTGCATAGAAAAATTTTTCTTAAAAGAAATAGACATAGCAAATAATAATTAATCACGACAATAGGTTTTTGATTATTTGCATGTTTGAGAACAGAGAGCAAAAGAAGGAGAAATACATTAAAAATATTATCACATGCATTCCACACTTTTTCAGAAATAATAATATTATTATCACGTGTAACCAAGTATCTCACTTAAAAATTCATGTATATATTACGAGTGGAATCCTGAAGCCGATTTAGAGCCTTTTTGAGACAACAACTTTGAGCTAGAGATTTACATATATTAAGTCATATCTCAGTTCAGACAATTTAATTGCATGAAGTAAGTTATATCTCAGTCTAAAAAATTTATACTTAATAAAAATCAAATAACACACAATTATTTGTTTTGTCTACACAAACTGAGTTATATCTCAGTCTAATTATATTATACTATATCTTAAGCTAATAGGCCTACCCCTTCTCTCCTTTCTCTATTTTAAAATAGTATTTTAAAATAGAGAAAGAAGAGTAATAGTAGGCCCTAACACGTGCTCAGCGCGTATAAAAAATTTAGAGTAAAGAAATAAGAAGGTGAAGAAAAAAAATCATCTTCTCATCCTACTCTTCTCATCCACTTTCAAAAATTTAGAGATGCATCTTCATCATCATCTCATTCCACGTTCATAAAAACACTCCGATTTCAAATCTAATTTCTTCGTCCAATTCACGCAACTATGCCGGGGTAACAATCCAAAGATCCCACCTTTCTTTTTATAATCAAATCAAAAATCAAAATTTTTATTAGAAAGATTCTATTTTTTTCAATTTTGTTTTTGTTTAAAATTGTTGTGTTTGTTAATTTTGCAGGTACTATTGCGGCTATTGAGATACTTGACGCACGATTCAGTGAGTATTTTTATTTTTCTTCAAATTTTGCAGTATTTTTTTGTTAATTGTTTTTCTGTGTTTGATTTGAATTTTAGGGTTTAGGGTTTAGGGTTTAGGGTTTAAATTTTAGGGTGATTGAAGCACGTGATTGTTATAGAATTGGGGGGAAATTAAGTCTTTGAAAACTTTATGCAATATGATTCGAAAAGGGTTTCTCATTTCATGTGTATTTATGTAATTCTTTTTTGATTTTATGTTAGTTACATTGTTGTTTAAAATTAAATAATTTTGTGAAGTTTTTTATTCTATGTAAGTTTAAATTTCAAAAATTGTGGCTCTATATGGTAAATGAGATTTGTTTTACCTTTTCTAAGAAATAAAAAGTGATGGTTTTAGTTTTTGAATGGTAGAGGGTAAATATCATTTTTTTTAACATTTTTGTTTAGTTTGAAAAGTTTTGGAGAATTGTAGTATAGTATGTGTGTTTAATGGTTTGATCATTTTGTAAAAGCATAAATAAGGAGTAATATAGAACAATTGGAGGTAAATATTGAGGAACTTCGCAGACAATATGAGTATTTATAAGCAAGCTTTAGAATGGAGGAAGCTAACAAGATTGTAAGTGGTTTTTGAAAATACCTATTTTTTGGTATCTCTAAATTTATGGACCTAGGGTTTATCTATGTTTGGCACTAGAATTGTTGAAAAGTTACACACATCGTGAATTTTAGGGTTTCCTTTCAACTGAATAGAAAATATAGAATGATATTGGTTTGGAAACGTGAATTCGTAATCTATACTTTTGTCATCTTTTGATATAGCTAATTATTAATTATTGATCCCTCCATGTGTTTTTGATGTTGATTTTATTTAATTTGAGAGAGGATGTTTGATTTGAGAGGGAAGGCAGTTAAGAAGAACACGGTCAAGAAGTAGATAGCGGAGTACATCAAGGAGACTGAGAAGAGCCGCATCCCAACTTTGGTAATTATTCGACTTTTTTTCTTATTTCCTTTAAATTGAATAGAAATATAGAATTATGTTGGTTGGTTTGGAAGTGTGAATCGGTTAATTTTTAGATTTGTCATCTTTTAATTATATTATGATTGAAATAGTTAAGGGGCATCTCTAAATTTTTTAGTTCCATATAATTTTACGACTCTCTCAAAATTATTTTAGTCTGTGCAATTTGCACAGGGTAAGACTAGTTATGTCCTAATCTAATAGGTTTACCCATCCCTCCTTTCTCTATTTTTAAATAGAAAAATGAGAGCAAAAGTAGGAGTTCAAATTTATCTTACCATGTGCAGACCAGACCTTCAACTTAATAAAATAAAATTAAAAAACATACAAAACACAAAAAACTCTCTCTCTCCAAATCCCCCTAACCAATCCTTGCCCATAACCCACCCATCACTGTTCACCGTTCGCAAATCTGCCCCAATCGAAACCGTCGCCGTTAGCCGTCCACCAGTCCACCCAAATACAAGTCGTCACCGTTCGCCTATCCTCATCGTCGTCCCTAGCCCAAAACTCAACCATAATCGTTCGCCGTTCGCCAGTCCGCCCAAATCCAAGCAGCAGGCGTATGCCATACCCCAAATCCTCGTCGAGATTATGGTATTCAGGAAGTTGTAAGATCCTGTCTTATTTTGGATTATATATTTATTATTTTTTAGAATATTGAGAATATGAGATTAATGTATTGATCAAGTTGTAACATCCCCTCTTATTTTGGATTGTATATATAGTATAATTATTTGCAAAAGAGATGAAAATATTTGATGAATCTAAGGGTAATGTCTAAAGATCCTTTGGTTTATTATGTGCGGTTTCGTCTTCCCATGTTAAATTCTTCAATCTTATATCTATTTACTATATGCGCTCATCCTGTTTGATAAAATGCATGAATGAACTGAAGTATGTTAGTTGTAAGAGCCTGCTGTGTGGTGGGGGCTGAAGGAACTCAAGTGGATGGGTTTTAATTTTGAATTTGATTAGGGATTTATACACCAATCTTCGAAATATAGGGTTCAGTAAGATGCTTATAGATGTGGGAAGATTCAAATTTGGGTTTGGGATTATCTTGATTACAATTATTTTCTCATTTGTGGTGCACACGAGTTGTTTGTGAAAATCGTCAAAAGACCTTTAAAATTATTTTGCATTATTTTGATTCAATTTAGTCATTGAAATTCCCTTCTTTCAGGTGTTGTCTTGCCGAAGGATTTTGGATGGCTAACGAATGTGGATATGGAAGGTAAAAGTCTACTACTTAGCAATTACATTTTTCGTGTTCGATGGTTTCCTCTGTGGTGGTTTCTCAATACTGATGAACTTTTTCTTATACTATATCTTTTGATCCATGCTCCAGTTTTATGGCAAGCATCTGTTACCATTATGTAGGCGTGCAGAAAGAGGCTACTTCATCATGCTCATTGTATTAAAAGGATTGATGTAAGTCTCTTAAGTTCAAAACAATACATATGTTTATACTTTTTCTGACTAGCTGTAGCGCCCCGAATTTTCAATAAATAAAATTCAGAAATACGTGGCACAATTCCCAACATCTACCTCAATGTAATAGTAAACATAGCAAAACATAGAAAAAAATTCAACTTTTATTACATCAATTCTTTGCATAGCACAGCGGAAAACTAAACACCTTGTATTACATTTTCTTTCTGTTACAATTCATTCTTTTACAGTTTGCATAAGTCATATTATCATTCTACCACAAGCATCCAATCCCAAGCTAACGGTACCTACCTGTAAAACATGAGGCTAGAGATAACCCTAACCCCCAAAACTACAGGGGTCAGCCATAACGGTGTGAGTGGCATCAAAAGAGATACAATTTAAATGAAGCATAAAGAATAAATTCATAATCAACACATTCCCACAGTAGTAACATTGAAATATGAAATGAAGATAAATAAAGCATAAAACATTAAGTGAAACTAGGCTAAGTGTCAAGTGTAGGAAAAACAGAAAACATTATGCATAATACCAGTCAAGAAAACATAAATGCAGTATGATGACTCTCTAATGCATACTTGTCGAATTCTATGCATTCCATACTACATAGGTTCGGTGCAAGCTCTTATCGTTCTTTGTAGGGTTAAATCTCTCGTTATGCAACTAATCCTACTACGATGACTACTATGAGATTTAGATAAACTGTGAGTATCTAGCCCATGCTCCGATAATTCCGGAGGTCAATCTCTATCCACAGATAATTCCGGAGACTATTTCACTCAAATATGAGAATTTACGAGAATACCCCCACACCGCAAGCTATGACGCCTCATCACACGAATACCCCATAAGCGTCGCCTCGATCCCAATAATTTCAGAGATCAATCCCACACCGCAGGTAATTCTGGAGACTATTTCACTCACACCTCGATAATTCCAGGAATTATCTCACACCGCATATCATACTAAGGTCCATAACTCATGTTTGCACTCATTTCATCATATCACCATCTAGTGCATGTCCTTATCTTATTAAGTTTAATTGATTAATTATAATTCTCCTAGAGTTGGTGTACCCTACCTGTAACCCCTGTGACTCATTTTTTGTATTTTATTTGTATTTAATTAAATTCCTGGTTATTTTATTTCATTTCTGATTGTATCTCTTTTCGTCTCTTTTGAATTGTATGTTGTTGTCCCCTTACGATTCATTTGTTGCTTTGGTTCAGCCTTTATTCCTCATTTTTGTTTGTCCTTCATATTGTTCTTCGCTTGTGTTTTGTCTAAACCTAATTCATAGCCTATTTTTCTAATATTGGACTTTTCTCTTTCCTATTGGATACTACCCAAAACCCTAAACCCCACTTCTTTTATTGGATCCTATCCTATTTAAGACAATAACCCTGCATACCTCAACCCCTATATATATCCACTGTGTACACCCTAACACTAGCCGCTATTACCATACCCATTTTCCTCTTCTCCTCGCCGTGCACAGTCGAGCCTCGACGCTGTGCTGCTCCATCGCTGTCGTCGTCTTGATCCCTCGCAGCGACCACCCATCTTCGCCCTGTCCCTAGCGTCGCCGCGCCCAAGCACCGTCCCTTGGTCGAGCTACCCTCGACCAGCACTGTCGTTGCCCTAGCCCGCCGTGCTGTCGCCTCCCGTTGCTGTGCTGCCGCTAGCCGCCATCGTTCCCCTTGTTGCTATCGTCACTCTTGCTATTTGTTGTTGCTTGCGTGTGTGCGTGTGAACACGTGCACCGCCGTATTGTGTTGGTGTTGGTTCGTGCTATCTCTTGTTCGTGTTATATTCGTCGTTCGGGATCCGTTCCCGTTATTCCATTCTTCATCTTTGTCGTCGTTTTCAGGCAAGTAGCTTGTATGTATTTGTTTGTCATACAAGTTAAATACCGTAAGTAGTCTTGCATGCTTTTGCTGTCGATCTCGTGATGATCATATATCTTGTTAGTTAATCTGTTTTCTTCATCTCTTGATCATGAATATTTCACAGTAGTGGTCACACGTTTCATGAAAACAAATTAGGTTAGATTTACATCTTGATCATATGCTTGTTTGTAACATACCGTATGTTGTAGATGATTGCCTCATGAATGTTTGTATGATGTACTATCTTCTTATAAATTGTTTATTCACATGCCATGCAGATTTGAGTTGCCTATATACCATGCTTTGTATGACATCATAGATTGGATCGTTTGTAATTAAACTATTTGATGAAATGCATACAATAAGTTTTGTTTCACTGCTGCCCTATTTTTGTACAGTAATTTCGACCCTGTTAACATCAGTAAAATAGATTAATTTGTGAACATGATTTGTAGGCTTCGTTTTCTAGTTTTCAGAACTTTTGACAGATCTGAATTCCGATTTTCGATGTATGAGTTATTTCTGTTTTACTGCAGTCATATCGTATATTCCATATTCTGAACTATGTGGTTTCTGTATGAAATATTATTTTAAAACTGATATTAAAAGTATAATTTGAACTCTATATTTAGCTGAGTATGTGTAGACATAACTGGGATCAATCCCAATTTTTTGTGGAATTAATTAATGAATTTTGAATCTCATTTCATGCTTATGAAATAAATCAATATATTTCCAAACTGCATACCGTTCAATAAAGAATTATGTTTTCAACCACATTCTATTCATTTTTGAAGAAAACTTTGTGAATATAAACTTTAGCCTGATTTACCTATTTTATCACCCGTTTGAAGGATCTGGATTTTAAATTGTATTTTGTGAATTATCTCTGTTTTTGTACTGCTGTATCTGAACTTTCAGAATTGAAATTTTGTTGCATTACTCTGTTTTCCCAATTATATTGACTATACTATCTGCAGTATAATTTCGTGATATTTTACATGTTGAGACTAGATATACTAGGGAATCTTCCAGATTTTTCTCAGAATTAATTATGATGTTTTCAAATCCTTTTCATGCTTATAAACAAGATTTTGCATTTTCTGGCTGAACATAACTTCTGTATTAAATGCTGTTTTCAACCCTGTTAATGAGGCTGATGTATGACTTGTATATATGCTCTGGATTCGGCGAAGGGTCTAGTTTCCATATTTTTTGATGGATCTAGATTTGCTGTTCTGTAGCAACAGGAACCTCAGATTTGGTACAATATTGTCTTTCTATCCAGAACTGAAAGTTACGTTGTTTTGACTGTTATAGGTTGTTTTGGTCACCCGTTTGTGTTTTCTATTCATCTTAGACTTATCATTTGTTCTTGCCATGTCATTATCCCTGTTTGTGTTCGTTCAAGCCTGTTTAATAATAATGAAAAATAATCAAGCCGGGGTTTTTTTTAAGGGATAGATCTAGTAGTGGACAATATAGAAATGCGTATTCGGAAGGGAACTCGTTTTTCCACTGTTTACTGTGGTACCAACTGTTTATCTCTGGATGCATGAGGGCATGATCCATGACACCGTTATGTTTTTTATTACTGTTACTGTTACTATTATCTGAATATACGGCCCTATAGGTTCCATTACGAAATCTTAAAACAAAACTGTTAGATGTAGCAACCATGTGGTATAATTTGGGACGCATGAAGTGCTACCTAGATAGTAATGAACATTAGACATAAGAACAAATATTTTCACTACCTGTTACTGTTACCGTTGACTTCACTGTTATTGTTATTACTACACTTTTTATTGTTATCCTACTGTTTCCTGTTATCTGTAGACTGTCGTCCTTTGTTGCTTTTTCCTCCATGTCAGTACTTTCTACTTTGTTTTAGTTTTCCCCCTCCCTTTTCTTTCTTGTATTGCTTGCGGCCCGAAACTTGCAACTAACGGGCATCATGTTTTCTTGTCTTCCTATTTTTCTTGTAATTGCTATATGAGCAGGTTTGCTGATCAATTGCCTACTGGCGTTGGTGAGCAAAAGTTTTGAGCTACGCCTTGGAAAATTTTGTTTAATGTTATGTTTGAACTATTTTATTCATGTACTGTATTGAGACTTGTATTTGGGCTTGTAGTCCCAAAATATTGTTTTGTTTCAGATCTCGTATTTGTTTGGGATATTCATTATTGTTGTGAATAAATACTGTTGAGTTATAATTGTTTATGCATGCCTGGTTGAGTATATTGTTATATTTACTGTTGTGATGAGTCAAGTAGATCCGTACAGCTTATGGATGGTGAAAACTATCCGCTGGGCTTAGTCACTACCGTATTCCGTATTCTTTTGGGAGGCGGGGCGTGACACTACCGGACTTGACTCAACTGTTCAACAACAAGGCCCCAACTGGCCAAACCACAAAATCTCAACTGCCAGTGTACTAGGGTTCCACTCACCCTCTAGAGACTCACAACCCAACTATCAACACAAATCTTTCATTAAAACCCATGATTCCATTATCAATTCGCTTATAGTAAAAAAAACTTCTTTAAAATCAAACAAATCCAAATCCATCCTCACAAATTTCTAGAACTGAAATATGATATTAAATTCATTAAACAACTGAGTTCCATATTTGAAGTTATAGAAAAATCACAAAACATCAATATCTTGAAATCCGTATATATTTTGCTTTTCAAAGTCATAGAAATACAAGTTAAACTATATTACAATCAAAATATAACTCTCTGTAAAATACCGTAATCTGTAGCAAAAACTTCATCTAAATCAGTACTTCAATAATTCATAAGTACGAAGAAACAAGCGTTCAAGAAAACAAATAAGAACTCAACAAAACAGCCAAACCAGTAGCTGTTGGTCGACCAACAGTCTAGTTCAAAATCTCACAGTTGACCGGCATGATAAAAATCCAAAACTAAAGAATTGATAGTCGACTGTCATTTTAGTTCAACAAATGGACAGTCGACCGACATGTCAAAAAAACAGTCCATATACAGTAGCTTTAAATTTCGTGCATTTCTCAGCTCATACTTGGTTTATAATCTTTAAAAGCATGAATTTGTAAAATTAAAACCATGAGATGATCAAATATAACTTGTCTAATATACTGGATTTCATAAATCAAATCAAACTCTCAACAAATTTATAAAAGAGTAATTTTTCATCAAAATTCTTCAAATTATATGTAGGTGTATATATATGTGTACATGCATCAGTTAAAACATCAAGAAATCATTGTATATGAGTGGTATATTGTTTAATTCAATCTCAGTATCAGTAGAACCCCAAATTCAAATCAAAACTTCATAAACTCAAAAAAAACAACTTTCGGCCTGCACATCATCAGACTCGAAATCTAAACCCAACTCAACACTTCAAAATTTGATCTTTTGATTTCAAAAACCCCTCTTTTCAACTTGTTATACACATATACAACCAGTCGAATCAATTTGCCCTTGAGTATTTGCATTTACAACATGTATTGGTCAAAATCTACTCATTCAAAACATCAACAGATCATGTATGTATATATATATATATATATATATATATATATATATATATATATATATATATATATATATATACAGTATATAACCCCTCCTTATCTAGCTATATGCATTATCCCTCATATAAATCTCCATATACATAATCAAATCAGCAAGAATATGAAAGAAAATAACATACCCATGATTCCTACTAAGTTCTTGACATTCTTAAATCATATATATAGAGATTTTATTCATCAATTGCATATTATTCATAAAAAGTTTCACTTTTAATTATCCATCCATCAATATATTCATTATTTGATCACACAATCATCTAACATGCATTATACTAGACAAATCATCATATTTAATATGAATAGAACAACAAGAAATCAAATATATGTCACTCTCACCTTAATGAAGAATCAACGAAGATAATAAAGAAAATAAGAAAAGCTCATCCTTTTGCAAAAATCCATGATCCTCGCTTCGAAACTTCAAGAAAATCAATAATAAAAATTCCCTTTTGTTTTGTGTAGAAAAGAAACGGCTGTAGCAGCCCTTTTTAATAGCCAAAATCTGGGTAATTAAGATTTTGAGAAGATTTGGCAAAATATTCCTTTAGAATATATCTTTACATATATAGATCATTTATACTAGGTAACTAGATTAACCAATTTAGTTGAGATTAAATCAAAAATATCCTTCCCAAATCTGGCTGGCACCAGTTTCGAACCCAGAAAATCGATTTTGTAATTTTTTGCCTCCAAGTGGCAATTTTGCAAAAAAACCATTCTTTAATAAATTAGCAAAATAAAACAAATCTATTAGAAAAAAAATTAAACTCTTTACCTCTGAGTTGGCCGGACATCATGCCCAGCCCAGAAATCCAAAAATCTGAAGTTTTACCCCCAAGTGGTAATTTTGCACAAAAGCCCATCTTTTTGTAATATTTGCAAACATGCCAAATAAATATATAAAAAAACCAAAAAAATCATAAATAATAGATAATAATAAATATTAGGTTTCCCCAAAATATTTGCTAACTTTGAGTTTCCCAAGAAAATATTTGCACGTATTTTGCACTTACAAAAAGATAAATTTCAGAAAAATATTTATTAAATCACCAAAAATCACTTTAATTCATTTATTAATCTCAAAAACATTATTTAAAAATCTAGGGTGTTACACTAGCATTAGCACCTTACCAAAGTTTATTGAGGGTGTAACCGAAAAGGAAACCTATATCTTGATTAAAGTTGCTTTACTGTTTTACTTAAATTTTGATTAAAGTTGCTTTCTTTTGCTGCAATCTCAGTAATTTTTATACTGAACATTGACATATGGTATAATTACCGTATTATATTCTTACTTGATAAACTATGAAGATATATATAATCGTCCGATCAAATATTGTCAAAATTAATTATTTTTTAAAATTATGCATACTATTATAAATATTATACTATTAGGAGAGAAAGTCATTCTTCTATTAAAATAGAGAAATGAGAGGAAAAGTAGAAAACTAGCACGTGCTAACACATGAGAAAAAAGAAGAAGAAACGAACATGTACTAACACGTGCAATCAATTTACAAAATAAAATAAATTATAATAATAATAAAAACAACCACTCACTTTCTGATGTTGATTATGTTTTATTTGAGAAAGAATGATTTAAGATGGAAGGCTTGATTTGAGAGGAAAAGCAGTTGAGAAGCACACTGTGGAGAAGGAGGTTAAAGAGTACATCAAGGAGGAGTCCAAGAAGAGCCACATCCTCACCTATTATTGCATTGTAAGCTCAACTTCGGTAATTATTCGACATTTTTTCTTTGCTTTAGAAATATAGAATGATGTTGGTTGATTTGAAAATGTAAATTTGTTAATTTGTAGATTTGTCATCTTTTAATTATATTGTGTTCGAAATAGTTAAAGGACATCTCTAAATTTAGGGATCTAGGGTTTACCTATGCCTTAGTGGTGTGTCGGTGTTGAATAGGGTCACCTCCATCCTTTAATGACTTTTATATTTTTGTTTAAGAACTAAAGTTACCGTGTATGTACATGATAATAAAAGAATATAAACTAATGAAATCTCCCTTAGTGGTTTCAAAGAATATGACCGAAATAGATAAAAATATCATTATTTGGGTTTTCCAGACAAGAGTATCACATGTTATTAAATAAGATAAACTGAAAAAAAGACAGAGTGCATATCATCATTGTATTGTTCAAGTTCCATATAATTTTATAAGTCTGTTAAAAGTATTTTAGTTTGTGCAATTTGCACAGGGTAACACTAGTAAACATTACACAAACTGAGATTGACGGCCGGCGATAGCGAGGAGATCGACGGGCGGCAGAGGAGATTTAGGTGGGTTTTGGGGTAGGGAGGGTTAAGGTTAGTGGATTTGTGTAACGCCCCTACCCCTAGCTTGAACAGTTTATACAATCTAGAAGACAAATTAGATACTGTGATGTACAACTGCCTACCACAGTCTGCCTCTCAAAAAGTGGTTAACCGAATTGGTGACTCTTGATCATAGGCATAGTATTTATTATTAATTAATTATTGTTCACTTTCCGATGTAGGACAAATTCATTCACTTCTCCCGTAGCAAAACACTCCCATTTTGCCACGTCATCGGAGAGAGAAGACCCAAAGAGACAGCCTTTGAAATTCTGTCCCTCTCACAAGTAGCCCCCCCCCCCCCCCCCCACGCTGATGTCACTCACGTGACGTCAGCCACGTGAGCGGCAGCACACACAGTAGCTGCTGTGTGTTCCATTACCGTGGGCCCCCCCCACTACTTCCAGATTTCCAAACAGCCCCCTATAAAGTTTTCCATAGGGCAAGCTCTGAATCCCCTTTATATTATATATATATATATATATATATATATATATATATATATATATATATATATATATATATATATATATATATATATATATACTAGATTTGCCCGTGGGCACGTGCCTACGGCACGTCTTTGGAACGATACAAAATACGAAAAGCCTGTAAACAGTAAAACAATAATTATGTAGCTCGAGTATGAATAGTATGACAATAATTAGTTGTAAATAAAAGTCCATGTTTCCATTAGTATATGTTGAAAAATAATTATAAACAGGGGTATAAAATCTAACTTCTTAGAACTTTAAGTGTGGAGTCGAAGAGATATTTACTATTTTCAATATAACATGTGCAAAAAAAACATTAAAATTCTGAAAATCTAAATTTCTAAGTAAATATAGAAAGAATGGGACAGAGAGAGAGAAAGAGAGAAATATGAAAAAGTGAAGAGAGAAGAGAGAGATAGTAATAAAGTAATAAGTTTTTTAGTTTTGGGGGAAAATTTTGATTTTGGGATTTGAAATTTTGGAGGAAAAATATGTTTTGTGAGGTTTGATCCAGGCCTTTGATTTTAGGGGGGATTGATTGTGAGCCACTTGATAGCTTTCTTTGTAATTTATTATATAGATATATATATATAGACATTATATATTACTCTTTGAAAATTATGGGGTGTTACACACACCCCCCTTCAGAAATCAGCGTCCTCGCTGAGCACGGGGCATGCACAACCAGTGCAGGATCTTTTTTCTAGCCGATGTGGAGTGGCGTCCTCGATCCTGATAAATCTGGAGACTAGTCCCACGTTGCAGGTAATTCCGGAGTTTATTTCACTCACACCTCGATAATTCCGAGGACTATCTCACACCGCAGATCATACTGAGGCCCTCTTAAGTCGGCTCTGATACCATTCTGTAATGCCCCTACCCCTAGCTCGAACAATTTATACAATATAGAAGACAAATTAGATACTATGTAGTACAACTGCCCACCACAGGCTGCCTTTCAAAAGGTGGTTAACCGAATTGGTGACTCTTGATCATAGGCAATAGTATTTATTATTAATTAATTATTGTTCACTTTCCGATGTGGGACAAATTCATTCACTTCTCCTGTAGCAAAACACTCCCGTTCTGCCACGTCATCGGAGAGAGAAGACCCAAAGAGACAGCCTTTGAAATTCTGTCCCTCTCACAAGCAGGCAGGGCCCCCACGCTGATGTCACTCACATGACGCCGGCCACGTGAGCGGCAGCACACACAGTAGCTGTTGTGTGTTCCATTACCATGCCCCCCCCCAACTACGTCCAGATTTCCAAACAACCCCTCTATAGAGTTTTCTATAGGGCAAGCTCCGAATCCCCTTTATATTATATATATATATATATATATATATATATATATATATATATATACATGATATATTACCCTTTGAAAATTACGAGGTGTTACAATTTGAGGGAGGTGTTTTTTTTAATTTTGCAATTGATGTGTGCTGCACGTGTTAATTCCTACTTTTGCTCTCCTTCCTCTATTTCAAAATAGAGAAAGGAGATATGGGGTAGTCATATTAGCTTAAGATATATATAATATATATAATATGCCATACATTGGTTGTGGTCAAATAACTTTGTTTTGTATCTCAGTTGTGTAATGTGTGGGATTGAGAAATCTTTCGCTTAGATTAATAAATTCATATAATCTAATTGTGCAATAAATAGTACAATATATAGAGTGTAATCTAATTTCCTCACAATTCCACTTGGTTGCTATTTTTTGGAGTGCATTATGTTCTATGTAATTTCATGAGTAAACTACATTAGTGCAACACGTTGCTTCGAGAGGACAACATAGCAAACCACCCATTCTTAGGTAATTATCATCACATCAGGCTGACATTGATACAGTATGCACACTCCTGCAATGTTCACACTGCAAGAAGTATTCTTAAGGAACTATTTCATGATATAGATCCTACTTAGTTTTATGTTGGTGTAATTAATTACTCTTAATGATATTCCAAGTTTCCAGTGAAAATGTGCAGGTTTTGGCAATTTAGAATACATACATATTACATTTAATGATAGTGATTTACGGTTAGTTGGGAGCTCTGTTAACCCCACTCTCCATATTGATCAAATTTCTATATTCAAATGTTCCTTCTATAAATATATAGTTTTCATTTCTTTCTTCACCGTAAGGTTTCGGTGTCGATAGAAGTAACATCTATGACTTCTTTTTTCCCTAACAAAATATCTTAACGTTAGTTTCCAACTGCATTGCTTTCAATTTTTTCACTTTCTTTTTAATTTTTTTACTAAGAAGTTGCTCCAAGCTCTAATACTTTCAATTCTTGACTCCATTTTGCCCATCTTAGATGAAGCTCATTCAGAGATTAACACTTTCTTTTTTGAAAAATCTGGATATAAGTACATTTGTTATTTTGGCATGCAATGTGGCATGTAGTCGAAGAAGGGTCTTACTACGGCTTACCGCAATCAGAGGAAGAGACTATTGGTGCTTTGATAAAAGAAAAGAAAAATGATGTATTTATTTATATGGCTAACCTGAAAAAACACCCCTTAGCTATGTTTCTTATTAAACATCCTTTAACTATATTATTTCTGATAAGACCTTTTTGAGACAAGACTACTGATATCTGTCTTATATCACTTGGATTTCTTACGACATTAGATAGTGCTTAAATGTTACAAATAACTATTGTTAGGTTGTGTTTGCATGAATTAACACGAACGTTGGAATGCACGTGAATCGTGAATGTTGGTGATAAGTATAAACACTAAGAACTTTAATAAATGGAGCAAACATTTTTTCCCTTTACAGAATTATATATAAATTTCAGTGAAATATAGTGTTTTATTGAGTATAAATCGGTTGATTTTGTTTTCAACAGTAGGTCTGAATATTCAAAGATAGAGGGAGATTTTCAATTATATTGAGGAAAGTCAAACTCTTTCATTATATCAGGTAGGTTATATGTATTCTTATCTCCTATTATACTTTCTTTCGAGTTAATCTCTATTGTTATTTATCTCAATATGTAATGTTTCATTCTATTTTTCTACATTGTGTTTGATTACATATTTATTATTCATATTTAAATAATTTTTCAAAACTACACTTATTAATGTAGGATGCAAGATAAAAATAATATTTCGTCTTTCCAACTTAGTAAGGCAATTTCTGCATGTGCACGACGTCAAAGATTTGAAATATTGCAGCGGAAAAAGGAATCATCCTATGAGGGCACTGCTGACTTCAGATCCACATAAAATTGCACATACGATAAGAATTCTAAAGTTAAGACAAAAACGCTTGCAAAGTACTATGGCAAATGATTTTCTTACCCATATATCTGAACGAAGGGTGACCTTAGACCTAAACACTTTAGATCAGCACTCAGAGTTAATTAGAAATGTCCATCAAGAAAACATGTCAATAGTGGGTGATGTAGCAAATGAGAGACATGAAAGAAATTCAGCGACGTACAGTGTTTGGTATGTTGGTGAATCGAACGTTTGTAATGGGTGACCACAATCCGAAGGTTGTTGACAATCGATGGGTGGTACCCTACAATTTAGATTTAACAACAAAATATGATGATCATATCAACATTGAGATTTGTGTCAATCCTAAGTTGCTCAAGTACCTTTACAAGTTTGTGCATAAAGGTCATGATAGAACTACAATAATCATAGAAGACAATGGAAATCCAATCCCGGGAAATTCCGAACCTCAATACAAGCCAGTTGATGAAGTTCAGCAATATTTAGATTGTCATTATGTCTCCTCTGTTGAAGTATGTCGGAGAATTTTTGAATTTAGTTTGCATCGTCATCATCCTCGAGTGGAACGTTTACAGTATCATTTAGAAAATCAGCAGAGTGTCTATTTCAATGAAAACACTAACTTGGCTGATGTTTTCTCAAGAGCTGAATATCAGAAGACGACGTTAGATGGTTGGTTTGAGGCTAATCAGGTCGATGAAGATGCTCGAGATCATACATACTCCGAATTTTTGAAAAAATGGGTATGGAAACCGGTGGATAGGAAGTGGTCAAGAAGACTTCGTGGTCTCGCAATTGGAAGGCTGTACTTTGCACCTCCAGCTGCAAGAAAGAGGTTTTATTTACGGATGTTGTTATGTGATGTACGTGGAGTGACTAACTATGCACATTTAAAAACCATGAATGGAGTGACCTATCATAATTATTAGTATGCATGTTGTGCACTTGGGTTGCTAGAGGATGACAAAAAATGGCACCAGGCACTAACCGAACCATCTTCTTTTGCATCAGGGCGTTGGCTCAGAAATATTTTTGCTTTGATATTGATGTTTTTTGAGCCAACTAATCTGGTTGATTTATGGAACAAACATTGGAGCAATCTATCAGATGATATATTGCATAGATGTAGGACTGAATCACATGATTTTAGATTAGAATTGACAGAAAACCAGTTGAAAGGTTTGGCTCTTTCAGATATTGAAAGCATTTTGAATCAGAACGGGCGATCTCTTAAAGAATTCCCATCACTCCCATTTCCCGAGGATGTACATGTACATGTCATTCAAAATCGACAGAGACGCGATGAATTGTGTTATGATGTCGACGAGTCAAAACAAGAGTTTGAGAATTTATTCCATAGGTTGACTCATGAGCAAATTCGGATATTGGAAGCTGTGGTTTCAACGCACTCAAGCAATATGGGTGGTGTTTTCTTTGTTCGTGGTAGTGGTGGTAAAGGAAAAATATTTTTTATGGAATACATTAGTTGCAAGGTTTCGAGCAGAAAGAAAAATAGTCCTCGCTGTAGCTTCTTCTGGAATAGATGCTCTGTTATTACCTAGAGGTCGAATTGCGCATTCGATGTTTCGTATTCCAATAAAAGTCCATGAAACTTCTACATGTTCTATCTTCCAACATAATGATTTATACCAACTCATTCAACAAGCAAATTTGATCATTTAAGACGAAGCGCCAATGATGCATCGCCATGCATTTGAAGCTGTTGATTGAATTTTCAAGGATCTAATGAAGTTTAATAATGAAAGTGCAGCTGATGACGCTACTGGCGAAAAAGTTGTTGTTCTCAGTGGGGACTTTCGACAGATTTTGCCTGTCATTCGAGTAGGTGGACGACCCCGTATTGTATCTGCATCATTACAAAGGTCACATATTTGGTCTTCATATAAATTGTATGAGCTGACGAAAAATATGAGATTGATGGGGAGTTCACTTGATCAAACTAGCAAGAATGAACAATAGACATTTGCAAAGTGGATTTTAGATGTGGGAGAAGGTAAAATTCCAGGTGAATCTAATACTGGAGGTTCTGGAAAGGATTTGATACAAATACCAAATGACCTTCTAACTAAAGCTGCAGATGGTCTAAAGGGTTTAATAGATTGGATTTATCCTAATATTAAATCTATATATAATGACCGAGCATTCTTGGAAAACGTGCTATTTTAGCACCTACTAATGAAGAAGTTGATGCCATTAATTTTCATATTTTGTCTTTGGTTCCTGGACAGGTTGTCAAATACTTAAGTGCAGATTCAGTCGATCATACCCCGAATGGTACAAATGAGCAGGGTATGCATCCGCCAGAATTTCTTCATACAATTAAGATGCGCGGGCTATCAAATCATTGTTTAGAATTGAAGCAAGGAGTACCAATTACATTACTGAGAAATTTGAATCATTCTATAGGACTTTGCAATGGAACATGTTTTACTGTTCATACTCTGGGAGAACATATTATTATAGCTACAATTATTACAGAATGGTGTGCAGGTGAGACAGTTGTGATTCAAAGAATGAGCATGTCGCATACAGAAATCAGGTGGCCATTTGTCCCCAGAAGAAAACAATTTCCTATAAAGTTAGCATTTGCTATGACAATAAACAAGAGTCAGGGCCAAACTCTCCATAGTTTTGGGGTTTATCTTAAAAAACATGTGTTTACGCATGGTTAATTGTATGTAGCATTATCGCGTTGCACTTCCCATTCTGGCTTGAAGATGTTGCTGACAGACAACTCAAATGATCCCCAAAGACTAATGATCATATAATATGGTACATCAAGAAGTTCTTCAAGAAGTGCGTAACTCCATGATAATCAATTGAAAGGTAAATGTCATCAACAATCTAATAAGATTCAAATGATAAAAATCGTAGATATTGGCACGCAATGTTTTTAAATTGAAGAATCTCAAAAAGTCATCTTAGTAGAGTTTATCAAAGCCTTATTTATTCTTTTTTTCTTTTATGTATCGTCTTATATAAATTCAAATTGGTTCATGCCGCTATATAAATAATTATTTTTTCATGTGATGCATCTAACTAAATTTTCATTTCATGTTTTCTTTTTATGTAGGCCGACATATAATGTTCATGTGTGAAGAATTCCGTTACTCGATAATGTGATTTCATGTTGAAATTACTAAAATATTTTGATACTATAATGTTGAAATTAGTTTGTTTGTTTGTTTGTTTGTTTGTTTTAGGGGGGGTGTAGCTATAAACAATAGTTGTTTAGAAAATTAATTTTGTATTTTAACTGTTTGGATTGCACTCTTTTATTATCGTGAACAATTTATCTACGCCATCTGTTGTATATATGATTGTGATTTAAGTATGAAAGATTATTGTGATTGAGTTTGGAGGTGCCTTATTGTCATCAAATATTTGTGTTTTCTGTGTAAAAAGTTTTACTACATAATTGTTGAATTTTTATATGTTGGATTATAATTATACAGGAAAAAAATTGTAAATATGGGAAGGATCTGCTGAATTTTTTGTTAAATGTTATTGTTTTTTAATTTATCTTTTGGTAAAGTCTGTGCAATTGACTAGAGCTAGAGCTTAATTGCATTGTATAATATTTCTCCTTCCCAATTTAATTATGTTGATGTTTGTTGCAGCGATGTTCCGTGGAAGCTAATCTGATTATCTTTTCAGTGTCTGTACTGCCTGCAACGAAGAATGAATTGAATTGTTGGTTGTTGCTTCTACATGCTGTGGTTTATTGGTCAGAGTTATATTGTTTCGGTACTCTCATTGACACAAATCATTCGTTTACACTTCGCATTGTTGATTACCATATTTGGCCAACAGCCGGGATAGAGATTCTAATCCCATTTCAGTACCAGTGGTAGTGACGTATTGTAAAAGAGCAACAACAAACATCTTGCTATTATGTATGTCGTATATGCTATATACGAACCAGATTGTAAGACCTAGATATTTATGCTCTATGTCGGAGTAGATAGGTAAGTAGGGAAAATAAATAGTTAAGGCAACAAGTAATGAATAGATTACTGGCGACTAACAAAAATGAAGGATATATTCTGCAACCACTATTTGATCCCTCGATGAAGCAGGGAAGAAATTAAAGGAACAAATGTGAGTGAACAAAAGAATACTTATAATGCAAATAATGGAAAAATATGTAAGTGAACAAAAGAATACTTATAATGCAAATAATAGAAAAAAATAAATAAATGAGAGAAGGGTGGAGAAAACATGAAGATTAATTTACTTTCAGTCTTTGTTAAATATTTTGTAAATGAAGATAATGACATATAAATGGAGCTAGCTAGGCATGACTAAAAATCATGTGGGTTTCGCCCGCAAGTTTTGATCTGTTTTATTTTAATTAAATAAAACTTTCCTGCATTTTAAAAGTAAAGGAAATTAATTAAATAAATTATTCCAGCATGATAATAATTAATATCTTTTTTATTTTAATCAAATAAATTTTTCCAGAGGCTCAATAGGAATTTCTGCATTTTTAAAAAATAAAGACAATTAATTAACTAAATTATTCCAGCATGATAATTAATATGATCGGCTTCTTGTCCCTTCTTGTCCCTCTTTCTTTGTTGCTCTCATGTTTAAATTCTGGGGTATTTGAATTTGATTTAGCCTATCATTGTCTACAGACTACATATTATGTTGTTGATTTTTCGAGTATGTGGAGGCCTTGAGTTTTTTCTGCTCATTGTTGTTGTCATTTTTGGATTCTACTTGAGTTTTACCTTGTTGTATGTTAGAGCAGTTATTAGAACTCATAGATCATAATAATTGTTCCTCTTTTGTTATAGGAATTCTTATTACAATTAGAATCAAACTTTTTGGTGGCTTTGGACAAAATAGTGTATAGTGACAGCTGTGAATATTCGTTTATTCATTAATATAGCGGTGACGATATATAGCCACCTTTTATCTTCCCTCTCCTCCCCTCCTTCTCAAAAAAAAAGTTTGTTTATTTGATCCAACGTTTAATGGTATCTTGGTTGTTTAGAATTAAGTTTGTCCTTAGAGAATTTAACATTATACTGATTATATGTAGCCAGAAGAGTATGTAGTAATGCGTATCATCTATGTTTCTTTGTCAATTTTCCTGAGTATTTTTTAAAGATTTATTAATTTCCCTAGAGAGAATCGCACCCTTATCTTCTTTGTCCTCTATTTATTATTTATTTATTCTTTTATTTTTTTTACATTACGATTACGATGTTACTTGGTCACAAGATCTAAGACCCCAGTTTATTCATCCCAAGTCTTACAATTTAAGCTACAACTCAATGGTATTTGTTTTCTAAAACATTATGAGCATTTTTTGTGAAAAAGTTATAAAAATATTGGGAAACTTTTTCATAATTTGAAACCTCAAAATGGGGGTACTCCATACCATTTAGTATCCCATTTGAAACCACAAAATCGGATGTCATATTTCCATAAATATGCCATTATGGAACCCATTTTAGAGATGAGGATGAGGTATGGTTGGCAATTCTCGTAGGGAATCACTGCCCCTTTATATATATATATAACTACTAAATTTTATACAGTTTGGGTTATGATCTGGCCCAAAAAAGTTGCAATGCACCACTTTAAAAGTAAATTGCTTTCTGTAGTGGAAGAAGATTACTTCTGATTTTAGATAATGAGTTTGCTTAAGGTAGATGTCAATCATCACTAATCCACGTGTCGATTTTTTGTGTTGATATACATGGACACCAACTTAAACCTTAGGCTTAATGTCTCCATCATGAGGAAAAAATTTCTTAGTTATCAATCTGTGATGCAGTAGTTGATAAGTATATAATCTTGGAATTAATTGAAGATTTAAGGACTAAATTCTATAAGTGGAAAACTGTCCTATACTTATGCATCTTTCTCAAATAACTATCTTCTTTAACTTTATTATACACATTTCTTCATACTTTCATTTTAATAAAAAAAAGTAGTAATTAATACCTATCTTAACCTAGGATAGTTTTTTTTTTTTTGCGAAAAAGTGGTAGTTCAGGTTAGTTTCTTAAAACAAAATAAAAGTTTGAGATACACAATTATTACAATTTTAAATTGAAGCTACTTCAGCTATATGAGAAGGGTCCTTTAGTTTGCTGTATGACAAACATTTTTGTGTAGATTGTTGAGTTATGTCTTGCATATTTATTCGGCGTGAAGAGAATATGGTGATACGAGTAGAGAGTTCGAAGCGAATGACCGAAGAGAAAGAGAAGCAGTCAGCAGCAATAGCAGCCAACAGAGAAAGGGACCTTCTCGGATCGATGGTCTGGGAGTTGCTGTGCGGTTGACCGTCCGCGGCGCTGATGGATTTTTGGGTGCAGGTGTGCTAATTCGATTGAAGCCCACTTCGTCTTCTGATTAAATCGTACGACTCTAGCTAATTGTAAGTTTATCTCTTCAGTATACATCGGATGACTATTGTATCAAGATACCTAAACTATGGTCTCTCTAGATCTATAAATACAATGTAAACAGTTCCTAGAACGATATGATTCTATTGAGTGCCGAATAGAATAAGATATACTTCATATGAGAGGGTGAGAGAGTTTCTCCATTGTAAGCAGCAACCAAGTTCCAGTTAGACTTGAGAGAGGGTCGTGGAGAGAATTGTAATATTCTTGTATCTTCTCTAGTTGAAATAACATCTCGGTTCTTCCTACCTTGGATTAAGGCGAAAGCCCCAACCGGGATAATTTTTGTACTTTGTGTGATTTGTGCGATCTAATTTTTGCTTGGTGGTTTGTGTTGATTGTGTCGAAGACTCAACAAGATCCTCAGTTTTTCCTAATAAGTGGTATCAGAGCAATCAGGTTTGTGGGTTTGTACGAGTTCCTTGGAGGATATGGCCGATCAAAAGACGAAGATCAAGCGGTTTGACGGGAAGATCAACTTCAATCTATGGAAGGTGGACATGTACGATGTTTTGGTTAAGAAGGACTTGCACCTTGCCCTAGAAGAGAAGAAACCAACCGACATGAAGCAGGAGAAGTGGGATGAGATTTGTTTGAAGGCCTTGAGTTTAATCCGGTTGCAATTGTCGGACGAAGTCAAGTGTAATATTCTTGAGGAGACAAGTGCGGTGCATGTGTGGGCGAGACTCAAATCTGACTACTCGGGGTCATCGTTGCTAGATCGGATGTATTGGAAGAGAAAGTTGTTTAGGTTTTCACTGAAGGAAGGTACCCATCTTCAAGATCATATTGTGGAGTTCAATAAGATAATATCTGAACTGAAGGCGATTAACGATGATGATCTTAGCGAAGAGGATAAAACTTTCAACTTGATTTATTCACTGTCAACTTCTTATGATCACTTGATAACTACCATGCTACATGCGAAATCAGCCAATGAGACACTTACTGTAGCCGGGGTGATTAAGGATCTGAAAGAAGATGAACTGAGAAATGAGACTCATAAAAGAGGGTCTATTTCTACAGAGTGCTTTACGGTGGATAGTGATACTTCAATTGGAAGGGATGCGGCATACAAGGGTAAGATTCATTGTCACTATTGTAGAGGAATTGGGCATTACAAGAGAGACTGTCGCAAGTGATTGAGTCAGAAGAGTGCTACTAAAGAAGAGGAACAAATCCATATAGTCACAACAACTGAGTCAGGTAATAATGATGATTATTGTCTTATTGTTTCAAGTTCTTCAGATGTTGATTCAAGTTGGTATCTTGATTCGGGAAGTTCTTCTCATATTTGATCTGAGAATAAGATATTTTCTACTTACAAGTCGTTAACATGCCGTAGTGTGAGAACGGGGAGTGGTGAGATTTGTGAAGTAGTGGGTGAAGGAACAGTTGAATTAGAGAAGCCAGATGGTAAATGGTTCACACTAGAAGATGTCATGCATATTCCCTTGATACAGCAGAATCTGATATCCTTGGGGACTCTTGATGCTTGTGGCTGCAAGTACACAGCTCGAGGTAGAGTTTTGACGATTTGGGATAGTCATCGTAAGGTAATGAAGGGTAAGTGGTGAATAGGGCAGGGTCAACACAACCTCTACCAGCTTTGTAGAAGTAGAAAAACTCGGCTAAGTGTACGGAAGCTCATTGTTCCTAAAGCATCATTTAGTAAGTCGTTACTATAATTACCAAATCGAGGCTGCAAGTTCGAATACCGTTGGAAGGTGGAGAGAGCCTTGATGTAGGTGGATTTTGTGTGGAGGGTGGCACCTCCATGATTACATCTACAGGAGTGTGCCCTTGAGGAGGGCATACAGTTGGAGGAAAATAGGTGGAGTTTTGTTCAACTAGTAGAAGAAGCCATAGAAACGTGTTGTTTACAAAGCGGAGAAGAAAGGTCTAGAAGAATTTTAAATCACACTGGTATGAAAATATGAGTATGCAATCCAAGGTGGAGACTGTTGGGTTTTATGTCTTGCATACTTGTTCGGTGTGAAAAGAATATGGTGATACAAGTAGAGGATTCGAAGCGAACGATCGAAGATAAATAGAAACAGTCAGCAGCAAGGGCATCCAACATAGAAAGGGTGTGGTCGACTGTCACCTTCTCGGGTCGATGGTTTGGGAGTTGCGGTCGACCGTCCGCGGCGTTGATGAATTTTTGGGGTGCGGAGCCCACTTCGTCTTCTGATTAGATCCTACGGCTCTAATTGTATGTTTATCTCTTCAGTATACATCGGATGACTATTGTATCAAGATATCTAAACTAGAGTTTCTCTAGATCTATAAATACAATGTAAACGGCTCCTAGAACGATATGATTCTATTGAGTGCAAATAGAAGAAGAGAGTGCTTCATATGAGAAAGTGGGAGAGTTTCTCCATTGTAAGTAGCAACCAAGTTCTAGTTAGGCTTGAGAGAGGGTCGTTGTGAGAGTAATATTCTTGTATCTTCTCTAGTTGAAATCACATCTCGATTTTTCCTCCCCTGGATTAAGACAAAAGCCCAACCTGGACAATTCTTTTTTGCTTTGTGTGATTGGTGCGATCTAGTTTGCTTGACGGTTTCTGTTGATTGTGTCGAAAACTCAACAAGATCCTCAGTTTTTCCTAACAACTGGAGTTCACATTTTCAATTGCGATTATGTCTCTTTGTAAAAATACTCCAATATACCTTACTGTTTACTCGATCGGTTGCATTTATGTACGTTAAAAAATTCTAATCTTGCATTTTGATATCTTTTATTGAATTATTCTTTTGTAATTTGGTTCTTTTAATTTCATTAGTGAAAAACAAGATGGTTAATTGTTCATCTACAATTTTCTCCCAAATATATAATATAGACGTTAGACCATCACTTGAACATATTCTGACGGAAAGTTGACAGATATTCTAAACCCTAAAAGCTCAAATCCTAAGCACTTAAGAGCGTGGAAAAGTTGTTCTCTCTCTTTTCTGTATTGTGGTTTGGAATCAAAACCAAAACTCTACCAAACTAATCATAGCCACTAATGCGCTTGAGTTGAGGAAGGTATCTTCAAAAGTGTGTTCCGTAGCCAACAATATATCCACAATCTAAAGCTTAAATCATGCTTTGCCTTTTTTGGGTGGATACTCGTGCTATTGTTAATAGTTTATGGGATCTTAATTCAGTATTTTACTTTAGCAATATATTAGCTTGAGACTCTTATCCATGAAAAATATCTTGGAGAAATCATACTACTATAGTTAGGTAGCGTTTGGCCCAGCTTAAAATTAACTTCTCCTCTCCTTTAGAAAGAGAAGCTGGGCCAAAAGCATATTTTGAAAAGTTCTACAGAAGAAGAAATACCTTATTTTTAATGAAGAAAATGAGCTTCAAAAAAAAGCTTTCAAGAGCAACTTCTGGCTTCTCCTTTTCTCTTTTTTTTTCCCTTTTTCTTTTTTTGGCCATTCCCACATATCAAATCCTAACAACAAAAATTTTCCCCCTTCTCATTTTCCTTCCTCGCCGAACACTCGCGACCAAAAAATACCGCCGTCGAAGAGTCACCGTCGAAGTATCATGAATTCTTTATGACGCTCTAAATCTTTATTTGAAAAATTGACCTTGGTCTGTTCTCGATGCATCAATACTACAACTGATGCAGATCAAATATTTTCAAATGGGCTTCTCTTGCCACTTCACTGTGTCTGTCCCGCAATGGAGAACAGATCGGCAGTCTCTGAGTCCTCTCATTCAATATTAAGTTGATCACTGTCTGTAGATTCATATTCGGAATCATTTCAGTACTCTTGGAGTAGCCAATACCAGTCGATAAATTCTTGCAATCTTCCAAATCGAACCTTATTGTCATCTGACTCATCTCCACTCTTTTATTCGTTTCCAAGCACACCCATCTCACAGCAAAGTAAAAAGATCAAGCTCTGTAAGAATTCACGATACTATCTGTAAGAATTCACGATACTATCTGAGAGTTCAATTTATGAGGCAGTGCTTCACTGTAAGAATTCACGATACTATCTGTAAGAATTCAATTTATGAGGTAGTGCTTCACCGTAAGAATTCAATGTAAGAGTCGTCGTCGAATGCTGTCGAAGAGTCGCCGTCGGTTTTTTTATTTATTTATTTATTTATTTATTTATTTTACGAGTTTTCTAGGTTATCCTAAATATTTCATTTATTAGTAATATAAAGCATTTTTTTTTAATTTGATCACTTATATTTTATTCTTAAATAAAATCAAAAGCTTAAATTGAGTATAAAAGTAGCCTACAATTGATATCTTATGCCAAACAACTTCTAGCTTAAAAGTAGCTTTAAAGTTAAAACAAAGTTCACTATCCAAACAGCTTCAGTTTTTAATTTCAAAGCCCTACTTTCTGCTTTCTCCATCTGAAGTAGCTTTAAGGCCCAAAAAAAGCTAAGCCATTCTTTTTGAACTATATACCATGTATATCGGTTGGTTGGTTGGTTCTTTTTTTTTTTTTTTTTTTTTTTTTTGTTGATAACACGGATAGAGCCTTACAGTTGCTGTTAAAAATTAATTGCAAAAAAAAGATTATCAAACTATGTTTATCAATTGTTATAGGAGAAAATTGTCCTCGGCCGAATATTAAACCATTAATTGAACTTTATACATAGTCATCTGTTTTTTTCTCTACAAGGCAAATAAAAAATTATATATTCTGAGTCTTATTTTTCCTTATTTGGTACCTTTTATAGTTTATAGTTTACTCTCTCATAAATGGTTTCATCAAGATAAATAAATCTAAAAAATTGAACATCATAACATCTGTGGTAGGGTAAAAATGGCTTGGGACCCAACCGGGGCCCAATACAACTCCCACTCAAAAATTAGTAGAAATAGCAGCCTAGCTCGGCTTCGAGCCACTGCAGGGTCGGCGCCGAACCTCAAGTTCACCCCCACAGATCGGGTCTCCTCGTATCCGATGAGCGACGATGGCCCTCGACCTCCGATCCACGACAGCCCTCCGAACCGTCCGCCCCTCCTGGTACAGAATGAGGATGACCTGGCACAGCCTGGGCCACCAGATCCTCCCGGAAGCACAGAAGCCCCATGATCTGCCATGTCAGCTCCAAATACCACCAAGGGCTTTGCCGCGTCAGCCCTATACCACTCCTGGTACTGCCACGTCTGCCCTAAACCCCCTGGGCCTTCTGCCACGTCAGGCCCATGGGCTTTCGGGTTCAGACCCGGCCCCCAAGCGGATCCAAACCCGGTTAGAATTCTCTATAAATACTAGACCCCCACTCACCTTTAGAGGTAACCAATCTTTTGCCACTTAAATTCACCTAGTTATTGCTACTCTCTCACAGAGACTGACTAGATCGTCGGAGGGTCCGCCACCGGGATAAACCCCGGTGTTTCAGGACCGTCTGCAGGTACACAAGACCTCGGATCCGAACCCTCTGATCCGAGCCGAAGCATCCACTGCACTCCGAGCCAGTCGCAGGAGCCGCCAGGTCACTCCGAGGGTCGTCTGACAAGCAGCTTTCTCCTTCAATACAAATCGAGTCTGAACTCACACCTGGTGCATCCACACGTCTCCCAGAAATAAACCGCATCAGGTTGGCACCGTCTGTGGGAACACTGCTTCAGAAACCGACTCGAGCATGACCATCAAGGCCCCTCGACAGCCGAACTCCCATGGCCTCCAGAGGCAAGGGGGCCGCGTCCTCCGTCAACCGACGGGACACACCCCCACCAAATACCAATGCCGGGCCACGCGCATCAAGGCACAGGGATTCCCATCAGGGATCCCGGCGGAGCGCCACCCGTATAGTCCAGCCCGACCTACTGGGAGTAATCGTCAACCGACAGATTAGCCACAGCAGGGGAAGGGCCGCTTCCAACTCGGCCCCGAACCATCCGAGACCGCCGTCCGAGGGACGGAGGTCAGCACTCAGCCGCATCGGAAGGCAGCCTTCAGACCGACCAAACAGGGTCGAGGGAGCCCCCGTCACTCACAAGGAGTTCCAAGACTTCCGGAGAGAAATTCTCGGGGCCCTCCAACGGGCCCCCAGGGAGGAAACCCTCCGCTCCCAAACCGGGTCGGATGCCGAGGCTAGCGTGTCGCACCCATCAACGATCCAGCCAGAAGACGATGGTGTACTCCTAAGGCGCCTCCAAGAAATAGAGGATCGCCTCAATCATATAGGAGACGGCGACCGACGAGCGGCTCAGGGGTACAGACCTGTCCGTCCTCCCTTCTCCGCTCCCATCCTCCAAGCGGAAATACCCAGGAATTTCCTACCACCTCAATTCGAGACCTACGACGGCGAGGGAGATCCCGCTGATCACATGGAAGGTTTCAAAACCCTCATGATGATTCACAGCGCCTCGGATCCCCTGCTATGCCGAGCCTTCCCCGCCACACTTCGGGGTCCGGCTCGTGAATGGTACTCGAAACTCACCCCCGGCTCCATTTACTCCTTCGACCAACTAGAGGGCAATTTTCTCGCCCACTTCGTCACCAGCCGGAAGGCGGAAAGGACCAGCACCTCTTTACTTGGGCTCAAGCAGATAGAGGGAGAGTCCCTCAGAGTGTTCGTCCGAAGATTTACCACGGAGGCAAGGTCGGTCTCCTCTCTTGATCCAGGCGTCGCCTCTGCGGCCTTTCGGCACAACGTTCGTCATGGACAGCTGAAAGCTTCTCTGGCGAAGAGACCCCCCATCGACTTTCCCGATCTCCTCAACAGGGTCGAGAAATACATTAGGGTAGAAGAGGCCCTTAGCCCCGAAGATGCTAGGGAGGCCACCTCGAGGGGAAAACGGAAGGCTGAAGAAATCGAACCATCAAAGAAGGCTCCGGGGGACGCGGGGCCCACGAAGAAAGTTCCGCCGGCCCCCCGCTTCGAGAGGTACACTCCCTTGACACATAACGTATCCGCCATCCTCTTAGAAATTGAAGACAAAGGCCTCGTCCGACTACCTCCCCGACCTAATAACAACAGGAATCAAGATCAGCGCTTCTACTGCCGCTTCCACAGAGATCATGGGCACGATACCGACCAATGCCAAGCCTTGAAAGACGAAATTAAGGAACTCATCTCACGAGGGTTCCTCCGACAGTTCACCCGAGAAGGCCGACGGGATCGGCGAAATGATAGGAACCGGAGACTTTCGCCTCCGAACCCTACTTCGACCCACCTCCGTGGTCAGGATCTCGGGTCCGAGGGAACCGCAGATACACCATTCATCCTGCACTGCGTCCACGGGGGGCCTATGGGAGGAGGGTCAAATACATCCCGAAAAGCCTTCATCCAAGAGGCAAATGCTGTCCAAAACAACCCCTTGTCCAAACCACAACCCGGGCCAGTCTCCTTCTCAGGGGAAGACCTCGAAGGCGTTCACCTACCCCACTGCGATGCCCTCGTCATCAGCCTCCACATGGCTAACTGTGAGGTTCGCCGAATCCTCGTTGACAACGGTAGCTCAGTTAATATTCTCTTTCTCAAAACCTTCGAGAGCCTCAAGTTACCCGGTGGAAAGCTCAAGCCCGCCGGACACACGCTATATGGATTCTCCGGCGTCCCTGTCGTAACAGAAGGGATTGTTACCCTCGACGTCACCGCAGGATCGGCTACTGTCAAGAGGACCGAGTCCATGGATTTCATGATTATCAACATCAAGGCAGCTTACAACGCCATTCTCGGCCGACCCGGACTGAACTCCCTCCAAGCGGTACCTTCAACCTACCATCTGAAACTCAAATTTTCCACCCCCCAAGGGGTCGGCATCGTCCGAGGTAGCCACGAAGCCGCGCGGTCGTGCTATATAACCGACGTCGGAGGGGGTGTATCCCCTCTCAACACCGCTGAACTCGAGCCCGAGAGGGATGGTCCAGCCCCCGAGCCTGTCGACGAGCTAGAAGAGGTCCTGTTCAACCCCGAGGATGAATCAAAGTGGTTCCGGGTAAGCCGCTCGCTCACCCGAGACTTGAAAACATGCATCATCGCCTGCGTCCGTCGCAACGTTGATCTCTTCGCTTGGAAGTCCTCCGACATGCCCGGGATCTCCGAAGACTTGATTATGCACCGACTGAGCGTAATCCCTGACTCTAAGCCGGTCGTCCAAAAGAGGCGCAAAGTCGCCCCGGAGAGGCAACAAATTGTAAAGACGGAAGTGGACAAACTCTTGTCTGCTCGATTCATTCAGGAAGTCAGCTATCCCGAGTGGTTGGCCAATGTTGTTATGGTAAAAAAGGCAACAGGGGGTTGGCAGATCTGCATCGACTTCACGGATCTTAACAAAGCATGTCCGAAAGATCCCTTCCCCCTCCCCCGCATCGACGCTCTAATCGACGCAACCTCGGGGCATGAACTACTGTCCTTCATGGACGCATTTTCGGGGTACAATCAGATCCGGATGTTTCCACCAGACATCTCCAAGACTCCGTTCGTCACCGACCAGGGTCTTTATTGTTACCGCGTTATGCCCTTCGGGCTGAAAAACGCCGGAGCCACGTACCAACGTCTCGTCAATAGAATCTTCAAAGACCTGATCGGCCGCAACGTGGAAGTCTACGTCGACGACATGCTCGTCAAAATCCGGGCCGGACCGGACCACGTTGCCGACCTCGAAGAGGCCTTCGGTATCCTCCGACATCACAACATGAGGCTCAACCCGGCTAAATGCGCCTTCGGCGTCTCCACTGGGAAATTCCTGGGGTTCATCGTCAGCCAACGCGGCATTGAGGCAAACCCCGAGAAAATCCAAGCCATTATGGACATGTCCCCCCCTCGGAATGTCAAGGAGGTCCAGAGGCTCACGGGCCGGTTGGCCGCAATCGGCCGTTTCCTCTCCAAGTCAGGGGAGAAGTCTCTCCCCTTCTTCAAGGCCTTACGCGGAAAAGGGGGCTTCGAGTGGGGTACCCATCAACAAGAAGCCTTCGAACAACTGAAGCAATACCTCGCCAACCCACCTCTCCTCAGCAAACCCGAGCCAGGCGAGCCGCTTTGGCTATACCTGTCAGCCTCGGACAGCGCCCTCAGCGCTGTCCTCGTCCGAGAAGAGGAAGGAGTCCAAAGGCCATTGTATTATGTGAGCAAAGTACTACTCCCAGCCGAGACGAGGTACGCAAAGATAGAGAAGGTGGCCTATGCCTTAATCATGGCAGCCCGGAAACTCCGTCCTTACTTCCAGGCCCACTCCGTCCAAGTACTGACAGACCAGCCACTAAAGACTGTCCTTCACAAGCCCGAAAACTCCGGCTGCTTAGTCAAGTGGTCAATTGAGCTGAGTCAGTTTGACATCAGCTACCATCCGAGGGTGGCCATTAAAGGACAGACCCTCGCCGAATTTATAACTGAATGCACCGCTTCCGAGCAGCCCAGCATCGAGAGCTCGGATCCGACCTGGGAAATCTTTGTCGACGGCTCATCATACGAAACCGGGAGCGGAGCAGGCATCATCCTTCGTGGCCCCGACCAATTCCTACTTCAATACTCCCTTCGCCTCAACTTTCCGGCCTCCAACAACGAGGCAGAGTACGAAGCCATGATCGCCGGTTTGACTCTCGCCTACCGAGCCGGAGCCAAGCAAATCCGGGCCTTCAGCGATTCTCAGCTCGTGGTCAACCAGATCACCGGAGAATACGAAGCCCGCGATGATCGCATGATAAGATATTTGGCGGCAGTCCGACGACTCCTGGCGTCCTTCAGCTGTGCCACAGTTATCAGAGTCCCCAGGGAACAGAATGCTCAAGCAGACGCGTTATCCAAACTCGCCTCTTCCTCTTTCGAGGGTCTCGATCAAACAGTGCTCATAGAAATCCTCTTGAAGCCAAGTATCAATGACCCAGAGCCGGAGGCGATGTGTGTGCAAGATGATGCCAGTCCAGACGACTGGACCACTCCCATCCGAAGATTCTTAATCAATGCCGAGCTCCCTGAAGACAGAGCCGAGGCCAGACGAGTCAGAATCCGAGCTGAGAGATTTGTCATGATTGATGACATCCTCTTCAAACGCTCGTACACCTTGGCCGACGGCAAACCATACCTCCGCTGTCTCACTAGCGGCGAGGCCAGCTACGCCCTCAAAGATCTACACGAGGGGATCGGCAGATGCCACATAGGGAGCAGGACACTTGCTCGGAAGGCCCTGAATCAGGGGTACTATTGGCCGACCATGCTCCAGGACTCGCAAGACTTAGTCAAAAGGTGCGGCCCATGCCAAAGGTTCTCCCCTATCAAAAGGCTTCCTCAAGCCAACCTCCGATCCCTGGCAAACCCTACGCCGTTCGCCATGTGGGGCATGGACCTTGTAAGGCCCTTCCCCCCAGCAGTAGGACAAAAGAAATTCCTGATAGTCACCATCGACTATTTCACCAAATGGCTCGAAGCCGAACCTCTATCCAGCATCACCGAGCGCCAAGTACAACAATTCTTTTGGAAAAACATCATTTGCCGGTTCAGCATCCCCCGGATCCTCGTTACAGACAACGGAACCCAATTCCAGGGTCAGAACTTCCAAACTTTCTGCGCGGACATCGGTATCCAGCAACGCTTCTCCGCTATTTGCCACCCTCAGTCCAATGGACAGGCAGAGAACGCGAACAGGCAAATCCTCAACGGCCTCAAGAAGCGCCTCGACAGTTCTCCCAAAGGGCTTTGGGTCGAAGAGCTGCCTAGTGTACTATGGGCGTACCGAACCACCAAGAGGATCCTCACGGGAGAGACGCCGTTCGCCTTAACCTACGGGACAGAGGCAGTCATCCCCGTCGAGGTCGGCCTGCCTTCTCCCCGTATCATGGCCTTCGACGAAGATGGCAATTCATCAGGCTTAAGGGCCAACCTGGACCTCGTCGCCGAAGTCAGAGAGAAATCCTCAATCCGGAGAAGCATCTACCAACAACGGATCGAGAAGTTTTACAACAAGAAAGTCCGCCCCACTAACATCAAGGCGGGAGACCTCGTGCTACGAAAACTGTCCGTCTCTGATCCAACCAAGAAGAGAAAATTGGCCCCCAACTGGGAAGGCCCATACCGTGTAGTCGAGGCTGTACGCCCTGGTACGTACCGACTGATGGATATGGACGGCCGGCTCATCAGCCGACCCTGGAACGCCAAGCACCTAATGAAGTTCCTGGAAGAGCGAACCTAGGTTCTAACGGGGCTAATGTATATAAAACCCTTTGTAAACTATCATGTGTAAAGGGCGGCTCCGACGACCGTCCCTATCTAGTATGAAAGAAATCTATTTTTTGTCAAACTCCAAATGACTCGGCAGATCGGCACCCGAGTCCTCACTCCGGTATCATCCCCAGCGTCTCGATAGGTCCAATCCAGCTTCGGGCCAAGGGCTCTTCCTAAGGCCCCGCGTCGACCCCTCACGGATCGACGAAGCCGAACCACGCCTCCGACGTCATTCACCGCACTTCTTAACAGAGCAAAGGAGAAAAAGAATTCTTTATTCATACTCCTTTATTTGGTTATGAGAAAACAAACAAAGACCGTTACAGGACCACTCCACTCATCTCAAACTGAAGGAAGCCACCATCTTAGGGCCCCTCGGGTCCAACAAAGGGCGGGACCACTCCGACCGAACGGCTAGGAGCCCTCTCCTCATCATGGCGGTCCTTTGGCTCAGCCACGGTTGACACACCAGCCACGGAGCTCTGGGCATCCACTGGGCGCAGGCGCTCCAGCAGGAGCAGCGCAGAAGGAACCCCCTCCGCTCGCCGACCAACGGAGGAAGATGACGAGACGCCCAGCATCGTCTTATAGCGGTGTATCTCCATCTCCTTCTCCACTATGACGTCACGAAGTAACCTCTCGGAAGAGGGCCTCTGTACCGAGGCGTTCGACATGGTATGTCCAAGACCGACACCTCCGAGGTCCCGATCCACCATCGCCCTCCTCAGCCGGCTCGCCTCCTCACTTAAGACCTCAGACTTATTCCGATAATAGTTAAAGGCCGCATCAGTGTCACGAGCCCCCTTTCGGTAGCGAACCAACGTGGCCTCCAGGGCCTCAACTTTGCTCCGGAGCCACGCCACGTCGGAACGACGGGGGTCCACCTCGGGAAGAGGAGCCGCAACCTACAAGAAAACTAGCCAACTCAAAACACATAAGCAAGGAGGATCGGAGACACCCGAAGTCAAAACACTTGGCCGGTCAAAAAATCCTTTTTTATAAATTGAGTCGCTTCTTACAAAAAATGCGGTGGCCATCTGCGGAAGGCAAATACAATCGAGGGAGGGAAATAGAAAGACAAAAATTATACAACTTATTTCCCCACCTCAGCATCGGCAGGCGGGTCCACGAGGGGGTCGGCAGACGGGTCGAGAGTAGGCCCTTCTTCGCCAGGGGTCTTCGGTGTCCCCTCGACCTCCATGTCATACTCGAAATTGGACATATCAAGGGTCGGGTAGAAGTGCCTCACGTGGCTGAGTGCCTTCGCATAACACTCGTCTTGAGCCTTGATCACCAGGAGCTGACCCGTCTCTGTCAGCTCTTCCCGCTCCTTGGCAAACTCCTTCTCCTGAGCTGCCATCTTCTCTGCCCATTCCCCCTTCTCTTTGTCGAAGGCTGTCTTCATCTCTCGCTCCCTCTTCTGAGAGCCTTCGAGCTCTATCTTCGTCTCCTTCGCCTCCTGCTCGGCCTTGTCCGCCCGGTCGCGCTCCCACTTCAAAGCGGCCTCATAAAGGCCCCTCACGTGGGCCCCCTGCACGGTCGCCTGTAGTCACCGAGCACAACTAAGAGAATCTCCTCTACAACGTAAACGCGAGGCAAGAGAGGTTGACAGACTTACCAACACATTGGCCTGTGCGAGGCGAGTATACGCCTCATCCAGGGTCTCGGTCTTCATCTCCGAACGATCCCGGGGGGTCGCCAACTTACTCGCCACCTCGACGGCTTGCTGCCCTCGGGTCAAACAGTCTCCCTCGCGGATCGACCAACTCGGCACCCACGGCCGCCGAAGCCTCTCCTCTATCTCCGGATCCGCCAGAGGGCCCTTCCCCTTATCGAGATCGGTGACCTTGCCCTGGTCCGGACCGCCCTGAACCGCCGCGTCCTTGACCGTCTCCGAGCGAGTCCTTTTGGCCCTCGGCTGAACAGGGGCCTCAGAAAACACCTGGGACGATCCCCACGTCTTCATCTTCTTCTCGGCCTCCACCTTCTTCATGACGAGCCTTTTCGCCTTGATCGACTCAGGATCCATGTCTGCAAAAAGATCCAGTAAGGACAATGAGCACAGAGGAACAACAAAGCCAAAAAGAAAGAAACAACTACATACATAGATCGGCCGGGCTCAGTCCGACATTCGCCAAGTGGCCCTCGGTCACCTTCGCCCAGTTGATACTATATGACAAACGGAGGCGCTCAACAAACCCCCACTCCTCGGCGGTCAGGTCCCTCGGCTTCGGCGTTTTATAGCTCGGCTTGGAGTGGTTCCACCGAGTGGGAATGTCCCAAGGTTCCTCACTCTGGATCAACAGATACTTCTTCTTCCACTCCTTGATGGAGTCCGGATGACCATGGACAACCTTCCCCTTGCCCCGGGGCGAAATGTAGTAGATACCCTCAGCCGACGAGCCGATCATCAACATCGCTCGGAAGACGTTCAGCCGTAGAGGTACCCTCTGCTCCTCGCACATCAACACGAAGCAGATGATCTGCTTCCAAGAATTGGGCCCGTACTGCATCGGCGCCAAGGACGCCCAGTTCAGCACCACACGAACGAACGGGTGAACAGGCAGCCTCAGGCCGGAGATAAAGGCATCCACGGGGAAGACGCAATACCGATCCGGCAGGGGGTCGATTGGTCGAAGAGCGAAGCTCGGCAACATGAGCTCGTAGCTGGACCCTATATGGTACGCCAGCCGCAAAGCCTCCAAGTTACCTGCCTCGAGAACGGTCGGAAGTGCGTCCATTATCACCCTCTTCCGGCTCGGCGACGACGGTTGGACCCCACACACTTCCTTATCAGAAAGATCGTCGGGGTACCGACGGAACGGCTTAGGTGTACAGCCGACCCTGTCATCAAATTAACAGGCACCTGACTCGAGCCCCCAATCCTCGACCCCTTCTTCTTCGGAGCCCTCTTCTTCTTCTTGGTTCGTTCCGGGGAGGGGGTAGACAATCGCCCCAGACCTGTCGGCATGGAACTCGAGCCCGCGCCCTGACCTCCTATCTGAGCCCTTTCGGCTCCCCCCTCCTCTTCAGAAACCAGCCCTAGAATCTGAACTTCGGCGGAGCTACCGCCCCCTCCTCAGAATCGCTACTCTCCACAACAAAAAGCCTCCGAGACCGTAGCGGCTTCACATCATACACGGGCTGATCCTCGCCTACAGACTCCCCCTCGAGATCAGACTCCTCCCACGAAGTCGGTTTGGAGGCGGGTTTTACGTCCCCCCCAGACGCCGACGCCGACGAGCCAGACTGAGCCCTATCCATCTGTGCCTAAACTAAACAAACTTACCAACAAACCTGGGGTCGCTTCGGAAGAACGAGCCTGGTACAGCGAACGGTAGGGACGAAGACTGAAATGTTGGGAGATTTTTAGAAAGAGAAAGAGGCGTGTAAGAAGTGGACGATAGGGGGAGAGGGGGGAACATTTATAGAGGGCAAAAACGACTCCTCGATTTCTGCAATTACTATTCACCGATTGACGTGTAGCGACCGCCTGGAAAACTGTGCCACGTCCTCGAAACATGGGCTGCTGACGTCATCCAGTGCCAGGCTGGCAGCCAGACACAGGGGTCGGGTCAGATGAAGTGCTCGGCTGAAAAATTTTCTTTTTAAAGATTTAGGGCTACAGGGCTCGGTCGGCTCCCCTCTCACCTGCGAACAACTTGGGGCTTACAGCCTCGGCAGCCGAAAACCCCAAATTGTTCCCGGGTGGCAGGAAAGCCAGCATCGCCTGCGCCCCGGGCTCCAGGGCTCGGTCGGCTCTAAACCCCGAATTGTTCACGGGTGGGAGGAAAGCCACCATCACCTAGAACCCTAACAAGAAAGCAGATCGACCCGCCTATCCGAGGCTCTTCAGCCCCAGATCCAGAACGCGGTGGGTACCCCTCCCGTCCTGATCTTTCTCTGGCCAAACAACCGTATGAGGGTCGTCTGACCCGAAAAAGGATCCGGACGGCAGAGTCGCCACCGATTCGAGGCCCCTTGGCGCTACAAAATTTTTCAGAAGAGAGACGTCCGCCGAAGCAGACACCTCTGGTGGCCATTGGACCACCCTTGCTGTGATCAAACCCGCTAACAGGAGAGAGGTATTTATAGCCTCCCTTACGGACCAGCCTTTATGACATTGGGAAGGCCAATCGACGGAAGCCCATGCGCCACCTGCATTCATTAGGCGGCGTCATTTAATGCCCTTAAAAAATTGGAACATCGCACGGATCCCGGAAGCGCCATCAATACTCTGCTAAAGCAACAGACCACGCTGCTCAAACCTTCTTCTCAGGAGGAAACAACGGCTCGCCATCACCCTTGCCGACACATAATCCCTCGTCTTCTCGAGGTTCGGTCGAGCACCAGGGTACTCTTCTCAGGAAGAAACAACGGCTCGCCATCACCCTTGCCGACACGTAATCCCTCGTCATCTCGAGGTTCGGTCGAGCACCAGGGCCTTCTTCTCAGGAAGAAACACCGGCTCGCCATCACCCTTGCCGACACATAATCCCTCGTCTTCTCGAGGTTCGGTCGAGCACCAGGGTACTCTTCTCCGGAAGTAACAACGGCTCGCCATCACCCTTGCCGACACATAATCCCTCGTCATCTCGAGGTTCGGTCGAGCACCAGGGCCTTCTTCTCAGGAAGAAACACTGGCTCGCCATCACCCTTGCCGACACATAATCCCTCGTCTTCTCGAGGTTCGGTCGAGCACCAGGGTACTCTTCTCAGGAAGAAACAACGGCTCGCCATCACCCTTGCCGACACGTAATCCCTCGTCATCTCGAGGTTCTGTCGAGCACCAGGGCCTTCTTCTCCGGAAGAAACACCGGCTCGCCATCACCCTTGCCGACACATAATCCCTCGTCTTCTCGAGGTTCGGTCGAGCACCAGGGTACTCTTCTCAGGAAGAAACAACGGCTCGACATCACCCTTGCTGACACATAATCCCTCGTCTTCTCGAGGTTCGGTCGAGCACCAGGGTACTCTTCTCAGAAAGAAACAACGGCTCGCCATCACCCTTGCCACCAGGGTAATCCCCTCATGAAGGCACAGTGGCTCGCCATCCCATTTCTACAACCGTAGACACTCCTCCACGGCTAGCTCCCGCACCCACGCAGGAGTGGGGGGCTTGTGTGGTAGGGTAAAAATGGCTTGGGGCCCAACCGGGGCCCAATACAACTCCCACTCAAAAATTAGTAGAAACAGCAGCCTAGCTCGGCTTCGAGCCACTGCAGGGTCGGCGTCGAACCTCAAGTTCACCCCCACAGATCGGGTCTCCTCGTATCCGATGAGCGACGATGGCCCTCGACCTCCGATCCACGACAGCCCTCCGAACCGTCTGCCCCTCCTGGTACAGAATGAGGATGACCTGGCACAACCTGGGCCACCAGATCCTCCCGGAAGCACAGAAGCCCCATGATCTGCCATGTCAGCTCTAAATACCACCAAGGGCTTTGCCGCGTCAGCCCTATACCACTCCTGGTACTGCCACGTCTGCCCTAAACCCCCTGGGCCTTCTGCCACGTCAGGCCCATGGGCTTTCGGGTTCAGACCCGGCCCCCAAGCGGATCCAAACCCGGTTAGAATTCTCTATAAATACTAGACCCCCACCCACCTTTAGAGGTAACCAATCTTTTGCCACTTAAATTCACCTAGTTATTGCTACTCTCTCACAGAGACTGACTAGATCGTCGGAGGGTCCGCCACTGGGATAAACCCCGGTGTTTCAGGACCGTCTGCAGGTACACAAGACCTCGGATCCGAACCCTCTGATCCGAGCCGAAGCATCCACTGCACTCCGAGCCAGTCGCCAGGTCACTCCGAGGGTCGTCTGACAAGCAGCTTTCTCCTTCAATACAAATCGAGTCCGAACTCACACCTGGTGCATCCACACGTCTCCCAGAAATAAACCGCATCAACATCTTTAGGTCGTATAAATTTGGTGTATAGGCAACATGCGAGATTAAAAAATAGTTTATATTATCAGATGGCTGCTACTTCTTTCTTTGTTTTTGATGGTATGGTGTTAGTTCTTTGTAAAACACCAACTGATATGGGTCAGGAATGAACGTGGCTCATCCTGGACCACTGGATCCCCTCAGGATACGCGCTCTTTCTGATCCTTCAGATCTGCCACGTCAGCGCTGGAAAACTGCCCGGAGCTCTGCCACGTCAGACCGGAAACCACTCCGGCGCCTGCCACGTCAGCCCTATACCGCCCGGCTTTCCACCGCTTCAGCCACTCGGTTAACCGGGCCCGGCCCAGCCCCAAACGGATCTGGACTCGATTGGCATCCCCTATAAATACCAGACCCTCCCCCCTATCTGCAGGTGATCAATCTTTTCCACTCAAAACCCTAGTTACTGTACTCTCTCTCAGAGACTAACTAGATCGTCGGAGGGTCTGCCACCGGGATCAACCCCGGTGTTCCTAGACCGTCTGCAGGTACACCAGACCTCGGATCTGAGCCCCCTGATCCGAGCCGAGCATCCAGCCTCGCCTCACTCCAGCCTGCCACTGGTACCGCTCGGCCAGCCAAGGGTCGTCTGACTAGAAGCTTTCTCCTTCAAATACAAATCGAGTAAAGAACTCACACCTGGTGCATCCACACGTCTCCCAGAAACAAACCGCATCAGGTTGGTGCCGTCTGTGGGAAAGCTACTTCAGAAGCCGACCCGAGCCCAACCGCCAAGGTACCTCAGCAGCCGAATTCTCATGGCCCCCAAAGCTAAGAATGCTGCTACCTCCGCACCCCAGCGGGACTTGCCCCCGCCGTTTGCCACCGTCGAGCCACGTGCATCTAAGCAAGGGGCTCCCCGTCAGAGACCCCAGAGGAGCGCCACCCGTCCAGTCCAGCCCGACCTACGAAGGGTAATCATCAACCGGCAGGTTAGCCGCAGCGGGGGAAGGGCCGCTTCCAACTCGGCCCCGAACCATCCAAGACCACCGCCCGAAGGACGGAGGCCAGCGCTCAGCCGCGTTGGACGGCAACCTTCAGACCGACCAAACCGGGTCGAGGGAGCCCCTATCACTCACCAGGAGTTCCAGGACTTCCGAAGGGAAATTCTTGGGGCTCTCCGACGGGCCCCCAGGGAGGAAGTCCGCCATTCCCAAACCAGGTCGGACGTCGAGGCCAGCGTGTCCCGCCCATCAACAATCCCGCCAGAGGACGATGGCGAACTCCTAAGGCGCCTCCAAGAAATGGAGGATCGCCTCGATCACATAGGCGACGGCGGCCACGGAGCGGCTCAGGGTTACAGACCTGTCCGACCTCCTTTCTCCGTCCTCATCCTCCAAGCGGAAATACCACAGAATTTCCGACCACCTCAGTTCGAGACCTATGACGGCGAGGGGGATCCTGCTGATCACATGGAGGGTTTCAAAACCCTGATGATGATTCACAGCGCTTCGGATCCCCTGCTGTGCCGAGCCTTCCCTGCCACCCTCCGGGGTCCGGCTCGTGAATGGTTCTCTAAACTGATCCCCAGCTCCATTTATTCCTTTGACCAACTAGAGGGCAATTTCCTTGCCCACTTTGTCACCAGCCGGAAGGCCGAGAGGACGAGCGCCTCTTTACTCGGGCTTAGACAGATGGAGGGGGAGTCACTCAGAGTGTTCGTCCGAAGGTTCACCGCAGAGGCGAGGTCGGTTTCCTTCCTAGATCCTGGCGTCGCCTCCGTGGCATTTCGGCACAACGTCCGTCATGGACAGCTGAAGGCCTCTCTGGCAAAGAAACCCCCCATCGACTTTCCCGTCCTCCTCAACAGGGTCGAGAAGTACATTAGGGTGGAAGAGGCACTGAATCCCGAAGATCCCAGGGAGGCCCCCGGGAAGGGAAAGCGGAAGGCCGAAGAAGTTGAGCCATCGAAAAAGGCTCCAAGGGACGCGGGTGCCATGAAGAAAGTCCCGTTGGTCCCTCGCTTCGAAAGGTATACCCCGCTAACCCAAAATGTGTCCTCCATTCTCTTGGCGATCGAGGATAGGGACCTCGTCCAGTACCCTCCTCGTCCGTCGAACAACACCAGCAAGAAAAGGGATCAGCGGTTCTACTGCCGCTTCCACCGAGACAACGGGCACGACACGGATCACTGCCGTGCCTTGAAAGATGAGATCGAGGCCCTCATTCAACGAGGGTACCTTCGGGAGTACAAGCGAGAGGAAGCTCGGGGGCAGAGGGACACGAGGAACAGGAGAACCCCACCTTCCCCTCGAGCTCCCCTGCAGCTCCTCGAGCGAGAGCATGAGCTTGATGAGCCTGATGGCCAAGCCATATTACACTGCGTCCACGGGGGGCCCATGGGAGGGGAGTCTAACACTTCCCGCAAGGCATTCATCCGAGATGTTAACGCCGTCCAAGGTCCTCTCCCCCCTCAGATTCAACCACTCCCTGTCTCCTTCTCGGGGGAAGACCTAGAGGGAGTGCGGCTCCCCCATTGCGACGCCCTCGTTATCAATCTCAGCATGGCCAATTTCGATGCTCGGCGGATCCTTGTAGATAACGGGAGTTCGGTCAACATTCTGTTCCTCGAAGCTTTCGAGAACCTAAAGCTGCCCCGTAGCAAGCTCAAGCCGGCAGGGTACACCTTGCACGGGTTTTCTGGCATCCCGGTGACAATCGAGGGGATCGTCACACTAGACGTCACGGCAGGAACGGCCCTGAACCGGAGAACCGAGTCCATGGACTTCATGGTTGTTAACGTCAAGGCAGCCTACAACGCAATACTCGGTCGTACGGGCCTCTGCTCCCTCCAGGCTGTCCCCTCGGCCTATCACCAGAAGGTGAAGTTCCCCACCAAAACCGGGGTGGGGGTCGTCCGGGGGAACCAGGAAGCTGCTCGCTCGTGCTACATGACAGCAATCAGGAGCGGCGTGTTTCCTCTCGATGCCGTCGAGATGCAGCCCCAGAGGACCCAGCCAGAGCCGGAGTCGGCAGACGAACTAGAAGATGTCTCGTTCGAGACAGGGGACCCGTCAAAACAATTTCGAGTAAGTCGCTCCCTCACCCCTCACCTTAAGTCCGACCTCATCGCCTGCATTCGCCGCAATGTCGACCTCTTCGCCTGGAAGCTTTCTGACATGCCCGGTATCTCCGAGGATCTCATCATGCACAAACTGAGCGTGATCCCCGGGTCGAAGCCTGTTGTCCAAAAGCAACGTAAGTTCGCTCCTGAACGACAGCAGGCGGTAAACGCGGAAGTCGACAAGCTCCTGGCCGCACGCTTCATCCAGGAAGTCAACTACCCCGAGTGGCTGGCAAACATCATCATGGTCAAGAAGGCGAGCGAGAGCTGGAGGATCTGTATAGATTTCACGGACCTTAACAAGGCGTGCCCGAAGGATCCATTCCCCCTCCCCAGAATCGATGCTCTTATCGATGCAACATCGGGTCACGAGCTCCTATCCTTCATGGACGCATTTTCAAGCTACAACCAGATCTGTATGTTCTCTCCCGACATCGCCAAGACGTCCTTCGTTACAGACCAAGGGCTGTACTGTTACAGGGTCATGCCCTTCGGACTGAAGAACGCGGGCGCCACCTATCAGAGACTCGTCAACCGGGTCTTCAAGGAGCAAATCGGGTGCAATATGGAGGTATATGTGGACGACATGCTCATCAAGAGCCAGCGGGGGGAGGATCACGTCGCCGACCTGGAGGAGGCATTTGGGGTACTCCGGACCCATAAGATGAGACTCAATCCGACCAAATGTGCCTTCGGCATCTCCGCGGGAAAGTTTCTTGGCTTTATTGTCAGCCAGCGAGGCATCGAGGCGAACTCCGAGAAGATCCAGGCCATTCTAGACATGGCTCCTCCCAGGAACATCAAAGAGGTCCAGCGGCTGACGGGGAGACTGGCGGCCATCGGCCGTTTCCTCTCCAAGTCTGGAGAGAAGTCTCTCCCGTTCTTCAAAGCCCTGCGCGGCACCGGAGGGTTCGAGTGGGATACCCAACAACAAGAGGCCTTCACCCAATTGAAGGAGTACCTCATAAACTCTCCCCTCCTCAGCAAGCCCAAACCAGGAGAGCCACTCTGGCTCTACCTTTCAGCCTCGGAGAAGGTGCTCAGCGCCGTTCTCGTTCGGGAAGATGAGGGATCACAGAAGCCTCTGTACTATGTCAGCAAGGTCCTGCTCGACGCCGAGACCAGATACTCTCGGATGGAGAAAGTAGCGTATGCCCTGGTCATGGCCTCGCGAAAAATCTGCCCCTATTTTCAATCTCATTCGGTCCAGGTACTGACGGACCAACCCCTGAAGGCCATACTCTACAAGCCGGAGAGCTCGGGTCTACTCGTCAAATGGTCGATTGAGCTCAGCCAGTATGACATTGGATATCAACCCAGAACAGCCATCAAGGGGCAGGCACTCGCAGAATTCGTTACAGAGTGCACCATCTCCGAGCACCCTGCAAGCAAGGAAAGCGACCAGACATGGAAAGTTTACGTCGATGGTTCCTCCTGCGAGGCGGGCAGCGGAGCTGGCATCATCCTGCGAGGTCCAGACGGTTTTCTTCTACAATACTGCCTCCGCCTCAACTTCCCGGCCTCCAACAACGAGGCCGAGTAAGAGGCCATGATCGCCGGGCTCACCCTGGCTCATCAGGCCGGTGCTAGACAGATCAGGGCTTTTAGTGACTCCCAGCTCGTGGTCAACCGGATCACCGGGGAGTACGAAGCCCGTGACGATCGCATGGTCCGGTACCGAGCTGTAGTTCAACGCCTGCTGACGTCCTTCGACGAGTCGGCTGTTTTGAGGATCCCCCGGGAACAGAATGTCCAGGCTGACGCCCGGTCAAAGCTGGCTTCCTCTTCCTTCGAAGGTCTCGACTGCACGGTCCTGATCGAAGTCATGTTAAAACCAAGCATCGACATCCCGGAGGTCCTGTGCATTGAAGGCGGAGCTCCCCCCGAAGACTAGACCACTCTTATTAGGCAATTTCTCGTCAAGGGAGAGCTCCCCAAAGACCGAGCTAAAGCAAGAAGGGTCAGGGCCCGAGCGGAAAGATTCACAATAATCGACTCGACACTCTTCAAAAGGTCCTACACTACCTCGGATGGTCGACCCTATCTCCGCTGCCTCACTCCCGATGAAGCCAAATATGCTCTCAAGGAATTACACGAGGGGATCGGCGGATGCCACATGGGAAGTCGCTCGCTCGCGCGAAAGGCTTTAAACAACGGGTACTACAGGCCCACCATGTTGCAGGACGCTCTAACCCTTGTCAAGAAATGTGGCCCCTATCAAAGGTTCTCGCCCGTCAAAAGGGCCCCGCAAGCAAACCTCCGCTCGATGGCCAGTCCGACCCCCTTTGCCAAGTGGGGAATGGATCTGGTAGGCCCCTTTCCAAAGGCAATAGGGCAGCGAAAATTTCTTATAGTAGCAATCGACTACTTTACCAAATGGATCGAGGCAGAGCCATTAGCAACAATCACCGAGCAACAGATGCAGCAATTCTTCTGGAAGCACATCATCTGTCGGTTCGGGATCCCTCAAGTGCTCGTCACAGATAACGGGACCCAATTCGCGGGCAAGCATTTCTGCAAGTTCTGCAAAGATCTCAGTATCCAGCAGCGCTTCTCCTCAGTATGTCATCCCCAGTCCAACGGGCAGGCGGAGAACGCAAACCGTCAGATCCTCGACGGACTCAAGAAGCGACTCGATAACTCCTCCAAGGGGCTATGGGTCGACGAGCTGCCAAGTGTTCTCTGGGCCCACCGAACGACGAAGAGGATCCCGACAGGGGAGTCGCCCTTCAATCTGACGTACGGTGCAGAGGCCGTCATTCCCCTGGAGATAGGGATCCCCTCTCCTCGGATCATGGCCTTCGACGAGGCAAGTAACTCTTTACAGCTACGAGCCGACCTGGACCTCATTGACGAGGTCAGGGAGAAGTCAGCCATTAGAAGGAGTATCTACCAGCAGAGGATCGAGAGGTTCTACAACAAGAAGGTGCGCCCAACTGACATCAAACTCGGAGACCTTGTTCTCCGAAAGCTGGCGGTATCCAACCCCGGCCAGAAAAGAAAGTTGGCACCAAATTGGGAGGGCCCTTACAAGGTATCAGGAGTCGTACGTCCCGGTACGTATCGTCTGACCAGCGCCGAAGGCAAGCCCATCAAAAGGCCCTGGAACGCGGAGCACCTGATCAAGTTCTTAGGAGAGAAGTAGCCTCCATATCCATGTAAATTATCGTGATTGTAATCGCCACGTCATGCCTAGTCTTTTGTAATAGCTCAAATATATTGTAAATATGCCAACTTTCTTAAAATAAGCCATGGCTCCTTATTTTGTTACCAATGAAGAAAATGTTCCGCTCTTGGCCCTCGGATGGAATCCGGTGCCAGAACAGCTTCTCTTACAAGCTTATGGTTCGGCGCTCGGACGAAATCGCGAGCCAGAACAGCTTCTCTTACAAACTTATGGTTCGGCCCTCGGACGGAGTCCCGTGCCAGAACAGCTTCTCTTACAAGCTTATGGTTCGGCCCTCGGACGAAATCGCGAGCCAGAACAGCTTCTCTTACAAGCTTATGGTTCGGCGCTCGGACGAAATCCCGAGCCAAAACAGCTTCTCTTACAAGCTTATGGTTCGGCCCTCGGACGAAATCGCGAGCCAGAACAGCTTCTCTTACAAACTGATGGTTCGGCGCTCGGACGGAATCCCGTGCCAGAACAGCTTCTCTTACAAGCTTATGGTTCGGCCCTCGGACGAAATCGCGAGCCAGAACAGCTTCTCTTACAAGCTGATGGTTCGGCGCTCGAACGGAATCCCGTGCCAGAACAGCTTCTCTTACAAGCTTATGGTTCGGCCCTCGGACGAAATCGCGAGCCAGAACAGCTTCTCTTACAAGCTGATGGTTCGGCGCTCGAACGGAATCCCGTGCCAGAACAGCTTCTCTTACAAGCTTATGGTTTGGCCCTCGGACGAAATCGCGAGCCAGAATAGCTTCTCTTACAAGCTCATGGTTCGGCCCTCGGACGAAATTGCGAGCCAGAACAGCTTCTCTTACAAGCTTGTGGTTCGGCGCTCAGACGAAATCCCGAGCCAGAATAGCTTCTCTTACAAGCTTATGGTTCGGCCCTCGGACGAAAGCGTGAGCCAGAACAGCTTCTCTTACAAGCTCATGGTTCGGCCCTCGGACGGAATCGCGAGTCGGAACAGCTTCTCTCACAAGCTTCCGTCTCTCCCCGAGAACATGTGCAGGAGCTCGGCATCGACCCCGAGCAAGGCGGGTGCCTTCTCCAAGGCACCGCGACCTTGACGTTCGGCGGCGACCCTCCGCTACGCCTGCAGTTGTCTTTCTCACCGGTATGGGGGCTCGGCATCCGTCCCTCGCTCGGTTCGTGGCTCCTTACAGCCCCTCAACCTATGTACGAGGCGACATCCGCCGGCCACGCCCTCACCGTCTCTCCCCGAGAACATGTGCAGGAGCTCGGCGTCGACCCCGAGCAAGGCGGGTACCTTCTCCAAGGCACCGCGACCTTGACACTCGGTGGCGACCCTCCGCTACACCTGCAGTTGCCTTTCTCACCGGTATGGGGGTTCGGCATCCGTCCCTCGCTCGGTTGGGGCTCCTTACCGCCCCTCAACCTATGTACGAGGCAACATCCACCGGCCACGCCCGCACCGTCTCTCCCCGAGAACATGTGCAGGAGCTCGGTGTCGACCCCGAGCAAGGCCGGTACCTTCTCCAAGGCACCGCGACCTTGACGCTCGGCGGCGACCCTCCGCTACGCCTGCAGTTGTCTTTCTCACCGGTATGGGGGCTCGGCATCCGTCCCTCGCTCGGTTGGGGCTCCTTACCGCCCCTCAACCTATGTACGAGGTGACATCCGCCGGCCACGCCCGCACCGTCTCTCCCCGAGAACATGTGCAGGAGCTCGACGTCGGCCCCGAGCAAGGCGAGTGCCTTTTCCAAGGCACCGCGACCTTGACGCTCGGCGGCGACCCTCCGCTACGCCTGCAGTTGCCTTTCTCACCGGTATGGGGGCTCGGCATCCGTCCCTCGCTCGGTTGGGGCTCCTTACCGCCACTCAACCTATGTACGAGGCGACATCCGCCAGCCACGCCCGTACCGTCTCTCCCCGAGAACATGTGCAGGAGCTCGGCGTCAACCCCGAGCAAGGCGAGTGCCTTCTCCAAGGCACCGCGACCTTGACGCTCGGCGGCGACCCTCCGCTACGACTGCAGTTGCCTTTCTCACCGGTATGGGGGCTCGGCATCCGTCCCTCGCTCGGTTGGGGCTCCTTACCGCCCCTCAACCTATGTACGAGGCGACATCCGCCAGCCATGCCCGCACTGTCTCTCCCCGAAAACATGTGTAGGAGCTCGGCGTTGACCCCGAGCAAGGCGGGTACCTTCTCCAACGCACCGCGACCTTGACGCTCGGCGGCGACCCTCGACACTCATCAAAAAATGGTTCTCACAAACACGGGGGCTCGACGAACCAAAGCTCCAAGCCCGGTACCGACCCCGTGTTGCCAAAATTTCGTTAAGGTTTAGAGCGTCCGCCTTCGGCAGACACCCTGAGCCTCGTGTCGAATTATCGACCACCCTCTCACCCACGAACAACTCGGGGTTTTACGGCCTTGACCGGCCTAAACCCCGAACTGTTCGAGGGTGGCAGGGAGGCCATCGACCCGCTGCTCCCACCATCAGGGATCAAACGCTCTGAGCCCCCGAGCGGTTCAGTTGAACCTCCTCTCGCCCAAGAACAACTCGGGGTTTATGGCTTTGCAGAGCCCGAAACCCCAAATTGTTCCCGGACGACAGGAGAACCTCCGCACATCGAAAATATTATATTCTCTGGGCGCCCGCCTTTGGCAGGCACCCGAGTCAGATGGCTCACTGCTTAACAAGTGACAAGGAGCGTGGCGGTTATATAGCCCGCCGAGGCCTCATTTATTGCGCCTGGGAATGTGAAACAGCAGAAGGCGAAACGTCTCCATAAATGTTCATGGGAATACGAAGTGTCGCAATTAATGACGCAGCCGCGTCAGTTGCGACCCTTCGTAGATTTCACACCAACCACCCTCGGCATCCGAGGCAATCAAGGTTCCGAGAAACAAATGTTCTTATTGATTACTCATTGCTTACAACTCGATGAACGTCAACACAAATACAATGAAAAAAGAAGGCTCACAACTCACTCGCACTCGCCGGGGAACTCAAATTCAGGGCTCCTATTGCGCTCGGTTGGGCCGACCAGGGAAGATGCACCCACCACCGAGCTCCCCGCATCATCCGGCTGGGCCTCAACCAGCGAGAACGGCAGCAACCGCCCCGGGGTGGAGTTGCTCGCCTCTTCAACTAGGCTCGCACCCAATATGAGCTTCAGCCGATGAACCTCCAATTCTTTCTCCACGACGGCCTCGCGAAGAAAAGACTCGGAGGCCGAGCGCCCACTGGAGGTACCCGAGACCGACCAGTCCGTCTCGATGACCCACCAGTCCCGGTCGGCCACGATTTTTCTCAAACGAGCCACCTCTAGGCCGAGCTCCCTGGACTTGTTCAGAAAATAATTCTTGGCGGCCTCTCGGTCCCGATCCAACTTTCATTGACGAGCCAACGTCTACCAAAAGAAAAACAGATGTCACAAAAACGCAAGTGTTGAAGGGTCGGCACAAAAAGTATACTTCATTTCATAACAAAATTTTGATACAAAAAGTCGCGGTGGCCAGTCCGCCGAAGGCATTTACATCAAAAAACAAATACAAAAACATCCATTCTTGGGGGTCGAGTGGCACCTCTTCATCGCCTTGGCCTTCCTCGGCGCCATCACCGCCAGGGGTCGGAGGCAAGTCCGGCTTCCATCCGAAGCTGAGGTGGTCGACGTTGCACTCGAGGTAGATATACTTAAAGTAGGACTTGGCCTGCTCATACGCCTCGTCCTGCGCTGCCACCAAGGTCTCCCCTAAAACCCCTTCCAAATCTGCCACGGCCTTCTTCGCTTTGTCCTTCTCAGCCGCCTCGGCCGCGACCTTCTTCAACAGATCCTACCGGTCCTGCTTATGAATCTTAACAAGAGACTCTAACTGAGCCTCGTGAACGAGCACTTGGTCCCGGGCCTCCTTCAGATCATCCGTCGCCTTATTTAGCTCCCGAAGGTACTTCTCCGCCTGCTTCCGCTCGTAGAGAATTTTCTTCTCCAGGCACTTGTGGACGTGCTGGCCGTGGAGCATCGCCTGTTTCAAAGAGATCAAGATTAGTGATAATTACAAGCCAAGTCAACAGACAGATCTCGACCGACTTACCGAGAGATTGGCTTGGGCCCATCGCATATAGGCCTGGTCGGCCATCTGCGCCGCCAAGGCCATTCAATCACGCTCGGTAATGGCCTTCGAGACGAACTCCATCGAGACGGGTCCGTCGAGGATAGTGTCCCCCTTCAAGATCGACCAATCGGGAACGAAAGGCATCGTAGCCATCCTCCCAACCAGCTCCGCGACGCCCGGGCGTACAGGGGGAAGCTGTTGCGACGGGGCTTCCACGGTCTTCCCCGAGCTGCCCGCTGCGTCTCGAGCTGACTTCGACGAGCGGGAGGGATGCTGATGGTGCTTCTTCTGCTTCTTGGCCGGCGATTGCCCCTCGGGTGCTGGAGGAGGCGCCTGTGAGGTCCCTCCGGCTTGCGGAGCCTGGGCGGCCAACTTCTTCCTCTCGGCCGCTAGGCGATCCTGCTCCTCCTTCTTCTTCTTCTCCAACCTCGTCTTCTCGGCCGCGGCGAGCAAAATCTTCTTGGCTTGCACGTGTTGTGCCGACATCCCTACAACAAGATAAGAAAAGAAAGGCTAAACGTTAACACGAAGGCAGGAAGATGAACAAATATGGAAAGAAACATACTAGGGTCGGCAGGACTCAGTCCGGCCCTCGCTAAGTGAATCTCGGTCACCCAGGGCCATGCAATGCTGTGACCCCCAACTATCGCCTCAACCGTCTCCCACTCCTTGGCAGATAATTTGCTCTTCTTCGGGGGCTTGCGCTTCGAATTTACGAAGTTCCACTGGGCCGGAATCCCCCATGTCCCTTCGGTCTTAACGACAAAGTACTTGTCCCTCCAATTCTTTATCGAATCCGGGTGGCCGTGCACCACCTTCTTGTACGGCCTCGGTGAGAAGTAGAATACCCCCTCGATGTCTCCGAGCGAACCAATTCCGAAGATGGCCCGGAAGTACGACAGTCTCGGTTTCACCCCCTTCTCTTGGCATTTCAAAATGAAACAAACAAGATGCTTCCAAGAGTTCGGGCCGTACTGCATGGGGCACAGCTCCACCCAGTTCAAGACCCTCTTCACAAAAGGGTGTAGGGGCAGCCTCAGTCCCGAGAGGAAGGCGTCCTCTGGGAACATGCAGTATCCCGGGGCCAGAACTGTGGTAGGGCGGATACCTGGGCTCGGAAGGAGGAGCTCATACTCCCGTGGAATGTAGTAAGCAGCTCTGATGATGTTGAGATACTCCGGTCTCAGGATGCTTGGGGTGTTATCCGTGCGGATCTTCGTCCGTGTGTTCTCGCCCGGCACGAGAGGGATCGGTTGGATATCCTTGATGTCGTCAGGATACATACGTATCGACACGGGATTCCGGAAGGTGACCGGGGGAACATCAAGGCCCGTTCTCGGCGCATCCTCGTCAGGCGAAGAGGGACTTTGGGGAATAATCATGATTCTCTTCTTCCGAAGTGGTCGAGGCTTGCGCTCGGGGGAAGGCATCGACAAAGGTGGTAGAGGAGGAAGGTCTTCTCCGACCCCCGCTGTCCCCTCGGGCATGCTCTGACCGGCCTCCTGCTCACCAACCTCCTCTTCTCCCTCGCCTTCTGCGTCAACCTGCTCGTCTTCATCATCCTCTTCATCATCATCACCCGTCTCCTGATCCGTTTCCTCCTCGTCTTCATCCTCGCTGTCCCCCACGTCCTCCTCACCACCCTCTTCCATGGGCTCCTTTTCCGGCCTCCTCGACCTCAATGGTTGCACCACAAAGACTACATCATCACCACCGTCTGAGCCAGGGTCGGAAAGAACCTCCTCTTTCACCTTGTACTTACCCAGGGACGAGGACGTTTCCAACTCCGACTCCTGCCCAGAGCAACCGGACGAGCTAGCCTCGGATCCAGACTGAGTTCGCGACATGGCTAAAAGAAAATTACTAACCTGATGCGTGGAAAGTTACTTTCGCGAGAAAATCCGCCGACGGCGATTAAGATTCCTGCTCTTGCTGAAAGTTGGAAAATGAGTAATGAAAAGGTAAATAAAGAAATGAGAGGGGGGTGGGGGTTTTTAAAGAGGAAAATGACTCCTCAATTTTCGCAAATGAAGATCTAGCCGTTGGATCTTATCTGACAAGATCTAACGGCCACCAAGATCCAAACAAGCTTTGATCTTTGCGCCATGACGTCAGCAATAAAGTGTGAAATTACCCCACTGCCCCTTCCTCTTTGCTAGTCAGAAAAAATTTCACCAAGTCAGAGAGCTCGGATAGAAGCGCAAGCCAGGCCACCTTCTCATTTCTCAGGTGGGGTTCGGAGCTCGGATCGAAGCGCGAGCCAGGCCACCTTCTCCATTCTCAGGTGGGGGCTCGGAGCTCGGATAGAAGCGCAAGCCAATTCCCCTTCTCTTCCTCATAGAGGGGACGACGCTCGGATAGCAGCGCGAGCCAATTCCCCTTCTCTTCCTCACAGAGGGGCTCGGAGCTCGGATAGAAGCGCGAGCCAGGCCACCTTCTCCTTTCTCAGGTGGGGCTCAGAGCTCGGATCGAAGCGCGAGCCAGGCCACCTTCTCCTTTCTCAGGTGGGGCTTGGAGCTCGGATCGAAGCTCGAGCCGTGCCATCCTCTCCCTTCACAGTAGGGGCTCGGAGCTCGGATCGAAGCTCGAGCCATGCCACCTTCTCCTTTCTCAGGTGGGGCTCGGAGCTCGGATCGAAGCTCGAGCCATACCACCTTCTCCTTTCTCAGTAGGGGCTCGAAGCTCGGATAGAAGCGCGAGCCAATTCCCCTTCTCTTCTTCACAGAAGGGTCAACGCTCGGATCGAAGCTCGAGCCAGACCACCTTCGTCCTTTTTAGTAAGGGCTCGGAGATCGGATAGCAGCAAGAGCACCAATCGCTCCCCTTTCTCTAAGGCGCTCGGTGCTCGGATCGCATCCCGAGCACCAATCTCTCTCCTTTGCCTCGGTATGGCTCGACGCTCGGATAGCGTGCCGAGCACCAATTGCTCCCCCTTTTTTCTCTAAGGAGCTCGGTGCTCGGATCGCATCCTGAGCACCAATCGCTCTCCTTTGCCTCAGTATGGCTCGGCGCTCGGATAGCGTACCGAGCATCAATCGCTCCCCCGTGACACTTGGGGGTTCGGCGCTCGGACGGAATCCCGAGCACCAATCTCTCTCCGAGAGCTCAGTGGGGCTCGGCGCTCGGATCGCATCCCGAAACACCAAATACTCTCCTCGCTCTTCCAACTAGCGAGAAGATCGTCCACCGACCCGAGGAGGTCGTCTGCCGATCCCAAAGCGCTCAACAGGCCGACCCCCAGGGTCTCGGCCGCCGATCCCTAAACGCTCGGCAAACAAGCCCCAATGGGTGGCCTTGACGTCCCCTCGCTCTTCCAACTAGCGAGGCGGTCGTCTGCCGACCCTTACGGGATCGTCCACCGACCCATGATGCCCGGCAACAAGACCCAACGGACTTCCTCGACGTCCCCTCGCTCTTCCAACTAGCGAGGCGGTCGACTGCCGAACATTAGGGCTCGTCAGCCGACCCCATGGGCTCGTCCGCCGACCCCCAGACCTCGACGTACGCCCTTCCGGCTCTCCGCTCTCCTAAACTTAACCTCCCGCGCAAATCCAACGAAGGGTCCCTTCTTCCTACCCCTGGCCTCTTCGGGAAACAACAGATCCTACTTCTCACCCCAACATCTGCTCTTCCCCTAGGGGCAAAGAGTCACTCCCGCACGACTGGTTCGCCCAGCCCAGCGGGAGCGTGGGGCTTGTGATATGGGTCAGGAATAAACGTGGCTCATCCTGGGCCACTGGATCCCCTCCGGATACGCGCTCTTTCTGATCCTTCAGATCTGCCACGTCAGCACCGGAAAACTACCCGGAGCTCTGCCACGTCAGACCGGAAACCACTCCGGCGCCTGCCACGTCAGCCCTATACCGCCCGGCTTTCCACCGCTTCAGCCACTCGGGTAACCGGGTCCGGCCCAGCCCCAAACGGGTCTGGACCCGATTGGCATCCCCTATAAATACCAGACCCTCCCCCCTATCTGCAGGTGATCAATCTTTTCCACTCAAAACCCTAGTTACTGTACTCTCTCTCAGAGACTAACTAGATCGTCGGAGGGTCTGCCACCGGGATCAACCCCGGTGTTCCTAGACCGTCACAGGTACACCAGACCTCGGATCCGAGCCCCCTGATCCGAGCCGAGCATCCAGCCTCGCCTCACTCCAGCCTGCCACCGATACCGCTCGGCCAGCCAAGGGTCGTCTGACTAAAAGCTTTCTCCTTCAAATACAAATCGAGTAAAGAACTCACACCTGGTGCATCCACACGTCTCTCAGAAACAAACCGCATCACCAACTTTGTGGTTTGTAGGACATATATTTCGTTTTTATGTTGTATATTGGCTGGAGCTTAAAAAATATAGATAGATAGTCGATGCGATCGATCTGAGTTTTTCTTTTTTTTAGAGAGAGAGGGAGTTTCGGGAGAGATGGAGCGGAGGGTGAATTTTTTTATTTATTTACATAATTAATTGGAGTTCAATTAGGTTGGGGTGAGATTAGGATATGTGGTTTAGAATTAGTTAGGTTACGGTTAATTAGATCTAATTGGGTGGTGTAGATTAGATAAAAAATTATAATGTCTCTCTCCATTAGAGCATCCACTATCGTTGCCAACAAAATTTGCATATTTAGCAATTGGAAATAGCAATAGAGGGAGAAGCATATATTTAGCAATTGGGAATAGCAATAGAGGGAGAAGCATAAATCTGCTATATATATATATATATATATATATATATATATATATATATATATATATATATATATATCAGAAGGAGCTTCATCCTCCGTCCAACCCAAAAAAAAGGTAAATGACATTTTCGTAATAATCTAATGGTAATTTGGTAATAATTTGTTTTTAAATTTGTGGGGAAATGGTGGAACGGTTGAAGGTGTGCCGTCCCATGTTTTGTTTTATTTTAAATAATTTAAAATGGCAATTTGGTAAAAAACTAATGACATTTTCGTAATTTTTTAAAAAAATTCTGATTACTTTTAAAAAATATAAAAAAATAAAAAGAGAGACGAAGCTCCTTCCTCCGTCTTTCATCTTTTTGATTTTTTTTGATAATAATTTTTTCGACGGACGGAGCATCATCTGCCGTTCGTCCGAATTTTTTTCCTCAACGGAAGAAGATCATCAATCTTCTACATTTAGCATTTTTCAAGCACGATTTCTAAGTTTAGCGAACGACTGTTCACTTCTATTCTAAGTTTTGAATATACAGCGAACAATAGTGAGGAATTTTTTTAACCCAAATACTATTTTTTGGATTTTTAGAACTCGACAGTGGATGCTCTTGGATTGGCAATCTTGCACTTAAATACTCCATATCGGAACAAGAATTCACTGCATAAAAGAGAAAGGAGAGATTTTAACATAAAAGAAAAGAAATAGAAAATCAAAGACTTCAACATCATAATAAAATATAGTAAAAATTTTAAAATAATCATCTTGTTTTCCATATTCTGTACAGTATACCATCTTCCCTCTTTACATTTTCACATTCCAAAATTCCTTTCAAAAAAAACCACGGCATTATTAGAATGCCTTTACAATCCCACGATAACAATAACAAAAACATAGTAACAATCAATTAATGGCAAATTCTTTCCATCAATTCCTTTTTTACAATTCAGACCTCCTTTCGATCCCTCTGCAAAAAACCCTTCAAAACAATTCGTTTCTTGTCCATCTCCCTACTCTCCCCCCTCCTCCTCCCCTCCACCGCCACCACATTATCGAAAACCGGCACCATCTTCCCTCCAACTCTCTGACGTGGCACCAAACACAGCCACGTGGCTGTAAACAAAATTGAAAACAAGCGACCGCAAAATACCATAACAAACAAACTCAAGAGAATCAGACAAAGCCCCCTAACATACCCGATATTCTTAAACACAGATGGGGGCATAAATGTCTTTTTTGCCTTCACTTTTGGCTCCATTTCCGGTGCGACAACCAGTATATTAGATGACATCTGTGACAGTGACGGTGACGGTGATGATGACGATGATGATGAAGAAGAAGATGAAGAGGAAGAAGAGCACGACGACGAAGATAAAGCCGACGACGAGAAGAGCAACGAGTCCAAAGTAATTTCATTGGCAGTTTGAGTTTCGGATGATTTCGGGGTCCTCCGCGCAAGTGAACGGTTGTGGTCTTTCCTCGATTTCGCGTGGTGTTTCTATACAAAATTAAAAAGTTAGTTAAGAATGCCAAAAATGATGGAAAGAGAATTGCAGATAACAAAAATGCGGATCGGGAAAACTCACCGATGAAGGGGAAAGGGAACGAATCGAAAAGAAGCTGATGATTTTCGAGAGCACTCTAAAATGGTGACCCTTTCTTCGGCCCCCGGCTTTCTCACCCGGCTCTTCGACCTTTTCCGACTTGTGCTTCTTCTCCATCTTCTTCGCATCCTCCTTTTCATTCTCCTCCTTTTCGTCGAAAGTTTCGGGTGCCGAAAAGCAGAGCAAAGATCCGGCACGCTTCCTTTTCTGACTCATCTCTGTTCTTTGATTGGTAGCGTTTCGGATGGGAGGCGGCGTACAGTTCGGTTTGTTCTCGTCGCCTCCGTTAAGACCGTTAAAAAGGATGAAAGCTTGGGTTTCAAGTCGTTATTTATAGACACTCTTTCAAACAGGTCGGGTTTGTGAAGGGTGATGGTTGGTATCGGTTCCGGGTTTTGCGGGAACGAGAAATCCGGGTGAGTAGTGGTGTTTTACCCGAAAACGGGCGGTTTGTTTTTCTCTCTCTCTCTCTTTTGGTTGGCGGGTCCCACAAAATATCCGCGTCCTATCCGGGGAAAAAAATTTCCAAATTTATTATAATTATTTTGAAGCCAATTTTAGGCATTGCTTGAATATTACAATTTTCTTTTTAAAAAAATTTGGTAAATGAATATTACATCTAATGTTAACTCTAGTACTAGTGAGCTTGAAGTTTTATTTCTTTTACTAGATTTGTCTGTGGGCACGAGTGCCTACGGTACATCTTCAGAACGATATAGCATATAAAAAATCTTGTAAACAGTAAATCAACAATTATATATATAGCTCAAGTTTGAATAGTATGACAATAATTAGTTGTAAATAAAGGTCCATGTTTTCATGCACCTGGTTTGATTATATAATATAGTTTTGGAAGTCCAGCAAATTAATTGAAGTAGTAAACATATCATATGAGGAAGCAACATATCTACCTTTAAGCTCAACCATTATTTTTTTAATCATTAGCTTAAACTAACCTGGAATGCATATAGTTTGTTAGAAACACTGCAAAGAAATTTTTTTTAACTTTAGCATCACTTTTAGATACTTTTAATCGTTATGCAAGGACATTATCATATATGTTCTATACAGCTTACTCTAATCACATAACCACTATGAGCATGTCTAAATATAATGGTAACGCAAGTGCAGGTGTGAAGGTATCTACAATACTAATAATCTAAATATTTGTTTGTCTGAGACTCAGTTTGCCTGAAACTCAGTTTACAATTAAAATACCTCTTATTATTATTTCAACCAAAATGAAAAACATGAAGTTCTCAAAACTCTAATCCAAGCTAATCATTTATTTTATCTTCACTTTGTTTTCCCATTGCACATTTATAGAAAAAAAAATTAAATTGAATAAATAATAAATTTACTTTAGTTGTCTTTCTTGAGTGAAGAGTTTGCACCCTTCACTGGTAAACTCCAGTCATCACAATCCTATATATCCAAACATATACTAAAAGTTCTTATATGTTATATTATCCTTGGTTTCTAATAACCAGTGAAGCGAACACTTCACGATAGTATTTTCTTTTGTAGTAAAGAAATTAATGTTGCATATTTGCCAAGTTATTTTAGCTTGCTGGTCAGCTTACTTGTCTTGCTATGGTTTGGAAGCCCAAATTGAGGCCACCAAATAATCAATCTCTCACTTGCGTACACCTTAAATCAAAACTAATAAAAAACTCATCAAATAAATAACTAAATTAAAATTTTTTAAACCCAAAAATAAAACAATCATACCTCTCTAAACTTAGATACCATGCACACATAAAATTCAAGTCAGCAAAAAACTGAGTAATCTCCTGCACACAAAAAATAAAAATTAGAATGAGAATTCGGTTAATGAGATGAAATTAAAGTCATCGCATCATATATAGAGGCTTTCGATTCGGTGGATGGGAGTCGCCGATACGGAGTCGCTTGATATTCGTGCTCAATTGGTGGAGGGAAGTCACCGATACGGAATCAGCAGCGGATCAAATATCGGCGACGACCACTTGATTGGGGTTCGACATTGGATTTGGATTTGGATTTAAATTTGCTTTGAGATTTTAAAATTTCAAAATTTCAAATTTTAATTTTTAAATTTTTAAAATTTTTTAATTTTTAAAATTTAAAATTTTATTTTTAAAATTTAACATTTTTAACATTTTTTAAAATTTTAATTTGTTTTTATTTTTAAAAAATTTTAAAAATTTTTTATTTTAAAATTTTTTAAATTTTTTTAAATTTTTTATAAGTTTTTGATATTTTTGATTTTTTTCAATTATTTTTAAAGTTTTTAAATGGCTAAATTTGAAAGAAAAAAACCCTTAAACTATGGATTTTATGCAGAAAACCTTCATGATCTTTTTTTTAATGCAGAAAACCCCCTTGAAGTATGATTGTTGCAAAAATCCCCCCTGAAGTATTTAAAAAAAATCACATCTAACTTTTCTACTTATATCAGATGACCCCATTGGTCTTTGCAAGTTGTTTCAAAAAACATATATATCTTTCGCATTATTGTCAAAAACCTCCCTTAACTTTAGTAGAAGTTTCACGTTGGCGGGGTGAATTTTTTTCAACAATAGTTCAGGGGGATTTTCTGCATAAAAAAAGGTCAGGGGGGTTTACTGTATAAATGCCATAGTTCAAGGGTTTTTTCTTTTTCAAATTTAACCTTTTTTAATTTTTAATTTTTTTTAGTACGTAAGTTTGTAAGTTTTTTTGTTTTTTATTTTTAAAATTTTTAAAATTTTTATTTTCTTAATTTTTTGAATAGGAGAGAGAGAGAGAGAGATGGAGAGAAAGAAATAATTAAATAAATAATAGAGTTGTTATATATCCCTTTGGTTGAGAACTAATTTTGGTGAGAACTCTGTGAGAACTCACGGAGTAGACCCCCGATGAAAAATCCGAACTGACCATCTTGTTTTACATAACTTAGATAGCATAACATAAAGAAATCAAGTAATTTGAAGTTTATTTGCCCATCCATCAAATGGAGTAGAATTTTCAGCCATACAATTTTGCGATGAAGTAAATTATGGGCAAATGAACTTTAAATTACTTGATTTCTTTATGTTATGTTATCTAAGGTGTGTAGAGCGAGATGGTCGGTTCGAATTTTTCATGGGGGGTCTACTCCGTGAGTTCTCACGGAGTTCTCACCAAATTAGTTCACAACCTATATATATATATATATATATATATATATATATATATATATATATATAATGGGAGAATGCCTTAGTGTCATTTGTAAATCTACCAACATTTGTAAATCTACCAATATGTGCAACACACGTACATAATTAATTTAAAGAATGTTTCAAGTTCGAGTCCTCCCTACATCAAATTTTTTTTATGTACAAAAATTATTAAAACGTGCATCGCACGTGTAAATTACTAGTGTATATATAGAGTAAGTCTATTAAGAGCTGGGAAGCTGAAATTCTTATCGGGAGCTGAAGATCTCAGCCGTTGGATTTCGATCCGATGGCTGAGATCTGATCCGCCCATCTTCAAGGATCAGTGAGAATAGTTAGGGGCAAAAGTGGAATTTCCCCTACTCTCATTTTCGTCAGCTATTCCTAGCCCTTCATCTCTATCTCCTATCTCCTCTCTCTCTCTGTCATCGCTCCCGAACTTGAGCTCTCTTTCATCGCTCTCGAACCCACAACGCAGCCCCCCAAATCAAATCGCTCGCAACCCCCAAACCCTAGCTTCGAAATCCATCTCCACCTCACTTCAGCCGCAAACCCTAAAATCCTATCCCCCAAACCCTAGCTCAAATCCCAAATCGAACAACCCCGACGCTTCCCCTCCCCCCCGTACAGACGCTCCTTCATGACGCTCCCCGACCCACCCACAACCCCCGACCAATCTCCATATCCTCCATCTCCTTCCTCAAATATCGTTCAAAATCCTCCCCGGATTCCCAAGTCGACGGCGACCCCGAAATCCAAGCTACTGCTTCCATCTAAGACACTATCAGGTATTCAATCCTAACCCTAGTTTTTGTGGCTGGATTTTGAATTTTTGCTGAGATTTTTACAAGGTTCTTTGAAATGGTCTATTTGACTATATTAATTTAGGAGTCATATGAAGATGTTTTGTAACTGGTGAACTGCTACAATTTTTAAAAAATAGTAAAATGAGGGTTTCTTGTGTCTCATAGTAAATTTTTCTATGGAAATTGGTTTTGATGAAGATATATTGTTGTGTGCATTCCAAGTGTTTGAATAAATGTTACAAACAATGGGGATGTGTGGCTTGTAAGTGATTAAAAAGTAGGGACATTTAACTCTCTATTAGATGAGTTTTAGGATTTTAGATGGACATTGGTGTGGAATTGAATGGGGTTTTACTTTTGGGCAACTAAAATTCGCATTGATTTGCATGAAGTGAAAATTAATTATATAGAAGTATCTTCATACCTCTTTGTTTAAGTTATTATGGAAAAATGGTGTGTGATGCTGCCCACTTTAAGATATACAATAACCCTAGGTCAAAGGAAGGGTTTTAAGTGTTGTTTAGGACATTCATAGAAGGTGAATGCATCATAGATGTTAGTGAACTTTTGATATATATTTTTTATTGACATTATTTATTTGTTATTCTATTCTAATACTAAATTTGGAGGAAATTAGTTCTACAATATTTTTTTACAGTTTTAAGTCACAAATTTTGAGGTGCTAAGTTGTTTTATTTTGCTATTCATTTGGTGAGCTTGCCATACAATTTAATCATTATGAGAATACAAATTGGTTGAGCAGTAGTATACCTGTTCAATGTCTTTAGGCAGTCAATAGAGTTTGAGAAAGACCAGATACTTATCTCTGTAACTTTATTATTCTTATATTGTTCATCTTCATCACTTATCACATTAGGAATTTGGATTAGGACTTTGGAAAAGAAGTATTCTAACTTTGAGAATACTTTATTTGTGTAACTTTACTATTCTCTGTATACTCGTCATCACTAATTCGCATTAGGATTTTGATTATGACTGTAAAAAAGCATTCTAACGTTTCATCCCCTTTAACTTTGAACAACATTCTCATTTTTTTGCAGGGACCATGGAGACATGTCATCAAAGAAGTACCGTCATGACAAACGTGTATACCTGGGTGCCCTTAAGTTTGTTCCTCATGTAGTGTACAAACTTCTTGAGAACATGCCTATGCCATGGGAGCAGGTTCAGTATTTGATTCAATTCCTTTTCATGCATTGCTTCCAAACAATTAGATTCAAAATTGATTATGATTTTTGTATTTAGGTTCGGAATGTGAAGATTTTATGTCACATTACTGGCGCAATCACGTTTGTCAATGAGATACCATGGATCGTTGAACCTATATATTTGGCTCAAGTAAGTTCTATGATATCAACTTTGATGTTATTGGTAGTTACATAGAATATTAATCCATGGTATGTTTTTCCTTCAAACTATCACCTTCAGTCAGTCATTATGTTTGTGACACTGTTGTTGCTACTACTGCTGCTTGGAAACACTTTATGATCTAAATAATTTGTGTTATGAGCCTACTATAATTGGTGAATGATATTTTGTGTTCTGGGTCTACTATATTTTTTAAGTAAATATTTTGTTCTTTCCAGGCTAAATGAGCTTGTTTAATTTTGATTTTCAGGTTGATTACAGCTTGAAGTGCAATATTTGGAGCTACTCACTACTCGACAGCAGTTGACACTTGGACCAAAAAGCTTGTATATTTGGTGAAAAAAGTTTTATAGTTGATAAATTTTTCAAGTTTTTGATGTACTTGTATAAGATTTCACGTGTCAAGTTGTAAATTTTTAAATTTGTAAAGTTGTAAAGTGTTATAGTTTATAAATTTGTAAAGTTGTAAAGTTGCATTTCCTGACACTTGTATGATGATCGAAATTCATTCAGAAATATTTGTTATTATTGTTTTGGTGTCATGTGATGATATGATGAATATTCAATGTGTAAGCTCAAAATATGTAAGCTCAGCTCAGATCAACAGAAACTGAACATGAAGTATCAAAAATGTGTAAGCAGTGCTCAGAGCAACATAAACTGAACATGAAGTTCAAAATGTCCAAGCTCAGAACAACAGAAACTGAACATGAAGTATCAAAATGTGTAAGCTCAGCTCAGAGCAACAGAAACTGAACATGAAGTTCAAAATGTGTAAGCTCAGAGCAACAGAAACTGAACATGAAGTATCAAAATGTGTAAGCTCAGCTGAGAACAACAGAAACTGAACATCAAGTATCAAAATGTGTAAGTGGTGCTTAGAGCAATAGAAACTGAACATGTAGTGTCAAAATGTGTAAGCTCAGAACAACAGAAACTGAACATAAAGTATCATATTGTGTAAGCTCAACTCAGAACAACAGAAGCTGAACCTGAAGCTCAAAATGTGTAAGCTCAGCTCAGAACAACAGAAATTAAACATGAAGTATGAAAATGTGTAAGCTCAACTCAGATCAACATAAATTGAACATGAAGTATCAAATTGTGTAAACTCATAACAACAGAAACTGAATACCACCAACCACCAACCAATGTGTACACCAATTGTTGAAAACAATAGAAACCAAATGGAGATTATACAAAAGGATTAAAAACAAAATTGTAACTACAAACTAGTTTTAACTTTCAAGTTCCATTATTTCCATTACATTCCATACATGACCAACACACTAAGACACACATTTGAACTTCCTGGCAGTCAAAACATTCTCAAATGGGTCAAAATAAGGCAGTTGAAGAGTGTTCTCAAGGCTCTCGAGTTCTCCACTAACATCATTCTCGTTCTTCCTTTTGAATTCCTGAACAAAGTGATTCATCAAAAAATAAAGAAGCAAGTACGTAAATATAAGTATTATAATGAATTGCAAATAAACTTTTGAATTCCTGGATAGTGTTTGATGAACATGGTAAAGCTGTTAATTTAAATTGACAGGGTATCATCAAATTCGGAATAGACATTTATTTGAACGACAACAAAAAATTTTAGCCAGAAAATCTGTAGGCTCAGAACAACAATAGCAGCAAAGAAAACTGTAGGCTCAGAACAACAACTGGAGATGCAAAAATCATTCAAGCTCAGTATAACACCTCCATAAACTGAACATGAAACTAAAAATGTGTAAGCTCAGTACAAGAGCATTTGAACATGAAGTTCAAAATGTGTAAGCTCAGAACAACTTCTATTGACAATAGGGTGAGCGCAACCTAAAAATTTCAGCTCCCCAGCTCAAAACAACAGAAACTGAACAACAGAAGTTGAACACCACCCTTAAAAATTTGGTATACCAATTGCCGAAAACATAAGCTGAACATGAAGCTGAAATGATTTGCACACTAACTTGTTAGGAGGGTGCAAAAAAAGAAAATCATTTAACTTGTCTTGTATAAAATTTTCATCACTGCCTACGCACTCCACAAGGGATAAATCATGAATAAACAAAATCATGCGTAAACTTGTCATCACTGCCTACTAATAAATCAAGTATAAGTGAGTCTAATGCAGAAATAATTTTATTGTCACTAGGGCTGCTTTATTAAGCCATGCCTACTAGTTTCCAAAACAAATCATGCATATACTTTTCATCATTGCCTACTAACTTGGTATTATTTGTATAAACAAAATCATTTTACCGACTTTTCGAAGATAAACTTCAAATCATGCATCTCTTTTATGCCCATCATCATTTAGCCTGCAAACACCGAAGACATAATGATTAATTTAACAAATGTGCTATTTGGTATTGAAGAACAATAATTACAGAAATGGGTCAAAAATTAAATTGAAATCATGTAAGAATCATGTAAGTTGTAATAATTAAACTGAAATAGTTGTCAGTATCTAGACAATATAACTGATAACTGATATCTATTAAGCATACGACATGGCCCTATTTATCCCTACAAAAATCAGAGAAAGTGATCATCTTCACAATCACAAAATTATCCCGAATTACCTACTAATCTCGAAAAGTGGTGGATTTGTAAAATTCTCAATAAATGTGGGCAGTGTCATAAGAATGGTAAAACTGATATGGACACTATATACATCCCATATATTAAGTATCCATAGGTGCACACGACAATTTAGTGTAGCAAAAGCACAATGAATAAGCACACGACACGACAATTTATAAATGAAAAATGTTTTTCTAAAAAAAATCCTTACAGAGATTGGCAATGAAATTAATAATATCACCGAAGGAAAGAGGATCTATAATTGTTCTCCATTTGATAGAAAACTTCAAGCCATCAAGAGAATCTTACTTCCTTTTGTGTTGTTGGTTGTTTGCTTGTTTTAATTCGGGATGGGTTTACAGCGGGGAGGAGAGTCGGAGTCTGAATTTGAGTGTTTTGGAGTTTGATCATGAAACTTTATGATCCAAATTTCAATTCGAGTGTTTTGGAGTTTGTCTACATGTGTGTTTAACTCCATGAACTCCAAAATGAAGGTATGAATCTTCATCAAAACCAATTTCCATAGAAAAATTTACTGTGAGACCCAATAAACCCTCATTTTACTATTTTTTAAAAATTGTAGCAGTTTACCAGTTAGAAAACATCTTAGCACCTCAAAATTTGTGACTTAAAACTGTAAAAAAATATTGTAGAACTAATTTCCTCCAAATTTAGTATTAGAATGGAATAACAAATAAATAATGTCAATAAGAAATATATATCAAAAGTTCACTAACATCTATGATGCATTCACCTTCTATGAATGTCCTAAACAACACTTAAAACCCTTCCTTTGACCTAGGGTTATTGTATATCTTAAAGTGGGCAACATCACACACCATTTTTCCGTAATAACTTAAACAAAGAGGTATGAAGATACTTCTGTATAATTAATTTTCACTTCATGCAAATCAATGTGAATTTTAGTTGCCCAAAAGTAAAACCCCATTCAATTCCACACCAATGTCCATCTAAAATCCTAAAACTCATCTAATAGAGAGTTAAATGTCCCTACTTTTTAATCACTTACAAGCCACACATCCCCATTGGTTGTAACATTTATTCAAACACTTGGAATGCACACAACAATATATCTTCATCAAAACCAATTTCCATAGAAAAATTTACTGTGAGACCCAAGAAACCCTCATTTTACTATTTTTTTAAAATTGTAGCAGTTCACCAGTTACAAAACATCTTCATATGACTCCTAAATTAATATAGCCAAATAGACCATTTCAAAGAACCTTGTAAAAATCTCAGCAAGCATTCAAAATCCAGCCACAAAAACTAAGGTTAGGATTGAATACCTGATAGTGTCTTAGATGGAAGCAGTAGCTTGGATTTCGGGGTCGCCGTCGACTTGGGAATCCGGGGAGGATTTTGAACGATATTTGAGGTAGGAGATGGAGGATATGGAGATTGGTCGGGGGTTGTGGGTGGGTCGGGGAGCGTCATGGAGGAGCGTCTGTAAAGGGGGGGGGAGGGGAAGCGTCGGGGTTGTTCGATTTGGAATTTGAGCTAGGGTTTGGGGGATAGGATTTTAGGGTTTGCGGCTGAAGTGAGGTGGAGATGGATTTCGAAGCTAGGGTTTGGGGGTTGCGAGCGATTTGATTTGGGGGGCTGCGTTGTGGGTTCGAGAGCAATGAAAGAGAGCTCAAGTTCGGGAGCGATGACAGAGAGAGAGAGGAGATAGGAGATAGAGATGAAGGGCTGGGAAGAGCTGACGAAAATGAGAGTAGGGAAAATTCCACTTTTGCCCCTAACTATTCTCACTGATCCTTGAAGATGGGCGGATCAGATCTCAGCCATCGGATCGAAATCCAACGGCTGAGATCTTCAGCTCCCGATAAGAATTTCAGCTTCCCAGCTCTTAATAGACTTACTATATATATATATATATATATATATATATATATATACACACACACACACACACACACACTAGTAATTTACACGTGCGATGCACGTTTTAATAATTTTTGTATATAAAAAAAATTGATGTAGGGAGGACTCGAACTTGAAACATTCTTTAAATTAATTATGTACATGTGTTGCACATATTGGTAGATTTACAAATATATCTATAACTATTATAATGGGAGAGATGGGGTTGGAAACAAATAAACAATTTTTTATTCTTTTTTGTATGTGTGCAAACACGTGCAGCGCACGTATTGGTAGGTTTTTTTTTTGTCCTTTTCACTCCCCATCCACGTGCATCGCACGTGCATAATACTAGTGTATATATATATAGAGAGAGAGAGAGAGAGAGAGAGAGAGAGAGAGAGAGAGAGAGAGTGTGTGTGTGTGTGTTAATTAATTAGTTGTTTTGGAGGGATTTGAATTTGAGTTTTGGGGAAAAACTTTTTGGGGGGGGGGGGGGGGGGGGGGGGAGGGGGGGAGATTGTGTTTTGTAAGGTTAAATCTGAACCTTTAATTTTTGGGGTGATTGAAGGAAAGTCACTTGTCTTTGTGTTTTATTATACAGATAGTAACGAAGTCAAAATAAAGAAATGAATACTCCATTCTTCGCATTGGATTTAAAACAAACGTCCCACGAGCATTTGCGCTAGCTAAAATCTCTTTGGAGTAGGAAAAAAAAGAAGTGATGATTAGCTTAGTTACTCATATAGTAACATTAACTCTAATAAGAAATCAGAATTAGACGGTGTTTCGTTATAAGAAGTCAGAATCAAACTGTAACAGACAACAATCCAAATATCATGCTTGGAGAGAACTTGGAAGTTCGCACGTCTTTAGGAAACGCATAGATCTTGTGCTTTCAATTGTTCATTATCTCAAATAGTATAACCCACTGCAATATATGCACATAGTTTTTTAAAAATAAGAAAATAACAAAACTATTTTTTATCAAATTCTCTAATAATATCTATACAATATTGTACGTTTTGTAAGGTTTGATTAAGGTATATTTGCTCTCATTTTTATGTTTTAAAAAGAAAAAAATTAGAAAAACCTTTGTACCAAAAGTTGTTTAGCATAATATATTGTATAGATATCTCTAATTGCTAAAATTATGTGAATTTGTGTAAAATTGTTCAGTCCCACACATTTTAAACTCGAAATCTAATATCAACCTTACATATGAAAATCAAATCTCAGCCACACATTCAGAACGTACAATTTCTCACAAGCATTTCAGTTTCTAAAATAGTAGTATATGCAATTCACAAAACTTCAGTTTGTTATTATCACTCGTCAGTTTGCAACGAACCTCTGTCTGGACTTTCAGTCAATACTAGGAAAGTAAACACTAGAATGGACTAGATTTACTCAATTTGAGACCAAATTTAGATTTTGAATGACAGGGTATGAAAAGTATAACAGACTGTTATGCAGTATAACTCATATCAAGCACTGAAGGTGTTTTCAACTTCGCAACATTTCAAGAGTACTCCAATATTGATAAAAGAATTCTAACTTATCATCCACATAAAAGCACAGAATATGATTCTTTCGAATTTGAAACCTCATTGCATGGTTCTTGTGTTTACAAATACTTGCGGCACATTCCAAAACAGAAAAGATGAACACAGTGAACTGCAAACACAGGCAATTAAATACTGTAACCCGGGAAGCTAGTTGGGGAAGTACCCAAACTATCAGCAAATAATCCCTCTAATTACCAGGAAGTGAAGACAGGATTTGAACAGCTATTATGCTTCTTGTGCCTCAGCAAAGTAATCTTGCCTGAAAATACAACAGAACGGAAAGGGAATAGTGATGTTACCAAAACTGAGGTTTACTAATTGCAAAGAAAATGAAACAGGTGACTAAAGCAACTGGAACACATTAGCATTGCTCTCTTTTTGATACAAACACGAACTCATTTCAGTTTCTTTAAAGGAATGAAGAGAAAGAAGAAGATTAATTACTGTAAAGAAAACTGAGGTCATTGAGCATTTACAAAAGACTGTAGGATACCGTAAAACATGAATATGACCAAGAATAACTGAAAGAATGTAGAGCTTTAAGCTTTGGTTCCATTTTTTTTTCTCTTCGAGCAGCGCGGCGGGGTGGGGGGTTTGGGGGTGATGTTCAATTATAGCTTTGATTCTTATAAATAATACTTGGCTATATAAGTGCACTATGGATCATTTGCGCATAGAGGTGAAAGAAATTTGTTTCTAACGACCATACTGAAATTATTTGATAACTAAAAACCCAAATGTCTTTGTGAGGTGAATATTCTTTAGTCATGTTCAACAATCTTAACTAAAAATTCACATCAGAGATTCAATCAACTCGGTTATTGAGACCTCTCAACTACTCGGAATAATAGGCTGTTTACACCATATTTTTCCATCATAAATACTTGAGTTTGGCACATTGAACTGTAGATTTGTTAATGCAAAATACACATATTTTCTTGTATTTTGGAATGAGTTGTGAGGGACTTTTGAATGGCTGTCTTTTGGAAAGATGGAATTTGGGCTCAGCTCATCCATTACTAACCCAGCAACAATGAACATATAATGCCAACAAACTGTAGTTTTACAAAATAAATAAGCATTGGAACGAATTATTGATATTACACTAGTGTCAAAACAATTTATGTAGATTAAAAGGCGCAGCAAGTTAAAGAAGCTCAGAGCTTTCCATGCTTGTTAGCTAAACTGAAATCTAAAAGCTGAGGAAGCGTAACCATAAATTACTAATACTATATGTTGGAAACAAAATGATGTAAAACTAACCCTAAGATGAGAATTTCCAAGATTCTTAATGGATTAATTTTACCAACATGTATGCGGATCAAAGTAGGAATTTTAACAGTTAATAGGTTTGATGGATTTTCAAGAATTGAATCAAGTGTAACAGTCCCAATTAATAATTCAACTTTACGATCAATAATTAAATCCCTAAGTGTTTAGCAAGTAATATGTTCAATATTGATTCGTACTCTACTCAAGCATGTGGAACACTCAATCTCAGTTATTTTGTGGACGACAGGCAAATCAGATAATATAATAGATAATAAGGCAGTTGAACACAAATATCTAATAGTGGAAAGAGTATACCGAATGTGAAGAAACCAGCGTAGATCTCGGAGTTGGGCCAGCAACTAAGAACTCAGCAATCAAAGCGAACAAAGACAGCAACAGAGCCAAAGAGGTTGGCAGATCTGACTGACGGCGGGTTGACGGCGAGCGGGGGCGGCGTCGTCGGCGAGGTGCGACGGGGTGGCCGGCGTCGGGATGCGCTGGTTGTAAGGAGGGGAAACAGCAGTGGTTGTCGGCGAGGTGGTGCTGGTTGAGGATTCAGGGATAGGGGAGGTGAGGTGCGGGATGACGGAAAGAGGGTGATCGACGGGGGAGAGGGAAAGAAGGGGCAACGGCATTTTGGGGGTGAGGGATTTGGTCTTTGGGAAAAGCGATGGAGATGGGTTCTTTTGAGTGGGAGTTGGGTGGCGACGGGAACTGGAGGTGGAGAATCGGAATTGAGGGAGGAAGGCAGATGATGGGTTCGGGAGAGTTGAAGAGGGGAGGGAGAAAAAGTGGGTTCGGCGGCCGAAGGTGGAGGAGATGGAAGGATTAGGGTTTTTTAATTGGGATTAGGAATTACGGTTTTGGAAGTGGTTTTATTTGGGGATTTTAATTTGAGGGATTTTAGAGTTAATCACTAACCCTAAAATTGTATTAGGATTTATCACAAACCCTAATTATTTTGGATCTCAGTTATATCACACAAAGGAGAGAATCACACAAAGGAGAGAGGAAGAGCAAAAACTCAACACAATTTTTCAAATCAAGAATGACATACTTTCTCATTAATCTCAAGGCCTATAAATAGGCTCAAAATACATCTTGATACAAATCTCAAAATATTCTCAAAATCTAAAAAATACAAAAAAGATTACATATGACTATAATTGCTAGAAACAAAAATGGTACTGAAATAAAAATCCTAAACTAAACAGGAAAGATGTCCTCATCACTCTCTCCGGGTAGGAGAGAGCTCGACCCAGTCGAGTCAAAACCAGTGATCCTATCATGGTGCTCCAAAAGATCTGGATCCAGTTGCGGGAGCCCCTCACGATCACTACAAGTGTCATCTAACTTCGGCTTGTTTTTCCACCTCACCAACTACTTGTGCATACCACCATCTCTTGTGGAGATTATCTGATCACCTAAAATATTATTCAATTTTTCTGTCGGTTGGTAAATAGTATCAGGTAAAGGGGTAAATGTGGGAATCTCATCATTAGGCTGCAGGGTAGGCTCATCTAGAAGAAAATTTCTAGGATTGAATTTTGAGCCTTCATAAAGTACTAGAACCTCAATATTGAAAGTCTTACTTATGCCAAAACCTTCAGAAAGGTCAACGACATAGGTACTATCATTGATTGCATGTAGAATCTTAAATGGACCTGCAACACGTATGTTCAAGTTCTTAACGGGTCCAACAGGAAATCGTTCCGGATGAATCCGAACCATCACCTCGTCACCAATATCAAAAGTTATAAATTTCCTTCTAGTATCTGCTATTAACTTGTAGTTAAAATTATTCTCATTAAGTTCCTTAAAAATTTCTCTATGCAAGTCATGAATGTTATATGCAAATGTGGGTGCAAACTCTGTGACTTTGTGATGTTCTAACAGGGGTAAAATCGATGGGTTGCCAAGTGACTTGGAAAGGAATGAGTGACTCGGAATACTCAATGGAGGTGACTGGACATGCTGAATACAATTGAGAGACTGATCATCCTCTTTTTCATCAAAGTCATCACTTATATTAGGTTCATAGGTAAACTCATTATCGGGCTTATCAGCGATGACTGCAGTACCCTCTACTATATTGATCCTATTTGGGCTGGGACAGTTGCCAGCAACATGGCCATATCCCTTACATTTATAGCACTTAGTGAAAGGATCAATCTTAGAATAGTCTCTTTCAGTGTTCTTACCCGTGTTGTCATTTCTATGTGAATAGAAATTTGAAGTATGTTTATTTGGGTAAGACTTATTAGGGTACTGAGGAGAGGAGTGCTCAGGTCTAGAGGGGTCAGGAGGATTCATTCTAGAGGAATGATCTATCGAATCGCTGGACTTGTAATGGAAACTAGCTTTAAGGGAATCCATATCGAGGACTAGGGCATAGGCTGCCGTTATTGAGTCCACATTTTCATGAATTAGCTCATTCCTCAGATCGGCTCGTAATCCAGTCCTGAACCTAAAGAGAGTTTGTTCTTTACTCTCTTTACCTAAAGTATTGCACCGAATAAGTCATCAAATTTATCAACATATTCTTGTGTGGATTTACTTCCTTGATAAAGTTGGTTCCACGAATCTAACAATCGGATGTGGAACGATAACGGTACATATCTCTCAGTGAACTTTTTCATGGCTTCCCAAGTGGCTATGCGTGCCAGGCCTCAACCTCTGCGAGCATGTTCAAGATTGGTCCGGTGTTGTTGAGCTTTACCCGTCAATTTCATAGTGGCAAATTTAACTTTAAGGACTTCGCTCATGTCAAACCACATAAAGTAGCGGTCCATGGCACGGATCCAATCGAGGTAAGCTTGGGGTTCCATGTGGCCTTCAAACTGGGGAACGTCAGCCTTAACGTTCTTCTTATATTGTTCGTCAAGGTCACGTTCTTGACGTTGATCGTCACGAACATTCCCTTAAGGGATCTGACGATTGGCATGAAGCTTAGGAACAATGGTTTGATTTAAATCCACTTTCTCAAGCCTCTGATTGATATTGGCAAGAGTTACTTGGATGGCAGCTAGGGTAGCGGAGATATCAGGATTGTCTATTTCAGGTCGAGGAAGTCTAGGGTTCCTAATTGGGTGATTTGGAAGAGATAAAAAAGGCTTTTCAGGATCTGTGATGGTGCTGCGAAGACGCATTCACCAAAGTGAAACTAGGGGTCGTGTGTGTCCTAATTTTTTTTTCTTTTTAATCAATCTGAAATGACCTCAAAATAAAAGAAAAAAATAAAAGACTACACAATCCTAAATGAATGCAAAATTGATGCCTACGATGCAAGAACTAGGGTTTTAAGAACCTTCGCTCTGATATCAAAATGTGTAAAACTAACCCTAAGATAGAGAATTTCCAAAATTCTTAATGGATTAATTTTACCAACATGTAAGTGCGGATCAGAGTGGAAATTTTAACAGTTAACAGGTTTGATGGATTTTCAAGAATTGAATCAAGTGTAACAGTCCCAATTAATAATTCAACCTTACGATCAATAATTAAATCCCTAAGTGTTTAGCAAGTAATAGGTTCAATATTGATTCGTACTCTACTCAAGCATGTGGAATACTCAATCTCAGTTATTTTGTGGACGACAGGCAAATCAGATAATATAATAGATAATAAGGCAGTTGAACACAAATATCTAATAGTGGAAAGAGTATACCGAATGCGAAGAAACCAGCGTAGATCTCGAAGTTGGGCCAGCAACTAAGAACTTAGCAATCAAAGTGAACAAAGGCAGCAACAGAGCCAAAGAGGTTGGCAGATCTGGCCGACGGCGGGTTGACGGCGAGCGGGGGCGGCATCGTCGGCAAGGTGCGACGAGGTGGCCGGCGTCGGGATGGTGCTGGTTGTAAGGAGGGGAAACAGCAGTGGTTGTCGGCGAGGTGGTGCTGGTTGAGGATTCAGGGATAGGGGAGGTGAGGTGTGGGATGACGGAAAGAGGGTGATCGACGGGGGAGAGGGAAAGAAGGGGCGACGACATTTTGGGGGTGAGGGATTTGGTCTTTGGGGAAAGCGATGGAGATGGGTTCTTTTGAGCGGGAATTGGGTGGCGACGGGAACTGGAGGTGGAGAATCGGGATTGAGGGAGGAAGGCAGATGATGGGTTCGGGAGAGTTGACGAGGGGAGGGAGAAAAAGTGGGTTTGGCGGCCGAAGGTGGAGGAGATGGAAGGATTAGGGTTTTTTAATCGGGATTAGGAATTAGGGTTTTGGAAGTGGTTTTATTTGGGAATTTTAATTTGATGGTAGATTTTAGAGTTAATCACTAACCCTAAAATTGTATTAGAATTTATCACAAACCCTAATTATTTTGGATCTCAGTTGTATCACACAAAGGAGAGACGAAGAGCAAAAACTCAACACAATTTTTTTAATCAAGAATGACATACTTTCTCATTAATCACAAGGCCTATAAATAGGCTCAAAATACATCTTAATACAAATCTCAAAATATTCTAAAAATCTAAAAATTACAAAAAAAGATTACATATGGCTATAATTGCTAGAAACAAAAATGGTACTGAAATAAAAATCCTAAACTAAACAGGAAAGATGTCATCATCACAAACATCCTGCACCATAGGTTTATTTTCCTAATTACAACAGCAACAACAAAGCCTTTTTTCCAACTATTTGGGGTCAACTATATGAATTTTTCATTCTTCTCGGTTTAGCGCAATATATTTTGTAAGGCCGTAAGCTATCATATATTTTCTCACCGTTTTCACCTAAGTTGAAGGCATCCCCTACCCTTAAGTCTATCCTCAATACTTATCAAATCACTATTTCTAACAGGGGCACATGTTCAAACCACCTGAAGCGATTTTCTCTTAATTTATCTTGGATAGGAGCTACCTTTACCATGTCTTGTATATGCTCGTTTTTTCTAATTATTGTTAGAAAAAATAAAAGTATGCAAAAAAGTGAAAGACTAATATCAAAGGATGTGATTAATGAGCTTACCGAATTTTGCGAGAAAGCTGATAAAGGCCTGTCCCAGCCATGGCAACATTAACACTAAAAAGGTTCCAATTTTTCTGCAATCCCATGAAAAGAGCACATAAAGTGAAAACAAAACTGAGAAGTAGGATAAACAAAGCATGTCTTGTATAGATCAATGAAATGAAATTCCCTTTTTCTTTTCTTTATAGATAAGTACTAAATTTGGAACTAAGACAAATGAATGAGCAGATGGAGAGAGAGAGAGTATTTATTTGTGAAATAAGTCACTAAACTATATAAAACAGAACTACCCATAAACCAGGACAGCTACAAGTGTCTAGAGTTCTGTGGAAAAGCATATTGATGAGTTATATATTCAAGTTTTTGTAGGTGGAGGCAGCAAAGGGTGGTTAAGTAGTGGGGTGGGCTTTCCTGGTATGTCGTATTATTGTCTTTTCTTTCCTAGCTACTTTGGCAAGTTGAATCCAAAACTAAGAGATCAGTGGTTGTTTTTCTCAATATTTTTTAGCCTATCGGTTCTATTTCTTGAAATCAACAGTAGCTAAGGAGGGCTGGGTTCCTTATTGAGGCGTAATCTGGGACCAAAGAGGTATTGCCTTCACAACGAAGCAATGAAGAGATTGATGTTGAATTGTGGATGGATAAAAAATAATTGAGCAATGAGAGTTCTCAGTTATCATATGGCCATAATGCTAAGATGTAAGGAATTTGTTGACGATGTTTAAATTTTTACTATTTTTTGTGTATCAAATTATGTGTGAAATAACATGTTTGTAACACTTATGTAGGGTATGTTCTGTGCTATACATATATACATATATAGGCCTATAAACTACAGTGAAAGGAAGTAAGAACTTACTGGTGTAATCACCATACTGTATCGAGACCAGATAACTCCAGTGCATGTAACAGCTGGATATCAAACAAGTTAATGTTTTATCTAAAAACTAGCCAGAGTTGAAAAGTTCTAACTAACAAAGAACTAACAGATACGAACTTCAAATATCACATACAACTTACCTACTTGCTGGGGATATGAGATCTTCTCTGGTGGCTTGGCAAAGTCAGCAATATTCGCAATGCTGATACCCCATTTAAAAGTTGGAGCCCAAAAATGAACTGCAGAGATGCATTTGTTACTACTAGGACTCAGAAACCAACACTAGTTGCACCAATACCAAGCAGAGTCAAAACTGACCAGTAGTAACTTTCTGCTTAGAAGAAAAACCACTATATGACTAGTTTACTACAAGTTTTCATCAAATAGAACGAGATAATTGTCAGTGACTGCAAATGCAAGAAAAAATAAACAGAGATTACAAAATTTGAAAACTTAACGGTTCAAGATTCAACTTCGAAAACTGTTTTCCCTTATTATGAATGATATACGCAAACAGGAAAAAAACACATGCAGGGGTAATATCTAGTTAATTTTTCTGCCAGTATAGTGATTGCTGAATAGAATGCCGAATTAATGCATCAAATTACTTAGCTAAATTCACCCACAGTACAAGATGATTTTTTTTTACCATGTAGCAATGAGGACAGTTGTACTTTTCTCAATTCTCAAGCCTCAAGGTAACAATTTAAGATTGAATTTCCAGTAAAAGATCAATTAACTTGCAGCTGTGAATCTAAACTACTTTTTTTCAGTGTAGCGACTTCTTTTACCTTAATTCAGTGAATGCTATTAATGATTTCAACTTAAAATGAAACTAAAGGATAACAATTGAAACCATTGTTATAAAGGGAGCAGAGAAAGAGAGAAAGGGAGACTTGTTTTGGGGCCAGCAGGGTGGTTCCATAGTGCTTGAAACTTTGACGCCATCAAATTTGTATTTCTTTAGTTTTCCTTTGAATACCTCCTACCATTTTCCACAAACAAACTCAGTGTTGATATCCAACAATAAAAAAAATGATCTGAAAAATTACTGATAAGAAAACAACGAAATTTAAGATAGCAACTGAATTAGAAGTATGCTTACAAGAACACAAATTAACCCAAAAAATAAAGGGACTCAAAAAAAATTGGGACTAATTTGTAATAACATGTATGTCATAAAAAATCTGGCAGGTGATGATACGACCAAGAAGATTAAAGATCTTTATGCAGCCGTCGGTGCTTCGAACTACAAGGCAGACTCACAGGAGGAAGGGGGGACACCAGCTGGGGAGTGATTAGCGGAGGAGGTGGAGGATTTTGCAATTTTTTGGGAATGTTCCGGTGTTAGGAACTTTTTGTTTCATCTGTAATTATTTCTTGTTTGGGGTAGGAGACTCATGTATATAGGATGGGTGCTCTCTTTTTGATCGGGGGATGAGTATCATGGCCCAATGTTGGGACGCATGAATATCATCGCCCCTGCATGGTTGTATGTCTTATTAAAATCTCTTTAATGAAGCGCGGGAACTAGTACCCACCGTTTTCAATCAAAAATAAAAACATGTATGTCATAACATACACAAAATTAATGTAGCTGACAACTCGAAAACATTGTTATTTTACATATAACAAATCACAATTTACAAACTCAAACATCGGGATCAATAACAACAGACAGATCCAAATATTTACTCGGCCAAAATCTCGATCGATAGGCACCACATCTTGAAATTGGTTGATTCACATGACTCCATAGAATTCATTTCCATCATATTGTCCCTAATCGCGTTCCCCAATCATCAAATTAGTTCACCTAACATCAATTTGTTTCTAATCCCAATTTCTAATTATCAAATTACTTCACCTACCACCGTTCGAATTCGTCGAATCAAAGTCTTGAAAGAATTTTGTGTTGTTTATTTGTTTTTATCACCTTCATTTCTGTGTTCTTGCAACTCAAACATACTAACAAACCCATGAAATTCTGAACAGATTCAATATATAGTTTTCAAATTTAATGAATTTTAATCTGACTCTAAAAATTAAAACCCTAAAAGAATCTGAGGAAGAAAATGTAAGATTTTGAAAAACCCTAAAAAATTATGAGGAAAAGATTGATACCTGAAAAACGATGGCAGACGAACGAATCGACCAGATAGAATTAGAGCTGGATTTGACCTAAAAACAAAATGGACGAATAATTGCGTTATCGATTTCAATTAAAAATTATACGAATGATTGCACGTGCAATTTTTTTTGGGTTGAATTTTCTTAGAAACGTTTGGGCTTGGGCTGAATTTTAATCATTTAGTTTGTTGGGCCTTTATAAGGGCCTTACTTCAAACTATACTATAAGGTGGGGTTTCATTTACCATCTTTGGAAAAAGTTCATAGTACATTTACATGAAGTTTACTTTTTTTTTGTCTTTTACGAAAAAAAAAAATCATTATTAAAAAAAATTTCGTTTTTATTTTTTGTCTTTTAAAGAGAAATTGTTATTGAGTTGTGAAATTTGACAAATATGATAGAAATTAAGAAGTTGCACATGTCAAAGTTTTTTTTCTGAGACTAGGTTGAATCCAGATGCAAACAGGAACTCAAGAGTATTTACCAATGTACTACGACAAGTCAGCAACACCTCTTTGTCCTGGACTAGTTATGAATCTTCATAATACTTTATACGCTGTCAACCCAGAAGTTAGACCCCTAATGCCTATATCTCTTGATACTGTAGGATGCAGGTAGTGTATGCATATACTAGTGTTACCATGTGCAAATTGCACAGCCTAAAATAGTTTTAAGAGACTCGTAAAATTATATAGACCTTCAAAAAATATGAGAGAACTATGTTTGCCCGTTGACACGTGCCTACGGCACGTCTTCGGAACGGTGCACATTGTTTGATCATATAAAATAGTTTTGGAGGTCCAACAAATTAATTGAAGTAGTAAATATATTATATGAGAAACTTTTGGGATCCAGCAAAAAACATATTATATGATTTTTTTTTTGAATTATTTTTGAAGTTTTTGATTTTTATTTATTTTTAATTTTAAATTTTTAAAAATTTTTATTCTCTTAATTTTTTGAATAGAAGAGGGAGGGGGAGAGAGAAAAAAAAAATAATTAAATAAATATATGAGTTGTTTTGGGTGGGGGATTTGAATTTGAGTTTTGGGGGGGAAAATATGTTTTGTGAGGTTAGATCTGGACCTTTAATTTTTGGGGGAATTGAAGGAGAGCCACTTGATAGCTTTCTTTGTGTTTTATTATATAGACTAGATTTGCCCGTGGGCACGTGCCTACGGCACATCTTCGGAACGATACAAAATACGAAAAGCCATGTAAACAGTAAAATAATAATTATGTAGCTCAAGTCTATGTTTCTATTAGTATATGACAATAATTAGTTATAAATAAAAGTCTATGTTTCCATTAGTATATATTGAAAAATAATTATAAATAGGGCTATAAAATCTAACTTCTTAGGACTTTAAGTGTGGAAAATAATAAATTTAATTGTTGAAGAGATATTTGCTATTAAAAATTCTGAAAATTTACAAAACTGAAATCTTAAAATCTAAATTTCTAAGTAAATAAAGAAAGAATGGAATAGAGAGAGAGAGAGAGAGAGAGAGAGAGAGAGAGAAATATGAAAAAGTAAAGAGAGGAGAGAGAGAGAGTTTTTTAGCAGGAAAAATTTGGTTTTTGGGTTTGAAATTTTGGAGGGAAAATGTGTTTTGTGAGGTTTGATATGGGCCTTTGATTTTGGGGGGATTGATTGTGAGCCACTTGATAGCTTTCTTTGTAATTTATTATATAGATTGGTTGCTAGTGGGGTGGATTTTTTGAGGAAATGTGGAAGGAGTTTTTTGGATGAATTTTGAATTTTAAATTAGGGTTTTCAAATTCAAAATAGATTGGGGGTGTGGAGGGAAAGATTTTGATGAGTTTTGAATTTCAAATCAGATTTTGAAAATTCAAATCGTATTTCGGGGAGTGTGGAGAGGAGATTTGGACGAATTTTGAATTTCAAATTAGAGTTTTTATAAATTCAAATTAAATGGGAGTGATTGTGGGCTTTGATGAGGGCTTTTGTTCGTATATAAGGATACATTTTGAGTTGCATTAAAATAGATCTTCATTGAGCGTTGGTGATGGTGCTAATTCTCACTGAGGCGGTGTATGAATTTGTCGACATCGTTAGGGTTAATGTGCGAGTTGTCAATATGGTGGTGGATGTACGAGCTGTGACTGTTGTGGTAGATGTGCAAGTCGTCGCCAGTATGGTTGATACTGTAGGAAAACTGAGGATCTTGTTGAGTCTTCAACTTAATCAACACAAACCACCAAACAAAACTAGATCACACCAATCACACAAAGCATACAAGAATTGTTCCGGTTGGGGTTTTCGCCTAAATCCGGGAGAAGAAGAACCGAGATGTTATTTCAACTAGAGAAGATACAAAAATATTACAATTCTCACCACGACCCTCTCTCAAGCCTAGCTGGAACTTCGTTATTGTTTACAATGGAGAAATCTCTCACCCTCTCAGATGAAGTACTATCTTCTTTTATTCAGTACTCAATAGAATCATATCGTTCTAGGATCCATTTACATTGTATTTATAGATTTAGAGAAATTCAGTTTGATACACTTGATACATTAACCATCCGATTATTAGTGAAGAGATAACCCTGCATTGAGACCCGTACGATCTGACTTGAAGACGAAGTTGGGCTTCTCACGAATCTCCAAGACCCGACCCAAATAACTCATCAGCGCCGCGGGCAGTCGACCATACACAACAGACAGTCGACCGTTTCCCTCTCGAGAACCCTGTACAGTCAGGCCAGTCGACCGACCCCAAGTGCGGTTGACCGCAACTCCACCTATTTGCTTCTGCTAACTATTTTTCTTCTTCTTCGATGCCTCTCTTAGATCCATCTCAACGCTTCATCGCTTTCTTCATCGGACATGTGTATGCAAGACATACAAACCTAACAATCTCCACCTTGGATTGCATACTCATGAATCCATACCTGTGTGATTTAAAACTCCTAGATCTTTCTTCTCTGCTTTGTAAAGAACACGTTTCTATGGCTTCTTCTGCTAGTTGAAATCTACTTCCACCTATTTTCCGCCAGCTGTATGCCCCCTCACGAGCACATCTCAGTAGATGTTATCATAGAGGTGCCACCTCCACACGAACTCCACCTACATTAAGGCTATCTCCACCTTCCAACGATATTCGAACGTTGCAGTCTCGATTAGGTAATTCTTATGATGGCTTACTAGATAATGCTTTATGAACAATGTGCTTCCATACACTCCGTCGAATTTTCTGCTCCCACAAAGCTGGTAGAGGTTGTGTTGATCCTACTCAATCTCTCTCTTACCCTTCATTACCTTATGACGACTATCCTAAACTATCAGAACTCCACATCGAGCTATGTACCTACAGCCACGAGCATCAAGAGTCCTAAGGATATCGAAGGAATATGCATGACCTCTTCTAGCGTAAGCCATTTACCATCTGAATTCTCTAATTCAACTATTCCCTCACCCCCTACTTCACAAATCTTCTATCTAGCCGTTCTCACACTACGACCTGTTGATAACTTGTAAGTAGAAAACATCTCCCTCTTGGAACAAATATGAGAAAATTTTCTGAATCAAGATACTAACTTGAATCTACATCTGAAGAACTTGAAACAAGAAGACATAGGTCGAAGTTACACCTGATTTACCTGAATCAGTAATGTTGACTACATTGGCTTGATCACCACCTTTAGTAACACTCTTCGGACTCAACCACTTGCGAAAGTCTCTCTTATAATGCCCAACTTCTCTACAATAGTTGCAATGAATCTTATCCTTGTGTGTCGCATCCATTCTAATTGAAGTATCACCATCCACCGCAAAATATCCTATAGAAATAGACCCTCCTCTATGAGTCTCTTTTCTTAGTTCATCTTCCTTCAGACCCTTAATCATCCCGGCTACTGTAAGTATTTTCTTGGATGATTTCTCATGTATCATGGTAGTTATCAAGTGATTATAAGAAGTTGGCAGCGAATAAATCAAGTTGAAAGCTTTATCCTCTTTGCTAAGATCATCAGCGTTAATCACCTTCAGTTCATATATTACTTTATTGAACTCCACAACATGATATTGAAAATGAGTACCTTCCTTCATTGAGAACCTAAACAACTTCCTCTTCCAATACATTCGATCTAGCAACGACGACCCCGAGTAGTCAGACTTAAGTCTCGCCCATAGACTCGCCACACTTTTCTCCTAAAAAATATTACACTTGACTTTTCCACCAATTGCAGCCGAATTAAACTAAATACCTTCAAACAAATTCCATCCCACTTCTCCTGATTCATATTGGTTAGCTTCTTCTCTTCTAGGTCAATGTGCAAGTCCTTCCGAACCAAAATATCATACATGTCCACCTTCCATAGATTGAAATTGATCTTGTCATCAAACTGCATGATCTTCGTCTTTTGATCTGTCATCTTCTCTAAGGAACTCTAATAAACCCACAAACCTGATTGTTTTGATATCACTTGTTAGAGAAACTGAGTATCTAATTGAGTCTTCGACACAATCAATACAAACCACCAAGCAAAACTAGATCACACAAATCACACAAAGCACACAAGAATTATTCCGGTTGGGGCTTTCGCCTTAATCCGGACGAGAAAGAACCTAGATATTATTTCAACTAGAGAAGATACAAGAATGTTACAATTCTCACCACGACCCTCTCTCAAACCTAACTGAAACTTGGATATTGTTTACAATGGAAAAATCTCTCACCCTCTCAGATGAAGTACTCTTTTTTTCTATGCAGCACTCAATAGAATAATATCGTTCTAGGAGCTGTTTACATTGTATTTATAGATCTAGAGATAACCTAGTTTGATACACTTGATACATTAACCATCTGATTACTACTGAAGATATAACCCTGCATTGAGAGCCGTACGATTTGACTTGAAGACGAAGTTGGGCTTCTCACGAATCTCTAAGACCCTACCCAAACAACCTCTCAACACCGCGGGCGGTCGACCGTACACAACAGACGGTCCACCGTTCCCCTCTCGAGAACCCTGTACAGTCGGGCCGGTGACCGACCCCAAGTGCGGTCGACCGCAACTCCACCTGTTTGCTTATGCTGACTACTTTTCTTCTTCTTCGATGCCTTGCTTCGATCCATCTCAATGCTTCATCATCTTCTTCATCGGACATGTGTATGCAAGACATATGCGCAAGTCGTCGTTAGTTTGAGAGTTTGAGCAAGTTGTTGCTGTGATGAGAGAGGTGTGAGCCGTTACAGGTCTGGTGATGGCCAAGCCGTCACAGAGATAGTGTTTGGGCTAGTCATCATCGATGTCGCGAACGGAAAAACTACCACCATGTCGGTGAATGAGCTTATTGTTCCGGGTTAGAGAAGAGACAAGTCGTCACCGGATGGGTGGAGTGGTAATTCGTTATCAGAATAGAGATTTGGCAAGTCGTTTCTATTGTGTTGTACTACAATGTGTCACTGAATGGGGTTTGGGAAGTCGTCTCTGGAGTAGTGTTCGGATTAGCCGTTGCTTGAAGGTGAAATGGCAAGTTGACATTATGATTGTTCTTCAATGAGTTGTCAACTGATTGATCAAAAGGAAACTAGGATGCGCCACATCTGATAGGTGGGAGAACATGTTGCAAGTGTTTTTGTCCATAAGTGTAGTTTGGGGAGGGACAAGTTAATGTTGTAGGCTTAGCTGTGTAATGATTTTCTGTTGTTTCGTTTTGGGAACAGTTAGATGTAATGTATATGTATACTTTGTTTCGTTAATTATTTATTAATGAAGTAGGGACGCGGTCACATTTTTCTTATTTAAAAAAATAAATTTTAAAATAATAATAATAATAATAATAATAATAATAATAATAATAAAAACTTTGGAGTATTGGTTTTGTGGCAGGTCTTTCACACATTAAGAGTATTTAGATGAATTTTTACCGTACTGACCCACTTTTTGAAAAGATTTGGCGCTCTGACCCACTTCCGAAAACAATTAGCGATCTGACCCAGTTTTGGACACGTTGGTATAAGCCGTTATTGGAAATAACGACATAGGTTATTTACGTGCCGTTATTTCCAATTACGGCATTTATTTTTTTTAAAAAAATCTCATGCCATTTTTTGGAGTAACGGCATAGGTTATTTTTATTTGAAGAAGCATATAGTCTCAATTGTGAGAAAAAATTGCAAGCCTGAAAATTCGAATATCATATGTTGTTCTTTATAAAAACAACATGCTCATAACTGATGCCGTTATTTTGAATAACGGCAGCAATTATTTGGAAATAGCTCATCATCATCCTCGCAACTTCTTTTCCAGAGTTCGATGCATTGAGAATAGATCTTCAATTTCTTTTATACCTGCAAAGAAGTCCTTCACTGGGAGTTTATTTTCAGAACGAAACAATTTCTTTTATACCTGCAAATTAAGCTCATTTTGCTGCTCAGCTTCTGAAGCAATGCTTCCTGTGGAGGAATATCAAGTAGGCCATCTGTGCATAGGTCGTCATCTAACACTTCATTTCAGTTTCTGTACATTCGAACAAGAGGTTCAGTAGATGGTTGGTCAAATTCATCTTCTGAGTCCATAGAGTCCATAGAGTCATCGTCATCCTTGTCATCACTGCCCCTATCAGTACTCCTCCTGCCATGGTCGCCTCTCTCATTTGTGGAGGCCTTCTCTCCTTCCTCTTCCAACCCTGGAATACCCTCCTCCTCTCTCAGGAGGCCAATATCATCAGTGTTTTCCAATTCGTGGCTCAAACATTTTCTATCGTGAAAGGACAATTGATTGTCTATTGGATGGAATAGGCCAAAATAACGATGACATTGCTTAGCGATGATAGTCAAGGTCAAATGAAGAAGTAACTGATGCCGTTATTCAATATAATAGCATCATTTATGAGCATGCCGTTATTCAAAATAACAACATCAGTTATGAGCATGCCGTTTTTAGAAAGAACGACATATGATATTTGAATTTTTAAACTTGCAATTTTTTCTCACAATTGAGACTATATGCTTCTTCAAATAAAAATAATCTATGCCAATACTCCAAAAATGGCATGAGATTTTTTTTAAAAATAGACGCTCTTATTGGAAATAACGGCACGTAAATAACCTACGCCGTTATTTCCAATGACTTATGCTGACATGTCCAAAACTGGGTCAGATCGATAATTATTTTTGGAAGTGGGTCAGAGCGCCAAATATTTTCAAAAAGTGGGTCAGTATGGCAAAAAATTCTATTTAGATTAGCTCTCTACCCTGAGTAATTTGCTTGTCTAACTTGAGCATGCACTGTGTTAGAGGGGAAGAGATTTGTATATGAAACGTTTGCTCGTCGTCCTGGTCGTGTTTAGACTACTGAGAAGAGAAGGATGACTCATGGATTAAAGATCTTCCACTAATCACTATGCTGCGAACTCCTGCATAATTGTCTCCAAAAATCATAATGTTTGCTCCACATCTTCAATTGATGCCCAATGCAAGAACAAAATACTGTCGAGTACATACGGACTTGGCCTTGTCCCTATCTATATATGATCCTAACAAGACTCCTGTGTTGGGTTTATGTCTTGTATACGAGATTGGATAAGAAGACAATAAGACGATGGAGAGAAGGCAATTGGAAACGGAGTAGAGGCAAGAAACAGTCAGCAGAAGGCAATAGTGGAGTTGCGGTTGACTGGACCTTGGGGTCAGTCGACCGCTTTACTACAGCGAGACAGCATTCGACTGCGCGGTCGACCGGTTTGCCCTCGAGTGGACTTCAGAAGGTTGCGGTCGACCGTACCTTGGGGGTAGGTCGACCGACAGCGGCGCTGATGGGTTTTCGGGTTTGAATCTAGGTGATTCGTGAATAGCCCAACTTGCTCTTCAAGTTAGATCGTGTGGCTCCTATCGTAAGGTTATCTCTTATGTACTATCCAATGGCTATTGTAACAAGATATCAACTTAGGGTTTATCTCTAGATCTGTATAAACAATTGTAACGGCTCATAGATCCATGATGATTCTATTTGTGTCGAATAGAAGAATAAAGTACTTCATCTGAGAGGGTGAGAGAGTTCAACATTGTAAGCAGCATCAAGTTCCATTAGGCTTGAGAGAGAGTCGTGGTGAGAATTGTAATATTCTTGTATCTTCTCTAGTTGAATAATATCTTGGTTCTTCCTCCCCCAGATTAAGGCGAAAGCCTCAACCGGGACAACTCTTGTGTGTTTTGTGTGTTTGGTGTGATCTAGTCTTGCTTGGTGGTGTGTGTTGATTGTGTTAAAGACTCAACAAGATCCTCATAATTTCCTAACAAGTGGTATCAGAGCAATCAGGATTCGTGGGTTTGTTCGAGTTCCTTGGAGATGGTAGATCAAAAGACGAAGATCAAGCGGTTTGACCATAAGATCAACTTCAATCTATGCAAGGTGGACATGTATGATATTTTGGTTCAGAAGGACTTGCACCTTGCCCTAGAAGAGAAGAAGCCAACCGACATGCAGCAAGAGAAGTGGGATGAGATTTATTTGAAGGCCTTGAGTTTAATCCGGTTGCAATTGGCGGACGAAGTCAAATGTAATATCCATGAGGAGAAAAGTGTGGCGAGTCTATGGGCGAGACTCAAAACTGACTACTCGGGATCGTCGTTGATAGATCGGATGTATTGGAAAAGGAAGCTGTTTAGGTTCTCAATGAAGGAAGGTACCCATCTTCAAGATCATATTGTGGAGTTCAATAAGGTAATATCTGAACTGAAGGCGATTAACGCTGATGATCTTAGCGAAGAGGATAAAGCTTTCAACTTGATTTATTCACTGCCAACCTCTTATGATCACTTGATAACTACCATGCTATATGGGAAATCGGCCAAAGAGATAATTACTGTAGCCGGGGTGATTAAGGGTCTGAAGGAAGATGAACTAAGAAAGGAGACTCATAAAGGAGGGTCTATTTCTTTAGGGTGTTTTGCGGTGAATGGTGATACTTCAATTGGAAGGGATGCGACACACAAGGGTAAGATTCGTTGCCATTACTGTAAAGGAGTTGGGCATTATAAGAGGTCTGTTACAAGTGGTTGAGTCAGAAGAGTGCTACTAAAGAAGGAGAACAAACCCATATAGTCAGCGCAACTGAGTCAAGTAATAATGTTGACCGTTGTCTTCTTGTTTCAAGTTCTTCAGATGTGGATTCAAGTTGGTATCTTGATTTGGAAAGTTCTTCTCATATTTGCTCCGAGAGGGAGATATTTTCTACTTACAAGTCATCAACATTCCGTAGTGTGAGAACGGGGAGTGGTGAGATTTGTGAAGTGGTGGGTGAGGGAACAGTTGAATTGGAGACGCCAGATGATAAAAGGATCACAGTAGAAGAGGTCATGCATATTCCTTCGATACAGAAGAATCTTATATCCTTGGGTACTCTTGATGCTCGTGGCTTCAGGTACACAGCTCGAGGTGGAGTTTTGATAGTTTGGGATAGTCGCCGTAAGGTAATGAAGGGTAATAGGGGGATTGGGCAGGGTCATCACAACCTCTACCAGCTTTGTGGGAGCAGAAAAACTCGGTCGAGTGTATGGAAGCTCATTGTTCCTAAAGTATTATCTAGTAAGCCGTCACTAGAATTACCGATGCGAGACTGCAACGTTCGAATACCATTGGAAGGTGGAGAAACCCTTGATGTAGGTGGAGTTCGTGTGGAGGGTGGCACCTCCATGTTACATCTACATGGGTATGCCCTTGAGGGGGGCATACAGCTGGAGGAAAACAGGTGGAAGTTTGTTCAACTAGCAGGAGAAGCCATTGAAATATGTTGTTTACAAAGCGGAGAAGAAAGATCTAGAAGAGTTTTAAATCACACAGGTCTGGATTCATGCGTATGCAATCCAATTAAGGTGGAGATTGTTGGGTTTATGTCTTGAATACGAGATTGGATAAGAAGACGATAAGACGATGGAGAGACAAAGGCGATTGGAAATGGAGTGGAGGCAAGAAACAGTCAGCAGAAGGCAACAGTGGAGTTGCGGTCGACTGGACCTTGGGGTCGGTCGACCGCTTTACTGCAGTGAGACAGCGGTCGACCGGTTTGCTCTCGGGTGGACTTCAGAAGGTTGCGGTCGACCGTACCTTGCCGGTAGGTCGACCGACAGCGGCGCTGATGGGTTTTCGGGTTTGAATCTAGGTGATTCGTGAATAGCCCAACTTGCTTTTCAAGTTAGATCATGTGGCTCCTATCGTAAGGTTATCTCCTATCGTAGGGTTATCTCTTTAGTCCAATTTTTTAGTATATATACTAGAAAAAACTTTCCCCATTTTCGATATGGGACTATCCATTTTCTCCAAGTTTCCAACTTAGTATATTTCGAGTACCCAACTTTGGACCAACATTTCTCATTCATAAGGAATTCGTTTTTGGCAAATGAGTACACCACGGAATACTACTCGACGAGAGGATCGCAATCCAATTATTTTCTGGCACCGCCGGTGGCTGGAGCCTGCCGGAATCCGGCCCGGAAAATCAGCAAAAATTAATTCCAACAGAGTTCAAGTGGATGGACCCTATCTTCGGTTATCACTTGATCGATCTAATCTTCCAAAGTAAACAAAGTAATAGCCAAAATAATAACAACATAAGCTGAAACATATTGCCAATAAACCATAAAATTTTCATTCTTCTTATACTTATTTTTTCTCTTTTTGACTTTACCCTTTACTTTATTAATTCCCTTTCTTTTTAAGTCCAAACAAAACAGCAACAGTCCTACGCTTCTTTAGATCGGGACCGTCGGATAGATTGCTCTGTGCTTCGTGCAGCACCGACACTGGTGTATCAGAGCTGGAGATCATCTCATATGCTGAATCACAGCCATCCATCGCCATCATCTCGCTCATCAGGCACATACATGCTGATAATCTCTCCTATTAACAAAAAAAAAAAAAAAAAAAAGAAACTGATGAATAGGAGATCAACAAATTGAAAATTGCAAAAACATACACAAATGTAGCATACTTCATTTACAAACTGAGAAGAGGAGATGGCACACTGGAAGGAAAGGAGTTGGACGGGGAAAAGTTCATCGGCGGCAAAGAGAAGCGCCGATGCAGCTATTGTTGACGGTTTAAAGTCCAGAATCTTAATATCTGAATTTACAAAAATTAAGAAACTAATTTAGAGCAATTAAGTTTCGCGCAGTTAGGAAATAAAACTTCTCTCACCAAATTTATTTTCTAACTGTAGAAAACTCCTGTTATCATAACTTAACCTCATTTCAGAACAGAACAGCTCTGAAAAAAGAGAGTTTGATCATCATCTATATATCTGTTACCATTTTGGGTCTTGAAGATCATTTCAAGAGCGCGATTCTTGAGTGCTTCAAGAAGAGGAGGCTGATCAGGCATAAAGAAAGACATGAAATAATTGATGAAGCAGAATGGTGTGATAGATCGCATTCGCCATTCTAAAGTGTCCAGCACTAGCATCTCCATTCTTTTGATGGTTTGAGCATCGAATATGAAATCAGTGAGAGAGAAATTGATCTTCTTCATCTTAGAAGCAAGAGAAAGGCATGCAATAGATAGAAGACGTAAGACCCATGGCTTTCCACTCTGTAACACAAAAATTTATCAAAAAATGATCATATTATACAGAAAATAGTAGTAAAAGAACTTCTCAGGAAAAAAAATGATCATATCATACCGGAATTTCTCGTTTGGAGAGGAATCGGTCCACGTAGTTAACCGCAAGGTACGTCAAGAATGGATCGAAATTGCAAGTGATCTAGGTGAATGAACAAAAAAAAAAAAATTTGAATGAATTCTTGATTTGTTGATATATTGACCTTTACTACTATATTTGAAGTAATACTTGTTTTGTTACCTGCAAGATCAAAGAAACCGCATTTTGGCGGGAGGATTGATCTGCATTTCCTGCAAAGGAGCTCATGTGATCGGATTCTCCATTGAAGAGGTCGGTGATTGAGTCATCGTTGTTGAGGAGTGGGTTCTCGAGATCAAACTCCATAGAGAGGCAGAGAGAAGAAAAGAGAGTGATTGCTTTTATAAAGAGAGGTACCTACTCTCTGCAATAAGAAACTTCATTTTCACTCTCCCCTTTCTTTCTTATAGTCTATTACATAGGGGTTTGAAATTTCAAAAAATATGAGAGAAATTATGAAATTATAAAGCCTAAAACAAGAAGAAGTTACTTCATTTTAGAGCTAATTGTCACCCTAACACACTTTTTACAAATATTTGTCAAAACGACAATGTTTTAAAAATAATTGCACTTGTGACCCAGTCTGCTTTTAAATTTCTATATTACTTTTTCTATAATTTTCTATAGGATGTGTGACATTTTATTAAATTTCAAAAAAAAAAATTGGGTTTTAGAATAATTTCTACTTTTTAGATTAAATCTTTAGTTTCTTATTCTACAAGTTATAAATTAGTATTTAATCTAGAAAAAAATGTAGAAATTAAGTAAAAATTACTTATTCTGAATTGGCTCTGTACCAACAAGAAGTGAAGTGTGATATAGTAGTGCCTGCAAATAAAAACCAAAAAAGTATCAAAAAACTTCAAAGATGATAACCTTCAGTAAAATAATAATCTTGAAAATAATGTGCATTATCAATCTAAAAAATATTGAAGTAATCAAGCATAACTTCAAGATCTCTCATGGCTTCTGATTCTGTTTCTGATACTTCACTATCATATGAGGGTTCTTCTATATATTCATTTTCTTCCAAAATATGTTCATTTTCTTCTAGAAATTTTCTATATGATGTTGTAGGACTCTAGATGTAGCTCCTAAATCCTTCATTTTCATAGAATAATAAAGATCTCTGGGTGGTCTCGCATAATTTCTCAATATATTGTAAAAATAAAGCATTCTTGGATTATTTTGGAAGATCTGAGAGTAAACTCTCTTTGTAGGTAGTTAGTTGTATGGATGTGAAGTTTCCCTCTTGTGTGTCTATTTTTGTGATTTCACTTGTATTTTGTGGATTAATAGGTTCACTCCTTTCACTCATTTTCTCAATATATTCTGTATCTATATGGTGGTAAAATATAATCTAAAGACCACCTATTTGCAACTATAATTGGTAAAATGCTTCTTTTAATTGCTGCACGGTCTCTTTTAGGAAAACTATATAATGTTATATTTGCTGTACTGTATTTTCCATCCTGTGAAAGCAAAGTTATTAGTTTCTTGATAAGAAATCTGCTAGAATGTTATCTTTTCCTTTTATATTTTCTATTGGAAAGTCATAATGTGCTAACTCCATTTTCCATCTTATCAATCTTTTATTTGCTATAGTTGGGTCTATTATTTTGTTAATCCAACTCTTTGTTTGTGTAATATCCGTCCTTACTGTGAATTTTGTATGTATTATGAATAATTTACTTTTTTAATAACTTTTAAGATTGATAATAATTCTTTTTCATTTATATGGTAATTTTGTTGGGTCTGTGTGAATGACCATCTAGTATATCTAGCTTGTCTTTCCTCTTTTTCACCTATTTCCATAAATTTTAATACTACTCCCAAATTATCTTCACATGCATTTATTTCTATTATCCATGAGCATTCCTCAACAGGCAATCTTAGCTTATTTAATTCTGAAGTTTGTTATTTTAATATTTTAAGTTTTTCTTCATCCTCTGGGGTCCATTCCCATTTCTTAAACTTTTTTAGTTTTTTTTGTAACCAAATTTTTTTTGCTGATAAATTCGGTATGTATCATTTTCTTTGATTTAGTAGTCCAATTATGTCTTGCACATCTCTATTTTCTTTTAGGACATTAGGAAATGTCTTCTTTTTTTTCTGCTATATGTGGTTGTAGTTCTACTCCTTCATATGATAATTTTGTTCCTAAGAATTATATCCTAGTTTTGAAAATTTTCATTTTCTTTTTTGATAGTATAATACTTGCATTTTTTTTTACTATTTCGATGAATTTTAGTAAATGCTCTTTATATTGTTCTTTGTTTTCGGATCCTATTAGAATATCATCTACATATACTAGTATGAAATTATTGTATTTTTCAAATATCTTATCCATATATTCTTGAAATACCCCTGTGTTAGGATTGTGTCTTGTATACTCGTTGTTCAGATTAAAGAAGGTAATATGAGGCACGAAGGTTGAAGCGTCGAAGTGAGAAGAAGGAGAAACAGCAACAGCATGGGTGCAGGCATAGTTGCGGTAGACCGGTCATGGTGACAGTCGACCGCACCCCCGACCGCTCATTGTACATGGATTGTCTGAGAGTGGTACGGTCGACCGATTTTGTTGGACGGTCGACCACCTGCGGCGCTGATTCGTTTTTGGGCTTCGATTTGTTAGGTCGGTTCAGCCCAATCTTCAACTCCAAGTTAGATCGTGCGGCTCTTATTTAGTTACTTCTTTTCAGGTTATATCGGACGACTGAGGATCAAGATTAGACCTAGGTTTTCTTTCTATTCTTCTATATATATTGTAAACTCCTCCAATATGAGAGGTAGTACTTCATAGATTTTTTTTCTCCATTGCAAAGAGAGGCTCGAGAGAGAAATAGTTCTTGGTGGGTGAGTTTAATTCCTTGTGTCAAGTGAATCAGTAACTCCTTGTAATCTATTCTAGTTGAATATCAGATCTCCCTATATTTTCCCCCAGATTAAGCAAAAGCTAACCGGGATAAGTCAACGTTGTTGTGTTTGTGTTAATTTGGTGGATCTACTTGCTTGCTCAATTTATTCGCCTCGTCTACTTCGACATCCTCATTGCTCTAATTAGTTCCGCTGCGATCAGAGGGCATTTGTTGACGCCCCAATCCCAACACCCTGGACTGTTTTTATATCCGAATGGTAATACATTCCATTCATTGAATCCTTATGGTATACGAAATGATGTTATCTATTTTGAGTCTTCTGTTAGTTTTACGTTGTAAAATCCTAATTTACATTCGACTTTTGAACATATTTTTCTTATTCTTACTGTGTTAAATAGTATCTGCATATCTGGTAGTGGATATCCAAATTTCTTAGTATTTTTATTTAATTCCTTATAATTTACTACCATTCGAGATTTACCTCTTTTTTCTTCTGAATGTTTTCTTACTATAAATGCTGGTGATGAATGTGGACTTTGTGATTTTTTATGTAATTATTTTCCATTAGCTCTTTTATATGTATTTTGAACTCATCTAAATCTGTTAGAGTGTGTCTTATAGGTTTAATTTTTATTATTTTGATGTAATCTATTAACTCTATTTGTGTTCACTACAACACATAGGGCTTTCTACAGCGGACTTATTATAGCATTTAAGTGTTGATGCTATTGAAAGTGATCAATAATAGCATTTTTGAAGAAAATGTTGTCTTTGATTAATTTTGAAATTTACTTTTAGTTATGACAGCGTTTTTAAAACGCTATATTATTTACGACATTTTAGAAACGCTATTATATCTGTAAATAAACAAAATAGGTATGGAAAGAAAAAAAAAATTCTAATCAAAACCCTTTTAACTTCTCCCCCGTTTCCAAAACCCCTCCTTCACCAAAACTCTCCCTAATTTCCCCTCCGCGCCTCCCGAATCCCCGACCCGCTGCCGTCAAAAGAAACGCCTCTTCTCCTCCCCGCGCCCCGGTTGCCCTACCCGCCGTCGCCCAACGCCCTCTCCTCCTCCCCGCCCCCGAACCCAGACACGCCGTCGCCCAACACCCTCTTCTCCTCCACACCCCCGAAGCCCCACCACGTCGTATTTCTTTGTTATCTTGGTCTTCTATGACTCCGTAATGGGGTTTCTTTCTATTGATAGCTGTTTGTTAATACCAATTTTACTGTTTTCAGGTGGCTTCGATGGTTTATTTGCACAAAAAACTCTGTTTGGTTTGAAGATGCAGATTATGTCAAGCAATATAGGGAATAGGTGAGGCATATAGTGATTTTGCAACTGCCTCTATATGCTCAAGCAGGATTAGAAACACATGTGCTTTGGTTGGCTTCACACATAATATAGGGAACAGGTGAGGCATATAGTGATTTTGTAAGAAGGATTAGAAACACATGTTTTGGATTCACACAGACCTTCTCTAGTTATAATCGTATAATAGAAAAGGTGATTTCTTTGATCTGTTTTCAAAACAGTGAAGCCAGCTTCTCATCTCCTTTTCTTTTTGGTAATCTTGAAGGGGTTACATCCAACACAGATGCTGCTCAGCTTGCAGAGACTTTTGCTGCATCAGGTTGTTCAACAAAGGTATTTTGACTACAATTGAAGACATGCTTGTTTTTTGATAGTTGATGTTTAATTCTTTAATCATATTGATACCAATTTCTAAGAACAACTAAATATACCTGAGTAGGTGGTTGGTGTTCCTGTTACTTTGAATGGAGACCTCAAGAATCAGTTTATTGAGGCAAATGTTGGGTTTGATACAATATGCAAGGTATGACCCTAGCAACAAAATTGCGCTTAAACATATACTAGAAATGTTAGTATTGTCTATAGTTAATAACACTATAATTTATAATATTGTGCTAGTACCCATCTGCTTAATGTTATTTCTTATAAATTTTGTCTGGACTCGCTTCCCATGTTACATTAAATATTGTCACTACTATCATTTTATTATTATGGCAAAGCAATCACATTTTTGCTTAATCTGATTCAAAAAAGGGTATGTGTAAACTTTTTTTATTTTGTGAACGTTTTGGTTCAGAGCAAATATTTTGTTTCCTAAATCTGTTTTAATTTTCAGGTAAACTCGCAGCTAATCAGTAATATGTGTGCACAGATGCTCTCTCTGCAGAGAAGGTATTGTATTAGATCTTCAGTAATAATTAAATAGTCAATCCTTATTTACTGTAAGAATGTGTTTTTGCTTCTTAAACGCAATTATATTTAAGCATCATAAGCATTTGTACGTTTATATATAACTTCCATTTTATATTTCTTTGTTCCGTTCTTTATGCATATAATCTCTGTGGTGATGCATATAATCTCTACACTTATCTAAATTTGAGCTATCAATCTTATAGTTGTCTTCAACTAAGATACCGTAAGTAGATATGTTTTAGGTAGTCACAACTAACCACTAACTAGACATGTGTCCTGCATCAAATCACTATAAAGTTCTAAATCAAAATAGTCTAAAACCGCCAAAACTAACATCAGTCACCCTCAAACAACTTGGACGAGACACAGAAGAGTAGATACGCGTGATTCTGAGTCAAATCTAATACTCGGTTCATTTCCCTCATTTTCCATTTTGAAGTTTATTCATACACATTTTGATTGTTTAATTAATTTGTGATCTCATTAGAGTAACAACAGTGAGTTCTAAGTATAGCATTGTATCTTCATTTTTGGTCCTCTTTTACATTTAATTAATGTGATGCTAAAACTCAGTATCATCTTTCTCGTTTTGCTGTCGGAACAGTGGGGCTAATCGCTATTATCTTTGATTGATCTGCCTTATTTTCTTTCATTTTATCATCTTATCATACATTACCTGTGCTTGACACAATCTACTTCTTCCTCGGTCACATCAAACTAGTAGATGATTCGTTTGGTTTTTCTAGGTTAAATGGGGTAAACTACTTTAATGCTATATTTTTTCGTGCTATATTTGTTTCCCTTCCAGGGCATCATTATTCTTCTATATTATACATAGAAATAATTTTATTCCAGAATATCCTTACCAAGAAGGGTGTGGACTCCTTGCTCTTGGAAAAATGAATTAAAATTATTATGTCATGCTATTCCAGAATATCTATTGATTATACTATGTTAAATAAAAACATAGTATAATCAATAGTTCCAATCAAGCCTTCAAGAAAAATGAAACTGAAACGCACAAAGACTAACCTGAGACACAAAAAGTGGAAATTTTGATGCAACAGCACTCTAATATCTGGAAATGTTAGGATTGACAAAGTGCTTTTTAGGTAATTAGCTTATTAAGAACAGCAACATGCATGGTATTAATTTTGAAGAAACAGTAGGAACATATACAAAACCATATACTTACTTCAAGACAGATTTATTCCTTGAGAGGAGCTATAAAAAGATATGTAATAAAATCGCCAGAAAAGCAACAATCAGAACACTTTTCAACATGTCATACCTCTGTGCTAATTACGCTCTGCAGGCTATTGCCTGCACCCAAAATGAATAAAATCTAATATGAGAACAGAAAAACTTGAACAGAGTTTCTAAACTAGAATAAGCATCCATCACCAATATAAAAGAACCAGTGAAATTGAGATACAGAGTAACTAGTTAGCAGTGATCTCATAATGGATAACTGAACACTTATTTTATTGATCTCAGAAATAATAATTACTAAAAACGGCATTCGGGGTATTCCTTTGGTATTACTGTCTTCTATTTTGCTTTTTTGTGTGCAGGTTTTTAGTTCTTCCATGCCAGGTTTACTCCATGTCTCGGTTGGTGTTTTTGGTTGCGGTGTGCAGCTCTCTTTGCCTCTCATGAGAGTGCTCTATGCCAGGTTGGTGTTCCATGCCAGGTTTACTCCATTATCTCTTTCTAAGATGTATCTCATTGGATCACTCCTATATATTAAAATGACTTAACAAAATTTTTGTGTGATCTGCTCATGTTCTTTCTCTAATAAGCTAATTACAGCCATTATGAATGGTATATGTGTGTGTTCGAATAATGCTCACCAGGGACAATTTATTTGTATCATACATAGTTACTCTTGTAAGACTCTGTTATCTGGTGTGCGGGTATGTGCTTGCACTCCCTTGTGTGTAAAATAGTCTTAAAATTTCAGAGCAAATTTACTGTAGTAGATTTTAAGTCTCCCATCCTTAATTGTCCATGGGTATGTGGGAGTCAATTTTCTCATGGGGAACAGTGCATAGTGAATAAAATACTGGTACACACAGATCAATATATTGTGGAGATTTTTTTGATCTATTTGTATAAGATCTATACTACTATATAATGTGAGAAGGATGTGTATGTCAGTGTGTCACTGGACTCCTCTGTCCTTTACTTTCTTTATGATTAGCTAAGATTTGTTTTCATTAATGAACAACTTAAAGCTTTTTATGATCAATACGTTTTATGATATATTTCCATTTTCCAGTATGTTTTTGGAGTTGGGAGGAAAATGTAGTCCAACTACATGGTGATATAGAATGCTTTTCTTTTTGTAATTTCTTGCTAGTTGTATAATTTGTATGGCTGCTTTAATGTGGGTATTGCAAGCCTTCAAACTAAGATTTAAGTTATTAAATCAAGATGTAGGTTATGGTTTCCATCCTAAACAACAGGATAGAAGAAGCTAGATGTAGGTTTACGCTTGATCTATATCTCCAGACATATTACCTCTTCTGCATCATTTTTTAGCAGTGTGTGTTCATCATCATCATCTCCAGACATATTACAACTTTAAAGCTTCTTAGATTGTACTCAGTAACTATTAGATCAACCTCCTTGAGTTAGGAGTTATGACTACATAAATCTAATATTTGACATTTTTTCTTCTACATTTGCAGATTGGAGACGTCGTGGATGAAACAAAGAATGCGAGTTGTGTTGATGTTAGGCACTTAAGAATTTTATGTCGTCAGTTTTAAGTTTGCGAGTTGTGTTGATGTTAGGCACTCAAGAATTTTTTGTCGTCAGTTTTAAGTTTATTGGATGAACTTTTGTATCAGTTTATTGTGTAGATATTTCTATGTTGGTATGTTTTTATATATTTGTACACATATTTGCGAAACTTTTATAGTTATAATGGTGTATTGACATTTTCGATAAATCGATTTTTATTTGTATCCGTAGATTTTTTTTTGTATACAGTTAAAACGAAATAGCGTTCCTAAAATGCTGTAAAAAACCACAAATATCAAAATGATAGCATTGCCGAAACGCTATAAATTTTATAGCGTTTTAACAAAACGCTATAGAAACTATAGCGTTTGCCGAACGCTATAGAAACTATAGCGTTCTATAAAACGCTATAGAAACTATAACGTTTTACAAAACGCTATAGAATCGATAGCGTTTTGGAAACGCTATTGAAACTATAGCGTTTTGTAAAACGCTATAGAAACTATAGCGTTTCCAGAACGCTATAGATTCTATAGCGTTTTGTAAAACGCTATAGTTTCTATAGCGTTTTGTCAAAACGCTATAGACTTATTATAGCGGGGCTTTTGATAGCGTTTGTAAAACGCTATCGTAGGTCTACTATAGCATTTTATGAATGCTATCAAATGTCATATTTGTTGTAGTGGTTGTGAGTTTACTTAAGTCCCATTTTGTTAAAGGGTCCTCACCTCACAGATCTTATAATTGTTTTGTAAAATTTCTTTTGTAACTATTTCTTGGACTTGTTGTATTCTAGTTTTGTTTGGTACATATAGATATTCACCAAGCGGTGTTGAAGAAACTCTGATATGCTGCAAGTTGGTCCTAGAATAATGTTGTGTTATTTTAATTGCTATTGCATGGTTTTGACAATGTGTTGTAAATATAACAGATTTATGTGATATTTTTATAAGATAGTATTATTGGAAAAAGTCATTTCCTAATAGTACATCATTATTCATATCATCAAACTGATATATTATTGGTATTTTTAGTACGTAATTTTCTATTTGTATAGTAATATTTTGTTGATACCTATCAAGTATGACATTTTGTCCAGTTAATCTAGTTATCGCCTTTTTATTATATCCATCTTGTTTACATTTTGGTAATACATTTTCACGGTATAAGTTAGTGCCTGCTCCAATGTCTATTAGACTATGACAGTTTCTTGATTTGTATCATTCGTAGAAAAATTTTGTTAGTATGTATAATGTATTTTTTGTTGATGTTAATGGATTTATTTACACAATATTCTATTTATTACTATACTTTCATTGTTTATCTTTATTATTATTTCTTCTTCTTGTATTGAGTATTGTTGTAGTGATGTAAGGAAGTCAGTTCCTAATAATACTTTATTGACATTGTGCTCTGGGTCTACATGTAGATGTAATAATATTTCATTTCTACTGTTTATTCTTAGTGGTAATATTATTTTATGGACAATTGAATGTCTATTATTATAGTAGTGCAGATAGTAATATGAGTTTTCTAATGATATTAACTCTGTTGTTTTTATATTTGTTTGTTTAATATGTGAATTACTAGCTCCAGTATCTACTACGGCTATTTGTTTATTCCATTTGCCATTATCATAATATTCTATTTCTATCTTAAATTGATTATTATTTTGATTCTCTAACGTATTTATTATTGGTATTAGTTTCAATGTCTGTTGTTTATTTCTTATTGATAGTTATCTTCTACCAAACATTATTTGTGGTGCTTTTTCTTTTGCAATATATTTTGCTTTGTTAAAGTCAAATTCTATATAATTTGATATAGTCATTTCAAAATTTTCTCTAGCTGGTTTGTATCTTAAAATTTCCCGGAATAATGGTTCCATTTTAAAGTTATTAGTATTTCCATTTTTTACTTCATGCTTACTAATAAAAGCATAAATATTTCTTATTTGTATACTCATAACCTTACTTTTTTCGATCATTTTCATTACCGATAATCTGTGATACATTACTAAACTTTTGTCTTTATTTTTTTCTGTCATACTTATAGAAAAGTTAGGTTTTATTGTAAATTTTATTTTTTTAATACATTAAGTTTTCTTATACTATTCCTATTAAGACATCTTGTGTACTTGATATCATTTTATCATCCATTAAGTATATCTCTAAAGGTGTATTTATTCATTCCAAGAAATAAGCTTTCATTATTATTTGTACTGCTCTTAAATATATGTGCCTTAATGTCTTTCTGGTTTTCTCACCTATTTTTTTCCATTTCCTGTCTTATTATTCTTTCTGTTATTAATGGAATTATGATTGTTCCTTGAGCTTGTTCAATGTCTATAGGTTGTTCATTAGTTTTAGCTATTATTATAGTATTTCTTTTTCTTTCAAATATTGGAAGTTTAAATATCTCTTTTGGACTTATATCAAGTTTGATTGCTCTTATTTTGTCATATTTTTTTATGTTAAAACTTATTATTTCTCTTACTTCTTCATTATTTCTTCTCTTTCTAGTGGTTCTTCTACTTCAGTTATTTCTGTTATCACATTTATTTCATGTTCTTCTATTTCATTCTTACTAGTTCCACTATCTTCTTCCATTATCATTATTTCCTCATCTTCACTTATTTCAGACCAATCTTCTTCGTATTCTATGGGTTCATAGTCTATGTCATACATTTCTTCAATTTCTTCCGTATATTTTATATTTTCTTCTTTCATTCTTTCTGGACAATTTGGTGATATATGTACTACTTCTCTACATATATATAAATTGCATTTCTTTGGGTTTTTTTGGATATTGTTTATTTTTATTTATTCTTTTGAAGTTTTTTTATAGGGGTTTTTATATCTTTTAAAAGTTTTTCTATATTTTGGTGTATATTTTTGGAATTTTTGTTTATGACTTTTTATATAATTATCGTTATATACATCCCCAATGATTTGGTCTTGCATCTTCATAATAAATTCTTTGGTTATATGTTCTATAGTATTTTATAGTTGCTCTAGCTTCTTGGCATACTTTATCCCTATAATCTTTTACAAATTGTGTTATATAACCTGAAGTATCTATTTCTGGTTTTACTTTCTTACTTATTTATGCACTATATATATTTATACTCCATAGATCAGGTAGTTTTAGAAAAAACTCAAGATTGAACTCATTTCTTCTTTCGTATAATAACTATCTTGAAAATATTCTCCGAATTCACAAGCAAAATTGTCAAAATAACACATGTCATATATTTCTAAATTGCTTAATCTCCATCTTGCTTGGTTCTTTTTGTATATAGTGTATTTTTCTCCTTTATCGTAGATAATAAGTTCTGTTCTTATTGATATCTCGTAATTTGTAATTATTTCTTTTAGTCCTAAGGTTCGTTGTGCTGAGAATCCTTCTGTTCCTTTATCATCAATTGGTTTTGATTTTCTGATAGTATATTTTTCTTCTTCCTTTAGTCAATTCCACCATTTTGCTACTTCTTTTATAAAAGTTGCTACTGTAAATTTCTCAAATGAATTTCCTGAAAGTTTTGCCTAAATCCCACTATTAGTGAAATATTTACTCATTCTTCTATTGTCCTATCCACATTTTTTACGCAGCCTAGATCTACCCATTCTTCATTTTCTGCTATTCCTTTTTTACATATTTTGGTGTTTCTTTATTTAATGTGAAATATCCAGTTTTTATAAGATTAAGGGATATTATAGTTTATAATTTCTAGAGTAGGGTTATATAGAAAGTTTTATTTTTAGATTTTTATGTATTAACTGGGCCAGTTGGGAGTAATATTTTCTTGAAGTAGGTTAGTTAGATAATTGTTTAGGAAAGTGGGTTAATTTGACAAATAAATTTTGAAAGTGCGTTAGTTAGTAACACACACTCCTCCATTTTATCAGTGGGCCACTAATTCACTGATTTAAATGACAATCAGAAGTGTAAATACGTTTTACGCCACGTTCAGTGAATTGATTGAGATTTCTAAGAATTAGTTTGTCTTTACAATCAAGACTACAGTAGGAGTCTGGCAGTGAAAATGTTGTGTTTGCCATGATGAAGATCCACACTGTTGTGAAATATGCCTATCATTACAAACCTATGCAATCATGCATGCATGTCTCCAATCTAGGGATCCTAGCTTCTGGAATAGCTTATGGGATGACGGTTTTCCGTAGAATGAACATGAAGTAACAATGATGTCAAATATGTAAATGTACATTATGTGAAAATTTTAATTTATGTTAAGCCCCAAAGATAAATGAATGTTCACAGTACAATCAATTTCCGCGTGGAGAGCCAACTTCTGGCCCTTGCAGTGTAATCAATCTCAGTATTAATGAAGTTGTAGCGCAATGACAAATTTCTTGTTTTTTTACATAGGTAATTAATTAGGAGTTCGATGCCAAGGCAGATCATGTCCTAATATGGGTATTTACATCCAAATGTCATAACATTAAAGAAATAAAGAAACGTAATAATATGGAGTAATGGATAGATGAAGGTAGAATTGTTTCACTATCTACTGAATAATTATTTTGCAGTTCAGAAAAAAGGAATTAATTACTTGATGGTGAACTCATGACATATAGAATGAACTGAATGTCATTTTGTATTAATATAAGCTCGGTATAGCCAAATCTCCTAAACAACAATATACATTTTAATTAGCATTTATAGCAAGTCTCCTAAATAACAATATCTTGGTTCCTCTTGCAAAGCCCAATGTTCTTAACAAAATTAAAGACTTTCTTGTTTATACGAGAACTAGGACTGACATGGAAGTGTACACTGAAACATTTATGAACTAGTCATGTTAGGGAAACAAGCGGTAGCGGAACTCTTTCTTTGGAGAATCTTGTTGAGTTATACTATGTGATTAACACAAACTAGAAAGCGCATATTAGATCATACCAAACACATCAAAGCACAGACAAGTTTGTCCCAATTGGTGTTGGGGTTTGTGGATCCAATACACGATAATGATGAGTTGAAGAAGGTAGATGGTAATTAGAGTCGAAGTGGGAGCTACAGGTCAAGAGTAGCAAGTGCTACAGCAGAGTTGCGGTCGACCGCGCGGTCGACCGCACCCCCGACCGCCCAGGCAAGTCGACCGGTCGACCGCGCAGTCGATCGGCCCGTCCTCTGACTCAATTCTGTATCTTGAAGGGAAGACCGGTCGACCGCGCTGTCGACCGACCCGCTCTCTGTTGAATTTCGTGCAGTCAAGGGAAAAGACCGGTCGACCGTCAAGATGGACCGGTCGACCATCCGGACGCTGAATAGATGAATGGCTGAGATTAGAGATGTGGAATCCTATATATATTGTATTGTGTACGATTTTAGGGTTAACTGAAATAAAGCCAAGAGAAAAGAGAGATCTACTAGCCGTCATTAAGAGAGAGGGAGATAGAGAGAAACCCTACACCTTGGTGGTGAGTTCTTGAGAGATTTGTAAACCTAATCTTCATATTTCTAGTGAAAATTGCAGGAGTACCTCTGCGCGGGAAAGTAGCCATTGTTTGGGTGAACCTCGATAAAATCTTGTGTGTTCTTGTGTGTTGCTTTTGCTTGTTCTTTGTTCTCTTATTTTGATTCTATAGTTCTTACATCTCCTCATCGTTGTTGAGTTTATTCCGCAGTTAGAATTCAACAAAGTGGTATCGGAGCTACAGGTTGGTAGTATTGATTGAGATGGGGGACAAGAGTAGAGTCAAGGAGTTCGATGGAATGGATTTCACAATGTGGAAGATCCAAATGATTGCGTATCTCCGATAGAAGGATCTAGATGATCTGTTGTTTGGTGTGAAGCTAGAAGGGACGGAGATCGATCCAGTTGCGTTGGCAGGCTGAAATAGATTGGATCAGAAAGCACTAGAACAGATTCAGTTGTCGCTGAGTAGGAAGACGCTATTTCATATTGAGAAGGCAAGAACCGCAAAAGAGGCAATGGAGATTTTGACAGACATGTCTGAAAAGTCGAATGCAGCGAACTAGATCTTACATCTAAAGAAGTTGGTTAACTTGAAGTTGTCAGAAAGGGTTTCGGTTGCTGAGCACATCAACAATTTTTGTATGGTTTACAATCAGATGGAATCGTCGGATTTAAAGTTTGAGGAGATGGCACAATCGTTGTTGTTGCTATCCAGTCTTCCCGATAGTTACGACATAGTATAGTAGACTATTACTAGCACCATGAATGATACGAAAATCCTAAAGGATGTTATAAGCAGCATCATGAATGATGATGCAAGGAGGAAGAGACATGGATAGACTTTGGTGTCATATTTTAGCAATACCGCGCTATCAGTTGATAACCGTGGTAGAAGCAACAACAGAGGGAGGTCACAAAGTAGGAATCACAGGTCCAAGTCAAGAACAGGAAATCGTAAATGTGAGTGTTGGTACTGCAAGAAGCCAGGACACAGGAGAGACCAATGCGAGGAGTATAAGAAAGCGCAAGCAGGGTCTCAGGTAGCCAATGTGGTAAGTATTGAACCCCGTCTAGATGAATTGTGTTTATCTGATGGATTTAATATTTCGCAAGATGATTAGTGTATAGACTCAGGTGCTTCTTATCATTGTACTCCCATGAGGGATATTTTTTAGGATTACAGGACAGGTGATTTTGGTGCATTTTCAGTTGGTAATGGATAGATATGTCCAGTTGTGGTAGAGGCACTGTGAGAGTGAAGACTCACAATGGTGGGTAATTGGTCTTGTATGATACAAGACATATTCCAAGTTTGAAGAAAAACTTGATCTCAACTAGCAAACTAGACAAAGAAGGGTTTACAACAACTTTTGGGCATGGAGAATGGAAGGTGACTACATGTGTCAGGTTGGTAGCAAAAGAAAAGCGTGGTGACACGTTGTACTTACTCAGGAGAGGTGATTCAGGTGATATCATTGCTATAGCATCAGTAGGTAGTTCCTCTTCAATTCTATGGCATGTCAGGTTGGGACATCTTGGTGAAAAGGGTGTTAAGCAGCTTTGTTCTAGGGATCTTTTGCCGGGACTGAAGAAGGTTGAGATGAATTTTTGTGAGAATTGCGTGATGGGCAAACAGAAGTCAGTTATTTTTCAGTTGGGTGGACGTGAGAAGAAGCTTGCAAAGCTAGAGTTGGTACATACATATGTGTGGGGTCCAGCTCAGGAATTCTCTTATGGTGGTAAGAGATACTTCGTCACATTCATAGATGATGCTACTAGAAAGGTTTGGGTTTATGCAATTCGCAAAAAAATAGAAATTTTTGAGGCATTCAGAGCTTGGAAGACCAGGGTTGAGAATGAGATGGGTTGCAAGGTGAAAACAATCAAGTCAGACAATGGAGATGAGTACACAAGCAAAGAGTTTGTTAACTATCTGGCAAAGGAAGGTATCAGAGGAATCAAGATAGTTCCTAAGACTCCACAGGAGAATGGTGTAGCAGAAAGGATAAACCGCACGATACTCGAAAGGGCGAGATGCATGAGACTTCATGCAGGTCTTTCGGTCCATTTTTGGGCCGTTACAGTTGATACAGCATTGTACTTGATTAACTGTTGTCCGTCTAGTGCCCTTGATGAGGCCATTCCAGAAATACTATGGTCAGGTAAAACTGTTAATTATTCGCATTTGAAAGTTTATGGCTGTATGGCATATGCACTAATTGACAGGGAAGAAAGAAAGAAGTTGGACTCTAAGTCCATATCTTCATTGGCTGCGGTGGCAATGAGTATGGTTACAGACTTTGGGATTTTGTGGATAACAAAGTCATCCGCAGCAGGAATATAGTGTTTAATGAAGAGGTTCTATACAAGGACAGGTACACAGGTCAAGATAGTATAACCAGTTCGGAATCAGATTGGGGTTCAGACTCAGACTTAGATTCAGATTCTGAAGGCGGGCCTAGTGGTGGGGGCCCTACAGTGCAGCAGCTGGTACAGGTACCACAGGCAGCACATGAGGCTCATGGTGAGCCTATTGGGAATGAGTAGGTTATCCAAGATGAACAGGTACAGCCAGAACAGTTTGGGGAACCTGAACCGGTCGGTGAACCGGTATCTACGTTGAGAAGATCGACACGAGAAAGGAGGCCAATCAGGATATTTGATCCATCAGCTAGTGTTGTTTACGAGCATGTTCTGTACACGGATTCGGGAGAGCCAGAGACTCATGAGGAGGCTTTGAGGGATGAGGCTCGAATTCAGTGGGAGTCAGCCATGAGGGACGAGATGAACTCTTTGGAACAGAACCAAACTTGGGAGTTGACCAAGTTACCCGCAGGGAAGCGCGTTCTTATGAACAAATCGGTTTTTAGATTCAAAGATGAGGCAGATGGCAATAAGAGGTACAAGGCCACCCTTGTTGTGAAAGGATTCTCTCAAAGGGAAGACATCGATTATAGTGAGATCTTTGCACCGGTTGTGAAGATGGCTTCTATTAGGGTTCTGCTCAGTGTTGTGGCAGTTGAAGACTTGCACTTAGAGCAGTTGGATGTGAAGACAGCATTTCACCATGGTGATGTCGAAGAAGAGCTGTACATGAGACAACCCACAGGTTTTGAAGCTAAAGGAAAGGAAGACATGGTATGTCGACTGAATAAGAGTCTTTATGGGCTCAAACAAGCACTGCGGCAATGGTACTTGAAGTTTGATTGCTTCATGAAAGGAAAAAGTTTCGATAGATGTGAAACAAATCATTGTGTGTATGTTCGTAGATATGAAGACAATGATACAGTTACCTTGGCGTTGTATGTGGACGACATGCTATTAGCAGGTTCATGTATGGAGAAGATCAAGGAAGTAAAAAAGTTGCTAGCTTCGGAGTTTTCAATGAAGGACTTGGGAGAAGCAAAGCAAATCCTCAGCATGAAGATCAGTAGAGACAGGAGAAGCAAGAAGCTTTGGTTATCTCAAGAGGACTATGTGAAGAAAGTGTTGAAGAGATTCAATATGGATGGCAAGAGGCCAGTCACTTGTCCCTTGGCTGCTCACTTCAAGTTATCAATGGACTTGTGTCCTAAGACGGAGGCGGAGATGGAGGAAATGGCTGCTATTCCTTATGCCTCAGCCGTTGGGAGTTTGATGTATGTGATGGTGTCTACAAGACCGAACATCGCACAAGCAGTGAGAGCTGTCAGCCGTTACATGAAGAATCCAGTTAAACAGCATTGGGATGCAGTAAGGTGGATTCTTAGATATCTAGCAGGTACTTCAGATCACTCTCTTTGTTTTGGAAGAGATTCTTTGCATATACATGGTTATGTGGATGCAGATTTTTTGGGCGATTGTGATGGTTGCAGAAGTACTACAGGGTATGTATTTACAGTTGGTGGAACATCTGTTAGTTGGGCTTCGCAGTTACAAAAGGTTGTAGCATAGTCAATCACGGAGTCAGAGTATATGGCACTTACAGAAGCGACGAAAGACATGTTGTGAATTTCGGAGCTTATGAAACAGTTGGGCAGGAAGCAACCTATAGGTGAACAATGGTGTAACAGTCAAAGTGCAGTTTTCTTGGCGAAAAACTCGGCATATCACTCTAGGACTCGGCACATTCAAATGAGGTATCATTTTTTCAGAATGGCGGTTGAGAAAAAATGGTTGAAGCTAACTAAGATTCTTGGCACTAAGAATCCGGCGAACATGCTCACTAAGGTGGTGATAGCAAGAAACATCAGTTTTGCTGTACCGCTATCGGATTGTCTCCAGGTAAATTGTTGAGGAGACTCGCAGAGGCACAGACATAGACTAGGCCAATGGAAGAATGAAGAACAGGTTAGAGACTTCGTGTATATGTCTCCAAGTGGGAGATTGTTAGGGTTTGTGGATCCAGTACACGATAATGATGAGTTGAAGAAGATAGATGGGAAGGAGAGTCGAAGTGGGTGCTACAGGTCAAGAGTAGCAAGTGTTACAGCGGAGTTGCGGTCAACCGCACCCCCGATCGCTCAGGTCCGTCCTCTGACTCAATTCTGTATCTTGAAGGAAAGACCGATCGACCGCGCAGTCGACCGACCCGCTCTCTGTTGGATTTCGTGCAGTCGAGGGAGAAGACCGGTCGACCGTCAAGATGGACCGGTCGACCGTCCCGACGCTGAATAGATGAATGGCTGAGATTAGAGATGTGGAATCCTATATATATTGTATTATGTATGATTTTAGGGTTAACTGAAACAAAGCCAAGAGAAAAGAGAGATCTACCAGCCGTCATTGAGAGCGAGTGAGATAGAGAGAAACCCTACACCTTGGTGGTGAGTTCTTGAGAGATTTGTAAACCTAATCTTCATATTTCTAGTGAAAATCGCAGGAGTGCCTCTGCGCGTGGAAGTAGCCATTGTTTGGGTGAACCTCGATAAAATCTTGTGTGTTCTAGTGTGTTGCTTTTGGTTGTTCTTTGTTCTCTTGTTTTGATTCTATAGTTCTTGCATCTCGTCGTCGTTGTTGAGTTTATTCCGCAATTAGAATTCAACAGTTGGGCCTTTCATCTTAATTCAGAGAGAGAATAAATCTGAGATGTTCTTCAACTAGAGAAGATACAAGAATGTTATAATTCTTATAAAAACCCTCTCTCAAGCCTCACAAGCAAGCAGGGCCGGCCCTGAGCCTGTGCGACCACAGGGCCTACAGTCGCACATGGTCCATTAATCAGGAGGCTCGTTCAACATCAGGTGTAATTAATATAGTTTGCATTCTAAATTTAGCACAAAACTTAATTTACCTGAGTGGTTAAAAGGATAGACTTTAAATTTTTTGGGCTTTACGTAGGTTCAAACCCTACTATCCATAATTTCTTTTTTCATTTTTTTATATATAATGATTTCTTTCATTAATTGTTGAGATTATATATATATATATCTACTTTTATAGAAAGTTTTTTTCAATGATTTCTATGTTGTTACTTTCGTTAATTGTTGAGATTGACTTAATACGTGAAGCTTTTTTTAATCGTGTATTTTCTGCTATGCAAGAATATGAAGATCCTTAACCATATTTATACTATTTCGTCTTAATTGATTAGACGACTAATTTAAGATATCGATTAAGTCGTCTCGGGTATTGGAGCCTCCAATGATATAAAATTTGAAAGGATTTTTTCAAATGAATTCATATAAATTTTTTAAGATATAGAATGTACCATACTCATATTTTTCAATTGAATTCCTAATATATATATATACTAGGTATGCCCGTGGGCACGTGCCTACGGCACACGTATTCGAAACGATACAACATATGAAAAATCATGTAAACAATAAGGGATGATTTATATAGATGTTTATTTACTAGTAGACGTTGATGTATTGATGTACTTTGAAGTAGGATTATGAAGTGACCTTGATGTTTATTGGTTTGAATGTTGCAGGATTATTTATCAGCAACTCGGGATTCAAAAATAGTATTGTGAATCTACAAAAGTAGTAAATCGAAAATTTCTTGCTATGTGTGACTTGAGCATAAGAGATTTCTTTTTTGATTTGGAGTCTAACATAAGTAGCAATTCATTTCTAACTGCATGAGTTACGGTTAACGCCTCAAATTTGTTGTGATGTACACGTGAAGTGAAATTGCAGCAAAGCAGATCAAGATACAGTTCTGCAGCTACAAAAACTCGAAAAACAGGGATTAAGTATGGTTTTTTTCCATAAAAACACGATCAAGTGAGTCAATTAAAGAATTTGCAACGACCTTTCAAAGCAGAAAATGCCCAAAGATTCAAAAAAAAAAGTATAATCCGAAATTCCATAATAATAAAAAGCATTCTAATCAAAATTAACTCAGTGAAGCATTCTAATCTAAAACAATTACTACTGAAGTATTCTACAATCTGATCAAATATGGTAATTCAAAAGAAATTAAATGGAAGTGAATGTTATTGAGTTATGAAAGCATAATCCGAAAAAAAATATAATTAAAAATTTGAAATAATAAAAAAAAGCATAATCCGAAATTGCATAACCAAAAAAACATTCACTGCTTTTTTCGTTGACATACCCGGGTAAAAAAAATAGAGAAGAAAGAGAGAGCATTATGAAAAAGGAGAAAAGAGGAGAAAGAGAGGGAGAGAGAGCAATAAATGAGGGAGTTGTTTTGTTTTGAGGGGAAAATTTTGAATTTTAAGGGGGGGGAATGTATTTTGGGAGCAAAAATCTTGACCGTTGATTTTCTTCCAAATAAATGAGAGCCACTTGATAGCTTTCTTTGTTTTATTATATATATATATATATATATATATATATATAGAGTTAGTCTATTAAGAGATGGAGAGCTGGGCTCCTTATCTGAGCTGGGAGCGATCAGCCGTCTGATCAAAGTTGATGGAGATCGGACGGCTGATCTCTCTTCCGCTCTTTGTTCAGATTTTAAGAGGGGTAAAAGGGGAATTCCCCCATCTCCCGCTCCTTATCCCTCTTATCCCTTCGATTCCTTATCGAAGAAGCCTTTCTCTCTTCTCTCCCGCTCTCGTTCCAAACCCTAGCCTTATCTCTCCACTCCCGCTCTTCATCTCGTTCCAAACCCTAGCCTTTATCTCTTCTCTTCCTCACCCGATCTGAAACCCTAATCACGGCAACTTCGAAACCCTAATCGAAGGATCCTTTCGAAACCCTAATCGCCCCTTTCCTCTTCGAAACCCTAATCGCCCCTTTCTCCCGCTATCAGTACCTGTGCTTCGATCCTCTACTACTACTGCGACCACTTGCAGTACCTGTGCTTCGATCCTGTTATCTTCGATTTGTGCTTCGCTCATCCTCTTCGAAACCCTAATCGCAACCTTCGCTCCTCTCCCGCTATCTTTCTTCACTCACCCGTGACAAACCCTACCCCTGTGCGACCGATCGCAGTACCTGTGCTTCGATCATCTTCTCTTCGATTTGTGCTTCGCTCATCCACAGATCGTTTTGTTCGATTGCCGTGAGCTGCACCTTAACATTGCACTTGAGAGTTCGTTCTCTTGATCCTGACGGAATACCGATACTGCGACAAGGGTTTAAATTTCTCACCTTGAATTGAAATTTTATTTCCTTCATAGATTAGTACATTTAGATTGTTGTTATATTCTTCGAGCTTAAATTATGCTATGTTAATATTCGCACTAGTATTCGGACTAGTACATTTAGATTAGCAAATAATATTCGTACTGGTATATGGAATTTTTATATGTGGACATGACACATGCATATAAGCACACAAAATCCATGTAATATTTAGTCTAGTTTTTTTGTTTATTTCGAGACTTGCTTCAAGCACTGCTAACAGGACTTGACACATGCATATAAGTGATTAACACATGCATATAAGTGATTATTAGTAGTAGTATTATTATTATTATTCCCTGTAAATTTTCTTCCATGTAATTTTTCTTTTACTGTTTCTTTAGTTTAGTAGTATTATTATTATTATTATTATTATTATTATTATTATTATTATGAGATAAGTGATTATTAGTAGTCATGAACAGAATAGTTCATGAGTCATCAATGATCTTCTTGTTACCGTAGTTACAGCACGACGCGCTCAGTATTCGGCCGATTCCTCTTCATCAGCAAAATACCCTTTACCATCATCATCTCCTTGAACGGATAGCCAAATACAGGGGAGACTATAGTCGATTTTTTTTTAAGCTCGAACACCGGGTGTGAGATACAATACCACTAAGGTGGTTGTGATCATTTCCAGAAAAGGTCCTTTAGGGTTTGGTGAATATAGTAGATTGTGTTAAGACGTAGTTTGCTTTGTTACCTTTTTTGGGGCCACAATTTTTCTATTTGACAGTTAAAGATTAGAGAGTTTATTTATTTTTAATTTTTGTTGTCTCATTCTCCTATGAAGGATGGAGATTGAAAATGAGGAATTACTAAGCCAGGATGTTCAGTCCAGTTGGAGGGATGTTGATGATGCATCTAAACCACTTGTTGGTTTAGTATTTGCAACCTTAGAAGACGGATTTGAATTTTACAAAACCTATGCAAAATTATGCGGCTTTTCCGTACGGAAGTCTGCAACGATGGTTGATCCTACCACAAAGGATAGATATTCACAACAGTTTGTTTGTTCAAAACAAGGCAAGCCGGTTGATACAACCGGTGATAATGAAGAATCTTCTTCAATTCCGATCAAGAGAAGGAAACGGGCAATAACGAAAGAAGACTGTATGGCTCAAATACGAATCCAAAGGGATGTTGACGGGAGATGGTCAATCCGTAGGTTTGTTGAGGAGCACAGTCATATTTGTGTCACGCCTCGAAAGCAACAATTTCTAAGACAGAATAGAAATGTATCTGAAGCGCAAAAAAGCTTACTCAGTACTTTCAAAGAGGCTAATATACGAACTTCAGAGTTTATGTCCTTCATGGAAATAGAAAATGAAGGTTTCAGTAATATTAATTATACTGAAAAAGATATTAGAAATTCCTTGCAAAGAGAGAGGGATGGTATGAGACCTTATGATGTCGATATATTGTTGGAGCACTTCCAGGAGGAAAAAGAGATGAATCCTTCATTCAGTTTTCATTACAAGGTTGATGAAGACAACAAATTAACTCATGTATTATGGGTTGATGCTATTGCCAGGAAGGCTTTCAAACATTTTGGTGACGTGCTTATTTTTGACACCACCTATGATACCAACGAATACAAGTTGGTTTTTGCGCCGTTCACCGGAGTTAATCATCATGGGCAATCTGTAAATTTTGGTGCGGCGTTTGTAAATAAGGAGACCACCGAATCTTTTGTGTGGTTGTTTGAAAAATGGGGTGAAATAATGGGTGGGTCTCCACCAAAAGTGATCATCACGGACCAAGATCCTGCAATGGATAATGCAATTCGGATCTGTTTTCCTGATTCGAGCCACAGGCTTTGCATGTGGCACATTCTTAAAAAGCTTCCCGATAAGCTTGGTGGCCCGGGTTTGAATAGTGATTTTAGCATTCCATTCCACAGCTGCATCTGGGAATCTGAGACCCCAGAAGAGTTTGAGATGAGATGGAATGACGTAATGCACGCTAACGTGCAAATTGCAGGTATTACTTGTTTTGATAAATTATTCTTATGTTTGGACTTTTTTCTTCTTTTTTATTAGTACTTGATACATATCCCAATAACAGGTTGTCCTTGGCTTTCTGACATTTATTCGCTCCGTGAGAAGTGGATACCGGCTTATGCCAAGCATATTTTTACTGCTGGTATTCGCACAACTCAGAGATCAGAAAGCATGAATGCTTTTGTTGATAAGTATGTTAGCAGTAAAAATTCTCTGCATGAATTTCTGACCAGATTTGAAAGGGCAATAAGGAAACAAAGACAGAATCAGTTAGCAGCTGACTACACCACTCTGCATACCAAACCAAAGCTGCAAACAGGTTTTGAAATTGAGTCCCAAATGTCTGAACAGTACACCCGGTCCAAATTTCATATATTTCAGGCTGAGCTAGTTGAAAGCTTGAATTACGCATCTTTAATGAAAGCTGACGATGGTAGTGTGCGACACTATATTGTCAGGAGAATGGCCAAGTCTGTACAGCATGATAAAACAAGAGATGTAGTTTACAAGGGGATGGATATTGCTGGGACTTGCACATGTAGTAAATTTGAAGTTGAGGGCATTCCTTGTAGACACATCCTCGTGGTATTGAGGAATGAGTTTGTTGATTCCCTGCCTCAATGTTATATTTTGAAGAGGTGGACCGTCTCTGTAACTACCGAGATTGTATATGATGATGCTGGTGCTGAAATAATCGGTAGTTACGGTAGTCCACAAGATCTGGACATGGTGGAATTGTCCAATGAATTCAACAAAGTGATGAGGATTGCTCGCTCATCGAAGGAGATGCGCCAAAAGGCGAAAACATTACTAGTTGGTGTTGTTGCAGAATTGCAACAAGATATGCCCCACGAATCACAACAACCAACAACTAGTTCACTACCTAGAACAGTCCATATTCAAGTTCCCGATATTGCAAAAACCAAGGGTAGTGGGAAGCGCATCAAAGGGGGTAGGGAGAAAGCATTGGAGATGGCTGCGAAGCCATTGAGAAAGTGTCGCTTGTGCAATAAAATGGTTAATCATGACAGCCGTACTTGTCCTTTAAAGCAAAGGTAAGTAATTAGATACAAAGTTTAAATTTTTTTGCATTTGTGTACTTAGTATAAATTTAATTTCGTTTTGTGAACATTGAACGTGTAGCTCTACTATAAATGAGTCACAAGCTTCTACTACAGTCCCAACAATGCAACCTATAATAGAGGATCCCCCGAATATAGCATGAACTTTGTTTACTGATCTCTGTGTCTTTTGCAAGGTAAGTGTCATATATAACTGCCGTTATATTAGTTTATTACATTCTAACGCAATTATTAACTTAACCTACTTGTTTTGTTTGTTTGCAGGTAAATTATTCTCAGAAAAATAATGATGCCCAAGTCGGTAAAAAATTACTAATTTGAAGTTCATATATTCTCTATTTAGTAGGCAATGATGAAAAGCATATGCAACTTGAATTTTGTTCCTGAACACCAGCCGGTGTGCCTTAATAAAGCGGCCCTAGTGTCAAATTCAAAATTCCAAATTTGACTCTATATGCAATTTGATTTAACTTCAATGCGGCAGTGATGAAAATTTTATGCATGATTTCATGTTTCTTGATTATTTTGATGTATGCTCAACCTCATGTTTATTTTGGTTTTGTTTTGACCCGAGAAGAGAGGAAGGGTTAATTTATAAGGAATCGAAGTGGTATACGCTATCTGATTTGAGATAAGGGGTTTTCCCATTTTAACCCTCTTAGAATCTGCTTTTTCGGGAGATGTTTTCCTTTAACAATGCAACCGTGTAAGTTTTTACGAGATATTAAAGTGGTAATTGTTGTTTTTCGGAGCCGCCTTGAATGTTTAAAATCGAAGTGAATGAGATAATGTTTTTTTTTGCACTATTTCTGAGCCTACAATTTTTAACCATGAACGTGTGTCATATGGACTTGAATTTTCTTCTATTTGATGAATTTTTTGGTGCAGGAATCGAAGAGAATTCATGCAGGAATCGAAGACAATTTTTAACCTCAATCTGTCTTTGCTCTGGTCTGGAGGGAAAAATGAGGCTTCATGTTCATTCTGTGTTGCTTAGGAGCTTTACAAATTTTGCTTATTTCATGGTCTGCCTGTGCTTGTTCCTGGCTGATCGAAATTTGTATGCTTCATGTTGAATACTGTGTTTGCTCTGGTCTGGAGGGGAAAATGAGACTTTATGTTTAATCTGTGTTGTTTAGGAGATTTACAAATTTTGCATACTTCATGGTCTGCCTGTGCTTGTTCTTGGCTGATCTCAATTTGTATGCTTCATGTTCTGTACTGTGTTTGCTCTGGTCTGGAGGGGAAAATGAGACTTTATGTTTAATCTGTGTTGTTTATGAGATTTACAAATTTTGCATACTTCATGGTCTGCCTGTGCTTGTTCTTGGCTGATCTCAATTTGTATGCTTCATGTTCTGTACTGTGTTTGCTCTGGTCTGGAGGGGAAAATGAGACTTTATGTTTAATCTGTGTTGTTTAGGAGATTTACAAATTTTGCATACTTCATGGTCTGCCTGTGCTTGTTCTTGGCTGATCTCAATTTGTATGCTTCATGTTCTGTACTGTGTTTGCTCTGGTCTGGAGGGGAAAATGAGACTTCAAGTTCAATCTGTGTTGTTTAGGAGATTTACAAATTTTGCATACTTCATGGTCTGCCTGTGCTTGTTCTTGGCTGATCTCAATTTGTATGCTTCATGTTCTGTACTGGGTTTGCTCTGGTCTGGAGGGGAAAATGAGACTTCATGTTCAATCTGTGTTGTTTAGGAGCTTTACAAATTTTGCATACTTCATGGTCTGCCTGTGCTTGTTCTTGGCTGATCTCAATTTGTATGCTTCATGTTAAATACTGTGTTTGCTCTGGTCTGGAGGGGAAAATGAGACTTCAAGTTCAATCTGTGTTGTTTAGGAGATTTACAAATTTTGCATACTTCATGGTCTGCCTGTGCTTGTTCTTGGCTATTTGTACACTATATGCTCAATCTGTGTTTTTCAGCTCTGGTCTGGAGTATTAAATGAGGCTTCATGTTCAGTCTGTGTTGTTTATGAGACTCACAAATTTTGCTCCATTCATGTTCTGCCTGTGCTTGTTCTTGGCTTTTTGAAATTTGTATACTTCAGGCTCCACCTGTGTTGTTTGTGAGTTTTACAATTTCTGCGTACATCATGTTTTGTCTGTGTTGCTTCTCAGCTTATCTTATTTTGTTTACTTGGTTACTTGAAGCTTTGAGCATGAAATTCACGTGGACACGCCATACTGCGTAATACACCCAAAAAAACACATAATTTAAATCATTAAATTAAGACAATAACGAACAGATTATTTGCAAGATATTGGATCAACCTTAGAATTGCAAAGCATCAGTTCACAAATTTTCTACAGCATAAGAAATATGGCCATTTACAGCATAGTACATTTATTAATAACTGTATGTAGATGACAAAATTTACAAAATTTGGTCCGAATATATAATTTGGCCGGATTGCAGTCTTCAATCACTCCAAAATGCACTTCATGCTGAATTCTACCTGGAATCCAAAACAATCTGAAATTAGTGAACATGGAAAAGACGAAGACTAACAGATAACAGATAGTCGATTCCAAAAGAGAACAAAATTTCAAATAAATAATGTAGGCTCAGGAAAACACCGTTTGAACCTGAAGTTCAAAATTCATGTAGTGTTAAATATTCCTCCTCGATCAAAAGCAACACCAACAAATCATGAAGAATGACAAAATTTGTAAGCTTATAGCTAAGACAAACAGAGCATGTAGTTTACAAAATTTGTAATGCTCATAAACAACACAGATTGAACTTGAAGTCTCATTTTCCCCTCCAGACCAGAGCAAACACAGTACAGAACATGAAGCATACAAATTGAGATCAGCCAAGAACAAGCACAGGCAGACCATGAAATATGCAAAATTTGTAAAGCTCCTAAACAACACAGATTGAACATGAAGTCTCATTTTCCCCTCCAGACCAGAGCAAACACAGTATTTAACATGAAGCATACAAACTTCAATCAGCCAAGAACAAGCACAGGCAGACCATGAAGTATGCAAAATTTTTAAAGCTCCTAAACAACACAGACAGAACACAAACTATCGAGTTTCACACCAGACCAGAGAAAACACAGATTGAGCATGAAGCATACAAATTTTGAAACAGCCAAGAACAAGCACTGGCAGACCATGCTTGCTTCAAAATTTCAAATGCTCCTAAACAACACAGACTGAACACAAACTCTCATTTTTCCCTCCAGACCAGAGAAAACACAGATTAAGCATGAAGCATACAAATTTTGAAACAGCCAAGAACAAGCACTGGCAGACCATGCTTGCTTCAAAATTTCAAATGCTCATAAACAACACAGACTGAACATGAAGTCTCATTTTTCCCTCCAGACCAGAGAAAACACAGATTGAGCATGAAGCATACAAATTTCAAACAGCCAAGAACAAGCACACACACCTTGTGATGTATAGAGCATGTTGTTTGAAGATTATATCAGTCCAGTACAGACACAGATATATCATGAAGCAAGCAAAATCTGACAGTTGGGAACAAACACAGACAGAGCATGTAGAATGCAAAATTTGTTATGCTCATACTGAACAACAGAAACTATAATTGTGGTTGAAATAATACTAGTAGGCTCAGAACAGACTATTCATACCAAGGGCTGCATTGGGGTGCCACGCCAACTATGATATGATAGATATACAATCAAGAACAAATACAACAATCTTGAAGTAAATATTCAGATCATGTTCTGTTTTGCATCACGGCCTACACCAACCATAGCATTTGAGAGACTCAAAAAAACCAAAAGGCTTAGATGAGTACCCAACGCATACACATCCAACGTCAGTTACTAGAAAATCTAGTTTTCTGTTGTTTGGAGCATTACAAATTTTGCATACTTCATGCTCTGTCTGTCCATAACAAATAGGCTCAGAACAGACTATCCATAACAAAGGCTGCACTTGGGGTGCCGCGCCAACTAGGATATGATAGATATATAATCAAGAATAAATACAACAAATTGAAATAAGTATTCAGATCATAAAGTGTTTAGCATCACTGCCTAATATACAGTTTCAATTTGTATGCTTCATGATCTATCTGTGTTTGTTCTGGGATGGAAATAAATGAGACTTCATGTTCTGTCTGTGTTGCTTGGAGCTTATCAACAAGTGTGCAGATCAAATATAGAGTAAGTCTATTAAGAGTTGGGGAACTGAGTGCCTTATCGGGACGGGGGGGGGGGGGGTTATTATAGGCTCAGAAAACAGTCATCATAAGTAGGGCTGCATTGGACTGCCACGCCAACTAGAATATGATAGATAAATAATCAAGAATACTTAAAACAGGATTGAAATAACTATTCAGATCATAAAGTGTTTTGCATCACTGCCTAAATCATTGTGAGTCATTGGTGCCCAAAATTTTTGTGGATTGAGCTATTGTGAAAACTCAAAGATTGGTAATTTCAAGCCTTCATCTCTTCTCTCCCGCTCAAAGGTGTGTACTCAACTTTGAATAAATATCATGGTACACAATCAAACATCTCTTCGAAATCATAATTTGAAAGCCCCGAAATTATTTGACCAACTAATGTCCAAATCAATCTCATCATTGCCTACGAACAAAACCGAAATAAAATGCAAGAAATTAAACAGATATCAATAAAGCATTTATGAGAGTCAAATACTTCCCTCCGGAATATGAGAGATCAGACGGCTGATCACTTCGACCTCCGATGGAGGAGACATTCAATGCAAAGCACCACTCCAATCGATGCTTTAATCGATAAGGAATCCAAGTGGTTTACGCGACCTGCTGTGAGATAAGGGGTATACCCCTTTTAACCCTCTCAAAATCTGAAGATAGAGCGGTGGAGAGATCAGCCGTCCGATCTCCATCAACTTTGATCAGACGGCGGTCGCTCCCAGCTCAGATAAGGCTCCCAGCTCTCCATCTCTTAGGGTTTGGAACGAGAGATAGCGGGAGAGAAGAGAGAAGAGAGGTAGGCTTAGTCGATAAGGAATCGAAGGTGTATACTGGATTCATGGTAGGGGGTAGGGTTTGTCACGGGAGGATCGAAGCACAGGTACTGATAGCGGGAGGAAGGTGGCGATTAGGGTTTCGAAGAGAAAGGGGCGATTAGGGTTTCGAAGAGGAAAGGGGCGATTAGGGTTTCGAAGAGGAAAGGGGCGATTAGGGTTTCGAAAGGATCCTTCGATTAGGGTTTCGAAGTTGCCGTGATTAGGGTTTCAGATCGGGTGAGGAAGAGAAGAGATAAAGGCTAGGGTTTGGAACGAGATGAAGAGCGGGAGTGGAGAGATAAGGCTAGGGTTTGGAACGAGAGCGGGAGAGAAGAGAGAAAGGCTTCTTCGATAAGGAATCGAAGGGATAAGAGGGATAAGGAGCGGGAGATGGGGGAATTCCCCTTTTACCCCTCTTAAAATCTGAACAAAGAGCGGAAGAGAGATCAGCCGTCCGATCTCCATCAACTTTGATCAGACGGCTGATCGCTCCCAGCTCAGATAAGGAGCCCAGCTCTCCATCTCTTAATAGACTAACTCTATATATATATATATATATATATATATATATATATATATATATAGGGTAATGCTCAGTTGAAAATGCAAATATCTGTGAAAACGTGAAAACAAGTCTAGGCCGTTGTTCGAAACAACGGCCTTGGTTATAATCTTTCTTTGTTTTATTATATATATATATATATATATATATATATATATATATATATATATATATAGGGTAATGCTCAGTTGAAAACGCAAATGTCTGTGAAAACGTGAAAACAAGCCTAGGCCGTTGTTTCGAACAACGGCCTAAGTGATTTTCCACGTTTTCACAGACATTTGCGTTTTCAACTGAGCATTACCCATATATATATATATATATATATATATATATATATATATATATATATATATATATATATATATATATATATATATATATATAAGTTAAAATAAAGTAAAAATAGTATTAGAATATTTAAAGAAGACCTTTTTTTTTCTCTGCACAAGGCCCTACAAATATCGGGACCGGCCCTGCCAGCAAGTACTAGTTGTTACAATTTGAGGACCTATCAAACTCCGCCTTCAATGAAGTACTCTCTCTTTCTTGGCTCTCAATGGAGGCTAATAACAACAATATATAAAGATATAGAGAAACTCTAGTTTGATATCTTGATACAATAATCATTGGATATTACAGAAGAGTTATAAGATCCACACGATCTAACCTGAAGAGCAAGTTTAGGCTTCAGTGGAATCACCCAGACCTGCACCTGAAATTTGCATCTGCCGCACTCGGTCAATCGTACATAGCAGACGGTCGACTGTCCCCCTCTTAGGAATCCCTGTACAGTCGGGCAGTCAACCGTCTTCCAGACCGGTCGACCGCAACTGCTCTGTTGTTGTTGCTGTTGCTGTTCCTGTTTTCTCTTGCTTTCACTCTGCCTCCAATCATCTCGATCCATCCATTGTCTCATCGTCTTCGTATCCAACATAGTATGCAAGACATAAACCTAACAATCTTTCCCTTGAATTGCATACTCATGAATTCACAATTGTGTCATTTAAACCTTCTAGACTCTTTTTGTTCCCTTTTGCAAATAACTCGACTCTGTGACTTTTTCTACTAGTTGAATCTACCTCCACCTGTTTTTCTCACATTGTATATCCTTCAAGGGTACATCCTAGTATATGTTATCATGGAGGTGCAACCCTCCACACGAACTCCACCTACCTCAAGGCTCTTTCCACTTTCCGACGATATATTCGAACGTCGCAATTTTGCTCGGATGATTCTAGTGATGACAAACTAGATGGTGCTTTAGGAACAATGAGCTTCAAATCACTTGGCCAAGGTTTCTGTTTCCACAAAATTGGTAGAGGTTGTGCTGACTCTGCTCAATCCCCCTCTCACCCTTCATCACCTTACAATAACTTTTCTAAACTGATCGAATTCCACTTGGATCTGTGTACCTGCAGACCCGTGCTTCTAGAGTTATCACTTCACAAATTTACATGCCCTCCTCTAGTGTGTGTCACATTCTGTCTGTTATTTTCGACTCTACTGTTATCTCATCGCTTACTTCACAAATTTTATCAATCTTCGTTCTCACACAACGACATGATGCAAAATTGTAAGTAGAAACCATTACTTCACAAGTCTTATCAAGTTTCTTTCTCACCCAATGACATGATGCAAACTTGTACGTAGAAATCATCTCCATCTTGAAGCAAACTTGAGAAAAAATAACTGAATCAAAAGAACAATTAGAATTCACATCTAAAGAACTTAAAACATAAGCACTGTTTAAGCTATCACCCGATTCAACGGCAATGGATTTGGTGCCCCTCTGACTCAACCGCTTACAACAGTCTCTCATGTAATGCACAATCCCTTTGTACTAATGGCCACGGACCTTAACCTTACATATACTTTTCCTTCCATTCGAAGTACAATCCACCTCCAAGTGACTCACAGAAGTTGATGCCGATTTTTGGCTCTCCTTCCTAAATGTATCATCCTCCAACCCCTTGATCATACCAGCTACAGATACTTCTCCTTGGTAAATTTTTCGTCTAGCACGGTTATCATGTTGGATGAATTTGGTGATGAATATATCAAGTTGGAAGCTTTTAGATCATCTGCTTGAACTCCCTCAGTTCAGATAACTCCTTATTAAAATTCACTGCATGATCTAGAAGGGCGGTATTTTCGTTTATTGAGTAACCCCACAACTTTTTTTTTTCTGGTACACCCGATCCTGTAATGACGATCCCGAGTAGTCAGTTCTGAATCTCGCCCAAAGAACCGCCGCTCTTCTCCTATATCTGTTTTCGCTCGTCGATGACGTCCAGATTAAACCCAAGGCTTATGAATAAATCTCCTCCCAATTCTTATGTTTTGTGCTGACTGGTCTTCCTTAATCTCCTTCTTTGACTAGATCCAAGTCCTGTTGAACCGATGATTCATGCATGTCCGCCTTCAAGATATCAAAGTTGATTTTACCTTCTAACCGTTTGATATTCATGATCTGATCTGCCATCTTCTTCAAGGAACTAGAACAAACCATTGAACCTAATTACTCTGATACCAATTGTTAGGGAAACAAGCAATACAACGACACCACTTATTAGGGAATTAGAGAAACTCTTCCATTTGAGGATCTTGTTGAGTTATACTATCCAATCAACAAAAACTACCAAACACATATTAGATCATACCAAACACACCAAAGCACACATAAGTTTGTCCCGGTTGGGGCTTTCGCCTTAATCCGGGGGAGAAGTAGCCCGAGATGTTATTCACCTAGAGAGGATACAAGAATGTTACAATTCTCACCATGATTCTCTCTCAATTCTCACCAGCAAGTACTAGTTGTTTACAATTAGAGAACCTATCAAACACCGCCTTCAATGAAGTACTATCTCTTTTGGCTCTCAATGGAGGCCAATAACAATAACATATAAAGATCTAGAGAAACTCTAGTTTGATATCTTGATACAATAGTCATTGAATATTACAGAAGAGATAACACTACGATAAGAACCACACGATCTAACATGAAGAGCAAGTTTGGGCTTTAGCGAAATCACCCAGACCAACACCCGAAATCTGCATCAGCCGCACTCGGTCTACCGTACACAACAGACAGTCGACTATCCCCCTCTCAGGAACCCATGTATAGTCACGCGGTCAAAAGTCCTCCTGACCGGTCGACCACAACTGCTCTGTTTCTGCTGCTATTGCTGCTGTTGCTGCTGTTTTCTCTTGCTTTCGCTATGTCTCCAATCGTCTCGATTTCTCCATCGTCTTCATATCCAATATAGTCTGCAAGACATAAACCCAACAATATTATACATTAGCTTAGTACGGTTGTTATTTATTGTGCGGAAAAGAATCATTTACATGAGATCGATACCACCTTGAATGTACAGAAGGATCTAAAGATGAAAGCCAAATATATTACATAGTTCTAAACAATTGTTTTATTCATCACTGCGGGACTACACTGTGAACTAAGAGTTAGATTTACTCTCACTTTCTCAAAGGGGATGAAAGCCGCACATGGAAAACCTTCGGTCTTCCTGTTGATCATAAATTAAACTAAGAGAGAGGAACAGAGGAACAGCTCATGAATTAAAGTTCTTTCGCAATGCTGATAAAATCACATGCAGATGCAGGGTGTAGTTTGCTGTATGTCCCACATCTTCGATGACCATGATGCCAAGTGTAAGAACAAAATAACTGATGTCAGATACATGGACTCATCAATCATCCAACAGTCACGGATTTATACATGCACTTGTGCTCAAATCCGAACTGTAGGACCACCTACACGATTCGACCTACAGTCACCGTTCTTGGAATTTTTTAGCAAACTATCCCACTTTTTGTAAGTACGTACGAAATTGTCTCTGTTTGAAAATTTAATACCAAAAAATTCATGTCGCTAATTGAGTTAGAGCGCCTAGTAATTTTAGTCGTGCTATCTCAGTTAGCGTGTTCTAAGAGATACAACTTTTTTCCTCAAGTGGGGGTGTGCAAAAAAACTCACCCAATATAGACCCGCTAATTCCGTTAGCGCGCCTATTTAAACCACTCACGCTAACGGAGTTAGCGTTCGTAGATGGGACAGTAGGGGAGTCTATCCTCAAGTAGGGGTGTAGGCAAAAACCCCCAAGTATAGGCACGCTAACCCCGTTAGCGCACCTCTTTATACCAGGCACGTTAACCGGGTTAGCGTGTGTCGGTTGGGATCATATTAAATTTCAATCGCTGATTGGTACATCATTATATTTATAGTGTCTCTCTCTTTCTTCTGGAAATTTGAGATAGTCACACAACTTAACTCAGTTAACGTGCCTCTTTTTACCAAGCCGTTAACTCAGTTAACGGCTGTTGAGATATCAAATTTTCAGAAAATTGAAACTTTCTGAAAATTTGAGATAGTCACACATGTTAACTCAGTTAACGTGCCTTTTTTTACCAAGGCCGTTAACTGAGTTAACGACTGTTGAGATATCAAATTTCCAGAAAGTTGAAACTTTCTGGAAATTTGAGATAGTCACACACGTTAACTCAGTTAACGTGCCACTTTTTACCAAGGCCGTTAACTGAGTTAACGACTGTTGATATATCAAATTTCCAGAAAGTTGGAACTTTCTGAAAATTTGAGATAGTCACACATGTTAACTCAGTTAACGTGCCTCTTTTTACCAAGGCCGTTAACTGAGTTAACGTGTGTACCTATCTTCACAAACAGACTAAGAAAAATATGAAGCTGGTACCTCAATACATATCCCAAACAATCTCAAACCATATCTGAAGCTGGCACCATTGCCAAAAATCATATCTCAAACCATAACATACTCCATATATCATTCCCAGACAACATATCTCAAACAAAAACAACAAATAATCTAGACAAAGATAACAAATAATCCAGACATGTTTACAAACAATACTTCTCCAAACAAGTAAAGTTGCCTTTACTTTACAAACTATAGCCATAAGCCAGAAACATTACAAACTTCGTCGCCCTTCTCCACAGCTCTCAAACAATACAAACATTACAAACATATCTTAAATACAGCCTACTAAGCCACCATTCTCCAAACAAAGACAACAAATACATGACATAAACTACCACGATTTGTTTCAAAATTACAAAAAATACATAACAGAAAAGAAGAATTACCTACGAAGGGTCAACGTACTGGAGAATGTGTCTTTCAACCATTTCAGTCTCAACGATTTGCATACAAGGGCCGATCAATCCACCTCTACACCGAGATACTCATGGATAATGAACTCTGGTTCAAAGTCCATTGTGTCAGTTACGGCCTGTCCATCAATTAGCAGACCCATTATTACAGCAACATCTTGCAGTGTCACTGTTGTCTCGCCGACCAGCAAGTGAAAACTATGCGTCTCGGGACGCCATCTCCCGAGAAGGGCTGTTAATAGGGTCGGTTCGTCTTAATGGAGCTCATCAACCCTATGCCGTGTAACCCACATTGCTATAATATCTCATGTATACGGGGATGCATCTCTAACGTGCCATGCCCCCTAAAATTACACTCCGAAGAATTTTCTTCCCAAACGTCTTTAGAGTGATGCTGACCTTGTAAAGTCAACAGCTTTGGGTCGATCGGACCGGGAACCACCGTAGGAACATATGACGAAGAAGATGGGCCCGGCTGACTAGATGGAGAAGAAGGTCGATGTTGATTTGGAGGAGGAGACGAACCCATTTGAGTGGCCGGAGAAAAAGAAGGACCGGCCCCATCCTACACAAAAAAAAAAATGAAATTCAACATACAAATTTATAATTTTATTGACGTTAAAATTGAACGTATGAAATTAATGTCAAATCATCTTACATTGGTACGTCTCTGTCCACCATGGTTCGTTTTTTTGGGAGGTTGTCCATGACATGTCCGTGGACCTTTCCGGATTATTGGAGGTCTATTACTACTCTCTTCTTCGGGATTACCCATTGTCCGTGCCATATATTATATCAAATACAATCCTACATGTTTGATAATATATATTAACAAATTTACCTTAAAATCGCTATAAATTAATACACAATTAACAATGTCTAATTTCCAAAATTTCAGTGTCAAACAATATAACTCACAATGTCCATTCCAATATTGGTTTAATTTTAATTAATTACTCAATGCAAATTTATCACGTGCAATGGTAATTTTACAATCAATATCATTCACGTACAAATTGATCAATACAAATTTATCAAGTCTATCAATGCAAATTAAAACCTAAACCTAAATCTATCAATGCAAATTTATAAGTGCAAACCAAACCCTAAATCTACTAATGCAAATTTAACCCTAAATTTCATATATTTATAAAGTACAAAACAAAATGAACCCAAAGTTTCACCCAAATTTAATATATGTATAATGCAAATTTAACCCTATAATGAACCCAAAATTTCAAAATCCTACACCCAAAATCACTAAAAATTCTTTACCATAAGTTACGAACACTTACAAACGAATGTGGGGTTGAAGGTCGAAGTTGACTTCGCCGCTGTGGATCCGATCCTCTACTTCGAAAATTTTGGAAAAAAATGGTTTATGGGTTCACCAATAATTTGGGAAACTTCTTTGTTGACATGAGATTTTCGACTGTGAAGAAGAGATTTTAGTAAAAAATTCGAGAGATTGGGATGAGTAGAGGCTGAAATCGGAGGCTAGGGTTTGGGGGTTGGGTTCAAAATCATGCGTTCAAGTTTTGGGAGAGAGAACAAATGAGATGAGAGTAGGATAGTGTGTGTTATTTAAGAGGAACCCAATTGACACACGCTACCATGGTTAGCGCGCCTGGTATAAAGAGGCGCGCTAACGGGGTTAGCGTGCCTATACTTGGGTTTTTTTTACCTACACCCCTACTTCAGGAGTAGGCTCCTCTACTGTCCATCTACGAACGCAAACCCCTTTAGCGCGAGTGGTTTAAATAGGCGCGCTAATGAAGTTAGCATTTCTACATTGGGTTAGTTTTTTTGCACACCCCCACTTGAGGAAAAAAGTTGTATCTCCTGGCACACGCTAACTGAGATAGCGCGAAGAAAATTACTAGGCGCGCTAACTCAGTTAGTGACAGGGACTTTTTGGTATTAAATTATCAAACAGAGACAGTTTGATACATACTTACAAAAAGAGGGATAGTTTGGTAGAAAAATTCTCGTTCTTGCAGGTTTCATCAGCTTGATGCATCTCAACTCAGAAATAAAACTAAAGTTCTTTCTACAAGTAAATCTAAGTGCAGGTAGATGTATACCTCATATAAGTTGCATACCTACTTTTGAGCATTCAGATCCAGAGCCACTTCTCCCCCTTTCCATCCCCCTCCTTCATTAAAGTTGTAGAGCTCCTCAAGATCTCCATATACTTTTCCTCTTGAGGCGTTTGAACCCATTTTTTTGGCGGCGCCTTTCTCCAGCTCCTTCGGAGCTCCCCTCTAGAGTCGCCAATATTCGGAGTACTCCCAGTTTGCTGGGCGTTCTTGGGTGCTGCTTTCCCCCTTGCCACTCGTCCACCCACTCGCCCTTTTGCTCGCCCCTGAGCCATCTTCTTTTCTGGCGAGCCAATCCCTGTCCCAGTCGGATCCGCGTTTCTCGGTGGTGGCTACTCCGACTCTCCTGGTTCCTATCTGCACACCATTTCCACCTGCCTTCGTTCATCCTCCGTACTGGTGCAGTTCTCTTCTAAGATCCTAGGGTACTGGTGCAGTTCATCTCTCCATCACTGTAAGTGTTTTCATTACTATTTTTTAGTCAGTGTAGCCCGAATCGTGTATAATTTTTGCAGTGGTGGTACTGGATAAACCTTGCTTGGTGGTTCTTCTGACCATCATTTTGAGCAGTTTAATTCTCTAATTCTCTACTCTTCTTCTCTTCCCTCGCTCTTGAGCCATTTCTGCACTATTTGTAACTTGGTTCTTCTCTACCTCCGTTAGAGAGAGCCATGCTTATCTCCTTATCTTTTGAGCGGCAGCTGTTTAGTGAGTTCCACCATTCTGGTGTGATCCAGCACCGTTTTCCCTTATCCCTCCCCAGTAGCGAAGCTCCTTTCTCTTGGGCCTTGTTTTTTGGCTTCAAATTCGGCCCATGGATCTACCGTAGGTAGAAGTGGTAAAAAGAAAAAAAGACTAATAAGAAGAGCAACAATAATAATATGAACAGTGCAATTTCTTCCCTATCTGGGCCTGTCTCTTACTGGTCTCCCAAGCCCAGTACCCAGAAGGCTCCAGTCTTATCTAAAACTGCCTTCTCCCGCCTTTCCCACTCACCTAATTCTTCATTTTCCTCTCTTCATCGCTCTTATCCTCACCGGTTACCAATATCTTGTTTCCAGTGCCTTCAGCCGGGGCACCTAAAAAAAGACTGCTTTTACAAGATGAAATGCTTGTTTTGCCTCAAATCCGGTCACGCTCGTCACCGTTGTTTCGCTCTCGAGAAACTTCTGGGCCTCACCCTGAGAGCGCCCATTTCGGATCAAGTCCTCGCCGCTCTAGACTTCCCCGCTCTGCAGCGAAAGCTCACGGAGGATAAAGAAATCAAACCTAAGAAGCAGAATGTTTCTTCTAGGTCTCCGTTGCTCCCTACCCCTCCTATTGCTTGTCGCTTAACCGACAGCAACTCCCCTCCCCCTCCCGTTCTGACAGCTTCTCAGAACGTTCCACCCAAGCCCATCATCACTCAGGTGTTCATCCCGAACACGGAATTGTCTGATAGGCTCAAAATTTTTGACACTTACGGTGCCATCTCGTTCAACGGAGGTTCCATCCCTCTCTTTACCTTAAACTCATTTCTTTGTGCTTCCTGTAATGTAAAAGAGTGGGATTGGGTTCTCAGTACTTGCTCCAACGATGATGTGGTGATCCGCTGTCCTTCCCCCAAAATTCTGGAGGAACTCATCAACAACTCTTCCCTCTCTATTGGAACCATCTCCCTTTCCACTAGGAAATGGGTTCATGTTAGCCCTCCATCTCAATCTAGCAGCGCAGTGACCACCAAGGTCACTCTGTTGGGACTCCCTCCTTTCTGTGAATCTTTGAGATTGGTTGGTGAAATGTCTAAATGCATCGGTGAGATCGTTAGCATTTCCTCCTCATTTAAGCTGGCTTCGGGAAGTCTTCAGGTTGAAGCGCTTTTTTGATGCCCTAAACATCCAGATCAGATCGAAGTCTACTGTCTGAAAGATGATTTTTCCTCGTTCACTGTCTCCGTGCAATACCACGACCCAGTGTCCCTGAGCGGATCCAGTCCACCCCCTTCCACTAGTTTACCGAAGCCAGCATTTAAGCCTTCTGCCTCCCCCTCTTCCTTCCATCCTGGATCCTCCTCTCTGTCAAAGAAGGACTTGGCCAGTTTGAAAGTTTCTCAAAAACCTTCAGCCAGGAAAAAGTATCCGCTTTCTAGCACGACCTTTGTGTCCCCAACCAACGAGAAGATGTCACCCTCTAAAGTGCCAAATCTCGTTTGGATAAATCCCGGTATTTCCTCTCTCCAAACTGGGAAGGTGTCTGCTCCTGTTTCTTCTTCATCGGCAAACCGACCTCCACTTCCACCCTCTCCAGGTCCCTCTAAGCCCTCTCCTGTAGAGAGGCTTACCCTAACTCTCCCTTCCATCCCTCCTCCAAATCCCTCTCTTACCGATTCTGCCTCTCCCTGGCCTTCTTGGAAAGTCAATCCTCACTATGCTTCTGACTGGGAGAAATTTCAAAAGCAAACTCACTTTCCCAGCATTACCAAGTCGGCGCTGAGTCTTCCTCCTAGCAAGGTCAAGGGGTTTCAATCCACAAAAGATGAGGGATGGATGGAACAGGACAATTTGCTCGGAGAAGAAGAAACAGAGCTGTACCGCAAGCAATCTCTTAAGCAGGTATCCCCTAAACCTTCCTTTGTTAGTTCACATCAAAATGTTTTTATTGTATCGGTATGACAGCAAGAATTTTTTTGCTATTTGAGCTGTTTTTCTTTTCTCCCTCCCCGGTCCTCTCTGTCCCCCATTATCGTTTTAACGAACCTCAATCGTATTTCCTCTGACTTGGCAATTTTGGTTGGGGCTAAGCCGGATGTCTCGTCTATCGGAGTGTACTCCACTGTCCTGCTAGAGCCTATTTTGCAGCCCAAGGCTTTATTAGTGCAACCTTTCCACTCGTCACCTGTTCTCTCAAACCTTCTATTCTCAACTCCCGTCGACGCCGACGCGCAACTTTCTTCCTCTCCTCTTAAGAAGGAAAGGGAGTCCTATTCACCTATTTCTTCTTTCGGTACGATACCGAACCGTCTCATCCGATCAAGCGCCCGCATTAGGGCCAAAACATTAGAGTGTGCTACTTCTCCCCTTCCCCAGGGTTCATTGCGGCAACCAATGGACCGCTCGAGTGTCACTCTAACCAAACTCCTTCCTCATTCCCAGTAAAATCTTTTAGGCTCTATTTTCTGGCCGCAATTTGATTCTTTGTCAGATAAAGATATGGCTAGTATCGCCCAGGACATGGGCTTTATGTTCAACTCGAATTTTTCACCTTTGATTTTGGCCATTAGGCATCAAGAACGCATTAGAGTTCGGGAGCATCAAACTCTTAATGATTAGTATCTCTTGGAACATCCGGGGTCTTAATTGACCCATTAAAAAAAGGCCACTTTACCAGTTAATTTCCTCCTCTCACTGTGATCTTATTTCTATCCAAGAATCGAAGATCGATTCCCCTTCTTCTTTTACCTTTCGCGCTATCGGCGGATCCATTATCTCCAAATGGATCTCTTTAGAAGCGATAGGTTCTAGAGGAGGCATCCTTTTCGGCTTCAAAGAATCGATCTTCTCCCTCATTGCGGTTCGCCGCCTTAACTTTTTTCTTATCGTCCAACTGCACTGGACAGCCCTCAATTGCATCCTCTCGGTTATATCGGTTTATGGCCCCTCCACTTCAGATAGGCGTTCCCAATTTTGGAACAAATTCCTGTCGCTTCACGATTACACTAATGGCCTTTGTTTTTTCTGCGGGGATTTTAACGTCACCAGGTTTGCGTCCGAAAGGTCGACCCCATATTCTTCTGACCATCACTTCAGCACTTTTAACGATTGCATCCGCACTCTGCAATTGTCTGATCCGCCCCTAATGGTAGATCGTTTACCTGGTCTAACCTTCGTCAATCTCCGACGATGGCCAAACTCGACCGTTTCTTTGTATCCCAAAACTGGATATCCATGTTTCACAACACTTTCACCAAGGCGTTACCTAATCCCTCCTCCGACCACGTTCCCATCGCCCTCTACTCTAATTTCCCTTTCTCTCATCATCACAATTTTCGCTTCGAAAAATTTGGTTACAAGACCAACTATTTGTCAATCTCATCGTGGAATGCCTATCTTCTGTTACCGGCTCTTCTGGCCTAGGTAGCATCCTAGTCAAACTTCACGGTATAAAATTTGGTTATAAAGTCTGGCAATACGAAAGACAAAACAACACCACCTTCCTTAAAAATTTTCTTCTAGCTTCCATTGAATCCATTGATAGGCTGGAGGAACAGGGCCCCTTATCTGCTCCCATGCGTTCCGAACGCCTATCGTGCAAGCGTGATTATGCTGACATCCTTCATCAAGACCATATCAAATGGGCTCAGAGAGCCAGGAATAGATGGTTAAAGGAAGGTGACGGTAATACCGCTTTCTTTCATAATTTCGCGTCGCATAGGCAACACTGTAATCGTTCACAACGGGGTTGATCTCAACTCCGATAATGAGATCCATAGTGCTTTCCTTTCTTTTTATAAAAGTCTTATTGGGTCGCACAAACAGCGATCTATTAGCCTTGATTGGATGCACCTTTATGGTACTCAATCTCAAGACACCTCTTCTCTCGAGGCTCCTTTTTTCTTGGAAGAGATTAAATCGGCTGTTTTCTCTTTAAAAAGTGATTCTGCGCCAGGACTGGATGGATTCCCCGCCTTTTTTTTCCAAAAATTTTGGCATTGGCTTAAAGATGATCTTCTCCGTATGTTTACGGAGCTTCATCATGGATCATTCTCCTTCGACCGTATCAATTATGCACACATTGTGCTCATTCCCAAAACGGTGGGAGCACATTCTCTAACCAACTTTAGACCTATTAGTCTGATCAACACTTCATTCAAAATCATTATGAAAGTTCTCTCCACGAGGCTTAGCGCGGTTATTTCTCCTCTCATCGACCCTGCTCAATCGGGCTTCATCAAGAACCGTTTTATCCTTGATAGTATTGCTTCTGCGCAAAAGATCATCTCTCATTGCCACAAAACTAACTCTGAAGGAATTCTTCTCAAACTCGATTTCCAAAAAGCGTACGATAACGTCAGCTGGGATTTCCTGTTTGACATTCTTATTAATCGAGGATTTGGTCCCAAATGGATTGCTTGGATTAAATCCAGTCTTTTCTCTGGTACCTCTTCCATCATTATCAACGGCTCTGAAGGTCACAAGTTTAAAATTAAATGTGGCCTTCGTCAAGGTGACCCTCTTTCGTCCCTTTTATTTGCCCTTGTAGCAGATGTTTTTAGTAAGCTCCTCCGCAATGCTTGGGATGTTCAGGTCATTCAGGGCCTAGGCAGTTCGCACCAGTTTGATGGTGTCCTTAATCTGCAATATGCCGATGATATTATCATCTTTACCGAACCAAACTCTCACTCTCTTCGCAACCTAAAATTGCTTCTTTACTGTTTTGAACTTGCTTCGGGGCTATTGATCAATTTTCAGAAATCCTCGGTTCTATATTTGGGAGGCTCTCCCAATCGACAGATCGAGGTCTCCAATTTCTTTAACTATCCTATTGCCACCTTCCCCATTACGTATCTGGGTATCCCCCTACGATGGGGAAAACTACATAAATCTGATTGGTCTCCCATGGTGGATAAGGTTGAATCCAGACTCAATGTTTGGGCCAGGAAGCTCCTCTCCCGTGGTGGTAGATTAATCCTCCTGAACTCTGTTCTCTCCTCTATCCCCCTTTATATGATGTCATTCTATTACGTTCCCTCTTGGGTCATCAAGAGGATTGATCAAATCAGAAGTAATTTTTTTTGGACAGGATCTTTCAATTTCAAGACTGGCTCTCACCTTAGCAATTGGAATAGTCTGCTCTTCCAAAGAGGCAGGAGGATTAGGGTCTTGAACCTCAGGAACCACAATATTGCTTTATTAGGTAAATGGCTTTGGAGATTGTTAAAATACGATCACTTACCGTGGATCCAAAGTGTCAAGGCCTACTGTCTTCCCTCTCCCCATTTGTGGGAGGGTTCCCCCAGTACTCTTCGCTACGCATCCCCTTTCTGGAAAGGGGTTTGGAAAGCGGCGGCAGCTTTCCAATGCGGCATCGTCCATGACTGCTGCGACGGTGCCATAACTAAATTCTAGACTGATCTTTGGATTGGTAACACCAAACTCGCCACCGCTTTCCCTACTCTCTTCCGTCTGGCATCCAATCCCCTAGCCACGGTGGCAGACTCCTTTTCTTTAATTAACTCGCAACAAATCTGGAACATCCCGTTCTTGGGAGATCTGCCTGCTCCTCTCACCTCAGATGTTTACGACCTTCTTTCCTCCCTTAATAACTACACATGGCGCCCAAAAGAAGATTTTTCTTGGCGTTGGAACTCGTCTTGGATTTTCTCTGTTAAATCGTTTTATAACTTTCTTAACTTCCGAGGAGTCCAATCCCCTTTTGTGGGATTCATTTGGAACACCTGTGCACCTCTTAAAGTAAAGATCATTTCCTGGCTTGCTCTCAACAACAAACTTCTCACAGTTGAAATCCTCAACAAAAGGAACTTAGTGTGGGTACAGAGGTGTCCCATATGCTCTGCTTTTCTTGTTGGGCTATACTTCCTACGAATAAGAGGTTCCGCTATTCGTGGAACCTATCAGTTCAAATTATCATTTGGATCATGTGGTTGGAAAGAAATAACAGATTATTCAAGCACTGTGCTTCTACTATTCACCCGTTAATTGAAGATTTTATTTTTCTTTTTAACTTCTGGTATTCGACGTTAAAAATCGAAGCGCAAGAATCTCTTTGCGATCGAAGACTGGAAGATTCCCTAACTTGTCTCAGCAACCTTAATGCTTTTTAATCTCTCTACATTTCTGTGTTTCTTGACGGCTTCCAATGTATTTTCACAGGTTTGAGGTTGGCTTTGGTCTCTCTATTTTGGATGCTACAATCATCTGCACTATTTGTCCTAATTTGCTTCGATCGTGCATGTTGAGCAGTGGATGTTTTCTTTTCTTTTAACCCCCCTATTTAATTGTTTTTTTGCTGTAAGCTATTCCAGTTTAGTCTGGCTTGGACTTTAGAAGGAACTATTTTTGGGTTGGTTGTACTTTTTTGTGGCATCTCTGGCCTCTTGGTGGACAGGCGTTCCTTGCCTACTCCTCTGGATGCTTCCGATGCTGGGTTCTGTGCTCTGTAGCTTTTTATTGTGCTTTATTATGATGCTTATCTCTTTGCTTCTTTCGTCTCTGTGATGCTTAGCTTGGGGATTTCCTGTTCGTTTAATGTGAGTTTGAGCTGTGGAGGTGTTTGGCCTCTTTGTTACTGTAGTGGGGATTGTGTATCTTTTCAGTTATCCCCCATACAGTCTTTTTTCACTATAATCTATATGCTGGTGTTTTACATTATCTTCCCCCACTCAGTCTTTTTGGCTGCTGCTGTAGCTTCTCGAGAGGTTTTCTCTTCTTTGGTTGTATGGTCTTGCGCTGTTTGGTGGCTACCTATTTGGGCGGGCTGTGTTTTTTGGGTTCCCTTGCCTCTGTCGGCGATTCGTATCCAGCCGAGCATCGAAGTGTTTTCCAGCGCTCCTAGATTTGCAGCTGTCGTCTCTTGCCTTTGAGCTGCTCTTACAGCTTGTTCCTGGGTGGATGGAGCCTCGCTATCGCATTGCCGGGGTGTGTCCCTGGAGGAGAGCAGCCCCTCCTTAGTAGGGGTCTGTGAGGGCTCTTCGCTCCCTCATGGATGGCGTTTCATATGGCGGTCCTTCTAGCAGTGCTGCTGGTTGGCTGTCGCATTAATTGTTTCTACTGTACTAGTTTTCCTTCCCTGTTTGCCTTGCTTTTTGTTTGTCGCTGCTCGCATTTTTAGCGTCTGTGTCGGTGGTTTTTACGACTTGTAAAATGATATTTGTACTGTCCATTACTTTATTAATATATTTGTTTGGCTGGAGTCGCAAGACTCTATCCGGATCATCATCAAAAAGTTGCATACCTCTAATTCTACGTAAAAATACCTGCACACATGTATAAAATACATGTACAACAAAATATAGTGAATACAAAGGGAAATCCAATATTGGCCTCTGTTATTAGGGAGGCCATCCCTTTTCTTTGGGGTGCTGAATGTATTAACCATCCCTAAACTACAACTATTTCATCATCCTGGCTTATCCAGAGTTAATGAATTTTTTTTTCACCCACTTTTGAAAATATTGACCATTCTGATCCATTTTCGAAACTATTTATCCAACTAACTCTGTTTTGGACACGTCAGCATAACACGTTTTTAGAAGAAAATTTTCATGTCGTTGTTTTTAATAGCAGTATCTCTTAAATTTTTTTTTACATGCCGCTATTTGAAGTAAAGACATCAGTTAACTTCTTTCCAATCTTGTACTCTCTGACTTGGGAAAAAATTACAAGTGTAAAAAAATCTTATAATAAATGCTGCTATCCCCAACGATAACATTCGCATTACTAATGCCGCTGATATCAGCATCAGTTATAATACTGATTGCATATAAATAGTGACCCCCTCTTCTCCTTTCTCTTTCACTTTAGATCTATTTCCCTCTCACTCCCGAATCCAAAACCCTAAAACCAAACCCAAAATTGCACACTTGTTTCCTTTCAAACTTCATATCTCCTACCTCCCTCTCCCTCTCCTACCGAAATTCAACTCCCCTATTATGAAAATCTCCAACATTGTCTATAGTCATTTCAATTCTTCAACCACGACGTATTTTCAAGCTATTCAAGATACGGTCTAATTTGAAGGTATTTTTATAACCATGTGTCTTATATGTATGCATAGGTTATACTTGTGAGTAGTTAATGACTTGAATATGTGCGATTCTTTATGTTTAGGTATGGATTATGATTTGGTTATGATACGGCTAAAAATGGGGTTAAATCGGAACCGTCCAGATTGGGCACGAATCTTGATGCTCGGGGGTAAAATGGTAATTTCACATACAAGTGGATCCAAGGCAGGTACTGAATCTCCTTCTCACGGATCCAATAACCCGCGAACGGATCCACACCTATTGGGTACGGGTCCCTACCCAAGGCGAACCCAAACCAACGAGAGACAAATCAGGATCCCTGATTTGGCCAAATCAACAGCCCTGATTTGCTCCCACCGGGAATCAAGGAAAGATTTCCTAAACAGACTGAGGATTTTGCTCCCGGCTGTTACACAGGAAATCAGACCCTTAAACGGCTCCCCTGGCGACTATAAATACCACCCCTCTACCACCATGACGAGGTTAATCACTTTTTCACCACTTTAAGCTCTTTCTTAATCTCTTCTGATTACTGACAAGAGCGTGGAGGGTGCGTCGCCGGAATCAACCCCGGTGTCTCGCACTTCCTTGCAGGTTGCGCCAGGAGCAAGAAGGCTGAGTCAACTGTTCAGGTTTTTCTCGGACTCACAAATTCTATCTGTTTACCCCCACACCGAAATCAGCGGTATCAGATTGGCGCCGTCTGTGGGAACAACCACACGAACAGCCTCAGCCCCTTCCTGGTCGTCCTCTCCAACCATGCCTCCAAAGAAGGTCAGATCTAGAGGGTCCAACCGGGTGGCCAATCCTGCCGACCCTACGGAGGAAGCCCCTGTCAATCCTATTCCGCAGCCCGATCTTCCTCCACCGGCCCAGCAGGTCCAACCTCCTCATCCCAAGCAGCAACCCAACAATGGCCCTTCCGGCCAAAACGGCCGGAAGCAGAAGCAGCCCTTCCATCAGGACCATGTGTCGGTTCATAATGAATCCTCGGATTCAATGGATTCTCATCATCCCGACCTCCGCAACACACTCCTGAACCGCCAGAAAGAGGAGGACCTCCGCACTCACCTTGATGAGAGGCGGGCCCGAGAGGGAGCCTCCCGCCAGCATCGTGGTGAGCGGTCGCCTCATCGCCGAGAGGGCAGACGGTCTCCGGACCGAAGGGGCCGAGCGGCATCGCCCGACCACCGAAGGAGGAGGCCACAGTCCCCCGCAGATCGGCACCATCGCAGGAACAATGGCGCACCCATCACCCGTGCCGAGTTCCTACAATTCCAAGACACCGTTCTGTAGGCTCTCAACCTTCGGCAGAACAACCAAAATGCCCAGAGGGCTCTAACGCCCCCGAGGGATCCCAGTCCTCGTCGCCGAACCCGAAGTCCCTCCCCGGCTCCCAGCCGCCAACAGCAGCACTACAGTCCTCGCCGGTCCCAGGACTACCGACGCCGCAGTCCGTGCTCTCCCTCCTATGAAGGGGAGTCCGGGGGGTCATATGATCACCAGCGGAGGGACGACGCCCTCATCCGCCGTCTCCATGAGGTGGAGAGGCGCATTGGCCGCATGGACAGGGAGGAGGAATCCCGAGCAGGAACAGTCCGTCCCAGCAGACCCCCTTTCTCTCGGTCGATCATGGAGGCCCACATACCGAGGGGTTTCAAACCTCCGCAGTTTGAAACGTACTCAGGGGAATCCGACCCGGTTGACCACGTCGAAAGCTTCAAGACCCTGATGCTGATCCATCAAGCTTCCGACGCCGTGCTCTGCAGGACCTTCCCTGCCACCCTCAGGGGGTCGGCTCGGGAATGGTATTCCAGACTCGCTCCCTCCTCCATCTTCTCGTTCGAGCAGTTTGAAACACTATTCATAACTCACTTCGTGAGTAGCAGGCGAGCCGAGAAGACGAGCCTCTCCCTACTGAACCTGCGGCAGGAAAGGGAAGAGAAGCTGCGGGACTATGTGAAGAGATTCACCGCAGAGGTCAGGTCTATCGCCTCCTTAGACCAGTCAGTGGCGACCGTGGCCTTCCAGTCGAACGTCCTCAACGCCAACCTCCGATCATCCCTGGCCAAGAAGCCCCCGCATGACTTCGCCGACCTCCTCCTGAGGTGCGAGAAGTATATCCGAGCAGAGGAGGCCGAAGCCCTCCCGAGCTTCGGGGGGTCCTCCTCGGGGACGAAGAGGAAGGCGACGGGAGAAGAGGGGTCCAAGAAAGCTCAGAAGGACAACGGCGGTCAGCGTCGCCCTCCCCCCAGGTTCGAGAAGTTCACTCCCCTCACCACTAACGTCTCCACCATCCTGATGGAAGTGGAGAAGGAGGGATTCATCCCTCCGGCTCCGAGGATGCACACCCCGGCAAAGAGGAGGAACAAAGACAAATGGTGTCGTTACCATCGGGATCACGGCCACGACACGAACGACTGCCGGGCATTGCGAGATGAGATAGAAGCCCTCATCCGGAGGGGACAGTTGGCCAAATTCGTGAAGGCTAACGATCGGGCAGATCGCAACTCCCCTCCCCCTCGGGGGGCTAACAAGCGTTCCGAGCGACGCGAGGAGACACCCGAGTTCGAGGAAGAACGGATTCTGCACCTGATCCACGGAGGCCCCATGGGAGGCTCCTCTAATTCCTCTCGGAAGGCCTTCGTCCGAGAGGTCAACTCGGTTCACAGCGCCCCTCCCCCCAAAGGTCTCGGCGTCCCTGTGTCTTTCTCCGACGCAGACCTCGAAGGGGTCCGAACACCCCATTGTGACGCCCTCGTCATCGACCTCCGCATGGCCAACTTCAAGGTGCAGAGGATCTTAGTAGACAATGGGAGTTCTGTCAATATTCTCTTCCTCTCGGCCTTCCGAGGCCTGCAGCTGCCCCGGGACCGTCTCAAGCCGGCCGGTTACACACTCTACGGGTTCACGGGGGTCCCGGTAACTGTCGAGGGGGTTATAACCCTGGACGTAACCGCGGGAAGCGCCCCTACTACCCGGACCGAGCCGATGGACTTCATGGTCGTCGACGTCCCGGCGGCGTATAATGTCATTCTAGGCCGACCCGGCCTAGCCGCCTTGGAAGCTGTCCCCTCGGCGTACCATTTGAAAATGAAGTTCCCCACTCGGTCGGGAGTAGGGGAAGTCAGGGGAAGCCAAGAAACATCCAGGAAGTGCTATATGACTTCCACCGGGGGACCAGTGCTCTCGCTCGAGACACTAGAAATCCCCGAGCCGAAAGCTCGGCCAACGTCCGAGCCGGCGAACGATTTAGAAGAAGTGCTCTTCTCGGACGAGGACCCGAGCTGGAAGTTCCTCATCAGCAAATCCTTGCCGACCGCACTGTGCTCGGACCTGATTAAGTGCATCCGGGATAACCGAGACTTGTTTGCATGGTCGGCCGCGGACATGCCCGGCATCTCCGAGGAACTGCTCGTCCATCGCCTAAGTGTCGAACCGGGGTGCAAACCGGTTCAGCAGAAGAGGCGAAAGTTCACTTCCGAGCGACAGCATGCCATCAAGGAGGAGGTGGATAAACTGCTGAAGGCCAAGTTCATACAGGAGGTAAACTACCCCGAGTGGCTCTCCAATGTTGTAATGGTCAAGAAGTCCAACGGCTCCTGGAGAATATGCATTGACTTCACTGACCTGAATAAGGCGTGTCCGAAGGACCCATTCCCTCTCCCGAACATCGACACCCTTATTGATGCCACCTCGGGCCATGAGCTCCTCAGCTTCATGGATGCCTTCTCGGGCTATAATCAGATCCGAATGTTCCCCCCGGACATTCTGAAGACCTCCTTCGTCACCGATCAAGGCCTCTACTGCTACCGGGTCATGCCGTTCGGCTTGAAGAACGCGGGCGCCACCTACCAGTGCCTCGTCAACAAGGTCTTCCAGAGCCAGATAGGCCGGAGCATGGAGGTGTACGTTGACGACATGCTCGTCAAAAGCGTCCGAGGCACTGATCACGTGGCCGACCTGCAGGAGGCCTTCGGCGTGTTGAGAAGGCACAGCATGCGGCTGAACCCGAACAAGTGTGCGTTCGGGGTCTCCTCGGGAAAATTCCTCGGCTTCATGGTAAGCCAACGAGGAATCGAAGCTAATCCCGAGAAGATTAAGGCCATATTAGACATGGCCCCGCCTCGGAACATCAAGGAGGTGCAGAAGCTCACTGGTCGGCTCGCTGCTATCGGTCGGTTCCTCTCAAAGTCCGGGGAAAAGTGCCTCCCCTTCTTCAAAGCACTCAGGGGGGCTAAGGGTTTTGAATGGGGCCAACCACAACAGGAGTCGTTCGACCAACTAAAGGCCTACTTAGTGAACCCCCCTCTGCTCAGCAAACCGGTCCCGGGCGAGACTCTCTTCATCTACTTGGCTGCTTCCGAGCAGACCCTAAGTGCCGTCTTGGTGAGAGAGGAGGACCGGGCCCAAAGGCCTATCTACTACGTGAGCAAGGTGCTTCGGGACGCCGAGCTCCGCTATCTGAGGATAGAGAAGATGGCCTACGCCCTAGTCATGGCAGCGAGGAAGCTTCGACCGTACTTTCAATCCCACTCGGTCGTTGTCCTCACCGACCAGCCCCTAAAGCAGATCCTCCACAAGCCTGAGACCTCGGGCCGGCTGATGAAGTGGTCCATAGAGCTGAGTCAGCATGACATCTCTTACCAGCCTCGGACGGCCATCAAAGCGCAAGCCCTCGCCGACTTCATTGTAGAATCCACCATCCCTGAGGCCGGCCACGTCCCGACCGGACCCCCCGTTTGGACGGTCTTCGTGGACGGCTCCTCCTGTAACGAAGGAAGCGGTGCCGGTATCATCCTGAACGGCCCTGACGACTTCGTCCTCCAGTACGCGATCCGTATGAACTTCAAGGCCTCGAACAACGAGGCGGAGTACGAGGCACTCATCGCAGGTCTCAGAGTCGCCCGAAGCGCTGGGGCACAGCGCCTCCGAATTCACAGTGACTCCCAGCTAGTCGTGAACCAGGTATTGGGCGAATACGAGGCGCGGGACGAGCGCATGGCTAAGTACCTCGCCAAGGTTCGAGCCCTCATGAGCAGGTTCGAGGAGGCGCTCATTCAACGAGTCCCTCGCGAGGAAAATTCACAGGCCGATGCCCTCTCCAAACTAGCCTCGTCCTCCCTCCAAGGCCTCGAGCAGACCGTTTTGATCGAGGTCCTCTCTAAGCCGAGCATAGAAGACGAGACACCTGCCTCGGTGGAGTCGCTGCCGGTCATGCTGCAGGACAATTGGATGAAGCCATTGGTGGAATTCTTAAAGGATGGGGTTCTGCCCTCGGATCCCAAGGAAGCACGCCGGGTCAGAACTCGGGCCGAGCGCTATGTCTTGATCGAGGGTATCTTATACAAACGCTCCTTTTCTCAAGTAGACGGCCGGCCATATCTAAGGTGCCTCTCTCTAGAGCAGGCCGAATATGCCCTACAAGAGCTCCACGAAGGCATCGGCGGGGCGCATTCAGGGTCCAGGTCCTTGGCCCGAAAAGCTCTGAATTATGGATACTTCTGGCCGACCCTCCTACAGGACGCCGAGCGACACGTTCGGCGGTGTAGCCCTTGTCAGAGACACTCCAACATCCGTCGCCTCCCTCAAGCCAACCTTGCCTCCCTATCAAGTCCTATCCCCTTCGCCATGTGGGGAATGGACTTACTAGGGCCTTTCCCTCCGGCACCGGGTCAGTTCAAGTTCTTGGTCGTAGCCATCGACTACTTCTTGAAGTGGGTTGAGGCCGAGCCCCTCGCCACTATAACCGAGAACAAAGTGGTACAGTTCTTCTGGAAGAGCATCATATGCAGGTTCGGCGTCCCCCGTGTCCTCGTAACGGACAACGGGACTCAGTTCACTGGCACGGCATTCCGAGCTCTGTGCGATGACCTTGCAATCCAGCAGCGTTTCTCGTCCGTTTCCCACCCTCAGTCGAACGGACAGGCAGAAAATGCTAATCGGCAGATCCTCGCAGGCATCAAGAAAAGACTGGACAAAAGTTCCAAGGGCTTATGGGTCGACCAACTCCCCAACGTCCTATGGAACTACCGCACGAGCAAGCGGACCCCCACAGGCGAGTCCCCCTTCAACCTCACCTATGGGTCCGAGGCCGTGATACCTCTCGAGGTAGGAATACCTTCCCCTCGGCTCACAGCCTATGACGAAGCACAGAATGCCAAGGACCTCAGAGCAGATTTAGACCTGATAGATGAACTGAGGGAAAGAGCGGCGATTCGACAGCAGAGTTACCGAAGAAGGGTTGAACTGGCGTACAACAAAAAGGTCCGACCCACCAACCTTAAGCAAGGAGATTTGGTCTTGAGAAAGCTGGCCATATCCTTCCCCAGTCAGAAGAGCAAGCTGGCTCCGAACTGGGAAGGGTCGTACAGGATCACAAAGGTAGTTCGGCCCGGAGCTTATCGTCTTGAAGATCTAGAGGGCAGAGAGCTTCCGAGGACCTGGAATGCCGACCACCTCCTAAAATACCAAGAGAGCGCTCCGGCGCCACTCTAAGTATCACAGGATATCGAGCCATTCCAGTCCTCCGACTTGTAACCTATTTTCATAAATTGTACTATGTAAAACGGTTCGCCGTCGATTATCAATAAAGAAAGCTCTTTCGTGTTTGTGAATTCGCATGTTTCTCTCCCCTCTTATCAACCGCTTTTTTGTGATTTCAACCAATGGTTCGGAGTCCACGTTCGGCTCGACCTCACCTCCTCGGCTCGTCCCCGGACGAACCAGGGGTAGACCGTCGTTCGGAACTGCTCCCACAACCGTTGAACTACACCGATGGTTCGGAGTCCAACACTCGGCTCGACTTTACCACCTCGGCTCGCTTCCGGGCGAGCCAGGGGTAGATCGCCGTTCGGAATTGCTCTCACAACCGTTGAACTACAACCGATGGTTCGGAGTCCAACACTCGGCTCGACTTTACCACCTCGGCTCGCTTCCGGGCGAGCCAGGGGTAGATCGCCGTTCGGAATTGCTCCCACAACCGTTGAACTACAACCGATGGTTCGGAGTCCAACACTCGGCTCGACTTTACCACCTCGGCTCGCTTCCGGGCGAGCCAGGGGTAGATCGCCGATCGGAATTGCTCCCACAACCGTTGAACTACAACCGATGGTTCGGAGTCCAACACTCGGCTCGACTTTACCACCTCGGCTCGCTTCCGGGCGAGCCAGGGGAAGATCGCCGTTCGGAATTGCTCCCACAACCGTCGAGCTACACAGATGGTCCCGGAGTCCAACACTTGGCTCCCAGTCCCCCCAAGCTTCTCCAGTGGATTGATACCGGAGCTACGTTCGGCCACAAAATCCGAGCAATCTTGCCCAGTAGCCGAAGCCCGAAGCCCTACGCCTCCGGTCGGCTACCGAGCAAGTGCCTTCCCGAGCTCGCAAACGGAGAAAAATCACTTTCTCCTCAACTTTCGCGCTTGATCTCGATCAGACGGCTCAGATCTTGCCACCGACGCTAAACGACAAGATAGCATTTTCTTGGGAACTGAGCCGCCTCGAGATTCGTGCCTACAATCCACGGCTCAGATCGCGCCACCTACGCTGGACGACAAGATAGCGCTTTCTTGGGGACAGAGCCGCCTCGGAATTCGTGCCGTACCTTGTCAGAGTCGCTAAACGACAAAATGTTGTACTCATAGGAACCCGTTCGGTTCGACACTCTCGCCGAAGGAACTAACACGCTCGGTTCAAAGATCTCGGCGCGACCAACACAGATATAAGCAAGACGAATATGCAGAGCAATGAAAGATATTTTATTAAACAAACAGGCCATAATACAAAGCACATCTTTTTCATGGTTACAAAGTGTTGGCAAACAAAATACATGACACCGACCCACTATACTTGGCCCTCACATGGAAATGTCTTCACTAAACTGTTCAGTCGACTGTTCGTCCTCCTCGGCTGATGGCCCCCCTGCATCTTTCCGACGCTTCGCTACCACAGTCTGCAAGTGTCGAATCTCCGAGAGCAGATCATCCCGCTCGGCTATAATCTTTGACTGGTTGTGCCGAATGCACTTGACCCGAAGAGCGTTGCTGAAGGCAGTTTGCGAATCTTCGTCCCCTCCTGCGGGGCTCAACTCGGCGATCCTATTCTCCAGGCATTGGATCTCCGCTTCCCGAAGGTCGAGGACGGACGAAAGGTGGGCCTGCTCACTCTCAGCTCGGCGTATCTCCAGCTCGACGCCCCTGGGACTCAGAGCCGCCGTCCCAGAAGTGGCCTCGGATTCAGAGTCATCATCTGAACCATGGGATCCAGCGTATGGGTCGGCCGTCTCGAGCTGAAAAGAAGGGAAAACGAACAGCAAAATTTCAATACACTGCTGAAGTCCAACACTTGGAGATTTTCTAAAGAAACCCTCAAATTCACATTCAGACATAATAATGTTACACACGGCCGAACCGACCCTACAACAATGTTTTACAACAAATCAGAAGGGACGTGAAGCGACATGATCAAGTTCTCTTCGGAAGGGGAACACTTCGGTTTAAGGAAAGGCGAGGACGACGGGGCCTGCCCTCCGAGCTCGATCCTAAACCAACGAAGCGCGACCCCCCTTCGCTGCTGGCCCTAACTGCGGCGCCGACCGAGGCCCCGCTCGATGAGACGGCCGCACTGCTCTGAGCGTCGGCTGGACTCCGTCTGGTCATAGGCGAGCGTGTCGCAAGTTCGTAAAAAGAAATCCCTCTCTCGCTCTCTTCACGAGTACATGACGTACTGCAGACGTTAGCCCTCTCCGGCACAGGCTTGAGCGACGCGACCTCTTCCTCCAGTTCAATGATTCTGTCTCTCAGAGCGTCATCCTTCGCCATCTTCTTCGGACGAGAGGGTCTTGACGAGCCAGAGACGGTGGCGCCATCAGTCGCAAGCCGTCGGAAGTGAGTGACCTCGATCCCCCTATCTATCGTGATCCTTCTGAGCCTGTCGACTTCGGCCAATAGCCTCTTGCGCTCGGTCGACGCCTTCTCCAGCTCGGAAGTCAGTTTCTCTTCCGCCGCCGAGCGTTCTTTCTCTGCTAATTCCAAGTGTTGGACCTCAGCCAAAAGGTCGTCATTCTTCTGCTCGGCGGCAGTGAGCTCCCTACGGAGCCGCTCGATTTCACCTTCGGGACAAGGGGCTTGGGGGTACTTCCGCAGTTGCCACAGCTCGCGACAATACCTCCGCACAGCTGCCTTCGTCTCCTCCAGCTTTCCGAGCAGAAGAAACCGCCTCTGTCGGCTGTCCGAGAGCTTACCCTTCGTTTTGGCCAGCAACTTACGAAGGTGTGCAACCTCCGTAATCGGACCGAACCTTACCTGAAAATCAGAGATAAATCCGACAACCAACACTTGGAGAATTCTACGCCAAATCAAACACAAAATCCGAGACTCAACACTTGGATAAATTTTGGCCAAACAAAATATTTTCATTCAAAACCGAGGAGAAAGTTTTACAAAAGCGGTGGCCAGTCCGCAGTTAGGCTTACAAAAAAAAAGGGGGACTAAAAAAGACAACCGAGTCAGGGGTCGACCTTTTTGTCGTTAGGGTCCGTCGACCCCCCGGCCTTGTCCTCGCCATCGCCCTCGCCTCCGTCCTCGCTCCCGCTCTCCTCCTCGGAGTCGTCTTCCTCCTCACCCTCGGCCTCGGCCCTCCCCGGTCCTTCGACGACTTCCGTCTCCCCCTCGGGGCCAAGCATCCCCTCGGGAAGCTCCTCCTCCCCTTCCACGGGGTCATAAAAACGGTAGGAGGACGTGTCGAAGCCCGGGTTCTTGGCAGCTACGTGGAGCAAGGCACGACCGTAAGCATCCTCCATGTTCTGGAGCATGTGTTGCGCGGCCTCCTCCTGCACGGCCTTCTTCACCTTCTTCACCTTCTTCTGGTGTTTGGCCATGATCTTCTCGGCCCTCTTCCGAGCCTTCTCCTCTTCCGACCGAGCATTGGCCAGCGCCTCCTTCAGCTCGGCAACCTCCTTCTCCGAAGCCTCAAGCTTTGCCGCTGTGTCCTTCGACAGCTGAACAGAGTCGGCCAGCTGCTTCTCCAGCCCCCCCACTTCAGCGGCCCTCTTCGTCGAGAGAAGCTGCTCGGCATCAAGCTACTTCGCAACCTTGACGCGCTCCACCCTCTCCCGCTCATACTCCTGTTCCTTGCTCGCGAACTCCTCGAGTAGGAAGTTGAGGTGGCAGAGGGTCTGAAAAAAAAGAGCACATTAAAACCCGAGCCCAAGAACTCGGAAAAATTCTAAGAAAGAAATTTTTTACGAGGGAGAGCTCGGCCTACTTACCGACATTGTGTTCCGAGCAAGCTACATCGTGGCGTCCCCTGCCAACCCGGCCTTCAGGGTCGCTCGATCCTTTGGGGTCGGCAGGTGCCTCACCGCTTCCATGCAGATGTTGCCGTCGCCCAAGAAACCGTCGACGTTCATCACCTGCCAGTCGGGGACGAAGATCTGCTTATGACGCTCAGTCAAGATCGTCTCCGCCTCGGCAGTGAGGGACGGAACTTGGAGGGATAACACCTCCTTCACGCCGAACGCACCGCTCGACGAACCGGGAGGATCCCTCTTCGGGGGCAGTGTCGGCGCACCCGAGGCAGGAGAGTCGAGGACCCTGATCTCCCCCTGCTCGAGGACCGCGACCTTCGGTTGGTCGGCAGCCTTCTCAACCGAAGGCTTCTTCGAGGCTCGGCTGTCCTGAGGCCCCGCCGAAGGCCTCTTCTTCTTCGCCTCCTGCTCCGACCTGCCCTTCGCCATCAAAGCCTTGTAGTCCAGCTTCATCGTCTCTGCACGAGCCGAATGAAAAAACTTAGAGAAATTTTCATAAACTTTAAGCAGAGAATATAAATACCAGAAGCATACTAGGGTCGATCGGACTGAGACCCCCTCGGAACAGCTCCTCCTCGGTAATTTCCTTCCAGCTTAGCGCTGGCAGGGCGAGGAGCTTCTTCTGGGCCTCTGCCTCCTCATCACTCAGCGCCGCCTCCTTCTTGGTCCTCTTGGGCAGACCATCCTTTGCCCAAACCGTCGGTATCACCCACGGCGCAGGGGCTCGGATGAGGAAGTACTTCTCCTTCCAATATTTGATCGAGTCCGGATTCTCGATCAGCTTCACACCCGTCCGGGGCAAAAGATAGAACCTTTGCTCGTCTCGCCTTGGCTGACAGGGTCGGTAGAGACTCCGAAAGAGGAACATACTCGGCTTGGCACCGACCTCTTGGCATCGGAGGACGAATGCCATAACGTGCCTCCATGTGTTCGGCATCAGCTGGGCGGGGCTCAAACCGTACCACGTCAAGACCTCGACAACGAACGGGTGGAGGGGAAAACGGAGTCCGGCAATTAGGGAGTCGACCGGAAAGACGCACACGTCCGACGAGGACTTTGTATTGGCTCGGAAACCTGGCCCTGGGAGGAGCAGTCCGTAGTCGGCTGGGATCCGGAAACCCTCTCGGATCAGACGAATGTCGGTCTCGGTAAGAGACGAGATGGTATGGTCCACCTCGGTCAGCTCCCTCGGCTCGTTCTCCTCCACCAACTTAGCCGTGCCTTGGGTGACTCTCTCCAAGGTATCCTCGGCGTAGTCCCGGATGCCTCCTACGCTCGACAGGGCAATAGGCTGCCGATCGAACGCCCCCGCTCTCTTCGGCGTTTCCACGATCGTGACCACGGCTTTACCCTTCTGGGACACCGCCGCAACCCCCTTAGACGGCTCGGCCACTTCGCCCTCTCTGTCCGGACGAACGACATTCTGATCGCTCGGCTCCACTGCCTCCTTCCTTATCCCCTCGGCCAACGGCTTGCTCCGAGGCGGGGGTCTCATCCATGATCTTAACCATTTTTTCTAAAAGAGAAGGGAAAGAGACTGACCTTGAAGTGATTGGTACGGTCGGAAAGTTCACCGGAGGCAAGGAACGCTACCGCGACAGCTAGCACCACCACCAGAGAGCTGAAAACTTCGAAGGCAAAGTGAGAACTGAAGAGAGAGAGTAAAAGTAAAAAATGAGACTTGGTCTAAGGGGGGGGTGAAGATTTATAGTAAAAATGGAACGTCCCTTGGACTTCCAAACGAATAAGTGCGACTTTTGGGTTGCTCTCGAAATGTCGCGAAGGCCCAACACAACTGCCTTCCTCACCAAGTCAACCAGCTCGGCGCAATGGGATCTGGATCCGAGCCACACGCAATCTGAGCCAGATTGCACAGACTCCGGTCGGTCTCCGAGCAAGTGCCTTTCCGAGCCTGCAAACGGAGAAAACGCACTTTCTCCTCAACTTTCGTGCATGATCTCGATCAGACGGCCCAGATCTCGCCGAGGATACTAAACGACAAGATAGTATTTTCTTGAGAAATGCGCCCGTCTCGAGATGCGAGCCGCCATCCAACAGTTCAAATTGCGCCAACTCGCTCGGATTGCCCATACCTCCTCCATACCTCACCCCTGTCTGAAGAAACCAGAAAAAGTTTTGATTCAAAGTTTTAAGGTACCGCCCTCGGCGAGCACCCCCCAGGACCCGGGTCTCAGTCGGTATTCCGCCGACCCATAGGTCCCGGTCGAAAGCAGATCAACACTCAGAGATCGGGAGAAGCGCACCATTCCGAGCCAGTTGATTGTAACTGCGAAGGTTTGGCCTGGTAAAGAACTCTAGCAACAGAACCTTCACAGTTGCAAACAACTAGCCCGGAACGCCCTTCATTTCTTCCGGAAGTCCGAGCCATGATCTCCCCCGACGCTGGTACCCACGACGGGGCAGTCAGAGTCCGGAGAAGATCATGGTGGAAGAACGACCGCTCGCTCTTCCGACAAACTCACCCCTCGGATTCGGACATGGATTATCACCTCTTCCACCAAGGTCTCCGCCGACCCTGGCACCCCCTGCGGAGCAGCCAGAGTAGGCAGAAGATCTTGGTGGAAGAACGACCACCCATCATCCCGGAGCGACTCACACCTCGGGTTCGGATCACAGACGTCATCACTCCTGCCTCGTTCTCTCCCGACCCTGACACCCACAATGGGGGCCGTCAAGAACGGGAGAAGAAGAAGGCAGTAGAGTGACCACCCCTCCGAACCTATCAAGGTTAAGACTCAACAAGACTGGCGTCCGCCAGAGGCAGACACCACCGAGGTCTAAAACTCAACATTGCTGCGACTGAAATAACAAGGGGAATGAAGTACTTATAGCCTGCCCTCCAAGAACCAACCATTATGACCCTCGGAAGTTGAAATGCCACGCATTAATTGGAGAAATTATCCTTAATGACCTGGGGAAGGTGGAACGCCACACAAACCCCAAGGCACCATTAATGCCCTTGGGAACAGAATCGTCTCGAGACAGTTCGCGCCTCGTCGCTCGAATTCGCCGAGACCCCCTCTCTCCGGTCGGCTACCGAGCAAGTGCCTTTCCGAGCTCGCAAACGGAGAAAACTCACTTTCTCCCCAAAAATCGCGCCTGATCTCGATCAGACGGCCCAGATCTCGCCGAGGACACTAAACGAAAAGATAGTGTTTTCTTGAGAAATGTGCCCGTCTTGAGATGCGCGTCGTCATCCAACGGCTCAGATTGCGCCACGTCGCTCGGCAGCCGAGCAAGTGCCTTTCCGAGCTCGCAAACGGAGAAAACTCACTTTCTCCTCAAAAATCGCGCCTGATCTCGATCAGACGGCCCAGATCTCGCCGAAGACACTAAACGACAAGATAGTGTTTTCTTGAGAAATGTGCCCATCTTGAGATGCGCATCGTCATCCAACGGCTCAGATTGCGCCACGTCGCTCGGCCTGCCGAGACCCCCTGTCTTCGGTCGGCAGCCGAGCAAGTGCCTTTCCGAGCTCGCAAACGAAGAAAAAAGACACCGAGCCACTACGACCGTTGGATCTCCCAGAAATTCGTGCTCTTGATGATGAACGGTCCAAATTGTGCCGCGTGCACTAAAAGACAAGATAGCGTTTTCTTGGGATTCACACCATCATCCGGCGGCTCAGATTGCGCCACGTTGCTCGGCCTGCCGAGACCCCCTGTCTTCGGTCGGCAGCCGAGCAAGTGCCTTTCCGAGCTCGTAAACGGAGAAAAAAGCTTCCGAGCGATAACAGCCAATGGATCTCTCAGAAATTCGAGCTCGACCATGATCAACGGCTCAGATCGAGCCACGTCATAAATCGGTATTAAAAATCATTTTTTATTTATTTAAATCGTTTTATTTATTTAAAAATTGCGAAAAAATTGCTAAAAATTCGGGAAAATTAACTAAAAATTCTAGAAGATAATTAGAAATTCGGGGGTATATTTTTGAGCCCCTGAACGGACAATTATCGCCTAGAATGCACTGTTAAAGCCCCCGAACGATTAGTAAACACATCGCAAAATTAAGTAAATAATCCGAAAAAATAAATAAAGGCCGTCAAATACGCGATATGGCTAGGAAACATCACATGGCATCAAAAAGTTACCTCACTACCCCCTTCGAGATTCTAAGTCCTCCATATGGACTCCGATACAACTTCGCTAGCCACCAAAACAGTCAAACTACTCCTCAAAGGCTGATCACGCTCAGTCTTTAGGAGTGGGGGGCTCGTGATACGGCTAAAAATGGGGTTAAATCGGAACCGTCCAGATTGGGCACGAATCTTGATGCTCGGGGGTAAAATGGTAATTTCACATACAAGTGGATCCAAGGCGGGTACTGAATCTCCTTCTCACGGATCCAATAACCCGCGAACGGATCCACACCTATTGGGTACGGGTCCCTACCCAAGGCGAACCCAAACCAACGAGAGACAAATCAGGATCCCTGATTTGGCCAAATCAACAGCCCTGATTTGCTCCCACCGGGAATCAAGGAAAGATTTCCTAAACAGACTGAGGATTTTGCTCCCGGCTGTTACACAGGAAATCAGACCCTTAAACGGCTCCCCTGGCGACTATAAATACCACCCCTCTACCACCATGACGAGGTTAATCACTTTTTCACCATTTTAAGCTCTTTCTTAATCTCTTCTGATTACTGACAAGAGCGTCAGAGGGTGCGTCGCCGGAATCAACCCCGGTGTCTCGCACTTCCTTGCAGGTTGCGCCAGGAGCAAGAAGGCTGAGTCAACTGTTCAGGTTTTTCTCGGACTCACAAATTCTATCTGTTTACCCCCACACCGAAATCAGCGGTAACAGGTTATATTTTGGAGGTGAAATAATTCAAGATCCGAAGATTGGATATTGTTATAGCGATGCTGAACCAGTCATTATTTGGGCTCCCCAAAACTATATTTACACATAAAAAGTAGATAAGATATTTGAAGTTATGAATTGGGATTGAGGTGAATTAAGTGTCAAAACCAAAGCTCGGTATGTTGCCAGTAAAGGAGAAGGGCAATATTTCATGGTGGTGCCCGTAGATAATGATAATGCATTAAGATCCATGTATTCTAAGACACTTGATCTAAATTTGATAAGATTATGTGTAGGTTTTTGTGGCAGGGGTCCACTACTAATAGGAGAGGGTATTCTCTCGTCAAATGGAAAATTAAGTGTAGGCGAGGACTTGGAGTTATCAACCTCAAGCAAATGAATCAGACCCTACTATGAAAATGGTGGTGAAAATTGCATAAACAACACAAGGCAAGGTGGGTACACATAGCTAGAGTGACATACCTAAGGAATGATAGTTTGCATCAGAAACCTAAGAACGTAGCTTCCATGTCAAGGTTCTGGAAGGGGTGGGGGGGGGGTGTTAGGAAAACTAAGGATCTTGTTGAGTCTTCGACACAATCAATACAAACCACCAAGAAAAACTGGATCACATCACTCACACAAAGAACACAAGAATTGTTCTGGTTGGGGCTTTCGCCTTAATCTGGAGTAGGAAGAACTGATATATTATTTCTAGTAGAGAAGATACAAGAATATTACAATTCTCACCACGACCCTCTCTCAAGCCTAACTGGAACTTTGTTGCTGCTTACAATGGAGAAACTCTCTCATCCTCTCATATGACGTACTCTCTTCTTCTATTCGGCACTCAATAGAATCATTTTATTCTAGGAGCCATTTACATTGTATTTATAGATCTAGAGAAACCCTAGTTTGATACACTTGATACATTAACCATCCGATTACTACTGCTGCGTTGGGAGTCGTACGATCTGACTTGAAGACGAAGTTGGGCTTCTCACGAATCTCCAAGACCCGACCTAAATGACCCATCAGCGCCGTGGTTGGTCGAACGTACACAACAGTCGGTCAACTGTTCCTCTCGCGGGAACCCTGAACAGTTGGAGCGGTTGACCTACCCCAAGTGCAGTCGACCAAAACTCTACCTATTTGCTTCTGCTGACTGCTTTCCTTCTTTTTCGATGCCTTTCTTCGATCCATCTCAACACTTCATCGTCTTCTTTATCAGACATGTATATGCAAGACATACAAACCCACCAATCTCCACCTTGGATTGCATAATTATGAATCCATACCTGTGTGATTTAAAACTCTTCTAGGCCTTTCTTCTCTGCTTTGTAAACAACACATTTCTATGACTTCTTCTGCTAGTTGAACAAACCTCCACCTATTTTCCTCCAACTGTATGTCCCCCTCAAGGGCACCCCTGTAGATGTAAACATGGAGGTGACACCATCTATATGAACTCCACCTACTTCAAGGCTCTTTCCACCTTCCAACTGTATTCGAAATTTGCAGTCTCGATTCGGTAATTCTAGTGACGGCTTACTAGATAATGCTTTAGGAACAATGAGCTTCCATACACTCGGCTGAGTTTTTTTGCTCCCACAAAGTTGGTCGAGGTTGTGCTAACCCTGCCCAATTCCCTCTTACCCTTCATTACCTTACGACGACTATCTCAAACTGTCAAAACTCAACCTCGATTTGCATACCTACAGCCACGAGCATCAAGAGTCCCCAAGGATATCAAATTCTGCTGTATCAAAGGAATATGCATGACCTCTTCTAGTGTGAACCGTTTACCATCTGGTGTTTCCAATTCAACTGTTCCCTCACCCAACACTTCACTAATCTCACCACTCACTGTTCTCACACTACGGCCTGTTGACGACTTGTAAGTAGAAAACATCTCCCTCTTGGAGCAAATATGAGAAGAACTTTCTGAATCAAGATACCAACTTGAATTCACATCTAAAAAACTTGAAACAAGAAGACATAGGTCATCATTATTACCTGGCTCAGTTGCACTGACTATATGGGCTTGTTCCCCTTCTTTAGTAGCATTCTTCTGACTCAACAACTTATGACAGTCTCTACTGTAATGCCTAACTCGTCTACAATAGTGACAACGAATCTTATCCTTGTGTACCGCGTCTCTTCCAATTGAAGTATCACCATCCACCACAAAACACCCTATAGAAATAGACCCTCCTTTATGAGTCTCCTTTCTTAGTTCATCTTCCTTGAGAACCTTAATCACCCCGGTTACTGTAAGTGTCTCCTTGAATGACTTACCGTCTAGCATGGTAGTTATCAAGTGATCATAAGAACTTGGCTTCTTCTCTTCTACTGCAAGGTGCAAGTCTTTCTGAACCAAAACATCATACATGTACACCTTCCATAAATTGAAGTTGATCTTACCATCAAACTGCTTGATCTTCGTCTTTTGATCTGCCATCTCCTCCAAGAAACTCGAACAAACCTACGAACCTGATTGCTCTGATACCACTTGTTAGAAAAACTGAGGATCTTGGTGAGTCTTCGACACAATCAACACAAACCACCAAGCAAAACTAGATTGCACCAATCACATAAAGCATACAAGAATTTTCCCGATTGGGGCTTTCGCTTTAATTTGGGGGAGGAAGAACTGAGATATTATTTCAAGTAGAGAAGATACAAGAATATTACAATTCTCACCACGACCCTTTCTCAAGCCTAACTGGAACTTGGTTGCTGCTTACAATGGAGAAACTCTCTCACCTTCCCATATGAAGTACTCTCTTCTTCTATTCGCCACCCAATAGAATAATTTCGTTCTAGGAGTCATTTACATTGTATTTATAGATCTAGAGAAACTCTAGTTTGATACACTTGATACATTAACCATCTGATTACTACTAAAGAGGTAACCCTGCTTTGGGAGCTGTACGATCTGACTTGAAGACGAAGTTGGGCTTTTCACGAATCTTCAAGACTCGACCCGAATAACCTATCAGCGCCGCAGTCGGTTGTCCGTACACAACAGTCGGTCGACCGTACACAACAGTCGGTCGACCGTTCCCCTCTCGGGAACCCTGTACAGTCGGAGCGGTCGACCGACTGTTAGCCCTCTTTCAGGGAAGGAAGGAACTCACCCCAAGTGCGGTTGACCGCAACTCCACTCGTTTTCTTCTGCTGACTGATTTCCTTCTTCTTCGTTGCCTCGCTTCGATCCATCTCAACGCTTCATCATCTTCTTCATCGGACATGTGTATGCAAGACATACAAACCCAATAGGGGGTTCTCCATATCAGAGACATTTTTCTTGCAGGTGCGTCTTTTTCTATAGGGGACGACTCATCCATTTACTTTTGGAAGGATAGGTGGTATGACTACTTAACTCTCCAACAAGTTTCCGAATGTCTTCCGAGTGGCAAAGGACGATTGCGACACGGTAACTTCCCAGTGGCAGTAGGGACAATGGAAAATAAGGACTACGAGAAGGCTTAACCTGGAAGCAAGACGACAAAAAGGGTTACTACTTCAATTTTTGGAAGACTGGACGCATAACAACCTCGGGATGCAGGATGAAGTGAACTGGCGGCTGGATAAAATAAGGCAGTTTTATGTCTCCTCCACTTACTTCATGTTGAATGAGGGGGGTGGGGGTGGGGGGTATCAGGGTTTACAATACCATTTGGAGAATGAAAACACCGCTTAAGGTGTGAATTTTCAACTGGTTGACACAAAGGAATCTAATCTTGACCAGGGATAACCTAGCTAAAGAAATTGGACAGGTCCAAAGTATGCGTCACTTGCAACTGGGAGGATGAGATCATCGACCATCTACCTGTGCAGTGCACTTTAGGAAAAGAAACTAGGGAATGATTATTGCAGGTGTGCACTTTTTAGGATCAGATGCAAGACAATATTGAAGATATCTGGGGAGAGTGGAGGTGGGCCCATGTGCACGTGGAAGACTATGAACTCTGGGATATAGTTATTGCGGTGACATGTTGGGGTATCTGGAATGCTAGGAATCACAACATATTCAAACACAAGCAAATTCATAGCATGCATATTTTTAATGGTATCAAGTCTAATGTACTATTTTGGTCAAATAAAGCAGGTATTTCGACCAGAAGAATGATTCAAGATAGATTCGCTACTAGCGCCAACTCCATCGATGAGTCACACCCACATGAGGATCTAGATATGGACATGAGTGATCGCAGCACGTATCTCTACTACAACTACTGCCTCATGCTCCAGGTTTAGCTAGTTAGAGCATCTTTTGGGGACATCTTGCCTAGATGGTTAGCTGCTTGTTTTTCAGTTATGGCTTGGAGCAGGGCCGGTCCTGACAATTTGGAGGCGCAGGGCGAACAAAGATTATGAGTCCCTTCTTTTAGTAATTGAAATACATTATTATATAAAAATAATTTACATATTCCAAATTACCATTGAAATATAGTCATATATAAATACTTCAATGATAAAAAAATCTTTAAATAGTTCAAAGATTCAAAAAATTGTCATACAAATATTATAATAAATGATCACATATATGTCTACCAGTTCCAAATTATCTTGACAGCTCCAAGCCTCCAAAATATTTTCAACTGCAAAACAAAATGACAACAAATAAAAATGTATCAACCATCATTTAAAATTACTTCTTCAAGCAGTTTGAGAAGCAAATTCATCAATAATGTTTTCGAAATCAATTTTTTCCAATAAATCCTTTTCAATACATAAGATTGCTAATCCATTTAACATTTTTTGTGACATAGTCGATCTCAAATAAGATTTCAACATTTTTAATTTAGAAAAATTTCTTTCAGCAGATGTCACAGTCATAGGTATAGTCAACAATATTCTATAAGCAATCGAAACATTAGGATAACAAGCAAAAATATGTACGAACTCCAGGATTTCAATGGCTGTCTTTTTTAAGCTTGTAAAGTCAATTGTAATACTTTCAATTCAGAAAATAAATAATTTGAATCAACATCTACAAAGCTATCATGTTTCAAAGCATTTTTAAGATTGACACAATAATTTTTTACTTATTATCATCTAAAGATTTTAACTTTTCTGAATCAAACAAGAATCCAAAAATGTTAGCAAATACTTGCAATTGTTCAAATCTACTTTTCAAGGCAGCAATAGCAATATCCACTACAACAATAAAATAATTAACTCTAAAAGAATCTTCAGTAGATTGTGTGTTATCTTCATGTGCATTCTCATCAAATTGTTTCTTTCTTTGAATTTTACTTTTTTAGGAAAAACATGTTCAATTTTCATATCTAATGCAATACTTTTAGAAAAACAGAACATTCATCATACAACTTTCACTTTAATTCCTTTGGGATTTATGATAAACATTTCAGTTATAATTCAATAATGATATTTGAAAATCTAATAACTATATGAATACGTAATGTAAATACATTTCTTGGGTGATCCAAAGCCAAAAAGCCATCGAAACTAACAATAACCTAAACCCCCGTCATCCAACCAAATCTAGGCTCTGCTGCCTACTATTAAGAAATGAAGTGGATTACTGATTACATTGATTTGGGTGTTAAAATTAATCAAGAACTAAGAACCATAATGATAAATTATTATCATTAAAAAAAAATTCCAAGCCACCAACGTAGCAACCTAAAGCATACTTACCGTTGAACTTTAAAACTGGACAGTTGTGACCCGTGGAGTCTCTTTGAACTTTTTTTAATTTTAAACTTTAAAAAATTGAAAATTATAGATATGAGGCCCCGAAAATTTGGGGGCCCAGGGCGGTCGCCCTTTGGGCCTTGCCCCAGGGCCGGTCCTTACCTTGTCTTTTAGTTAGAAGTGGACCCCAATGCATTTATAATGTATATTTGGGATAAAAACTCATGTATGTGTAGTCATCCTCTTTTTTTTTTTTTAAACTTTATATTAGAGCAATATGACTAGAAAAATCATGAAATCAAATTTTGTCACAATTAAGAAGTTTTTGAGGTGGTCCAGTCAAAATCTATTAATAAGACATGAAACATACAACCAAAATATGAAGTATGCTAATCATGAAACCAACAGGGTGGATCGAGTCACAAGAATTGGAGGGTTTCGTTCTTATGTTCTTTGAGTTGGACTTCGTCCTCTCTCTTTTTTGGTACTATATTAATGATTAGTCGGAAAAAAATGAGTGACCAGCTATTCTGGGTGTTTAATTCCTCAAATGAAATTAAAGTGAATAGGACTGACATAGGCCAAAAAATGTTAAATTTATTAAAATTTAGAATAATGATACACGCTTTGCTCAGTTATAAAGCAAAATTTTATAGAATGTGGTATGGGCTACAAAGTTCGATTACTGAGAAATAATAAAACAAGAAAACCTACAATCCTTTTTTTGGTAATCTACAACTTGGAAAACATATCGATCATCCACCAATTTATGTTATCATCATTACTATTTTTGAATATAGGATTATACCCTCGGTACGAACATGAGACCACCCTTTGCAACTCAGTGATGAATTTATATATAGTTGCAAAAGCTCTCCCTAAGTCTGTATTGCACTTGAACAATGTTGAGAATCTAAGAAGATCATAATCAAGTGTAAGGTCTCTTTCACTTGTTCTTTATTCATTCTTTTCCCTCCTTTCCTTGCCAAAAATACATTACGTACCTATAGCTATATACCAAACCATGCATGTTCCAACAAGTGCACAGTCTCTGTTCCCTTTAATGTATTCTATGTCTATACATTGGTACAAGAGAAAGAGTAATGGAAGAAGAATATGTTAGACATCCATACATGTCCACTCATTGTGAGAGTGAAGCTTTATTAGGTTTTGGTGCTATTAATTGGACAGATTACAGTGTAAAAAGTAAAAATTTGGCAGTCAAAAAGAGAGAGAAACAGTTAGGCACTCTGACAATGAATGAGAAAGAGTAGGGTTTACAACTTTAGGATCATATTGCAATGTCTTGATGCACAATGAGTGCATAGGCTGCAACTTACCATGCCTGTCGCCCATTGTAGAGGGCACAGTCATTCGTTTACTAGCAACCTAGGGTCCATTCGAATACATGCATCCATATAGTGATGAATTAGTCCTAAGACATGTCGTTTTAATGAGTTAATTCATGATCTGTTTGGATATAGAGTTAGGATATGTAGATGTTACGGTATACAAACTACAGTCCAGAAGAAAAAAAATGCGGTATTGGTAAGAAATAAATTGGACTAAATTGGAGCTTAGATATCTCCAGATACTGCAACTATTTGGTTGAGATAATTGGATGATCTCGATAATAAAACGTAGTACGAGTAGGCCTAACAGTAAGTTAACGATAGACATTTTACATACCTTCAAACTTTTCAATTGAAAATTTCTACATGTACTACTTTTTAATTATTTACTTTGCTATTTTAACATGCATTAAGTGATTTACTAAAGCCGATAACTCATTGCTCTTAATCTGATATCGGAGTTTCTTTGTCTATTTGTAAAATTGGTGGTAAGATTTAATGGGCCCAACTTGTCTTTTTGGGCCTGTTGTTATTTAAGCTTGGATTCAAACTTTGGACCTATATCTTGGGCTTTTACAATACAAAAGTTTGATAGCTGACTATCAAATATAGGCAAAATTTAAAAAAACGTCACAATAATTTGGCGCTGTTTAAAAAAACGTCACAAAATTTTGACTTTTTTAAAAAAATCGTAAAATGTTTAACTTTCAACTCACGGAGTTATCCAACCGTTAACTGGGATAATAATTATGTGATGTTTTTTTAAACAAACGGAAACTTTTGTGATGTTTTTTTAAACAGAATAATAGTTCTGTGTTGTTTTTTTAAACAAAACAATAGTTTTGTGATGTTTTTTTAAACATTACGTATAACAAACGGAAACTTTTGTGATGTTTTTTTAAACAGAATAATAGTTCTGTGTTGTTTTTTTAAACAAAACAATAGTTTTGTGATGTTTTTTTAAACATTACGTATAACCCAGTTAACGGTTGGATAACTCCGTGAGTTGAAAGTTAAACATTGTGAGGTTTTTTTAAAAAGTCAAAGTTTTGTGACGTTTTTTTAAACAGCACCAAACTATTGTGACGTTTTTTAAAATTTTGCCTCAAATATATATATATATATCTATGTATGAGAACATTGGAGTATTTTGTTATAGATGTGGCCTTATTGGAAATTCTGTTATTGTTTATCGTTGCCCATCAACAAGTGAGGTTACAGTGAAGGTGACTAAAGTTGTTGGAGAGTAATCTGCAAATTCTATGAGTGAAGGTACTAACAAGCCTACAAAAGCTACAACATATGCGAAAGTCGGTACTACGCCCCCTATTATCGAGGAGGTGGTAGTTGAAGCAAAAGATGAGTTGTTTGGGCCATGGATGAAGGTACAAAATTGACGTCCTCGTCGAAATCCTCCTAGCAGTTTTGGTAGTACTCGGAAGCTGAGGCATGAAAATATTGGGAGATCTCAAGAAACTGTTGGCCCAAAATCGGTGTGGTCAAATTCAAATAAGGAGAATAAAATTTCACAAATCTCACGTATGAATTCCGACTCAGTAGTTACTTCCAAGATTTAGGAAAGGCGATTGCAAAGGAGCATGTGACGGTGGTGGAACCCTTATCCAATACTTTTCATAGTGGAAAAGTTGAAAGTGGGTCATGATGTTGGTACAAGGAACGTGGTTGTTTGCAGTGATGTGCCTCCTAAATCAGCTGTAAAGGAGCGGTCCACGCTGAAATTTCAAGGTAGAGTTCGAGTAGAGCTAGCCTATTGTCGAATCCGATATTACTGGTCCCTAGTGGGTAATCTAAGCAGGCTTGGTAAGTATGCTTGATGGTTTCAATGGGTGGGCCAATTGAAGAGACATTTACTTTGTCTGCAGGTTTAACTTCGCCAGTTGATCGAGGTATCCAAGTGATTAAATTGGGGTAAGCCTTAAGAAATAAGAAGCAAACATTAAATGGGTAAGTTGAAAGCTTTAGAAGCAGGAGGCATGCCTTTGCTAGACTTTTTTTTTGAATATATGAATTTTTTGAAACTATTTGCAAAAAGATGACACTTGCTAAACTAATTGCGCTCAGGAACTCAACAACTACACTAGCCGTTCTCAACAGTGAGCTTAGTTATTTCGTGCTCGCCGTTGGAAACGACGGGCCTAGTTTTATTTTTTGGAGAAACTCGTTGTAGCCATTGGCGGGTGTAGTTCAAAATTGTCAAATAAGATTCTTCATTCCCAACGGCGATATTCTTTATACTAGACTCGTTGTTGGGAACAACGAGGATATATGAAATTTCACAGAGTGAAACTCTCGATTGGACTTATTGAATATTCGAAAAAACTCTCTATTTCACTCTTTGTGAAATTTCATATAACATCGTCATTCTCAACATCGAGTCCAGTATAAAGAACCTCGCCGTTGGGAACAACAAGTCTTGTTTGAAAATTTTAAACTAAACTCGCAATTGAGAACGACGAGTCTCTCCAAAAAAAAAAAAAACTAGGCTCGCCGTTCCGACCGACAAGCACGAAATAACAAAGCTCATCATTGGAAACGGCGAGTGTGTTGTTGAATCCCCGAGCGAAATTAACTTGGCAACTGTCCCCTTTTTGCAAATAGTTTCGAAAAAGGCATATATTAAAAAAAATTGCCTTTGCTAGCAGGGCTGTCCTCATCCTCCTTTTTGCACCTAATTGGCAGATGGTGCCTTTTGCTCCATTAGACATCATCATCTGATGTGTGTGTGTGTGTGTGTGTGTGTGTGTGTGTGTGTGTGTGTGTGAAAGAGAGAGAGAGAGAGAAAGAGAGAGAGAGATAGAGAGTTTGAAGAATAGGCGAGCACTTAGTGATAGCCCTACTCGAGTTGATAGGCAAATGGATGAGGTCCTTAATCTACCTAAGTATTTAGAGTCTGGTAGCGCGCCGGTATGTGCAAATGCCACCATCTCCTCAACTGTTTCTCAATGTTAGTGACCAGCTGGAATTGTCGAAGTGTGCTCAACCCTCAGGCACTTCGTATTTGTAAGTCTATTATGAGGTCGCACAAACCAGAGGTATTACTTTTACTTGAAACTCATGCATATTCGAATAAAAGTGCTTTGGCCCATATGAAATTGAGTAGAAGCATGTAAATATTTGCTCAGCCCGCTGTCGAACGTTGTGCAGGTATAATGTTATTATAAGATGATAATGTAGTACCATTTTAGTGTCCCTACAGTGATTTTCAAGCCATTATGGGGTTAATGAAGGTGGGCGTTAAAGAATTTGCTTATATTGTCATTTATGCTAGTACTTGTCTTGCAACTCGTAGGTAGTGATGTTACTAAGCAAGTGGTTGTTGGTGGTTTTCCAATAACGTGCATAGGGGATTTTAATAGTATTCTGGATCCATCAGATAAGCGAGGTGGGTATGTGGCAAGTGGTACTAGTATGAATGAGTTCAGAGAACTGGTATGTGTATGTGGTTTGCATAACTTGCAATGTTCTGGAGTGCATTTTACTTAGTGCAATAATCGAGGGGGCTTAGCTCGCATATGGGAATGACTTGATCATTTTTTGGTTACGATGGACTATCTCGATCTCTTCCCTCTTTTCTCGATGTCTAGCCTGGTAAGAATTGCCTCTGATCAGTCCCCCTTATTTATACAGAGGCTATTGATGCTAGTGGACCGAAGCCTTTTCGCTTCGAAATTTTTTGGGAGTCCATCCCTTAGTCAGAGATTGTTGTAAAATCAGCCTGATATACATATGAGTTAGGTAGTAATCTTCGCAATGTGCTTGTTAAATCTTGTAACATGAAGCTTATCTTGAAAAAGTGGAATAGTAATGTTGTTGGATAGAAAGAGTGGAATCGTAATGTTGTTGGATATTTACGAAAGGGAGAAAATTAACTAAGGAGGTGGAGAATTTGCTGTTTAAAGATTGTGTTTGCCTGTTGTCGTCCTCTAAAGCTGACACTCTTAGGTTGCGGACACGTGAGTTGTAGGATAATTTGGCAATGCAAGAACAATTTTGGTATAAAAAAACTAGGGTGGATTGGATTAAAGGTGGCCATCGTAATATCAATTATTTCCATCGTACCACTTTAGTTCATCGCACAAGTAATTCCAATGACAAAATTCAGAGTCAGTTTGGCACCCTTCATGTTGGGAGAGTAGAGTCCCAAATTGTTTTGTCAAGTATTTCAAGGATAAGTGGTCACCAGCCCTTGCTCATCGTCAAGATTTATCAAATCCAAGTATTCATAATGAGGTTACCAATGAGATGAATGTGCAGTTAATCTGCCCCTTCACAGTGACAGAATTATGGGTGTGATTCGTCTGATGCCATTTAATCAATCACTAGGGTCTGCTTGTTTTTCAGGTACATTCTACAAGCATTACTGAAATATTATTGGTGTTGATGTTGTTGTTGCTATGAATGAATTTTAGGGATCAGCCTCGCTTCCTACTTAATGGAAATCAAACTTTATTCCCTTAATTTTGAAGGTTCCTTGTCTATCAATTGCCAAGGATTCTAGCTCCATTATCCTCAGTAATTTCTCATAAGATGATCGGCAAGTTGTTGGTCAATCGTATGAAGCATGTGCTTTGCTCATTAGTTTCTGAAGAATATGCTACATATGTTCCCGAACGTTTGATATCAGACAAAGATTTTCTTTCCCAAGAAGCTTTTCATTCGGTGAAGGAAGCATGAAAATGTGGAGGATTTATGGCCTTGAAACTAGACATGGAGCATGCTTATGATCGAATTCGGAGGGATTATCTCTCCACCCGCCTTTTGCAATTTGGTTTCCACCCACGTTTTGTTCAATGGATTATGGTATGCGTTGAAGACCCGAGATTCACTGTCCTGATTAATGGATTCCCCTCTAATTGGTTTCAATCAACTATAGGATTACGACAGGGCTGCCCCATCTACCGTATTTGTTCATTCTCTGTTATGAAGTGTTGTCTTGCTTCATTAAACAACATGTAATACCCTGTATTTGAGGAGTATTATCATACCCTATATTTGAGGAGTATTATCCAAGGTGGGATTTCATGACGGGCTTTCATGGCGAGGCTTAGTAATTAATGAGATGGGCCTATAAATTTGGTAGTGAGTGTATGAGCCTATAGAAATAAAATTGGACTAATGTGGCCATGAAGGAGTGAGTCGGATGTGTGTGGATAGTCCCACATGGATGGTGTGTAGGAAACATGAGTGTGTATATTAGAAGCGAAGGATCCAAGGGTCACCTATAAGCCATGATACCTTTTGGTGAGGCACGCCTGTTATGGGCCGTTCTTAGGACTTGTTTTTCGCATGTGCATGCACGCGTAGGCGTATGTGCAGCTGAGCCGGACTTGGGGCATTGCAAATGGTATCAGAGTCGACTTTCGACATCGATTGTGCGTGAGATGTATTCCTGAGATGGAGCTAGAGAATCGTGCACTGAGTGAAATAGACCGGGGAAATGTATGCTAACAGAATCAGGGTACTCTACTCCACATCGGCTAAAAAGAAGATCCTGTATTAGATTGTATGTCCCGGGCTCAGCGAGGACTCTGAGTTCTCAAGGTCGGGTGTATGTAATACCCCGTATTTGAGGAGTATTATCCAAGGTGGGCTTTCATGATGGGCTTCCATGGCCATCATAATAAGCTTTCATGGTGGGGCTTAGTAATTAATGAGATGAGCCTATAGATTTGGTAGTGTGTGTATGAGCCTATAGAAATATAATTGGATTAATGTGACCATGAAGGAGTGAGTTGGATGTGTGTGGACTTAGTTTCACATGGATGGTGTTTAGGAAATATGAGTGTGTATATTAGAAGCCAAGGATCCAAGGGTCACTTATAAGCCATGATACCTTTTGGTGATGCATGCATGTGGTGGGCCGTTGTTAGGACTTACTTTTTGCGTGTGCACGTGTGCGCGAACGCGTAGGCGTGTATGCACGAATGCGTAAGCGCATGCGCAGCTGAGCCGGGCTTGGGCGTTACACAACATGTGTCTGCTGGAAAGCTTTCAGATATTTTTATAGATTATCATGAAATATCCTTCGGTCATTTACTCTACACCGATTAAAAGCATTCTTAACACTTATTGTTCGCTCAGTGGTCAGAATGTGAATTTGATCAAATCAAATATCTTTTTTAGTACATGTGGGCCTAAAAAAGCACCGAATGGCTCTGGATTCAGGGTTGATGCCTTTCAAAATACCTTGGTACATTGATTTGTTCTTAACGATTTCTCTTCTCTAGCTGTAGTGACATCATTGAAAGGGTTTGTAAGCAATTATCAGGATGGAAGGCAAACACCCTTAACTTTGCAGGTAGGGTTTTTTTTTCTTACATCAGTGGTCCAGACATCCATATGTATACTCTTTCCCATAGTTGCATTCCCAAGTCAATCATCAACAAGTTAAAGTATGAATTTAAATTCTTCTTATGAGCTAAAGTCAATGGCGATAGTCTTGAAGAATCTAGCACAACTCGTATTGCTAATAGCGAAAATACACCACAAGCAATAAAAGCTACCAAGACTTAGATGAACCTGAGTGTTGGTATTGCCATAAGTGGGGTCATATGATGCGTAGCTATAAGGATCTCAAGAAAAAAAAAGCAAGAAGAATTAAAGAAAGCCAGTATGGTGACCGAGAAAACAAAGCTAGATGAATACTTATGTCTATCAGCAATGGTGGAATTAGACATGCGAGATTGGTGTATTGGTTCAGGTGCTTTTTTTCATTGCACTTCATAGAGGGAGGTGTTTGAGGACTATAGAGAGGGTTCTTTTAGAGATGTGATCGTGGGTAACGGTCAGCAGTGCCCTGTGATTGAAACTTGAACTTTTCGCGTGAAGCTGGTGATACTTTTATGGGAGATGAGGCATATCCCAAACATGATAGAAAATCTTATCTCGAAAATGCTAGACAAAGAGGGTTTGTCGACTACATTTGGTAGTAGAGAGTGGTGTCTAACTGTAGGTTTAAAAGTGTTAGCAAGAGAGAAGGATGAGGGATCACTTATTTTCTACGAGACGATGTGTCATTCTACAGTAGTTGACTCTCAGCCGGAATAGAGACATAGGTTGTATGGGGGTACAGCAGAGATCTAAGAGTTGTGGGGCAGATGCAGAGGTTTCACATTTAGTGGGAGTTGACGACCATAATAAGGAGGATCCTAAAAGAGAGCAAAATGTTGATGCGGTGAGAGTTCTTTGTGATATAGCGGAAACTTCGAGTTGCTCTTGTAATGTTGAGAGCATTGATATCGTAATGCGGGATGATGTCGATGAGTATGACCGAGTTGGTCATCATGTGGTTGTAAGTGTGTTGGGCTTGGGGCATTAATGAACGCCCGTTGTCTCAGCGGAACTAAATAGAGCAATGAGGAAGTCGAAGTAGATGAGACAAATCAATTAAGCAAGGAAGTAGATCCACCAATCTGACACAAGTACCACGATGATTTATTCTGGTTAGCTTTTTATTAATCCGGGAGAAAATATATGGAGATCTGATATTCAACTAGAAGTAATTACAAGGAGTTACTGATTCATTCAATACAAGGAATTAAACTCATTCACCAAGAACTATCTCTTTCAAGCATCTATTTGCAATGGAGAAATATCAATGAGGTACTCTACTCTCATATTGGAGGAGTTTACAATATATAAAAGAATAGAGAGAACCCTAAGTTTAATCTTGATTCTCAGTCTTCTGATATAACCTGGAGAAGAAGTAACTGAATAAGAGTCGTACAATCTAACTTGGAGTTGAAGATTGGGCTGAAACGACCTAACAAATCGAGGTCCAAAACGAACACAGCATCGCGGTCGGTCGACCGTCCAACGAGACCGGTCGACCATCCTCCTCTCAGCCAAATCTTGTGCAACTGCTGTAACACCCTGCAAATTTGGAAATGGCAATTTGCCCCTCATGCGTTATACATGTATTTTGTACCGTTACGAGTAATATCCATAACGTGTTCACTACATATTTTGGATTCCGACTATTTATGCATTTTTCCGTCTTCTCAAAATTTATTTTATTCTAATTGAGTCAACTCAAATATTAAATTTCAATCTCTGTATTTTTATGTGTTTTATACGTGTTATCGATGCACGTATCGATTACTTATATTTCCACTGTTACGTGTAATATTTTGATGTGTTTAAGTTATTTATTTCATGACTTGTTCGAATTCATTTTTTATAAACGGAAATATATTTTCTCTCATTTTGATTTAAACATTATTATACGTGCGGTGCACGTATTTTTCTGTGTACGTATTGGTTACACTACGGTATATGTATAATTAAATATATTTTTGTACGTTACATTTCGATTATTTATAAATATTTTTCATCGATCAAATCTATTTTCGTACTTGAATATTTATTTTACGTGCGATGCACGTGTTTGCGGTGCACGTATTTAGGCGTATTCTTTTTCAAAATGAAATTTCAGAAGTGTGTGTGTGTTTATTTTTTTGTGCATGATAAATCTAATTTATAATTAAAATAAACTAATTTCATTTAAACATTTACTATATATTATGACCTATATTCAAATATAAATATATGTATGTATATGAATGAAGTGTGTGCAAGTGCGATGCACGTGCACGTGTAAGCATAAGAATGAGAACAACCAGCTGCACACATGGAGGGAAAAGGGAATGCTTTTTGAATTTCATGAGTGGATTAGTGGGTTGTAGTAGTGGAGGTGATTTTAATAACTATCTCCTAATTCCCTTTATAATTACCCCACACCCCCTTAACCATTCACACTCTCCTCCTTCCCCTTCCTTCTTTCTTTCTCTGCCCATTTCTGAAACCAAATCCAGCGCACCCCTTGTTGCTTTCTCCACTCATTTCACCATACAACATATATATAACTTATAATATATTCTTATATACATATGTATATATAAATATGCATACATGCACATATGTAAATATATATATATGCATATATGTAAAGGGGATGCTCGGGTTGCTGTCAATTTCGGGAGCTTTGGGTGAGCTGCTGATTTGGAATTTTGCCTTGGTGCGCGGATTTCGAGGCAGAGTGAGGCTTCTTTTGGATTTCAATCGTTAAGAAATCAATACTTCTTTGGGTGGGTGTTTCTTAAATTCTTTCTAATTTAGGAGTATGATGCATGCTAGTTGATACATGGTTTAATTGTTAAATTTTGATGGTACGATGAATGTAGATTGCATGATCTTAATTTAATGCATGATCTTAATTTAATTGTGTCATGATATGTTGAAATGCTATTGTGATTCAAATAAATGACTAGAACTTTGCTAATTAGAAAGAGAAAAAATGGAAATAGTATCTACTAAATTGTTGAAGTGAAAATTGATGCATGTTAGAATATTCTTATAATAGTCGAAATAATGCAACATGAATGAAAATAATTTTTAGATGCTAATGTAGTAAAGAAATGTGGAAAATAGTCTCACTAGTATACATTTTATGAGTATAAAGAACTTTATGAAGAAGTTTTGATGAGAGACAACACTTTATTTGAAAATTGATAATATGAGTTCTTTAATACAATTTAGGAGAAAATTTTATTACATTTTCAAAAATAAGAGTTTTATAAAGTTTAATTATTTACTGCTATATTGTATGTTTAAAGAAAATATTCTAGAAGAAAATTTGATTTGAACAATACAGACTAATCGAGAAATCGAAATTTTGTAAAGGGAACTTTACAGAGCGACAGTACGTATAAAGTTATTTCAATCCCTCTTTTTATAACAGATAGTGAGTTTGGGCATACTGGTTATCAGTGTGGGTTAGGGTCTTGTTAACAGTATAGGAGGTCCTGGGTTCGAGTCTTGAAGAGGATCTGTTTTATTGAATTTTGATTTTTCCGAAATGCAGTACAATACCTTCATAAAATATTTAGGTGGACTCATATCGCTAACTACCTTTGGCCTTTCGAATTTTTTCCCAAACTGTCCCACTTTTTGAAAGTTTTTCCCAAACTGCCCTACTTTTTAAAAAAATTTCCAAAGTGCCTTACTCGCTTTCTGAAAAAGCGTGTAGTTAAAACCTCATCGCTTTTTCAGAAAGCGAGTGTGAGATTTTTGATTTTCGAAAGCATAGACTTTATTTATGAAAAGGCGACCTGTTTCTAACCAAACTCGCTTTTTCGAAAAGCGAGTGTATCGTTTTGGTAAATACTTTCGGAAGTGGGTCAGTATGATAAATATTTTCAGAAAGTGGGTTAGTTTGGTAAATACTATTATTAGTGTTCTTCAATTTAATGTGTAGCCAGAGGTAATGGAGAATTGATGATTTTTTTTTTCCTCCATTTTTTTTGTAGGAAGTATATTATTCAGAGTTTTGGACCAACTCGGACTTAGCTTTACATTAAAAGTTGAGTTCGTTTCAAGAGTACTGGTGTTATTTCTGCTTCTTTGAACTAATCGGCTTATGCATCCTTTATGTGCCAAAGCAGGTATAATAACTTCTCTACTGAGACCCATTGGCCATATCACCTTGAAAAAATTGTAGTTTTTTAAAGATTAAGTTTGGGAATGCTTAACAGTAATTAATATATGAATGTTCGTAAATCTCCATGGAAACTACAAGAAGTTGGCCGAAATGTGAAATTGCTACTATAAACCTTAAACTCACAAAATTATTAAGGCACTTGGTCCATGGACTCTTGACCCAAGCCTAAACTAGAGATATACCTAGTCTTTACATTGCTTAAGTGGCCCAGGTTCACAAATTTGGTTAAAATGTTGACAGTTTGTACCTCATTTTTCTAGTTGAGAAATATAATAGAATTGATATTTAAAAACTTTGCATTTCTTATATAGCATATATCCTTGAGATTTGATTCAACTTTCGTAGATGTTTAAAGGGAAAGTTCCTTGTCATACTTTGAAGTTCTTTTATCATTGTCGTTCTCATTTCATTGTTTGCCTAACTAAAGTTAAGCAGGTAGTATCCCATAAATAATTTTTGGTAATTTTATGGATTTGCTATTATTTTGTTCTTTCATTTGTAACCACCAGCAGATATTGGAAAGAGCCAGGGCTGTGCTTCATGTGGATTCAAGATGTTTCAGCTCAGTGCAATTTTTTCTAACGGATGTTAACAATCGGTATGTATCATATATTTTTTTCTTATTAATTATACCTGTTGTGTTGACTCAATAAGCATGTTGTATGTGTTCTGTTTTTTGTTATTAAGATTGTAAGTTATATACGAATGAGAAGAATTATATTTGGCACACATCGCTATATACCTCTTTGCGACCTTGCAAGCTCCACTAAGTTGTAAACTTGCTTCTTTTTGGAACTTGTTACCAAAATGACCCACTTTTTGAAAGTATTTACCAAAATAACCCACTTTTGAAAATATTTATCAAAATGACACACTTTCTTTTCGAAAAAACGAGTTTGGTTAAAAACAGATCGCTTTTTCAGAAAGTGAGTCTAGACTTTCGAAAATCAAAAGCCTCACACTCGCTTTCTGAAAAAGCGATGAGGTTTTAACCACACTCGCTTTTTCAGAAAGCGAGTAAGGCAGTTTGGAAATTTTAAAAAAAAGTAGGGCAATTTGGAAAAAACTTTCAAAAAGTGGGACAGTTTGGGAAAAAATTCTGGCCTTTCTGGTCTTCGGGTGCGAATTAAAATGGTTACTGTAGCTAGGCGGGGGTTGTGGGTTCAAATCCTGGCCTGGCCATTTTAATGCATTTTCGATTTTTGGCATATTTATGAGTTTTAAGAGCAATAAAAAATTGGGAAAACATTCTATTATTCTTCTAAAATAATAGAATTTATAAAAAAAATATTTCCACAATATTTGATATATTTTTGTGAGAATTGGAAGTGAATTTCACCTTAAAACAATTTGTTTAGTGAACTTAGTTTCAAAATTAAAGAAGATATTTTTTGTGTGGTTAAAGAAGATTAAAGTGGGATATGATTAGACTCTTCTTGATTAATTTCCGTGGTTATAAATATCTTTGTTTGAGAATATTTTGCACACAATGTTATGAGTGATTAAATTGATAAAAGAGTCGAAGTGAGTTACTTCATGTTATGAGATTACAAAGAAATATTTCTATTTGAGAAAGAGATTGTGAATAAAGAAATTGAACTATTATTTTGAGATTGAATGTAATATATTGTTGATCTTTAGAACGAGATAGTTATTGGAATCTAGAGGCTAGGCGAGACCCTTAGAAACCGGTAGTTGTTAATATGAATTCGAGAGCTAACCAGTGTGGGTTAAACATCTCTTGAGAAGTAGCTAGTGTGGATTGACAGTCTTTTTTGTTTGGTTTAAGTCCGGTAGGATAAGCCAGCTCTAGGTTGTGATTATTTTCTTCTAAAACAAACTAAAAACTTAAGGACAACACTATAATGAAGATGTGATGAAAGTAAGAGAAAAATACAAGTATGAGGGCATCAGATTCACGGTGTGAGAATTTTCACAGGCTGTCTACATGATGCATCATGTCATGACGTGAATCTATCTCTGGAATTATCGGGATCGTGGCGACGCTTGTGGGGTGCTTGGTAACTACGTAGTGCCATTGTCCCATGACGGAGGCGAACTGTCAATAGGCTGTCTACATGATGCGTCATGTCATGACGTGAGATTTTTCTCCAAGTTGTCTGGACATGGGCTCATAACTCATAAAACATCTCAGATACTTACCCTGGTTACCGTAGTAGTTAAACTCATAACGAGGGATTCAACCCTACAAGATGAAGAACGGTTAAGGGCTTGCCCTCGGATTTATGTAGAATGAGATGCATAAGTTCGAACAAGTGTGCATTAGTGTCATTAAATATAAATAACTGCATTAAGGTTAAGTACACAAGCACACACGACATCAATAGGATAGTCCCTTTTTAGGTTTGTTTTGTGATCAAGTTTGTGTTTGTTAAAGTATTAAAGAATCATTATACTTTCGGCATAGCGAGGATGGTCGTGTATAATATTTCATCGGTTGTAAGTAACTGACGTGCCCACAGTTTCATATGCAGGACTTGGAGTTTACAAGAAGATATAAAGATGAATTTGATGATGATGATTACTTAAATACTAAAGTTGTTACAATTGTACATTTATCATTATTGTATTTAATTTACTTTTCGCTGTGTTATGATTTAAAAAGACTTTGTTGTAATAAAATTTTCAAAATTCCTTGTAAAATTGTACGAAATGAAGTGTAAAGATCTTGTGAAACTTTGAATTCAGTCTTATTTGGAATTCGGGGTGGGTCAGGTGTGCGGTCGGGTGTGCAGTCGGGGGGTGCAGTTGACCGCAACTTTGGACAGTCGACCGCAACTCTGCCTGCACTATTGTTGCTCTATTTTCTTATACTCTCTTTGACGCTTCGACCTTCATGTTTCATCTTACCTTCTTCTAATCTGAACCACGAGTATTTAGGACACATTCCTAACAAACTCCACCTTGGATCGAATACGAATGCTATCACATGATGTAATTATTCATCTTCAAACTCTAATAAACTCCACTTGCAAAAACACTTAGAATAATAGCTTCATCTTCTAGTTGAACAAATCTCTACCAAATCTAATCGATCAGTGTACCCCTTCAAGGGCACACCCCAGTAGGCGTACTCACAGATTGCCAATCTCCGTATGAACTATGCCTACATCAAGGCACTCTCCACCTCCCGATGATATTTGAACATCGTAGTCTTGCTTCGATGATGCTAGTTGCAGAAAACTACATGAGCTTGCGGGAATAGCGGTAAAAGAAGTAACAACACATGAACAGGTATTCGGATCCCTCAAAGCTTGTAGATATTGTTTTGGCTTGGCCCAACTATTCTCATACCTCTAATCACCTTACGATGACCCTAAAACCAGGCAGAAGTCCACCTTGAGCTGTGTACCTGCAGCCCCGTGCATCAAGAATTCCCAAAGAAATCAGATTCTGTTTCAGCAAAAGAATATGCAAAACATCTCATAAAGTAAGGATATTTAGACCTGACATCTTCAACTCAACTGTCCCCTCACCTACTACTTCACAAATCTCTCCAGTTTCCATTCTCACACAACACCTTGTAGTAGACTTATGTTGTGTATAATCTAGATACCTAAATAAATAGATAAAACTAGACACAAATTATAAAACCTCGCAAGTGCACGAATCGTTTATAGAATCGTAGTAATAGCAAGGGTCGATCCCACAGAGATTGTAGACTTCAACTTACTAATCAATAAAACTAATAATAAAAATGAATAAGAGTTTTCATAATATTCTAAAAGAACTAAAGGATTAAAACTAAGATGAGAGGTGTTGAATCACAAATATCTCTTGAATAGTTGGGTTGTTGATCTCCACCAATAGTTAGTAATGCTAAGTTGCCTTCTGAATTTATTTCTAATTACTCATGTTTGTTCACTTCAAGGGCATGGTATCTACTCCTTAAAGTATTGTTTCCCTAAGCCAAGAATTAGGCATGGTATCTACTCTAATTCGTTTCTTCCCCTAAGTATTTTAGCATGGTATCTACTAAGTTATATTTAACAAAAGCATAAGAACAGTGGAAACGAACAAACACTTAAAGTTCTAGAAATTGGTATCAGATCTAGATCCTTTAAGTTGATTGAACCAAGAATCCTAAAGATTCCCTTGTTACAAATTACGAGCACGAGATACGGATCGTCTCAATATGCTCATATAACAGATTCAGATTTCTAACTCACAGACTTGATAATATCAGATTCTGTATGGCAGTCGACTGGCTCTCACCTTCAGTCGACTGTTCTTATAACTCCTAAAAAAGTTTGACTGTTATCAATCTATATCAATTCAATTAGATTCAATCAATAAGTAAAATAGAAGGATTCAAAAGAACATAGCATTACATAACTACGGCTTCGATCTACCAAACTATGAAATTAGTTCCACATAATTTTACTTTTATTGCTTAACAAGTTCAAATACATGTTTAACATCACAGAATAAGGAGAGAAGAAATAAACTAATGGATTCTGGCAATAGAGTCAACTGGCTGTCACACAGTCGACTGCCTTCGAGTACTGGTTCTCCTCTTCCCTTTCTTCGATGATGATGGAATGAAGCACTGGTTGATGACTTGATCGTTGGGAATTCTGAGATTAAGTTGCGTCCAAGAGATAGATGCCCCCCTCTTGCTACAGATGATCTTTTCTGATATTTATAGAGTACCGCTGAGAATTAGGGTTTCCCCTTTTTAAGGGAAAAATCTTCTTGATTTGATGATTTATGTCTTTCTCTTTTCTTCTTTCCTTCCTTATCTGTTCACCACGTGCTTTTGCCAATTTCCAGTCTCTAGATTTGATTCGTTGCATAAGATCTGGATTTAAATAGATTTGAAATTAGATTTGGGTGAATCTTCGAATATCTTATCTGTTTACTCCGCCGCAGATCAGTCGACTTATCTTCGAACCAGTCGACTGAGTCGAGACTCCTGAAGATTTCATAATTGTTCAGACCAGTCGACTGTCTTTTGGGAGTGAGTCGACTGTGTCGAGAGTTGTGGAAAATCAGCTTCTCTTATCCAGTCGCCTGTGTTGGGGAACCAGTCGACTGATCCTCTGCAGTTTGCTGTGTATTATCCTTGAAGTCCTAAATCTGCTTCGTTTTTCTGTTATAAGCTGTTTCCTGTGGAAAAGAGAAAATAGGAGTTAAATACCACATATAGCGCTTTTAAATGTCTAATTATAACAAGATTATTGCTCTAGAAAGTGAATAATATTGTGTTCATCAACTTATAAGTAAAAAATAACTTCCTCTCGGAGCAAATATAAGAAGAACTCCCTGAGTCAAGAAACCAACTCGAATCCACTTCTAAAGAATTTGAAATAAGAAGACACGAATCACCTGAATTAAAGGCACTAACCACATTAGCGACTAAATTCCCATTCTCGGTGCTTTCATAATTCTGCAATTTCCAACAGTTTTTCTTGATATGCTCTAGCCTCTTGCAATATCGGGAACGGATCGAATCCTTTTGCATAGCACTTTGTCTTTCCCCTGAAGGACCTTCCACTGCTAGACAACTTGTGGGAATAGACGATGATTTTTGAGTCTCCTTCCTAAGTTAATTTTTCTTCAATGCTTTCATTACGTCATCTACCAAAATACTCTCCCTAGCAGATCTACCGTGTAGCATGGTAGTGATCAAAAGCTCGTACGAATTCAGCAGTGAATATATCAGGTTGAAAGTTTTATCTTCCTCACACACATCCGTGTTTATCGCCTTGAGTTCAGATAGAACCTTATTGAACTCTGTAATGTGGTCTTGGAGATCGGTACCTTCCTTCATTGACAAACAGAACAACTTTCTCTTCCAATGCATCTGATCTAATAACGACGAACCAGAGTAGTCAGCTATGAGTTTTTCCCATTAACTCGCGGAGTCAGTTTCTTCAAGAAATCTGCACTAGACCTCGTCTGCTAATGATAGTCAGATCAGACTTATGGCTCTTTCATGAATATTTTCCCAAACATCATCCTTCATATCAGTTGGATTTTCTTTCTTCTTAACGGCTAACTACAAACATTCTTAAACAAGGACATCATACATATCAACCTTCCAAAGATTGAAAATGATCTTTCCATCGAACTGCTTGATCTTCAAAAGACTAAGACTTGTCATCTTAACCAAGGGACTCAGCAACCTAAAGCTCTAATACTAGTTGTTGGGATTGGGGCGTCAACGAACTCCCGTTGTCGCAGCAGAACTAAATAGAGCATTGAGGAAATCAAAGTAGATGAGACAAATCAATTGAGCAAGCAAGTAATCCACCAATCTAACACAAACACAATGATGATTTTTCTCAGTTAGCTTTTGCTTAATTCGAGAGGAAATATAGTGAGATCAGATATTCAACTAGAAGAGATTATAATTACTGATTCACTCAATACAAAAAATTAAACTCACTCACCAAGAACTATCTCTCTCAAGCCTCTCTTTGCAATGGAAAAAAAATCAATGAAGTACTTTACTCTCATATTGGAGGAGTTTACAATATACATAGAAGAATAGAGAGAACCTTATGTTTAATCTTGATTCTCAGTCGTCTGATATAACCTGGAGAAGAAGTAACTGAATTAGAGTCGTACGATCTAACTTGGAGTTGAAGATTGGGCTGAAACGACCTAACAAATTAAGGCCCAAAACAAACATAGCGTTGTGGTTGGTCGACCATCCAACAAGACCGGTCGACCGTCCTCCTCTCGGCCAAATCGTGTGTAGCTGCGGTCGGGTGTGCGGTCGGGGGATGCGGTAGACCGCAACTTTGGACAGTTAACCGCAACTCTGCCTGCACTATTGCTGCTATATTTTCTTCTACTCTCTTCGACGCTTTGACCTCCATGCTTCATCTTACCTTCTTCTAATCTGAACCACGAGTATTCAAGACACATTCCTAACAAAGTGGTGTTTTGCAATCTGCGGGTATTGTGGAGGTGTCATCCACGGAGGCTTCAGGTATTGTTGGTGCCTTGGCCTTGAGAAGTTTTGAATCATGTTCGATGTTAGCGGAGATTCTATGAATTGGGAAGTCTTGTGACACGGGATTCGATACGGTGGAAAGGGAAAAGTGTTTCATGAGTCTATGAGGGGTGTTGGTGCCCTCCACATGGTGGAGGGGAGGGAAGTGCTCTTCATGTGAGTGAGAGGTACTCGGTCTTCTATGAGGAGTGGGAGACTAACAGAGATAATGCGAGGAAAAGATACAATTGATTTGGAGATTGTGTATTTGGTCCAAGTGGAAAATTATTAGGATTTGTTGACTCAACCACACAAGCACCAAATTTGCAGTTGGCGAAAGAGAAGACAAAAAGAAGCAACCGCGAGTAGGAAGCAGCAGCAGCAATTGGATGTCAACGGGTTCACGGTCGACTATGCAAACTCTAGGTTTTGGGACTTCTAATTGTAGTCAACCGCGTTAAGAATGCAGCCGACTACAAGCAGTGCTAATTAGATTTGGGTTGCGGGTTTTGGATTCAATTGGCTGAATTTGTTTATCTTTTAGTGTTTACTTGAGGCTATAAATACAAATGTAAAGCCTAGGGTTCATAACTGAAACAACTTCAAGAGAGTTCTTGTGCCGAGTGCTACTAAAAATGAGTGAAAGATTAGAGTGAGTTCTCTTTTCATCTTTGTATTTTTTGAGTAATAAGAAGTATTGGTTATCTTTGCAAATCATTGTGTTCTTGTGTTTGTGGTGAAATCTTGTTATCGGTGTATCAAGATCTTGTGGGCATTCTTAGGCACGACATGTAGATTCCTGTGTGAGTGAGGTTATCAAATTCCATTTAATTTTGTACTTTAGTTCTTGTTATTCCATGTTTGATTAACCACCTTGTAAATCACCCTGGGGGGGTGAATAGGGTGATTGTGCTGAATAAAAAATAATTAAAATAAAGTGCAGAGTAGATAAAAAGAGTTAAGAAGAGCAAACGCAGATAGCACAAGTGACGCAGTGATATAACGTGATTCGACCCCTAGGTTTACGTCCCACCTCCTACTTGTAGCAATTATCCGCCACAAGCGTTCAACTATACTCAAAACCCTTGTACAGTGATTCTCGAATTTTGGCCGAGAGGCCTATTACACCCACAGGACTTCTAACACAAGTCCCGTCAATCTTACCGAAGTGGAAGAAAAGAAAAACTCAAGATCCTAAATGATCCTGACTGAAGAATACAAAAAATTATCACACACACACTCGGATTGATTGTTGAAAGATTAGTTCAGAAGATTTTTCTCAGGAGTAATTGGTGAAGAATACTCGATGGGTTCGGCCAATTAAATATATTGGAAAGTGTATCGATCAAAATTGAAAACGATACATTCTGAAAATGTGAACAGCACAAAGTGCAGTCGACCGCAATTTTGGTGCAGTCGACTGTTTAGCTCTCTAACGTAAATTAGAGAGATGAAAGGTCGACTGCTTCTTACGCAACTGAGAGTTGCAGTTGACTGTAACGCGGTTGACCGACATGAGGTGTGGTTGACCGGTATCGCACTGTTCATACCGAATCCACTTTATATTCTTACCAAAAGAGCTAATCAATCAATCAATCAATCAATCAATTTTACATCAATTTTACATAGATTTAAATCTCACAAATATAGAATGATAGCAGCTGGTTGTGATAGCTTTCTTGGACATTAATCAATCAACTTTTCTTTTTGAATATCTTCTTCTTTTGCTTGATTTCTCAATCTTTCTTTATTAATTTCCTTCTTTGAATATTCTTGAATCTCTCTTGAATCTCTTATGGATAAAATTTGCTCCTGAAAATCTGAATAACTCAATTCAAACTTTTTAGTATTTATAGACACGTTTTGTGCACACCAAACTAGAAGTCAACAATCTCCCCTTTTAGTGTGAACAAAACATGGCTTTGAATATTGAAAGTAAAAAAGAATTTAAACAATTTGGCATAAGAATATTTCCCCTGAATTGAGTACTTCCTGTAACACAGATTTTCATAGGTAAAGAGAGATTTGTAAATACTCCCCCTTAATTTAATATTGTATGGAAAATAAAAACTTATTTACTTATGTTTACTTTCATACATTCATAATATGCATAATATTCTTCCCCCTTTTGGAACACACCAATATGGAGGTAAAAGACACGTATAAATTACTCCTCACGAAAACTATTTCTAAATGAAAAGAAACTTTCATTAAGCATAATAAGAGATATAAAGTTTGGAGAGCTAAGAATTAAAAAAAACGAAGGAAAATCTACTTATATGATACCGTTGATAGCAAGACTCTTTGATATATAGGGAGAGCTCTTCATGGTATCGTAGATTTGAGATTTTTCCAATACATATGCGAAGCATGGATAAGAAGATCGAATGTCAAGAAATTGAGGTTATAGGAAAATTAGTAGAGAGTTAGAACAAAAATTGCAACTTGTAACCAGAAAGAGAACCGGGCGACCGCAAAACCAATTAGTCAAAAATTTTCCAGAGAGCAAACCGGTCGATCGCACTCCTATTTCAAAAACACAATGAATCACAGAGGGTGAACCGGTCGATCGCAAATACTAAAAGCCAATATTTTGAAAGTAGAGTATAAAACAAATTTTACCCGAGAGTAAACCGGTCGACCGCGCAGTCGACTGTACACCCTCACAGGCGTACAGTCGCCCGTTCAGTCGACCAAAATGAGATTTCAAGCTGAGATATCAATAACATTTAGTTCTCATTTCAAAAAATGAAAACGTTTTCCATCTAAAGGTTTGGTAAAAATATCAGCAAGTTGCAAATCAGTAGAAACATATTCAAGAATAATATCTCCTTTTTGAAAATGATCTTTAATAAAGTGATGCCGAATATCAATGTGTTTAGTGCGACTGTGTTGAACAGAGTTCTTTGTCAAATGAACAGTACTAGTGTTATCACATTTAATTGGAATGTGATCAAAAAATACCTTGTAGTCCTCTAGAGTGTGTTTCATCCATAGTACCTGCGCACAGCAAGATTCTGCAGTAATATATTCAGCTTCGGCAGTTGAGAGAGTTACAGAGTTTTGCTTCTTGGATGCCCATGAGACAAGACAGTTGCCTAAGAAGTGACATGTGCCGCTAGTGCTTTTTCTGTCTGTTAAGCTACCGACATAATCTCGATAAGTAGAAATATCAACATTGTTACCAGATTCATCTTTTGAAAGCTTAGTAGTAGTGGCCATAGGTGTTTTGTAAGCATTTGTATTTTCAAGTCCGAACTTTTTGACTAGTTCCTTTGTGTACTTTGATTGATTTATAAAGATGTCATCCTTTCTTTGGTGTATTTGAAGCCCAAGAAAATAAGTTAGTTCTCCCATCATACTTATTTCGAACTCATCCTGCATTTGTTTTGAGAATTCCTTGCAAAGATTTTCATTAGTGGATCCAAATATAATATCATCAACATAAATTTGAACAATTAAAATATCTTTAGAAACATATTTTATAAATAGTGTAGTGTCTACTTTTCCTTTAGAAAAACCTATGTGAAGTAGAAATGAACTTAGTTGTTCATACCAAGCACGAGGAGCTTGCTTCAAACCATACAGTGCTTTATCAAGACGAAATACATGGTTTGAGTGTGTGGGATCAGTGAATCCCGGTGGTTGTGCAACATAAACTTCTTTCGAGATAAAACCATTTAAAAATGTACTTTTAACATCCATTTGAAAGAGCATAAAATCCATATAAGCAGCAAATGCAAGTAAGATACGAATGCCTTCAAGCCGTGCAACAGGTGCAAAATTTACATCAAAATCTACACCTTCTTGTTGGTTATAACCTTGTACAACAAGACGGGCTTTATTTCTAGTGATTGATCTGGACTCGTCTAACTTATTCCTAAACACCCACTTAGTTCCAAGTATAGTTCTATTATGAGGTATAGAAACAAGTCTCCATACTTGATTCCGTTCGAATTGATTAAATTCTTCTTGCATTGCCATGATCTAGTCATTTTCTTGCAAAGCCTCCTTAATATTCTTAGGTTCAATTATGGAAACGAAATTGAAAAAACACATGAAATTTTGAGCTTGTGTGCGAGTGGTTACCCTTTTTGACATATCGCTTCATATAAGAGTTGGTGGATGGCTAGACATGATTTTCCATGCGGGACGCCTTTCACTTGTGGAAATTTGATGTTGTACATGTTCATCTTCCATGACATCAATTTGTTGTGTAGGCATCTATTCTATTTGCGATTTGGATACATCTTCATCTTGATGAGATTTTTTATTTTGAGCATTCATATTGGGGTCTTCTTCAATGTGAACATGTTTCTTTGCAATCCAAACACCTGTTTCATCATCATCAACATCATGCAATATTTCTTTGGTGTATGGATTAGTTTCATCAAAAGTAACATCAATGGATTCCTGAACTGTGCATCTTCTTTATTAAATACACGATATGCTTTGCTACTAAGAGAATATCCTAAGAATATACTTTCATTACTTTTACGATCAAATTTTCCTAAATTATAAAGAGTATTTAAAATAAACACTTTACATCCGAAGACGCGAAAGTAACTTAAGTTGGGAATTTTGCCATAATATAGTTCAAAAAAAATTTCTCAAGATATTTTATAATGATTACTTGGTTAATTGTATAACATGCTTTATTGATAGCCTCCGCCCAAAATGATTTAGGTAAATCTTTTTCACTAAGCATGGTTCGGGCCATTTCTTGAAGAGATCGATTTTTCCTTTCAACAACCGCATTTTGTTGGGGAGTGCGAGGACAAGCGAACTCATGTTTTATTCCCTTTTTGTCACAAAATGAGGTGAAGAGTTCGTTTTGAAATTCTCTACCATGATCACTACGAATAGTGACAATGGTGATGTTTTTCTCATTTTTCACTCTTCGACAGAATTTTTGAAATACATAAAATGTGTCGTCTTTTTATGGCAAAAAGGCAATCCAAGTAAATCTACTATAATCATCAACAATTACAAAAGCATATCGTGCACCTCCATTACTACGTGTCCGTGATGGTCCAAAAAGATCCATGTGCAAGAGTTCAAGGGGTCTAGAAGTTGATACCATTTTCTTGGGTTTGTGAGAACTTTTAGTTTGCTTACCAAATTGGCACGACTCACACAATTTATCTTTCTCAAATTTAATTTTAGGGATCTCCCTTAAAAGCTCTTTGGTTACGAGCTTATTGAGATTGTCCATGGCCGTGTGTCCAAGTCTTCTTTGCCATAATCAACCATCCTCATTTCTTGCAACAAAGCATCTCATATTTTCCTGTGCTAATTCATTAGAATTTATAACATAACCATTGTTACATCGGTTAGCGAGAAGTAAACAAGATTTATTGCTATCTAGTACAATGCATGTATTTTTGTCAAAAGTAACAGTGTAACCTTTATCACATAATTGACTGATACTAATTAGATTATGTTTCAAACCTCTTACCAATAGAATATCATCAATGGAGCATAAGGAACCAGAGTTTATTTTTCCTTTACCAATGGTTTGACCAGTATTATTATCTCCAAAGATGATGTCCTTCCCTCTTTCCCTTGATAGTGATGTAAAGTATCTGCTATCACCTGTTATATGATTTGAGCATCCACTATCAAGGTACCATCAATCTTTAGTCTTGATATGCTGAGGTACCTATATCAAGATTAGTAGGTATAATTTTGCATGCCCAAGTTTGTTTTGAACCTGTATTTACATCCTTTCTTATCCACACAAAATTAGTATTCCTTTTTAATGAACAGTTATACGAAATATGTTCTAATCTACAGCAGTAATGACATGTGATACGACTATGCCTTGAGTCATGCACACTTGCATAGTTTTGTGTTGGTTTATGATTATGTTGGTGATTGTGCAAGTGTGTATGATATGATGATTTGAATTTTTGATGGTGTATTAGCTCTTCGTAACCAAGCCCTCGATTATCATGATAGGATCTTGAATTTTTTGTAATAAGGTAACTGGGCCATTCATATTTTTCCACAATTTTTTCAAGCTCAGTTACTCTTTTACATAATCTTTTTCTAGTCATCTTATCGTCTTTTGTATTCAAACGAAGAGTGTCTAGTGTAGCATCAAGAATCCTATTTTGTTCAAGAGCTTCATTATATCCTTCCACTACCTCATCAAATTTCCTTTTGCACTCTTTTAAGTCATCTGTAAGTTTGGCGATTGTGACAGTGTAAAAATGGCCTGAGGCCCAACCAGGGCCCAATACTATTCCTACTCAGAAAAGCAAGAATAACAACCTGGTTCGGCTCCGGACCCCTTCAGGGTCGGCGCCGAACCTCGTGTTTTGCCCCCACAGTGCCGGCTTCCTCGTACTGACGAGCCTCAGTATCCCCCGGAGTCCGATCCGGAGCAGTCCCTCATGCCGTCCCCCCTCTCTGGCGGGGCGGAGGGATGACCTGGCGCAGCCTAGGCCCTCCGATTCCCCCAGAGGCACAGAGGACTCACGATGGGCCACGTCAGCTCCAAATACCGCCAAGGGTTTCGCCACGTCAGCCCTATACCACTCCTGGTATCACAGCAACCGCCCTAAACCCCCTGGGCCTTCTGCCACGTCAGGCCCATGGGCTTTCGGGTCCAAACCCGGCCCCCAAGCGGAACCAAACCCGGTTGGGATTTTCTATAAATACTAGACCCTCACCCACCTTTTGAAGGTAATCAATCTTTTGCCACTTAAATATACCTAGTTATTGCTACTCTCTCACAGAGACTGACTAGAGCGTCGGAGGGTCCGCCACCGGGACAAACCCCGGTGTTTCAGGACCGTCTGCAGGTACACAAGACCTCGGATCCGACCCTTCCGATCCGAGCCCAACCTTCAACGCCTTTCCGAGCTCATCATAGGCCCCAGAAGGTCAACCGAAGGTCGGCAGACGAGCGGCAATCTCCTTCAATACAAATTGAGTTCGAACTCACACCTGGTGTTTCCACACGTGCCTCAGAAATAAACAGCATCAGGTTGGCGCCGTCTGTGGGAACCGCTGCTCCAGAAGCCGATCCGACCCAGACCCTCGAAGGCCATCGACAGCCGAATCCTCATGACCTCCAAAGGCAAGGGGGCTGCTCCCTCCGTCAACCAACGGGACCCGCCCCCACCCTCTGACGAAGCCGGGCCCCGCACGTCGAAACACAAGGCTCCCCCTCGAGAGTCCCAAACGAGCGTCGGCTGGACCGCCCAGCCGGACCTACAAAGAGTAATCCTCAACCACAAGATTACCCACAACTGGGGAAGGGCCGCTTCCAACTCGGCCCCGAACCACCCGAGGAGGACCCACAGGGATGACGGCCCACGGGATCGGCAAGGTGATAGGAACCGGGGATCACCAACCCCGAAGCCTGACCCAAGCCGCACCCAGGGTCAGGATCCCGAATACGAGGTATCCCTGGATACGCCCTTCACCCTACACTACATCCACGGGGGACCGTTGAGCGGAGAAAATGATACTTCCCAAAGAACCTTCACCCAGGGGACGAACGCCACTCAGTACAGCCCCTCCCCTGAGCTACAACCGCGGCCAGTCTCCTTCTCAGGAGAGGGCCCCGAAGGAATTCACCTCCCCCACGGCGGGGGCCTCGTCGTTAGCCTCAGCATGGCCAATTGTGAAGTTCGCCGAATCCTTGTTGACAGCGGCAACCCGGTAAATATTCTCTTCCTCAGAACCTTCGAAAGCCTCAGATTGCCCAGAGGGAAACTCAAACCAGCAGGAGGCACGTTGCTCAAGCTTGCGGGCGTCCCGATCATGGTGAAGGGAATTATTACCCTCAACGTCACCACTGGACCGGATCCTGTCAAGAGGACCGAGTCCTTGGATTTCATGGTCATCCACGCCAAGGCGGCCTACAACGCCATCCTCGGCAGACCCGGGCTAAACTCCATCCAGGCGATACCTTCGGCCCACCATCTGGAACTCAAAGGGAGAAGGGGCGTACCCCCCCTCAGCGCGGGCGTACTCCCCCTCAACGCCGTTGACCTCGAACCCGAGAAAGACGGCCCCGCCCCCGAGCCCGTGGACGAGCTGGAGGAGATCCTATTCGACGCTGAAGATGAGTCCAAATGGTTCCGGGTGAGCCGCTCACTCGCCGAGGACCTGAAGGCGGGCATCATCGCTTGCGTCCGCCGCAACGTTGATCTCTTCGCTTGGAAGCCCTCCGATATGCCCGGAATCTCCGAAGACTTGATCATGCACCGACTGAGTGTCCTCCCTGACTCTAAACCGATCGTCCAAAAGAGGCGCAAAGTCGCCCCGGAGAGGCAACTAATTATAAAAACAGAAGTAGACAAGCTCTTGTCCGCTCGATTCATCCAGGAAGTCACCTACCCCGAATGGTTGGCCAATGTCGTCATGGTGAAGAAAGCTACAGGGGGTTGGCGAATCTGCATTGACTTCACGGACCTTAACAAAGCGTGTCCTAAAGATCCTTTCCCCCTCCCGCGCATCGACGCTTTGATAGACGCGACCTCAGGGCACGAGCTACTGTCCTTCATGGACGCTTTCTCGGGGTACAATCAGATCCGGATGTTTCCGCCAGACATCTCCAAGACCTCATTCGTCACCGACCAAGGTCTTTATTGTTACCGTGTCATGCCCTTCGGGCTGAAAAACGCCGGAGCCACGTACCAGCGACTCGTCAACAGAATCTTCAAGGACCTGATCGGCCGCAACGTAGAAGTTTACGTCGACGACATGCTTGTCAAGAGCCGGGCTGGGCCGGACCACGTCGCCGACCTCGAGGAAGCCTTCGGTGTCCTCCGACGCCACAACATGAGGCTTAACCCGGCTAAATGCGCCTTCGGCGTCTCCACGGGGAAGTTCCTAGGGTTCATAGTCAGCCAGCGCGGCATCGAGGCAAACCCCGAAAAAATACAGGCCATCATCAACATGTCCCCACCCCGGAATGTCAAAGAAGTTCAGAGGCTCACGGGTCGGTTGGCGGCGATCGGCCGTTTTCTCTCCAAGTCAGGGGAGAAATCTCTCCCCTTCTTCAAGGCCTTGCGCGGGAAAGGGGGCTTCGAGTGGGGTACCCCTCAACAAGAAGCCTTCGAACAGCTGAAACGGTACCTCGCCAACCCGCCTCTCCTCAGCAAGCCCGAACCAGGCGAGCCGCTTTGGCTCTACCTGTCCGCCTCGGACCACGCCCTCAGCGCCGTCCTCGTCCGAGAGGAGGCAGGAGTTCAGAAACCCCTGTACTATGTAAGCAAAGTGCTACACCCGGCCGAGACGAGATACGCGAAGATAGAAAAGGTAGCCTATGCCCTGGTTATGGCAGCCCGAAAACTCCGACCTTACTTCCAGGCCCACTCCGTCCAAGTTCTGACCGACCAACCGCTGAAGACCGTCCTCCACAAGCCCGAAAACTCCGGCCGATTAGTCAAGTGGTCGATCGAGCTGAGCCAGTTCGACATCAGCTATCATCCCAGGGCAGCCATTAAAGGGCAGGCCCTCGCCGAATTCATAACTGAATGCACTGTCTCCGAGCAGCCTGACGTAGAAGAGCCGGATCTGACCTGGGAGGTCTTTGTTGATGGCTCATCCTGCGAAACGGGGAGTGGGGCGGGCGTCATCCTTCGTGGCCCCGACCAATTCCTACTTCAATACTCCCTGCGCCTCAACTTTCCCGCCTCCAACAACGAGGCAGAATATGAGGCCATGATCGCCGGACTGACCCTCGCCCACCGAGCCGGTGCCAAGCGAATCCGGGCGTTCAGCGACTCTCAACTCGTGATCCACCAGATCAACGGAGAGTACGAAGCCCGCGACGACCGAATGGTGAGATATTTGGCGGCGGTCCGACGACTCTTGGCGCTCTTCGACAACACTGCGGTTGTCAGAGTCCCCAGGGAACAGAACGCCCAAGCCGACGCACTATCCAAACTCGCCTCTTCTTCCTTCGAAGGCCTCGATCGTACGGTGCTCGTCGAGGTCCTCTTGGAGCCAAGCATCCTTAGCCCAGAGCCGGAAGCAATGTGCGTACAAGAAGGAACCAGCCCGGACGACTGGACCACTCCCATCCGAAAATTCTTGAGCCAGGCCGAGCTTCCTGAAGACAAAGCCGAGGCCAGGCGAATCAGAATCCGAGCGGAAAGGTTCGTCATAATCGATAACATCCTCTTCAAACGCTCGTACACCCTGGCCGACGGCAAACCCTACCTCCGCTGCCTCGCCAAGGACGAGGCCAGCTACGTCCTCAAAGACCTGCACGAGGGGATCGGCGGATGCCACATGGGGAGTAGGACGCTTGCCCGAAAGGCTCTGAATCAAGGGTACTATTGGCCCACCATGCTCCAAGACTCACAAGACTTAGTCAAGAGGTGCGGCCCCTGCCAAAGGTTCTCTCCCATCAAAAGGCTTCCTCAAGCCAACCTCCGATCCTTGGCGAGCCCTACGCCCTTCGCCATGTGGGGTATGGACCTTGTGGGGCCCTTCCCCCCAGCGGTAGGACAGAAGAAATTCCTGATTGTCGCCATCGACTACTTCACCAAGTGGATCGAAGCCGAACCGCTGTCCAGCATCACCGAACGCCAAGTGCAACAATTCTTCTGGAAGAACATCATTTGTCGATTCGGGATCCCCCGAATCCTCGTCACGGACAACGGAACCCAGTTCCAAGGGCAAAACTTCCAATCTTTCTGTCAGGACATCGGCATCCAGCAACGTTTCTCCGCCATTTGCCACCCTCAATCTAACGGCCAAGCAGAAAATGCGAACAGGCAAATCCTCGATGGCCTCAAAAAGCGCCTTGACAGTTCCCCCAAGGGGCTCTGGGTGGAGGAGCTGCCCAGCGTACTATGGGCACACCGAACCACGCAGAGGATCCCCACGGGGGAGACACCCTTCAACCTGACCTATGGGACTGAGGCAGTCATCCCCGTCGAAGTCGGATTGCCTTCCCCCCGGATCATAGCCTTCGATGAAGACGACAACGCGTCCGCCCTGAGGGCTAACCTAGACTTCGTCGCCGAGGTACGAGAAAAGTCCGCGGTCCGAAGGAGCATTTATCAGCAACGGATCGAGAGATTTTACAACAAGAAAGTCCGCCCCACCAGCATCCAGGCAGGGGACCTAGTGTTGCGAAAGCTATCTGTCTCTGACCCGACCAAGAAGAGGAAACTGGCTCCCAACTGGGAAGGCCCATACCGCGTAGTCGAGGCTGTACGCCCGGGTACATACCGACTGACGGATATGAATGACCGACCCATCAGCCGACCCTGGAACGCTGAGCACCTCATGAAATTCCGGGGAGAGCAAGCTTAGGTTCCAGCGTGGCTTAAGTAAATTAAAACCTTTGTAAACATTTATGTGTAAAGGGCCGCTTCAGCGACCCCCCCCTCTCAGTCTGGTATAAAAGAAGTCTCTTCTGTCAAAAGTTAAATACCTCGGCAACGCCGACCCGGTACCGGGCAAGGCGGGCGGCATCAGGGTTCTCCCTCGGGTCTCGTCCCCAAACGCCTCGGCAGGCGCGACCCCACTACGGGCAGGAGGTCTCCCTGTCGCCCCGCATCGATTCCTCACGAATCGGCGGAGCCCGACCTCGCCTAAACCGCCCTTCACCACTCCGATAACCAGAGCAAAGAAGGAAAAGAAAGCTTTATTCATACTCTTTTATTTTTATACGGAGAAAACAAGCAAATACCGTTACAGAACCACTCCCCTCATCTCAAACTAAAGGGGATCTCCGACTTAGGGCCCCTCGGACCCGGTGAAGGGAGGAACCACTCCGACCAAACGACTGGGGACTCTCTCCTCGTCATGACGATCCTTCGGTTCTGCCACCGTCGACACCCCGGCCACGGAGCTCTGGGCATCCACGGATCGAATGCGCTCCATCAGCGGCAACGCCGAGGGAGCCCACTCTGCTCGCCGATCCCTCGAGGAAGATGTCGAAACACCCAACATGGTCCTATAGCGGTGTATCTCCATCTCCTTTTCCACTATCACATCGCGAAGAAGCTTCTCGGAGGAAGGCCTCTGCACCGAAGAACTTGACATGGTGTATCCAAGACCAACGCCCCCTAGCTCCCGATCCACCATCGCCCTCCTCAGCCGGCTCGCCTCCTCACTCAGGGCTTCAGACTTGTTCCTGTAATAATGGAAGGCCGCATCAGTGTCGCGAGCCCTCTTTCGATACCGAACCAAAGTGGCCTCTAAGGCCTCGACCTTGCCTCGAAGCCACGCCACGTCGGAACGAAGGGGGTCCACCTCAGGAAGGGGAGCCGTGACCTACAAGAGAACCAGCCCGCTCAAGACATATATGCAAGGAGGTTCAGAAATTTTTCAAAGTTGGAACACTTAGCCAGCCAGAAAACCCTCTTTTTATAAATTCAGTTTCCCCATACAAAAAATGCGGTGGCCAGTCCGCGGAAGGCAAATACAATCGAGAGAAGGAAAAAGAAGGACAAAAATTATACAGCGGGTTTTCCCACCTCGATATCAGCCGGATCCGTTGGGGGGTCGGTAACCAATTTGTCATCTGACCCTTGTCCGCCAGGAGTCTTCGGTGTCCCCTCAATCTCCATATCATACTCGAAGTTGGACAGGTCGATGGTCGGATAAAAGTGCCTCACATGGCTGAGGGCCTTCGCATAACTACTATCCTGGGCATTGATCACCAGGATCTGACACGACTTAGTCACCTCATCCTTCTCCTTCTCCGACCTCTCCTCCTGAGCCGCCCTCGCCTTCGCCCATTCCTCCTTCTCCTTGTCAAAAGCCACCTTCGTCTCCGCCTCCTTCTTACGAGAGCCTTCGAGCTCTCTCTTCAATTCCGTCACCTCCTGCTCGGCCTTGTCAGCCCGATCTCGCTCTCGCTGCAACGCCGCCTCGTAGAGGCCCCTCACATGGGCCCCCTGCACGGTCGCCTGCCAGGACCAGACACTACTAAGAAATCTTCCTTAAAATAACATCACCTGAAAGCTAGGAGGTTCGATCGACTTACCAGCACCGTGGCCTGCGCAAGACGAACATACGCCTCGTCCAGGGACTGGGACTTCATATCCGAGCGGTCCCGAGGGGTCGCCAACTTATCTGCAACCTCCACGGCCTGGCGCCCCCGGACCAGGCAATCACCCTCGCGGATCGACCAATCCGGCACCCACCTTCGCCGAAGCCTCTCCTCAAGTCCGGGATCCACCGGGGGACCCTTCCCCTTATCAGGCGCGGCGGCCGCACCCTGATCCGAACCCCCCTGGACCACGGCGTCCCCACCCGTCTCTGATCGAGTCCTCTTCATCCTCGGCTGAATGGGGGCCTCGGAGACAACCTGGGACAACTCGGTGGTCTTCACCGCGACATCCTTCTTCTCGACCTTCTTCTTCTTCATGGAGAGCCTCAGCGCCTTAATCGACTCCTCATCCATTTCTGTAAAGAGATCCATTAAGAACAAATGAGCAAAAAAGTACAAGAAGAGTGTGAGGAAAGAAACAACCACGTACGAGGCACGGCCCGGCTGGGGCTCAGTCCGACGCTCGCCAGGTGGGCCTCCGTCACCTTCCCCCAATTAATGCTATGCGACAGACGGAGGCGCTCAACGAGTCTCCACTCCTCCGCCGTCAAATCCCCTGGCCCCGGTGCTGGGTAGCTCGGCTTAGTATGGTTCCACCGAGTAGGGATAGCCCAAGGGTCCTCACTCCGGATCACCAGATACTTCTTCTTCCAGAACTTAATGGAATCCGGATGACCGTGGACAACCTTCGCCTTACCTCGAGGCGAGATATAATATACCCCTTCTGCCGATGAGCCAATCAATAGCATCGCTCGGAACACGCCCAGCCGTAAGGGTACCCTCCGTTCCTCGCACAACAGCACGAAGCAGATGATCTGCTTCCAGGAGTTCGGCCCGAACTGCATCGGCGCCAGGGACGACCAATTTAACACCTCCCGAACGAATGGGTGGATGGGCAGCCTCAGGCCGGAGATAAAGGCGTCCACAGGGAAGATACAATACCTGTCCGGCAGGGGATCGGTCGGTCGAAGAGAAGAACTCGGCAGCATAAGCTCATAACTGGGCCCTATGTGGTAGGCCAACTGCAGAGCCCCCAAGTCGCTTGCCTCCAGAGCGGTCGGGGAGGCGTCCACCATCAACCTCTTCCGACTTGACGACGACGGCTGGACCCCCGAGGACTCCTTATCGGAGAGATCGTCGGGGTAGCAATGGAAAGGCCGGGGTTGTGCGGACGACCCTATCCCCAAGTCGCTCGGGCCGCCAATCTTCGATTTCTTCTTCTTCGGGACCCTCCTCCTCTTAGTCCGTTCCGGCGAAGGTGTAGACAAGCGCCCCAGAACGGGCGGATTCGGAGACCCCGCGGAACCTTCTCCCTCGGAGCCACCCTCCTCTCCGGAAGCCGACCCTAGGGTTTGGACTTCGTCTGAGCTGCCGCCCCCCTCCTCAGAGTCGCTGCTTTCTACCACGAAATGCCTCCGAGATCGCAATGGCTTCACGCTGTGTACGACCTCCTCCTTGCCTACCGGCCCCTCCCCAGAGGTCGACGCCGAAGAGCCGGACTGAGCCCTATCCATCCGTGCCTAAGTTAAAACAGGATTACCAACTAACCTGAAATCACCTCGGAAACACGACCTTGCTGCCGGAAGCTGAAGGGGCGAGCGCTGAAGAGTTGAAGGATTTTTTCAAAAAGTAAGAGGCAGGAGAGAAATGGGCGGCGGGAGGAGAGGGGGGAACATTTATAGGGGATAAGAACAACTCCTCGATTTTCGCAGTCACTATTCACCGATTGACGTGCAACTACCGCCTAGGAAATCACGCCACATCCTCGAAGCACGTGCTGCTGACGTCACCCAGTGCCAGGCTGGCAGCACGGTACGGGGCCGGTTCGGACAAAATAACGACTCGCCTTCGCCAGCACTAAAGTACTCTTCTTCAGAAGATCCACCGGCGGGCCATCACCCTTACCAGCCCGTAATCCCCCCTCGTCTCGAGGTTCGGCTTGGCACCGGGGTACTCTTCCCAAGAAGAAACTACGGCTCGCCTTCACCCTCACCGGCCCATAATCCCTCGCCAGCTCGAGGTTCGGCTCGGCACCCGGGTACTCTTCTTCGGAAGATCCACCGGCGGGCCATCACCCTTACCAGCCCGTAATTCCCCCTCGTCTCGAGGTTAGGTCTGGCACCCGGGTACTCTTCCCAGGAAGAAGCAACGGCTCGCCTTCACCCTTACCGACCCATAATCCCTCGCCAGCTCGAGGTCCGGTCTGGCACCGGGGTACTCTTCTTCGGAAGATCCACCGGCGGGCCATCACCCTTACCAGCCCGTAATTCCCCCTCGTCTCGAGGTTCGGCCTGGCACCGGGGTACTCTTCTCAGGAAGAAACAACGGCTCGCCTTCACCCTAACCGACCCACAATCCCTCGCCAGCTCGAGGTTCGGTCTGGCACCCGGGTACTCTTCTTCGGAAGATCCATCGGCTAGTCATCACCCTTACCAGCCCATAATTCCCCCTCCTCTCGAGGTTCGGTCTGGCACCCGGGTACTCTTCTCAGGAAGAAGCAACGGCTCGCCATCACCCTTGTCGACGCGTAATCCCTCGACCCCTCGAGGTTCAATCGAACACCAGGGTACTCTTCTCCGGAAGAGACAACGGTTCGCCATCGCCTTCACCTACACCTTGACCCTCGACTAGCTCGAGGTCCTATCCAAGCTTCAGGACAGCACCACCAGAAAGGCCCTATGATCCGCCCTCCCATTTTTTACAATCATGAACACTCCTCCACGGCTAGCTCCCGCACCCCCTGCAGGAGTGGGGGGCTTGTGTGACAGTGTAAAAATGGCCTGAGGCCCAACCAGGGCCCAATACTATTCCTACTCAGAAAAGCAAGAATAACAACCTGGTTCGGCTCCGGACCCCTTCAGGGTCGGCGCCGAACCTCGTGTTTTGCCCCCACAGTGCCGGCTTCCTCGTACTGACGAGCCTCAGTATCCCCCGGAGTCCGATCCGGAGCAGTCCCTCATGCCGTCCCCCCTCTCTGGCGGGGCGGAGGGATGACCTGGCGCAGCCTAGGCCCTCCGATTCCCCCAGAGGCACAGAGGACTCACGATGGGCCACGTCAGCTCCAAATACCGCCAAGGGTTTCGCCACGTCAGCCCTATACCACTCCTGGTATCACAGCAACCGCCCTAAACCCCCTGGGCCTTCTGCCACGTCAGGCCCATGGGCTTTCGGGTCCAAACCCGGCCCCCAAGCGGAACCAAACCCGGTTGGGATTTTCTATAAATACTAGACCCTCACCCACCTTTTGAAGGTAATCAATCTTTTGCCACTTAAATATACCTAGTTATTGCTACTCTCTCACAGAGACTGACTAGAGCGTCGGAGGGTCCGCCACCGGGACAAACCCCGGTGTTTCAGGACCGTCTGCAGGTACACAAGACCTCGGATCCGACCCTTCCGATCCGAGCCCAACCTTCAACGCCTTTCCGAGCTCATCGTAGGCCCCAGAAGGTCAACCGAAGGTCGGCAGACGAGCGGCAATCTCCTTCAATACAAATTGAGTTCGAACTCACACCTGGTGTTTCCACACGTGCCTCAGAAATAAACAGCATCAGCGATATAAACAGATTTCTCATGAATTTCTCTTAAGTGATCATCATGTGTTGCTAAGGACTCTCGAATTTGTTGTTTTAAAAGTTCATTTTTCTCTAGCAATACATCATGATCTTTTCTAAATGACTTAAATTTTTTCAAGATCAAGGCATTCTTATTTTTCAGTTTTTGATTTTTTGCAATACAAGAGTCATGTATTTCACTTGGAATTTGTTTATATTGCCTAAGTTCACGACTTAATTTCTTAGCATAGTCTTTTAAACCATTACACATGTCTACTAGCTCATCATAAGTGGGTTCTTTGATTACCTCTTCTTGAGATGGTGATTGCACCTCATCATTTCCAAGAGCCATGAAGCCGACGTCATCATAGCTTTGCTCTCCCTCACTTGAATCGGAGTCTAACCATGTTGCCTTCAGCGCCTTCTTTTTCAGACCTGGGTGTGAGCGGTAGTAGTCCCTATTCCTGTCTTGTAAAATGGGATAATTTGCACGGATATGTCCTGGCTTCTTGCACTTATAGCATACGTCATCTTTATCTTTCTCCTTTTCTCCTTGGTACTTGCCATATTTTTTATGTTCGAGATACTTACGAAATTGCTTGATCAATAGGGCAATATCCTCGTATGACTCCTCGCGATCTAAATCTTCTTTTGATGGTCAAAATTTTTCTGCTTTTAGTGCAATGGTTTTCTCTTCAGTTTTTGGTTCAATCCCGATGTTTTGTCTGTATCTTTTGGTTTCTGACATTTCCATCTCGTATGTCTTCAGCTTTCCTTGGAATGTGTAGTAGTCGAAACCCTTTTCCTCGAGGGTCTCCCTCATTGGAGCAGCCTTTACATCGCACTCTGGCGTGAGACAACTTATGCGTTTTTAGACCTTTCGTTCATCATCCAACCCTTTACCTAAGCTCTCTAGTTCATGGGCAATGATATCGAAACGGGCAAGCATTTGATCCATATTTTTCCTTGGCAACATGCTAAACACATCAAACTTATAAAAACATAAATTAACTTTAGCTTTTACCTCAGAAGTGGTTCCCTCATACCACTTCAGCATGTCGTTCCAGATCTCGTATACTGTCTTACGGTTTCGCCCGCATCGCATTAGTTCTTCGTTATTCAACACTGCATAGAGAGCCGTCATGGCTTTGGAATTTGCTGTCTTGAGAGCCAGCTCCGCTTTTGTGAAAGCTGTCTTTCCATTGCTGACTAAAATATCTGTTTTATTGATGCACACATTCCATACTTCTTCTCCAAACATCTGTAGAAAATGAGACATACGAACTTTCCAAACGTCAAAGCATTTTCCATCAAAAAATGGTGAGCTTGTAAGGCTTATCCCATTGGAGACGAATGGCTCCGATGAGTACAACTTTTCAGGAGGAAAGATTTCGGCCATTGGACCTTTTGCTTAAGCTTTTAAGCTTTTTGATAAGCATCTCGCTCTGATACCACTGTAAATCACCCTTGGGGGGGTGAATAAGGTGATTGTGCGGCATAATAAATAATTAAAATAAAGTGCAGAGTAGATAAAAAGAGTTAAGTAGAGCAAATGCAGATAGCACAAGTGATGCAGCGATGTAACGTGGTTCGACCCCCCAGGTCTACGTCCACACCTCATACTTGTAGCAATTCTCCGCCACAAGCATTTTACTATACTCAAAACCCTTGTACAGTGATTCTTGGATTCAGGCCGAGAGACCTATTACACCCACATGACTTCTAACACAAGTCCCGTCAATCTCACCGAAGTGGAAGAAAAGAAAAACTCAAGATCCTAAATGATCCTGACGGAAAAATACAAAAAATTATCACACACACTCGGATTGATTATTGAAAGATTAGTTCAGAAGATTTTTTCTCAAGAGTAATTAATGAAGAATACTCAAGTGGGTTCGGCCAATTAAATAAATTAGGAAGTGTATCGATCAAAATTGGAAACGATGCATTCCGAAAATGTGAACAGCGCAAAGTGCGGTCGGCCGCAATCTTGGTGCAGTCGACCGTTCAGCTCTCTGACGTAAAGTTGAAAGATGAAAGGTCAACTACTTCTTGCGCAACTGAGAGTTGAAGTCGACTGCGATGCGGTTGACCGATATCACGCTGTTCATACCGAATCCACTTTATATTTTTACCAAAAGAGTTAATCAATCAATCAATCAATTTTACACAGATTTAAATCTCACAAATATAGAATGATAGCAGTTGGTCTTGATAGCTTTCCTAGACATTAATCAATCAACTTTTATTTTTGAATATCTTATTCTTTTGCTTGATTTCTCAATCTTTCTTTATTAATTTCATTCTTTGAATATTCTTGAATCTCTCTTGAATTTCTTATAGATATTATTTGATCATGAAAATCTGAATAACTCAATTCAAACTTATTAGTATTTATAGACATGTTTTGTGCACACCAAACTAGAAGTCAACACACATTGCAGCTTAATTTTTCCCTCGTATCGCAAATATATTAGAAAAGCTTCTCTGTATCCACTATCCAATGCCTTGTTCAGCTACATGGGTTGATATGTTTACCAGTAGAATTCAGGTCATTCCGAATAGCACAATCTTTAACATTCCCTTTATTTATTAGTAGGCTGGTTAATGATCCAATTGATTTTAACCATCAATGACTCCTTTGGTGCTAGAAACTTTAATTGCTGAGACTGAAGTATGAGATTACTCAAAATCAGACTCTAGGAGGCAATCTCAAGCAAACTTGATCCCTCTTAAATGATTTGGATCCTCTTTCTCCGAAGTATCCATGCGACAAGTGTTGGTTCAGATTCCCTAACGCTGTGCAGATGTACTGGCTTTAAGGATAATTTGTTCTTAATATCTTGAATGCTACAAGCTTTCGTATTTTATCATATTGGTTGACACAAGGCCTCTGAAATATTGACATTCCAAAAAAAAATTTATACTTTTTGGTTTCGTCACTTGGTTTGATTAGGCTTTTTCATTTGAACCCTTATATTTTCCTTTTGTAGCAGCATGTGTCCATTCCCATTGAAAAATATTTTTCTCGCTAGTTACTGTAGGTTTTGTACCTCAGAACATCTCATTCAGTAGAAATTCTGAGCATACTGGCCGCAATTTTGTTGTGTACCTTCCTTCAGAATTAAATGTATACATACAATCACTGGTACGGTTTTTTTGATATATCGGATAGAGCCAAACGGCTCCAGCCATCAAAAATATATTAATCAATAAGAAACATTAAAATACAAGTAAATAATCAGGGGCTTTACAAGATGTAAAACTAAGATAAGCAAACAAAAATAATCCAAATAAAGGCTGAGGCGCCAACAAAACAGCGAGCTACAACGATATAATAGAGCAGAAAATGACGAGGAAAAGGCCTTCCTGCCGGCGATCCTGCAGAAGATGAGCCCCCTCCGATGACCTCATGAAGAAAATAAAACGGCGAGGAGAGGAAGCCTAGGCGGATACACCTCGCAACCGAAGGCCCTTCGATACATCCATTGAGACATCTCGAAGGAGCGACAGCGAGTAAGGTCTGTCGAACAAGCCAGTCGTCCCAATGGACTGACATCCCTCGACAAAATCAGCACTTAAAAGAAGAGAATCAAACTCAGTGAAGAGGACATGAACCTCAGTCACAGATCCCATAGGTGCCGCACTATGGGCAACTCAAAACAAAAACAACAATCCACCATAATAAAATAAGAAACTCCAGATTGTATAATTATGTAAGGATAGAATAGAGAAGCTAGCATCCATGAAGCTTCCCAGATAACAGCAACACCCATAAAAGCAAAATTAGCTCTGAGAGGAGCAACGAAAGGAAGTATTATGGGATGGAGGAAGAAGACAATCCTCTCTCCTCACCAGTTTAAAGAAAAACATCTACATCATCAGTACACAATCGCAACAATCAAATGAACACAAAAGAGCCTCTACATACCTGCCTGGAAGGAGATGATATGCTAATTAGCCATATCAAAAGCAGTGAAAAACAATAGCTGAGCAATGAATCAAGCATTCACTGACCATCACAGCAATTGAGTCGGTGAATCGACCTGAACCAAGAAGCCCTCGCCCACAAAACCCTCACTACTAAGGTGCCGCACCAATGGCAATAACAAAAACAACAGCGAGTCAACCAGATAAATCTTAGAACATGCAGATTAAGAAGGAAGTTGAGAACTAACAGGTTAATTACAAATAGGAGAGAAGTCATGAAGCTCCCAAAATTACAACCGAACTCATATTAACTTAGTAAACTTCCAGAAGATCAACAATAGGAAGCAGGTGCGAAGAAGATCAACAAAAGTAAACTTCCAGCAAAATTACACGAGCCTCAAAACGGAAGGGATAGAAGAGGCTGCACCTCCTCCTCCAAAAGAAACCAGTCAAAATAACCAACTGAGCATAGGATTGCTCATTTATCCCTGCATGCAAAAATAGTTGAATGGGAGTCATGCCTACCAATATTTGCAAAAACATAGAACAAAAATAGATGAGAGAGGAATCAGCAGCGCTGAAACGCACAGAATTTAGGAAAAAACAGATAAAAACGCGACACCAAAACACTTAATAACAGCAGGCATTAGATGGCATTGAGTCTTTGAAGACAATGTGATGCGTTTACCAGTCTGTGAAACAGAAGAGTATCCTTGGTTTCACGGGTTAGAGAGGATGACCAAAACTCAAAAAGATATAAGAATTCGTTGTAAATAGAACAGGCGGATGAAACCTTTTGATGGAAGATTCTTTTGTTTCTTTCCATCCACGTAAACCAGATAATAATCTGAAAAGACAAATACCACGCTCTGTGATATTTGCTATTCGACGGAAGCTTAGTCCAGCAATCGGATAGACTGGACGGAATAACTGTCACTTCCCAAGCGAGCGAGGAGATTTTCCAAAGAGCTCTGGTAAAGTCGCAATTCACGAATAAATGGTCCGCATTTTCTGCTTGTGATGAGCACAGAGGACATAATTGACCCCATGCTAAGTTTCTCTTGTTGAGAATTTCAACGGTCAGGAGCTTATTGTTGAGCGCTAACCAGGAAAGTATTTCACCTTAAGAGGGGCGCAGAATTTCCACACATGGTCATAGAAAGGAGATAAAATGCCTCTAAAATTAAGGAAACGATAGAATGATTGAACTGAGAATGTTCATGACGTATTCCAACGCCAGTACAACTCTTCTTTCTCCCTCCAAACAAAATTGTTGAGAGAGGAATGAAGATTGTCAAAGTCAGTGACTAAATGGGGAGAAATATTGGTCGACAGGTTAATCAGCCACTGCCTTTGTTGGTTGGAGATGGTGTACGACTCGACGACTGAAGCAAAGGGGTCGGAAGCGAGACGGAAGATAGCCGGGAAAGCAGTGGCCAAAGTAGTGTTACCGATCCAGAGATCGGTCCAAAATCTGGCCATGGATCCATCGGAACAAGCATGGGCTACGCCATAACGGAAAGCTGCCGCCGCTTTCCACACCCCCCTCCAGAAATGAGAGGCGTTACGATGGATGTTAGGTGGAAAACTTCACCATTTATCAACCGAAAAGTATCTGTCTTTGATACTGATGATCCAGGGTAAATCCTCGACTTTGAGAAGCCTTCAGATCCATTTATCCAATAGTGCCATATTCTGATGCCTAAGATTCAATACCCCTAAACCTCCTGCTTCTTTAGAAGAACAAATGAGTTTCCAATTACATAGGTGTGAGCCGGGCTTGTGAATAGGAGATCCAGACCAGAAGAAATTACTTTTGATCTGATCGATCCTCTTGATAACCCAAGAAGGCAAGAAATAGAAGGACATCATGTAAAGTGGGATCGAGGATAGGACAGAATTGAGGAGTATCAATCTACCTCCTCGAGAGAGAAGTTTCCCTGACCAGACTGATAACCTGGATTCAACCTTATCGATCATAGGGGACCAATCTGATTTATGCAATTTATCCCATCTGAGTGGAATACCCAGATATGTAATTGGAAAAGAAGCTGTAGGACAGTTAAAGAAATTTGAAATTTCGTCCTGCCTGTTAGGCGATCTCCCTAACCAGAGAACTGACAACTTTTGAAAATTGATCGATAACCCTGAGGCTAATTCGAAACAATAGAGCAGGAGTTTAAGATTTCTAAGAGATTGAACATTTGGTTTGGCAAAAATAATTGTGTCGTCGGCGTACTGCAGATTCAGTACTCCATGGAAATTACGGGAGTTCCCCAGACCTTCAATGACTTGGGCTTCCCAGGCGTTGCGAAGGAGTTTACTGAATACATCTGCTACCAACGAGAAAAGTAGAGACGAGAGAGGATCTCCTTGCCTAAGACCACATTTAATTTTAAATTTGTTGCCTTCCGAACCATTAATAAGAATCGAAGATGTTCCGGCAAAAAGACTTGATTTAATCCAAGCCATCCATTTGGGGCCAAAGCCCTTATGATAAAGAATATCAAAGAGAAAATCTAAACTGACATTGTTGTATGCTTTTTGAAAGTCTAATTTAAGAAGAATACCTTCTGAATTAGTCTTGTGACAAAGAGAAATCACCTCTTGGGCTGATGCGACGCTATCAAGGATGAAGCAATCCTTGATGAAACCCGATTGGTCCGGATCGATGAGAGGGGAGATAACATTTCTGAGTCTAGCTGACAAAACCTTCATAATGATCTTGAAGGTGGTGTTGATGAGACTAATCGCTCTAAAATTAGCCACAGAATTCGCTCCCATAATTTTAGGGATGAGAACAATGTGAGCATAGTTGATACGGTCAAAAGAGAAAGAGCCTAGATGAAGCTCTGAGAACATACGGAAAAGATCATATTTTAACCAATTCCAGAATAGTGTTATACTAGTCTTTTTACTACACAGACCACTATGTTAGGATTGTGGCCTCAAATACATGTAGGCAATGAGTACTTGAAGTTAGAGAAGAAGAGGAAAAGACAAAAACAGCAAGAGACAACAACAGCAAGTAGAAGATGTGCAGTCTGGAGAATTGCGCTCGACCTGTTGGATTTTTATGTACACTTAAGAACATGCATAAAACATTAATAACAACCTAAAACAAGTTTATATGAATCTAGATCTTAATCATGTTGCAAAAGTGTTTTAATATAAAATCCTAAATTATGAAACTATAGATCTTTGCTAAATCAAAAAGAAGAGGAACATTAAAAGCGGAAGCACTAACCTAAAGCCATTGATGGAGATTGCAGAGGGGGTTTGGATCTTCCTATATGATACGCACTTCTATGAGAGGCCGTATCTCTATTCTTCTGTTGATGGGGATGACAGATGGAATAAGAAGATACGTATATATAGGGGACCATAACCCTAATTGATCATTATTGATTTCCTATTCTGCCCATCACAAAATAAGAAATTTACTTTACGGTCTCTACACGTGTTATATCACACTTTAAATTATATGCTTTTAACCCATTACTTAATCTTGATTAGATCACTTTAATTTGGGTTAGACTTTAGAATAGCAATTATACATTTAGTCACATATGTGAGCCCACATAGATTATTTTCCAACAATCTCCCACTTGGGCCACATATGTTATTCCTTATAAATGTACATACTTTATGAGCTCAAAATTTTGCTATCATAACAAAAAACATAGCCAAATAATCTCGTCCATTAATCATGTAAATATAGGATCAAAGCAATTTTCGTTAGATTTATCATAACTAAATTCATCAATGGTCACATATATCAACATAATCAAACGACATAGATCAAGTGTGAATGTGTAGCATGGAAATTTCATGCAATGTGATCTATACACATGCCTATTTTCAACTGGTCCTCTTTAAAACTTAAGTGAGGTCAGAACCAAAACATGACAAATGAATGAGAAAACTGAATTCTTTATTTCTGATCAGAAAATAACCAAATGTCTCACACAAACATAATGCAAATAAAATACAAACTCCCACTGAATCATGATATCCTCAAATAATAAAACACCCATATGAGCAGTATGCTCATAAAAGACCTTGGGTGGTAATCCCTTTGTGAGCGGATCCGCTATCATGGAGTTTGTCCCAATGTGCTTTATGGATATCTGTCCACTTTACACTCTTTCTTTCACAACTAGGAACTTTATGTCATATGTTTCGACTTTGTCGAACTCCTGTTGATGTTGGAATACATCACTGCTAACTTATTGTCACAAAATAACTTAAGTGGTCTTTCTATATTCTCCAAAATGCGTAGCCCAGTGACAAAATTTCGCAGCCATATTCCATGATTTGGTGCCTCATAGCATGCTGCATACTTTGCTGCCACAGTAGAAGAAGCTATAAGTGTATGTTTGACACATTTCCAGGATATAGCTCCTCCAGCTAACAGGTAAATATAGCCTGATGTAGACTTTTTGCTATCTTGGCACCCCAGTGAAATCAGAATCAGAATACCTTACGACCTCCAAATGATCTGATTTCCTATATGTGAGCATGTAGTTTTTTTTTTGTTCTCTGAAGATATCTCATGACCCTCTTGGCTGCTATCTAATGGTCCATACCAGGTTTTCTTAAATACCTGCCTAACATCCCAACATTGTACGCAATATCCAGATGCGTACATACTTGAGCATACATTAGACTCCCAATAGCTGATGTATAGGGGATCTTTTGTATTTCCTGAATTTCAAGGTTACTTTTAGGACACCGATTGAGACTGAATTTGTCTCCTTTAGCAACAGGGGTATCCCCTAGTCTTACAATCTTGCATGCCAAACCTTCTGAATACTTTATCGATGTATCCCTTTTGTGATAATCCTAGAATACCTCGAGAACGGTCTCGGTGTATCTGAATTTCTAATACAAAAGAGGCATCCCCAAGATTCTTCATCTCAAAATGCTTGGACAGAAACCTTTCAGTTTCACGCAATAAATCTATATCATTAGTCGCAAGCAATATGTCATCGACATATAGAACTAGAAATATATGCTTACTCCCACTGAACTTGTGATACACACAATCATCAACTACATTCATCTCAAAACCAAATGAGACAATTACTTGATGAAACTTGTGGTACCATTGACGATAAGCTTGCTTGAGTTCATATATGGATTTTGTCAATTTGCAAACTATATTCTTTGAATCTCCCGACACAAAGTTTTCTGGTTGCACCATATAAATTGTCTCGTCAATGTCGCCATTGAGAAACGCTATCTTGACATCCATCTGATGTAGCTCAAGATCAAGATGAGCAACAATTGCCATAATTATCCTAAACGAGTCTTTCAATGAAACTGGAGAGAAAGTTTCTGTAAAATCAATGCCTTCTTTCTGAGTATAACCTTTAGCTACAAGACATGCCTTATACCTATCCAAATTACCATTTGCATGCCTCTTGGTCTTAAATATCCATTTACAACCAATTGGTTTTGCACCTTCTGGTAATGGAACAAGTTCCCAAACTTTATTATCTTGCATAGACTTATACTCCTCATTCATGGCATCAATCAACTTTTGAGAGTTACAACCTTTCATGGCCTGATGAAATGTGATTGGATCATCTTCCATCATTCCATTGTCATCCTCATGTTCTTGGAGAAATGCAATATAATCATCCGGAATAGCATTCCTCCTCTCTCTCGTGGATCTCCTTAATGGCACTGGTTCTTGAGGTTGTTGAGTTTATTCTTCTGGAACAATTACCTCATTTTGGATGGGGGGTTGTTCAACATTGTCTTGTTGAGGTTCCGGATTCACTTCTTGATCAATAATAGGTGTGGGAACCTGAATATTATCAAAAGTGATAGTAGGAATTGGATTTGTAATTGAATCCAATTCCTCCTCAAAAGCAATGTCCCTAACTTTATTTCTCCCCCAAACTCAACTTCCTCAAAAAATGTTGCAGTTCCTGTCTAAAAAATATTCCTAAGTGTGGGATCATAAAACTTATAGCCTCTAGATCGTTCAGAATAACCAATAAAGTAGCTGCTCACTGTTTTGGAGTCCAATTTCTTTTCATGTGGCCTGTAAGGTCTTGTCTCAGCTGGACATCTCCAAATGTGAAAGTGCTTTAGACTAGGCTTTTGACCTGTCCAAAGCTCATAAGGTGTTTTTGTAGCTGCTTTAGGTGGTATTCTATTGAGAATATAAGTTGTTGTCTTTAATGCTTCTCCCTAGAGGAAATCAGGTCAGGTGGAATGAGCAACCATACTCCTTACCATATCCTTAAGAGTCCTTTTCTAATTCTTGAAATTTGTCCCATTAAGCATGGAAATAAAATTGATGTTAGCAGTTATTGAGGCATCAGAAGATACACTAGCTGAATATAGAACAAAAATAAACAAAATAAGCTCACATGAGAATCCATATAAAACAATAAATTCAAATAATGGTTAATCCCATTTCAAGATACCAAGCACAACGTTAATATCAAGTCTTTGGACAGTAACATTAACTGTAAGCGGTACTCTTGTTGTAGTAATCAAAAATTGACAATAAATCCTGTCAAATAATAAGTCATTCTTTGGACTGACTTATTGTTCACATGGAATACCTTATAATTGCCACATATTTATTACCACAGATGTGTATGAAATTCGGCCAAATATTAACTTACCTTTGGGTCAGTTAATAAATGCATGAATTACAAACACACAATCATCTTGATATTTTAAATAAATTAATCTACACAAAAGAGGTCACTTTGACAACATTTTGTTTCAATTAAACTATTCAAAATATTAGACATTCATAAGAAAAACCAAAACCAAAATTTGAATTTAATTGTTTCCCAAAAATTTTCTTAACCTTAACTTTACAATTTACCTTATTTTAGATAGATAATATCAATTTAAAGTGATGACAAAACTATAACAGAAAATGTGATGTATATTTATCTGAAATAATAACAAAACCATAACTGAACCATATCTATCTACTGATTTGATAATGTCAAAAGATAGGATTAAACAGAATATTAACATAAATTGAAATTCTTAAATCTCACATTTCCTTAATTCTGTGAGCACAGAAATCCAAACCCGGGCCCATGCCTACGTCAGCAACAGCAGCAGCATTTGCTGCCTTCACAAACCCGTGGGCCCCTTTTACCGAAACCATTATAAACAGCTCATCTTTAATAGAAGTTTTCATTCTCAAGCCATATAAAAATCTCAAACTGAATCCAATCATTAGTTAATGATAACAGAACTAAGGATTCTTTAAAAAACAAAATAGCAGAATTAACTAAATCTCATACTATCATTATATAGAAATCTTTAAAACCAAAGATCTGGATGTCAACATACGGGATTAAACCACTTCAAAACTGAATTAAAACCACTACTTCAAAACCATACTTCAAAACCATAACAGAAAATTAATTTGACTGATAAATCAAGTGATATGAAAGAAAACAAAATGTGGCTGAGATGGGGTCCGGTTTACTGCATAATGACTGCACTCAAAAATCCGAAGTGTAGGGTAAAATTGTACCTCAAAAAAAAATTATCATTATTTCATATTTAATTTAAGTTAGTAATGCATGCGACTACGAAACTTTTCCATAGAGTATCATGTTCATATATTTGAAACATATATCTTTGTGTTAGGTATGTCAAAGCACTCCAATTCTCAGGAAACAAAACCACTTGTTTCAATTAATGAAGCCAATACCCGTGGGCCCCATCCAAGCACAGAAACCCATAGAAAAGCCCCATAGAAAACTTTATAGGCAAATCTATATCAATAACCCCCATTCTGAAAATCACTTCTAAATTTAACAATTGACAATGGAACGTTGTTGTTGTTGTTTTTTTTTTTTTTTTTTTTACCGGAGCATACACAATTGCTTTATTCACGGTGGGCCCTACTAGAATGCCACCTCACCATGTTGACCAAGTCAACCGAAACTCCAACAGCACTTATGCTGTTTCTGAACTCCATCTGCCATGGACCCCATACTACCCTTATACCATGGAGCATGTGGGCCCCCACCCATCCCATAACCATTTTATTATCCATATCTTAAACAAAAAAATCCAAACCATTATCAGCCAATGCTGACGTTTGTTTTTTTTTTTTTTTTTTTTAAGATTATCAAATCTGATTATCAATCCATTAATTAGCCCCTTAATTATTCATATCTGATTGATTCATATTAAAAAAAGAAAAAAAACTTTATCAAAACCCAAAACCACATTGAATCATAACTTACGGTTTTGATATATATATATATATATATATATATATATATATATATATATATATATATATTAATCCAGATCTGAATTGGTCCAACTGAATTGATCCAATTACTTCAACAATTAAAATCATTAATTGAATTTCTTAAACAGGAAGATCAAATACCAAGAAAAATTAAGATCAAAAGAAACCCTAAATTTCTTTAAACAAGAAACCCTAAATTTCTTCAATTAATTCAGCAAAGATGGCTCTGATACCAATTGTTGGATTTTTATGTACACTTTAAGAACATGCATAAAACATTAATAACAACCTAAAACAAGTTTATATGAATCTAGATATTAATCATGTTGCAAAAGTGCTTTAATATAAAATACTAAATTATGAAACTATAGATCTTTGCTAAATCAAAAAGAAGAGGAACTCATTAAAAGCGGAAGCACTAACCTGAAGCCATTGATGGAGATTGCGGAAGGGGTTTGGATCTTCCTATATGATACGCACTTCTATGAGAGGCCGTCTCTCTATTCTTCTGTTGATGGGGATGACAGATGGAATAAGAAGATACGTATATATAGGGGACCATAACCCTAATTGATAATTATAGATTTCCTATTCTACCCATCACAAAATAAGAAATTTACTTTACGGTCTCTGCACGTGTTATATCACACTTTAAATTATATGCTTTTAACCCATTACTTAATCTTGATTAGATCACTTTAATTTGGGTTAGACTTTAGAATAGCAATTATACATTTAGTCACATATGTGAGCCCACATAGATTATTTTCCAACACGACCGACCTGGGGTACGGTCAACCGACCTTGACTGTAGGAGGTTCTTCGAGTGTACAAGGTTCAACAGAGAAAGGGACGATCGACCGTGCAGTCGACCGGTCATGTCTCAGGGTGGGCTTTACATATTGCTGTCGACCGACCTGGGAGTGCGGTCGACTGACAGCGGCACTGTGTATTTTGGGCTGACGAGTTTAAGGCACAATAAGCTGAATTTGTGTTTATCGTTTATGATTTACTTGATAGCTATATATATGACTGTAGATTCTAGAATTTGTACAATTGATTAGAGAGAATTGGTGATCCATTATATCGTTCAACTTCAATAGGGGATTATGCCGCGTAATCCGTTATGTGAAGAAAAACCTTTCTTCCATAATCCAAATTGTGTGGCCATGTGAGCTCAGTCTCTTCCAATCAACCAACCATCGCACCCCTATCATCTAAATTCCCTCGCAGAAAATTAAAAGCAACCAAAACAACATACAAGAGAAATTCATTGAACCTCCATGGCTTCCACAACTCTCTCCACTTCTGCCACCTCTTCTCAGGTATCCACCTCATCTTGATCATGCGACTTCATCATCATATTACCCTGTATCATTCTTGTGACTCAAAATATTTATCTTCTTTTTGTTGATTGAAAATTAGCAGCTTTGTTCTGGCAAAAATGGGATGTTTGCACCATCACAAGCTCTGCTGGCTAAACCTGCGAAAGGGTTGGGATTTGGGAAGGAGAGAAGCATGAAGGTTAAGTGCATGGCAACTAGTATTCCAGCTGATCGAGTGCCAGACATGGGAAAGAGGGAGCTCATGAACCTTCTTCTACTTGGAGCTCTCTCTCTACCAACTGCTGGGATGTTGGTCCCTTATGCTTCATTCTTTGCTCCACCTGGGTAAGAACCAAATTTATCACTCCCGTCAATACCTATTCATGACTAGATTTGTTGGGTATTCGGTGTTCTGTCTTTATGTGGTCCGCAATAGTAATTGGTTTTTTTAAGACGGTTTATGTAGGAAATAGGTATAGGCTACAAGAGTGGAAATGGGGGGAATTCCTACTTCCAGCTCCAGCTTGTTTTAATCTAAACTTTGTCCCTCTGCGCGAAATCTCTAATCTCTAATATTATAATGTAGAAGGCCTTAGAGCATCTCCAATGGAGCTCTATCTCCATCTCCATCTCCAAATATGGAGATGGTTGAAGCCCCAATGGGGCTCTATCTCCATCTCCAAATATGGAGATGGGTGAAAAAGGTCTCCAAATTTGGAGACCTTTCATCCCATCTCCAAAACATTATTCATTTTTTTTATTTCCCATTTTACCCTTTTTTACCTTAATATCTTTCTAAAAATTCCTTCCATATCCTTTAATTAAAATGTGTATTGTATATTTAGTGAATGTATCTTATAAAATATTAAACAAAATTTTATTATTTTGGTACAGTTGCAAATGTCTCGACGATAGCTTTAAAATGAGACCAATTTTGAATATTTTTTTATTGTTTGAAAAAAATAATTGATACAATATTTATAGATAAGATTATTTAGTTATTTTGTATTAGCTTAACATATTTTAAAAAGACTACCCACTCATACAATGTGATCATTAATTGGAAATAGATAAACGACAAATACATAGAATCATTAATTGAAAATACAAACGTTGGACATTGAAATACATAGAACTGAATAATAAAAAAAAATTAAAATTATAACATTAATAATTTTAATTTGGAGACAGGGAGGACATAGATTTGGAGATGACTTACCGGAATATTAAATTATATCTAATTTTTAATGTTATCGTAATTTGCTATTATGTAATTTGTTTTTCCAGTTATTGTAGTTTGTTGTTATTGTATTAGCTTATCTGTATTTTTTTCATCTTCATGTTGTACTTTCATTTTTAATTATTATAATCCGAAATTTTCTATTTCTGTCAAAATTTAATATTAAAATATACTAAATTAGAAAATTTATTTGATTAATGTTATATATGATATTATTAAATTAATTCCAAAGTAATTTTACACTTGATTATTTTACATTGTTAATACAAGTAAAAATTTCATAATTTAAAATTAGTTCCAAAAAGTACTAATATTAGGCTCGTTTTAAAACATTCGGCGAGATATTTCCAACAGCATAATTTTTATTTTCCCAAATAGATTATTAATAGAAGCAATTTAATGTAAAATTATTTATAACAAAACTAATTAAAAATTCCTAAAAATTATAGAGATGCTTGGTTGGAGTGGGTCTCTATTTCCTCATCTCTATAATGGAATATTCCCAGGAATATTCCATTATAGAGATGAGAAATAGAGACCCCCATTGGAGATGCTCTTAGTGTCATTTGTCATTCTGTCATTCTACCAACATGTATAATGCACGTACATAACTAATATAAAGGAGGGTTCCGGCTCAAATCCTCGATAGTTTTTTTTTTATTTTTTGAAATTATTAAAATGTGCATCGCACGTGTAAATTACTAGTCTACTTTAAACTGAATTGGTTTGAGACACTCCACAACAACGATCGACTAGTAAAGTATTGTTTGTTTATTTATTTATTTATTTATTTTTGTTTGAAATCATTTCAGCTCTGGAGGGGCAGGAGGAGGAACTCCTGCTAAAGATGCCCTTGGGAATGATATTATTGCAGCTGAATGGCTGAAGACACATGGCCCTAATGATAGAACACTCGCCCAAGGATTAAAGGTAATCTAAACTTTCTTGAACTAAGTATATATCTTGTTAGATTATCAAGCAGTTGGAGAGATATTGGAGTAGTTGTTAGTACTTGGGCTAACAAGTCATTTGAAAAGATATATTAATATAATTTCTAAGTTTATTTGCAATTCCTATACGTGCCTTAATTAAGAAGAAATTAGCTGATCTAGAAAATTGAACTTTAACTCTGATAAATAAAACCAGTCTGCAGTACTACTTGAATTCAAAAAATGGTTTCTCTCTCTAGAAATTCCAGAGAGAGAAGCTCTGAAAAAAATCCCAAAACAAAAAGAGAAACCCTAGATCTTGAGGTCGGAGGGGGCAGCGGCTAGGGGTTCGCCACTCCCTTCCCATTCCTAGCCCCGATCTCCTCTTTCCTCTCTATTTCTACCTCATCTCAGCCTTCTTCTTCCACAGTCGTCTTCCTCCTTCATCATATCTAGTCACTACCATAATTCGAAATTGATGGGGGTTTCTATGGCTCACTGACCATCTAGCATAGTCGGACCGCCATGGGGTTCGAGAGAATGCTCGCGACCAAAGGGGCTGGTCAAATTGGGGCGTCGATGGGACACTGCCGATCGTGGCCGCTGAAGGGGGACGACTGGGTGCGGTATGGGGCACCCCGAATGTTGGTCGTGGTTATGGGGTTGCGGAGGCTGCAATCGGCAATATAGTTGGCGTGCGAGGGTTCTTTGGCAGGGCCGAAGGGCCAATGTTAGGGCGTGGCCAGCGAGGGGGCCGTTGTAGTCAGGTGGTCGGGGGATAGGGGCTTGACATCGGGAAGGCGCAATGGGTGTGGGCGTCGGCAGCGTTTCTTGCTGGTGGGGTTGATAGGCAGTCGACAACGGGGAGGGCCTCGGGGCTGGACTGCGTCGGGGATGGTCTTCTGATGCAGATGGTATGTGTGGGGGATTAGATTATGGGGGGATTAGACTCGGAAGAGGTGTGATAGGGGGGATTGGAACTTCAAATATTTTTGTGAAGTTCTAATTTGAGTTGAGGTCGGTGGCCGTCCCTTATATCCAAATGATCATTCTCTCTAAATATCCAAACTACAACCAACTTACAATTAGCAAGAAAACGAATCCTAGTTGATGTGGGGCAACAATAGTCGAGCGAGTTTATAGTTTTGGTTCAATTTCGATCTTTTCATATCAAAGTGAGGGGTGCCTAGGGTCTCTCATGTCAGGGGGTTTGGAGGCGTTTATGGAGCCGTGGGGAGCGACGACAGCCTCCGTTGCGAGGTGGCGGTGATAGTCAACGGTGGTCAAGTAAGGAGACAAGAACGAGGTCACAATCTAAACATGGGTATGTCAAATTGGTGGGTATAGTGCTTGAAGTTGACGTATGAGACACTGCTGGGGTGATGGCGGGGCGGTTGTGGGTAACGGCAAGAACAAACAGAGTACAAGCGACGAAATGACAGACAAATTGGTACGAAAAACTTGTTGTGGCGAGGTCGGCCGACCAGTATGATTAGATTTTATTGTATTTTTTGTTTGTTGGTTGAGGTGTATGAGGTCCAGGTCCCATGTTGAATTTCCTGAAGTGCATAAGCCTTTTGTTGTATGTTTTGTTAAATTATCTTTAATGAAACACGGGGGGCTTTTAGCTCACCGTTTAACGATCAAGAAAAAAAAAACAGTCTGCATGAACTCACATCATTTTTTTCAAAATTTACAGGTGACTGGCTGTCACTAGTTTCATTAATGAAAACAAAACAGTACAATCAAAAATTTAAAACCCATCCACACATCGATCCCTATATAGAGATAGTCTGCCTATTTAACAATCCAACGGAATCAAAATCATAGTACATCAAAAAACTACTAATACGAAATAAAGATACAGATACATGCCTCTGCCTCGAAACATCACAAAATATATCAACATCACAAAATATATCTACAAGCCAAGGTATAGATGTCGAAGTGCTCCCCTGCCCCAAACACACGGAGGTCAACTACTCGGTCCCATTCATGCGTAGCCTCTTTCTAGCTCCAGCGACACTTGCCCATGCATTAATAAGAGCGAAAATTTTATGCATCATGACCAAGAAACTACAACTATAATTGTTAAAATAATAGTCATTCTGGTGCATAGTTCAGTGACTGAGAAAATTTTATGAACTCATGTCTTTGCCACTATAGTTCAGTGATCTTGGATTTTGTGGGGAGATAGTGAGACTTGATAATTGATTGAAATCGCCTCTTGAGCGCAAAGTTTAAAAACTTCAGTACTGCAAATGAAATTGACAAATAAAAGAAGTTAAGAATTTTGTCATAGAACATTAAAAATTAATTACTGTTGGTAAATTTAGTAACCCAAGCAACTGCAGAAATTTTGTTCAATTGAACGCATAAAACAGACTCAGGTTTCTTCCTCTGAAGCATAGTTTCTAGTTATGAAGAAAACTAAATCTATGAAATTATTTCCAATTTAATGAAGTTATCCTAGAACATAGTTACAGAAATTAGATTTTGAGATTATTTAGATGTTATAATTAGGATCCATTAAAGAACAATCTTCCATTGCAAACGGGTCTGTGCACAGATCCGTTGCAAATGGAAGCCCATGCCATTGGATCAAGTTCATGCTGTGATCTTTCCCGCCCATCTCCTTCTCTTCACTTAATCACTTAAGTGGGAAGAGGGATATTTTGGGGTTTTAACTCCAAAATAACTCTTCACCTCCTTCTCTCTCACTCATTGTCTTTTTGAACGAACAATTGCTGTTCATTTCAAACAACGAATTTTGCTCTCTGTTAAAAACTTGTCTTTTTGAACGAACATTAGCCATTGTTTCAAACAATGACTTTTCATAACCTGAAACAACGACCTAGGTTATGAAAAATCGTGTTTAAAAAACGGCTAATGTTCGTCCAAAAAGATAAGTTTTTAACAGAGAGCAAAAGTCGTTTGAAACGAACAGTAGTCGTTGTTTTAAACACGACTTTTCATAACCTAGGTTGTTGTTTGAAATAACGGCCTAAGTTATAAAAAATCGTTGTTTGAAACCACGGCTAGTGTTCGTTCAAAAAGGCAGTAAGAGAGTGAAGGAGGTGAAGAGTTATTTGGAGGTGAAAAGCCCAAAATACCCCTCTCCTCACTTAAGTGAAGAGAAAGAGATGGGTGAGGGCGATCACAGCCATTGGATCCACCATTGGATCCAGATGAACTTGATCCAATGGCCGGGGCTTCCGTTTGCAACAGGTTTGTGCAAACAGACCCGTTTGCAATGACAATTTACTCTTCATTAAATACTCTCTAATCTTCTTTAGCATCTTGGTAAGAAATTATACACGAACTATCTTTTAGATTCTGGTATGTGACGGGAGTATTTTTTAAGGACAGCGATAAAGACCAAGAAGCCTTCATCCTAAATCTTTATAGTTGACTGTATGATCAATACATATAGGATCATCTTCTTTATTGAATTAACACTGTCATATCCTTCTTTGCTTGTTTAATCCAAGTCCATACATGTCTACCTCTAGTCTTTGCACCGCTGCATATGCCCAAACCATCTGTTCTGATTCTTGCGCATTTTATCCTCAGTTGGAGATACCTCTAATATCTTACAAGTGCTGATGTTTTACCGAGTAAAAATTATGATGGTCTTTTGCCTCATTGATTGCAGGGTGATCCTACTTATCTTGTTGTGGAGAACGACAAGACCCTTGCCACCTATGCCATCAATGCTGTGTGCACTCACCTTGGTTGTGTTGTTCCATGGAACAAAGCTGAGAACAAATTCATCTGCCCCTGTCATGGATCTCAGTACAATAATCAGGGCAGAGTTGTCAGGGGACCTGCACCCTTGGTAAGCATTCTCTATTTTTTTTATCTGCTAATTAATTTGTAAATTGTAATTGAAATGTATTGTCTAAGCAATTAAATCACAATAGTTTGCACTGGAATTATTTTCTATTATATTACTTAAAAGGCTAGAATTTAAATGTCAGAAATAGTATCTGTGAACAATGAGCATCATGTCTAGTAAATGAATTTGAGAAAACATCGAGTTAAACTTATACATGATTTACGTCCAGTTTCTTTACACTAAATGTTGATACTTCGACATTTCAATTTCTAGGAAATGTCAATGTGTATTTGAAGCACCTTTCTTTCCATAGACATTTTATTTCAAGATACCAATATGATATATGATCAACAAAATATGTATAATAATGCTTATCAGAGAGCACGATTCTTGTTTTATCCTTAAAAAAAGATTCTTCTCTGTTTCTTATTGCTGTTATCTTCAATTTCTGACTGCAAGTATGTACTGCATATGTATTTTTTGGAGATTGATATGCAACTATCTCATTCGATATTTGTTGGCACAGTCATTGGCGTTGGCTCATGCGGATATTGACGATGGGAAGGTCATTTTCGTTCCATGGGTAGAAACTGACTTCAGAACAGGTGATGATCCATGGTGGGCTTAAAATAGTCACAGCCCAATTCCGAAAGATGCCCCCAACTTAGCTCTTGTTTTGGCTATACATGTCTATTGCGTCGACATCAGATGTTTGAATATTTTCCTGTTGAAGAACTCTATTGGTGTTCTTTTAAAACACAAGCATATACATACCTTAATATTGTTGTATGTAAAAGATTACTCAAAATTGAGATTGGTTGTGGATGTCAATTGTTCATCATCTACTTTCAGTGCTCTCATTAAGTTGCAAAATATCTTTTTATTTTGTGATTTTGTTATTTTTATACAGATTAAAGTTTGTATTCCTTGGCCTATTTGCTGATCAAAATTGGCTTGTTTGATATGTCTCGATTGGCCCAAAAGCAACTTGTATAGAATTGTCGATTTTTGGGCACTTTATTGACATTGCCTATATGTAACTATCGATTTTAATGGGTGTTACACGATGAGATTAGCATACACATATTAGTGTGAAATGCAACTTTTTAGTATTATAATGGTGTAACATATTGAAAAGCAAACTTAAAAAGTGATATTTGTGGATATATGCTATACTAATGAGGAACATCTCTAAAATCGAAAGAAAGTTTGGCACATTATAACTATATATTATACTAATAAGTCTAGCTCCTCTCTTCTTTCTCTACTTCAAAATAGAGAAAGTAGAACAAAAGTAGGAATTTATACGTGCAAACCGCACAATGTAAAAAAAATAAAAACAACAAAACCCCCCAAACCCACCGACCACAATCTCTTTCCCTCCCAATTTCAAAATGTATATCCTACCCAACCCTCCGCCTCCCACAATTAGCCCCCCCCCCCCCCCCCCCCCCCCCTCTTTTCTCGCATCCCTGCCACCACTCGCTGCAGTCACCTCCCTGTCTCCGCCAGCCACGTGCCTCACACCCTGCCGCATGCCAACTCCATCACGCCTCTAGCTTCCCACGCCACCTCCCGCGTCACCCCCCACGCCGTCTCCCGTGCCACTTCTTAAGCCATGCCTCCCGCCGTCGCTGCCCGCCGTGCCTCACACCCTATCGAACACCACCCCCCACCAGATCTCTAGCTTCCCACGCCACCTCCCACGTCACAGCCCTGTCGGAGAAATCTACTCACCACAATTCGTAGTGCTAATAGCGGAAGTGCACCACAAGCAATAGAAACTCCCAAAAAATAGATGAACCAAGAACAAGCCACCACAATATATGGATCTCACAAGAACACAACCAATATGCAGAGATAACCAATACTTCTTATTCTCAAAGAAATATAAAGATTACACAAGAGATTACAACTCTCAATCTCTCTCTCTCACCTTTGAAACACTCGGCACAATCTCTCTTGAAGTTGAATAATGATGAACACTTGATATCAAAACCCTAGAGTTTACAGCCATATATATAGTCCGTATAAACCTTAAAAAGATAAACACGAATATAGAAAATTGAGCCTTTCTCCCGTAAGCCCAAAAGAAATAATCAGCGTCGGTGTCGGTCGACCGTGCCCTAAGCCGGTCGACCGCATCGTGCGGAATCAATCCAGAGGGCTGACCGGTCGACCGCACCCGTAGTGTCGGTCGACCGTCCCCTCCTCTGTTGGACGCCTGCACTCGAAGAACCCCCAGTCGCCGGTCGACCGCAACCCTCCAGACTTCTCTTCTTCTACTTGCTGCTTGTCTTCCCTTGCTTCTTTGTCTCCTCCGCTTCTTCTCCAACTTCAAGTACCCCGGGTCTACATGTATTTGAGGCCACAATTCCTAACAATCTCCCACTTGGACCAAATACACCACGCTTCAAAGTTATTGCAATCTTTCCTCGCATTATCTCTGCCATCTCCCACTTTCATGGAAGACCCAAGTACTCCCCACTCACATGGAGAGCACCTCCGCCACTCCATCACGTGGAGTGCACCAACCACCCCTCATCGCCTCATGAAGGATGTGCCCCACCAATCGCATAGAGCACGAATACCGGAGAAACAACCTCCCGTGTCGGATTCCGTGTTATGAGACTCCCCACCTCGCAAGATCTCCATCAACACCGGACATGGTTCAAAGCCTCTTAATGCACCCTCTGCACTAGAAACCTCCGTGGACGACACCTCCACAAACTCCGCAGACTGTTCAACCCCAACAGTCCCAATTTGGTTATCCTCATCGACATCACCCTGCATATCGATATCAGTGCTCTCTACCTCACAAGAGCGACTTGAAGTTTCAACTTCCAATTCGTAAAGTACTCACTTCGCACCAACGTCTTGCCCACTAGGATCACTTCTATGGCCAGCAGCTCCCACGAAATTAGTAACCTCCCCTCCACAACTGAAAGAACTCGGTTGCACCCCACACAACCTACTACTCGATTCTGGCTGAAAGTCAACTACGGGAGAAACGCCCCTCACGTCTCTAAGCAAATACAGCATTCCCTCACGCTTTCCTTTTGCAACCACCCTTGAACCTGCAGCTATGCACCACTCCCCACTACCGACTGTAGTAAACAACCCCTCCTTATCTAGCCTTCCAATTGAGATAAGATTTTCCTTCAAGTCTAGAACATGTCTTGTCTCCCGCAAGACAACACTCTGATCATCAATGGTATTCACGCGAACAGTACCAATCCCACGTACAGGACACCGATGAACATTTCCCACAATCACATCTCCAAAAGAACCATCCTCGTAGTCATCAAATATCTCTCTCCTCAGAGTGCAATGAAAAGAAGCTCCCGAATCAATACACCAATCTTGAGTGCCCAACTCCTCCCGAGCTGGTTAGCATAGATCCTCAACAAGCCCCACTTGAGCTTCCTTTGGAGTATCTCTCTTTGGTTTCTCCTGCTTCTTCTTCATATAAGCCTTGCAACTGCGCATTATGTCATTAGACCCACTCTCAGATGAACTACTCTGATCCTTTCTTCTTCGACTGCTCTTAGATCGCCCACGTCTCTTCTCAATGTACATGACGGAATCTTTAGAAGATGATGATGGATATCCTCCGTTTCTCACCCTTCTCATCTCCTCATTCAGAATGCTACTCACCACATCCTGTTGAGTCGTCGAATCTGTTATAGTGCATGTAATAGTCTGTTCTACCGTACCATAACTACCGGATAAAGTAGATAGAAGTAACAATGACTGCCCCCTCTCTGAAAACTTCAAACCTACAGCTTCCATCTGGTTGTAAACCATACAGTAATTGTTCTCATGCTCTGCTACTGATCCTCCTTCTTTCAACTTCATATTAACCAATTTCTTCAGATAAAGAATTTGATTAGATGCCGACGATTTCTCATACATATCCGTGAAAATCTCTATAGTCTCCTTTATGGTCTTTGCCTTCGAGATATGAAATAATGCCTTCCTACTCAGTCCCAACTGAATCTGTCCCAGCGCCTTCTGATACAAATGATTCAACTCCGCCAAGACCTTCGCATCCTTATCTGCACCAACTGGCTTCTCATCAAACAACGGACCATCAAGATCTTTCTGACGAAGATACGCTATCATCTGAATCTTCCACATTGCGAAGTCACTCCCATCAAATCTCTCGATCTTAATCTTGTTATCGGCCATCTCGAACCAACTTCTCTAATACCACTTGTCGGAGAAATCTACTCACCACAACTCGTAGTGCTAATAGCAGAAGTGCACCACAAGCAATAGAAACTCCCAAGAAATGGATGAACCAAGAACAAGCCACCACAATATATGGATCTCATAAGAACACAACCAATATGCAGAGATAACCAATACTTCTTATTCCCAAAAAAATACAAAGATTACAAAAGAGATTACAACTCTCAATCTCTCTCTCACATTTGAAACACTCGGCACAATCTCTCTTGAAGTTGAATAATGATTAGCACTTGATATCAAAATCCTAAAGTTTACGGCCATATATATAGCCCCCATAAACCCTAAAAAGATAAACACAAATATAGCATATTGGGCCTTTCTCCCGTAAGCCCAAAAGAAACAATCAGCGTCGGTGTCGGTCGACCGCACCCCAAGTCGGTCGACCGCATCGTGCAGAATCAATCCAGAGGGCTGACTGGTCGACCACACCCCTAGTGTCGGTAGACCGTCCCCTCCTCTGTTTGACGCCTGCACTCGAAGAACTCCCAGTCGACTGAGTCGGTCGACCTCACCCCTAGCCGGTCGACCGCAACCCTTCAGACTTCTCTTCTTCTACTTGCTGCTTGTCTTCCCTTACTTCTTTGTCTCATCCTCTTCTTCTCCAACTTCAAGTACCCCGTGCCTACGTGTATTCGAGGCCACAATTCCTAACAAGCCCCCCCTCGTGCTGCTTTCCGTGTCTCACAACATCCTCTCTTCGTAAAATGAACAAGATACATAATTATTTGGTAAGAAAGATCCACTCATATTTAACTACATTTTTCCATCTGTTATTGGTTTTTAATTTGACGGCTATTCTTTTGCAGTTTACGATTGATTGTTTGCTTAGTTGTCTCAGGTATTTTTTTAGCCATATTTCTTTTTTTTCCATTTGCTTAATAATATATTATGTTTGCATTACTTTGCTTTCATTCTTTTACATTCATGTTTAGGCATAATGTAAATGGAAGAGTAGTTCTATCATATTTCAGTTTGAATTCCAGATCTATGGTTTGGTTGTTGTGTTTGGAATTTCAATTAAATGCTTTCGTATTGATTGAAGTTCTGATTGATTTGGTGAATAAGCTTTATGGTATGTGGACTATTTGTATTTCTTAGATATTGTGCTTGTTCAGGTGTTGTGATAGGAAGAGGAATCTCACCACAACTCTCGTTGGGGAATTTTGTCGAACACCGGGGGCGCAATAGAATTGATTAGAGCAATGAGGATGACGAAGTAAATGAGATGAATCAATTGAAAAATCAAACAAATAGATCCATCAATCCAACACAAACACACGATGATTTATCTCGGTTTGCTTTGGCTTAATCCAAAGGAAAATATAGGGAGATATAATATTCAACTAGAGAAGATTACAAGGAGTTTTAGATTCACTCAATAGAAGGAATTAAACTCACTCACCAAGAAGTATCTCTCAAGCATCTCTTTGTAATGGAGAAAATATCAATGAATTACTTCACCTCTCATATTAGAGACTATTACAATAAATAGAAGAAGAATGGAGAGAACCCTATGTTAGTCTTGATATCTCAGTCGTCTGATATATTCTGTAGAAGAAGTCATTGAATAGGAGTCGTACGATCTAACTTAGAATTGAAGATTGGGCCAAAAATATTACCAAGATAAAAGCCCAAAACATTGATGCATTTGTGGTCGGTTGACTACACCCAAGTGTGGTCAACCGCACCTCACTAGTGCCCAGACCCGATGGGTGTGTAGTTGACTGCATAGCTCTATGTTGCTGTTGCTGCTTTGTTTCCATCTTTGCCTCTCTTCGACTGCTTCGACCATCGTGCTTTGTCATCTCTTCTTCTAATTTGAACCACAAGTATACACGACATAATCCTAACAATGATCTCTACCCTGCAGGCTATTTCAGTCGTTGAACTGCTTCATATGATGTTCATCCGTTGGTCTCGGGGATGAAAGTCGAAAGGCTCCTATGGAGGCTTACGCTGATATAAATGGCTTGGATGCACAAATCCAAGAAATAAAAGTAGTGGTGGAACTACCACCAACCCATCCGGAGTTATATGAGGACTTCGGTATTAAACCCCTAAAAGGATTCATCTTATATGGGGAGCCTGGGACATGAAAGACTTTGCTCACGAAAGTAAGTATCTTTCTTTGGTTGCTTGCATGTGTATTTATGTATGTTGTTTGACTGTCTATTGTGTGTTTGCATATGTTTTTCCGGAGGTTTATATAGGTAGTGTCGTCTTTGGTGGCAGCAATTTTTGATATTGTTATCTCCAGTATTAACCATTAGAAAGTCATCAAACATGCATCATATTTGAATACAAACTTGGTTTTAGTCAGTTTATATACCAAGACCAAAGGAGCTGACAAAGCTATAATTAACAATCAGATCAATATCAATGGGAATAGTGAGTGCCATTAGGGTCTATCTATTGCTAGTGATCAAGAAATTGGAAGTTCGACTCCTGATCACACCTTTAATCCGTAGTTCAGTGTATATTGGGTGAAGGTGAGTGTGTGTGTGTGGGTGTGTTGTAGCTATTCCCTTGCCAAAAAAAAAAGATTTATCCCCAAAGCTTAGATCTTTTTTATTGAGATAACCAAAGCTTAGATCTTGACAAAACAAAAAAAAGAAAGCAAAGTAAAAGGAGAAGCGGACATAGATTATTAGAAGAATACGGAAACACACCTGCAAGAGATATTGCAGTAACCCACCATTAATGGAGTTGAGGTTAATGCAAAAATTTTGGTCAAATCTTTGTCAGTAATTAGGATTACCTGGGAAAATTTGTTAGTTCACTACCACTTAACATTCATTCTTTTTCCATATCTTATTCCCTTCAATTACTTTTTAGAAGGAATTTCATAGGGGAGGGCTATAATTGACCCATCGCATATTGAGTACCTGTTAAACTTATAAACTATTCACTGCCTATTAAATTAATAATGATAAACTCTCTTAGATTTTAATTTCCGAAGGAACACATTTTTTAAAAAAATACATGTGTAACTTATAGCATTATTTTTCTCCTTTTTTAAAAAATGTTCTTAAAAAATTAACTTCAATGGTTTAATCATTAACCTTTTTCCTTTATTAGGATTTGAAAATCGATTGATTCTGAAATACATTCAGACATATATAAATTAAATTGAAATTGTAGCCCTCATAGTAACTTAGGGAAACCACGAAAACTTAAACCGATATTTTTGGGATAGTCTAAAAAGAAAAACAAAGCTGAGTTTTTAAACCTTCTTATACTGATCAAATTACTCTCACACTACATAAATTTGCAGTTTTCAAATTATGGATATAGAGGCATGCTATTTTGTTAGACATTATGAGAGATTATAACAATAGAAATTAGGGTTAATATCATAGACTAAGGTGCTTGAGATATTTGCCCTATGTATCAAAATTGGAATACCTAGACTACTATCACAAGCCAGTATTTATAGGATAAATACTAGTTTGGGTACTGGGATCTCAACCCACTCAACCCGGGTTCCGATATCCATACAGTTAGTACGCACGTGTTACCTATAGAATAGTATTACACACAATATTATTCATATAGTGAGAATATACATATATATCCAACAATTTTTAGGACTTGCATTGAGGATGGGAAGAGACTTTTAAGTATTAATTAATCACAAAGGTGTGGAAGTAATTAAATGATAGATTTAAAACCGTTCCCTCAACTTTAAGTATGGCTTTTGCCTCTCTATGCAATACGCTCACACATGTGAAAAGTATGTGTTAGTCATCTAAAATCGTTCATAATATTTTCTTAGCATGGGTTGGTAGCTGAGAAACAACATACTGGGGTTATGCTTAGGATTGTGTTGTAATCGAAGACGAGCAAGGTGATGCAGGTGACGGAGAATGGGCTTAGAGAGTTTGGGATTGATTTGAGGTTTAATGGGCAAGGGAAGAGTGGCGTGAAGGAGAGAGAGGAGGATGAAGTTTATGCTTTGGTAAATACCCACATTTTTTAATGCTATATATTGAGTTGTTTTGATTTCGAAGCTTGTATTTATTTAGTAGAATTGAAATGGAGTTTGAAAGCTTCTATTGATATGATTTTTGGAATATAGGTTGGTGCTTTGGAGATTATTGTTAAGGCATCTCAAATTTAAATTATTGAACTGAAGCACTTGCATGGTTAAAACACTTGGGTATTTTTAAGAGTTTTGTGCCCTTCATTTACCTATGGTTTGATATGCTTTTGTTGAAGTGTTTTGATTTTCATTTTTGTGGATTCAATCGTAGTTTGGGTACGCATAAAGGTGTTGAAGGACTGGTGAACATCCATCACAATGATGTTGTTGATAAGTATGTTGACTACGAAATTATTGCTTTACTGAGCTTAATTTAGTTGTCACCTTGCCCATAAATTTATTTTCTGAATTTTATTTGTATGACCTGTTGTAGTCTGCAATTTTGGGATCTCATCATGGTAGGACTTGAAGAGGGTTCTTGCACATGGATGCAAACCGTAAACAAAAAGGGATTCTAAATTTTCATAATTTTGATTGTTTTGTTCCAATGGCCCGACGAGCAGGAGGTAGTATTTTCTTCCATTGCTTAGTTCTTTGTGGTGAATTTCATGTGCATATGTTTTTGTTTTCTTCTTATATATTTTCCATCAAAGTGTAATCTACAACTATATATAAAATGTAGATTTTGAAATAGTTTTTTAAAATTGAGAAAACCAGTTATGGCACATTCTTTGACGAGAATGTCATCTTAATATCTTATATAATTTTTATCTGATTTTTAAACCTAACACAGCGATAAAATTTGCAACATTTGATTCTTTTCTTCTTCTAATTAGATATTGTTTCAAGTTAAAGTTTTGAAATTATCTCACAGTTTTATAGTCTCATAATTAATTTGGTCTGTGCAATATTGCACAATGGACATACTAGTAACTATATATTATACTAATGGGCCTACCCTCTCGCTCCTTTCCCTATTTTGAAATAGTGCAAAAGGAAAAAAAGTAGGAATTATCATTTAACTAACACGTGCACTATGCATATATTTATTATAAAAAAACAAAGACAAAAATTCCAAATACTCCAACCCACGGTCTCTTCCCCTCACACTCTCAAAATCCCACGACTCTCCGGCTCTTCCCCTCCCACTTTCAACCCCCCCCCCCCCCCCAAACCACTATGCTCCAGCCCCACGCTGCCCCCACTCCCACCCAAGGTCGCCCTCTCTCCATGCCGCACGTTGCCCGAGGTCCGATCATTTCCCCCATTTTTGCATTTTTTTCTCAAATTATTTGTGTGAATTTTAAGACTATTTTGATTCATTTTTGGGAAATTTTTTCCACAACTTCTGTACAAGGTCACGCTGCCCGAGGTTCGATCAATTCCCTATTTTTTGCAAATTTTTTGCATTTTGGGGGTGACTTTTAGACTAATTTCATTCATTTTTAAGGATATTTTGTCCTCATCTTCTATATAGGCTCATGCCGCACGCCTCCTAAGATCGGATCATTTCCCTGAATTTTTGCAATTTTTTTTGAATTTTTTGAGTGATTTTTTATACTAATTTGATTCATTTGGGGGACTTTTTCCCTAGATCTTTTATACAGGGATTTCCAGACTGATCGGAAGTTCTCTGTTACTACCGTCACCGAAAATGGAATTGTCAGTGGTTTGTTTGATTTATTATGTTTTTTTTATTTTGTTAAGGTTACCGAGTTTGTTGATTTTTAGAGTTTCTTTTGAGATTAATTAGTTGTTGTTGGTGGTTGTGATTTTCAATTACTATCTGAACCTAAGATGATGTTGTAACAACTTTACCAACTTATAATGCAAGATATTGTTATTCTCACTAAATATGAGTAGTAGTCAATGATGTTAATTACGATGTTCATGAAAAATGCATGGAAAATGTTACATTAAAGAATATGGGGCATCTCTAAATTTAGGGACCTAGGATTTACCTATGTCTTGGTGCTAGAATTGTTGGAAAATTACACACATCGACAAATTTTGGGGTTTCCTTTCAATTCTATAAAAAAATATAGAATTTTGGGATTTGGAGATGTGATTTGGTTAATCTGTATATTTGTCATCTTTTGCTATAGCTAATTATCAATTATTGTTCCCTCAATGTGTTTATCATGTTGATTGTGTTTGATTTGAGAGAAAATACGGCTAAGAAGCACACAGTGGAGAAGGATATAGTAGAGTACATCAAGGAGTTTGAAAAGAGCCACATCCCAACTTCGGTATTTATTTGACTTTGTTTCCTTTCCTTTCAACTAAATAGAAATATAGAATGATGTTGATTGGTTGGTCTGGAAATGTGAATTGGTTCATCTGTAGATTTGTCGTCTTTTAATTATATTGTGATTAAAATAGGTAAGGGGCATCTCTAAATTCTTTAGTTCTACATAATTTTATGAGTCTCTCAAAATTATTTTAGTATGTGTAATTTGTGTTGGATATATTGGTTTATTCTTTCTATATAAATATTGCATGTGCATATGAGTAACACGTGTATTGAACGTACAATTGATTGGATATTTGGATCACAGGTTTGTGGGCTTATAACCCGATGCCCAAACCAGTATTTAGGAATAAATACTGACTTGGGATAGCAGTCTATGTATTCCAATTTTGATACCTAGGGTGAATATCTCAAGCAACTTAGATCTAGATATTACCCCTAATTCTCAATTGTTAATTTCTCACAAAACCTAACAATCTTGAGATATTATTAATCAATTTGTGAGATTAATTAAGAGGGAAAATGAGCTTTCCCGTTGGATCTTGTCGAAGCCCTCGAAGCCACCGTCGCCGACCATCGCTATCGTGGTCGGAGTCGCTCGCCGCCATTCGTCGCTCCCACTGTCGTTTTCGCCGTGAGTCTTCATCTTCCTCGTTTGAAGCCGATAGACCATCAATCGACGGCGCCGAAGAGGATCCGATCCCGATCTGGTGTGACGTTCGACTGTGTCGCTCTCAACGACTTGACTGGTGGTCATCGATCGACGGCGCCGCACCTCCTTTAGTCACCATGCTCAGTCACCTCGTCCTCCCGATCCATTTGCTGTGTATTGGTATAGATCCGATCTTGAAGTTAAACCCGAATCTGTTTTGGTTTTGATCTACAGTTGAGAGTTGCAAGATTTATTCTTTGTGCTATTGGATCCGAACTCGAACCCAGAGCAGACCTGAAATCAATCCACTGTGTTCATCATCACATTTGGGTGCTCATCTAATTTTTAGATTCGTGCAATTTATCTAATCAATTTATTCTGTTATTAGTTGGCAGATTTACAGATAAATCCTCTTCTTTATCTAAATTACTTGTGTAGTAATAATTCAGAACATACTCTCTAGGAACTCATCGTTTATTCCTTAAGATGGAAAAACATGATCGACCATATGAGGTTCCTAAACTAGAGACGTTTAGTAGTTCTGAATTCAATAGCTGGAAGAGAAAAGCACAATATGGAATGAAATTCATAAAGATTTTCTATACTTGTCAAACGATTTATGATGAGTGTACTGAAGATGTGGATGATGCCACTTGGATCAGAGATGATGACTTGTGTAGGGAGTTTCTGTTAAACAGTATTTCAGATCGGTTAGCAGATGTTTACATGAACTACGGAACAACTAAGGAGATATGGGATAATCTGCTGGATGAATTCAAAAAGGATGAGAAGGTCTCCAAGACTCACTTGGTTGATAAGTTCATGAGTTTTGAATTCAGAGAGGAGAAAGTCATTCTCCCTCAGGTAATTGATCTTGAAAACTTTAGTAGCTAAATTGAAAACTGAAGATATCATTGTGTGTGATGCTTTTTTTACTGGAGCAATAATTTTTAAATTACCTGCATCTTGGCTTATATTTAAGACTGAAATGTATAGACTACCAGAACAAATTAAGCTTGCACAACTCAAACGATGTATTAAAGTAGAGGATGAGACAAGAACTAGGAACAATTTGGAGTTGGCTAAGAAACAACTTTCTCATGCTAATGTGCTTACCAATACACAATATGTTCCTAAGTTTGAGAAGAACAAACTTAATAAAGCTAAGGGTGAACCGTCCAAGTTGGAAGCCACTAAAAAGATTGTCAAAAAAAAGGGAAGTGCTACAACTGTAGAAAGTAGGGTCACCATGCTACCGAATGTAAGCTACCCAAAAGAGAACAACCTACCAATGAAACAGTGAACTTATTAGAGGGCAACACTGAACCCACCAACTTTTTGTGTGTTGTTGATGATGATAAGGTCAGTGCCTCTACTAGTTGGTTGTTGGACTCAGGGGCTACATGCCATGCTTGCAACAATAAGAACCTGCTAACTAATCTCAAAGATGCAAACGAGTCAGTCTCTATGGCGAATGGAGAATCAGTCAAGGTGCTCCAGGTTGGAACTGCAAATCTCAGTCTTTCTTCAGGTAAAAATTTAATTTTGCATAATATTAAATTTGTTCCTGCTTTAGCAAAGAATTTAATTTCTATTAGTTTACTGAATAATGCTGGCATGGTAGTTTCTATGATAAGTAGTAGAGCTATTTTATCTGAATAATGCTACTTTGGTTGTGCTTACTTAGTCAATGGCATATATAGACTTAGTTTAGAAAATGAAGTGATTAATGTTGTTAGCTCAAAACTGTGTAGCCCTTTTACTTGGCACAACAGATTGGGACATGTGAACTAAATTAAATTACTTTCTGTTGCTAAAACTTTAAATCTGCCAATTGATACATCCTTAAGATATGAAAAATGTGAAGTGTGTGCTCAGACAAAGATCACTAGAAAACCCTTTAGTTCTGTTTCTAAGAGTACACAATTTTTTGAACTAATTCATTCTGACATATGTGACTTTAAAAATTTTGTGACGCAAGGAGGTCGGAAGTATTTGATCACTTTTATAGATGATTATTCTAGATTTTTTCATATTTATCTGTTAAAAACAAAGGATGAAGCACTTAATAAATTCAAAGAATTTAAAGATCGTGTCGAAAATTAGTTAAATGCCAAAATAAAAAGGTTCAGATCTGACAGAGGTGGAAAATATATATCAATGGGTTTTAAAGAATTTTGCACTTCATATGGCATTATCTCTGAAACAACAGCACCCTACTCACTAAGTCAAACGGTATGGCCGAAAGAAAGAATCGAACACTCACAGAAATGTTGGATTATATGTTATTGACTGCTGTTTTGCCTTTGAGCTTTTGGGGAGAGGCTGCATTGACTGCTAATAATATTCTTAATATGGTACTACACTCTAAACAGTCTGAAACACCGTATGAGTTATGGCATAAACACACACCAAGTTTTGATAAAGTAAAAACATGGGGTTGTAATGCTTTTGTAAGAATACCAGATCCTAGAAGGCCTAAAGTAGGACCTCGTACAAATACATGTATGTATCTAGGAAATGCGGCTGATAGTGCGGCATACAGATTTTATGACCTATCTCTCAATAAGATAATTGAATCTAGAGATGCAGAATTCTTTGAAGATGTGTTCATCAAAGACAAAGGCATAACACTATCTGGCCACACAGACTTAGTCAATGATTCACAAATAGAATCTAGACCTAGCATAACTGACACTGAAATTACAAATGAAATTGAGCCTAGAAGAACCTCCACCAGAGATAAGACACCTAGAACCTATGGTGATGATTTTGTAACTTATGCACTGTTGGCTGATCCACTTAGTATGAAGGAAGCCCTTCGGTCTAGGAATGGTTTACTTTGGAAAGAGGCTATTGATGATAAGATGGATTCTTTATTACAAAATAAAACTTGGAAATTAGTTGATCTGTCAAAATGGGCTAAAACCATAGGAAACAAGTGGGTTTTGAAGAAGAAACTTAATCCGGATGGGTCTGTAGCGAAGTATAAGGAATGACTATTAGCTAAAGGTTATCCTCAACAAAGTGGGATAGACTATTTTGATGTTTACTCACCTGTTTGTCATATTGTTACAATAAGGATTCTTCTTGCCCTTGCTCCATTGAAAATTTTGTTATCACCAAATGGATGTTAAGACTGCTTTCCTAATTAGAGATCTTAATGAAGAAATCTATATGAATCAACCTGAAGGTTTTGTACTTAAAGGTTTAGAGAACAAAGTTTGTAAATTGGTAAAATCTTTGTATGGATTAAAACAAGCACCAAAACTATGGCATGAAAAATTTGATACAACAATAAAGAGCTTAGGTTTTGAATCTAGTAATTCTGATAAATGCCTTTATTTTCGTGAACTATCAAATAAAATTGCTATAATTTGCTTGCATGTTGATGGCATGCTTGTTGTTGGAAGCGACCTCTCAACTGTAGTTAAAGTTAAAACAATGCTATCCAAAGAATTCTGCATGAAGGACCTAGGTGTTGTGGACACTATACTAGGTATGAGAGTGAGTTTTGGTAAGCAAGGTATATTCCTTAGTCAATCCCACTATATCAATAATGTGTTACAAAAGTGGGATACAATGATTGCAAAATATTTGAAATACCTTATGATTATAATAATAAGTTGACACCTAACGATGGTGCAACAGTGAGACGGTTGGATTATTCCAAACTAATTGGAAGTTTCATGTATGCAATGATCTGCACTAGACCAGACATAGCCTTTGCGGTAGACATGCTTAGCAGATTCACTAGTAATCCTGGTAAATCACATTAGAATGCCCTTGAGAGGCTAATGGGTTACCTATATGGTACTCAAGAGTTAGCTTTGTGCTACTCTGGACATCCTTCAGTTTTGGAAGGATATTCTGATGCATCATGGTGCACAGAACTTGGTGAAAGTCGATCCACTAGTAGTTATGTGTTTACACTAGGAGCAGCAGCTGTGCCATGAAAATCTAAAAGGCAACCAGGCATTGGATTCTCATCTATGGAGTCAGAACTCTTTGCGCTATCTTGTGCTGGTGAATAAGCAGAATGGATGAGAGATTTGTTGCTAGATATTCCATTGAGAAGGTTTAAAGTAACCACTCTTGGCTTGTTTTACGATAACCAAGCTACAAAAACTGTAGCAACTAATTCTCTTTATAATGGTAAGAGAACAACTGTCAGTCTTAGACAGGAAAAGTTGAACTATTTCATTAAGTAAGGGATTATTACCCTCATTGATGTGAGATCAAAACAGAATGTGTCTGATGCCCTTACTAAGGAATTACAAAGAGGTCTAATTGTCAAAACTGTGAGGAAAATGGGGTTAAGAGACATTAAGTCATAAAGGCCTTAACACCCTATTTATTTTGATAATTAGAACCCATAACAGCCATAGAGAAGTTCAAACTTAAACATCAATTTGGCACTTAACATGTTTTAGATAATCTTGATGATTCCACATAAATTCCATAAATATATAATGTCATTCCTATTTTGATGGTATTATATATCTATAGAATTTACTTAGAATAATCATATTATTCCAATACGAAACATGAAAACTTGTCGATGTATTTCTCATGATTAAATTCTCTTAAATATCATTCCAAATTGGATGATATGTCTTTTATGGATGTATGTTTCATTACAATTTTGATGATTCAATGTTAAACCATGATTGAAATGGCAGTCTTTTCATTTCAATATGAAACATAGTATGGTTCTTGTGTAGAAACTGTAAAAGTTCATGTACTTTATTTGTTAAAGATACTTGATTATGATGCTTGTGTTAAAATCTGACTAGCCAATTTGAATTGTACTAAGTTCTTTTATTTGAACTAGATACTTTTATGCAATTTGTTTGAATTCAAAGAGAAATGACTCATGAAATTCTTATTTGCAATGTTAAGCAACAGGTGCTAGCAAAGATAATGGAGATGGAATCCTAGATCTCGATTAATAGATCTCGATTCTTATTCTTTTTTTTTTAGGTTAAAGGTGGAATAACGCCACCCTGTTTCATTAATAAGAAATTAATAAAACAACCCCGGTGTACCGGGAGAAATACAAAAGTACAGTGCAGAAAATAAAACATAATCCCCCAACAAAACTCTGGGGGGTGGTTCTAATCATCCATACATCATACAACCAAAAGTACAGTAGGTTGGTACAAAATACAAAGTAGCAGAGACTGCGGCTAATGAAAATCCGATGAGTATGGCGGGCGCCTACTCCTCAGTCCAGTGTCGGGCCAAACTCTACCTCCTCATCATCAAATTCCTCCACCTGGAAGACTCTGGCAATCCTCCCTCTCGCTCCTGTGGCAGCAGCTCCAACATCGAGCTTTGTTGCTTTGGCCGCCGCAGCTACCTCCAGATAGTCATCCAGGAACTCCACATGAGCCCTCTTAGGTGATCGCTGTACCCTGAACCCAGTTGTCCTGATTGATGTGCCAGTGCTATAACCTGGCGTTGATTCTGGAAGGGTGGATAAGACCAACTCTGGTGAGAGTTCCCTCTGTGTGTCAGTAATAAACTCTAGATCTTCTGACTCCTCATCCGTAAATGTGAATTCTACTTCCAAATTCAAGCGCCCTTCGACGTCCTCATCGCTATCTGTATGATGATTTTCTAGTTGCATAGTAGGCCCTCTCTTCACGGACTCCTCATTGAGCCCGCAGATTGATGGTGATTTGCCCAGAGTTGTGTGGTTTCCCGTAGTGGATCCTCAGTGGGCCCACTATACTTCGATAGTTGTAACTCATTGTGTTTGGACCCCTCTTTGGGCCCACTAACACAATTAGAAAAGTTATAAATACCCCCCCCCCCCCCCCCCCTCCCACCTAACTCTGCTGGTACTCTTAAGATCTTGTACTGCTTCGCGAAGGAGTAGACCTCCGCTCTCTGCGCTCGAGGCGCCCTCATCCCAACGCTCACCGCCAGAGCACGTTAACTTGGGCTCTCCTTCGCGAGTGAGCAGAAGCTCCTTCTCGATATTTTGTGGGTTTCCCTGAGCTAAGATAGCGAATAACATATCTTGCAAGTGTATTGGCAATTAATGAAAAGTGGAGAAGCAAAATGCTAATTTTTAAATCTATGGGGAGTAAAATATGTTAAAACTTTTGCAAGATTATTTGTAATTTCATAAGTCCACTTGTAATTTCAGTATTTCAAAGTCGTCGCCTGTAATTTTGTTAATGCTTTCAAAGACAAACTTGATTCCACCATCAGCTATGAGGAATATTCCACCATCAACTAGTTTTCATTGTCTCCCTTCAAAATTAACTAGCAACAAAATGAAATCACAAGCATGTTTTTTTTTTTTTTAAAGGAAAAGGTGAAATCTAGCCACCCTATTTCATTAATAAGAGTTTAACGAAATAAACCCAGTATACTGGACCAAAGTACAAACTACAGACAGAAAATAAAATATACATGAAGCAACATGACACGTACAAACAACAAATTCCTCCAACAATCCTGGAGGGTGAGCCGACAAACAAGCTCGGTCCAGCAAAATTGAATGTACGTCAGTTTAGCTTCGTACAGTGCCTCCACGGCACATGCACACCCACCTGAAACAAGTCTGGCAGGATTTTATCAGCCGCCGATCCCTGTCTTCTCCTCGCTGGGGGACCCCATCTTTGGGCCCAAGCCCCGTAGACCGAATTCTGACCCCACGGCACATGCACAACGATCGCACCCTCCCACCATCCCCACCACTCATCCTACAAACGCGCCAATAGCTGGCACAGCCGCTACCAAAGAGATAGCCATGAAGAGGATACATTCACCTCTCACACGATAGTGCTTTCTCAGGCGATTTCTACCAAACAACTATCTCGCTCACCTCACCAAACACCACGCTTCAGGAGAGAGCCGTAGAAAGGATACCTTCATCTCCCTCACGCTCTAGCTCTCTCAGGTGATTTCTCACTACATAGACTCATCTCGACTCTTACTCCCAAACCGAAGGAAGAGACGACACTGTTACGAGACAGTGGTCTAAGCTGAAGGAAGCTCAATAGCCTGATAGTAGGCGCTGTGAAGACTGCACCGGCGAGATCGTTGGACACTCAAACGCGCACATCATGGAGGGACCCCATCTTTGAGCCCAACCTCCACAATCGTGTAAGACAGCGTATCTCGCCATCGCCCAGATCTAAGGCAATTGCGACCACAGGCAAGTTAGGAGGACATTAATAGATTCAACTATTTGTTTTTATATTGGTGTCGGGCTAACACAGCCCGTCCTCCTTTTTCCTTGACTTGGTACATGCAGCAAAAAAGTTGAGCACAACACTGACGGGTGTGTTGTGTTTAAAGTCTCATTTTTTTCAACGAACATTTGCGCCGACATGCACACAATAGATGCTATAGTAGACCAAAAACTTATATGTTAGAACACCGTCAATTTTGTAGAGATCAGGCATGAACGGATGTGTCACAAACTATATATGCCGAGCTTCCTCCATGTCTTACATATTAACCATGAATAACGTTAACAGCACATATATAGTAGCAATTTAATGTTTTTCAATCGAAGTACAACCAAATCAAATTGAAGGGTTACGATAACAGATAGATATGATTCAAATATAATGGTATAAAACAATTACCAATAGGCAATCATCAGGCCTTTTGTGTCTTCAAATTTATGGTCTCTACAAAATTTAGTGTTAAATTTATGAACTCTACAATTGTTAAACTCAAATATAATGTTAGAACACCGTCAATTAAACTTCATGGATTTTAACCAATTCTTTTCTTTATGTAATGAGGTTAATCAGTTCTCATTTTCGTTTATCTGTTGGGTAATGCTACACTTACTGCCAAATCTACTACTTTTCTATTTATTATCTTAGGTGTCACACTACTATTGGATGTTTCTATAATCATTAACTGAAGGTTCTAAAAAGCGGACTAGGCGGCCGCCTAGGCGCTAGGCTGCCCTCCAACGCCTCGCCTAGGGGCTAGGCATTTAAGAAAATCGGTTAATGGTTCTAGACGGTTAAAAGCGGGTCTAGGCGGGCTAGACCCGCTTAGGACTTAATTATTAAAAAAAAGGGAGCCCGACTTATTCCAACCCGACCCGCTCTAATACACTTAAACCCCTAAAACTTCTCTTTCTCCTTTAAATCCCCCGTAAAAAAAATTTCAAATCAATTCTATTCTCTAAATCCATAATTCCTCCTCTAAAACCCCGAAATCACCTCCTCTGCCTCCCTCCTCGTAGTCGGAGGCTTGCAGCTCGCAGCTCGCAACGTGCTTCAATTTCGACCTCCTCCGCCTCCCTTCTCCTTCACCTCCCCCATCGCAGTCGTCAACCCAACCTCCTCCGCATCCCTCCTCGCAGTCGCAGCTCTCACTCACTTTGTCACTTAGCCGTCAAAACCTCCTCTACCTCCCTCCTTACAGTCGTAGCTCGCTTCAACTTCAACTTCAACCGACGTCAACACAATCTCTCTCTCCTCTCTTCTGCTTCAAAGTCAAGTCGTCAACACAACCACACATTACCTCCCGCCTTGCTTCACCTCCGACGTCAACACTACCTCCTCCTCTTCTCTCTCAAACTTCTCCTGACGCAACCCTCCCCCATCCCCCGACTCAAGCTTCCCGCTTTCCCACACTGTTTGCTCCTTGGATTGGAACAGCCGAACAGATAATCTCCACTATTGATCTTCGTCATAGATTAATACTAGTCTAATAGATGAGTATAAGACTATACAAAAAAAGAAAAAGACTAATAATAATACACCGATTCGATTTTGTAAAGCTCATCCTGCAATTGTAAGGAGAAATATCAAGAGTAAGAATTAGTAACAACAAAACAAAACAAAATGATAAAATATATAAATAAAATATATACATAAATAAATATATATACATATATAATATATAAATAAAACCGCCTAGCGCCTAGCCACTTAAGCTCCGCTTACAAGGCCTAGGCGCTAGGCATCCATCGGCCGCCTGACTACCGCCTAGCGACTTTTAGAACATTGTCTGTTTTTCTATTTTTCAAACAAGTTCCTGTATTAAATACAAGAACTTTCTGCCTAATAGTAGGGTGATCCGGGAAAAAGATAGAATGGGATAGATTTATCTGCAATTGGTGAAAAGGGTTAGGATTTAGTGAAGTTTACTTTTTTTTTCCCCCCCTGGTTTGGGCTTCAGAAGTCATGTTGGGTTGGTCTTTTTCAAGATCTTCTTGGTAGGCTAAATCAGTAGCCCAATTTATGGCCCAATACCAACAACTAGCCCAACTTTTCAAGGCATATGACGATATAAAACCCAAGAATTTATATGGCCCAGGCTTACCAGTTCTTAGTACATTTGTACGGGATAGGGAAGAAATTAAGATTGATTGATGAATCTACAATCTATACTCATAATTAAATTTGGTTAGTAATTATGTTATTCTACTCATGCTTTGTATAATTAGTAAGCATCACGAACTTCATATGGAAATAAGCTTGTTCTAATCTCTAATCTCTAATTTTATAATGGAAAAAGATCTTAATGTCATTTGTAAATCTATCAACGCATTACACGTGTATAACTAATATGAAGGAGAGGTCTTAGGTTCGATTCCTCACTAAATCAGAATTTTTACTTTAATTTTTTTTTATATATTAAATGTGCATCACATGTGTAAATTACTACCTATCTATAGTATAATATATAATATCTACTATTTTAATAGAAGAGTTGGAGTTATAAATCTACCTACTTACATGCAATGCACGTGCAACTCCAACTCCCATTATTATCTTCACAATTACTTTTTATATATAATCGTATTTATTAAGACATGCATCGCACGCGTAAATCAGAATTTTTACTTTTAATTTTTTTTTTTAAAAATTAATACATTCATCGCACATATATATTACTAGTTTTGTATAAATTGAAGTTTTGTAACTATGTATGTCATAAATAAACTTAAATAATTTTAAAGTTTGAGAATCTCTAATCTCTAATCTCTAATATCATAATGGGAGAAGACCTTAGTGTCATTTGTCAATCTACCAATATGTGCATAACTATTATAAAGGAGATCGGTTCAAACCCACACTATGCCTAAATTTTTATTTTAAAAAATCCTATATTTATTAATGTAGGATAATGGCTCGATTCTGGTTCAGAGTGTTTTGGAGTATCTGCAGCAAAAGAAAGTTACAGCATAAGTCGACTGATAGAAGGATCAGGCGACTGTCCAGAGAGTTTTCGAAGGCTAAAGATACAAGCAGCAGCAGAGGATCAGTCGACTGATCGGTCGACTGCCAGATGGAGTGCCAGTCGACCAGTCGACTGTCGACGGGATTTTGAACTAAATCAGGCCCAATTCGAAAAGACCCAATAGTTTCCCTATAAATACACTTGTTAGGGTTTTGTAATCTGTGACGAAAATTAGAGATCCCTATTTCGGTTTTGCAGCCGTCATTATTTGTAAGGGTTTGTTTTCGCCCATTGGTGATAATTTGAAGAAGAAGAAACCCCAACCGCCCCGTGGATGTAGGCATGTATTTTGCCGAACCACATTAAATCTGTGTGTCCTTTTGTGTTGGTTTGTTTTGTGTTTTCTCGCTGGTTCTCTCTTTGTATTCCGCATTGATTCTTGTTGGTTTGATTTGTATTCGCGCACAACAAGTGGTATCAGAGCTGTTGGTTCGACCTAGAGGGAGATGGCGGGTGATGCAGATGCAACCAAGGAAGTTGTGGGATCAAGTTCATCAAGAACAACGATTCACAACGCAAAATTTGAAGTTGAAAAATTTGATGGGACAAACAATTTCGGGATGTGGCAATGTGAGGTTTTGGATGTTCTTGTTCAACAAGAACAAGATGTTGCTTTGGAAGTTGAAAAACCTAAGGATATGTCCGAAGCAGATTGGAAGAAGTTGAATCGAGTTGCGTGTGGGACTATTCGGCTCTTTATTGAGAAGGCTCAGAAGTACGATTTGATGAGGGATACCGTTGCTGCGGTGTTGTGGAAGAAGCTCGAAGACAAATACATGAGGAAAAGTTTGGAGAATCGGCTGTATTTGAAGAAGAGACTTTTTCGCTTCACCTATACGGAAGGTATGTCTATGAATGCTCATGTGGAATCATTTAATAAATTATTGGCTGATTTGTTAAATTTGGATGAGCAAATTAAGGATGAAGATAAAGCCCTAATTCTGTTGAATTCATTACCTGAAAGTTATGATCATTTAGCAACTACTTTATTATATGGAAAAGATACTGTGAAATATGAAGATGTTGCAAATGCTTTGTTGAATAATGAAACTAGGAGAAGGGATAAGATGGTTGATAGAGAAACTTCTGAAGCGTTGATTGTAAGGGGCAGGACTGAGACTAGATCTGAGTCCAAATCTGGGAAAAAGGGAAACAAATCTCGTTCCAAATCGAGAGGAGTTTCAAAGGACAGGAAAATACCGGCCAAAGATGAATGTGCTTTCTGTCATGAAAGGGGGCATTGGAAAAAGGATTGTCCAAAGCTACGAAATAAGGGAAATTCGACTGCAAATGTGACTGTTGATAATTTAGAAAGTGGCGAGGATGTTTCTTTTGCACTTGCTTCTAGTCCCTCACTTTATCAAGAAGTATGGTTTCTTGATACAGCAGCCTCCTATCATATGTCTTGGAAAAAGGAGTGGTTTACTTCTTTGGAGTATATGGATGGTGGTGTAGTTTTGATGGGAAATGATGCACCTTGTAAGAAGGTAGGAATCGGGAAGATTGAATTGCTAATGCACGATGGTCTTATTAGGGAGCTTTCAGATGTATGGTATGTTCCAGATTTGAAAAAGAATCTGATTTCACTAGGTGCTTTGGAGGCCAGTGGTTTGAAATTTGCTAGTAAAGGTGGCATTCTGAAGGTGACTAGCGGATCACTCGTGGTGATGAAAGGGCAAAGAAAGAGGAACTTGTTTTTCTTGCAGGGAAAAACATATTTGGGTCAGGCTGCCAGTGTAACTGAGAAGCCTAAACAGGTTGTTCCCGACTCTACTAGGTTGTGGCATATGCGACTCGGGCATGCAGGAGAAAAGGCCTTGCAGGGGCTTGTGAAGCAAGGGTTGCTTAAAGATGCTAAAGGGTGCAAGTTGGAATTTTGTGAACATTGTGTTTTGGGTAAGCAAACTAGGGTGAAATTTGGTACAGCTGTACATCAGACAAAGGGTATCCTCGATTATGTGCACACAGATGTTTGGGGCCCTACTCAGACACCTTCTATGAGTGGTAGACACTGGTTTGTTACTTTTGTTGATGATTACTCCAGACGAGTTTGGGTATATACCATGAAGCACAAAGATGAAGTTTTGACATTGTTCACAAGTTGGAAGAAGAAAGTTGAAAATCAGACTGGTAGGAAGATTAAGGTTCTGAGGTCAGATAATGGAGGGGAATATAAGAATGATCCGTTTCTGAAGTTGTGTGAAGATGAAGGGATCCAGAGGCACTTCACAGTTAGGAAGACTCCACAGCAAAATGGGGTTGCAGAAAGGATGAACAGAACCTTACTTGAGAAGGTAAGATGTATGTTAGCACAGTCTGGGTTGAAGAAGACATTTTGGGCAGAAGCTGTTATATATGCAAGCCACATCGTCAACCGTTTACCATCAGCAGCACTTGAAGGCAAGATGCCTATTGAGGTATGGAGTGGTAAACCTGCATCTGATTATAGTTTTTTGCATATATTTGGTTGTCCTGCTTATTTTCATGTAACTGAAACTAAACTTGATGCAAGAGCCAAGAAGGCTATATTTGTTGGTTTTAGTACTGGTGTCAAAGGTTACAGGTTGTGGTGTCCAGAATAGAAGAAGTTAGTAATCAGCAGAGATGTGACTTTTGATGAGACCAACATGATTAGCTCGGGACAGTCGACTGGTGGTATATGTCAGTCGACTGGTGAGCAGCAGAAGAGTGGGACAGTTCTTCAACAGGTGAGTAGAAGAAGTTCGGGACAGTCGACTGATGAACAGGAGCAGTCGACTGATGGTCCAAAATAGCAGAATTGTGGGAGCTCGGGACAGTCGACTGGTGGCAATAACCAGTCGACTGGTAGGAGAGTTTTCCAACAGGTGGAGTTAGAAAAGTTGTCAGTTGAGAATCCTGTTCCTGTCCAAGATGAAGATGATGTGGTTGATACTGAGAATGATGAAGAAGCTCCTATCCAGCAGGAAGAATCAATTGCAGTAAGAAGGCAAAGAAGAGATATCAAACGACCGTCTCGTTTTACAGATTCAGTTGCATTTGCTCTTCCCATTGTGGATGATGAAGTTCCTTCCAACTTCAAAGAAGCCACTAGAAGTTCAGAAAATGCAGATTGGAAAGTTGCTATGGGTGAAGAGATGAACTCTCTTCATAAGAATAAGACTTGGGATCTAGTGCAACTACCAAAGGGAAAGAAAGCAATCGGTTGCAAGTGGGTGTATACGAAGAAAGAAGGTCCAAAAGGCAGTGTTCGGTTCAAGGCAAGACTAGTTGCAAAGGGGTATGCTCAACAGGAAGGAATTGACTATAATGAAGTGTTCTCTCCAGTTGTGAAGCATCCTTCTATTCGGATTTTGTTGGCATTGATAGCACAGTTTGACCTTGAGTTGACACAGATGGATGTGAAGACTGCGTTCTTACATGGGGATCTAGATGAAGAAATTTATATGTTACAGCCAGATGGGTTCAAGACAGCTGGGAAGGAAAATTGTGTTTGTAGGTTGAAGAAGTCTCTCTATGGTTTGAAGCAATCTCCAAGGCAGTGGTATTTGAGGTTTGATCAGTTTATGAAGGTGCAGAGATATTCCAGGAGTGAGTTTGATCATTGTGTTTACTTCAGGAAGTTGCAGGATGGCTCTTTCATATATCTGTTTTTATATGTGGATGACATGTTGATTGCCTCTAAGAATGCTAAGGAGATTCAAAATTTGAAGAATCAGTTGAGTTCTGAATTCGAGATGAAGGATCTTGGTGAAGCCAAGAAGATACTTGGGATGGAGATAGCTAGAGACAGGGCAAAGGGCACAGTGAGTTTGACTCAGAAGCAATATCTTTTGAAGGTGCTGAAACGGTTCGGTATAGATGAGAAGACTAAATCAGTAAGTACACCCTTAGCCAGTCATTTCAGAATTAGTGCTTCTCAGTCTCCAAGTACAGATGAGGAGAGACAGTATATGGCGAATGTACCTTACACTAGTGTGGTTGGCAGTTTGATGTATGCCATGGTTTGTACTCGACCAGACATCTCTCAGGCGGTGAGTATGGTTAGTCGATATATGCATGATCCAGGCAAAGAGCATTGGCAAGCAGCTAAATGGATTCTAAGGTACATAAGTGGCACCACAGATGTGGGTTTGAAATTTGAAAGGGATGACAATATTAGCAGGTTATTAGTTGGATATGTTGATTCAGACTATGCAGGTGATCTAGATAAGAGGCGGTCTACTACAGGCTATTTGTTTACGATGGCTAGAGCACCTATAAGTTGGAGGTCAAATTTGCAGTCCACTGTAGCGTTGTCTACTACTGAGGCTGAATACATGGCGGTTGCTGAGGCCATGAAGGAAGCCATTTGGATACATGGACTTTTGAAGAGCTTGGGGATTCATCGGGAGAAGGTGGAGGTACACTGTGACAGTCAGAGTGCTATTCATTTAGCGAAGAACCAAGTTCATCATTCGAGGACCAAACATATTGATGTCCGTTATCACTTTGTGCGTGATTTGATAAAGGATGGTGATATTCATTTGGTGAAGATTGGGACAGCTGATAATCCTGCTGATATATTAACCAAAGTTGTTGGAGCAGCCAAGTTCAAGCATTGCATGAACCTGGCTAATATTTTGCATGTTTGATGATTTGGAATGGGGGGTTGGAATAATGCTTCGCTATTTGTTCGCCTAGTATGTGATATCATACTAAGGTGGAGTTTGGATTTGTTGTTACATTTGATGATGAGCATTTGGAGTATTTGTGGAGATTGCTTGGGCTACTTGGAAGATCTTGCCAAGGTGGAGATTGTTGGTTGGTGGAAGATCTCGCCAAGGTGGAGATTGTAGGATAATGGCTCGATTCTGGTTCAGAGTGTTTTGGAGTATCTGCAGCAAAAGAAAGTTACAGCATAAGTCGACTGATAGAAGGATCAGGCGACTGTCCAGAGAGTTTTCGAAGGCTAAAGATACAAGCAGCAGCAGAGGATCAGTCGACTGATCGGTCGACTGCCAGATGGAGTACCAGTCGACTGTCGACGGGATTTTGAACTAAATCAGGCCCAATTCGAAAAGGCCCAATAGTTTCCCTATAAATACACTTGTTAGGGTTTTGTAATCTGTGACGAAAATTAGAGATCCCTATTTCGGTTTTGCAGCCGTCATTATTTGTAAGGGTTTGTTTTCGCCCATTGGTGATAATTTGAAGAAGAAGAAACACCAACCGCCCCGTGGATGTAGGCATGTATTTTGCCGAACCATATTAAATCTGTGTGTCCTTTTGTGTTGGTTTGTTTTGTGTTTTCTCGCTGGTTCTCTCTTTGTATTCCGCATTGATTCTTGTTGGTTTGATTTGTATTCGCGCACAACAATTAAGACGTGCATCGCACGTAAAAATTACTCATATTAATTAATTAAAACTAAATGGTAAATATAACTTTCACTCAAAATTGTGTGATTGAAGTTAAATTAATTATTAATGAAGTTGGTTTGTCTAAAAAAAAAATACTTCACAATTCTAGCTCTTAGTTGAAGAAGAGATGATGTCAGATTCTTCAGATTCTGCAGTCATAAGAGACTATTTATAGTTTCGTTTCATTATCACTTCTTAATAACAGAGGATTAGCAATCAAAGCCATAATCCATGAATCATACATACAAATTACTGGAATCACACAATATATTCAACCAGTCAAGAAAACCAATACAGCAAACAGTAGTAGCCGGCCTATCTATAAAATGAGTTCCCAAATTCATTGCTGTGAAGTAGTCCTAGGAATCCTCATATCCGAACCGGTCGCCGTCTGCGACTCTCCCGCCACAGGAACAACCCCCATCATTGGCGGAAGATACATCATCGGCACGTTGTTGTTACTATTATTCATCATCGGCGGCACGCTGCTTGGCTGCATCTGATCATTGTAAGCCTCCATCCCCACTGGATACTCGTAGGCCCCACCCATCCCCGGCATTCCAACTTGTCGTGGCCCCCCGCCAACATATACCGGCCTATACCCAACCTGAACTGGTCGAACATACGGCATCCCCATCGGAACTTGTCGAACCGGCAAACTTCCACCCTGAACCGGACCAGGCATGTAGTAAACCGGAACCGGTTCATTCACATGCTGCCAAACAGTTTGCACATACCCTACCTGGTTCGCCTCCGGTCCAGCCGGTTCATTCACAATTTCAGGCTTAATATCAGTAGAAGGAACCGAAGATGTCGATCCAAAATGCGGGGACGACACTACTGGAACAGGCGAACCAGGGTCCGAAACAGACACATTAGTCTTCGGTTTAGTCGGTTCATCCGAATTGTTGTCTAGTCCGAATAAATAGTCCGGCACTTCGGACATAATCGAAGATGCATCTGATCTGCCACGTTCAAGTGGGCGCCCGTTGAGCGTATCGACGAACCAGGTGTCATGTTTCGACAGTACACCTGTACCACTAAGCACAGAACCAAACCCTCCTCCACTTTCTCCACTATCTGTGACCGTAGGGAAAAGGAATAGCCGAAGTCGAGTAGTACTTCTAGAGTTGGGGGCAGTGCCGTGAGACTGTACTAGCCGATCGTACTCTACCATCATGTTGTCGACATCCTCATCGGATGTCACAGTGATGAGGGCATCGAGGTCTTCGTTGGGGAGTTGGTACTTGATTGTGAGATCGTCCGAGGGGGAATTGGGAGCGAGTTTGGAGAGTTTGGAGAGGAGGGCAGAGAAGGAGGAGTGGCGGTGGAAGGCGACAATGCGGGTGTCGCCTCCTACGTAACGGAGCTGGTTATCTTGGGGGCGGGGAAGGATGCGACCGCCAAAGCTGCACATGAGGCGGATACGTGGAGAGGCGGTAGAGTTCGTGTCGGTGGCAGTCTCCTGGTGCCACCTAGCTGGAGGAGGTGGAGGGTGGACGGAGGAGTCAACGGCGGTGGCGTTGTCGGAAGGGAGGTGGTGAGTAGTCATATCCTGGTTCTAAAAAGTTTCAGATGAAAAATTAACGAAATAATGTACAGACTTCTTTCCATTATATAGTAGTAGTATAAACAATGTGCTGATTACAAAGATAGTTAGGTGCTTAATTATCAACTAATTTTTCTTTATAGTCGTACTTAGCAATTAGTTAGATATACTAAGTGTTGCTGCTGATTTTGGTGTGGGAACAAACAGATAAATTTATAAATTCTTTAAGAAACGAATAAGGCAAACCTGTTGATTTTTACCGGCGTTTGACTGATTCATTGCCGCTGCCGTTAACCTGCAAAAAGTTCGATAAACCGGGATGGATCCCGGCGATGAACCCTTCGACACTCAAGTCAGTAATCAGGAAGATTATGAAATAGCGTTTATGTGGGATAATATTGATGACCTCGTTATGGTGGAGGGAGAGGGGTATTTACAGTCGCCATAAGAGACAGTTTAGAGATAATCATTTATCTCTATGTTCCGGTATTTTTGGATAAGATGTAGAGTTTAAACTCGTTTCATGGTAAGAGAGGTAGTTTAAACTCTTGGAGATAACTATGAATTTGAATTACTTTCTAAATATTTGAATTGGTTTTTAACGGGTTGCTAGCCATACCCAATAGGACAGATCCGTTTTTTGGTTATTGGGCTTCAAAGAAAGACTCAGTTCCCATTTCGGACCCGTTTGTAGGTGAAATTCTCATTTTACCCCTAAGAGCTTTAATATTCGTACCCAATTTGAACGGTCTCAATTTAATCCCATTTCTAGCCATATCACGAGCCCCTGCTCCCAAAGACTGAGTTTAACAACCTTTGGGGAGTAGTGTTTTGGTTTTAATGGCATACAGAATTTTATCGGAGTTCTTTAGGAGCTTTAGAATTGCCCACGGGGCTTAACAGCGTTCAATGGAGCCTGCCTTGTATTCAAACATATTGGTGGTATCTTCAGGATTTTTCATTGACTTTTCTAATTTTTAAATTATTTTTCGAATCATTTATTCAATTTTGTGAAATAACAATCTATTTTCAAAAAGTATTAATTACTCGTTCTAATTAATAATTATTTATCCAGGAGTTCAAAAATATTTTTCCCGAATTTATAATTATTTTTTTGAATTTCTAATTATTTTTTTTGAATTTTTAATTATTTTTCCTATTTTTTAAATAATTAATTCGAATTAATAATAAAAATAAAAGAATTAATCAATTAAATAATGACGTGATGCAATCTGGACCGTCGATCATGTTGCTGGCGTGAATTTCTGAACGATCAGACGGTTGGTCTGGCACTAGTTGACGTGGCTCAATCTGGGCGCTCTAATCATGTCCACACATCGGGAGGAAAGCACTTTTCCCATTTCGACGTTCGGTTGCTCGGATGCTCGGATTCCAGATCCGAGCTACGTGGCGGGATCAAGGGCGTTGATTCAGATCAAGCGCGAATCATGAGGCGATGTTCTTCGCCATTTTCGTGCTCGGTAGTTCGGAACCTCGGATTTTAGATCCGAGCTATTTGGCGTGATCTGAGCCGTTGATGGAGATCCAGTACGAATCATGAGATGATGTTTTTCGCCATTTTCACGGTCGGTAGTTTGGATCCTTGGTACACAGATCCAAGCTACCTAGCGTGATCTGAGCCGTTGATGGAGATCTAGCGCGAATCATGAGGCAATGTTTTTTGCCATTTTCACAGTCGGTAGCTCGGATCCTCTGTACACAGATCCGAGCTACGTGGCGTGATTTGAGCTGTAGATGGAGATCCAGCGCGAATCATGAGGCATTGCTTTTCGCCATTTTTACGCTCGGTAGTTCGGATCCTCGGTATACAGATCCGAGCTACGTGGCATGATCTGAGCCGTAGATGGAGATCCAGCACGAAATATGAGGCATTATTTTTTTTCCATTTTCACACTCGATAGTTCGGATCCTCAGTATATAGATCCGATCTACGTGGCGTGATTTGTGCCGTTGATGGAGATCCAGCGCGAATCATGAGCCGATTTTTTTTGCCATTTTCACACTCCGTAGTTCGGATCCTTGGATTTAGATCCGATCTACATTGCGTGATCTGAGCCGTCGATGGGGATCCAGCGGGAATCATGAGGCGATCTGACTGGTCAATGAGTTTTGGGCGTCGTATCGTGTTCTTGCCTTTACGAATTTGTCTTTTAGCATTCTGATGGGCTTTTTAGCGGTTTCGGGGGCCCAAAGCTCTCAGAAGCCCAAGCGGCACCCCCTCTTTAACTATAAGTCTCCACTCTTCCCCTTATTTTCGCATGCTCTCTTTTTAATCTTGGCAGAAATTTCTTACTGCTGGGTGGCTAAACGGGCGTTCGTGGCCAATCGTTAGTGCTTTCTGGCGATCTTTTCCGACCGTAGCTGTCACATCAAGGTAAATATATATTTTATTTTATATATTTTACGAGATTTCTAGGGTGTCGTCTGGGAGTGAGACCTTCACCTCGGACCAAGGAAGTGATCAGATGTTGGTAGTCTCCCCAACTGTGGACAAGGGGAAGGAGGTTGTTGGGTCGGTGGTTGTCGAGACGATAGTGGAGGAGGTGAGGAGAGTGGGAGAGTTGGGAAGGCTACCTTCTACTCTGTCTAGCCTCGGGAGAGTCAGAGAGTACTTAACGATCTTCTCACCAAGGTGGTCTACGGCAGCTTGCGACGTACAAGGAGAACAAGCAAAGGGAACACTCCGAGGTTGACAGCATACCTTCGGTTCTCACGGAGAGGGATTTGTTGCGCATCAGAAGAAGCTTTATGATACCAGCGGAATTCACCCTTTTTCTTCCGGGTCCAGGGTTCCGAGCGTGTTCAGCAATCTCACCAGATACGTGTGTCTTCCCATTTGATGCGCTCAACGCCGGTCTTCGTCTACCCCTACTGCCATTCATGACTGAGGTATTGCGGTGGTATGGACTGAGTCCTGTTCAGTACATGTCAAACATGTGGCGGCATGTCATTGGCTTCATACTCCAGTGCCAAGCAGTGGGGGTTGAGTCCCAGCTCAGCCTCCTCCGAAGTCTTTATCGGATCCATCGCATGAGTAAAATGGAGTACCGGTACTATTTGTTGCCACGGCGGGGTGTTAAATTGATCGAGAACCCGGAATCCATTGTTTTGGAAAGAGAAATATTTCTTGATCCGAGGTAGCAAACCATGGGATTTTCCTACGAGATGGAGGGAGGATGTGCCGAGGTGGGTGAAGGCCGAGCCCATATTGAATCCGGAGGAAGATAAGGTCGTATCGAAACTCCTCGGTCGCCCTACCTTGAGTTGGAAGGATATGACCGAGGAGGTTCTCTTCGGTAGGGGTCTCAGTCCAATTGACCCCAGTATGCTTCAGATATTTCTCTTTATTTTTACTTTCTTCTAATCTTGCTTTCTTCGTGCACTAACTTTTTGGCCTTTTTTCTTGTAGAGGCCCCTGATATGGATTTCTGAGCGATTAGGGCCGAGGCAAAAGCGCATATGCGCACGAACATGGAACAGTCCTACGCCAGGGCCCTTAAACATGTGGAAGCACGTGTCCCCAGCTTCGACAGCTCGGGGTACAGTTTGTACACCCTTCTTGAAGGCAAAGTGGCCGAGGGGGCCGAGGGGGCAGAGGGCACCGGTGGAGGCGAAGAAGAAGGTGAGGAAGATGAGGATGTCGTGGCAGATCCTCAGTCGGCGATCGTGGAGGTACCGGAGATGATCGCGGAGCAGCCCCCCAAGGTGGCTGCTTGACCTTTTGTATCTGCACTTGTTATTTTTCTTAGCTCTTTTGTACTCATGCCTTATCGCAGACTGGCCACCGCCCTTGTATCTTCTTTTTGGAAATGAAACAGGCTTTTTAGACTCGGTGTTTGGATGCGAGGCATAAAGTTCATTGGTTTACTAGCATTTGAACTTAGGATCAACTTTGTAGCTCCCCTCGAACCCAGTACTTAACCTCTTTAGAGTCAGAACTCAGAACTATCTTGTAGCTCTATTCGAAGTCAGAGCGTTTTACATTTCTCTCTTTGATTGGTTTCCCCAGGGTGGCGAGGTATCATATCTCCAGTCTAAGCTAGGCGTTACGAAGTTAGGTCTCACTCGGTTTCGGAAGATGCTTTTTAAAGCGGAGCGGGAGTTATGTCATTTGAGGTTATCGAGATGAGGCATCTTGAAGGGAGAATTCGCGAAGTGCCCCGTGGCGGTGAGGAGGCCTGCCCTGCGATGGCTGTCAGCCAGGGTTTGAGGCTTAAGTTTCTTTGCCACTCTTTATTCGAAGCGAGATCCGAGAGGGACGGATTGAAGAACGTGGTGCTCGAGAAGAGTCTGGAAGCAGCTCATCTTCGGAGGACTATCTCCGATGTCTCGTGGGGGGTTAGTTCGGGCCTAGTGCCTCGCTTAAAGTTCATGGTGATGGATGACTCTCTCAAGGAACGGTTTGTGGAGTTAGAGGTAGAGAATCTTCGTCTGCAATGGCTTTCTGAGGGGAGTAAAGTTAGAAGCACTTCGTGTCCTCGAGACGAGTACGCTCGAGGAAGATCGTTCCACGAGTTAGCGCTTCGTTTACCTCCTCTTTTGCGAAATTCTGGGGATGCTCAAAGCGAAGTGGTTGGCTCCTCGAGCGGAGCATCTGTTGGAGCGACAGCTCGGTCTACGGGTCCCGATGGTATCACTCGACTCGCAAGCTTGGAGATCCCTTCGGAGGCCACGAGGGAGCGGCATGGCGCTCGTCGCCCTCACATATCTCTTAATAGAAGTGTACCACTCCCTAGAAGGAGTTAGATGGAGACTTTATAGTTCTGTAGGAGCCTGTAGCCTTGAATAAAACTTGTATCTCCATCTTCGGTGGAACAAAATATTTGTAGCAGACTTTGAATAAGACTTGTACCTTGACTTTTAATGGAATAAAATCATTTATAGTGCTCGAACAATGTTTTAGTCGAACGAGCTTCTTTCACCTGATAACATTGTGTTAAGGAGTTTTCAATAGTTGTGGGAGCAACTTCGAATGGTGATCCACTTCGTACTTGCTTGTTCGCAAGTAGCTAAAATAGCATCGAACCAAGTATTGGACTCCAAACTTATTGTTAAGAGAGTTTCAACAGTTGTGGGAGTAATTTCGAATGGTGAGCTACTTCGTACTTTCTTGTTCACAAGTAGCTAAAATAGCATCGAACCAAGTGCTGGACTCCGAACTTGTTGTTAAGAGAGCTTCAACAGAGCAATTTCGAATAGTGAGCTACTTCGTACTTGCTATTTCGCAAGTAGCTAAAATAGTATCGAACCAAGTGTTGGACTCCGAACTTGTTGTTAAGAGATTTTCAACAGTTGTGGGAGCAATTTCGAATGGTGAGCTACTTCGTACTTGCTATTTCGCAGGTAGCTAAAATAGTATCCAACCAAGTGTTGGACTCCGAACTTGTTGTTAAGAGAGTTTCAACAGTTGTGGAAGCAATTTCGAATGGTGAGCTACTTCGTACTTGCTATTTCTCAAGTAGCTAAAATAGCATCGAACCAAGTGTTGGACTCCGAACTTATCGTTAAGAGAGATTTGACAGTTGTGGAAGCAATTTCGAATGGTGAGCTGCTTCATACTTGCTTGTTCGCAAGTAGCTAAAATAGCATCGAACCAAGTGCTGGACTCCAAACTTGTTGTTAAGAGAGTTTTTATACTTAGTGTACGCTTCGGGGTAAGACAACCAGAACCTTTTAAACAATAGGTTTTCTGAGAAAGTAAACTGCTTTTATTAAAGATGACTAAGTGGCTGCTTCTGAGTTGCAAGTCATTATTACATTTGAAAAAGTCAACTAAATAAGAAGAAAAACAAACTTAGAAATGCTCTAGGATTAGAAGTTGCTTGGAGGGGTGTTCAAATACCCTATTGGTACTTCAATAAGTGTTCTTCATTCCATGTTCTTGGTACTCTCTTGCCCCCCCAGGTCTTCAAGTTGATAAGCGCCAGGCGGACAACTTTGGAGATCCTATACAGCCCCTCCCAATTAGTTGATAGCTTGCCTTTCTTGCTCGGGAAGGAAATCGATAGCTTTCTAAGCACCAAATCTTTTTCTTTGAGATTAGTGGGGCAGACCTTCTTGTTGTAGGACTGCTCAATCCTACGTCGATAAATCTCCTGACGGGTGGAGGATCTTTCTCGAATCTCATCGATGAGGTCCAAGTTGCCCCGAAGCTGGTTCGAATGTTGCTCCTCATTGTCGGCAATCAAGCGTGGAGAAGGTAGGCCAACTTCCAGTGGGATGACGGCTTCGGAGCCGTAAGTGAGGTTGAAAGGAAATTTTCCTGTGGGGGTCCTCTTAGTAGTGCAATAGTTCCATATCACATTGGGGAGCTGCTCGACACATAATCCCTTGGCAGACTTGTCCAATCTCTTTTTTAGGCCGGAGAGAATTTGCCGATTGGTGTTCTTTGCCTGACCATTGGATTGTAGGTGGGATACTAAGGAGAATCGTTGCTGGATACCGAGATCTGTACAAAAATTGTGAAAGGCTGCTCCCGTAAATTGGGTTCCATTGTTCGTTACCAAGATTCGATGTACACCGAATATGCAGACAATGTTCTTCCAAAAGAACCGCTGGACTCTGTTCTCAGTGATCGTCGCCAGAGACTTGGCTTCGATCCATTTGAAGAAGTAGTCGATTGCAACAACAAGGAACTTCTGCTGGCCCGGCGCTGGAGGGAACGGCCCGAGCAAGTTCATCCCCCACATTGCGATAAGGGTTGGACTAGATAAGGAGGAGAGCTGGACTTGTGGTAAGCACCGAATTGTTGAGAACTTTTGGCAGGGGGAGCATTGGAGAACGTGTTGTTCGGCGTCGCTAAGGAGTGTGGGCCAGAAGTATCCGTAATTTAAGATTTTGCGGGCGAGGGATCTTGCTCCCAAATGAGCACTGCACATTCCTTCATGGGTCTTCTTTAGAGCATACTAGGCTTCCTAGGGGGGAGAGGCATTCCAAGTAGGGTCTGTCGTCCATTTGAGTGTAAGAGTGCTTGTACATGACCCCTTTGATGACCGTGTATCGCTCGGCTCTGGTTCTGATTCTTCTAGCCTCTTTAGGGTCTGGAGAGAGGATTCCATCTTTGAGAAATTCGAGCAAGGGCCTCATCCAATTCTCCCTGAGTGCTAGGGGCAGCGTCTCCATTAGTTAGGGACCTTCTTCCTCGATGCTAGGTCTCAAGAGGAATTCTATCAAGACGGTTTGTTCTAACCCATGGAGGGAAGAAGCGGCCAACTTCGAGAGGGCATCTGCCTGTGCATTCTCCTCTCAGAGGATTCACTGGAGTTGTGTATCTTCGAAAGAGGCCAGTAGCCCTTTGATCTTGGCTAAATATTTGGCCATGCGACCATCTCTTGCCTCATACTCCCCCAATACTTGGTTCACTACCATCTGTGAGCACTGAATATTTTAACATGTCGAGCTCCGGCCTTGCGTACCATACACAGACCGGCTATGAGAGCCTTGTATTCAGCCTCGTTGTTTGGTGCCCGAAAATTAATGCGGAGTGAGTAATGAAGAACGAAGTCATCTGGGGCCAGTCAAGAAGACCCCAGCCCCACTCCCATCAGCGCATGAGGACCCATCAACATAGACGATCCAGATCGGGGGTTCCTCTATTGCCTTGCTGGGGTCAGGGATAGTGCTTTCTACTATAAATTTTGTCAGGGCTTGTGCCTTGATAGCAGTTCCGGGCTGATAATTGATATCATGTTGACTCAGCTCTATAGACCATTTCATAAGGTACCCCGAAGTTTCGGACTTGTAGAGAACTTGCTTGAGTGGCTGGTCAGTAAGAACGACCACTGAGTGGGACTGAAAGTAGAGGCGGAGCTTTCGGACTGCCATGACTAATGCATAGGCCATCTTTTCTACCTTGGGATAACGGAGTTCGACATCCCTAAGGACCTTGCTCACATAGTAGATTGACTTTGGCATCTAATCTTCTTCTCTTACCAAGACGGCGCTGAGAGTCTGTTCTGAGGTAGCGAGGTATATATAGAGGACTTCCCCAGACTTTGGCTTGCTCAAGAGTGCAAGGTTGACTAGATAGGCTTTGAGTTGATCGAAGGACTCCTACTGCTGTTGCCCCCACTCAAAGCCTTTTGCCCCTTTAAGTGCCTTGAAGAATGAGAGACATTTTTCTCCTGATTTAGAAAGAAAATGCCATATAGCCGCGAGGCGTCCTGTGAGTCTCTGTACGTTTTTGACACTGGAAGGGGGAGCCATGTTCAGTATGGCCTGAATCTTTTCCGGGTTGGCTTATGCCTCTTTGGCTAACCATGAACCTAAGGAATTTTCTGGATGAGACGCCGAAGGCATACTTGTTCGGGTTTAGTCTCATGTTGTGTCTCCACAACACATCAAAGGCCTCTTGAAGATCGGAAACATGATCCAATTTGCTGATGCTTTTTACCAACATGTCGTCTACGTAGACCTCCATTTTTCGGCCGATCTGTTCTCTGAAAACCTTGTTGACAAGGTGCTGATAAGTTGAACCAGCGTTCTTTAACCCAAAGGGCATGATCCGGTAGTAGTATAGATCTTGTTCGGTTACAAACGAAGTCTTTGGAATATCGGGAGGGAACATCTTGGTCTAGTTGTACCCAGAAAAGGCATCCATGAAACTCAAGAGTTCGTGTCCGAAGGTTGCATCAATCAGGGCATCAATGCTCGGGAGCGGGAATGGATATTTCGGGTAAGCTTTGTTCAGATCTGTAAAATTAATGCAAATTCTCTAGCTCCCGTTGGCATTTTTTTGACCATCACAACATTATACAACCATTCAGGATAGTTGACCTCCTGAATGAATCGAGCATTCAAGAGTTTCTCTACATCTTCTTTGATTGCCTGCTGGCACTTGGGAGCGAACTTGCATCGCTTCTGCTGGACAGGTTTGGCCCCAAGAGCAACACTAAGGTGATGCATAAGAAGCTCTTCGGAGATTCCAGGTATGTCGGTCGCTATCCAAGTGAATAGATCGCGATTTCCCCTTATACATTAGATAATGTCGATTTTGACGGGAGGGAGAAGGACCTTACTAATTTAGAATGTCCTGGTCGGATTTCCTTCTAAGAAGGCTACTTTTTCCAACTCGTCGACCGGCTCTGAGTGGGCTTGGCTACTCCCCTGTGGGAGTTTGAGGGCTTCAAGGGAGAGGACCGGCCCTCCCACCGAAATCATATAACATTTGCGGGTCGTCTCCTGGTTCCCTCTCATATCTCCCACCCCTGCTGTGGTGGGAAATTTCATCTTCATATGGTAGGCTGAGGGTACAGCCTGGAGAGCAGCTAGGCTGAGTCGGCCCAGAATGACATTGTAAGCGACTTTCACGTCTACTACCATGAAATCCATCAGTTCGGTTCGGGTGTTCAGGGTTTTGCCAGCGGTTACGTCGAGAGTAATCACTCTTTCGATCGTCACTGGCATCCCGAAGAACCCGTGGAGAGTGTAGCCGGCGGGCTTGAGTCGATCCCTAGACAACTTGAGACCCTGGAAGGCTTCCAGAAAAAGGATGTTAACTGAACTGCCGTTGTCAACCATGACTCGACGTACTTCGAAATTGGCCATATGGAGGTTTATCACAAGAGCATCACAATGAGGCATTCGGATGCCTTCCAAATCATTTTCAGGAAAGGTAATAGGAACTCCAAGGCCCTTGGGGGGAGGATGGTTCTATATCGAGTTCACCTCTCGGACAAAGGCTTTTCGGGAGGAGTTAGAATCTCCCCTCATTGGGCCTTCGTGAATGAGGTGTAGGACAGCTTTAGCCTCAGAATCTGGGATCTCGATGGTTCGCTTATTAGCCCCTCTGGGAGGCGGAGGAGTATCTACCCTGTCCTTCCTTACGAACCTAGAAAGTTGCCCCCTCTGAATGAGGGCTTCAATCTCGTCTTTGAGGGTCCGACAATCATCTGTGTCGCGGCTGTAATCCCTATGGAAGCGGCACCATTTTTTCCTATTTCTCTTCTTGCCTGGTGTATTCATCTTCGAAGGTGGTGGGAGCAGTCCTTCTTTCCTGACCTCCATCAAGATTGCTGAAACACTAGCATTAAGTGGGGTAAACTTCTCAAAACGCGGAGAAGGGCGGCGCTGACCACCATTATCTTTCTGAAGATTCTTACCCCCTTCTTCTTCAATGTCCTTCCGTTTGTTCCCAGACAGGGGCTCTTTCTGATCAAGTGGGAGGAGGGCCTCCTCTGCCCTAATATATTTCTCGCTCCTCAGTAGGAGTTCCGAGAAGTCTCGAGGAGGCTTTTTAGCGAGGGATGCCTTTAAATCGGCATGGTTGATGTTTTGTCGGAAGGCAGCAGAGGCTACCGATTGGTCTAGGGAGGCGAATGACCGAGCCTCGGTGGTGAAACGCTTGACATAGTCCCTCAACCGCTCGCTCTTCCTTTGGCTGAGTGCCAGCAAATATGTGCTTGTCTTTTCGGAGCGACGGCTACTCATAAAATGGGTCAGGAAGAGCCCCTCTAACTGATCGAAGGAGAAGATGGAGACAGGGGCGAGTCGGGAATACCATTCTCTCGCAGGCCCCTTCAGCGTGGCCGAGAAAGTTTTGCAAAGTTGTGCATCCGAAGCCTGGTGGATCATCATGAGAGTTTTAAAACTCTCGATGTGGTCAGCAGGGTCTAACTCCCCATTATATGACTCAAAGGGGATTTGAAGTTTTTCGGGACCGAGGCTTCCATGATGATTCGAGAGAATGGAGGCCTGCTTGGGCAAAAATTCCTCGCCCGTTGTTCCTCTTATCTGTCAAGTCTGCCAAGACGCCTCTCCATCTCGTAGAAACAGCGGTAGACCGAGCCCTCCCTCCGGTCAAATCTTGCTGATCCCCGGGACTCATCCTCATGCAGAAGAAGACTAAGAGTGCGATGGTGATGGCTTTGGGCAAGTTGAGGACTAGGCGCCCGTTGGTCGTGGTTAGGAGCAACATTGAGGGCCTGCAAAATGGCTTCTTGAAAATCCTGGAACTCTGCCCTTGTGACAGGTGCCTCCCGATCTCGATGGTCCCTTGGGGCGGATTGACTGGTCGGGGTGCTGCTCCTCCTCTGACGGCGCGGGGGTGACTCCCTCTGCCTCTTGGGAGAGTTCGATCTTCTGCGGTTTGGCCTACGGGGGGATCGGGCTCTAGGGGACCGAATCGCTGGACCCCTTTGATGTTCATGGCTAGGGATTCCGTTATGGGCCCGCCTCTCTTTCAAATGGGTCCGAAGATCTATCCCATGTTGCCAATTGATAATAACATGCAAAGATGCTTTGGCGTGGGAGGACTGTGAAAGGCCATGGAGTCGGATGAGGGGTTATGTACTAAGACATGGTCGTAAGGAGGAGGTTGCCTTTGACGACTTCGACGGGTGCCCACCGGGGCTGCCCATTGAGGCCCTTGAGGGGCCTACTAGGGGTGAGGTTGTTGAGGAAGAGGCTGTCCAGGCTACAGTTGTTGGACTTGCTGGAAGGGTTGAGGGAGGATATCATGAAGGGGAGGATGAGAAGGAATGAGAGTGGCTCTGCGGCTGGAGACCGGTGCCTTCCCCTTCTTCGGAGGCATAGCTTGGGAAACAACTTCACCGGTACAGTAAGGCTGGATTGCTTTTCGTTTCCCACAGACGTCGCCAATCTGTTGCTGATGATTTTAGTGTGGGAGCAAACAGATGAATTTGTGAATTTTTTAGGAAACGAATAAGACAAACCTGTTGACTTTCATTGGCGTTTGACTGATTCCTTGCCGCTGTCATTAACCTGCAAAAAGTTCGATACACCGGGATGGATCCCAGCGATGAACCCTCCGACGCTCAAGTCAGTAATCAGGAAGATTATGAAAGAGCGTTTATGTGGGAAAATATTGATTACCACATTATGGTGGGGGAAGAGGGGTATTTATAGTCGCCTTAAGAGATGGTTTAGAGATAATCATTTATCTCTATGTCCTGGTAATTTTAGATAAGATGTAGAGTTTAAACTCGTTTCATGATAAGGGAGGTAGTTGAAACCTCCTCTTAGAGATAACCATGAATTTGAATTACTCTCTAAATATATGTATTGGTTTGTAACGGGTTGCTACCCATACCCAATAGGACAGATCCTTTTTTGGGTTATCTGGCTTCGAAAAAAGACTCAGTTTCCATTTCGGACCCGTTTGTAGGTGAAAATCTCATTTTACCCCTGAGGGCTTTAAGATTCGTACCCGATTTAAACGATCTCGATTTAATCCCATTTCTAGCCATATCATTAAGATTTGAGAGCGAGGATAATTTCCACTTTCATGATAAATATAAAATTAGACATTAAAAAAACCCAATACACATAAAATAATAATAAAACAATAGTGGATATTTGAAGATTTGATATTTATGGATGGATATATTTGTATAAAGATCGATATGCATGAATATAACAGGTAGCAACCCAAATTTGCCAACCAAAATTTATAGAATTTGATGCGGTTTGTTTTTGGGGAATGTGTGGATGCACCAGGCGTGAGTTCTTACTCAATTTGTATTGAAGGAGGAAACACCTATGCAGACGATCCTTGGCTGGTCGAACGGTACTGAGGTAGGCGGTAATGAGGTGGAGGTTGATGCTCGGCTCGGATCTTTGAGGCTCGGATCCGGAGGTCTCGTGTACCTGCAGACGGTCTCGGAACACCGGGGTTGGTCCCGGTGGCAGACCCTCCGACGATCTAGTCAGTCACTAAGAAAGAGTAACAGTAACTAGGGTTTGAGTGGGGGAAAATTGATTACCTGGTGAAGGAGTAGGGGTCTGGTATTTATAGAAGATGCCAACCGGGTCTGGACCCGTTTGGGGCCGGGTCTGGACCCGGTTGCCTGCGTGGTTGAAGTGGTGGAAATCCGAGCGGTTTAGGGCTGACGTGGCAGATGTCCGGGCGGTTCCCCGGGCTGACGTGGTAGTAGTCCGGGCGGTTTTCCGACGCTGATGTGGAGGATCTGGAGGATCAGGAGGTGCGCGCATCCTGAGGGGATCCTGTGGCCCAGGATGGGCCATGTCGTTCCTAACACATATCACAAGCCCCACACTCCTGAAGGGCCAGGTGAACCAGTCCTGTAGAAGTGATTCTTCGCCTCTGTAGGAAGAGTAGGGTGGATGTTGAGGTGAGAAAGTAGGATCTGCTATCTTCTGAAGAGGCCAGGGGGTAGGAGGAATGGATCCCTCATTGGAGTTTGCGCGGGAGGCTGTGTAGAGGAGGAGAGCTAGAGCGATGCTCGCCGAGGCTTGGGGGTCGGCAAAACGAGCCCATGGGATCGGCAGACGAGCCCCAAGGGTCGGCAAACGAGCCCATAGGGTCGGCAGACGAGCCCTAAGGGTCGGCAGACGGTCCCCTCGCTAGTTGGAAGAGCGAGGGGACGCTGAGGCCGACTTTGTAGGAGGTTGGATTTTTAAAGTGCTTGGGGGTCGGCGGACGAGCTCGAAGGTTCGGTAGACGAGCTCCAAGGGTTGGTAGACGATCTCCTCGCTAGTTGGAAGAGCGAGGGGAGGCGAGGTCTTCTTCTGGGGCTCGGTTTGTCGAGAACTAGGGGTCGGCTGACGAGTCACATGGGATCGGCAGACGAGCCCCAAGGGTCGGCAGACGAGCCCTAAGGGTCGGCAAACGAGCCCATAGGGACGGCAGATGAGCCCCAAGGGTCGGCAGACGGTCCCCTCACTAGTTGGAAGAGCGAGGGGACGCTGAAGTCGACTTTGTAGGAGATTGGCTTTTTAAAGGGCTTGGGGGTCAGCGGACGAGCTCGAATGTTCGGTAGACGAGCTCTAAGGGTTGGTAGACGATCTCCTCGCTAGTTGGAAGAGCGAGGGGAGGCGAGGTCTTCTTTTGGGGCTCGGTTTGTCGAGAACTAGGGGTCGACTGACGAGCCCCATGGGGTCGGCAGACGAGCCCCATGGGTCGGCAAACGAGCCCATAGGGTCGGCGGACGAGCCCCAAGGATCGGCAAGAGGAGGGTTCATGGGGCTCGCGGTGCTATCCGAGCTCCGAGCCCTTCTGAACAAGGAGGATGTTTTGGGGCTCGTGGTGCTATCCGAGCTCCGAGCCCCTCTGAAGTAAAAGGGGGCTAGCTGGGGCTCGCGGTACTATCTGAGCGCCGAGCCCCTCCGAAAAAAAGGGAGGCAATTGGGGCACGTGGTTCTATCTGAGCGCCGAGCCCCTCCGAAGTAAAAAGGTAGGCAGTTGTAGCTCGCGGTTCTATCCGAGCTCCGAGCCCCTGTGAAAAAAAGGAGGCAGTTGGTGCTCGTGGTTCTATTCGAGCGTCGACCCTCCTGTGAGAACAGAAGGGAAATTATTGGCTCGCGATTCTATCCGAGCGTCGACCCTCCTGTGATAATAGAAGGGGAATTATTGGCTCGCGATTCTATCCGAGCGTAGACCCTCCTATAACGATAGAAAGGGAATTATCGGCTCGCGATTCTATCCGAGCGTCGACCCTCCTGTGATAATAGAAGGGGAATTATTGGCTCGCGCTTCTATCCGGGCATCGACCCTCCTGTGATAATAGAAGGGGAATTATTGGCTCGCGCTTCTATCGAGCATCGACCCTCTTGTGATAATAGAAGGAGAATTATTGGCTCGCGCTTCTATCCGTGCGTCGACCTTCCTGTGATAATAGAAGGGGAATTATTGGCTCGCGCTTCTATCCGAGCGTCGACCCTTCTGACTTTGTCGAAAAAAGCCTTTTTGGAGAGAAAAAGGTGGAGGGGTAGTGGGGTAATTTCATGCCTATTGCTGACGTCATGGGGGCAAAGATCAAAGTGCCTCCAGATCTTTGTGGCCGTTGGATCTTGTCAGTTAAGATCCAACGGCCAGATCTTTTTTTTGCGAAAATCGAGGAGTCATTTTCTTCTTTAAAACCCCATCCCCCTCCCTCATTTCTCCATCTTCACCTTATTACTCACTTTCTAATTTTTAACAAGAGCGGGAATCTTACTTGCCGTCGACAGATTTTCCGGTGACCGTAACTTTCTACGCTCCAGGTTAGTATTTTTCTTTTTAGTAATGTCGCGAACTCAGTCCGGATCCGAGGCTAGCTCGTCAGGTCGTTCTGCGGAGGAATCGGAGCAGGAAACGTCCTCGTCCTTGAGCAATTACAAGGTGAAGGAGGAGGTTCTTACCGACCCCAGGTCAGACGGTGGTGACGATGTTGTCTTTGTGGTGTCCCCGTTGAGGTCCAAGAGACCAGGGAAGGAACCCATGGATGAGGGTGACGAGGAGGAAGATTTGCAGGGGGACGGCGAGGATGAGGACAAGAAGGAACTGGATCAGGAGTGGGATGATGATGAAGAGGGGGACGAAGATGAGCAGGTCGCCGAGGGTGCTGAGGGTGACGAGGAAGACGAGGGTGCCGAGGGTGCTGAGGGTGACGAGGAAGACGAGGAGGAGGAGGTCGACGAACAGGAGGCTGGCCAAAGCACGGCTGGAGGGCCGACAGGGGTCGGGGAAGATCTTCCACCACTTCCCACTTTGTCGACGCCATCCCCCGAGCGTAAGGCTCGCCCTCGTCGGAAGAAGAAAGCCATGACCATTCCCCATAGTCCTTCCTCGCCTGATGAGTACGCGCCGAGACCGGGTCTCGAGTTTCCCCCGGTCACCTTCAGGAACCCAGGGTCGATTCGTATGTATCCTGACGACATTAAGGACATCGAACCGATCCCTCCCATGTCGGGCGAAGACACTCGGGTGAAGATCCACGCAGATAGCATCCCGAGCATTCTGAAGGCGGAGTACCTCAACATTATCGGGGCTGCCTACTATATTCTGCGGGAGTTCGAGATCTTCCTTCCGAGCCCAGGTATTCAGCCCACCACGGCTCTGGCGCCGGGGTATTGTATGTTTCCTGAGGACGCCTTCCTCTCGGGGCTGAGGCTGCCCCTCCATCCTTTTGTGAAGAGGGTTTTGAACTGGGCAAAGCTGTGTCCCATGCAGTACGGTCCGAACTCCTGGAAACATTTAGTCTGCTACATGTTGAAGTGTCAAGAGAAAGGAGTGAAGCCGAGGCTGACATATTTCCGAGCTATTTTTGGGATTGGTTCGCTCGGAGATCAGGAGGGGATATTTTATTTTTCGCCGAGGCCGCATAAGAAGGTTATGCACGGTCACCCGGACTCTATAAAGGTGTGGAAAGAAAAGTATTTTGTGGTACGAACTGAGGGGTCTTGGGAAATCCCAACCAGATGGAACTTCGTCAAGCCGAAACACAAGCCTCCAAGGAAGAGCGACTTGACTGCCAAGGAATGGAAAAGGGTGGAGAAGATCACTGGGGGGCACAGTATAGTGTGGCCTCGAGTGACCGAGATACACCTCGCCCGGGCCGGACTGAGTTATGCCGACCCTTGTATGTCTCTTTCCGAATATGTTCATTTCCTGCCTTCGTGTTAACGTTAGCTTTTCTTCAGTGTTTTTTGTAGGGATGAAAACCCAACAGGCGGACGCGAAGAAGTTGTTGCTCGCTGTCGCCGAGAAGGCGAGGGTAGAGAAGAGGAAGAAGGCCAAGCAGGAGAGGATAGCGGCCGAGAAGCGAAAGATTGCCGCGCAGACCGGCACGTCCTCCCAGGTGTAGGCATCGGCGGCCGAGGAGCCTTCCCCGGTGAAGAGGGCTAAGAGGCCACACTCCCAGTCCTCCCATTCGTCGAGGGGGGCTCGGGACGCGGCTGGCAGTTCGGGCAAGACCGTGGATGCCCCGGAAAAAGTGCTCCCCCCTCTCCGGCCGAGCGCCGCGTAGATGGTGAGCAAGCATGGTACGCTGCCTTTTGCCCCTGATTGGTCCATCGTGTGGGGTGATTCTCTGCTCGACGGGCCTGTGGCGGTCGAGTTCGTCTCGAAGTGCGCCACCAAGCGCGATCGGATGGCCCTGGCGGTGCATACGGCGGACCAGGCCTACATGCAGTGGTCTCAGGAGACCCTCTTGGTAAGTTGGCTTGGCTCTGTTTTACTCAATGACTTGGAGTTTTTCTGATCTCTCTCTCTTCGGACAGGCGATGCTCCATGGCCAGCACTTCCACAAGTGCTTGGAGAAGGAGATACTCATCGAGAGGCGGAATGCGGAGAAGTACCTCCATGAGCTGAACAAGGCCACGGATGAGCTGAAAGAGACCCAGGAGATGGTGGCCGTCCACGAGGCCCAGATAGAGTCGCTCTGCAAGATCCACAAGCAGGACCGGGAGGACCTTGAGGCGAAGATCGCGGTCGAGGAAGCGAAGGGGAAGAAGGCACTGCAGGAGATGGAGTCGGCCTTGGGGGAGACCATCATGGTGGCGCAGGACGAGGCGTACGAACAAGCCAAGTCCCATTTTAAACAGATATACCCCGAGCAGCACGTGGACCATCTCTGCTATGGGTGGATGCCGAACCTTCCTCTCACCCCGGGGGGCGATGATACGGGGAGCAATCAGGTCGATGAAGAGGTGCCACCCCCCCTCCTCAAGAATTGATTTTTTTTCTTTTTCTTTTCTTGTTTTGATGTAAATGCCTTGGGCGGACTGGCCACCGTGGCTTTTGTATCAAACTTTTTGAAAGCAATGAAATTTATTTTTTGGGCCGATCCTTTCAGACTTGTGTTTTTTGTGATGTTTGTTCTCGTCTTTTGATAGACGCACGGGACCAGTGTTGCCCTCCCCATTTTTGCCGAGGTACCCCTAGATCGAACGGGGGAGGAGGCCTCGGAGGTAGTTTTGCTTCGTCAACAGAAGCAAGTTGGGGACCGAGCCGCCGCCTTTAACTATTTTCTGAACAAGTCCAGGGAGCTCGGCTTGGAGTTGGCACACCTGAAGAAGGCCGTAACCGACCGGGACTGGTGGGTTATCGAGACAGGCTGGTCCCTCTCGGATGTTTCGAGCGCGGGGTCGGCTTCGGAGTCATTTCTTCGTGAGGTCGTAGTCGAGAAGGAGCTGGAGATCCGCAGACTGAAGCTGGTGTTGGGCGCTGGTTTGATAGAAGGGGCCAGCAACGTGACCCCGGGGCGGTCTCCGATATTTCTACCGAATGGGGTGCCGATCGAAGATGCGGGAAGTTCGGTGGCAGGCGTGTCTTCCCGGGTCGGTCCGGCCGAGCGTGATGGAAGTCCCGAATTCGAGTTCGCGGTCGAGTGAGTGAGTTGTGAGCTTTTTCATTGTATTTCTACCGACGTTCATTGAGTTGTAAGCAATAAGTAATGAATAAGAACCTTTGATTTTTCACGCTCTGATCACCTTGGTTGTTAGGGACGGTTGCCGGGTTAGTTGCGCAGGGGTCGGCTCCAAGGTGGCCTATTGCAATGGGTGCGACGGTGTCGGCGGTTAGTTTTTCGATAAGCAATAACTGTCGACGTTTCGCATTTCCATGAGCATTTATGGCGACGTTTTGCCTTCCGTCGTTTTGCATTCCCAGACGCAATAAATGAGGGCCTCAGGGGGCTATATAGTCCCCCACTCCCCTCGTTGGTTGTCAGGCATTGAGCTGTCTAACTCGGGTGCCTGCTAAAGGCAGGCACCCGGAGAATATAATGTTTCCGAGTACTCCGGATCGGAGGCACACCGATCACCATCGGACTATTCGGGGTTCAGGCCGTTAGGACCGTGAGACCCCGGGTCGTTCGTTGGTGAGCGGTGGGCCGATCGATCGGTTCGGGGGGTCGGGAGGAGCCGAAGCATGGTGGCTCTTCTGCCGTCCGGGAACAATTTGGGGTTTTGGGCTCGTAAGAGCCGTAAACCCCGAGTTGTTCGGGGTGAGAGGAGGGTCAGCTGAACAGCTCGAAGGCTCGGAGCGTTTGTTCTGGGACGAAGAGAGCAGCAGGTCGATGGCCCCCCTGCCATCCTCGAACAATTCGGGGTTTAGGCTGGTCAAGGCCGTAAACCCCCGAGTTGTTCGCAGGTGAAAGGGTGGTCAGTAATTCGACACGAGGCTCGGGGCATCTGCCGAAGGTGGACGCTCTAAACCTTAATAAAATTTTGTCAACACTGGGTCGGGACCGAGCATGGTGCATCGGTTCGTCGAGCCCCCATGCTTGTGAGAACCATTTGCAAGAGTGTCGAGGTCGCCGCCGAGCATCAAGATCGCGGTGCCTTGAATAAGGCACCCGCCTTGCTCGGGGTCGACGCCGAGCTCCTGCACATGTTCTCAGGAAGAGACGGTACGGGCGTGGCTGGCAGATGTCGCCTCGTACATAGGTTGATGGGCTTCAAGGAGCCCAAACCGAGCGAGGGACGGATGCCGAGCCCCCATACCGGTGAGAAAGGCAACTGCAGGCGTAGCAGAGGGTCGCCGCCGAGCGTCAACATCGCGGTGCCTTGGAGAAGGCACCCGCCTTGCTCGGGGTCGACGCCGAGCTCCTGCACATGTTCTCAGGGAGAGACGGTGCGGGCGTGGTTGAAACAGAGTTGTTTGATTGGATGCACGTTATCAAAAAACCAACCAGGCCGAGCCGCCCGAGCACCGAACCCTAAGCTTGTACGAGAAGCTTTTTGGGCCCGAGATGTTATCCGAGCGCCGAACCCTAAGCTCGTAAGTGAAGCTTTTTGGTCTCGCGCTGTCATCCGAGCGCCGAACCCTAAGCTTGTAAGGGAAGCTTTTTGGTCTCGCGCTGTTATCCGAGCACCGAATCCTAAGCTTGTAAGGGAAGCTTTTTGGGCTCGCACTGTTATCCGAGCGCCGAACCCTAAGCTTGTAAGGGAAGCTTTTTGGGCTCGCACTGTTATCCGAGCGCCGAACCCTAAGCTTGTAAGGAAAGTTTTTTGTGCTCGCGCTGTTATCCGAGCGCCGAACCCTAAGCTTGTAAGGGAAGCTTTTTGGTCTCGCGCTGTTATCCGAGCGCCGAACCCTAAGCTTGTAAGGGAAGCTTTTTGGGCTCGCGCTATTATCCGAGCGTCGATCTCGAGATATGTTCTTTATTTATTACAAAATACGAAGCCGTGGGCTTATTTTAAGAAAGCTGGCATATTTACAATATATTTAAATCTTACAAAAGACTAGGCACGACGTGCCGATTACAATCATGATATTTTACATGGAGGCTACTCTCCTCCTAGGAACTTGATTAAGTGCTCCGCGTTCCAGGGCCTCTTGATGGGCTTGCCTTCGGCACTGGTCAGTCGGTACGTGCCGGGGCATACGACTTCAGATACTTTATACGGGCCCTCCCAATTTGGTGCCAACTTTCTCTTCTGGCAGGGATTTGATACCGCCAGCTTTCGGAGGACAAGATCTCCGAGTTTGATGTCAGTTGGGTGCACCTTCTTGTTGTAGAACTTCTCTATTCTTTGTTGGTAGATGCTTCTTCTAAGGGCGGACTTTTTCCTGACCTCGTCTATGAGGTCCAAGTCGGCCCGCAGCTGTTAGGAGTTGGCGTCCTCGTCGAAAGCCATGATTCGAGGTGAAGGGATCCCGATCTCCAAGGGAATGACGGCCTCAGCGCCGTATGTTAAATTGAAAGGGGATTCTCCCATAGGGATTCTCTTTGTCGTTCGGTGGGCCCAGAGAACGCTCGGTAATTCGTCGACCCATAACCCCTTGGAAGAGTTATCGAGTCGTTTCTTGAGACCATCGAGGATTTGGCGGTTCGCGTTCTCGGCCTGGCCGTTAGACTGAGGATGGCATACTGAAGAGAAGCGCTGCTGGATCCCGAGATCCTCGCAGAACTTGCAGAAATTCTTACCCGCGAATTGAGTCCCATTATGCGTGATGAGCACCTGCGGAATCCCGAACCGACAGATGATGTGTTTCTAGAAGAACTGCTGGGTCTGTCGTTCGGTGATCATTGCTAATGGCTCGGCCTCGATCCACTTGGTGAAATAGTCGATTGCCACAATGAGGAACTTTCGCTGGCCCGTTGCTTTCGGAAATGGGCCTACCAGATCCATCCCCCACATTGCAAAGGGGGTCGGACTGGCCATGGACCGGAGGTTCGCCTGAGGGGCCCTTTTCACGGGGGAGAATCGTTGGCAGGGGCCACACTTCTTCACTAGGGCAAGGGCGTCTTGTAGCATAGTGGGCCAGTAGTACCTATGATTTAGTGCCTTCCGTGCTAGTGAACGGCTTCCCATGTGACATCTGCCGATCCCCTCGTGCAGCTCCTTGAGGGCGTACTTGGCTTCGTCCGAGCTTAGGCAGCGGAGGTAGGGTCTGCCGTCTGTTGTTGTATAGGATCTTTTGAAGAAGGTAGCATTGATGACAGCGAACCTTTTGGATCGGACCCTGATCTGCCTTGCTTCAGCTCGGTCTTCGGGGAGCTCTCCCTTGGCTAGAAATTTTTTGATAAGAGTGGTTCAGTCGTCTGGAGGAGCTCCATCTTCGATGCAAAGAACCTCTGGGGTGTCTGTGCTTGGCTTTAACAGGACTTCGATCAGGACCGTGCGGTCGAGGCCTTCAAAGGATGATGAAGCCAATTTCGAGAGGGCGTCGGCCTGGGCGTTCAGCTCCCGGGGGATCCTTATGACAGCTGATTCGTCGAAGGACGATAATAGGCGTTGGACGATGGCCCGGTACCTGATCATCCGATCGTCACGGGCCTCGTAGTCCCCGGTGATCTGGCTGACCACCAGTTGAGAGTCGCTGAAGGCCTGGATCTGTTTGGCACCGGCTTGATGAGCCAGGTTTAGCCCGGCGATTATCGCCTCGTATTCAGCTTCGTTGTCAGAGGTCGGAAAGTTGAGGCGGAGACAATACTGGAGGAGGAAACCATCCGGACCTCGAAGAATGATGCCCGCACCACTCCCCTTTTCGCAAGAGGAGCCATCAACGTATACTTCCCACGTCTGGTCGGCTTCCTTGTTCGCTGGTTGCTCTGAGATGGTGCATTCGGTAATGAATTCGGCGAGGGCCTGCCCTTTGATGGATGTTCTTGGTTGATAGCTGATGTCGTACTGGCTGAGTTCGATCGACCATTTAACTAGTCGACCGGAGTTCTCAGGTTTATAGAGCACGGCCTTCAGGGATTGATCTGTGAGTACCTGGATCGAATGCGCCTGGAAGTAAGGACGAAGTTTCCGCGTGACTATTACCAAGGCGTACGCCACTTTCTCCATTCTGGAATACCAGTCTCGGCATCGAGCAGGACCTTGCTCACATAGTAGAGCGGCTTTTGAACCCCTTCCTCTTCTCGGACGAGGACGGCGCTGAGCACGTTCTCCGAAGCAGATAGGTAGAGCCAGAGTGGCTCCTCTGGTTCGGGTTTGCTGAGGAGAGGAGGGTTGGCGAGGTACTCCTTCAACTGTGCGAAGGCCTCTTACTGCTGAGTGCCCCACTCGAACCTTCCAGTGCCGTGCAGTGCTTTGAAGAACAAGAGTGACTTCTCTTTGGATTTGGAGAGGAAACGGCCGATGGCCGCCAGTCGCCCCGTAAGTATCTGGACTTCTTTGACATTCCTGGGAGGGGCCATGTCTATTATGGCCTGAATTTTTTTGGGGTTCGCCTCGATGCCGCGCTGGCTAACGATGAACCCTAGGAACTTCCCCGAGGAGACGCCGAAGGCGTACTTCGCCGGATTGAGCCTCATGTTGTGGGTTCGAAGGACCCCAAAGACTTCTTCCAGGTCGGCGACGTGGTGCTGTCCTTGTTGACTCTTGACGAGCATGTCGTCGATGTATACCTCCATGTTTCGCCCGATTTGATCTTTAAAGACTCGGTTGACGAGCCTCTGGTAGGTGGCGCCGGCGTTCTTCAGTCCGAAGGGCATGACCCGGTAGCAGTACAGTCCCTGGTCTGTGATGAAGGACGTCTTGGCGATGTCCGGAGGGAACATCTGGATTTGGTTATAGCCTGAGAAGGCATCCATGAAGGAGAGAAGCTCGTGACCCGAGGTAGCATCGATCAGGGCGTCAATGCTGGGGAGAGGGAACGGATCCTTGGGGCATGCCTTGTTGAGGTCCGTAAAATCTATGCAGATCCTCCAACTCCCGCTCGCCTTTTTCACCATGACGACGTTCGCCAGCCATTCGGGGTAGCTGACCTCTTGTACAAAACGCGCAGACAAGAGTTTTTCCACCTCTGCGTTTACCACCTGTTGTCACTCAGGAGCGAACTTGCGCCGCTTTTGGACGATTGGCTTCGACCCGGGGATCACGCTGAGTTTGTGCATGATGAGATCTTCGGAGATACCGGGCATATCGGAGGGCTTCCAGGCAAAGAGGTCGACATTGCGCCGAATGCAGGCGATTAAGGCGGACTTGAGGTCAGGGGCGAGGGAACAGCTTACACGAAAGTGCTTCGACGCATCCCCTATTTTGAACGAGACATCTTGCAGCTCGTCCGCCGGCTCTGGCTCTGGCTGGGTCCTTTTGGGCTCCAGCTCGACGGCATCGAGGGGAAACACACCGCTTCAGATCGCTGTCATGTAGCACGAACGTGCTGCTTCCTGATTCCCGCGGAAGACTCCGACGCCAGTATTGGTAGGGAATTTCATCTTCTGATGGTTGGCCGAGGGAACCGCCTGGAGGGAGCAGAGCCCCGGGCGGCCGAGGATGGCGTTGTAGGCTGCCTTGACATTCACAACCATGAAGTCCATAGACTCGGTCCTTCTGTTGGGCTTTGTGCCCGTCGTGACGTCTAGGGTGACGATCCCTTCTATAGTCACGGGGACGCCGGAGAATCCGTGTAGGGTATACCCGGCTGGCTTGAGTTTCTCGCGGGAGAGCTTCAGGTTCTCGAATGCTTCGAGGAACAGAATATTTACCGAGCTCCCGTTGTCTACGAGGATTCTCCGGGCATCGAAGTTCGCCATGCTGAGGTTGATGACGAGGGCATCACAGTGAGGGAGCCGAACCCCCTCCAGATCCTCTCCTGAGAAGGAGACGGGGAGTTGCTGGACCGGGGGGGAGGAGGGCCCTGGACGGTATTGACGTCCCGGATGAAGGCCTTGCGGGAAGTGTTGGATTCGCCTCCCATAGGCCCTCCGTGGACGCAATGCAGGATTGCTCGGTCCTCTGGCTCCTCGGGATCCGTGTCCCGCTCGGGACGCTGTCGGTGCCCTTGGGGAGGAGGGGAATCCCTCCTGTTTCTATTGTCCCGCGGTTCCCGGGTGCCTTCTCGTCTGAACTCTCGGAGGTACCCTCGTTGGATGAGGGCCTCAATCTCGTCCTTCAGGACGCGGCAGTGGTCGGTGTCATGCCCGTTGTCCCGGTGAAAACGGCAATAGAACCGCTGATCCCTCTTCTTGCTGGTGTTGTTGGACGGTCGAGGGGGGTACTGAACGAGGTCGTTGTCTTCAATCGCTAAGAGGATTGTCGACACGTTCTGCGTCAGTGGGGTGTACCTCTCGAAGCGGGGGATCGGCGGAACCTTCTTTGCGGAGCCCCCGTCTCTTGGAGCTTTTTTCGACGGCTCGATCTCGTCAGCCTTGCGCTTCCCCTTCCCGGGAGCTTCCTTCTGGTCCTCAGGATTGAGGGCCTCCTCGGCTCGGATATATTTTTCGACCCGGTTGAGGAGGTCGGGGAAGTCTATCGGCGGCTTCTTCGCCAGGGAGGCCTTTAGCTGTCCATGTCGGACGTTGTGGCAGAAAGCTGTCGAGGCAACGCCGGGGTCGAGGGTTGAGACTGACCTCGCCTCGGCGGTGAACCTTCGGACGAACACCCGAAGTGGCTCCCCCTCTTTTTGCCGGAGTTCGAGTAGTGATGCACTCGTTCTTTCGGCCTTTCGGCTAGTTACGAAGTGGGCGAGGAAGCTGCCCTCTAGCTGGTCAAAAGAATAGATGGAGCCGGGGGTGAGCTTGGAGAACCATTCCCGAGCCGGACCTCGGAGTGTTGCGGGGAAGGCTCGGCACAGGAGGGAATCCGATGCGCTGTGAATCATCATGAGGGTTTTGAAGCCCTCCATGTGATCAGCAGGATCGCCCTCGCCGTCATATGTCTCGAACTGAGGCGGACGGAAATTGCTGGGTATCTCCGCTTGCAGGATGAGAGCGGAGAAAGGAGGATGAACCGGCCGGTACCCCTGAGCTGCTTTTTGGTCGTCGTTACCAACGTGGTCGAGGCGCTCCTCCATGTCTTGGAGGCGCTTCAAAATGTCGCCATCATACTCTGGGGGGATTGTCGACTGGCGAGACACGGTAGCCTCGGCCTGAGACCGAGTATGGGAACGGCGAGCGTCCTCGTTGACGGGGACTCCTCGGAGGGCACCCAAGATTTCCCTTCGGAAGTCCTGGAATTCCTGGTGGGTAACTGGGGCCCCTTCGGCCCGGTTCAGTTGGGCAGACTGTTGTCGGCCGACTCGGCTGAGCGCAAGCTCCCGCCCTTGGGACGGGGGTCTGGGATGGTTCAGAGCCCCCTGGGACGGGGGTCTGGGATGGTTCAGAGCCCCTTGGGATGGGGGTCTGGGATGGTTCGGAGCCGAGTTGGAAGCGGCTCCTCCCCTGCCACGGCTGGCCTGGCGGTTCGAGATTACCCCCCGCAGGTCGCTCTGGACCCTTTTGTTGTTCGGTCCCTGAGCGTTGGCATCGATGCCTTGCGGAGGCACGTCATGTCGGCGTGCGGAGGTAACAGCTTGCGGCTTTGGGCGCCATGTGAGCTCGTGTCGACGGGAACGCCGACAGGGGCGGAGCTCGGGTCGGCGTCTACTAGGGTACCGTTGGAAGCAAGGCTCGGATTGGCGTCTACGATAGGCATTTTCCCACAGACGGCGCCATCCTAATGCGGTTTGTTTTTGGGGAACGTGTGGACGCACCAGGCGTGAGTTCTTACTCAATTTGTATTGAAGGAGGAGACACCTATGCAGACAATCCTTGGCTGGTCGAACGGTACTGAGCTAGGCGGTATTGAGGTGGAGGCTGATGCTCGGCTCGGATCTTTGAGGCTCGGATCCGGGGGTCTCGTGTACCTGCAGACGGTCTCGGAACACCGGGGTTGGTCCCGGTGGCAGACCCTCCGACGATCTAGTCAGTCACTAAGAAAGCGTAACAGTAACTAGGGTTTGAGTGGGGAAAAATTGATTACCTAGTGAAGGAGTAGGGGTCTGGTATTTATAGAAGATACCAACCGGGTCTGGACCCGTTTGGGGCCGGATCTGGACCCGGTTGCCCGCGTGGCTGAAGCGGTGGAAACCCGAGCGGTTTAGGGCAGACGTGGCAGATGTCCGGGCGGTTCCCCGGGCTGACGTGGCAGTAGTCCGGGCGGTTTTCCGACGCTGACGTGGAGGATCTGGAGGATCAGGAGGTGCGCGCATCCTGAGGGAATCCTGTGGCCCAGGATGGGCCACGTCGTTTCTCACCCATATCAGAATTATTAGGGTTTAATCTTAGCGCTTTATTCACTTTTTTGGTGGGACATGCTTGATTCATAGCACTATTATTCCAATCAACCGTCGGTGATATTTTATCTTCTGAGAGATCAATAGTTTTTTGTTGAATATAAAAGAAGTAAGTTGGAGAAAGAATCCAAAACTACTGCATTGTTTAAAATTAACAATAATTTCAATTTTTTTTAATAAAAAATTTAAATGAAAGTTGAATATAAAAGAAGTAAGTTGGAGAAAGAATCCAAAACTACTGCATTGTTTAAAATTAACAATAATTTTCAATTTTTTTTTAATAAAAAATTTAAATGAAAGAAGGCGACTTCCTTTCCCATGTTATTTCATACCCATGTGAATCCAAATATTGCACTAATAAGCTTTTTTAAAATATATTTTATTTGATTTGATTTTTCTCCTGAATTAAATAGAAAATGAAAGAACAGAAAGAACACAATAAACTTATTATACAATGTTATTTAATTTTGTTTTTAAAGCATCCAGTGTGTGTGAGACTGACAGACATTCACATAATCTGGGACCCATCTCTAATATTATAATGAGAGAAGGACTTAGTGTCATTTGTAAATGTTTTGTCATTCTACCAATCCGTATAATACACGTGCATAACTATTATAAAGGAGCTCCTAAGTTCAAATCAAGACCACATCTATATTTTTATTTTAAAATACTATATTTATTAAAACGTGCATCGCACGTGTAAACTACTAGTAATTAATAGAATAGAGACACCAATGTGAGTTTGAAAAATCAATAATTATTAGCAACTTTCACTTTTATTTTTCTAAAAATATTAAGTCAAATTTTGTTTGGTCGATATCCTACTAGCTAGTACTGCCAAATACCATTGACATGATACTGACAAAAAAGGGGGAAAAAAACTCAAGTTTCATATTATTTCTAGATTGTTTATCTAATCTCTACTATATATATATATATAGGGTAAAAGGGATATGAGCAACTTGCTCATTTAGTAAATGAGCAATTGATTATGTGGCATACATGTGATACATTGGACAACTAACCCTTTTTATGATTATCCAATCACAAGTATGCCACATCATCAATTGCTTATTTACTAAATGAGCAAGTTGCTCATACCCCTTTTTCCCATATATATAAGAGCGAAAAATGTCATTGTAAACAAACAAACTCGTGTCTCGACTGTGCATAACTATTATGAATAGGTCTCAGGTTCAAACCTAGATTACGGTGGACTTTTTTTTAACTGTATTTATTAAGACATGCATCACACGTGTAAATTTATAGTATCACTACTATTTTAACGGGAGAGTTGGGATTTGTAACAAACAAACCCTAACTTTGTAACTATATAAACACGTATAATATACGTCCAAACTATATTCAACAAGTATAAATGTGGACTGCACGTGTAGCCCAAATCAAAATATTTAAATATAAACTATTTTTTTCTTATTTGATATATATTCATTTAATTTGATGACTTTACTTTTTGTAGACGTGCATCGCACATACATTACTAGTATAATAAATCTAAGAGAGCTTACCTGAAGCTTTTTGAAAAACTAATCCCTTGCCTTTAAAATTTTAAACCATTAATTTTTCGTTACGGTTCTTTTGGGAAAAAATACCTTTTATACAGGAACCCTCCTAAACTTTGCAAAACACTCAAATTGAAAATGACATTTTAAAATCATTTCCAACAAAAAAAAAAAAAAAAAAAAAAAAAAAAAACTATCACTGTTTCCTTAAAAAAACACAACATTAAGGAGGGTTACTATTTCCTCTGTTTAATATGAAAAAAAGTTTTAAAAAATATCCTAAAATACGTAGGACTGAAGAATAGAACCAAAAGTTTCACAAATTTTGATCAACTTTATCTATTTAACTACATTTAAAAATTATGAAATGATTATCTATTTTACTCAATACCAAAGAAAATGATATTCTATTCTTAGTGAAAGGGTCCCCAAAAACAGGATTTAAGACCCTAAGCAAATGATAATCCCATATACCTAGTAAACAACCAGATATTCATACGCAACAATCGATCGATAAAATTAAATTTCAAAAAATAAGATTAAAAACCCTAATAACTCTCAAGGAATATGTTTAAGCAAACATGATTTGATTTTATTAATCCCCAGAATTAACCAAAACAATTAGCTAAGAAAGTTGACAAACAAGAACACATACATGAATGATTAGCAAGTGATGATGATGGAGAAACTTACTTTGAATGGGTTTGGTTGGATGCCTTTTTGCGCTGTTCGAGTTCTTTTGCTTTTGCAAAGAGAGAGACAACAAAATGTAGAGTATGGTGTTTGATTGAGATATGAGGGTTTACTTGGGCCTCTTTTTAAGTAAGTAGAGATGGTGATGATTGTCGTCGTATATGTATGATATTATTTGAAGTTGTTGATTATGGACGGCTGTGCTGATGTGTGACAATGTGAGTTAAAGCCCACTTGGTCGTTAAATATCGGTTTGTCCGACGTGGCATAAACAGGTTTGGTTTTTTTCAAGAAAAATTAGAATATCAACCATTGGAGGCAAGGGGGCGCACATCTTGATCTACTTAACTCGAAAGGGGAAGATGATGGAATCTTACAAACTTGTTTATGTGTATTAAATGATTAATGTTTCTTTTGTCGCTCTTGTATGGGGGGACTTCTTGTGCAAATTGGGTGTTGTCCTAATACTAGAGTTGGAGTCGGACTCTAACCCATTTGAGTGTGTGGGAATCTATCATTGTGTCTCAAGACTACTTTTTTTTAAAGGATATTAATGACCAGCTCACCAGTTTTATTAATGAAAAATTAATGAAACATATAGTACTAAACATTACAATCCATCCATAATCCACTCTTATATAGAGAACAAGTACCCTGCAAACATACATAACGCTGTAGTACAACCAAAAGAAATACAGCATATATCAATTCAAAAATAGCAGTGACCTCCACCTATACACATTGTATCAAAGAGAGGAGGTCTTTGCCGACACCATTGCTCAGACTACTCCGCACCATCCATGCCTAGCCTCTACCTTGCCTCTGCTTGACCTGTCCACGCATCTGTAAGAATCAAGATTTTATGCAGCATGATATGAAACAGTTAAGATTGCGAAAACAAACATCATTTCTATCTAACCATAGTGTCCACAAAATCGCCACTACTGTAATATCCCACCTAACCCTATATTCTTTTCTAATGTGTAGCACTCTCCAAACCCCCCATATGTCATTAATATCATTCGGTGTGTCGGTAATACCGAACCCCAAACCCATGATTTCCCACATCAGTCTAGCTTTAGGGAAGTCTAAGAATGTGTGGTTTACATTCTCCTCCTCTTCATTGCATCTCAGGCAGCTTACATCCGTGATAACGTTAAGTTTCCGCAAATTTGTTTTGGACAAAATAGCGTTATTCATCACCAGCCACAGAAGGCTTTCCACCTTAGGCAGGGCTTTAGACTTTCAAATAGTTTCCACCTCAAAACATCTAATTCCTCCATCGTTCAAGTGTTAGTACATAGATCTTACTGAATGATCAATTAGTTTCAAAAGTCCAATCTCTATCGTTTTCCTCTTCGCCGGCCACGTTGATTTGCACCGTCTGTGACCAATATTTATAGCTGCAGTAATTGCTTCTAGCTTTCTTGGGAGAGGTTTCCCTCGAAGTCTGGCCGCAGTCTATCCTGTCTTCAAACATTTGTTACTAGCACATCCGCATTTTCCATTTTGTTAGCCAGCTTTGGGAACAGTGACTATAGGGTATTGTCCCCACACCATTTATCTTACCAAAATCTGGTATCTCTTCCATTCCCTACTCTACACCTAGTGTTAGAGTGGAACAGATCTCCCACCTTTGCAATACCTCTCTATATGTAAGACTCCTGTCCATGTGGACTACGTTTGCCGTATCTAAACCTTTTTCGCCTTCTATATATGTGAAAAGAGTTAAATCACCTTGTCTTCCTTCTCTTGTACATTTTTCACCACAATTTGCTAAGAAGTGCTCTATTCATATCTCTTAGTTTGACAATTTTTAGTCCTCCAAATTCTTTCTTCTTACAAACATTTCCCCGTCTCACAAGATGAAATCCTTTTCCATCTTCTCGAGCCCCTTTTCACAAAAACCGCCTATTGCATTTATCAGTTCTCAAGACCAATCTTTCACCATTGTTCTTGTAGGAGTTCAATTTTGTAGGTTAACTTTATAGATTACGAGTTTTGTAATTCTTTTTTGTGTTGTTTGTTGGTGATCTTTGGCGATATTATCGAATTTCTAGGGACTAGCTTAAAAAGGGATAGTGATAACTGATAACTGATAATACAGGCCCATTAGATAAACTAAAAGCCCAATGAACGTAAATTTGGCTTATTTTAGAAGGTCCAAAAGCTTGCCCCTTTTAGAGAAAGTCACATAATTAAGAGAATCTCATTATGTATTGCCCATACACACATTATTCATTTATTCTACACTGTGAATCGTGGGTTGTGCAAAGCAAATTGTTGACATTCTCTAGGGGTAAATTTCACTAAACTATACCAATGTTTCATCAATTTGCATATGCCCATGTCTTTATTTTTAGGTTCGGTATACTTTGTATCAAAACTTGTTACGGTTTAGTAATTCAACTCTAACGGCATCAATTTTTGACAATATTAAGCATTATACCGCTGCTTTGAAGCATCCCCTCTCTCTTTTCCTTACAACTTAAATTTTTTTTTTTCATCTCTAATATTATAATGGGAGAAAACCTTAGTGTCATTTGTCAATCTACCAACCCGTGCATTGCACGTGCATAACTAATATGAAGGAAGTCTCATGTTCGGGTCCTCACTACGTCAGATTTTTACTTAAAACTTTTTTAATATATTAAATGTACATCACACATATGAATTAGTATCTATCTATCTATCTATCTATCTATAATATAATATATAATAACTATAATAATGGAAGAATTGGAGTTGTAAATCAACCTACTTACACACGTGCAGCTCCAACTCTCTCATTATAGTCTTCACATTTATTTTTAAAAATTTATAATCATATTTATTAAGATATGCATCGCACGTATAAATCAAAGCTTCACTTTAAATTTTTTTTTAAAAAATTAATACATGCATTGCACGTGTATATTACTAGGTTTTTTTAAGAGTTAGCTACAAACTTTCCATTTAGTTTTGGAATACAGATTTAACACTTCTCTATCCATTAGATTAACTTTGAGATTGGTGAAAAGTGTTTTGTTCTTTTCTCAGTGCTCCAAAAAGTGAAAGTCATCATCAATCTCAATGCATATCCAACAGTTATAAATATGTTAAATCTTAGTTTAGAATTAAATGAAAAATGTGTAGTCAAACTCTTTTTTTAAATAATTAAAATACATACTCAAAACAATTTTTCACGATTTTTTTTTATAAGACGCTTTCTGAAAATAATTACAGAAAGATGACAGTTGCTAAAGTATTTGTGCTCGTGAACTCAACAACTAAAGTCGCCGTTCCCAACGGCGAGTTTAGTTGTTTCATACTCGCCGTTGGGACACGGCGAGTCTAGTGCTAATTTTTTGAAAAAGTCGTTGTTCCCAACGCCGAGTTCAGTTAAGAATTTTCAAAGAATACTCGTCGTTCCCAATGCCGATGACATTTATACTAGATTCGCTATTAGGAACAACGAGTTTAGTTCAAAATTTTGAAAGAAGACTCGCCATTCCCAATGGCGATAACATTTATACTAGACTCGCTGTTGGGAACGGCGAGGATATAAGAAATTTCACAGAGAGTGAAACATTCTGTTGTACTTAGTGAATCTTCAAAAAAAAAACTTCATAGGTTTTTTTTGAACTAAACTCGCCGTTCCCAACAGCGAGTCTAGTGTAAATGTCCTCGCCATTGGGAGTGGCTAGTCTGCATTGAAAAATTTGAACTAAACTCGATGTTCCCAACAACGAGTTTAGTATAAATGTCATCGCCGTTGGGAACAACGAGTCTTCATTGAAATTTTTTGAACTGAACTCGTCATTCGGAACGGCAAGTTTCTAAAAAAATTAGCACTAAAATCGCCGTGTCCCAACGGCGAGTATGAAACAACTAAATTCGCCATGGGCAATGACGAGTTTAGTTGTTGAGTCCACAAATGCAAATACTTTGGCAACTGTCCTATAAATACAAATATTTTCAAAAAGTGGCATATAATAATAAAAAATTCACTTTTCACCTTCTCTATCTTGTTTTTAATTTTTTAATAATGGAATGGGGGTATTAAACAAATTTAATTATGGAAAATAATATAATTAAACAGTATTAGTAGCTATAGGTATATTAAGAAAAAAATCACCAAAATAGTCAGAAATTGCCACGTGATATCTGAAATTGATGAAGTACACCAACTTTTGCACAAAAATTATGAACAAAGTATACCAAATCGCAAAAAAAAAGATATGAATATAGTTATTTGCAAATTGGCAAAACATGGGTAGAGTCTAGTCCAGTAAAATTTACCCCATTCTCTAATGTATAGTTAGATTTTAATTTCTAGGCATTTTTTTAGAATTGTATTTGCCTTTTGAATGGTACTCGTAGTCACCAAAGGAAACTAGCTAGTTAGAATCTCTCACGAATGGACCTCTACTTTTGAAAAATTTCCACATAGATTTTAGCAGGAGAAGTCATTTAAATGAAGAGATCATCTTCTTCATTTTGAGAATAAAGATAACCACGGACCGTTTATATTAATGAAATAAAATAGAATATAATACAACACCAATATTCCAGGATAAATCACAGTTCTAAAATAACAAATACAACGATTGTAGAGTAGATTGTAGATACAACCAATAATATGTAAAGCCAAAACCTCTCTCTCTTTCTCCCACTTCCGAGCTCAGATCTGGCTGATCCCTCTCCTGTCCAACCCACCCCCATTCATTAAAGTTGCTCGTCTCCTCTTGAGCTTCAAACCCATTTAAAGATCGTCAGTTCCCGTTTGTTTTTCCTCGACATCATTTTCCCCCTATCTCTCTTCTCTCCCCTCCCCCGACCGGCGTGTCGCTTGCCATCTTCCTTCTGTGCATTGCCTTCTGAGGTGGCTGTATTCTCCGGACGTCGCTCAGCCAGTAGCGGCGTATTGTTTTGGTCCTCGCCCTTGCTCGTTGGCGCATGGTCTCCAGTGTGCTTTTGGTTCTGTAAGCATCTGGTGGCGCCTCCGGCAGGTTCGGTTCCTCCTATGTGATCCCGCTGGTCTTTGGAGAGTTGCCTATCGCTACCCATATTCCCAGTTCCCCATTCCTCCAGGCTGCCCTTTCATCCGATCACTGTAAGTATCTCTGTAAGTTCTTCGATAGTTCTAATCTGTAACTGTTGATACTGGTAGAGTTAGTTTTGTGTGTAGTTCTTGGAGCCTTGCTTTTGCACAACTGCATCTTCTGTGCGCTGGCGTTGGTTCCCTTGTACTGTGGTTTATTGCGGGCTGTACATTAGTTATTTTTGGCTTTGGGCTCCCCTTTCGCTGGGGTTTGTTATTGTCAGAATTTATTTCTGCACTATTCTACTTCTGACCGAGAGCTTGTTCTAGCTCAGTCATTCTATATATCCCTTTTTATTATATTGTTTTCTCCACTCCGTTTTTCTCCCTATCCGGAGAGTATTAGCGTCCCTCTTTGTGTGACGCTGGTTTGTTTTCTTGGGTACTTCCTATTTTGGTGGGACTGGATCGGTACTGTAAGTGGTACCCTTGTCCAGTTTCCATTCCGGTGTCGGTGCTTTGCATTGATCCATTCTTGGGTTGGCTTCAACCATGTATCTCATCAAGTCCGAAGCTAGTTCTCACTACTCAGTTACGGCTCAGGATTTGAAGAAGGAATTATCTTCTCCTCCTTTGGATAACATCTATCACCCTCAGTGTGTTCCCTTTTCCTCTAATTCCCCTTCGCCTTGTAGGCCCGACCCTCAACGGGTCTGCTTCAAGTGCCTTCTTCGTGGAAACTTCAAACGCGAGTGTGTGAATAAAATGCAGTGTTTCTTCTGTGCTAAGCTTGGTCACACTCGCAGTCGGTGCTTCTCCCTTCAAAAACTCCTTGGCTTTCCCAGAGGTCATTCCTTACCGGCTAAACTCCTCCCCTTTCTTAATTACCCCCTTTTAAAGCGCAAGCTTCATGAGAGGTTGGCCAGTAAGAACAGCATTGTTTCGGGCAAGATCCTCGACTCCTCAATAATGGTTTCACTGTCAGCGACGAACTCCTCCACTCCTATATCCCATTATCGTGATCCTCTTGTTACCCTTCACTATCCTAATATTGCAAACCTTTTTAAGGATCGCAAAGTTAATACGACTCTGGTCTCCTTCCCCCGATTGGGTTCTTATAAGGCCCGTACCCGTTCTATCTCTATGGCACCTTCGTTGATTTGGAATCTGGATTACAATTCTAACTTGGTTAAATCCTTTTCCCCTTCTCTTGAGTGGTCTCGTATTGCGAGGGGGCACGCTGCACTCTGCCGCTTCTCTGATTCCTCTGTGCGCCCCGACAGGGCTATTGTCGACTGTATGGCCTCTTCTTTTTATTATAACTATCCTTGTGCTTTGAAGATTTCTTCTCCCAAAATCTATACGTTCTCTTTCCATTACCCAGGATGCTTATTCTCTTGGTATCAACATTTAGGGATTCAATCGGGACTCTATCAGCTGTTGATAGCTTTTAAACATCTCTTCCACTCCCTTTCCCTTAAGGTCTCGCTGAGTTTTGATGATCCTTATCTCCCCCATTCGGACGATTCTACCAAGTCCATCCCAACAGTCACTTCGGACGCTCTCAGTAGTCACTTTGCCCCGTCGTGCCCGATCAAAGTCGAAGCCTTAGCTTCGGTCATTGCGGTTTTTTCGCCCCCTTCGGTAAGGGATGCCCCTCCCCCCGCCCAGCGGAGTTACAAAAAGAAAGTCTCTAATCATTTGCCTATTCGAGTGAGTGCTCGTATTCTTGCGAGGAAAACAGCTGCTGTGTCTGCTCATCAGCTTCTGCACAGTTGAGTCTTGCCTTCTCGTTGACACCCTTGATTTTGGCAGTGCGTCGCCTCCGTTGTGCCGCTAAGAGTTCCTTCCTTTGGACTGCTAGCGGATTGGGATGTCTTCGTGGGGGAAGGGCTGTATTTCGGTTTCTTGGCCCAGTCGTTCAAGTCTTGTTCCTCTAGCAGATTTAGTGGTCTGGACTGTCTGGCCGATTGTATTGCCGTTTGTTCCGCCCTCTTGTTTCGGCGTGGGCGTTTGCTGTGGCGCAGTTATCTGTATTGTTGGCTCTTCAGCCTTTGTTTGTTTTATTTATTGTTCACTTATTATTGTTTTACATCTTGTAAAGCCATCGATTATTTATTTCTATCTTAACTGTTATTATTGATTAATATATTTTTTTGATGGCTGGAGCATTTTGGCTCTATCCGATATATCAAAAAAAATAAATAAACAAATACAACAACTACTACATCAAATACTCAAAAGAAAATACAGATTCATATTTATCCTTCGATCCATTGACGGCCAGCGCCACCCATCCTGGTGTATTCTTCCTAATTCATGCGAAGTATCTTCTTCGAAATTGTCTGACCTGCTCAAGCATGAATGAAGGCAAATATTTTATGCATCATGACGGGGTAATTTATTATTATTATTATTATTATTATTATTATTATTATTATTATTATTATTACTACGGAAACACGACTCATTTTGATCTGGCCACAAACCTCATAACGTAGTAGCCATAGATATGCCCCCAGCTACTTTATTCTCGTTCATGACTACGTTAACTCACTGCTCCCCCAAATCTTTATCGTCGAACTCGTGCACTATAATATCCCAAAATCTAGACAAACAACCTCCCTTGCTAACCCCCCTTTTATGATGAATAAGATGTGATTTTTGTATTATAAAGAAAGGGAGGAAGAGATCACCTAGTACACGGTAGGCATCCTCTAGATATGAAATTTGGGAAGAACAAGCCTCTCAACAAATTTGATTAATTAATGACTAGTATTTAGTATGTGCGATGCACGTTTTAATAAATATATATATTTTTTAATTAATATAATATAGCACGTGTGATGTACATGTTAACAAATATACATTTTTAAAGTGTACAATGGGAGAATTAAAGTTGCACGTGCAATGCATTTAAGGTGATAGATTTACAAATGACAACTCATCTTCTTCCATTATAATATTATTATTAAAGATAATTAATGACTAGTATTTAGTACGTGCGATGCATATTTTAATAAATATATATTTTTTAAAATAATATAATATAACACGTGTGATGCACATGTTAATAAATATATACATTTTTAAAGTGTATAATAGGAGAGTTAAAGTTGCACGTGCGATGCATGTAAGGTGATAGATTTTTTTGATTAAACTATGGTGATAGATTTATAAATGACAACTCATCTTCTCTCATTATAATATTAAGATTAAAGATGACTAGGACTTGATTTTTTTCATTATTTTTGTGCTAATCATTAGGGCTCAGGTTATTGATATTTTGTTAATCTCATATATAGTGTTGACTCAGTAAAAGACCCGTACTCAGAGTTTTGGATCAGTTTTAATATAGATTGTGGGTGTAGCATTATTGTTTAGTATAAGATAAAAAGACTGAAATATACGGCTAAGTATATCAATTCTATAATTGCATATTTTCATAACATTGCCAATTATTATTATTATATATCTTAAACTAATAGCTTTACCCCATCTTTCCTTTCTCTATTTTGAAATAGAGTAAAATATAGAAAGGAGATTAAAAGTAGTAATTAACATTAGCAACTTACATCACTTGCTAAAACAGAATTAATTTAAAAAAAAAAACATTTCTTCTACCACATCTCCCCCAAACTCACAAACCCTAACCCTCCCTACCCCAAAACCCACCCAAATATCCTCACCCACCCATCGCTTCCCTCCAGCCGTCGCTGCCCTCACCCGTCGCTACCTTCCATCGCTTCCCCGTCACCACCCGTCCATCTCCTCGCCGTTGCCGCCCGTCGATCATTCAAATATATGTTTCATTAAATTTTCCTTTTCCATTTTCTCGAGATGTTAAATGATTGTGATTTATTTCGGATAGTCAAGATCTATCACTATTTCTAAAGTTGGTAACTCAAAAAAGAATATATATATATATATATATATATATATATATATATATATATATATATATATATATATATATATATATCCATTACTTAGATTCGAAGAAAGGTCAAACCTTGAGTCTCATCCATTTGGGATCAGAAGGGGAAAAGAAGCAGAGATGAATGATAGAGTATATGTAGGAAAATGGTTTAATACAGTATATCAATAAATTAATTAACAAAAAAGAATTCATGGAATTAAAGAATGAATCTTATTTGGTTTAACAAATATTGTGTCCAAAAAAATAATAATAATAAAGAGATGAGAAGAAGAAGAAGAGAAGAGAAAGTGAGCAACACAAAGTCTCAATACAAAAATCCTCTCTTTCTTTTGCACTGTTTTTTTTTTAATAGGGGTAATCCTCTCTTTATTTGTTTCTATTCAATTTAAAGAAAGATAGAACTCATGAAATTAAAGAGAATGAATCTACAAATAAACAGACACTACAACACAGAACCTATTCGCCGGCGTTTTTTTAGACCTTCACTGGCGTTTTTTTACGCCGGTAAAACATTCACCGGCGTTTATAAAAACGCCGGTGCAAATGCCGCCGAATCGAGCGTCGAGGAAAGATAGGCGCATTCACCGGCATTTTTACTGGACGCCGGTATATCTTTAAAATACACCGGCGGCCAGACAAACGCCGGTATATAGCGATTTCTGGGTGCCATTCTTTCTCCCAATATACATTCACCGGCGGTCACATACCGTCGGTATATATCTTTTCACCGGCGATTGTACAAACGCCAGGGAATGTGTAATATTTACTGGCGGTCATAGAGCGCCGGTGTATGCTTGTTTCTAAGCGCCCTTCTTTCCCTACTTACAAACACCGGCGTGTCGTAAAACGCCGCCATATAAATATTCACCGGTGTTTTATAAAATGTCGGTGTATCTTAGGAGTGCTGCAACTTACGGGTACACCCGCCTGTGTGGAAACGCCTCTCTAACGAAATTTTCAACTAAACAATTAGATACGCCGGCGTTCTATGAAACGCCGGTGTATGCCCGTTGGTTTTTCCTGCTCCAATTTTTCTTTCGATTTCAATTTACAATTTCATTTAAAAAACCTGTAAACTAATTCACAACTGAATCAACCAATTTCAGGCATACTAATGCACAAATCACAACCAAACACAAGAATTAATTAAGATAATAAAGTTTCGCACATAGTCCATTAATCGTCTAAATTCACCGCTTAATTAACATCATAATTAACAAATACAGTAATTAACATCCCAAATATCTCAACAACTACTTAAAACAACAATACAGAACATAACAACAACAAGAACAACATAACAACAACAACTAGAGGCCACCGACCACAGATCCATACCCCTCGAGTAGCTTCAGTGCTGATCATCAGAATTTCCTTGATCTGGGTGACCGCTCTATGAAAAAAAAACAATAATTTAGTTCAACAGTAAACCAAATATAAGAAAAATAAGTAAAATAAGAAGGGGCTCATATCAAGTGTAGTTTTAAGGAACTGTCATCGTGGAAGGAAACCAAATATAGAAGCCATAAATGGAAACAGAGAATGGTAGAGAATGAGGATACACCAGGCTAACAAAGCGGCATTTTCCTCATCTCTCTCTCATCCCTGCTTTCTCTTCAGCAAACGCACATAAAGAGACATCAGCAACAACAGCAAGAGCGACAAGAACAATAATAATAATAAATTATTATAAACGAGATGTCTCTATAAGGGTTTCCAGATCTCCACTCGAGCCCTCTCTTTCTAATCACAGCCCAATTAAGAACATAGACGACAGCCACTAAACAATCCAATCACGGCCCAATCAAAATTTGCCATCCTGGATCTTAAATCTTCAGATGCATGAATTCAGCTTCTTTAACAGTCAAAGAAAATGAAAATGACAATCAAAATCATGCTAAGATGACAATCAGATGCATGAATTCAGTTTCTTTGACAGTAAAAGAAAATGAAAATTTCCAGTATCTAAGCATATATGTTTCTCCATTAATTCATCATCCCAACTAAATCATGATGTTTGTGGCTCCAAAAGAAACCTGCACAAGGTTTGTTCAGCCCAATTCTTGTACAGATTTGGAGGATTTTGGTATACATACAACATCCTCTAGTTGATAGTTAACACATTTTGGTAAAAAAATCATGCTAAGATGACAATCAGATGCATGAATTCAGTATCTTTCATAGTAAAAGGAAATGAAAATTTCCAGTATCTAAGCATATATGTTTCTCCATTAATTCATCATCCCAACTAAATCATGATGTTTGTGGCTCCAAAAAAAACTTGCACAAGGTTTGTTCAGCCATATTCTTGTACAGATTTGGAGGATTTTGGTATACAGCCAGCATCCTCTAGTTGACAGTGAAACCATTTTGGTAAAAAAATCATGCTAAGATGACAATCAGATGCATGAATTCAGTTTCTTTGACAGTAAAAGAAAATGTCCAGTATCTAAGCATATATGTTTCTCCATTAATTCATCATCCCAACTAAATCATGATGTTTGTGGCTCCAAAAGAAACCTGCACAAGGTTTGTTCAGCCCAATTCTTGTACAGATTTGGAGGATTTTGGTATACATACAGCATCCTCTAGTTGACAGTTAACACATTTTGGTAAAAAAATCATGCTAAGATGACAATCAGATGCATGAATTCAGTTTCTTTAACAGTAAAAGGAAATGAAAATTTCCAGTATCTAAGCATTTATGTTTATCCATTAATTCTTCATCCCAACTAAATCATATGTTTGTGGCTCCAAAATAAACCTGCACAAGGTTTGTTCAGCTCAATTCTTGTACAGATTTGGAGGATTTTGGTATACATACAGCATCCTCTAGTTGACAGTTAACACATTTTGGTAAAAAAATCATGCTAAGAAGGCAATCAGATACATGAATTCAGCTTCTTTCACAGTAAAAGAAAATGAAAATTTCCAGTATATAAGCATATATGTTTCTCTATTAATTCTTCATCCCAACTAAATCATGATGTTTGTGGCTACAAAAGAAACCTGCACAAGATTTGTTCTCACCCAATTCTTGTACAGATTTGGAGGATTTTGGTATACATACAGCCTCCTTAGTTGACAGTGAACCCATTTTGGTAAAAAAAACATGCTAAGAAGGCAATCAGATGCATGAATTCAGCATCTTTGATAGTGAAAGAAAATAAAAATTTCCAGTATATAAGCATATATGTTTCTCTATTAATTCTTCATCCCAACTAAATCATGATGTTTGTGGCTACAAAAGAAAACTGCACAAGGTTTGTTCTTACCCAATTCTTGTACAGATTTGGAGGATTTTGGTATACATACAGCATCCTTAGTTGACAGTGAACCCATTTTGGTAAAAAAACATGCTAGGAAGGCAATCAGATGCATGAACTCAGATTCTTTAGCAGTAAAAGAAAATGAAAATTTCCAGTATCTAGGCATATATGTTTCTCTATTAATTCTTCATCCCAACTAAACCATTGATTTTTGTGGCTCAAAGAAGATTTTAGATCCAGGATGACAAATTTTGATTGGGCTTTGAATGGAGATTCTAGTCATAGATCGATTCTTCGGAGTCCGACTTTCTAAAGGAAATGCCATTTGGAAGTATGCAGGTACATGTTTGTTGGATAACCAAAACTCCCATTTTTATTGAAGAAAAATAAGAATAGGGCTCATATTAAGTGTAGTTTTAAGGACCTGTCATCGTGGAAGGAAACCAAATATAGAAGCCAGAAAGAGGAATGATAGAGAATGAGGATACACCAGGCTAACATAGCGGCATTTTCCTCATCTCTCTCTCATCCCTGCTTTCTCTTCAGCAAACGCACATAAAGAGACATCAGCAACAACAGCAAGAGCGACAAGAACAATAATAATAATAAATTATTATGAACGAGATGTCTCTATATGGGTTTCCAGATCTCCACTCGAGCCTTCTCTTTCTAATCACAGCCCAATTAAGAACACTTGTTGATAGTCACTAAAAAATCCAATCACAGCCCAATCAAAATTTGTGATCCTGAATCTAGAAACATGTATGCTTAGATACTGCAAATTTTCATTTTCTTTTACTGTTAAAGAAGCTGAATTCATTCATCTGATTGTCATCTTGGCATGATTTTTTACCAAAATGGGTTCACTGTCAACTAAGGATGCTAGCTGTATACCAAAATTCTCCAATTCTGTACAAGAATTGGGCTGAACAAACCTTGTTCAGGTCATAGAATGTCATCTAAGCATGCTATATGCCAAAGTGGGGTTGGTCATAGAATGCATGAACGACACGTATTAGTGTTTGAAGAACAATAAGAACAGGGCTCATATCAAGTGTAGTTTTACGGAACTGTCATCGTGGAAGGAAACCAATTTAATATAGAAGCCATAAATGGAGCCAGAAAGAGGAATGATAGAGAATGAGGATACACCAGGCTAACATAGCGACATTTTCCTCAACTCTTTCTCATCCCTTCTTTCTCTTCAACACACGCACACAGCAAGAGGGGGTTGGTCCAACAATAATAATAGATTATAATAAACGAGATGTCTCTATATGGGTTTCCAGATCTCCACTCGAGCACTTTCTTTCTAATCACAGCCCAATTAAGAAACATAGACGACAGCCACAATGCAGACTCACAAACACTAATACGTGTCTTTCATGCATTCAAAATTATAATATCTTCAAAATTACCAATTTAAAGACTTACCGGTGGAATTATCTGTGGGTTCCTTGCTATTACCACAATAAAGGATGAGAATGTGCTTGCATTATCACCAACCAGTTGCCCGACACTGTTTTCCTCCACCACAATCCTTTCGTCATTCTTAAGTTTCCATATGCCCGTCATCTTAGTTCGCCCTCGATGTTTTTTGACAGTGGGCGGCGTGCTACCCTCTCCCTCCTCTGTTTGACTGCCACTATTATCTAGGATTAACAAATCAACATAATTACAAAAAAATAAAAAAGTGAGATTTGTAACAAATTCAACTACAATGATAGTTTGATGCAAATGACACTAAGCATTGTTTAATGTAAATGACACCAAGCAGCAGAAAATAGAAAGATAATTAAACCAATTATTAAATTCACATAGAACATGTTCGGAATTACAAGATATAATATTACAACAAGATTTAAGACATAAAAATTACATGACATATAATATTAAGCTATGAAAATCAAGTAAACTACAATACGACATCTACCAATACATCGCCCTCTTCTCCATCCTTGCGGAGCCAAGTCCCGCAAATTCCTCCGTCGGTTGTGTTTACATTAAACATAGGAAACTCAGAAGCAGTGTAACTGTTCATGGCTTCACCGTCTTCATCGTCTGAAGTATCGCCCAGCTGGAATACATCTCTTGGTTGCATCTCAAGAGCCACATACGATTTTGGAAGGGTTGGATCTTCAATGTAGAACACTTGTTGCACTTGGGATGGGAACACAAATGGTTTGTGGCTAATGTGTGTACCGATGTGAATCAATTTTGAGAAGTTTACAACTGTGAAACCTAACTTATCCTTGTTATTAGAAAAATTCCTATCAAACTCAGCCCAATCCCCACGAAATAAGACAACATGAAAATGACCAAAATAGTTCAACTCAATGATATCCGTGAGCACTCCATAGTAGTCGAGATCTCCATCTACCGGCCTCGTGTCCGACTTGGAAGCATAACTTCTAGTCTTAGAAGTCACTACCATTCCACTATTTTGAGACTTCAAATTACATTCACGATCTTTAGTACGAAATCTAAAGTCATTGAATATGTATCCTCCGTATCTTTTGGCCATCTTATAGGGACCCTTGGCAAGTACTTGTATTTCAGATGACACACCTTCAGGACCCAAAGAATGTACCTATTAATTTTGCGCAAATCGTATCAGCACCATGGATAATTGTTGGATTATTGGTGTGGAAAGAAACATTATGAATCCCCAAGGCGTCTTGCAACAAAGCATGCATCTCATCGGGAACACTTAAGTCTTCGTTCACTAAGGGCTCATCTACATTTTCTAATACAACCGGACGAACAGGAGCTGACGTATGATCCTCTCCATGATAAAACCACCGTGTGTACCTTGAAGAAAACCGTTGACAACCAAATGTGTATGTACTATGTCACATGTCCTCAAATTACAATTTGTACACCGGAGGCATGGACAAAGGATTAGGTTGGGATCACGGGAATGTCGTTTGGCAAAGATAATAAAATCTTTAATACCATCACGGTACTCCTTGGATAATCGTGGTTTACTATTCCAACTTCTATCCATTATAACAATAGCACACAATCTGAAATTAAAATTTGACATATTAAATAGTATTGACAGTAAAGGGCATTTTGTATATTTAATTTCACCTTTTTTAAAACCAACACTAGCTGCAAATAAATAAACGATATAACAATTAACTGTAAAATAAAAAATCGTGGTTCCAAAAATGTATTAAAAAAATAATTAAATCTTAATACAATCTACTCTATTCACATAACCCTAAACTACCTTTGTGGAAATTATCACAACCACCTTAGTGGCATTTTATCGCACACCTTGTGTTCGAGTCTAATATCGATTCGACTATAGTCTCTCCTGTATTTGGCTTTCCGTTCAAGGAGATGATGATGGTAAAGGGTATTTGCTGAGGAAGAGGAATCGGACGATTAACGAGGGCGTCGTGCTGTAAATACGGTAACAAGAAGATCTGATGACTCATGAACTATTCTGTTCATGGCTACTAATAATTAGTTACTCATCCCAAAATAATAATAATAATAATAATAATAATAATAATAATAATAATAAACCTGCACAAAAGAAACTAATATGGCTACTAATATGTTGCTCTATTAATTCTTTATCCCAATTAAATCATTGATGTTTGTAGCTCCAAAAGAAACCTGCACAAGGTTTGTTCAGTCCAATTCTTGTACAGATTTGGAGGATTTTGGTATACAGCTAGTATCCTTAGATGACAATTAGATGCATGAATTCAGCATCTTTGACAGTAAAGGAAAATGAAAATTTCCAGTATATAAGCATATATGTTTCTCTATTAATTCTTCATCCCAACTAAATCATGATGTTTGTGGCTCCAAAATAAACCTACACAAGGTTTGTTCCGCCCAATTCTTGTACAGATTTGGAGGATTTTGGTATACATACAGCATCATTAGTTGACAGTGAACCCATTTTGGTAAAAAAATCATGCTAAGTTGGTAATCAGATGCATGAATTCAGCTACTTTAACAGTAAAAGAAAATAAAAATTTCCAGTATCTAAGCATATATGTTTCTCTATTAATTCTTCATCCCAACTAAACCATTGATGTTTGTGCCTCCAAAAGAAACCTGCACAAGGTTTGTTCCGCCCAATTCTTGTACAGATTTGGAGGATTTTGGTATACATACAGCATACTTAGTTGACAGTCAACACATTTTGGTAAAAAAATTATGCTAAGATGACAATCAGATGCATGAATTCAGTTTCTTTAACAGTAAAAGGAAATGAAAATTTCCAGTATCTAAGCATATATGTTTCTCTATTAATTCTTCATCCCAACTAAATCATGATGTTTGTGCCTCCAAAAGAAACCTGCACAAGGTTTGTTTCGCCCAATTCTTGTACAGATTTGGAGGATTTTGGTATGCAGCCAGCATCCTTAGTTGACAGTTAACACATTTTGGTAAAAAAATCATGCTAAGATGACAATCAGATGAATGAATTCAGTTTCTTTAACAGTAAAAGGAAATGAAAATTTCCAGTATCTAAGCATATATATTTCTCTATTAATTCTTCATCCTAACTAAATCATGATGTTTGTGGCTCCAAAATAAACCTACACAAGGTTTGTTCCGCCCAATTCTTGTACAGATTTGGAGGATTTTGGTATACATACAGCATCATTAGTTGACAGTGAACCTATTTTGGTAAAAAAATCATGCTAAGTTGGTAATCAGATGCATGAACTCAGATTCTTTAACAGTAAAAGAAAATGAAAATTTCCAGAATCTAAGCATATATGTTTCTTTATTAATTCTTCATCCTAACTAAAGCATTGATATTTGTGGCTCCAAAAGAAACCTGCACAAGGTTTGTTCAGCCCAATTCTTGTACAGATTTGGAGGATTTTGGTATACATACAGCATCCATCTTTGACAGTCAACACATTTTGGTAAAAAAATCATGCTAAGATGACAATCAGATGCATGAATTCAGTTTCTTTAACAGTAAAAGGAAATGAAAATTTCCAGTATCTAAGCATATATGTTTGTAACGTCCCGAATCCCAAATACACTGAATTCGAGATGTTCTACAGGAACTTTCCACTTTCTTTAGTACAATTTTACAAGAAAATTTGAACTTTTTACTTTACATCAGAGTTTACATAAAACATTACACTTTACATTGCACAGCGGAAGTAAATTACAACATTTAAATGAATGTACAACAACATTGAATAATCTTTAAGCATCTGTTTCTCTTTAATCTTTATCATGTCACTTACCTGCATATAAAACTGTGGGTACGTCAGTTTATTCAACCGACGAACATTATACACGGCCATCCTCTCTATGCCGGAAATAGTATAACTAATTTTTCATATTTAGCAAACACAAACTTGTCACATATCAAACTAAAGGGACTACCCTATTGATGTCGTGTTGTGATTGTGCACTTAGTCCTTAATGCAGTTATTTATGTTACATGACACTAATGCGCTCTTGTTCGGATTCTATGCATCCCATACTACATAGGTCTGAGGGCAAGCCTCTTAATCGTTCTTCATCTTTGTAGGGTTCAATCCCTCGCCATGACTTAATCTACTACTGTAACAACGGTGAGTATCCTAGATGATCTATGAGTACAAGCTCGTGTACAGAAAATCTGGAGGGGAACCCCACGCCATGTCTTGACTCGTCAAGCATGCATTCTGTCACAATTCAGCCTCCTTCATGGCACACGATCCTCTTGCAGTCACCAAACATTCCACAAGTGTGGCTAAAGTCCGATCATTACTGAGTTGTGCCCACGCCATGTCTTGACTCATCAAGCATGCATTCTGTGGCTCACACACCCGCACCGTAAACTCTAGTTCTCATACTCATGTTTTTCTCTCACTTTCATCACGTCTTCACTATGCACTAATCCTAAGTTTTTATTAGAATCATGAACAAAATCAAAGCTCTAGAGTTAGCCTCTCCACTAAACCGGACTTATTCATTTATTCAAACATGACCAACCTTGGTCTTTCATTTCAATATTTCATTTCATTTCTTTCCAAATGCCGGGGGAGACTTAGCTACTTTTTGTTTCAATTTCAATTCACAATTTCCAATTTGAGCATTTCCGACTCATAAATTCATTTTCATAATCATAACAGATTTCTCTTTCACTAGCATGATCTTTAAATTGTTCAATAGTCCATAATCATACATGGAATTATATACTTCATCAATCATCAATTTCACATTGAAATCACATCACTAAATGATTATTCACACTTCATAGTTTCCACACTATTCTCAAATGAGAATAATTTGCATCACGTCACACAATATAATTTCTTTCTTTGCCATATTAATGTTCTAATCCTTCATTTCAAGTCATTTTTGCAAGATATAATTTCACAAAGAATATCAATGTGGAACCATAGTTCTATTTACACATTTAGTCACAAATCATGCTTTATTTTATGTAAATAATCCTCAAATTATTTTTAATAAGTCCCATATATTTTCAGAAGAACAGTCATATTTTTTCCACAATTTTTTGATCATCAAAACATTCAAAAAAAACATTTTTTTTGAATCTGCCGAAGCCAAGATTCGAACCCAGCACCACAGAGAACACAGCCGAAGGCACAGACCACTAGGCCACTTGCGCCAGCGGTATACAAAGAGGGCCAGAGAGTTATATGCTCTCGGTCGCTATTTTATATTATTTTTTAAAAAGAAATAAAAGTATGGTTCTACAGGGATTCGAATCGGCCACCACAGGGAACCCAACCGCACGCTCTGACCATATGGCCACTTGTGCTCAGCGATATGAAAGAGAACCAGAGAGTTAAATACTCTCGGTTCGGAACTGATTGGATTTTAAAAGAAACCGCACATAAAAGATGGTGTTCTCAAGAGTCGAACCAGTGACTTGTGAGAACCCAACCGCACGCTCTGACCACTTGAGCTACGTGCTCAGGTTGTCAAAGTACAATCCAAATTCTTTTTAATACAATTCTCTCTGTTATTAAAACAATTCGATATTCAACAAGTCCTCATTTCATTTTGTTTTTATAAAAATTACCGTATAATGTCCAGATTGACTAATATCCTCATAAATTATATCCAGTATGGAAAATATAATTTTTTCAACAATTAAAACATATTTTTCATACAATTAATTTGAATTGTGAACTATCACTACCACATTTCTTCTTTTTCGACATTTCTCAACAATTAGCGCCACTAATCTCTTTATTAGCAAACTACACATTCATTCTCTATTTTTAATCTTTTACCGCACATACAAATCTACAACTCAATTCATTTATTTCAACATAACACGACGATCCATTTAATCACATGAAGTAGCATTGTCAATCTACTAACTTTGTGTGTATAATTTGTGATGTAGATAATGAAACTTTCTTTAACAATCCATGGTTATAGTTAATTCACACAAAACTTAGATTTTTACTAATCAAATCACATACAATTGCACACCCACATTCCAATTAATTTATAGCTCAAATCTCCAATTAAATGTGTACTCTTATTAATCTTTTTCATGCATCATTTTTCCATTTCAATCTAGCATGTATTCCTATTTAGAAATATAGAAAATTTACCCACCTTATTGAAGAAAGTACAACTTGCAACCTCCTAGACGAATGTCCTTGCAACGAGAGTGCTCCTCCTCCTTGTACACGCGCACACGAGTCTCCAAGCACCCACACCGAGAGCTCCTATGGATGGAAAAACCGGCCTCTCTCCTTGATTGAATGCAAGCACAACTCTCTCACACACTCAATCTTTTAACTCACTAAAATAACTACTAGATAAAGTATTTTAGACTATAGATTTGTAGAAAGTAATGAGCACAAGAATAACTAGCCATGGAGGGGGAGTATTTATACTAAAAATCAAAGAGAATGGAGGGCTAGGATCAAGTAATTGGTTATAAGATGGAGGGCTAAGATGAAAGTAGGAGTTGCATTAACTACCCACAACCAAGTAACCACCAAGCATGATCTCCACTCAAATTTTTGGTTCCCCTCCCAAAAGAAGCAATCCGGCCATGCATGCTTTGTGCATATTGCACGTGTACGTGCAATGCACGTGCAAGCATTTGCCTCCAAAAATTTGTACATTAAATTTTGTATAAAAATAAATGGTCTTTAAATTGTATTCTACATGACAAGTTGTATAAAAATAGTTTATCGACTTTAGTTTTTGGGCCAAAATAATTATTTTAAAATAAAATAAATAAATTAAATTTTGGGCTTTAAGAAAAAGGCATTTTGTCAAATTGAAAGAAGGCATAATAGAAAAATAATTAAGGCACATATTAAATATCTATACTCATCATGATGAAAATATTTACCAAAAAATATTGCACGTGCACACTACGTGCAAAATAAAATAATTTTTTCATTCAATGAAAAATCAGGGCATTACAATGTTTCTCTATTAATTCTTCATCCCAACTAAATCATGATGTTTGTGGCTCCAAAATAAACCTGCACAAGGTTTGTTCCGCCCAATTCTTGTACAGATTTGGAGGATTTTGGTATACATACAGCATACTTAGTTGACAGTGAACCCATTTTGGTAAAAAAATCATGCTAAGATGTCAATCAGATGCATGAATTCAGCATCTTTGACAGTGAAAAGGAGAGAAATCAAGAGTAATTACCGAAGAGAGAGAGGGGGGGCCGACCAGCGGGGCGACGAGCGGTGGCGTAGGAGATAGAGAGAGAGCGGGGCGACGAGCGGTGGTTTTCGATCGCAAATTCACTGCGAAATAGAGAGAGGGAGGAGGGAAATCGAATTGGGCTGTCGAAGATGACGAATGGTCGGAGGCGAAGCACGAGAAATAGAGAGAGGGAGGAGGGAAAACGAAGGCGGCGAAAATTAGGTTTGTGAATTAGCGAGCGAAATGTTAGGGTTCGCGGGGATTTATCTCAGTTAATTCACCGGCGTTTGAAGTTACGAACGCCGGTGAATGTATCTATATATTCCCCGGCATTTTTTATTAAAACGCCGGTGAATAATACCATTCACCGGCGTTTATAAATAAAACGTCGGTGAATATCATGATTCCCCGGCATTTTATAGAGGCCGCTGGTGTATAACCATCCAATCTGACGCCCCATTCCTGGTCACTCCCTACCCCGGCGCGAATGGTAAAACGCCGGAGAATATACACCGGTAAATCGCACATGTTTTGTAGTGAGACTAAACAATAATTTATCAAAATTTTGGTGATTCTTTTTATTTTTCTTCAAATTTCGCAGTATTTTTTGTAAATTATTTTTTTGTGTTTGATTTGATTTTTAGGGTTTAGGGTTTAAAATTTTGGGTGATTGAAGCATGCGATTGTTATAGAATTGAGCGGAAATCAAGTCTTTTGAAACTTTATGCAATATGATTCGAAAAGTATTTCTCTTTTCATGTGTATTTATGTAATTCTGCTTTAATTTTATGTTAGTTACATTATTGTTTAAAATTAAATATTTGGGTGGAGTTTTTTACTCTATGTAAGTATAAATTTCAAGAATTGTGGCTCTATATGGTAAATGAAATTTGTATTACTTTTTGTAGGAAGTGAAAAATGATGGTTTTAGTTTTTGAATGGTACAAGGAAAATATTATCTTTTCTACATCTTTTGTTTTGTTTGAAAAATTTTTGTGAATTATATTATTGTATGTGTGTTTTATGGTTTGATCATTTTGTAGAGGCACAACTAAATAGTAATATAGAACAATTTGAAATAAATATTGAGGAACTTCGCAGACAATATGAGTCTTTGCAAGCAAGTTTTAGAATGGAGGAGCTAACAAGATTGCAAGTGATTTTTGAAAATATTTAATTTTTTGGTATTTCTAAATTTAGAGACCTAGGGTTTACCTATATTTAGTACTGGAATTGTAGGAAAGTTACACACATCGAGAATTTTTGGTTTCCTTTCAACTGAATAGAAAATATAGAATGATGTTGGATTGGAAACATGAATTGATAATCTATACATTTGTCATCTTTTGATATAGCTAATTATTAATTATTAATTATTGTTTCCTCCATGTGTTTCTGATGTTGATTATATTTGATTTGAGAGGTAATGCTTGATTTGAGAGGGAAGACCGATGAGAAGCACACAGTCAATCAGGAGATAACAGAGTACATCAAGGGTCTGAGAAGAGCCACAATCCAACTTCGGTAATTATTTGACTTTTTTTTCTTTCCTTCAAATTGAATAGAAATATAGAATTATGTTGGTTGGTTTGGAAGTGTGAATTTGTTAATTTGTAGATATGTCATTTTTTAATTATATTTTGATCGAATTAGTTAAGAGGCATCTCTAAATTTTTAAATTCCATATAATTTTATGATTCTCTTAAAAAAAAATTAGTCTGTGCAATTTGCACAGGGTAAGACTAGTAAAAGTATTAAAAGAAAACAATAAAGAAAAGGTATTATGCTAATAGGAGAGAGAATGTAGCCCCTCTCTTCTTTCTCCATTTTGAAATAGAGAAAGGAGAGTAAAAGTAGGAATTCACACATACCTTAACACGTGCACATACTCTGCCACCACCTCCGCTCAATTTTTGACCGTTCGATCGTCCACATGCGCGAAAACATGCATAATCGAGGCTCCCGATCGCGCCACGTTGCCACCCAATCACGCATGTCCAATTCACTCAGCGGGCGAGCACATCACGTGATCAACATCTCATGTCGTGCCATGTCACCACATCATCCTCACACCTTATTCCACACAGCGGGCGAGCACATGCTCGATGAGCGATCCAGATCGCGTCAGTTCGATAAATCAATAAAAATAATTTAAAATAATTTAAAATATGAAAATTAAATTAAAATTCCAAAAATTATTATTAAATACAGAAATTAATTAGAATTACTGAAAATTAATTAAATTTTTGGAATCTACACAACATATTATGCTAAACCACTTTTGTCTATAATTTTTCTCATTTTTCTTTAATAAAAAAAGGGCAAATGTAGGAGATAGTTCTCCACTCTTACTCCATCCAAATATGAATTGGAATCTTCATTATTATATAGATGTTATTAGATAATTTTTTCAAAAGAAATTTATTATTTTCTAATTTTAAAAAAATATGTTGTATTCAATTAGTTATACTACATATTATATTATATTATATTATATTATATAAGTTTGTGTAATATTGTACGAGGTTACAGTAGTTAAAGTGTACATAGTCACGAGTATCTAATAGACTTTCCCCCGCCAACCATTTGTAGTGCTGTTGGAAACAAACATGGATGACTTGGGGGGATTGGTTAAAAAAGAATAAACTTCTGGTCCCAAATGGCAGGTGCTGAAGCAACAAAGAAGATTAAAGAATTGTATGCAAATATCAGTACATCTACCTATGAAGCGGAGTCTGAGGAGGAATGTGGGACACCAACGGGGGAGTGATCGGCAAGCCGGAGTAGAGGATTTTGTTGACTCTTAGTTTGGTGTGCACAAAACGTGCTTACTCATACTATTAAGTTTGAATTTAGTGTGTCAGATTTTCAGGATCAAATAACATCAAAAAGAGATCCAAGAGAAATTCATAAATATACAAACAAGGAAAGTAATAAAGGAAGATTGCATATACAAGCAAAAGAAGAAGATATTCAAAAAGTGTTCTCAATTATTGGCTTCCAAGTAATCTATCAAGACTGGATTTTTAATAATATTTCGTGAGATATTTATTGTAAATGATTGATTAAAGATTGATTAGTTTATGGTAAGAAAACAAAGTGGATTCAAATTATACAGCCAAGACCGATCGACCGTACATAATGTCGGTCGACCGCGTCACAGTCGGCCGCAACCTGAGTTGCTTAAGATAGCGGTCGACCTTTCATCTCTCTACTTACGTCAGAGAGCTGAACGGTCGACCGCACGTTTTTTACGGTCGACCATAACCTGAGCTGTATAGTAGTTTGGAATGTATCGTTTCTATTTTTGATCGATACACTTCCTCTTCTATTTAATTGAACGAGTCCACTTTGTCTTCTTCACCTAATCACTTCTGAGAAAATTTCTGAACTAATCTTTCATTTAATCAATCCGAGTGTGAGCATTTATTTCGTTGCATTCTTCAGTCAAGATCATTAACGGTCTTGAGTTTTTTTTTCATTTCTTTTCCACTTCGGTGAAATTGACGAGACTTGGATTAGAAGTCATGTGGGTGTAATATGTCTCTCGGCGTGAATCCGAGAATCACTGTACAAGAATTTTGAGTATAGTGGAACGCTTGTGGCGGAGAATTGCTACAAGTAGGTGGTGTGGACGTAGACCTGGGGGTTGAACCACGTTATATCGCTGTGTCATTTGTGTTTGCTTTTCTTATCACTCTTACATTTATTTTATTTTATTGTTTTTTAAATCCACACGATCACCCTATTCACCCCCCTAGGGTGATTTACAGTGGTATCAAAGCGAGGTGTTTATAAAAAGCTTAAAAGTTTAAGCAAAAGGTCCAATGGCCGAAATCCCTCCTTCTCAAAACAAAAAAAAAAAATTGGCAATAAAGAAAAGGCATTGCTGTCGAATTCCCATTAACAATTGTCAATATCAGGTCAAAACAGGCAGCTTGAAGTTTCATATGCTGGTGATCTTTTTGTATGGATACTACGACCCTTGAGTCTTTGACCGGAATTATCTGGTTTATAGAATTATAGCTGATCATGAATTACTTTTGTGCCGTTTATTTTGATTTATGTGTCATATTTTAGATCATTTACCATGATTTAAGCGGTCGGAAAAGAGACAGTTTTTTATTATAACAAATTGGCAGCATATGTATACAGGACCGATCCTGAGATTTATAGAACTTTGTACGGAAAGAAAAAAATGGGACTTCTTTAAATATTCTAATACTAATTTTACTTTATTTTGATTTTGATATATATATATATATATATATATATATATATATATATATATATATATATATATAAAATACCGATTCAATTGGAAAATATAAGTAGGGTACATTCAATATTTTAAAAATTTTATATGAATTCATTTGAAAAATACCTTTCAAATATAAGTAGGGTACATTCAATATTTGAAAAATTTTATATGAATTCATTTGAAAAATACCTTTCAAATTTTATATCATTAGAGGCTCCAATATCTGGAATGACTTAAACAATAGATATATATAAAAAATAAAAAAAGAAGTGGTCCATACCAGGGTTTGAACCTGCACAAAGCCCATCAGATTCAAAGTCTATCCCCTTAGTCCCTCAAACAAATTGACTTTTGTGCTAAAATTAGACGAAAAAATCTATTAATAATATATGATGTCGAACGGGTCTCCTGACTAGTGGGCCCTGTAGGTCGTACAGGCTCAGGGCCGGTCACTTTTGTATAAGGATAAAACCCTTTCGGAAGAATTTATTTGTGGTATAACTGTGTCTTATGACTTAAGAAATACGCTAAACAATGTAAATTGTTAATATAGAGGCTCGTCATGTGAGTGCAACTACTCTATAAGTGTAACATCCTGGAATTCCAAATAATATTTTAGAAATTATAAATAAATTAAAATATTTTTTTGTGATTTAATGAATATTTTCTAAAATTTATTTTTTTGCACGTGCAAAATATGTGCAAATATTGTTCTTGGGAAACACAAAGTCAGAAAATCTATTTGAAAAATCTAAAATTTATTAGTATATATTATTTATAAATTTTCTGGATTTTTATGAATGAATTATGACATATTTATAAATACTAAAAAAATGAAGGACTTCTGTGCAAAATCGCTACTTGGAGTAAAAACTCCAGATTTCGGTTTTATGGGCTGTGCATATTGGTCGGCAAAATCTAGAGAGTGAGGAGATTTAATTTTATTTTATTTTAAATCAATATGATTAACAATTAATTGTAATGATTCATATATGTAAAGAAATAATTTTCTTGAGCAGTAATTTTGTAAACCTTGTGAAACCCTAAAAACTTAGATCCTGGCCTATATTAGGGGCAGCAGCCGCCCATCCTCTGTTGTGCACTCAAAATATATTTTCTCATTATTTTCTTGAAGTTTAAAGCTTGAATCTTGGATTTTTGCAAAGGAGAAGGAAGGGGCTTTTCTTTATTATTTCTTTTGTGCTTCAATTTAGTATTTTTTGAGATGAGTGATACTTCTTACTACTTGTTGTTGTATGATTATAAATTGTTCAAGTATAATGCATGATTAGAAGTTGCATGATTATAAGATATGATGAGTAAATATCAATTTTGATGTATGAATAACCACTTAATAACTTTCATGAAGGAATATAAATTTATGAGTAATTTTCATGATAAATATACAAAGATCTTCACTTTCTTATGCCATGCTTGAATAAATTATGTTTTGAATGAATTTTGAATGTATATGAGATTGTAGAGTTTTTATTTAATTTGGTATTAAACAAATTAGTGCTTGTATGAGAAATTATTGAATTTACGAATGTATGAACAGATTGCAATGGGAATAGTAAATATATGCACATGGATGAATAAAGAACCTTTAAGTTGCTGCTATTTTTTTGTATTCCCTGTTTTGGGATTAAAAATGAAGAATTATTATTGTTTTGGATTGGGATTGAACAAGAATTATAAGAATTTGATGTTAGTTGAGTAAATTACAATATGTTTGACCAATGGATGTTTATTTCGAGATAAATCTCAGTTTCAAATATGATTAAGTTTTATATTCTGTATAAAAAGAGATCTTGATTGTGTTTGGTGGTTTTCAAGTATTTATACGAAAATTTTCTTTAAACATCTTCTTATTCGAGTTATAATTTCAAGATTTGGGATTTTTGTGAAATTCATGAGGGTTTGACTTGATATATGAACTTTGTTGCTTTTGCACAAGATGCACTTGCTTTATCTCAGGTTTTGATCGTTTGGAATTGTGTATTCGAAGTTTTTAACATATATCAGTTTTAAAAAATTTGCGAAATTCAATGGTTGTTGCAGACTGCGTGCCAGTCGACTGCAGTGTACCTGCCGGTCGACTGCAGTGCATTTGAATGCATAGTTGCGGTCGACTGTCATGTTTGGCTGATGCCACTTTCCCACTAGCAGTCGACTGTAGTATTTCTACTGTGACTACCAGTCGACTGCAATGTTTTTAGTCATTGTTTTTTTTTTTCTTGAGCGCTGTCAGTCGATCGCCATATTTTACATAGTATACGACAATCGACTGTCAAGTTTATTTTTTGTACACTGTTTGCTGAGTTTTTTTGTTCTTCGAACGATGGTTTATTTGAGTTTGCAAAGTTAATTTCTCTGATTCTTAGCAATAATTGAATTCAGGTTTCATCACTTTCAGAGAGTATGTATTCGGAGATTTTATCAAGTATTTAATTATAATTCTTATGGTTTCGAAAAGTGAACGTCTCGCAATTTCCAAAAGCATTATATTGAATTTATTATGCGCTGTTTTGATAGTGTAAATCTCAGTTTTGTTCATACATAGTTTCAGTTTGATAAATTATATAGTTGAGCTTGCGAATTATTTGGATTTATTAACTATTGGCTTTGAGGGAAACTTCGTTATGAGTTGGATTAATTGGATTTATGAGATATCAAGAAATGTTGAGATGATGTTTATGTTTTGAGACTCTAGAGGTTGAGTGGGACCATAATATGTCGGTGGTTGAGACCTTGTGGATATTTGGGCCAGTGGGGCCTTACTGAATTAGTTAAATTATATCTGGTAGGGTACACCAACTCTAGGGGGAATTATAACTTAATTAACAATAATAATCAACCTAAGGACAAGCACTAGTTGGAGTTGTGATGAAATGAGAGCAAACATGGGTAGGGGGGCCTCATGTGATTAGCGGTGTTAGATAATCTCCAGAATTATCAAGGTGTGAGTAAAATAGTCTTCGAAATTACCTGCGGTGTGGGATTGATCTCCAAAATTATCGGGATCAAGGCGACGCTTATGGGATTTTCGTGTGATGAGGTGTCATTGCTTGCAGTGTAGGGTATTCTCGAAGATTCCCAGGTGTGAATGAAATAGTCTCCGGAGTTATCTGTGGATAGAGATTGACCTTAGGAATTATCGGGGCACTAGCTAGATACTCACAGAATAATCTAAATCTTAAAGTAATCACTGTAGTAGGATTAGTTGCATAACGTGGGATTGAACCCAATAAAAAGTGGAGAACGATAACGGCTTGCACCGGACTTATGTAGAGTGGGATGCATAGATTCCAACAAGTATGCATTAGAAATCATCATAAGCATTTGTGTTTCTTAACTTGTATTATGCTTGCTTGTTTTTTGTTCTTCTTACACTTGACACTTGGCCTAGTCTCACTTGATAATTTATGCTTCATTTATTGTTATTTCATGTTCCATCTGTTATTACTGTGTTAATATGTTTCACTTGTTGACTTATGATTTTATTCTTTATGTTTCATTTAAGTTTGTACTTCCTTTGAATATCACTCACACCGTTATGACTGACCCATGTAGTTTGGGGGTTAGGGTTATCTCTAGCCTCATGTTTTACAGGTAGGTACCATTAGCATGAAGTTGGGAGCATGTGGTATATTAGTAAATGTTTATGCATATCGTGTAAAAGGATTGACTGTAAAGAGAAAAATTGTATTTGTGGTGCTATATTGTAAAAAGAATTGTGATCCAAGGCGTTTTAATTTCACTGTGCTTTGTAAAAGAGTTGATGTAATAAAAAGTTTTGAATTTTCCTATATTTGGATGGTATGTTTATGATAACAATTGAGGTTGATTCTGAAATTTGTGCTACGTATTTCTAATTTTATTTATTGAAAATTCGGGGCGCTACAGAGTTGGTATCAGAGCAAGCTTCAATAGTAATGTTAAACATGGTAAAGGGAATGAACCTAGGTTTGGACACTAGAGTGTGGGTACCTAGGTGTGGACATTAGAGTGTGAGTATTAAAACATGAAACTAAAACAAATGAAATGGTTTGAGTATGATTATATTTCTGCAATGGGCAGTTAGTATGAGTGTGATTTATGTTATGGTGCTCTAACTTTCCACGTGTTTTGAAGTATTCAGTGAAATGGCAGGACCCAAGATCAGGAATGGTGGGAATGGTGATGAGGCTGAAGGTTCCCACGGGGCCGGACTTGATCTGGAAACGGAGATTGCCAGGGTGTATCAGACTCTGAATTCATTCATGGCAGCAAATGCGACTCGAAATCAAGGAGCAGGCCCTGTACCTATTAATGCTGACCCAATCAAGCAAGTAGAGTCTTTCAAGCGGATGATGCCGCCAGTCTTTGAAGGGCAAGCAAATCCCAATGAGACTGATGACTGGATCAGGCAGATGGAGATGGTCTTTGAGGTTTTGGAAACCCCTGAGGCCAACGAGGTGAAATTGGCTACAATGCAGTTGGAAAAGGACGCCGGTGTTTGGTGGCAGTCAGTGAAGAGGACTTTTGGTAATGAGAAAGTGACTTGGGAAGCTTTTCTTGGAGAGTTCAGGGATCACTACTTCCCCTTGGACATTCAGGAGAAGAATGCAATGGAGTTTCTGAACCTGCAGTAGGGTAATATGACTGTGCATGAGTATGGGACAAAGTTCACGCAGCTGTCAAGGTATGCACCGGAGCTGGTTGTTGATGAAACAAAGAAGGCAAGAAAAATTGAGCAAGGCTTGAGGCCGAATCTAAGGTCCCGAATGATACCTTTGGGGATCAGAAGGTTCGAAAAACTTGTCAGGAGAGAAGAAATGACTGAGGAGGATATGGATCAGTTCCAGAAGAAGTAGGAAACCTGGAACATGAACAAAAGGCCAGCAGTGGTAAATCAGAGCGGGAAAAGGTTCCCGAAGAAGAAGGGTAGATTTGGTGGGCCCGACCATAAGGCAGTGGCAATTCAAGGTGTGATTTGTTATAATTGTGGAGAAGCATGCCACTATAGGTCAGCATGTCGAAAACCAATAAAGGAGCAGACTTGTTATCAATGTGGACAAGAAGGTCATACCAAGCTGTTATGCCCGCAGCTTAAGAACGGTGGTGTGAATGGGGGAAAATTTCAGAGGCAGGGGCGAGTGTTCGCATTGACTGAGAAGGATGCGAGTAACTCAGAAGATGTGATCCAGGGTATGCAAGAGTTTTAAATATATTTATTTGATGTATTGAATAAGACTTCGTTTAAGAATAAAATGATGTTTTGAGTATCATTCTTTATGTAACAGGATATGTTTTGATTAATGGAATAAAAGCAAAGGTTTTATTTAATACTGGTTTTTTGCATACATTTGTGTCGCCCAATTTTGCTAAAGTTTTATGTGTGAACCTAAGATTTTTTTCAGGAAGAGTCTTGTCAGTGGCAACACCATTAGGAAAGGAATTGATTGCTGTCGGTATTATAAGGGTTGTGATATCGAGATTGGTTAGAGGCTTTTCGGAATCAATCTCATTGAACTGCAAGTTTTGGATGTAGATGTAATTGTGGGCATTGATTGGATGGCAATATATCGAATTTTTTCCCAAAATGACCCTTTTTTAAAAAGTTTTTCCCTAACTGCCCTATTTTTTATTTTTGTTCCCTAAACGACCCACTCGCTTTTTCAAAAAGCGCACTTGGTTATTTTGGTAAATATTTTCGAAAGTGGGCCAGCTTAGTAAATACTTTTAGAAAGTGGGTTAGTTTGGTAAATAATTTCAGGAAGTGGGTCATTTTGGTAACAAGTTCTTTCTATATCACATTGTCACTTTATCTTCTTTAGACCACTATATATGAAATCGTTTGTCAGGACTTTCTATATCACATTGTTACTTCATCTTCTTTGGTCATGATTTTATAAATTTAGCAACTGTTTAGTAGTAGCAGGGGATATACATAACTTGACATTATTTCAGTATATACAGAATTGGTGTGTTTTAAGTTGTCGAGAATGAGCCCATAGATACTCTCAATTTCCGGTATACACATAATTGGTTTTTGACCTATGAATCATATGTGCTGAGTTCTTGCGCCAAAAGTCTCACACTCGCTTTCGGAAAAAACCGAGGGTGGTTAAAAGGGTCCATGATTTTTTTTTGTATTTCACATTGACGGAAATGACCAAGTTACTCCTTCCTTCATATAACCAGATTATCACCTTAGGGGTAAAAGGGTCATGCGGTAGGGAGGGACGGAAGAAGTTCATCCGTCTCTCACTTTCACAATTTTTTTTTAATTATAAACTAATATATTTAATATATATTATTTATATTTAAAATATTAAATCCACCGAGAGACAGAAGATCTTCATACATAAAGTTATTTATATTTATAAAGTTAGCAACAGTTTAGCAGTAGTCGAGGATATACATAACTTGACATTATTTCAGTATACACATAATTAGTGTGTTTTAAGTTGTCGAGAATGAGCCCATAGATACTCCCAATCAATCTTAGCTTTTGGCCTATCAATCATATGCGTTGGGTTCTTGCGCCAAAAATTCTTATATTAAAAGGGTGGTTGTAACTTCGTTCATGGTTGCTGTTATACATAATGGTAGACCACAAAAGCCTAACGTGGTAATTGATGAGACATTGTTTTCTAGTTCTGAATATTGTCAGCAGACTAAGGTTTGCTCATAATATATTGTTTTGTATTTCTTGCACTTGTTTTGAAAGCCCGAGTTTATTTTTTCCTAACAAAGAAGAAATTTTCTCTCTTGATCACTTTTCTTTCGTTTGTTTATATTGTTGTTTATGAATTGTTCATTCTGTTTATGATTTGTCCATTGATTTATTGGTAGGAGCATCAACATATGCCAATTCAGTATTTGGATGGATAAATGTTAAGATTGTTGTCGAGACTCATATCTGTTAACCATTGGATCTGATTTCTAAGATCGTAACCTAATGGTGAACTATTTTGGTTGATAGGTGTACTGATGAAAAAGAGATGATATTTTAACCACCCTCGCTTTTTCAGAAAGCGAGTGTGAGACATTTGGCGCAAGAACTCAGCGCATATGATTGATAGGTCAAAAGCCAATTATGTGTATACCGGAAATTGAGAGTATCTATGGGCTCATTCTCGAAAACTTAAAACACACCAATTATGTATATACTGAAATAATGTCAAGTTATGTATATCCCCTGCTACTGCTAAACAGTTGCTAAATTTATAAAATCATGACCAAAGAAGATGAAGTGACAATGTAATATAGAAAGTCCTGACAAACGATTTCATATATAGTGGTCTAAAGAAGATCAAGTGACAATGTGATATAGAAAGAACTTGTTACCACAATAGCCCACTTTCTGAAATTATTTACCAAACTAATCCACTTTTTAAAAGTATTTACCAAACTGACCCACTTTCGACAATATTTATCAAAATAACCAAGCGTGATTTTTGAAAAAACGAGTTTGGTTAAAAATAACTCGCTTTTTCAAAAAGCGAGTCTAACATTTCGAAAATTAAAAGTTCCAGACTTGCTTTTTGAAAAAGCGAGTTATTTTTAACCAAACTCGTTTTTTCAAAAAGCGAGTGGGTCGTTTAGGGAACAAAAATAAAAAATAGGGCAGTTTGGAAAAAAATTTCAAAAAAAGGGTCATTTTGGGAAAAAAAATCCAATATATCATGCTAAAATTGAATGCATGAACAAGAAAGTTATAGTGAAGGCACCGAGAGGACCCGCAGTGACTTTTCACGGGAAGAAGGGGAACTCAAAGATGGTTGCAGTTATATCGAAGTTGTTAATTCCAGAAGAGGTCAAGGAGATTCCAGTGGTCAGAGATTTTCCTACTGTGTTCTTGGAAGATCTATCGGGGTTACCTCTGCAGAGAGATGTTGAGTTCTGCATTAATGTTCAGCCAGGAAGTGCTCCTATATCTAAGGCTCCGTACAGGATGGCACCTGTAGAGCATGATGAAGTTAAGAAGCAAGTTGAGGAATTATTAAGTAAGGGTTTCATTAGGTCAAGTGCTTCACTATGGGTTGCACCAGTGTTACTAGTGAAGAAGAAGGATGGTTCAATGAGGATGTGTATTGACTATTGGACATTGAACAAGGTAACTATTCAGAACAAGTATCCGCTTCCATGGATTGATGATCTGTTTGACAGGCTTCAGGGAGCAGCAGTATTTTTGAAGAATGATCTTCGATCGGGGTATCATCAGGTTCGAGTTATGAAGGAAGATGTGAGTAAAACAACTTTCAGAACTTGGCATGGGCTTTATGTGTTTTTTGTGATGCCATTTGGGGTCACGAACGCGCCGGCAGTGTTTATGAATATGATGAATTGAATTTTGCGGCCGTTTATTGATTCCTTTATGGTGGTATTCATTGATGATATTTTGGTTTATTCGAAGTCGGAGGATGAGCATGCTGAGCACTTAGCAGAGGTGTTGAAGAAGTTGTAGGAACATGACTTGTATGTCAAACTGTCTAAGTGTGAATTTTGGAAGTCGGAGGTGGCTTTCCTTGGTCATATCCTTTCTAAGGAGGGAGTGGCTACTGATCCTCAGAAGGTTGAGGCAGTGAAGAGTTGGCCTAGACCGACGACTGTGAAGGAGGTTAGAAATTTCTTGGATTTGGCTGGTTACTATAGGCGATTCATTCAAGGCTATGCACCGATTGCAGTTCCAATGACAGGTTTGACTCGGAAGGATGTGAGTTATACTTGGACTAATAAGTGTGAGGCGAGTTCTGGAATTGAAAGAGAAGTTGACGACAACACCTATTCTAGCTTTGCCACAAGCTAGGAAGCAGTATGATGTCTACAGTGATGCGTCGCTCAGAGGTTTGGGTTGCGTCTTGATGCAAGAGGAGAATGTTATTGCTTATGGTTCGAGACAATTGCGTTCTCATGAGAAGAATTATCCGACGCACGACTTGAAGCTTGCGGCTATCTTCTTTGCCTTGAAGCAGTGGAGGAATTATGTATATGGAGAGAAGGTCAGCATGTATACTGACCACAAAAGCTTGAAGTATATTTATCAGCAGAGGGATCCGAATCTTCGACAGAGAAGATGGTTGGAGGTGTTGGAAGACATTCATCCTGAGATCAAGTATCATCCGGGTAAGGCGAATGTAATGGCTGATGGGCTTAGTCGGAAGAGTAGCCTGTCATGTTTGATCATGGCTCAGAGGGAGTTGGCGGCAGGGATGGATCAGGCAGGTATCGAGGTTGTTCTACAAGGATTGGGAGCTTCGTTGGCATAGTTGAGACTTCAGCCTACTTTAAAGGAACAGATTATGCAGGGCCAGAAGTCAGATTCGGCAATTCAGAGGATGTTGCAGCAGTTTTCCGATGGCAAGTTGTCAGAGTTCCGTGTCCAAGATGGGATTCTATGGATGGGTGAGTGGTTGTGTGTGCTGGATAATGCAGATTTAAGGGAGAGTATCTTGCAGGAAGCACACAGTACTTTTTATCGGTACATCCTGGAGGTACAAAGATGTACAAGGACATCAAGTAGCACTTTTGGTGGCTGAGAATGAAGAAAGTTGTGGCAGACTTCGTGGCGAGGTGTTTGACTTGTCAGCAAGTCAGGGCAGAAATCAAGAAGCCTGGGGCTTACTGCAGCTGTTGCCTATACCGGAATGGAAGTGGGAAAATATTATTATGGATTTCATCACTGGTTTTCTTAGGAGTCCGAAGGGCAATAACTCGATTTGGGTCATTGTGGATCGTTTGACCAAATCAGCTCACTTCTTGTCTATGATGATTATGTGGTCCTTGGAGAAGCTATCAGAGTTGTACATTGATGAGATTTTAAGACTTCATGGGGTTCCCGTGTCTATTGTCTCCGACAGGGATGCAAGGTTCACTTTGAGGTTCTGGAAGAGCTTGTAGGCAGTTTTGAGTGCCAGAACTGACTTCATTCCTGCTTTCCTTCCGCAGTCAGATGGTCAAACAGAGAGGGTGAATCGGGCATTAGAGGATATGCTGAGGTCATGTGTCATGGATTTTGGTGGCAGTTAGGAGAGGTACTTGGCATGGGTTGAGTTTGCTTACAAAAAAAGTTACCATGCAAGTATCGGTATGGCATCTTATGAAGCATTGTACAGGAGGAAGTGCAGAACGCCCGTTTGTTGGTATGAAGTCGGAGAGAGGCAGATGTTTGGGCTAGAGATTATGCAGCAAACGTCGGAAAAGATCGAACTAATTCGGAGGAGGTTGGTCGAAGCTCAGAGTTGGCAGAAGAGTTATGCAGATACTCGGCGTAGGAATTTGGAGTTTGAGGTTGGAGATGCAGTGTTTCTCAAGGTGTCTCCGACGAAAGGGGTGATCATATTTAGGAAAGGTGGCAAGTTGGCACCAAGGTACATTGGGATATACAGGATTTTTGAGACGGATTGGTAAGATGGCATATAAGTTGGAGTTGCCCGAAGAATTAGCACAACTACATGATGTGTTCCATGTGTCAATGCTAAGGAAGTATGTGCCAGATCAGAGTCACCAGTTGATGGAAGTGCCCGAGGGATTGTAGTTGAACTTGAGTTACAAGGAACAACCAGTGGAGATTGTTGACCGTCGAGAGAAGGTGTTGAGAAATAAAGTTATGCCCATGGTTAAGGTATTGTGGAGGAACCAGTTGTTCGAGGAAGCCACTTGGGAACCGGAGGATCGCATGAAGAAAGATTTTCCTGAACTTGTTATGTAATTTTCTTCTTTTGCTTGTAATTGATTGTCCCAACTAGCGGTAGTTCTGAGGACAGAACTATTATAAGGAGGGAGTAATGTAACATCCTTGAATTTTAAATAATATTTCAGAAATTATAAATAAATTAACATGAATTTTTGTGATTTAATAAATATTTTCTGAAATTTATCTTTTTGCACGTGCAAATATTTTTCTTGAGAAACACAAAGTCAGAAAATCTACTTGGAAAATCTAACTTTTATTAGTATATATTTTTTATAAATTTTCTGGATTTTTCTAAATGAATTATGACATATTTGTAAATACTCAAAAATGAAGCACTTTGTGCAAAATTGCCACTTGGAGTAAAAACTCCATATTTTGGTTTTCTGGGCTGTGTATATTGGCATGCCAAATCTGGAGAGTGAAGAGATTTAATTTAATTTTATTTTAAATCAATAAGATTAACAAATAATTGGAAGGATCCATATATATAAAGAAATAATTTTCTTGAGGAGTAATTTTGTAAACGTTGTGAAACCCAAAAAACTTAGACCCAGACCTATATTAGGGGCAGCACCCGCCCATCCCCTATTGTGCACTCAAAATATATTTTTTCATTATTTTCTTGGAGTTTACAGCTTGGATCTTGGATTTTTTGCAAAGGAGAAGGAATGAGCTTTTCTTTATTATTTCTTTTGTACTTCAATTTAGTATTCTTTGAGGTGAGTAATACTTCTTACTACTTGTTGATGTATGATTATAAATTGTTCAAGTATAATGCATGATTAGAAGTTGTATGATTATAAGATATGATGAGTAAATGCCGATTTTGATGTATGAATAACCACTTAATAACTTTCATAAAGAAATATAAATTTATGAGTAATTTCCATGATAAATATACAAAGATCTTCACTTTCTTATGCCATGCATGAATAAATCATGTTTTGAATGGATCTTGAATATATATGAGATTGTAGAGTTGTTATTTAATTTGTTATTGAACAAATTAGTGCTTGTATGAGAAATTATTGAATTTGCGAGTATATGAATAGATTGCAATGGGAATAGCAGCATCATATATGCACATGGATGAATAAAGAACCTTTAAGTTGCTGTTTTGCTTTTGTATTCGCAGTTTTGGGATTAAAAATGAAGAATTATTATTATTTTGGATTGGGATTGAACAAGAAGTAGAAGAACTTGATGTTTAGTTGATTAAATTACAATATGTTGACCAATGAATGTTTATTTCGAGATAAATCTCAGTTTCAAATATGATTAAGTTTTATATTCTGTATAAGAAGAGATCTTGACTGCATTTTTTGGTTTTCAAGTATTTATACAAAAAGTTTCTTTAAACATCTTCTTATTCGAGTTATAATTTCAAGATTTGGGATTTTTGTGAAATTCATGAAGGTTTGACTTGATATATGAACTGTGTTGTTTTTGCAGAAGATGCACTTGCTTTATCTCAGGTTTTGATCATTTGGAATTGTGTATTCGAAGTTTTAACATATATCAGTTTTGAGAAATCTGCGAAATTCAATGGCTATTGTAGACTGCGTGCCAGTCAACTGCGCAATTGACTGCAGTGTACCTTTCGGTCGAATGCTGTGCATTTGAATGCATAGTTACAGTCGACTGTCATGTTTGGCTGACGCCACTTTCCCAGAAGCAGTCGACTGTAGTATTTCTATTGTGAATGCCAGTCGACTGCAATGTTTTTAGTTTTTTTTTTTTTCTTGAGCGCTGTTAGTCGATCGCCATATTTTACATTGTATATGGCAGTCGACTGTCAAGTTGATTTTTTGTACACTGTTTGCTGAGTTTTGTTGTTCTTCGAACGATGGTTTATTTGAGTTTGCAAAGTTAATTTCTCTGATTCTTAGAAATAATTGAATTCAGTTTTCTTCACTTTCAGAGAGTATGTATTCTCAGATTTTATCAGGTATTTAATTCTAATTTTTGTGGTTTCGAAAAGTGAACATCTCGCAATTTCCAAAAGTATTATATTGAATTTATTCTACGCTGTTTTGAGAGTGTAAATCTCAGTTTTGTTCATACTTAGTTTCAGTTTAATAAATTATACAATTGAGCTTAGGAAGTATTTGGATTTATTAACTATTGGCTTTGAGGGAAACCTCATTATGAGTTGGATTAATTGGATTTATGAGATATCAAGAAATGTTGAGATGTTGTTTGAGCTTTAAGACTCTAGAGGTTGAGTGAGACCCTAATATGTCGGTGGTTGAGACCTTGTGGATATTTTGGAAAGTGAGGCCTTGTTGTTGAATTAGTTGAATTATATCTGGTAGGGTACACCAACTCTAGGAGGAATTGTGACTTAATTAACAATAATAATCAACCTAAGGATAGGCACTAATTGGAGTTGTGATGAAATGAGAGCAAACATGGGTAGGGCGGCCGCATGTGATCTGCGGTGTGAGATAATCTCTGAAATTATCGAGGTGTGAGTGAAATAGTCTCCGGAATTACCTGCGGTGTGGGATTGATATCTGAAATTATCGGGATCGAGGTGACCCTCTTGGGATATTCGTGTGATGAGGCACCATTGCTTGCGGTGTAGGGTTTTCTCGAAGATTTCCAGGTGTGAGTGAAATAGTATCCGAAATTATCTGTAGATAGAGATTGACCTCAGAAATTATCGAGGCATGGGCTAGATTCTCACAGAATAATCTAAATCTTAAAGTAATCACTGTAGTAAGATTAGTTGCATAACGTGGGATTGAACCCTATAAAAAGTGGAGAACGATAAGGGCTTGTACCGGACCTATGTAGATTGGGATGCAAAGATTCCGACAATTATGCATTAGAATTCATCATAAGCATTTGAGTTTCTTAACTTGTATTATGCATGCTTGTTTTCTGTTTTTCTTGCACTTGACATTTAGCCTAGTCTCACTTGATGAATTATGCTTTTCATTTATTGTTATTTCATGTTCCATATGTTATTACTGTGTTAATATATGTTTCACTTGTTGACTTATGATTTTATTCTTTATGTTTCATTTATGTTTATACTTACTTTGAATATCACTCATACCGTTATGGATAACACCTGTCGTTTGGGGGTTTGGGTTATCTCTATCCTCATGTTTTACAGGTAGGTACCATTAGCATGGAGTTGGGAGCATGTAGTAGATTAGTAAATGTTTATGCATATTTTGTAAAAGGATTTATTGTAAAGAGAAAAATTGTATTTGTGGTGATGTGTTGTAAAAAGAATTGTAATCCAATGTGTTTTAATTCCGCTGTGTTTTGTAAAATAGTTGATGTAATAAAAAGTTTTGAATTTTCCTATATTTGGATGCTATGTTTATGATTACAATTGATGATGTTTCTGGAATTTGTGCCACATATTTCTAATTTTATTTATTGAAAATTCGGGGCACTACAATAAGATAATTTTTAATAAATTTAGGCTAATGCTGTATGCCTAGGGTTTTCATTTGGGTCGATCGGGCCAGGTCGGGTCGGACCCGCGCAGGTTGAAGCCAACTTGGGCGGGTTCGGGTTGGGTCGGGGTGTCAACCGGGCCGGGCCGGGTTCGAAATTGGAAATGTAGACACAGTCGACCCGCAAACCCATTAGGGTCGAACCCGTTTCGGGTCGGGCCGGGTCGGGGGTTGACCCGTTTATTTTTATTTTTATTTTTATTTTTATTTTTATTTTTACAATTTCACTTAAAGAAAAAAATAATAATAAAACATGTATAACTGTATAAAAGTGAAAAAAATGCATATATTATTGATTATTCATTTCAACTACTATGATTTTTTTACAAGTTTTTTTCCATTATATTTATAAATACAAGTTCCCCCCCCCCCCCCCCCCCCTTCTCTTTTAACCTAAATAAATAAATAAATAAATAAATAAAAATTGTACAACAAAGATAAAAGATTAAGAATTAAATAAATTTGTATATATTTATTCATTCCTCTTCTATGAAAATTTTACAATTTTTTTACATACAAAAATACTGTTAAATAAATATACAAGTTCCTTCAATTACATGTTTGAGAGGATAATCTAGAGTTCGAGATAGCCTAAAGTTAGATTAAAGAGAGGGCATTGGACTACTGTCGTGCATCTCTACTTAACCTAAACCTAGGATCTCATCGCCCTAAATTCCCTAATCTTGTTGTTGGACTTCAGGGGAGTTGCTTCCACTTGTTGATGTAGATGCCGCTTTTCCTTGAGTCCAGTCTTCAGCTTTCATCCAATCTTCAGTGCACACGAGCATCTCCAACGAATCCAGCTTCAAGCGATTCCTGTAATCTGTTAGAACTCTGCCGCTTGAAGAAAAAGAACTTTCGGAAGCAACTGTGGAGACAAGAGGAGTTAGTAGATCTCTATCTATATGTGAAAGAATAGGAAAAAGATTTTCATGTTCTTTCTACCATTGTAGCACTTCAATCTTAGTCCTAGAACTCTCACTATCTTATTGATTATACGAATTTAATTCATTATGTGCATTAGCCCTAGGTTTTTTTGATTGAATACGAGCAAGTAAATTAAAAGTGGTATTTTCTAATGTACTCTTACCTTTACCTCTAGAAGTAGAAGAAGAAGAAGTAACTATACTAGTTGTACTACTAGATGCAAAAGATCTATCATAATAATCATACAAGTTATTCAATGGTCGATTCAAAGCTAGCTAAAACTTTATCAGAATCAATTTCAGATTCATCTCCAAGTAAAGTAAAATACATTTCAATCAAACTCCTCGTACCGGCTAATTTGATACGAGGATCCATAACTGTAGTAATACAATACAACATGTGAAGGGGATTAAAATACTTCAAAATTTTTGTATAAGCGGGAACAACAATATGGCAAATGTATTCGTCCGAAATTATTTCTTGAAAAGTTTGCATCATAGTAATGATTGAAATAAAAATACTACTAGAAGTAGAATCATAAGATGTATAAAACTTCAAAGTTGCGGTTTTAAAATGTTCCGAAAATCGTAATAAAGATTTAGCAAAATACCATAATTGGGAAGTTATTTGAAAATTTTTCATATTTTTTGCAAGACAAAAATCGTTTATAATATCTTTGTATTGAGTAACAAAATGTAGTATATCGAAAATAGAGTTCTATCGGTGTTTAACATATGTAGAAAATTTTCTAAAATATATTCCCCTAGCTTTACACCATACTTTAAAATTTTGAAGCATATGACCACTCAAAGCAATAAAATGTACACATTTCTAATTACAATTATATATGAATCGGCTACTTTCAATGCATCTTGTACACATAAATTTAAAATATGATACGATCATCTAACATGAAAAATTTTCTTACATGGAAGAGCTAATTGTGTTTCTAATGTACTAATTGAAGCATTGTTGTTAGATGCATTATCAAAACTAATAGTAAATTTTTATCACGAATATAATATAAATCACAAACTTCTAAAATACGTGTTGCAATAACTAGTCCACTATGGAGATACGGCAAAGCCGCAAGTGGGATGATTCTCTTTTGAATCATCCAATCACTATCTATCCAATGACAAGTTAAATCCATCATCAGAATATTACAACCTTTCCAATAATCGGAAGTTAACGATACTCAATAAGTTAAAGAATACAAGAGTGCAATTAAAGCGTCTCTCATTTCGTTGTAAAGTTTAAAACAATCGGACTTTAGTGTGTTTCTAGAAATTCTTCTAAAATGTGGATTTAGTGCATTTTGGTTGAAAGACTCTACATTCCTACTATCGGAATAGGAAAAAGGTAGCTCATCCTTAATAACTAATCGGGTCATTTCTCGACGAACAAGTTCGAGATCATAGGGTTGACTATCTATTTGTCCGGTCCTAAGGTTAATTTTTTGTTGGCCTTGTTGGTCTTATACTAAATCTTTGTGTACATTTAAAACATGTCATTTAATTGTACTTGTTCCCTCACCCTTCTTCCATTTGTAACTCTTGTCACAATGTTTACAAATCTTATGTCTTACACCCGGATTATTATCATCGGGGATATAGTCATAAAATCTGAGTCAATCACTTGTCACTCCCCTAGTTTTTCTACTACTAGTGGGTTTGGTTTATTGTGTTTGTGTGTCAATATCATGCATTTTTTCTTCTATTTCGTGTGTAGGGATATTATGAGTTCCTACCATAAGATTATGTGTAAATTCAGGTTAAATTTTTGGGACTATTGGAGGCCGACGTGAAGTACCGGTGGAATCTTGTCCACTTTGGCTGCAGCCGCTACCTTGTGATCTAGACATGGTAATAGTGTATGTCAAAAAAAAGATTCTAGTATTTTACTAGTGTATGTGAAATAATAGAAAACAATCTAGGAGGTATATGTTAAAAAATAAAATCGAAAAAAATGGAAGGGTTGAGAGAGAGAAAAGCGAAAAACTAACAAACAAGTATGATACAAAAAATTAGAACTACAACAAAATTCAAGACAATAGGAAGGTTGTGAAATTTTGATGCCGTACTTCGTGGATAATCGAATATACAAATGAGATAGAAAATAAAATTAGAGAGTAGTTGGTAATTCGGTAGTCGTTGAAACTTGAAAGAGAGAGAGAGCTTCTTTGTTTGAGGAGTCGAAATAGACGTAGTTGAGAGTTGAATCAACACAATTTGATACGATCGAAAAATTTTACTTCTTTTTTGAAAAAACTTGATTGAAATGAGATTGAATTAAGTTGTAGTAGTAAAGAGAGTAAGAGAGTAAAGTGTGGAAATTTTTAGATTGAATTAAGGGGGTATTTATAGGGAAAAATAAAAAAAATCAAAAAAATAAAAGAAAAAACTTTTTAAAAAACCACTGCCAACCAACGGTCTGCTGCTGCCGACCGTTCGACCCGCAGGTCGAACGTTTGACCCGCGCGGGTCAAACGGGTCCAAACCCGCGGGTTGGCGGGCGGGTTTGACATGGTCCATGGGTCGAGCAGGCTGGGTTGAGCGGGTTGGGTTCGCGAATTTTACGATTCGGATAGCCCCGCGGGTTCAACCCGGATCCGAACCGCATAGTAGCGGGCCGGATTCGTGTGCGCGGGTCACGGACGGGTCGCGGGTCAACCCGGCCCGTTTTCCATCTCTATGTATGCCCAAACTTTAATCCATAAACACACTGGAGCACAATCTTACAAAGTAGAGTGCATGGCGTTCTATAATACATAGGTAGATGAAGGTTATGTCACATTAGTTTAGTGTAAAAGTAAATTTTGTATAAAAAATTGTACACATAATTAGCATTATTTATTTACATGTGCGATGCATGTCTTAATAAATATATATTTTTTGAAAGGAAAAATTTTAACTTAGTCTGGCCTCGAACTTAAGACTTCTTTTATATTAATTATATACGCATGATATACGTAAGTTGGTATATTTACAAACCAAAATTCCAAATCTCCCATTATAATATTAAAATTTTTGACATTTTATCTTTTTTCCTTCCATATGTCAATGACAGTTATATCATTGCTTATGTAAACACTAGGTTGTCCCAAATACAAATGGAATTTTTTGTCGTACTGACCCACTTTTTGAAAATATTTGGGTGTCTGACCCACTTCCAAAAATAATTAGCGATCTGATCTAATTTTGGACACGTCAGCATAAACCGTTATTGAAAATAACGGCATAGGTTATTTACGTGCCGTTATTTCCAATAACGGCATCTATTTTACATTTTTTTTACCATGTCGTTATTTGAAATAATGGCATCAGTATATTTCTTTTACAAGTGTGAATCTTCTAACTTTAAAAAAATTCTAAGTGTGAAAAAAATTATAAATAATGCTGTTATGCCCAATAACGGCATTTGAATGACTGATGTCATTATTGAAGATAACGGCATCAATTATATATAAATGAACTGTTGCCATTGTTTGGAAACAGAGAAGATGAATAATAAGTTAATTTTTTTTAAAAAAAATTATAACTGATGCCGTTATTTGGAATAACGGCATCAGTTATAAATTTTTTTTAATAAAAAATTAACTTATTTGTCAGAGAGGATGAATAATAAGTTACTTTTTTGTATAAAAAAATTATAACGGATGCCGTTATTCCAAATAACGGCATCAGTATTGAGAATGCCGTTATTTCAAATAATGGCATCTGTTATAAGGTTTTCACACTTGCAATTTTTTCTCTAAATGGAGACTACAAGCTGTCGAAAAACAAAATAACCTGTGCCGTTACTCCAAATAACGGCATGACACTTTTTTTAAATATAGATGCCGTTATTGGGAAAAACGGCACGTAAATAACCTATGCCGTTTTTCCCAATAACGATTTTTTCTTATGTGTCCAAAATTAGATCAGTTCGCTAATTGTTTTCGAAAGTGGAAAGTGGATTAGAGCGCCAAATTTTTCAAAAAGTGAGTCAGTACGGCAAAATTTTCATACAAATGCATGTATCCCACAGTTTTCCCTCTCCACTTAATTTGTGCCTGCTCATCTTCCCTTTTTACTACAAAAAAATTTGGAAATTATTTTTAGTTGTTAATTGTTATCTGATTTTTTAAAAAAAAATTGATAAAAGATTACTTATAAACAAATATAAAAATGGCAACTGATTTTCTGAGAGAGATTAATAATTGCAAATGTGTCCTTTCCTTTTTTTGGCTTCCAAAATGCTTACTATTATAGAAAGAATATATATCATTACTATTTTAAAGGAAGAGTTGGGGTTTGTAACCAAACAAATTCTAACTTTGTAACTAAACAAATCCGTGCAATACACATTAAAACTAAATCGAACAATATATACGTGCACCGAATGTGTCACCCAAATTAAAACATTCAAATATAAACTATTTCTTTTTTTTATTTGATATATATTCATTTAATTTAATGACTATACTTTTAATAGGCGTGCATCGCACGTACATTATACTAGTATATATATAGGAAAGTCTTCCGTTGTGCACCACCTATAGTGCACACGGCATGTGCACTCGGCCTTCCCGCCTTCGTATCGACGATCCGAACCGTTCACTTTGATCTACACATCTAAATTAGTCTAAATGTATAAAGTTAAATTATTTGAAATTCATTTGCCCATCCATCATGTGACTATAAAAAACAATAATTTTCAGCCATACAATTTTGTAACACTTCAATGGATGGGCAAATAAATTTCGAATGATTTGATTTTACATATTTAGACTAATTTAGATGTGTAGATCAATGTGAACGGTTCGGATCGTCGATACGAAGGCAGGAAGGCTGAGTGCACACGGAGGGGTAGTGAACAATGGAAGTTTTTCCTATATATATATAGAGTAATGCTCCATTGAAAACGTACTGCAGCGATGAAAACGTGAAAAACCACCTAAGCCGTTGTTGGAAACAACGACCTAGGTTATAATGCATTAAAACCTAGGCCGTTGTTTCTAACAACGGCCTAGGTGGTTTTCACATGTTTTCACAACATTTGCGTTTTCAATGGAGCATTTCCTATATATATATATATATATATATATATATATATATATATAAGAAAAACTTCCATTGTGCACCACCCCTCCGTGTGCACTCGGCCTCCATTGAAGTGTTACAAAATTGTATGGCTGAAAATCATTGTTTTTTATAGCACATGATGGATGAGCAAATGAATTTTAAATGATTTGATTTTACATATTTAGACTAATTTAGATGTGTAGATCAATGTGAACGGTTCGGATCGTCGATAGGAAGGCCGAGTGCACACGCCGTGTGCACCATAGGTGGTACACAACGGAAGACTTCCCTATATATATATATATATATATATATATATATATATATGAGTGATCCAATGAGAAACATTTTAAAATAAGAAAATGAGAAACATTAATTATAACCATTGGATACGAGGGGATTGAGATGAATGGCTCTAATTCATTTTGATTAGTAATTAAAAAAAAAACAGTTTATTTTAAAGGGGTTAATTGACAAATTTCTAATGGCCTTTCTTTATATAATACGTATACTCATTTTAGGAATAAGAATGGGCTTTAGGATTTGGAATTCAGTTGCTTTCCAAAGGAATTTGGGTGTTGATAATACCTTGAATTGTCATCCAACAAGAAGGAATTGTTTGGCATGCTCATTGAATCATCACTCATCATAGCTCTCATCTTGCTGATTACTCATTTCATAGAGATTTGTAATAGTATATATCTGAAATAGGTTCTCTGGTTTTGTGAATGAACCATCTTCCATCTGGACGGTGAAAAAACTCTACATCTAGTGCTAGTGCAGTTATTATGGAAGCTTAGGAACTATATCGTATAAATTAGGGAGCATCTGAGCAACTACGCCGACTAATAAAAGAGACGCTGTTCCTGAAAATTAATTTTGTTTTATTTAAGGAAGGTCATAAGTAATTAGACAGACTGAAGAATATGATCAATTATGTATTAATTTGATTACTTAAGTTAGTATGCAAGTGTATTCCCTCAACCATCAGTGTGAATTCAGAGTTTTGGTGCAGTTACGGGTTTCTCACATGGTATTTGAGATAACCCAGGTTGAATTCTTAGTGAGTTCACACATTAGAATGCAGATTTTAACCGCTGTGTGCAGATGAGGTCTCGGCCTACAAAAAGGCTGCTCAACCTAAGGGGTGCGTTGGAAACTTAGAATGTTAGTGTAAACCCTAACTACAACTACAGAGTTTTGGTGTAGTTGCAGGGGCTTTCACTAAACTGATTTGAACATAGTTTGTGAAAGGCCCTAAAAAATGTTATGTGATGGTTTATGATAGAAACAAGGTGCAACATATGTGGTTGTGTGCTAATAGAGGGGAGAGTCTTGCTTCCCTATATTTCATCTAACTTATTGTACCTCTTTATGTTACTTGTCTGACTTTTTGGGCATTTTCAAGACGAGGATCATGGTGCATATTTTTTTGTGATACGGATTAATTAATGAGACTAAAGAGGGATATTCTGAAGAGATGAAGGATATAGATTCAGCAGGTTAAAATCAAAATTATTCAAAGTAAATTTAAAAATATTGTGAGAACTTACAGGATATTAATCACATTTTTTACCATGACAGTGGAGTGTTCTTCTTTGCTAGTTAGAATCACGTAGTCATCTCATCTTTGCTAGTAAGAATCACTCATTCGATTTGATGTTGATGATGAGATTGATGTTAATGTTATGAGAAACTGAAGCAGAGTGCTCAAAGTGGGGGATTTTTTCTGAGTACGATACTACTGTCAAATTACTATGAAGTTGAAAGGATTTTTAAGATATCTCTACTTTCAAGTTTCAACTATGCATTTTGTGCAATGAAGAACATGTCAAGCCAAGTAAATCAGCCTACTTAGAAAATGCTGGTAACTACAGTAATGGGCAACACATAAGCGTAGAACTTCTTAAGAATTAGGCTACATTGCTCCAAGTAGTAACTAAATCTAGCTATACTGAATTTCTCACATGGTATCCTTCATTTATTTACTGTTTTCTCTGTGATATATCAGAAAATGGATATTCGACCAAATTAACTGAGAAGTCCGACGTCTCATGCAAGATATCGAAGAGTGCCCCACCCGCCATATATTCGTAGATTATCATCCCAAACCCTCCCCGTACACAATACCCATGATGTTCAGTATAAGCAAGGATAAACAAATAATAAGTACTAAAGGACTAATTTAATGATCTTGCCCCTCTCAGTTTGGTGGAACATCATGGGATGAACTCCAACACATACGACAAGCAATTGGATTTTTTGTAGGTGATACATGAAATCACAATTCAATAGCTACACTAACCTGTTTATTTCCGGTAAAGACTAAAACAACAAACTCCACTTACTTTCACAGGTTTTACATCAAAAAGCTCAGAAATGCCTGGAAGAAGGTTCATTCACAAAACCAGAAAACCTATTTCAGATATATACTATTACAAATCTCTATGAAATGAGTAATCAGCAAGATGAGAGCTATGATGAGTGATGATTCAATGAGCATGCCAAACAATTCCTTCTTGTTGGATGACAATTCAAGGTATTATCAACACCCAAATTCCTTTGGAAAGCAACTGAATTCCAAATCCTAAAGCCCATTCTTATTCCTAAAATGAGTATACGTATTATATAAAGAAAGGCCATTAGAAATTTGTCAATTAACCCCTTTAAAATAAACTGTTTTTTTTTTAATTACTAATCGAAATGAATTAGAGTCATTCATCTCAATCCCCTCATATCCAATGGTTATAATTAATGTTTCTTATTTTCTTATTTTAAAATGTTTCTCATTGGATCACTCCTCTAATCAATTAGAGCCATTCATCTCAATTCCCTCATATCCAATGGTTATAATTAATGTTTCTCATTTTCTTATTTTAAAATGTTTCTCATTGGATCACTCCTATATATATATATATATATATATATAACGGATGGAGTCGAAAGACTCCAGGCCTCAACAGAATTTACTATCAAATATAAGAGTAACATTCAACGAATAAGTAAAACAGTACAAGAATGAGCCAAACACAGCAATGAAGGCTTTAAACACAGCAAAGAAGGCTTTTGCCACAGGCTAAACCAGCTCGAAAAATCAAATCGAAGAAGATAACAAGCATCATCAAGTTGATAATCAAAACTATATAGCAACACAACACTCGCAGGCTGAGCAGGATAGAAAAGCAGCCAAACAAAAAGGAACTCAAACACAGCCACCAAATAAACAAGCCGCTGTAAGCTCCTGAAGTTGGTGACGGGACGAAAAGGCTACATCAAGCAAACAGTAAAGTAATCCTGCTAAAAAAGACCACGAAACAACAGCCGAAGAATGGCAAATGATAATAAAACCCAGATATTGAAATATAACAAGAGCTATCCGAATCAAAATAAAATAACTGGGAATATAGACGCAGAACATACAGAACATGGAGAACCAAATACAAAAAAGAAGTAGGAAATACATATAACTTGGGTTTAATGTGCAGAAACATCAATTTACCAAGATACAAAAGAAATATAAGGCCAGTAGTAGTGACCACAGAGCCTGCCATCAAGAAAGCTACTACACCTGAGCAAAATAAAACACCACATCAAAATCGAACAGGCAAACTAGAAGAAAGAGCAGTAAGAAGGAAACTCTGAAGGTCACGGAGGATCAGCACTGCAAAACGAAAACATAACTAATTAGAGAGAAAGAAAACCTATATGAGAAAAATAAGAAAAAAAGAAAAGAAATCTAAGGCAGTTGAAAACTAGCGTGAATGAAGTCATCTGCATCGTGATCAAGATGGTGAAGGTGAAGTCTAGTTACTTTGTTTTGAGGTAAACAACGAGCCATAACTTAGTGAAGAAAAGGATGCCATCAATGAGACCAAGAATAGGTCATGAATTATTAATTGGAAAAAAATCTGTTATTTCTTTTTTCCAAATAATCCAAATCAAATCCATCATGGATAAATCCCAAGATGCAAGATAGGAACTCTTGACTGGACGAGACCTCCAAATAACACTGTCACATTTATCCGATATCTGGACCCAACCCGGACCCGACCCAGACCAGCATTGGACCGGAACCGACCCGATCTATATGGGTCCGGGTCCAGGTCCTAAAATAATACCCGATGCACTTTTGGGTCCGCTCAAAATAGAACCGAGCCGGACCCGCACCCGAACCAGGAAAAGTTAAAAAACACCCGCAAAAATATGGAATTTGAATAATAGGGTTATAGAGATATACATATAAAAGTAATTGTTAAAGATAGATGTGTAAATATAATATTTATTCATGTACTTAAGTGCAAAATTTGTTGGAACCATAGGGCATCGGGTGCAAAAATACTTAAGTGCAAATATTTATTCCCCTCTATCAGACCCGACGGTTAGATTTTTTTAATTAGGACTCAGACCCGGTTCTAGCAAGTCCAAGTCCAGGTCCGGGTCCAATTTTTGGACCCGTAAGGTACCGGGTCCGGGTCCGGGTAGTAGAAGACCCGACCCGATAGGACCCGATACCAGCTCTACCTCCAAATACTCCACCATGATGCAAGAGTGCCTGGCTTACCCTGAACATGTCACGCTTTTTTATAAATGGTCCATAGTGGGCGAATGGAAGAGAAGTTAATGAATAAATGATACACGGTCTCGGTCTCGGGACGAGTGAGACATATGGAGCAATTATGACCTAAAGCCACATTTTCTTATTGAGATTATCAATAGTAAGAAGCTTATTGTGAATAGCAAGACACGTTAGGATTCTGACTATAAGAATGGCAATGCACTTCCAAATAGTTCCAGTGAAGAGAGAAGTCACACCTCCGGAATCAAGGAAATTGTAACAGAGTTTAACGGAATAAGAACCTGATCTAGACTATCGCCAAAAAACATTGTCATTGGGATGCCAGAGATAGGTGCGTAAAGAAAAAAAAGTAAACTAATGTAATTAGGGACACGAGAATGGGAAGCATTCTTCTGAAAGGAATGTGCAAGTTTCTCTGGTTGTTAATATTCATGAAATACTCAGCAATCGTCGCATGAGGGTTGGAAGCGAGGTGAAACAACTCAGGAAATTAAGAAGCTAAAATGATATTACCCAACCAGAGATCAGTCCAAAATTTAACTGACGAATCGTTGGCACACACCTTGAGCAGCCCGCATTTGAATGATTCAACAACTTTCCATACACCTTTCCAAAATGGAAAGGCCAAAGAAGAGAGATTAGGATATAATTCCCAAATGTTGTGACGACCATGACATTTTTGAATGATGATATGTGCCCAGGACAAATCATCATGCTTGAGAATTTTCAATGACCATTTACCAAGAAGAGTCAGATTTTAATAGCGGAGATTAAGAATACCAAGACCTCCTTCATGCTTAAATTTGCAAATTAAATACCACTTATAAAGATGTTTCACGAATTTTTTTACCAAACTATCCCACTTTTTGTATGTACCAAACTATCCCTGTTCGAAAATTTAATACCAAAAAGTCCCTGTTGCTAACTGAGTTAGCGCCCCTAGTAATTTTATTCGCACTATCTCAGTTAGCATGTGCTAGGGGATACCACTTATCCCCTCAAGTAGGGATGTGGAAAAAAACTCGCCATATATAGACACGCTAACTCCGTTACCGCGACCATTTAAATCAGGCGCGTTAACCGGATTAGCATGATAGGGAGACAGTAGGGGACACTACTCGTCAAGTAGGGGTAGGAGAAAAAACCCCAAGTATAGACACGTTAACATTGTTAACGCGCCTCTTTATACCAGGCGCGCTAACCGGGTTAGCGTGCTATGTCGTTGGGACCCTATTAAATCACAATCGCTGACGCTGTCTCATTATATTTATAGTGTCTCTCTCTCTTCTCTTTCTCCCCCAATTTTGAAACCCAACTCCAAAACCCTAGCATCCCAATTGTAGATCTTACTAAAAAAACTCTACCAAATCTTAAAGGATCTTCTTCTTCTCTCACATTCATATCTTCTCCCACTCTGAGAACCCTAAATCCATGTTTGGGCTTTTCTTAGTTTGGGAATTTACATAGTGGATTTGTTATCAACCCATTCACTACGCCATCTTCTCGAAGCTCGAAATTGCTCATCTTTTCTGATCATTAATTTCAAGGTATGATTTGTATATCATTCTATCGAATATATTGTGTTTAGTTGATAATGATTATTTTTTTTATAAATATGTATAGGTATGGATTACATGTTGACTCTTAGTTTAGTGTACACAAAACATGTCCATAAATACTAATAAGTTTAAATTAAGTTCTTCAGATTTTCAGGTTAAAATAATATCAATAAGTGATTCAAAAGAGATTCAAGAATAAGCAAAGAAGAAAAGTAATAAAGAAAGATTGCAAGATCAAGCAAAAGAAGGAGTTATTCAAAAAGAGCACATGTTGATTAGTGCCCAAGAAAGCTATCAAGACAAGTTGTTGCTATTCCTTATTTGTGAGATTTTATCTATATTTGATTGATTGATGATTGATTAGTATATGGTAAGAATATAAAGTGGATTCGTCATGAACAGCACGATAACGGTCGACCGCACCTCACGTCGATCAACCGCATCGCAGTCGACTGCACTTCACATCAATATAGTGAAGTAGTCGACCATTCATCTCCTGACTTTTCGTCAGAGAGATGAACGGTCGACTACACCTAAATTGCGGATGACTGTACTTTGCGCTGTTCACTCTTTTGGAATGTATCGTTTCCAATTTTGATTGATACACTTCCTCGTCTATATAATTGGACGAACCCACTGAGTATTCCTCACCTATTACTTCTGAGAAAAATCTTCTGAACTAATCTTTCAACAATCAATCCGAGTGTGTGATAACTATTTGTATTCTTCAGTCGGGATCATTGAGGATCTTGAGTTCTTTTCTTTTCTTCCACTTCGGTGAGATTGACGGAACTTGTGATTAGAAGTCCTGTGGGTGTAATAGTTCTTTCAGCCTGAATCCGAGAATCACTATACAAGGGTTTGAGTATAGTGGAACGCTTGTGGCGGAGAATTGCTACAAGTAGGTGGTGTGGACGTAGACCTGTGGGTCGAACCATGTTATATCGCTGCGTCAATTTTGTAATACCCTATATTTTTAAATAATACTTTCAAGATTAATAAATGAATTAAATGATTTTTGGAAATTTAATAAACATTTTTCTGAAAATTTACCTTTTTACACGTGCAAATATCTTCTTGAGAAGTTCAAAGTCAAATTTTATTTTGGAAAAACTCATTATTTATTATTAAATATTATTTGTGAATTTTCTGGAATTTTTTGATAATTATTGGACCTATTTGCAAATATTACAAAAAGAGGGACTTTTGTGCAAAATTACCACTCTGGGGTGAAAACTCCAGATTTTTTGATTTTTGGACTGGGCATGATGCCTAGTCAACTCAGTGGTAAAGATTTTACTTTTTGTTTTAATAAATTTGGTTTATTTTGCAAGTTTTGGTAATGGATGATCTTTTTGCAAAATTGCTATTTAGAGGGGTGAAAGTGCAAATTCGTTTTCTGGATTTTCAAATAGTGCCGGCTGATTGTAAACTGGTTGCTTTCATTTTTAAGACTCAATTAAGTTAGTATTTATTCAATTTCTAAGTGTAGAGATTTATATATGTAAAGATATATTTCAAAAGAGGCATTTTGCAAAACTACTCAAAAACCCTAGATCCCCTATTCCCAGCCTATATTAAGGTGAGGTGCAGCCATCTCTTTGCTGCACAACACAAAAAGATTTCTTATTCTTATTTCTTGGAGTTTTCAAGCGAGGATTCGTGGTTTTCTTGCAAGGGAGGACTTTTCTTACTCTTTAATTTCTTTCGGTTGATTTTTTAAAGAGGTGAGTGATATAATTTGTTTTGTATTGTTCTTTGAATGTTGTATGTGGTGTTTCATCTATTAGAAAGCATGCTAGGGATTGGTATGAATACATATGATGGATTTGATGAATAGATGAATTAAAAATTGGATCTTTCATGGAAATTTTGTATTGATGATTACAATTATATGTGGATGATTTGAGATTGTTAAAAAAACCTAATAGAAATCATGAGTATACCTTTTCTTTCGGTTTTTGCTAATTGGATTGATTATGGTAGATGTTATGCACAATTGATTAAAGATGAGATTTTTTACTATTAATGAGTTGGATGAATGCAACTTGTCCATGGTAATGTTATATTTGTCTATATTCATATGTTAACTATTGTGAAAAATAGTAAATGAGTTTGATGAGTTATGAGAAGGATTAATGAATCAAAATGATCAAGTTTTGGGGTTGGAGTTGTGATAACTAGATTTAGGTTTGATACGATATGACTAAATTGGGGTTTTTTGTGATTTTGTGAAGCTTTACTTGGATTTGAATTGCTCAAATACTAATATTAAATCGGAATATTTTTTTATTTCTAATTGATGGATTTGTGAAGTTTTCTTGATGCACAAACATGCACAAACGTTTCTACATGAATATCCTATTTTGTGATTTTTGAAGAAATTGAATTTTCATATGTTTTGTAGATTTTGATTATATCTTAACGTACTTTGGCAATGATATGGTTTGGAATATAATACGAAGTTATCTTGACGTGTAATCGATTCTCAAATAACTATATTTTCGTATATGCATATGTTCGTGTCATTGTTTTTGAAGAAATTCATCAAAATGACATTTTACAAATTCGAAGTGGTTTTGATTTGTTTTTATGGACTCCTACATACTCTACAAGTCATATTTAATCATCTCAGAAACGTACTTTTTACAGATTTTATTTTTATAAAGTAAAACACCGTATCGGTTAAAACATTCACAAACTCAAACTGCAGTCTGCAGGTATGACAGTCGACTAGTTAATTTCGACAGTCGACCGTCGCGATCCTAGCTGCAGTGTTTTTCTGAAGTCTTGGATTTTTATGCGAGACAGTCGACTGACCACTTTATACAGTCGACTGCCACTGCTCTGATTTGTGTTTTCTTGAAGTCTTGGATTTTTCGTGCGGGACAGTCGACTGAACACTTTATACAGTCGACTGCCACTGCTCTGATTGTGTTTTCTTAAAGTCTTGGATTTTTATGCGGGACAGTCGATCGACTACAGCATGAAGTCGACTGTCACTGCTCTAACTAACATTTTCTTGAACTTTTCTAATGATCTTTTAAAACTATTGAATCTTTAATATTTTTGGATTAATGACCTACTGTTCTAAATATCATTTTGCTACAGATTATAATATCTTCGAGACGTTTTCTTAATATAAAAGGAGTATGAGTTGTAATGAACGTTTTGCATTGCTGGTCAAGTTGTGAGCCTCTAGAGGGTGTGTGGGACCCTAGTATATGTTGATTCTTGATTTTGATGATCACAACACACTGCACATGTATCTATGCTAAACTTACAAGTGCTATACACAAAGGACTTACTACTATACAGTTGAACAAATGCTCAAGCACAAAAGCTCCAGATAAAGACAATGGTTAAAGCGTCATTCAAGACTCAAGACTCAAGACTCAAGACTCAAGCTCAAAAGTGTCAATAATTTGTTATGTCTTGTAAACAATGTAATTTTACTTTTGTTGAGTCTTAGTATGTTGTAAAGCCTTGTCACACACATATACACTCACTATTTTATAATGTGTGTTTTTCAAAAACAACAAAAAGAGTCAAAACAGTTTGAAATAATTTAACTGTTGAGTTCCAGTAGACTGATGCCTCTGGCAGTCGACTGGCAGTACAAAACTGTTTAAATTTATTCAAACTCTGACCAGTCGACTCATTATGGCAACCCAGTCGACTGTTCGAGTGCTTTTGACCGTTTTCAGTTTTCAAAATCAAAAGCTTTAAGATCCATTGGTTGACAGTTGGAATAACTGTCTCCCAACGTCCAGGAGTTCTAACTCTATAAATAGAGTTCAGAACTCACTGAAAAAGATCCAACAACAATTTTTAAGATCTCCAAGCATTCTTGAGCATTTTTAAGAGAAAAAGTGAAAAAGCTTTCAAGTTTAAATTCTCTGGTTCTCTACACTCAGTCCTGTATAACAACGATTTCGTTCTGGACTGGGTATAGAAGTCGACCTTTGTTTAGCCACGTTCTTCAACACATAACACCAACAAGGCTATAGGTTGACTATAAGATTTTTATTGTTTCTTTTTGCTCTCGGTTGAAGAGTTAGACTCTAGGGTGTAGAGTCGGTAGTTTCACTCTTGGTGGTAGAGTGGGTCTGCTTTCTCTGGTTGAGAGAAAGGACTACGGGTTAGACAAGGTTGTTGTCTTAACGCCGTAGGGTATTCTTGTAAACTTGTTTTTCAAGAATAGTGGAAATCTCAAGTGGGTTGCTTGGGAACTGGATGTAGGTCGGAAGGACCGAACCAGGATATATCGTGTGTACTCTGTGATTGCTCTCTTGATCTTGCATTTACTTTTTGTTTATTTAAAGTTCTGTGAAACTTGTCTGGACAGTCGACTCCTTGCATTATCAGTCGACTGGTCAGTCTCGTATAAGTTGTTCATTAACTGTGTCTTCAGTTGCCTGTCTCAATTCTAAGTCGACTGAACAGAGTTATTTATATTTGCTTTTATTTGGTCATATCAGTCGACTGGTTCAAAACTGAGTCGACTGCACCGAAGAAAAATTTATTTATTCCGCAGTTTTTTAATTAACACTATTCACCCCCCCCCCCCCCCCTCTAGTGTTTGTTGCCTCGCCTACAGGATCCAACACTTGGTATCAGAGCAAGGTTACAGGCTATGGCAACTACTTCAAATGCTAATCAGTACCATGAAGGCCAATCCACACAAAGGCCACTGCTCTTTGATGGAACAAACTACAATTATTGAAAGTGCCGAATGAGAATCTACCTCCAATCAATCAACTACGAAATATGGCAAATGACGGAGACGGAATACACTGCCCCTACTATTCCATATGCACAATGGAATGATGATCAAAAGAACCAAACTATGAATAATGCCAAAGCAATGAATGCATTTTTTTGTGCACTCACAAAGGAAGAGTTCAACCGTGTATCAAATGCTACAACCGCACATCAAATCTGGCATACACTCGAGGTAACACATGAAGGAATAAATAAAGTGAAAGAGTCTAAAATCTCTGTTCTTGTTCACAGGTTTGAGATGTTCCGAATGAAGGACAATGAAACTGTGTCCGAGATTATCACCAGATTTACTGATATCACAAACTCTCTTGTGGCACTTGGAAAGACATACACTCAAGCAGAGATGGTTAGAAAAGTCCTTCGTGCACTCACTCTAGAATGGGAAAAGAAGACCACGGCAATAGAAGAAGCAAATAATTTGTCACAACTTTCTCTTGAGAATCTTGTGGGAAATCTCATGGCATACGAGGTTCAACTTGAAGATCGAAAGAAGGATGCAGATCACATCAAGCAAAGAAGAAATCATTGGCTTTTAAGGCCATGACAGACTCAGAAGATGAGGAAGAAGATGAAGAGGAGATAGCAATGTTCACTTGAAGATTCAAAAAATTCTTAAAGAAGAGTAAGTTTAATTCCAAAAATAGAGATTCTAATGACTCTCCTACGTGTTTCAAGTGCAATAAAACAGGTCACATGAAGAAGGATTGTCCCCTAGAAAATGCAAAGAATAAGGGAAAACCATCCAACTTCAAGAAGGACAAATACTCAAAGAATAAGTTTTTCAAGAACAAGAAGGCCTATCAAGCAACATGGGATGATAGTGATTTGTCTTCCGAAGAAGAAACTGATGAAAACAATGAAGTGGCAAACATGTGCTTCATGGTTTCACAAGATCATGTAAGTAATGACTTCGAATCAGAAGATTTACTTGATGCCTTTAATGAAATATTTCAAGAATTGAAAAAGGAAAAGATTAGAGTTAAGAGTCTAGAGAAAGTTAATCAAATACTTTCTCAAGAAAATCTTAACCTTGATAAGGAAGTGAAATCTTTGAATTCTCGCATTGCAAGTTTAGATACTGATCTTGAATCTCTCAAAAAGAATTATGAAGAGATATCAAAGAACGTATCTAAGTTTAACAAAGGTAAAGAGAATTTAAATGATGTCTTTCATCATCAAGTTAAATCTAGTCAAAAATACGGTCTTGGTTTCAAAAATTCTTCTATAAAAGAATCTTCTGCTAAAAACACTGGTAGAAATAAATCAGCATCTATTTTTAGTGTTACACATAAATTATATGAATTTTTTGAAAAGCCTAAGGCTGTAAATGTTAGTGATAAAAGCAAGTCTGACATTCGGTTAAGTCGACTGAACCCATCTATCAGTCGTCTGTCCAGAGGAATTGAATCTTATTCAACAAGATCAAAACCTCATATAAGTCGACCTCGTGTATCATCCATTCGACTGCCTCACACTAGAAGTCGACTGAAGGACACTGTCAAGTCGACTGGACAGAACAAGTTTGTATGGGTTCCAGTCAGCTTAAATCAGAATGATAGAATTGCGTATATTAATTCATATGTATTAAATGTGTGTAATTCTATTAACTATATTCCTGCTTATGGAGGAAAATCAAACTCTTCATGGGTTTGGTTTCCCCCAAACTAATATGTTTTGGACCCAATAAAAAGGGTACCATATTTACCTTGAATATTTTATAGGTACCCAAGAAAGATCGCTGGATACTTGACAGCGGATGTTCAAAATATATGACAGGACATGCCAACCTTCTATCCACCATCCAAAGCATAGATTGAGGAACAGTTACCTTTGGTGATAACAACAAAGGAAAAGTCATAGGAATCGGCATGGTCAGTAAAAATTCTAACCCCACTATAGAAAATGTATTGTTAGTTAGTGGATTAAAGCATAATCTATTAAGTATTAGTCAATTGTGTGATAAAGGGTATAAAATAGTATTTGAAAAAGATGCATGTTTGATTTATGACTGTTCTATGCAAAATATCATTTTTCAAGGTTTTCATAAAAATAATATTTATGAATTGTGTTTGAATGCAATTGAATTTTCAAATGATTTTTGTTTAATAGCTTCTAACAATGAATCTTGGCTATGGCATAGAAGATTTGGACATGTGAACATGAAGAATCTCTCAAAATTATCTAAGTATAACCTAGTTAAAGGACTGCCAAAACTAACCTTTAAAAAGGATAAGTTATGTGATGCATGTCAACTAGAAAAACAAATCAAATCCATTTTTAAAACAAAAGAAGTAATTTCTACTAATAGGCCGCTCGAATTAATTCATATGGATTTATTTGGCCCTACTAGAGTTGCTTCTTTAAATAAAAGTAGATATGTATTTGTTTTAGTAGATGATTTTTCAAGATTCACTTGGACATTCTTTTTAAAACATAAAAATGATGTTTTTGATGAATTTGCAAATTTTTGTAAACGTATTCAATATCAAAGATCTCTAACCATAGTCACTATTAGAAGTGATCATGGTGGAGAATTTGAGAATAAAACATTTACAGAATATTGCAACAAGAATGGTATAATATATTCATTTGCATTTCCTAGAGCTTCACCACAAAATGGAGTGGTTGAAAGGAAGAATAGGACTTTGCAAGAATGCGCACGTACCATGCTTGTTAAAAGCAATTTACCAAAGTACTTTTGGGCTGAAGCTGTTGCTACATCTTGTTATGTTTTAAATAGGATTCTTATAAGACCTGAGCTAAAGAAAACTTGTTATGAGTTGTTTTTAAACAAAATTCTTAAAGTCTCTTACTTTAAGACATTTAGTTGTAAGTATTTTATTCTGAACACAAAAGATAATTTAGACAAATTTGATCCTAGATCTAATGAGGGTATCTTTTTAGGATACTCAAATAGGAGTAAAGCATATAGAATTTTCAATAAGTCTACAATAACTATTGAAGAGTCAATGCATGTTACATTCGATGAATCTCTACCTTCATCAAATTTAAATAAAGATGATGAAACTGATTCATCACCTTTAAATAATGTGATTAAACCTTTAGAACAGACTAGTCTGGCTGATAAGTCGACTGATAAGGACTCCCAGTCGACTGAAGTAAAGCAGTCGACTGAAGAACCTGTCAAGTCGACTGATCCTATTGTGATATCTTCAACTTTACCAAAATCATTTGTTGAAGTTAAAGATCATCCTCATGACTTAATAATTGGTGACATCTCCCATGGTATTCAGACACGTTCACATGTTAATATGATTTCTCATACAGCATTCTTGTCGGATTTTGAACCGAAAAATATACAAGAAGCTTGTGAGAATGAATTTTGGATGAATGCCATGCAAGATGAATTAAACCAATTTATAAGAAATGATGTATGGAATTTAGTTCCACGACCTCCTGATCAGACTATTATTGGTACCAAATGGGTATTCAAAAATAAGTTAGATGAATCAGGACAAGTTGTAAGAAACAAAGCTAGATTAGTTGCTCAAGGGTATAATCAAGAAGAAGGTATAGATTTTGATGAAACATATGCTCCTGTTGCTAGGCTAGAATCAATTCGTATTTTATTATCTTTTGCTTGTTTCATGAATTTTATATTTTATCAAATGGATGTTAAAAGTGCTTTTCTTAATGGGTTTATTAAAGAAAATATTTATGTTAAACAACCACCAGGTTTTGAACATGAACAATTTTCAGATCATGTTTATAAATTGAAAAAGGCTTTATACGGTCTTAAACAAGCACCTCGTACTTGGTATGATCGTCTGAAAATTTTTCTTTTAGAAACAGGATTTGAAATAGGTAAAGTAGACACTACCTTGTTTATTAAAAGAGTTAAGAATGATATCTTAATCATACAAATATATGTTGATGATATAATCTTTGGTTCTACTAATAATAATCTATGTCAAGAGTTTGCTACTACCATGAAAAACAAGTTTGAGATGAGTCACATGGGTGAACTCAATTATTTCCTTGGACTTCAAATTAAACAGTCCTCAAATGGCATATTTATTAATCAAGGAAAATATGTAAAGGAATTACTCAAACGTTTTAACATGGATAGCACTAGTAGTAAATCCACACCTATGGCTACTACTACTACCCTTGACAAAGATATATTAGGTAAGAGTGTTGATCAAAAACTCTATCGAGGTATGATTGGTTCACTCTTATATATTACCGCAAGTAGACCAGATATTATGTTCAGCGTATGTTTATGTGCTAGATATCAATCTAGTCCTAAAGAGTCTCATTTAAAAGCTGTGAAACGAATTTTAAGATATATTAAATGCACATCTGAATATGGTTTATTTTATCCACGCACCGATAATTTTCAACTTTTGTCATATAGCGATGCTGATTTTGCTGGAAGTAAAACTGATCGCAAGAGCACTAGTGGGACATGCCACTTTTTGGGACATTCACTAGTTTTTTGGTGCAGTAAAAAGCAAAATTCCGTATCCCTATCAACCACAGAAGCTGAGTTTATCGCTGCAAGTTTGGCATGTGCACAAATCTTGTGGATGAAACAAACTTTATTAGATTATGGTATTTCATTTGAAAAACCTTCAATTATGTGTGATAATACCAGTGCAATTAATTTATCTAAAAATCCGATTCAACATTCACGTACGAAGCATATTGATATTCGACATCATTTTCTACGTGATCATGTTTTAAAAGGAGATATATCTTTAGACTTTATCTCTACTGATAAACAAGTAGCAGACATCTTTACCAAACCCCTTAAAGAAGATATTTTTATTATCTTAAGAAGAGAACTAGGAATATGTAATTTTATTGACATTTGTTAAAAATTTTATCTGTTAAGTCGACTGTGTTTTTGAGTAAGTCGACTGTACTGTATTTTAATATATACGTATTTTGTTCTCTGACCAGTCGCCTGATCCTTAATCCAGTCGACTGATCAGCAGATGTAAAAATTTAGTCTCTTCTCGACTAAGTCGACTGCTATAACCTACCAGTCGACTGTCGCGAGTTCAACTGTCTTCAGCGACGACTCATCGCAGCTTTTGAGATAAAAATCTCATCTCTTTTCACCCGTGACTACTCATATTAGCCGTCGATCTCTATTCTTTCAATCTCAGCCTTTAATCTCCAGTTAAAAACCCCTTTAACAGCCCCTTTCTTCATCTTTTACCGTTCTCTCAGTTTTCCCCAAATTTCAAAACCCTAATCAGAGAAGAAGAAGTCGACTCAATCTGCTGCTGTTGCTCGACTCAGTGCTGATCTTTCTCTTTTTCTTTGGTAAAATCCTTCCTACTCTCTTTTGTTATGGCTCCTAAGCGTTCTAAGAGGTCTCATGATGCTAGCTCATCACAAGATTACTCACAGTATTTGTTGAGTCCGGATCTATTAGAACGTTGGTTCTTAATGTGTAGCATTACTATTTTTTCGGGTCGTTTTGTTAATTTTGGTGATTTGGATAGGTTTAATCTTGTTCCCCTATTCCAAAATTGTAGTCTCTATGATTATCTCTCCTTAGTTAATCAACCCGACTATTACCCACAACTAATCTATCTTTTTTATACGAACATGAGAGTTGTTCAATTGAGAGATGGAGATGTTGTGATTCGTTCTTCAGTCAAAAATACCAAAATGACTCTCACACCCGAGAGAATCAATCAAGTAATGGGTATTGATGACGAGGGACTTGATCTCGGTGACATTATCCTTGATGATTTTTCTATCTTATCTAAAATGTTTTTACCAAATCAAGGACCCCCAATGACAAGTAAAAATATAACACCTGTTGCAAAATTAGTTCTAGAATACTTGCTTATAACATTCTTCCCAAAAGAGGAAGTTATGATCAGTATTCGATGGAATTGCAACAAGCTGTTTATGCTATTTTTGGTAAAATAGCTATTAATTGGGGTCGTGTCATTTTCTCTAAACTTCAACAGCATCATATTTATTTCCTACCCTTTGGAGGTCTCCTTACCAGGGTCTTTCAAGCTTATGATATTGATCTCGACTCCGAGACCAATGTTGTTAAGCAGTTTGAATGCTTCGATCGTGCTAGTTTAGCTCGTATGAAGCTTCTTGATCCTACTCCTAGAACAACCCCTAGGTCTCCTCCTCCTTCTCAAGTTCCTTTGGCTTCTACTGCTCGTCCATCAGCCTCTTCTAGTTCTTCTCGTCCTCATGCTAACTATGAAGATCCAGCCTCTCTTTATGAATGTGTCAATTACCTTATGAAACATTCAGAGACTGTTGATTCTCAGCTTCACTCCCTTGACTCCAAAATTGATCACCTAACCGGTCTCTTCACTTCTCAATTTACCCCTCCTTCTCAAGCCGCTGATGAAGACTCCGAAGAGGACGATTGAAGACTTTATTTTTCATTATTATGTAATTGTCTATTTTCTATGTATTGATGAACTTATTAGCTTATGAATGAGACATTTATTTCTGTGTTCTTTAATGCACAAGACTGGTTATTATGTGTTTTTGTTGATGACAAAGGGGGAGAAATATCTCTCTTATTTATATGTGTTTTTCTGTGTTTGGTTATATTTTTGTGTGTTTAATTGTTTCTCTGGTAAGTCGACTGTTTCAAAATATCAGTCGACTACTATTTATGTTTAATTTGTGTCTGATCAGCCGCCTACCTCATTTTATAAGTCGACTGATACACATTTTGTATGATACATGTTATGTATGCATGTTGTGTTTTTAATAGGGGGAGCATATCATTACTATGCTTGTATATTTTCTGTTATTATCAGCTATTGTGTTGTCATCATCAAAAAGGGGGAGAATGTTGATTCTTGATTTTGATGATTACAACACACTGCACATGTATCTATGCTAAACTTACAGGTGCTATACACAAAGGACTTACTACTATACAGCTGAACAAATGCACAAGCACAAAAGCTCCAGATAAAGACAATGGTTAAAGCGTCATTCAAGACTCAAGACTCAAGACTCAAGACTCAAGACTCAAGCTCAAAAGTGTCAATAATTTGTCATGTCTTGTAAACAATGTAATTTTACTTTTGTTGAGTCTTAGTATGTTGTAAAGCCTTGTCACACACACATACACTCACTATTTTATAATGTGTGTTTTTCAAAAACAACAAAAAGAGTCAAAACGGTTTGAAATAATTTAACTGTTGAGTACCAGTCGACTGATGCCTCTGGCAATCGACTGGCAGTACAAAACTGTTTAAATTTATTCAAACTCTGACCAGTCGACTCATTATGGCAACCCAGTCGACTGTTCGAGTGCTTTTGACCGTTTTCAGTTTTCAAAATTGATTTTTCAAAATCAAAAGCTTTAAGATCCGTTGGTTGACAGTTGGAATAACTGTCTCCCAACGTCCAGGAGTTCTAACTCTATAAATAGAGTTCAGAACTCACTGAAAAAGATCCAACAACAATTTTTAAGATCTCCAAGCATTCTTGAGCATTTTTAAGAGAAAAAGTGAAAAAGCTTTCAAGTTTAAATTCTCTGGTTCTCTACACTCAGTCCTGTATAACAAAGATTTCGTTCTGGACTGGGTATAGAAGTCGACCTTTGTTTAGCCACGTTCTTCAACACATAACACCAACAAGGCTATAGGTTGACTGTAAGATTTTTATTGTTTCTTTTTGCTCTCGGTTGGAGAGTTAGACTCTAGGGTGTAGAGTCGGTTGTTTCACTCTTGGTGGTAGAGTGGGTCTGCTTTCTCTGGTTGAGAGAAAGGACTACGGGTTAGACAAGGTTGTTGTCTTAACGCCGTAGGGTATTCTTGTAAACTTGTTTTTCAAGAATAGTGGAAATCTCAAGTGGGTTGCTTGGGGACTGGATGTAGGTCGAAAGGACCGAACCAGGATATATCGTGTGTACTCTGTGATTGCTCTCTTGATCTTGCATTTACTTTTTGTTTATTTAAAGTTCTGTGAAACTTGTCTGGACAGTCGACTCCTTGCATTATCAGTCGACTGGTCAGTCTCGTATAAGTTGTTCATTAACTGTGTCTTCAGTCGCCTGTCTCAATTCTAAGTCGACTGAACAGAGTTATTTATATTTGCTTTTATTTGGTCATATCAGTCGACTGGTTCACAACTGAGTCGACTGCACCAAAGAAAAATTTATTTATTCCGCAGTTTTTTAATTAACACTATTCACCCCCCCTCTAGTGTTTGTTGCCTCGCCTACAGGATCCAACAGTATACCGGCAGTTAAGAGTTTGTGGTTTGGTCTGTTGAGGCTTGTTGTTGATCAATTGAGTTAAGTCCGGTAGAGTACACCAACTCTAGGAGATTCGAATCAAATGAATAATTAATTAATTAACTTAAATAAATAAGGACAAGCACTAGATGGTGATATGATGAAATGAGAACATGGGTTATGGACCTCAGTATGGCTTGCGGTGTGAGATAATCCCCGGAATTATCGAGGTGTGAGTGAAATAGTCTCCAGAATTATCGAGGTGTGAGTGAAATAGTCTCCGAAATTACCTGCGATGTGAGATTGATCTCCGAAATTATCGAGGTCGAGGCAACGCTCATGTGGTATTCGTGTAATGAGGCGCCATAGCTTGCGGTGTGGGGTATTCTCGAAGATTCCCAGGTGTGAGTGAAATAGTCTCCGAAATTATCTGTGGATAGAGTTTGACCTCCTTAATTATCGGGGCGTGGACTAATACTCACAGTTTATCTATATCTCGTGGTAGTCATCGTAGTAGGATTAGTTGCATAAGTATGGGATTAAACTCTACCAAGTAGAGAACGTTAAGGGCTTGCACCGGACATATGTAGAGTGGGATACATAGAATCCGACAAGTATGCATTAGAGAGTCAGCATATAGCATTGATGTTTTCTTAACTTGGTTTTATGCATATTGTTTCCTGTTTTTCTACAGTTGACACTTAGTCTAGTTACACTTGATATTTTCATGTTTTATTTATTGTTGTTCCTTACTTCATTTATTCTTGTTGTTGATACATGTTGTTCTTGATACTATGTCTTATATTTTATTTATGTTGCATTTATTTTTATGTCACTCACACTGTTATGGCTGACCCCTGTAGTTTTGGGGATTAGGATTATCTCTAACTTCATATTTTACAGGTAGTTGCTCATAGCTTTGGATTTGGATGCTTGAGACAGAATGATGTTATGGCTTATGTAAAATTGTAATAGATGTGTTGTAAAGAAAACATCATAATTCAAGGTGTTTGTCTTTCCGCTGTGTTTGTAATAAACTAATGTAAAAAAAGTTGAAAATTTTTATCTGTATTTTTGGCTATGTTTACTATTATAATTGAAGTTGATACTGGAAATTGTGCCACGTATTTCTGAGATATTATATTGGATATTCGGGGCGCTACAAATTGTGCTATTTTTGTTTGATTTTCTTATCTCTCCTTATTTACTTTGCTATTCATTTTTAAAAAAATTTAATTCCGCACAATCACCATTTTCACTCCCCTAGGGTGATTTACACTGGTATCAGAGCGAGGTGTTTAGCAAAAGCTTAAAAGCCTAAGCAAAAGGTCCAATGGCCGAAATCCCTACTCCCGAAAACTTGTACTCATCCGAGCCATTCGTCTCCAATGGGACAAGTCTTACACGCTCACCATATTTTGATGGAAAATGCTATGATATTTGGAAAGTTCGTATATCTCATTTTCTACAGATGCTTGGAGAAGAAGTGTGGAATGTATGCATTAATAAAACAGATATTCCGGTCAGCGACGGAAAGGCGGCCTTCACAAAAGCAGAGCTAGCACTCCAGACCGCAAATTCCAAAGCTATGAGGGCTCTCTATGCAGGGTTGAATAATGAAGAATTAATGCGATGCGGGCGAAACTGCAAGACAACATACGAGATCTGGAACAACAAGCTAAAACGGTATGAGGGAACCGCCTCTGAGGTAAAAGCTAAAGTAAATCTATGTTTTTATAAGTTTGATGTGTTTCGTATGTTGCCAGGAGAAATGTAGATCAAATGCTCACCCGCTTCGATATCATTGCACACGAGCTTGAGAGCTTAGGTAAGGGGTTAGATGATGACCGAAAGGTCGAAAAACTTATAAGTTGTCTCACACCCGAGTGGGATGTAAAAGCTGCTGCAATAAGGGAGACTCTTGAGGAAAAAGGATTCGACTACTACACATTCCAAGAAAAGCTGAAGACATACGAGATGGAGATGACGAAAACCAAAAGATACAGACAGAACATCGAGATTGAACCAAAAACCGAAGAGCGGACCATCGCCCTAAAAGCAGAAAAATCTTGACCATCAAAAGTAGATTCAGGCCGTGAGGAGTCAGACGAAGACATCGCCCTATTGACTAAGCAATTTCGTAAGTATCTTGAACATAAAAAATATGGCAGGTACCAAAGAGAAAGAGAAAAGGATAAAGATGACTTAAGCTATAAGTGCAAGAAGCCCGGACGTATCCGTGCAAATTGTCCCGTCTCACAGGACAGGAATAGGAACTACTACCGCTCAAACTCGGGTCTGAAAAAGAAGGCATTGAAAGCAAGATGGCTAGACTCGGATTCAAGTGACAGAGAGCAAGGTTACAACGATGACGGCTTCATGGCTGTTGGGAATGGTGAGGTGCAATCACCATCTCAAGAAGAGGTAATTGAAGAACCTACTTATGATGAGCTAGTAGACATGTGTAATGGATTAAAAGACTATGCTAAGAAACTGAGTTGTGAACTAAGGCAATATAAACAAATTTCAAATGAAACACATGACTCTTGTATCGCTAAAAATCAAAAACTGAAAAATAAAAAATACTTTGATCATGAAAAAATTCGAGTCATTTAGAAAAGATCATGATATATTGCTAGAGGAAAATAAACTTTTAAAACAACAAATTCAAGAATCCTTAGCAATACATGATGAACACTTAAGAGAAATTCATGAGAAATCTGTTTATATCGCTAAACTCACAGATATTTAAAAGAATGCAAAAGAAAATTTGATGAGGTAGTGGAAGGATGTAATGAAGATCTTGCATAAAATAGAATTCTTGATGCTACACTAGAAACTCTTCGTTTGAACAAAAAAGACGATGAGATGACTAGAGAAAGACTTTCTAAAAGAGTAATTGAGCTTGTAAAAATTGTAGAAAAATATGAAGGGCCCAGTTATCTTATTACAAAAAATTCAAGATCCTATCACGATAATCGAGGGCTTGGTTACGAAGAGCCAATACACCATCAAAAATTTAAATCATCAAGTCATACACACTTACACAATCACCAACATAATCACAAACCAACTCAAAATTATGTTAAGTGTGCATGACTCAAGACATAGTCGTATCACATGTCATTACTATTGTAGACTAGGGCATATTTCTGATAACTGTCCATTAAAAAGAAATACTAATTTTGTCTGGGTAAGAAAGAATGTAAATGCAGGGCTCAAAACACACTTGGACACCTACAAAATTTCATGTAGGTGGCTCGATGTTTTCAACTTAGCAGCTTGCAGACACCTTGATAGAAGATGCTCGAGAGGCTCAACAAGTTATACTAGCAACCTGCATCTCTATCAAGGAAAAATGAGAAGGACCTTGGTTCTTCAAATGAGTATAGCACCGGGTAAAATCTACACTTGCTTGAATCTTTATTAAATATTAAGATTACTTATCTCTGAAATAAAAAGTCTAGAGCATCTACTATTTATCTAAGGAATACATGAAATGTGTAAATTTTACAGCATCTAAATTTGTCATTACAAGATCTGGAGATTTGAAGAAAATCACTTTGCAAAAACCATAAAACTGTATGATCGGTCGACCGATCGGTCAACTGTACTATTCATTGGTCCTTGATAAGTCGAGAATGGACCGGTTGTCCGTACGGTCGACCATCCACCCCTCTGTCAAAAAGTACTCAATCAGAATTCCTTTTTTCGTGTGATGGGATCGACCGTATCTGTGAACCGGTCGACCGACCCACTTGGTGGACTTGATTTTTCTCTTTCCAGTATAAAAACCCCTTCACTCCTTCCTCTCAAACCACATGAAAAACCCTAGCCCCCATACACAAACCCATCAAATAACCTTCTCATCTTTCAATATTCTCTTCAAATTTCTCGTGTGCTTTTTCCTCTCTCAATGGCTTCCTCTTCTCACAAATCGAAGGGCAAGAAAGCTATTGCCACTAAATCCATCACTAGAGATGGTATTATCTTTCGGAACTCAAATTGTGTTGATCTTTACTTTTATGATCTTTGGAATGCTCCCGTCATTGCCAATCGGGTAATCAACTTATCATCCTTATGGGGTCAATTTTCTGTTATGGTTAGGATCCTTAGAGACCTTGGGTGCGAAAACTATCTTACTACACCTAGCACCCACTCCGAGTCATTAACTCGCCAATTCTATGCCAACCATGAAGGTCTTCAAGACGATGAGCTCACCCTCTCCTCTTTTATTCTTGGGAGAAGAGTTAGAGTCACCCCCGATTACCTCTGTAGGAAATATGATTTTTCTGAAGGGGAATTTGATGCATATCATCTAGATTTTAAAACCCTTAATTTTAAACCTGGCCATAACCAAAATACGGTCAAATCCATGATCGTCCAACCTGAATTCTCTCATCTTCCTCGTCCTGCTCCCACAAATTTTATTGATACATCTCGTGTATTAAATAAAATTATCAATGCAAATATTTGGCCCAAAAAGAATGACAAAACTGAAATTCGGGTCGATCAGTCCTTCATCATTTTCCTCATTCTTGGTGAATATAAGTTTGATCTTGCCACATTCATCATTCGCACGATGAATTATGCAACCTCTACAAATCATGGTCTTCCTTTCAGTTCTCTTATATACAGTCTTGCCATTGACTCCCATATTGATGTCGAGAATTTTCTCCTAAGCAAAAATCTTATGTCCATCCTTCCTCAACAAATGGGCATCGATGTACCATTTAACAAGCGGGCTCGTCGTCGTCAAACCCAACAACAAGAGCGCCAAGCCGAACACCCCCGACAAGCCTCTTCCTCCTCCCGTCGCAAGAACACCACTCCCTCTTCCTCATCTTCATTCGTGACTCATGAGCATTTTGCTGCTTATCAAATGCAAGTGTATGGATATTATGTTAACACGATTGAGTACTTGCAAGGAAAAGAAGATTGGGAAATTCTTCCTCCTCCAAATGATGAGGAAAATGATGAGGAAGATGATGAAGACAATGCTGACGACGAAGATGATGGTGGAGATGAATAGATTTCTAATTGTAATTGCTAGATGTAATATCACCATGAATGCTCTTTAACGTTATGTAATCTCTTGTTATTTGCTGTAAAGGAATGACTCCATGCTTGCTATATTTCGCATATCTAGTTGATTATCTGCATTACACTCGTGTATCAGTAATTCGGTCGACCGTGCGGATGAGCTGTCGCTCATCTAAACTCTTGAACACAGACCCTCTCTAAGAAACACTTCGCCTTTAAAAAAACTTTGATTTCCGTATTTGAGGTCGACCAAACGGTCGACCGGTTCACCCCCTATCTTCCTTTTTGTGGTTACAGGATGTGCGGTCGATCGGTTTGCTTCCAGGTTGATTCTTTGTTTTATATGCTCGATTGGTTTTGCGATCGACCGTGTGGTTGACCGGTTCTTTTCTTGGTTACTCATTTTGAGTTTTACGAACTTTATATTCACTAATTTCTATAATATTGGTTTATTGAAATACTTCTTCTCCTGTTCTATGCCTTGCATCTGTATTGGGAAAATCTCAAATCTATGATACCATGAAGAGCTCTCCCTGTATATTAAAGAGTTTCGCTATCAATAATATCATGTAAGTGAATTTTTCCCTGCTTTCAAAAATTATCATATTTTCCAAATTCATCTCATGCTGTATCATGTTTCCCAAATTAACCTCTTCTTTTGCTTCATGAACGTTATTTTATTTACAAATGGCTTTCGGGGGAGAATAAAGCATTTAATTAAATGTTCCTTTATTTAAGTCTTTTATAAATATTTTTATTATGCTTGTCTTTTGCCCCTCTTGATGTGTTCCAAAAAGGGGGAGAATATTTTTATGAATGTTTTAACTGAAAGTAAATATAATATTGAATATTATTATCTCTTCTTCATATATCTTCTATGAAAATCTATGCTACAGGAAGTACGAAATTCAGGGAGAGTATTTATATGCCTTATTGTTTTATTTCTAATCTCTCTTGATCTTTATCTATAAAAATCTATGCTACAGGAAGTACTAAATTCAGGGGGAGTATTTATATGCCGTATTGTTTTATTTTTACTTTCAACATTCAAATGCATGTTTTGTTCACACCAAAAGGGGGAGATTGTTGACTCTTAGTTTGGTGTGCACAAAATGTGTCCATAAATACTAATAAGTTTAAATTAAATTGTTCAGATTTTCAGGTTAAAATAATATCAATAAGAGATTCAAAAGAGATTCAAGAATAAGCAAAGAAGGAAATCAATAAAGAAAGATTACAAGATCAAGCAAAAGAAGGAGTTATTCAAAAGGAGCACATGTTGATTAGTGACCAAGAAAGCTATCAAGACCAATTGTTGCTATTCCTTATTTGTGAGATTTTATATGTATTTGATTGATTGATGATTGATTAGTATACGGTAAGAATATAAAGTGGATTCGTTATGAACAGCACAATAACAGTCGACCGCACCTCATGTCGGTCGACCGCAATAGTGAAACAGTCGACCATTCATCTCTTGACTTTTTGTCAGAGAGATGAACGGTCGACTGCACCTAAATTGCAGTCGACCGTACTTTGCATTGTTCACTCTTTTGAAATGTATCGTTTTCAATTTTGATAGATACACTTCCTCTTCTATATAATTGGACGAACCCACTGAGTATTCCTCACCTATTACTTCTGAGAAAAATCTTCTGAACTAATCTTTCAACAATCAATCCGAATGTGTGTGATAACTATTTGTATTCTTTAGTCAGGATCGTTGAGGATCTTGAGTTCTTTTCTTTTCTTCCACTTCGGTGAGATTGACGGGACTTGTGATTAGAAGTCCTGTGGATGTAATAGGTTTCTCGATTTGAATCCGAGAATCACTGTACAAGGGTTTGAGTATAGTGGAATGCTTGTGGCGGAGAATTTCTACAAGTAGGTGGTGTGGACGTAGACCTGGGGGTCAAACCACGTTATATCACTGCATCACTTGTGCTATCTGTGTTTGATTTTCTTATCTCTCATTATTTACTTTGCTATTCATTTTAAATTTTTTTAATTCCGCACAATCACCATATTCAACCCCCCTAGGGTGATTTACATTACGATAAACCTATTTGGCTTTATTTTGGTGGTGAAATTATCCGTGACCCAAAAATAGGTTGTTGTTATAGTGCCGTTGATCTTGAAATAATTTGGGTACCCCGTACAATCACAATGGAATAACTTATTGAGAAGATTTATGAGGTTACTAATTGGGATAGAGAGCGATGAAATTTTAAAATTTTATCACGTTATGCAAGGAGAAAAGGTGATGGTCAATATTTTATGACTTTGCCCATAGGAAACGACAACTCTCTGAAGTCCATGATTGGTAGAACACTTGATCCGAATTTTAGTTGGTCTACATTAGAGCTATATATTCAGCGAACCGAAATTATTAATCCCCAACCACATGCTAACCTTGGTTCAAGCTCCGCACGTGAAGTGCCGATCCATAAGATCATTTTCAATCCAATTCAAACATCCCATGCAATCCCACCATCCTCATAAGGAGACACTTTACAAATACTACAAGCCCGGATCCTACTGAATTTGAATTGCCATGTCAACCAAGTTCGGTTAATGATTACGTTCAGAATACCAATGTTTTTGGGATATTTGAAAATTCTACCATTAATAATGATTTAGTCAATGATGATGAAGAAGACGAAGAAACAGACGATGAACTTGAAGAAGATGGGCCCGGCTGACTAGATGGAGAAGAAGGGCCATGTTGATTTGGAGGAGGAGACGGGCCCATTTGATTACTCGGAGAAGAAGAAGGACCGACCTCATCCTACACCAAAAAAAAGTTGAAATTCAACATACAAATTTATAACTTTATTGATGTTAAAATTGAACGTATGAAATTAATGTTAAATCATCTTACATTGGTACGTCTCTGTCCACCACGGTTCGTTTTTTTGGGAGGTTGTCCATGACATGTCCGAGGACCTTTCCGGCTTGTTGGGGGTCTACTACTACTCCCTTCTTCGGGATTACCCATTGTCCGTGCCATATGTTATATCAAATAGAATCCTACATGTTTGATAATATATGCTAGCAAATTTACCTTAAAATCGCTATAAATTTATTATATAATTAACAATGTCTAATTTCAAATTTCAATATTAAACAATATTACTCACAATGTCCATCCCAATATTGCTTTAATTTTGGTTAATTACACAATGCAAATTTATCACGTGCAAAGAAAATTTTACAACCTAAATCTATCACGTACAAATTTAACAATGCAAATTTATCAAAGTAAGTATATCAATGCAAATTTATAGATCTATGAATGCAAATTAAAACCTAAACCTAATTCTATCAATGCAAATTTATCAATGCAAAGAAAACCCTAAATCTACCAATGCAATTTTAACCCAAAATTTAATATATTTATCATGTACAAACCAAAATGAACCCAAAATTTCAAATCCAACCCTTCACCCAAAATCACTTAAAATTATATACCATTAGTTACGAACACTTACAAACGAATGTTGGGTTGACGGTTGAAGTCGACTATGCTGCTGCAGATCCGATCCTCTACTTCCGAAAATTTAGGGGAAAAGGTTTATGGGTTCACCAATAATTTGGGGAAAATGTTGGTTGAGATGAGATTTTCGGCAGTGAAGAAGAGATTTTAGTAAAAATTTCGAGAGATTGGGATGAGTAGAGGCCGAAATCGGAGGCTAGGATTTGGGGGTTGGGTTCAAAATCGCGCGATGGGGTTTTGGGAGAGAAAGAAGTAAGATGAGAGTGAGATAGCGTGTGTTATTTAAGAGGAACCCAATTGACACTCGCTAACCCGGTTAACGCGCCTGGTATAAAGAGGAGAGCTAACGGGATTAACGTGTCTATACTTAGTAATTTTTATCTCACACCCCTTTTTGAGCTAGTGCCCCCTACTGTCACATTGATACTTGCTAACCCAGTTAGCGCGCCTGGTTTAAATGGGCGCGCTAACGGAGTTAGCGAGTCTAAATTTGGTGAGTTTTTTCCCACATCCCTACTTGAAGGGATAAGTGGTATCCCCTAACACGCTAACTGAAGAAAATTACTAGGGGCGCCAACTCAGTTAGCGACAGTGACTTTTTGGTATTAAATTTTTGAACCGGGATAGTTTGGTACATACTTATAAAAAGTGGGATAGTTTGGTACATACTTATAAAAAGTGGGATAGTTTGGTACATACTTATAAAAAGTGGGATAGTTTGGTAAAAAATTCATGTTTCACGCTCAATAGGCAGAATAGCCGTACCATAAAAAATCCCTCCATGGTCGTCACATGATCACGTTTCATTATAGAAAGAAGGGCAAAAATCAAAGTACCCCCCCCCCCCAACATTTGGCCTAAGTACAATATGCCCATATAACGTTTGAAAAAGTACAATAAACCCATTTTTCCGTTAACTTAACCCCATCCATTAAGTTATAATTATTAAATTACATTTTTACCCTTACCCTTTTATAATTAAATCTCTTCTTCTTTTTCCTTTTTTCCCCCCTTTATTCTTTCCTTTCTTCATTCTTTTTTTTCTTCTTTCATTTTTCTCTATTTATAGCAATTTCTTCGGCAACGATGTTTTCAATCAGTAGCGAAATAGTAGGGGTCGGCAAGGTCGGCAACGGTAAGAAGCTCAACTCTCTTTTCATTATTCTTTCCACTCATCTTCTTTCTCCAAGCTCGGCGAGTAGATCCTCTTTCACTTCACTACAAATAATATATCTGCTGTTACAAGTATTGAGGAGGTGGATTTCATGTATATATCATTGTTGAATGGATAAATAGAATTCATGTTAGATTTAAAAATTCAATCTTAATCCAATTTGTATCCACATATTGTCTAATATGGATTTCCGATATCCCCACATTTGATAAATATATACGGATATCAATGGTTCTAAATTTCCAAAATATGTGAATACATATCAGAATAATGCAATTCAAATATATAAGAACTTGTTGCAGTTACAAAAATTAAGTCCATTTTAATAGATAAAAATCGCAATAAATAGGGAAAAATGAAAGAAGAAAAAAAGAATGAAGAAAGGAAAGAATAGAGGGAAAAAATGGAAAAAGAAAAAGCGATTTGATTATGAAAGGGTAAGAGTAAAAAGGTAATTTAATAATTATAACTTAACGAATATGGTTAAGTTAACGAAAAAATGGGTTTAGTGTACTTTTTCAAATGTTATATGGGCATATTGTATTTAGGCCAAACATTGAGGGGGTACTTTGATTTTTGCCCTAGAAAGAATATCTGAACAGGAAAAAGATAAATTATAGAACAAATCTCTATACATGGTGTTTCACGTTTTAAATCATTCATAAACCCTTAACATAATTTTCATATTCTCTAGAGGAGGTAGACTGATTTTGGTTAATTCGGTTCTTTCCGCGATTCCGTTATATATGATGTCCTTTTTCTACCTTCCCTCCTGGATTATCAAGAAGACTGACCAAGTTAGGAGCAACTTTTTCTGGTCGAGTTTGGCCTCTTATAAAGCTGGGTCTCATCTTTGCAATTGGAAGCTTGTTTGCACTTCCAAGGCGGCTGGAGGATTGGGTGTTCTCAATCTTAGACAACAAAACTTAGCTTTGTTAGCTAAATGGATTTGGAGATTTCTGAAAGATGAAAATCTTTCTTGGGCTCGTCTGATTTCTGACTCTTGCTTCCGACGTCACAGAAGTTGGGAACTTCACCCCACCCTGTCTTCTAGAGCTTCTTCGTTCTGGAAAGGTGTTTGAAAGTCGTTGAACCTTTCCATTGTAGCATTTTTCATGTTTGCGCTACTGGATCTAAGACCCAATTTTGGAATCACCTCTGGATTGGCAACTTAATGTTGGCCTCTGCCTTCCCGGCGTTATTCTGTAACGCTCTCAACCCCTGCGCTACAGTGTCAGATTATCTTATTGTTCATGACAATTCCAGAGAATGGGTTATTCAGTTCTCTTCCGGTCTTTCCCCGAAACTAGGCACCGACTACCTTAACCTCCTGTCTCTCTTAAACAGTTATAATTGGCACCCCAAAAATGATTTTTTCTGGCGCTGGACCTCCTCGGGCTCCTTCTCGGTTAAATCCTTTTATAACTTTCTTAACCACGGTGACACTTCCTCCCCTTTTCCGAAATTTTTATGGAGCGGTTGTGCTCCTCTTAAGGCCAAGATCCTCTCCTGGCTAGCCATCAATAACAGGCTCCTAACAGTGGAGGTTCTCAACAAGAGGAACATAGCTTTGGGTCAGCTTTGCTCTTTGTGTTCTCTTAATCATGAAGATATTGATCATCTCTTCTGGCACTGTAATTTAATTAAACCCCTTTGGGATATCTGTTTACTGGCTTGGCAGATTCCATCTCTCCCTCCTTCTTTCCTGGATGGCTGGAGATGCCAGTTTATGAGTTCTAAGTATCGTAAATCCTGGATTCTTTCTCTTATGGCTATTATTTGGGTCATTTGATCAGAAAGAAATAATCGTATCTTTAATAACTCAGTTAAATCTATAGGCGCTATTATTGATGATTTTATTTTCTTCTCCAAGCATTGGTCTTCTACTCTTTCTCCTCATAAAATTCAGCGGTTAAGCCTGGTTAGGCTTGATGACGCGGCCGTGTTTATTCGTTCTACCTCCATAACTAACACCATTCTTAATTTAGATATTTTTTAATTGTAGTGCTTTACCTCCGATTATCCCTAATCTTCTATGTTTCTTAATTTAGATATTCTTTTATCGTAGTGCTTTTGTTCTGTTCTGGTTTTCCCTAATCCCTGGGGTCTTGTTCCTATCGCAGGGCTAGCCTATTGGCGTTCTTTTCTAGTACAGTGGGTTTTTGGGTGCTGGCCGGGTTGTTTACCGCTGCTTTTGATTGGGGGCTTTCGGGCTACCTACCTCTTTTGTCTGGTTTGGCTCCTTTTCTAGGGGCCGATTGGGGATGCTGGGGAGCTCTTCTGCCTGCTGTCTCTTGCGACCTTTTGCGCTGTTATTTGCTTTTGGTTTCAGTTCTGTTTATGTGGTATCTGCCTTGTTGTTGTAGTTTTTAGACCAATCTTTTTTTGTGTTTGCTATGGATGTTCTTATTTTCCTCTTGGTGTTTGTCTTTTATGCTCTGGGAGTGTTCTCCTTCTGTTTTTCGTTCTGGGTTTTTTGTGCTGCTGCCGTGCGCAGAGTGTTCCCTATTTGGCACTGGTAGCGCATTGGTGTGGCTGGTTTGCGGTGTTCTTTTTAGGTGGTTGGTGCTGGTTGTGCTACCATTCTGCCTCTTAAAGCGTGGTTTTAAGCTCGTTGTTCGGGTTGTTCTGTTCTTAAGGCAGTGTGTGGTGGTCGGGGCTGTGGCGGTTTTGGGGGCCTGCTGTTCTGAGTTGGATTGTCCTGTTTTGGGTTGACTTTTCCTCCTTCCCGGGGCTGGGGCGCGTTGTGGCCACTCAGTGGAGTTTTTGTTGTCGCCCGTCCTTCGGAGGCCTCCATTGCGCCATTACGGTGATAGGCGGTGGCGAGGTTGGTTGCTTCTCCCTTTGTCGCTCGGAGGCGATCCCTGTGGCTGTTTTTTGGTCGTTTCGGCTGTCCTAGTCTGTTGGCTTTATTGGTGTCCAGTCATTTTTATTCTGTCTTCGGGCTGTTTATTTTTGCTTCTTATTTTACCCCTTATAAAATGAGTCTCTGTATAATACTCTTTATTTATTGTTATTTATTTTGGTGGCTGGAATTGTAAGACTCTATCCGTTCATGAAAAAAAAAAAAATAGTCAGGACTGGTAATGTGATATGTTTAAACCCCCGTTTTGGCCAAAAAAATCAAGTACACAATCATTGCACCAAATTATTTCAACCAAAATCATTATCTTATCAGGTTTATTTCCTTACTATTATAAAGATATCATACAAGAGCTTACAATGTATACTCATTTTTAAGAACTATATACTCATTTTTTCTATACTATCGGTTTCTTGAAATTCATTCTTCACTTCTTCTTATCCATGCATTGCATCTGTATTGGGAAAATCTCAAATCTATGATACCATGAAGAGCTCTCCCTGTATATCAAAGAGTCTCGCTATCAGTGGTATCATGTAAGTAGGTTTTCCTCGGCTTTTTGAAAAATTATTATATTTCCAAACTTCATCTCTCTTGTTTTGCTTAATGAAAGTTCTTTTCATTTACAAATAGTTTTCAGGGGAGTATATTATATTTCCCATGTTGTATTTCCCATGTTTTATTTTATTTAATTTATACTTGTCTTTTACCCCTTATTAGTGTGTTCCAAAAGGGGGGAGAATATTTATGAATTGATGCGGTTTATTTCTGGGAGACGTGTGGATGCACCAGGTGTGAGTTCGGACTCAATTTGTAGTTGAAGGAGAAAGCTGCTCGTCTGACGACCCTAGGCTGACCGGGCGGACCCTGTGGCGACCTCGGGGTGGTTCGGAGATCTGGGCTCGGATCAGAGGATTCGGATCCGAGGTCTTGTGTACCTGCAGACGGTCCTGAAATACCGGGGGTTTTCCCGGTGGCGGACCCTCCGACGATCTAGTCAGTCTCTGTGAGAGAGTAGCAATAACTAGGTGAATTTAAGTGGCAAAAGATTGATTACCTGAAAAGGTGGGAGAGGGTCTAGTATTTATAGAGAATCCCAACCGGGTTTGGATCCGCTTGGGGGCCGAGTCTAAACCCGAAAGCCCATGGGCCTGTCGTGGCAGAAGGCCCAGGGGGTTTAGGGCTGACGTGGCAATACCAGGAGTGGTATAGGGCTGACGTGGCAAAACCCTGAGCGGTATAGAGCTGACATGGCTGATCGTGGGTCCTCTGAGCCTCTGGGAGAATCGGAGGGCCTAGGCTGTGCCAGGTCATCCCCCTGCTTCGCCAGAGAGGGGGGGCGGCTCATGGGGCTGTCACGGATCGGAGACCGAGGGCCACTGAGGCTCGTCGGATACGAGGAGGTCGGCTCTGGGGGGGGTGCAATTGAGGTTCGGTGCCGACCCTGTAATGGTTCGAAGCCGAGCTAGATTGCTATTTTTACCTTTCTTGAGTGAGAGTTGTATTGGGCCCTGGTTGGGCCCGCAGGCCATTTTTACCCTACCACACAAGCCCCCCACTCCTGCGGGGGTGCGGGAGCTAGCCGGGGAGGAGTGTTCATGGTCGTGGAAATGGGATGGTAAATCGTTGAATCTCCCGGAGGAGAGTACCCAGGTGCCAGACCGGACCTCGTGCTGGCGAGGGATTACGGGTCGGTAAGGGTGATGGCGAGCCGTTGTTTCTTCCTGAGAAGAGTACCCTGGTGCAAGACTGAACCTCGAGTTGAGGAGGGATTACGGGTCGGTAAGGGTGATGGCGAACCGGTGGATCTTCCGAAGAAGAGTACCCAGGTGCCAGACCGGACCTCGCACTGGCGAGGGATTATGGGTCGGTAAGGGTGATGGCGAGCCGTTGTTTCTTCCTGAGAAGAGTACCCTGGTGCCAGACCGAACCTCGAGTTGAGGAGGGATTACGGGTCGGTAAGGGTGATGGCGAGCCGGTGGATCTTCCGAAGAAGAGTACCCAGGTGCCAGACCGGACCTCGTGCTGGTGAGGGATTATGGGTCGGTAAGGGTGATGGCGAGCCGTTGTTTCTTCCTGAGAAGAGTACCTTGGTGCCAGACCGAACCTCGAGTTGAGGAGGGATTATGGGTCGGTAAGGGTGATGGCGAGCCGGTGGATCTTCCGAAGAAGAGTACCCAGGTGCCAGACCGGACCTCGAGCTAGCGAGGGATTATGGGTTGGTAAGGGTGATGGCGAGCTGTTGAGCCTTCCGGAGAAGACTATTCTGGTGCTAGGAACTGGCCTCGAGCTGGCGAGGGGTTTTGGGGCCGGTCAGATTGTGGGCGAACCGTTGTGTCTTGGGAATGTTGAGCAGGGTTGTCTGCTGTTTTTGCGGAGCATTGGGGGTGCCTTGGGATCTGTGTGAGGTTCCAATTCCCCAGGTGTTTTAATGGCGCCGCCTAATAAATGTATGGCGCATGGTCTTCCGTCGTTTGGTTTCCCCCATGTCATAAAGGCCGGCCCCTGGGGGAGGCTATAAGTACCCCCCCTTTTTTTCGTAGTGGGTCAGATCAAAAGCAAGGGTAGTCTATTGGCCCTTAAAGGTGTCTGCTCCGGCGGACGCCTGTCTCTTGCCAATTTTTACCCCTGGTTGTGTCGGAGAGGTGGTTTCTCTGCCGCCCGGATCTTCTCTTGGATCTGATGGCCCTGATACGGCTGCCAGATCCAGGGGGGATCAGGGCGAGAGGGGTGACGACCGAACTCTGAGGGGTGAGTTGTTTGCGACTGTGAATGGTTCTGTCCTTCCGGAAGGGATGAAGGGCGTTCCGGGCCAGTTGTTTGCAACTGTGAAGGTTCCGTTGCCTTTGCAGGCCGAACCTTTGCAGTTGCATCAACTGGCTCGGAATGTTGCACTTCTCTTGATCTCTGAGTGTTGATCTGCTTTCGATCGGGGTGCTCGCCGAGGGCGGCGTCTTAAAGCTTTGAGCCTCGGATAGACGAGTCATTCTCCGATTGGAGGTTGACTACTCTGCATTCCAATAGGGATCCAGGTGATGGCGGTTTCTGTCTCACCCTTGAACAGTTCGGGTCTTCGGCCGACGAGGCTGTAAGCCCCGAGCTGCTCACGGGTGAAAGGGGAACCGACCCCGCCTCGGAGCCCGGGGCGTCTGTCTAAGGACGGCGCCTTAAATCTTAAGTAAAAATGTTCCCCCCCCCAGAATATTTCTTCCGAGCTGACCTCCTCGCCTGGCTGCCAGCCTGTCATTGGATGATGTCAGCAGCGCACGTTTTGAGGACGTGGCGCGAATTCCCAGGCGGCAGTTGCATGTCAAATAGGTGAACAGTACTTCGCGGGAATCGAGGAGTCGTTTCTATCTCCTATAAATATTCCCCCCTCTCCCCCATCAGTCCACTCCTTTCTTGCTGCTTTTTTCAAAAATTTCACAACCCTTCCGCGCTCATCTTTGCAACTTGCGGTACTAGGCTCGCCCTTCCAAAGTAACCCCATGTGAGTTGGTAAGTCTGCTTAGTTTAGGCATAGATGGATAGGGCTCAGTCTGGCTCGTCAGCGTCGACGTCTAGGGGGGAAGTGAAGCCTATCTCCGAATCGACGTCCTGGGAGGAGCCCGTACTCGAGGAGGAGTCAGTACACGTTGATGAGTCTTCTGATACGGTTTCGTGGGAGGAACCAGTAGGTGAGGAGGAGGTATATGGTGCGAGGTTGTTGCGCTCTCGTCGTCCCTTCGTGGTGGAGAGCAGCGAGTCGGAGGAAGCGGAAGATGGTTCGGACGGCGTTCGTGTTTTGGAGTTGACTTCCGAGGGAGAGGGAGGTGAGGGTGGCATTGTAAGGAGATCCACAGTTCAGGGTGCTGGCCCGAGTTCCATGCTGACTGGCTGGGGGCCCTTATTCACTCCCTCGCCGGAGCGAACCAAGAAGAGGAAGAAGGCTCCGAGGAAGGCAGGATCGAGGATTGGTGGTTCGAGCCAGGGGTCTGTCTATCGCAACTTGTGGACAGGTTCGCCCGTGCAGCCGAAGCATTTCCGTCAATATCCTGACGACCTATCCGACAAGGAGCTCTTTGGTGTGCAGGCCTCTTCGCCGAGCCGGAAGAGGGTGTTGATGGACGCGATTCTGACCGTCTTGGATGGCGGGGACTTGGAGGTTTTGCAGCTGGCGTACCACATAGGTCCTAGCTACGAATTGATGCTGCCGAGCTCTACTCTGCGCCCAACCGATCCCCTATCTGCTTGGTATTGTGTCTTCCCAGTGGACGCGTTTATTTCTGGACTTAGGCTGCCAATCCACCCATTTGTTCGGGAAGTGCTGAACTGGGCCTCCTTGGCCCCGATGCAATATGGGCCGAACTCTTGGAAGCAGATAATCTGTTTTGTACTGATGTGCGAGGAACAACAGGTACCCCTGCGGTTGAACGTGTTCCGAGCGACGCTGATGATTAGTTCGGCGGCTGAGGGTGTTTACTATATCTCCCCCCGGAGTAGGCGGAAGGTTGTTCACAGCCACCCGGACTCTATCAAGGATTGGAAGAAAAAATATCTGGTGATCCGGAGTGAAGAGCCCTGGGACATTCCGACCAGATGGAACTACTCCAAGCCGAGCCATCCCGCGCCGGGGCCGGGGGATCTAACGGCCGAGGAGTGGGGGTTTGTCGAGCGCCTTCGTTTGTCCCCTAGTATTGATTGGACGAAGGTGACGGAGGTCCACTTGGCGAGCGTTGGACTGAGCCCAGCCGTCTTGCGTATGTAGTTTGTTTCTTTTCTCTCGATCCTTTCGTACTTTCTTGCTCATTGCTCTTAATGGTTTTTTCTGTAGATATGGATGAGGCATCGATCAAAGCCAGGAGGCTCGCCATGAAGAAGGAGAATGCCGAGAAGAAGAAGGGGGAGGCAGCGAAGAGGCCGAGGGAGCCGTCCCTTGTTATCTCGGAGGTACCGCTCGAGCCGAGGGTTAAGAAGACTCGTTCGGAGACGAGCAAGGTTGCTGCCCCTTCGAGGGGTAAGGGCCCCGCGAGGGCATCCGGTCTTGACAAGGGAAAAGGTCCCTTGGTAGAGGTTGAGGAGGAGGACCCGGTGGTGGAGATGTTGCGGCAACGGTGGGCGCCGGACTGGTCGATTCGGATGGGAGACTGTCTGACCGGGGAAGCCCAGGCCGTAGAGGTGGTGGAGAAGCTGGCGACCCCTGGCGATCGCCAGATGATGGAGAGCGAGCCCGTAGAGGTGGCCTTTACGCGCCTGGCGCAGGCCACCGTGTTGGTAAGCTTGTCGACCTCCTCCTTTCTGTTAGTCTTGCTTCAGGAGTTCTCTTCTTATGTGTGCCTTTCGGTCGCAGACTTGTATGCAGGGAGCTAATGTAAAGAATCTCTACGAAGCGTCCCTGTCACAAGAAAGTGCTCGGGCGGACAAGAGCGAGCGAGAGATGAAGGAAATGCGGATCGAGCTCGAGGGTTTGCATAAGAGGGAGCAGCAGATGAAGCTGGAGCTCGAGGCCAAGGACACCGAGTGGGGGAAGAGGGTGGCCTCTTTGAAGGGGAAGTTCGCCAAGGAGAAGGGGGAGTTAACAGCTGCGTTCGCCAAGGAGAGGAAAGAGCTGACGGATGCGGGTCAGCGGATGGTGATCGCCGCCCAGGATGAGTGCTACGCGAAGGCCCTCAGTCATGTGAGGCACTTCTATCCGACCGTCGACCTGTCCAACTTTGAGTACGACATGGAGATCGATGGGACCCCGAAGACTCCTGCCGAAGAGGGGCCCGTTGTCGACCCGGCCGTCGACCCTCCGGCGAACCCGATCAATGACGAGGAGGGAAATCGAGTTGTATAGTTTTGCCTTTCTTTCTTTTTCCCACCTTTTCATTGTATTTGCCTCCCGCGGACTGGCCACCGCCTTTTTGTAAGAAGCAGCAAAATTTATAAAAAAGTATCTATGACTTGCCAAGTGTTTTGGCACCGGACATTTCCGAATCTCCTTGCTTATGTGTTTCGAGTTGGTTCTCTTTGTCGGTTGTGGCTTTCCTTCCCGAGGTGGACCCCCGTCGTTCCGTCGTGGCGTGGCTCCGGAGCAAGGTGGAGGCATTGGAGGCCACTTTGGCTTGGTATCGTGAGAGGGCCTGCACCGCCGAGGCGGCCTTTAGCTTTTACAGGAACATGTCCGGAGCCCTTGGTGAAGAGGCAAGTCGTCTGGGGAGGGTAATGTTGGATCGGGAACTCGTGGGTGTCGGACCTGGATATGCTCTGTCGAGTTCCTTGGTGCAGAGGCCCTCCTCTGAGAAGCGACTTCGCGATGTGCTAGTGGAGAAGGAGGTGGAGATACACCTCGACCGGTCGATGCTGGGTGTCTCGAGAACTTCCTCGGGTGGTCAGTGAGCAGGGGGGGTACCTATTGCGGTGTTGCTAACGGAACGTATGCGGCCCAGCGGTGCCTAGAGTTCCGTGGTCGGTATATCAATCGTGGCCGAACCAAAGGACCCTTATGCCAAGGGGAGGGTTCCCAGTTGTTCGTTCGGAGTGATCTCGCTGTTCGTCGGACCAGGGGGGCCTTGAGAGGGCGGCCTCCTGATGTTCGAGATGAGGGGAGTATTTCTGTAATGGTCTTTGTTTGTTTGCTTCGGTACGAGATGATGAAGGGGAGGTGGTTCGGCCTTATCGCTTTGTGAGGAATCGGAGTGGGGTGAGGTGAAGTCTTCGGTGTCGATCTCCTAACCTGGTATTAGGTCGGATCTGCCGAGGCGATCGGAGTGTGATACAACGAGATTTCCTTCGTATAAGATAGGGGGGCCGCTAAAACGGCCCTTTACAAAGGAAAGCTTTACAAAAGGTTCATTTCTTAGCTAAGTTAAAACCTATGCTCGTTCTTCGCAGGAGTTCACTGGGCGCTTGGTGTCAAGGGGGAATCTTTCTTGCTCAACGGCAGGTCCGGGGGTAGGGCCATTCTTCTCTGGTTCGAATTTGACGGCGTCGAGGGGAAACACTCCTCCCCCGACGGTGGTCATGTAGCACGATCGCGCTGCTTCTTGGCTGCCTCGGACGACGCCGACTCCTTGTGGGGTGGGAAATTTGAGCTTCAGATGGTAGGCCGAAGGCACTGCTTGGAGGGAGCATAACCCGGGTCGGCCGAGTATGGCGTTGTAAGCCGCCTTGACGCTGACCACCATGAAGTCCATAGACTCGGTCCTCTTGACGGGAGCCGATCCTGCGGTAACGTCGAGGGTGACAATCCCCTCTATCACGACAGGGACGCCGGAGAACCCATGCAAGGTGTATCCGGCCGGCTTGAGCTTGCCCCTAGGTAACTTTAGATTCTCGAAGGCTTCAAGGAAAAGAATGTTCACCGAGCTGCCGTTGTCGACGAGGATTCGGCGAACTTCACAATTAGCCATGTGGAGGCTAACGACGAGGGCATCGCAGTGGGGGAGGCGAACGCCTTCGAGGTCCTCCCCTGAGAATGAGACTGGCATGGGTTGCAGCTTGGGAGAGGGGTTGCCTTGGACAGCATTTACCTCTCGGATGAAGGCTTTTCGGGAAGTATTCGATTCCCCTCCCATTGGCCCTCCATGGACGCAGTGCAAGATAAATGGCATGTCCGCGGCTCCCTCGGACTCGGGATCTCGATCTTGGATGCGGCTCGGAGTAGGGTTCGGGGGCGAGTGTCTCCGGTTCCTAGTATCTCGTCGATCCCGCGGGACTTCTCGGGTGAATTCTCGGAGGTACCCCCTGGAGATAGTTCCTCAATCTCGTCTTTCAGGGCCCGGCATTGATCGGTGTCGTGCCCATGGTCTCTGTGGAAGCGGCAGTAGAAGCGCTGATCTCGGTTCTTGCCGTTGTTAGGTCGGGGAGGTAGTCGAACAATGCCTTTGTCTTCAATTTCTAAGAGGATGGCGGATACGTTATGCGTCAAGGGAGTGTACCTCTCGAAGCGGGGGATCGGCGGGACCTTTTTTACGGCCCGCGCGTCCCTCGGAGCTTTCTTTGATGGTTCGACTTCTTCGGCCTTCCGTTTTCCCTTCGAGTTGGCTTCCGTGGCATCTTCGGGGCTAAGGGCCTCTTCTGCTCTAATGTATTTCTCGACCCTGTTGAGGAGGTCAGGAAAGTCGATGGGGGGTCTCTTCGCCAGAGAAGCTTTCAGCTGTCCATGACGGACGTTGTGCCGAAAGGCTGCAGAGGCGATGCCTGGATCAAGGGAGGAGACCGCCCTTGCTTCCGTGGTAAACCTCCGGACGAATACTCTGAGGGACTCTCCGTCTATCTGTCTGAGCCCGAGTAAAGAGGCGCTGGTCCTTTCCGCCTTCCGGCTAGTGACGAAGTGAGCCAGAAAATTGCCTTCTAGTTGGTCGAAGGAGTAAATGGAGCCGGGGGTGAGCTTCGAGTACCATTCACGAGCCGGACCTCGGAGTGTGGCGGGGAAGGCTCGGCATAGCAGGGGATCCGAGGCGCTGTGAATCATCATGAGGGTTTTGAAGCCCTCCATGTGATCAGCGGGATCTCCCTCGCCGTCGTAAGTCTCGAATTGAGGTGGTCGGAAATTCCTGGGTATTTCTGCTTGAAGGATGGGGGCGGAGAAGGGAGGACGGATGGGTCTGTACCCCTGAGCCACTCGTCGGTCGCCGTCCCCTATGTGATCGCGGCGGTCCTCCATTTCTTGGAGGCGCCTCAGGAGTACGCCGCCGTCTTCTGGCTGGATAGTTGACGTGTGCGACATGCTGGCCTCGGCATCCGACCTAGTTTGGGAGTGGGAGGTTTCCTCCCTGGGGGCCCGTCGGAGGGCCCCTAGAATTTCTCTCCGGAAGTCTCGGAACTCCTTGTGAGTGACGGGGGCTCCCTCGACCCTATTCGGTCGGTCCGAGGGCTGCCTTCCGACGCGGCTGAGTGCTGACCTCCGTCCCTCGGGCGACGGTCTTGGATGGTTCGGGGCCGGGTTGGAAGCGGCCCTTCCCCTGTTGCGGTTAACCTGTCGGTTGATGATGACTCCTCGAAGGTCGGCCTGGACTTGGCGGGCGACGCTCCTTTGGGATCCCTGATGGGGAGCCCTGTGTTTTGAAGTATGTGGACCGGCATTAGCGATTGGTGGGGGCGAGTCCCGTCGGTTGACGGAGGAAGCAGCCCCTTTGCCCTTTGAGGCCATGAGAGTTCGGCTGTCGAGGTCGCTCGATGGTCGGGCTCGGGTCGGCTTCTGAAGCAGTGTTCCCACAGACGGCGCCAACCTTCATCTCTCTTGTTTTGCTTAATGAAAGTTCTTTTCATTTACAAATAGTTTTCGGGGGAGTATATTATATTTCCCATGTTGTATTTCCCATGTTTTATTTTATTTAATTTATACTTGTCTTTTACCCCTTATTAATGTGTTCCAAAAAGGGGGAGAATATTTATGAATTGATGCGGTTTATTTCTGGGAGACGTGTGGATGCACCAGGTGTGAGTTCGGACTCAATTTGTAGTTGAAGGAGAAAGCTGCTCGTCTGACGACCCTAGGCTGACCGGGCGGACCCTATGGCGACCTCGGGGTGGTTCGGAGATCTGGGCTCGGATCAGAGGATTCGGATCCGAGGTCTTGTGTACCTGCAGACGGTCCTGAAACACCGGGGTTTTTCCCGGTGGCGGACCCTCCGACGATCTAGTCAGTCTCTGTGAGAGAGTAGCAATAACTAGGTGAATTTAAGTGGCAAAAGATTGATTACCTGGAAAGGTGGGAGAGGGTCTAGTATTTATAGAGAATCCCAACCGGGTTTGGATCCGCTTGGGGGCCGAGTCTAAACCCGAAAGCCCATGGGCCTGTCGTGGCAGAAGGCCCAGGGGGTTTAGGGCTGACGTGGCAATACCAGGAGTGGTATAGGGCTGACATGGCAAAACCCTGAGCGGTATAGAGCTGACATGGCTGATCGTGGGTCCTCTGAGCCTCTGGGAGAATCGGAGGGCCTAGGCTGTGCCAGGTCATCCCCCTGCTTCGCCAGAGAGGGGGGGCTCATGGGGCTGTCACGGATCGGAGACCGAGGGCCACTGAGGCTCGTCGGATACGAGGAGGTCGGCTCTGGAGGGGGTGCAATTGAGGTTCGGCGCCGAGCCTGTAATGGTTCGAAGCCGAGCTAGATTGCTATTTTTACCTTTCTTGAGTGAGAGTTGTATTGGGCCCTGGTTGGGCCCGCAGGCCATTTTTACCCTACCACATGAATCTTATGAATATTTTTTAACACTGAAAGTAAATATTTATTTATTTTTCTTCGATGAAGTATTGAATTAAGGGGGAGTATTTACAAATCTCTCTTAAAAGCTCTTTACCTATGAAAATCTGTGTTACAGGAAGTACTAAATTCAGGGAGAGTATTTATATGCCAAATTGTTTAATTTTTACCTTCAATATTCAAAGGCATATTTTGTTCACACCAAAAGGAGAAGATTGTTGACTCTTAGTTTGGTGTGCACAAAATGTGTCTATAAATATAAATAAGTTTAAATTGAGTTGTTCAGATTTTCAAGATCAAATAATATCCATATGAGATCTAAGAGAGATTCAAGAATATTCAAGGAAGGAAAGTAATAAAGAAAGATTGAGAAATCAAGCAAAAGAAGAAGATATTCGAAAAGAGCAGTTGATTGATTAGTGTCCAAAAAAGCTATCAAGACCACTTGTTATCATTCTATATTTGTGAGATTTAATCTGCATAAAATTGATTGGTGATTGATTAGTTTTTGGTAAGAATATAAAGTGGATTCGGTATGAACAGCGCGATACCGGTCGACCTCACCTCATGACGGTCGACCGCATCGCAGTCGACTGCAACTCACAGTTACGTAAGAAGCAGTCGGCCCTTCATCTCTCTACTTTACGTCAGAGAGATGAACGGTCGACTGCACCGAAATTGCGGTCGACCGTACATTGCGTTGTTCACATTTTTAGAATGTATCGTTTCTAATTTTGATCGATAAACTTTCCAGTCTATTTAATTGGACGAACCCACTGTGTATTCTTCACCTATTACTTCTGAGAAAAATCTTCTGAACTAACCTTTCAATAATCAATCCAAGTGTGTGTGATAGCTATTTGTATTCTTCAGTCAAGATCATTAAAGATCTTGAGCTTTTTCTTTTTCTTCCACTTCGGTGAGATTGACGGGACTTGTGTTAGAAGTCCTGTGGGTGTAATAGGTCTCTCGGCCTGAATCTGAGATCACTGTACAAGGGTTTGAGTATAGTGGAACGCTTGTGGCGGAGAATTGCTACAAGTAGGAGGTGTGGACGTAGACCTGGGGGTCGAACCACGTTATATCGCTGCGTCACTTGTGCGATTTGCGTTTGCTCTTCTTATCTCTTTTTATTTACTCTGCACTTTACTTCAAATTTTTAAATTCCGCACAATCACCCTATTCACCCCCCCTATGGTGATTTACAGTGGTATCGGAGCGAGGTGCTTATCAAAAGCTTAAAATATTAAGCAAAAGGTCCAATGGTCGAAATCCCTCCTCCCGAAAACCTGTACTCATGGGATCCATTCGTCTCCAATGGGACAAGTCTTACACGCTCACCATTTTTTGGTGAAAAATGGTATGATGTTGGAAAGTTCGTATATCTCAATTTCTACAGATGCTTGGAGAAGAAGTATGGAATGTGTGTATCAATAAAACTGACATTCCGGTCAGCGACGGAAAGACATCTTTCACAAAAGCAGAGCTAGCGCTCAAGATGGCAAATTCCAAAGCTATGAAGGCTCTCTATGCATGGTTGAATAACGAAGAACTAATGCGATGTGAGCAAAACTATAAGACAGCGTACGAGATCTGGTACAACATGTTGCAGCGGCATGAGGGAACCACTTCCGAGGTAAAAGCTAAAGTAAATTTATGTTTTATAAGTTTGATGTGTTTCGTATGTTGCCAGGAGAAAATGTGGATCAAATGCTTAGCCGCTTCGATATCATTGCCCACCAACTTGAGAGCTTAGGTAAGGGATTGGATGATGACTGAAAGGTCGAAAAATTCATAAGCTAACTTACGCCAGAGTGTGATGTGAAGGCTGCTGCAATGAGGGAGACCCTTGAAGAAAAGGGATTCGACTACTACACATTCCAAGGAAAGTGAAGACATACGAGATGGAAATGACGGAAACCAAAAGATACAGACAAAACATCGGGATTGAACCAAAAACCGAAGAGAAAACCATTGCACTGAAAGCAGAAAAATCCCTACCATCAAAGAAGATTTAGACCGTGACGATTCAGACGAGGACATTGCTTTATTGACCAAGCAATTTCGTAAGTACCTCAAACATAAAAAATATGGAAGGTACCAAGGAGAAAGGGAGAAAGATAAAGATGACGTGTGCTATAAGTGCAAGAAGCCTGGAAACATCCGTGCAAACTGTCTCATCTCACAAGATAGGAATAAGGACTACTACTGCTCAAACCCAAGTCTGAAAAAGAAGGCGTTGAAGGCAACATGGCTAGACCCAGATTCAAGTGAGGAAGAGCAAGGTTACAACGATGTCGGCGAGAGATGAGTATCCCCCGAGATCCATGAGGAATCTCTCCCCGAGATCCATGAGCAATCTCTAGACCCATAAAATAATGTAGTCTGCCAAGGTCTTTCATATGGAACTGCTGGTGAAAGTATTTCTGGGTGGATGTAATACCTGCGTAGTCATTCCCAGTAATGATCATATCATCAACATAGGGTAGTAGAAATATCATCCCCTACGGTGATGACCGCATAAACAGAGAATGGTCCTGGGAACTCTGACTAAAACCAGCCCTGGTGATGACAAGGCGAAAATACTCAAACCAGGCTCGAGGGGCCTGCTTCAAACTATATATAGCCCGACGCACTCGGCAAACATGACGAGGAGTAAGGAGGTCAGGAGGAGGATCCATATAAACAACCTCAGATAAGGTTCTGATACCAATGTTTCTGTCTGTTTCTTGGTGATTCGCTGATCTCATGGCGAAGTAAGAAACAGGCAGTTATTGCATGTTCTTCGACCCAGAGCAATGGCAGCTACTACTAGAGAGATTGTTCATGTTCGTTGGCTGTTATCAGGTATGGGTATCACTCTTTCAGGTGCTACTTCTCTTCATTGTGATAACCGGAGTGCACTACACATTGCAAGCAACTCGGTCTTCTATGAGCGAACGAAGCATATAGAGATTGATTGTCATTATGTTCGTGAGCGCTTTGAAGCAGGGACCATTTTACTTCATTCTATTACATTGTCACAGCTTAGTTCTGATACCATGTTAAGATAAGTCAGAGAGATGAAAACAATACTGATTATTGAATTGAGAAATAACTGAGTACAATATCTCCTCTATATAGGAGGAACCAAATACAAAACTAGCCAAATACCCAATGTGGGACTATAATATCTAACATTGATGAAGTGCCAAAAAGGTAGCAGCAAGGAAACAGTAAAGTAATCCTGCTAAACAACAGTTGAAGAATGGCAAATGATATTTAATCCCAGATATTGAAATATAACAAGAGCTATGAGAATCAAAATACAATAACTGGGAATATAGATGCAGAACATACAGAACATACAGAACATGGAGAAGCAAATAAAAGGAGAAGTAGAAAATACATATAACCTGGGTTTGATGCGCAGAAACATCAATCTACCAAGATACAAAAGAAATATAAGGCCAATAGTAGTGACCACATGGCCTGCCATCAAGAAAGCTAGTACACCTGAGCAAAATAAATCAAAACCATATCAAAATCGAATAGGCAAACTAGAAGAAAGAGTAGTAAGAAGGAAACCCTGAAGGGCGCGGAGGATCAGCACTGCAAAAAGAAAACATAACTAATTAAAGAGAAAGAAAAACCTATGAGATAAAAGGAAGAAAAAAAGAAAAGAAATCTAAGGCGGTTGAAAACTAGTGTGAATAAAGTCATCTGCATCATGATCAAGATGGTGAAGTTGAAGTCTAGTTACTTTGTTTTGAGTCAAACAACTAGCCCGGAACTTATGTAAAGAAAAGGATGCCATCAATGAGACCAGGAATAGCTCACGAATTATTAATTGAAAGAAATGTTATTATTTCTTTTTTTTCAAATAATCCAAATCAAATTCATCATGGATAAATCCTAAGATGCAAGAAAGGAACTCTTGACTCTACGAGACCTCCAAATAGCACTGTCACATTTACTTGATACCCAGACCCGACCCAGACCCAGACCCAGCATTGGACCAGAATCAACCCGATCTATACGGGTCAGGGTCCGGGTCCTAAAATAAGACCCGATGCACTTTCGGGTCCGGATCCGAGTCCGCTCAAAATAGAACCGACCCGGACTCAGACCCAGACCTGTTAAAAAATACCCCCAAAAATATGAAATTTGAATAATAGGGCTATAGGGATATACATATAAAAGTAATTGTTGAAGATAGATGTGTAAATATGATATTTATTCATGTACTTAAGTGCAAAATTTGTTGGAACCATAGGGTATCGAGTGCAAAAATACTTAAGTGTGAATATTATTCCCCGCTACCGGACCCGACGGGTAGATTTTTTTAACTAGGACCCGGACCCGGTTTTTGCAAGTCCAAGTCCGGGTCCGGATCTAATTTTTGGACCCGTCAGATATCAGGTCTGGGTTGTAGAAGACCCGTCCCGACAGGACCGGATACCAGCTCTACCTTCAAATACTCCACCATGATGCAAGAGTGTCAGGCTTACCTTGAACATGCCACACTTTTTTACAAATGGTCGATAGCGAGCGAGTGAAAGAGCAGTTAATGAATAAATGATACCCGGTCTCGGGACGAGTGAGACATACGGAGCAATTCTGACTTAAAGCCATATTTTTCTTATTAAGATTATCAATAGATAAGAAGCTTGTTGTGAATAGCAAGACACATCAGGATTCTGACTTTAAAAGGGTCAATGCACTTCCGAATAGTTCTAGCGAACAGAGAAGTCACACCTCCGGAATCAAGGAAATTGTAATAGAATTTAACGGAATAAGAACCTGATCTAGACCATCGCATAAAAACTTCGTCATTGGGATGCCAGGGATAGGCGCGTAAAGACAAAAAGTAAACTAATGTAATTAGGGACACGAGAAAGGGGAAGCGTTCTTCTGAAAGGAATGTGCAAGTTTCTCTGGTTGTTAATAGTCATGAAATACTCCGCAACCGTTGCATGAGGGTTGGAAGCGAGGTGAAACAACTCAGAAAATTAAGAAGCTATAATGATATTACCAAACCAAAGATCAGTCCAAAATTTAATTGACGAACCGTTGGCACACACCTTGAGCAGCCCGCATTTGAATGGTTCAATTGCTTTCCATACTCCTTTCCAAAAATGAGAGGTCACGAGAGATTGGGATATAATGCCCAAATTTTGTGACGACCATAACATTTATTAATGATGATATGTGCCCAGGGCAAATGATCATGCTTGAGAATTTTCCATAACCATTTACCAAGAAAAATTAGGTTTTGATGGCGGAGATTAAGAATATCAGACCTCCTTCATGTTTAGATTTGCAAATTAAATTCCACTTACAATGATGTTTCCGCTCTGTAGGCGGAATAGCCGAACCATAAAAAATTCCTCCATGGTCGTCACTCGCTAACCCGGTTAGCGCGCCTGGTTTAAATGGGCGCGCTAACGAAGTTAGCGAGTCTATATTTGGTGAGTTTTTTGCCACATCTCTACTTAAGGGGATAAGTGGTATCTTTTAACACACGTTAACTGAGATAGCGCGAAGAAAATTACTAGAGGTGCTAACTCAGTTAGCGACAGAGACTTTTTTGTATTAAATTTCCGAACAGGGATTTTGGTACATACTTATAAAAAGTGGGATAGTTTGGTAAAAAATTCATGTTTCCTGCTCCATAGGCAGAATAGCCGTACCATAAAAAATTCCTCCAAGGTCGTCACATGATCACGTTTCATTATAGAAAGAATATCTGAACAGGAAAAAGATAAATTATAGAATAAATCTCTATACATGGTGTTTCACGTTTTAAATCATTCATAAACCCCCGTTTTGGTTTAAACATATCATTCATAAACGCCAAAAAAAAAAAATCATTCATAATAAACCCTGAACATAATTTTCATATTCTAATAGTCTGGACTGGTAATGTGATATGTTTAAACCCACGTTTTGGCCAAAAAATCAAGTACACAATCATTGCACCAAATTATTTCAACCAAATTAAATCATTATCTTATCAGGTTTATTTCCTTACTATTATAAAGAAAGATATCATACAAAAGCTTACAATATATACAAAAAGTAAACGATCATCTTCCCATCTGAATCTGAATTTTCTCCTTTCTCATTGGTATGTCCTTGTGTAATTAATTAAAATTAAATTTCTTTAATCATGCAATTTCCTTTTTACTGCAAAAATATTCGCATAAAAGTTTGTTCTTTCCCATCCTTTTTCTTTATAGCGAGCCCACTTCTTATTCCATCTGTTCAACGTCTTTATCAATTTGGTCTTCTTTTTGGAGTAAACCCAAAAACCCTAGTACCCTATAAATATATATCTTTCCCTGAAAATGACCCTTTTTTAAATAAAAAAAAATTAATTAATTTTAATTTTTATGGTTCTCCTTCGATTGATACAAGTCAGTTTCGGTGATTAATATTAATTTGCACGTGCGATGCACGTCTTAATAAATATAGTTTTTTAAAATAAAAATTTAGACATAATCTGGATTTGAACTTAGAACCTCCTTTATAATAGTTATGCACGTGTATTGCACGGGTTGGTAGATTGACAAAATATTTACAAATGACACTAAGGTCTTCTTCCATTATAATATTAGAAATAGGAGTATTTCTTAGTTTTTAAAAATAGTGGTGGTATATGCTAATTTTCACATTTTAAATGAGGGCATTTGCTAAAATATCCCTTTTTTAGGAGCTGCATGTGCTTCACACGGGTATGTTTGGTGGATTTAGTTTGCCGTATATTGCACGTGTTTAGTCAGTTAAAAAATTAGGGTTTGTTTGTTTACAACCCCAACCCTCCCATTAAAATAGTAGAGATGCAAGCACACCCACAAGTCCCTTTTCCTGTATGTATCGGTTTGTTACATTGAACATGAAGTTGGTGAATCTCACATAGTGATTGATTAGTGAGAATACGGGAATCCTTTATATTTAGATGCCATCATTAAATCGATAAAAATAAATACAATGAATATATGCTTCCGTTTGAGTGTATCTATGCAAAGAACCTAATATTTGTGAAGTACATCTCTCTGCTCTGTGAGTATTCTATGCAAATTTTTCCATGGTTTGTTGTGTTGACTCAGTTTGGTTGGTGTCTTGCTTGCAGTTTGGTTCAGCCCATTCACATTTGTTAATTCTCATTGTTGAATTTTTGTTGATAATGACTTCTCGTCTTTGATTCCCTTTGTGATTCCTCTGTTATAAAAAGCCTTTTCTTTGTTGAAGAATTTGCTTGCGTTCTCTTATTACACTTCAATAGGTTGGTGCCAGTTAAAGGGTAGCTATTCTTCTTCTATTATTAGTTTCTACTTTTTTGCTTATGATAGCGAATAGTTTGCTTTAGACTTCTGTTCGTATTAATTTTGGTGATTTTTTTTCTCAACTTCATTGTTAGGTATAATTTCTTAGAGTAGTATGTTCAGATTCATGTTTAATCTGTAAGATTATAATTTCTGTAATATTAGTTGTATGAATTCTTTGTTCGGCTACTTGGGTCTTCGATTCTTCTCCGTTTCGTTTTTGGAAGACACTTCAGAGAATCTATCTGATTGTGTTTTCTCCCTCGACGCAATTGATTACACAGATGAGAGATTCTCAGAAGTGTCCGACTTTCAAAGATTGGGAAACCCAATTTGTTTTTGTTCTTCATTTTTTAAATTTTCTTCTCTCCTGATTATGAATAAATTCTTTAATCAGTTGTTGCCCATGAAAGATTTCTAGCTATTTGATACATAATGAAGCTAGCAACACTTTCACTCTTCCTACAAATATGTATACCCTCTTTCAGAACTCTGAAGACACCACAATAGTATCTGATACAATTTTCAGCATGCTTGTAGCCCAACACTTCCACACAAAAAACTAGAGATAATTCTTGAATCTTAGCGCGAAGGTTTTGATTTATACTTGTACTTTTGATGGTAAGACATTTTTTTTTTTTTTGGTTGTTTAATTAGATATGACATGATGCTTTTCTACATAATCTTTTTACTTTTTTATTTTACTTACTATTTGATCTTTCAATTGGCAAGCATCAATAATACTCACTCACAAATTTGTTTAAAAGATTAATTCATATAGTTTATCAAATCGATATTTTCATGTGTTGATAGGAGTGTCTGAAGAGCGGCGGCCATGAGTTATGAGAATGGGAGCACACAACCTGTCAGACATGAGGTTCTCTATATGATTTTTATTTTGTTACTATTGTAAACTTTTCTTGTTTTATTTTTTTCGTTTCAGTTCATCCTCATCAGACACTGATTAATCAAATAATAATCTCTGTAATTTACAGGGGAAGTTCATTGCAATGGTCGTCTGTTGGCTTCTAGGCAATGGAGCTCTTTTCGCATGGAATAGCATGTTGACAATTGAAGATTACTATTCGAGCATCTTTCCCGTATGTGCCTCAAAACATGAATCTTTTAATGATTTATCAATATCATTGCTTCCTTTTCATTTGAGTTAAACAGTAGGATAATGTTTGTCTTTGTGAATGAAGTTTAACAAAACAAAGGCAAGGGAAGAAAATAACAGTTAATAGCAATTAAAAAGCAGTAGTGAAGGCCTTAACGGATTCCTTTAGCAGTTAGTTGTTCAACCATGTTATTCAACCGTTGATATCAGTGGTGAAGGCCTTAAGTTGTCTCCACAAAGCCAATTACTCATCCTCATATTATCTAACTAACAATTAATTCTGTTTTTTCAGTTTTATGTGGTTTCTATAGTCACCTCAGACCTGAAATAATTAATTTGTCACGGCATAGTGAAAAGCAAAGAAGAACCTGTAAATATACAGCTATATCTTATAAGCCCGAACAATAACTGCACAGCGAAGTCCGAATTCCTCCATTTGGACTAAAGAGGTTGAATGGAAAGAGAATTACCTTCATCTTACAATTTTAACTCTACATTTAGTTGATCCGCAAGCCTACATTATCTTTTTTTATTTTCTTTTAAGAAACCGGCATTACCTTTCTGATTCTTTACTGTTCGGAAGAGAACATAACCATGGAAACCCTATGTTCAAGAGTGTTTCATATCATGAAGAAACTTCTTACAGCTCTATATGGGAAATCTCTCACCTTGGATGGTGCCTTAACTATCCATGTGAAAGATAACAGTTCATGATGAAGGCCCCTCAGATAAGAAGTTTTTACATTGATTTAACTGTAACACTTTTGTTAAACCATTAATGGTAGTGCTGTGCCTTAATCGAAGTGAAAACACCATATGTTCTTACACTGAGAGACGTTTTCATCCTTTACTCCTGTATCCTGGCTAAGTCAAAATAGTTTAGGAATCAATAGCTAGCTTCGAGTCATTACAAGAGCTGCTAATTGCCAAATCTAGTAATTGCAGTGATAACTTCTTTTCGTTCTTATATAAAGAAATAAGATTTATATTTGACTCCTATCGATGATACGTCTTTTGTTGTATCTTTTGTTAAGCTTATATCTCAACCTATTCCAATCCATGTTTTTGAGCTGTGTATATATCATTGCTTCATGAATCTGAACATTTTTGTGTGTGTGTGTGTGGGCATTCGGGAAGGACTACCCGGTAATAGAATATTGTTCATGCCTCAAGTCAAATGCCATTCTTTTACCTAAACATGAGGTTCTAAATTCTGAGAAAATTATGATTAATCCATCCATATGTTATTCATAATTGTTCTCTGGACTTCTAATCTATAGTGAGCGATTGCATGAATTCTTTATAAATTTTTCTCTAACTATAGAATTTGTTCTTGTTCTTTTTGCTGAAGGATTACCACCCGACCAGAGTTCTCACTATTGTTTATCAACCTTTTGCCTTCGTATTAACTGGAATATGTACATATTATGAAGCAAAGATGAACACAAGAACTCGAAACCTAGCAGGGTTTTCTCTTTTCTTCATAAGTTCCCTCTTACTAATTATTGTAAGTGTCTTCTCTTTTCTTCATTATTGGAATAAAATCAAATTTTCCATTAAAAAACAGTTTGAACATGCACTCTTTTATATTATAGTTGGATGTAGCAACATCTGGTAAGGGAGGAATTGGGCCATTTATTGGTGTATGCATTCTCAGCGGAGTATTCGGAATCGCAGATGGTTGCGTCGAAGGTGGAATGGTTGGTGATTTATCCCTAATGTGCCCAGAGTTTATTCAGGTCAGTTGGTGTACTAATAAAAATTACATTTGTGGATTGCTTAAATCCCTTTTCATTTTCTAATACCACTTTATTCTTGTGAACGGGCAGTCTTTCTTTGCTGGCTTTGCTGCATCAGGTGCTCTAACCTCTGCTTTAAGGTTCATAACGAAGGCAGCTTTTGAGAATTCAAAGAATGGTCTTAGAAAGGGAGCAAGTATGTGAAAATTTATTGTGATTATAAGTAATGACTTTAATTGCTTCAATACCTTGAGAAATTTTCTGATATTTTCGTATACCAGTAACTCGCTGTCTGTTAAGCTATGATCAGTTGATTTATTACTATAACAAAGAAGTATATAAATCTACAATGTCTTTGGTCAAGGTTAATTTATACTGACTAATTATGTTCTGATCTTATGTACTAAACTTGTTTTGGAAGTTTTGCAGTGGTATAATACAAGTTAAAAAGAACATGGTGGCATTGACTAGATGGACTTGACACCTTATTAACAACGATGATTATTTCGGTTGAAACACCATGAAATTTGGCGATCTAAGTGCCCCAAATCTGCAAAATATCCATTAGAAACTGGAATATCATACAGAGAACCATAAATATGAGACAAAGTACTTGTATTAAATGAAGGATGATGCTAAAGTTGTAGTTTAATCCAAGCACGATACAATGTTTAGTTATTTTAAGCATAGCAACTTAAGCTTCCACGAACATTATTATGTACTCAATGTCTGCTTGTGGTGATTTATTTAGATTACACACATTGCAATTTTCTCTTGTCTCGCTCTACTTGCCCTTTAAGATTTTCCTTCTTTCATAAATTTGCTAAAACAACTGACACACAGCTCATTTCTGCAGTCCTGTTCTTTGGAATCACATGTTTTTTCGAGTTACTCTGTGTTCTTCTATATGCGTTTGTCTTTCCAAAATTGCCAATTGTGAAGTACTATCGATCAAAGGCAGCAAAAGAAGGATCCATGACGGTTTCTGCTGACCTCAACGCTGGTGGCATCCAAATGCATATTCAAAGAGTTTGTATTTCCCTCTTGGCTGCATCTCATATCTACATGTGTTCAAATGATAATCTAAATTATATATTAAATTCTTGCAGGATGAAGAAGATCCAAAACATCTCGAGCGTTTAAGCATCAAACAATTATTTTGGCAGAACGTAGATTATTCACTTGATTTGTTTCTGATATATGTTCTATCATTGTCAATATTTCCTGGGTTCGTGTCGGAGGATACCGGATCACATGGTCTAGGAACATGGTTAGTACTTGTTTCTTAAATCTCTAATTATCTATGCATATGGATACTTTTATCCCGAACCTGCCCTGAACCTGTGCTGGTCACGTGTCGGACACCTGTTAGTATAATACTCAAACATGTCTTTGAATTCATTACATACTGAGATCATGAGATGCGTTCGCTTTTAATTACAGTCTATTTTCGTTGAAAAAGGATGTACAAAACAACATAAGATTGAATATGTTACAATATAAGAAGGAAAAGATGTTTCTCATGCAAAGTAATAAATGTCGTGCTTTATCTTCTTCTTTTTTGTTGTTGAGGGGAATAAATATCGTGCTTTTGAAGGAAATGACGAGTTGACATGTCAGTGTTGTGTTAGTTTTCTCATTTTGTGTTTCTGTCCATGCATCTTGAGCTAAATACCGTCGGTTAATTCAGACTAGTGAAAATTTTCAATTTATGATTACTAATAATTTCTCTTATGTTGATCAGGTATGTTCTTGTATTAATTGCTATGTACAACATCTGGGACCTTGTAGGGAGATATACACCTCTAGTAGAATATCTACACATAACATCAAGGAAATGGCTCATGATTGCAATTCTTTCTCGTTTCTTGTTCATCCCGGCATTCTACTTTACGGCCAAGTATGGAGGCCAAGGGTGGATGATCATGTTGACATCTCTGTTAGGGATAACCAATGGTCATCTTACAGTATGCGTTATGACTGCAGCGCCCCAAGGTTACAAGGTAAACTAAATTGAAAAAATACTGATCAATATCAGTTTATATGATGATAATTATATTTGTTCATCACGGATTTTGACCGGTTTGTGAATATGGCAGGGACCCGAGCAGAATGCATTGGGGAACATTCTCGTGTTTTCCCTTCTAGCAGGCATTTTGTCTGGAGTCACACTTGATTGGTTGTGGCTTATTGGCAAAAGCTGGTGATGTTCAAGATGAGGCGAAAAATAGAAAGTTCATAATGCTTTAGTTATAGACTAGTTGCATTGTTTTTTATAGCTCTATTTACTGGAGTTAATATGTTCAATTTTAAACTGCAAAGGTGGGCTCTTAATAGAAGAAACTGTAATCAAATAGTACTTGTAGATAAAAGGTTTAGTTAAAGGATTTGTCAGAAATTCAAATGCGAATACAGATAATTAAGGTGACTCATTATTACAGACTATTTTGATACTTGGCTAAGTATCCATATAGTTTTTTTTGATGATTTTTAATCCTCTGTCAAGTCATCAACAACGAAGATAAGTTAGAGCATCTGTAGTCGTTATCTATATATCGATAATATCGATATTTGATAAAAAAAGTAGCTGCAGTCGTTTGCTATATATCGATATTATCGATAAAACGCTACAGTAGATTGCTATATATGAGAATGGATATAACTTTATCGATAAGTCAGCGACGGTGTTCGAAGCGCCGTCCCACGCGCGAAATTATTATTATAATCGTCGGACGGCATTTCAAGTGCCGTCCGTTTGAAAAAAACCAAATTCGCCCTCCGAAATCCTCGGACGGCACTTGAAGTGCCGTCCGGAGGTTTTTGTATTTTCTATTTTTTTTTTGCAATTTTTTTATTTTTTTTTGCAATTTTCGAAATGTTTTCGTAATTTTTTAAATTTTTTTTGTAATTAATGAATTGTTTTTGTAATTAATGAATTGATTTTTATAATTATTGAATTGTTCCTATTGGCTGCACATGACGTGGCACCCACATGGGCTTGGACGGCACATGATGTGCCGTCCGACCCTGGGGTTTGACTTTTCTGAGTTTTTTTTTGCAAATTTTAATTTTTTTTTGCAATTTTCGAAATGTTTTCGTAATTTTTTAAAAGTTTTTTGTAATTAATGAATTGTTTTTGAAATTAATAAATTGATTTTTATAATTAATGAATTCTTTCTATTGGCTGGACGGCACATGGGCTTGGACGGCACATGATGTGCCGTCCGTCCCTAGGGGTTGTGATTTTTTTTTCTTCTTCTCTCTCTCGAATGACAGCGACGTTCACTCCGACGGCACTTCGTGTGCCGTCGCTTAATATTATAGTATTGATTGCTAAAAAATAGCTCTCGACGAGTGCAGCGTAATCGAAATTTCTATTTCTATTTATCCATATATGGATAATTTTAGCATAAACGACTACAGATGCTCTTATAAGATACTAGTAAAACCCTGTACACAGACCTTTAAAAAAAAAACTATACATTATCTTGAAGCATGTTAAAAGTGATACTTTAATTTCAAAAAATATATGTATGAAGGTTATTTTTAAAATAAAAACGGTAACCTAAAATTGAAATATAATGGACAATTCTCCTAAAATTTTGTTAGAATGTCAACTATACATTTTTTTCTTTTTCCATCTATATACATCATGTAATATTCTAAAAATTTTAAATACCAAAAACTTGAAGCATTTCAACATTCAACAAATCTAATATTATTATAGTCTCATATTGGTTGTATAGTTGTTTTGATATTTGTTCTCCTCCTATATATATGTGATATTGTACTTGGTTAAAGTCAATTTAATAATCAGTATTATTTTCATCTCTCTGATTTATCTTAACATGGTATCAGAGCTCCAAAAATCTCCTACAAAAAATTAGGGTTTCTTTTCCAAAAAATAAATAAATAAATAAAATAATAAAAGAATAAAATAACTGACTTCTCCTTCTCCCGTCGGCAACCAAGAAATTAGCATCATCAACATCATCATCATCGTCGGCGACCCCACCTCCTTCTCCAGTCGCCCTACCCTGTCGCCCTACCACCCCGAACCACCATCAATCCCGAACCCCGTCGCTTTACCACCTACCCTGTCACCTTACAATTCCCGAACCACCATCAACTTCCTCCAGTTGTACTTCTGCCCATACTTCCTCTAGTTGTACCCACCTACCCTGTTGCCCTACCAATCCCAAACCCCGTCGCCCTACCACCTACCCTGTCGCCCTACCACCCGACCCCCTCCTAGCCACCACTCTCACCCTCTATCTAAAACCCTAACCCTATATCTAAATACCCTATTCAGATTATCCAAATCCAACCCGACCCAAAACCTGTACCCAAATCCAACAACCCTATACCCGACCCGAAATCCAATAACCCTATACCCGAATCCAAAAAATTAAAAAATTAAAAAAAAATGCAGGTACTTGGATTTTTCATGGAGCCACAATTTCGTCAGTATCTTCAGTGTCTGCTAAGGATTTTACTAATTGGTTTGCTTCTGTTGAGGCCACTCTTCTCGACCATTCTTTATAAGGTCATATTGATGGTTCCACTCCTCATCCCAAAGATCCCGCTGATACCGAATCTGCTGCAGATAAGCAACTGATTCACACATCTCAGACCACTTTGGATGATCATGACCATCAGATTATTGCCTTCCTCATCTCCTCTGTCGACAGTAGTCTTCGTGCAGATCTTCTTCGTGTTTGTCCTGCCAATGCTCTTTGGCTACAGTTGACTACTCAGTAAGTTCAGAATAGTGGGGCCCGTAAGTATCAGCTTCTTGTTCAGTCCGTTCTTGATCGGTAGGGTGATCGCAGTATTCAGGATCATTACACAGCCAAGCACAATATTTGGCGCGAATTACAGCAACTAGAGCACAGTGATGTTCATGTTACTCGTGAACGTCATCAGTTTATGTTCTTTATGATGGTTCTACGACCAGAGTACCGGTCTTTATGCAGTCGATCAATCCATTGAGATTCAGTTCCTCGTCTTGATGCTGCTATTACTGAGCTTGTTGCTGAAGAAACCCGGTTACGTGCTCTCTCCACTCCTGCTTCTCACCCACCCTCTAAGTATCCATATAGTTTCTTTTGATGATTTTTAATCCTCTGTCAAGTCATCAACAACGAAGATAAGTAAGATACTAACCCTGTACACAGACCTTTAAAAAAAACTATACATTCTCTTGAAGCATGTTAACAGTCATACTTTAATTTCAAAAAATATATGTATGAAGGTTATTTTTAAAATAAAAACGGTAACCGAAAATTGAAATATAATCAACAATTTTTCTAAAATTTCGTTAGAATGTCACCTGTACATTTTTTTCTTTTTCCATCTATATACATCATGTAATATTCTAAAAATTTTAAATACCAAAAACATGAAGCATTTCAACATTCAACAAATCTATAAACTAAATTATCTTGTTAAATATTATTATAATCTCATATTGATTGTATAGTTGTTTTGATATTTGTTCTCCTCCTATATATATGTGATATTGTACTTGGTTGAATTCAATTCAATAATCATATATGTGATATTGTACTCAATAATCAGTATTATTTTCATCTCTCTAATTGATCTTAACATGGTATCAGAGCTTCAAAAATCCCTTACAAAAAATTAGGGTTTCTTTTCCAAAAAAAAAGGGACTTCTTCCCCCGTCGGCAACCAAGAAATTAGCATCATCAAAATCATCATCATCGTCGGCAACCCCACCTTCTCCTTCTTCAGTCGCCCTACCCCGTCACATCATCATCGTCGTCGGCAACCCCACCTTCTCCTTCTCCAGTCGCCCTACCACCTCGAGCCACCATCACTCCCGAACCCCGTCGCCTTACCACCTACCCCGTCGCCCTACCATTCCCGAACCCCCATTAACTTCCTCCAATTGTACTTCTGCCCATACTTCCTCCAGTTGTACCCACCTACCCTGTTGCCCTACCAATCCCAAGCCCCGTCACCCTACCACCTACTCTGTCGCCCTACCACCCGACCTCCCTCCTAGCCGCCACTTTCACCCTCTATCTAAAACCCTAACACTATATCCAAATATCCTATTTCAGATTATCCAAATCAACCTAAAACCTATACCCAAATCCAACAACCCTATACCAGACCTGAAATCCAATAACCCTATACGCGAATCCAAAAAAAAATAATAAAAAAATCAATAAAAATAAAAAAATTGCAGGTACTTGGATTTTTCATGGAGCCTCAATTTCATCAGTATCTTCCAGTCTCCACTGATTTCCTTCTTTCCTCTGCTAAGGATTTGACTGATTAGTCTGCTTTTGTTAAGGCCACTCTTCTCAACCATTCTTTATTGGGTCGCATTGATGGTTCCACTCCTCATCCTAAAGATCCTGCCGATACCGCTTCCGCTGCAGATAAGCAACTGATTCACACATCTCAGACCACTTGGGATGATCATGACCGTCAGATAATTGCCTTCCTCATCTCCTCTGTCGACCGCAGTCTTCGTGCTGATCTTCTTCATGTTCGTCCTGATAAGGCTCTTTGGCTACAGTTGACTACTCAATATGTTCAGAATAGTGGGGCCCGTGAGTATCAGCTTCTTGTTCAGTCCGTTCTTGATTGGTAGGGTGATCGCAGTATTCAGAAATATTACACAGCCATACACAATATCTGGCGCAAATTACAGCAACTAGAGCATAATGATGTTCATGTTACTCGTGAACGTCGTCATTTTATGTTCTTTATGTTGGGTCTACGACCAGAGTATCAGTCTTTATGCAGTCAATCGATCCATCGAGATCCAGTTCCTCGTCTTGATGCTGCTATTACTGAGCTTGTTGCTGAAGAAACCCGGTTACGTACTCTCTCCACTCCTGCTTCTCACCCACCCTATACTAGTGAGACTGTTCTTGTTGTTGCTCATCGTACATCCTTCTCACGCAAGCCTCGCCCCAGCCCTACGCCTGCTCCTTCTGCCCATCCCAGTGTCCCTGATCGTCGTCCCCATTGCACCCACTGTCAGCGGGATGGTCATACTTATAGTAATTGTTTTATTCTTCATCCTCAGCTCCTGGTTCAGACACAGCAGCGCAGACAGCAACAAAGTTGACCTCCTCTCCGCACACCTAGTGCGATGGCCGTCACTCCGGCCATGCCTTCTTCTGCTCCCTATGATATTCCACAACACCGTCTAGCTCAGCTGGATCTTTAGAACTCGGATCAGTCCATTAGTGTTTGTTCCTCTGCTCCTGCTTTCTCTGTCACTCCTGGTATGTCTTCTTCTTGGCTTTTAGATTTTGGTGCTTCACATCATCTCACTAGTAATTATACACTCCTCACCACTCGCAATGCACTTACCTCTCATGCACCGTCACTTTACACTGCCGATGGTTCACTACATCTCACTACACACTCAGGGTCTGTTAACACTCCAACTCTCACATTACCTTTCTTCCTTTATGCCCCTCATTTATCTACGAACTTTATTTCCATTAGTACTTTATGTGATAGTGGTCTTACCGTTACCTTTACTTTTTTGGGTTGTACCTTACAGGATCCTCAGACTGGTCATATGATTGGACGCGCTAGCAGACATGGACGTCTATATCATCTAGATTTTCTTCATGCGCATGATTCTACTTCTAGTTTTGCTGGTGTTGTCAGTTCTGATGCCGATTTGTGGCACAGACGCTTAGGTCATATTAGTGAGTTTCGTTTGAAAGATTTGGTTCGTAGTGGTGCTCTTGGTCGTATTAATTTTACTTCGTTATCTGTTTGTCAAGATTGTAAGTTGGCAAAACACTTAGCCCTCCCTTTTAACAATAAAAGTATTTCTCAATCTACTCATGCATTTCAACTTATTCACTCTGACATATGGAGCCCATCTGTAACGCCCCGATCTCCCCGCAACTGGGAAACCGTGACACATGCCAAGATCTTTCCTTCAATTAGTCTCAAGACACAAAAAGCTGGAAAATTTGAAACTTTTTATTCAACACAGGGTTACTATGCAGTAATTACAAATATCAGTTTGTAATACCAAACTGTACTGCCTGCCTCCTTTTCTTTTCTTTTTGACTCCAAAATCAATTCTTCCAATTTCTATATCACTTTAAACATAAACTAAAATAGTTATGTTTCAAAGAAAATTTGGGCAGAGTCTCCCTTGTATTTTTTTGCCCAAAACACAGAAAAGCTTACGGAATTTTGCTCTAAATTCCGTAGCTTACATTACAGGCAATAATAATACGGGCTCCCCAGGCCAAAATGAGCATCATCACACAGGCAATATATATATATGCTCTGGGGGCCAAACTCACAACGGTTTAACAATTATCAATTAAAAAACATAAATCCTTTTGAAAACGTAGTAAGTTTTTAGAAAATAACCTGTAAAAACTTACCACGACGCCCGGCACTCCACAACGAAATGGGTACGGGTCCAAACCATATCCTGCTACCTCACACTATACTCTTCATCATCATCCTCATACTTATACATCAAAAATACAATTTAAAGCATAAATCTTTACTATTTACAAATAAAACATAACAACGAATTATAACTGGAGCTCCACTCCACGGAACCTGTACCTACACCTCACCTCTGCACTGCTGAGGACCTGTAACAGTAGGGACCTAGGGTAGTCCAGGGACTCCCTAACCCCCAAACACTAAGGGGTTAGCCATTTCTGGTGTGAGTATAATTTATAAAATAAGTAAATAAATTAAACTTACAGGTAAAAGACATAACGAACTCACAATTTCCAAGGTAAACAATTCTTACTTGACATCTGAATATGTAAACATCATAAATGAGATTTTACATCAAATACTCTCTGAGTCATCACCTGTATGTATATCTATACCTGCTCATAACATACTTATATTTAGTAACCATTTGAATAACCACTCATAATACAATATTGATTTTGTTTCCTTATCTCACGTATCCCATCATAAACATATGTCTTCATTCTTATACTACCACATTCATTCATGTCCAACCTAACATCTCATTTCACCTTACCATTTACTTGAATTTTATCACAATGTACCCCATATCCCAACATAGTTTTGGCAATAACATATCACACGCCAAGCCGATAGCTTGGGTAATAATCACGCACATCCCAAGCCCAACTTGGGTAATATCACATCACATCCCAAGCCCTACTTGGGTAGTATCACATCATATCCCAATCCCATAGCTTGGTTATTAATTTACTTCACTATCACACTCGCAATTCATCTCGAATGGAAAAGACACGTGTACATATAATTTGTGCCTGTGTACGTTATGACTTAAACTCTAATGCAAAAATACCAATACAATGATGCTCTTATTCTAATGCCAGCAAGTCTCCGAAGCAACATGCAGCCCATACTACATGCGCCCATCTCAAGCCGTTTCTCCATATATAGGGATTTGAACCCGCGTTATGAATTTCTAATTGTACACAACCTGTTCCTGACAATACCACGTGACTAGTGAGGTTGCAGACGTGGTCAGTGCTACCAAGGCAGTACGCTCATGGTGTCTATGTTGCCACTACCACCCTGCTAACCGAACCTCATTCCAAAATCCAAAATCATAGGGTCTCGCAAGCGCAGGGTAGCGTGAAGCCTACCCTGTGGCACCCCCGGGGTCTCGCAAGCGCAGGACTGCACATTGCATCCTGTGGCACCCCAGCCACGGTATTTCAGGAATTAACAGACGAGATACGCAACCCGTACTCCCAACTTGTAAGACGCCACCGTACGTATCCCTTTGACGGGAAGGTACAACCCAATATCACCACCTAAGGCCTGCCTCGAAGGACAAGTTGGTCGTAAGGCGCCCCCTACAACCGACTCCTCTCTTTTCGACAAGGGTCTAAGTAAAATGATCTTTATAAGTCACTACCTTAATGATGTGCCTAACTCGAACAATCCTAGGGATGACAATATTATAAACACAATATGCTAGGCCTTAAACTAGACCTCGCAAGATAACTCTACTAGGCTGCTCAACCTAGACTCACCAGAATCCCTCAGGATCTGGTTCATGGCCTATCGATCCAAGACCCTGGCAATACGAACGCATTCGCATGCTACTACCTGGACTTGGATTTCGTCACACTCCGGTCTGCAATCAACCAACGGTTAAGATCTGACGGCACCCGCGAAGTGACTCGTCCACAGTCCCTTAGGAGTAAGCTAAACACACGTCTTGATGGTCGATAGCCCTAGGGCAATGATATCACCCTAGACGAGCACAACAAACTGCGTATTAGCTAAGAAGCTACATATGAGTAACCAAAAACACATACGAGCTAAACAGCTACGTATGGGACCAACAGCTACATACGGGCCAGTCGAGCCGCATATGAGACAACAACATGCATACGAGCCAAATAAGCTCCGTATGAGACCAACATCTACATACGGGCCAGTCGAGCCGCGTATGAGACAACAACACACATACGAGCCAAATAAGCTCCGTATGAGACCAACATCTACATACGGGCCAGTCGAGCCGCGTATGAGACAACAACACACACAACAACCATACAGGTAATCAAACCTAGAAGCAACCAACTGTGCTTACTAGCAAACTTGATCTTCTATAATTAGAAGCAACAGAAGAATCTACTATAATTAACTTAAGCATGGTATCCTTCTAAAATCAACTCATCATGGCCTATCTACTATAATCAACTCAAACATGAGCTTCTTTCTAAAATCGACTCAAACATGATATTCTACTACAACTTAACCATGGGTTTCTTTCTACAACAATTCAAGCATGGATTCTTACCATATCACAAGTGTGGGTTCTTTCTCTCCAACAATCCAAATCCATAGGATGGGTTCTTTTTACTCAATACTACTAACAACTAAAATGGGTTCTTTTTGAGACTCTTAGCTAAAACCACTACTATACTCACTTAAGCATGGTTTCTTTGAACCTTAGAACAACTACTCATCTTAGCATGGGTCCTTCTCTTAGAATCATTAACTACAACAAATCTTTAAGCATGGTAGTTCTCTTTTTGACATAGCACACCAACTCAAGCATGATATTCTACTATAACTCAAGCATGATCTTCTTCATGGTTCACGAGCATGAATGGGTTCCTTTTGACATAGACAACAAATCAAGCATGATCTAATACAACTCAAGCATGGTAGTCCTACTTACTAACTCAAGCATGATAAGTCAACTAGAATGTCACATAGCATGAATGGGTTCTTTTTTTTTTTGACATAGACAACACTCATCTTTATGTTATTTTCTCAAGTTCTACCATTCCTACTTTTTATAGGATCCTTTTGATCCCTATTACTACTTATGTGCACGTAGTTTAGTCCAAGTTGTTTTAGGCAACATAAACCATACATACACATATTTAGACATAAGTAGAGAACAAATTTAAACAAAACAACACAAAGAAAGTAGAGAATCCCCACATACATAACTAAACCCTTTATCCATAAATTTATATCAATACTTTAGTTTATTCGAACTTCTTCAAAACATCAAAATACGTATATAAACCATACACACCCTATTTTGATATAACTCATCCATTATATAGGTTTTTATATACTCAAAATAGTTAATTTCACCATATTTTTACAATCACAAAAATACGTAAATAAATCCGATACTTACTTATTTCTTTAAACCACAAAATACATAAATGAATTAACACTCACATATTTTTCAAACCGCAAAAATATATAGATAAATTAACTCACATATTCATCAATCCACAAAATATATAAATATACTAACTCACTTATTTCTTTAAACCATAAAATATACAAATATATAAACAACTAACTCACTTATTTCTTTAAACCATAAAATATACAAATATATAAACAAACTAACTCACTTATTTCTTTAACCATAAAATATACAAATATATAAACAAACTAACTCACTTATTTCTTTAACCATAAAATATACAAATATATAAACAAACTAACTCACTTATTTCTTTAACCATAAAATATACAAATATATAAACAAACTAACTCACCACATTTCGCGAAGATTCGAAGCGTCGCCATGCCACCCCGCATCCGAAATCGCGAATATATCCTATCACCAAATTTCAAGCAATTAAAACTCAATCATTCAAACCAATCATAAAAGCTAATAACACTATCCCCCAATATCACACAAGCGCTTACTGAACGCTTGGGATATACACGTGCGATGCACGTAATAATCTAATGCTTACGGTATTTTTTATTCCCAATTAATTACTAAAATCACCCCAAAAATATTCTAATAGTCTAACTATACTCTCCATTACTATACGAGAATTAATTCACATCCATATAATTCTCTTTTACAAACCCAAAACCCCAATTTACTAATAACTTACAATCTCTCTAACAATCCACTAATTTCTCATATCTACAATTTCCAACATCTCTAAATCTCTATACAATAATATTCCTACTCAATAAAATAAACCCAACTAACTTTTATACAATAAAATAGTTAAGGTTTTACCTTCCGAAATCCAATCGAAAATCCGACAACACCACCATGTAGAGAATCCCTCCATTAATCTAACCCTCAACTTAATTTGGATTCCATGGAGAATTAGAGGGGATTTGAGGTGGGGAAGAACCGTCGATGGGTTTGTTTTGATCGGGAATGGAAATGGAAGGAGAAGAAAGAAGGGAGCGGATGTGGGGGGGGTTTCCCTTCGGCTGGCGTGAACGGGAGGGGGAAGGTCGGGAGAGGAGGTCGGGGTGGTGTGGGGGTTCATTTGGGTTCGGGGTGGGGAAGAACAGATAGGAGAGGGAGAAGGGAAGAAGAAGAGAACGGGAGGTGGGGGATTTCTTCCGATCGGTTGGGACGAACGGGAGGAGGAAGGGAGGGAGGGAGGTGGTAGGGGTTTTCATGGGTTCGGGATTGAAGAACGAACGGGAATGGAGAAGGAGGAAGAAGGGAGATGGTGGGGGGGGGGGGTTCTTTTGGCTGGGTGTGAATCGGAGAAGAAGAAGGGAATGGAGAACTGGGGGTCTTCTTTGGGTTCGGTTTGGGAACGAACGGGAAGAAGAAGAAGAAGGGAAGAAGAAGGAGAAGAGAAGGAGAGAGAGAGAAGGGGGTTTTTTGTAAAAAGGAGAATAATTAATAATAGATGATAAATATCTAAGGGAATGTTTCGTATAAGCCCTCTAACTTCAATACATTTCAAATAAAGCCCAACTCTCTACTTTAATAATTCCAAACAATACAAAAATATATTAAAACTACTTCGTAGATAATCCGTATAAAATAATTTAATACGAAAAAAATAATAATAAAATAAAAATCGACAATATATCTTATATTTCTCAATTAAAAATAATTGTTATCAAAAATACATAATCGCGCGAAATTCTCAATCGCGCACACGTTTCGATGCAAAATAGCTATATGCTATTTTTCGGGTCGTTACACCATCTCCCACACCTTCTCAAAAAGGTTATCTCTATTATGTTAGTTTCACCGATGATTTCACTAGACACACATGGGTATTTCTTATGCGCCAACATTCTGAGATACCTGACATTTACTGATTCTTTACGACCATGGTACGCACTCAGTTTGGGGTTCGTATCAAAACCTTTCGCTCAGATGGTGCTCGTGAATACACTTCCGCTACTTTGTGATCGATCCTTCAATCTCATGGTACTCTTTTTCAGCAATCATGTCCCATACCCATGAGCAAAATGGTGTAGCTGAACGCAAGCATCGTCACATCCTTAAGACGGCTCGCGCTCTTCTACTCTCCTTTTTTGTTCCTCGTTCTTTCTGGGTTGAAGCTGTCAAGACTTCTGTTAGTCTCATTAACATTACTCCTGCGTCTGCCCTATCTGGCACCACTCCTTATGAGGCTCTCTATCACTCCCCACCCGACTACAGTATGCTCCGTATTTTTGGATGCACCTGTTATGTTATTCTCCCTACCACAAAGTGCACGAAGCTCACTGCTCGTACTGCTAAGTGTGTTCATCTCGGTCTCGGTCCTGAGCATAAAGGTTATCGTTGTTTTGATCTCGTGGCAGGTCGTATTCGTATTTTCCGACATGTCTCCTTTGTAGAAGACTCTCCCTACTACTTGACCTCTCCTCAGGATGCTAGTTTTCTCGATCCTTCACCTGTTGGGCCTCTTTCCACTTCACTCATTCCATTTGATCCCACTCCTTTGGCTCCTTTCGCTTCTGCTATAGACAGTCCACCTATTATTCCTCCTACAGAGATACCCCCTACTTCTCCACCGCCTCATGCACCCACACCACTTGCATCACCACAAATGCATGCACCCACACCACCTACCTCACTCCACATACTGCATTTCCACCACCGGTTCGCCAGTCTACATGTTCTACTGCGGGCGTCCCACCACAACGTTACAGACACCCCCTGCTTCTCCACCGCCTCATGCACCCACACCACTCGCATCCCCACAATTGCATGCACCCACACCACCTACCTCACCCCACATATTGCCCTTCCACCATCGGTTCGCCAGTCAACATGTTCTATTGCGGGCGTCCCGCCACAACGTTACACACCTGATGTCACTGGACCCTCTGACCAATTTGGCTTTGCCACACTAGCTTCTTACTCACCACAGTTTCATGCATATCTCACTGTTATACACTCTACATATGAGCCAAGAACCTATAAGGAAGCCGTTCAATACCCCAAGTGGCGGAAAGCTGTTGCAGAGGAGTTCAGTGCCTTTGATCAGACTAGTACTTGGGATTTTGTTCCACTGCATGTGGGAGTTCAGCCTGTTAGCTGCAAGTGGATCTTTAAGGTCAAATATCAATCTGATAGATCCATTGAGCGGCACAAGGCGTGTCTAGTTGCCCGGAGATTTACTCAGGAGAATGTCATTGAATATGATGAGACTTTTGCCCCAGTTGCTCAGATGACTACAGTTCGCACTCTTCTTGCTGCCGCCATTCGTCAGTGGCTGTTATATCAATTGGACGTGAAGAATGCTTTTCTTCATGGTACCTTATCTGATGTTGTTTATATGCATCCTCCTCCTGGCCTCACTATTTCTCTACGTCATGTTTGCAGACTGTGTCGTGCTATATATGGTCTGAAATAGGCCCCTCGAGTCTGGTTTGAGTGTTTTCGGCTTGTCATCACCAAGACTGGTTTTAGTCAGAGTTTCCGGGACCATTTCATGTTTATGCGGTCATCACCGCAGAGGATGGTACTTCTACTACTATATATTGAAGATATGATCATTACTGGGGATGATTCTGCCGGCATTGTATCTACCCAGAAATACCTTCACCAGCAGTTCCATATGAAAGACCTTGGTAAGCTGCATTACTTTCTGGGTTTAAAGATTGCTCATGGATCTCAGGGAATACTCATTTCTCAACAGAAATACACATCAAATATTCTCTGCTACATGTCTCTCTGACAGTCGATCAACCGATACACCCTTAGAGCTTCATGTGAAGCTTCGTCCCACAGTTGGTGAGCTCCTTCCTGATCTCACTAGATACATGCAGATTGTTGGACAGCTTGTCTACTTATGCATGACCAGACCTGATATTGCTCACACAGTTAGTGTTGTCAGTCAGTTTGTTTCCGCTCTTACATCAATTCACTACAGTACTCTTCTTCGGATCCTCAGATATCTTCGGGGCACTATCACTCGCTCATTATTCATGCCTTCAACATCCAAACTAGAGCTCAGTGCATTTTCTGATTCAGATTGGACAGGTGATCCTACTACCAAACGGTCTACCACATGTTTCTGTCTATTTTTTGGTGATTCGCTAATCTCATAGCGAAGCAAGAAACAGGCAGTTGTTGCATGTTCATCCACCAAGGTTGAGTACAGAGCAATGGCAGCTACTACTAGAGAGATTGTTCATGTTCGTTGGCTGTTATCAGATATCGGTGTCACTCTTACAGGAGCTACTCCTCTTCATTGTGATAACCGAAGTGCATTGCATATTGCAAGCAACCCGATCTTCCATGAGCGAACGAAGTATATAGAGATTGATTGCCATTATGTTCGTGAGCGCTTTGAGGCAGGGACCATTTTTCTTCATTCTGTTACCTCTTCCCAGTAGGCTGCAGACTTCTTCACCAAATCTCATACTGTTCAGAGATTTCGATACTTAGTAGAAAAATTCACACTGTTTGACCCATCGTGAGTTTGAGTGGGGGTGTTAAATATTATTATAGTCCCATATTGGTTGTGTAGTTATTTTGATATTTGTTTTCCTCCTATATATAGGTGATATTGTACTTGGTTGAATTCAATTCAATAATCAGTATTGTTTTCATCTCTCAGATTTATCTTAACATATCTAAACTAAATTATCTAACTATAATATGACTAATATGGATATAGAATTGTATATCTTCTTATTCAAATAATGAAAATATCTTACTAATTATGTTCCAATTTTCATCTTGGTAGTCTAACAAACAGAGTTGACTACAAAATGTTGAGAGTAAATATAAGAATTATTAATATTAACGATTGAGCATGCATGTTCAATTTTGCTGCATGTAGTTTATCAAACAATAAGTGTAATTGTCTATTCGAATTTAAAGAGTAATAATTGTATCATTGTCACCTGAAAACTTTGAAGACCTTAATAGCAATCACGACCACCACTCAATACCATGTTGTTGCTCTGGTCTACATAGTCTCCCAATCTCTTCACTTTGATGTTGAAAATTTTGAAGACTTTAACAGCAATCACGACCACCACTCAATACTATATTGTTGCTCTGGTCTACATAGTCTGCCAATCTTTTCACTTTGACGAACTCAACGAAACTCCAAGCATCATCCATTAGACCTCCACTCCCAATCTCTTCACTTTGACCAACTCAACGAAACTTCAAGCATCATCCATTAGCCTTCAACGCCCAAAACTGCAAACCCATCAAATCAAAGCACTCAAGCAATCACATCTCATTGAGACATTCCATCAAACACCCTTCGCAAAACACAAATTCCATTGGGACTATCATCAAACACCTTCTAGTCTCCCTCTATCAATCTCCTTCGACTCTAGTACCGCCCCTCACAAATGCGGCCATGGCTTGACAACCCCCTCTTCTCCCAAGTGAGATGGATTTGTGACAGTGTGGTGCGGCGTGCATGCGAAGGCAGCGTGCAGCGACAGCAAGCGGGGGTGTCGGGGGGGGGGGGGGGGGGGAGGATTTGGATTTTGAAAGTGGGAGAGGAAGAGATCGTGGCTAGCTTGGAAGAATTTGAGGCTTTTAGTTTGTTTTATTTTTTAATGAAAACATGCGTACTACGCATGTCATGTGGAAAGCACGTGTTATTTTCCTACTTTTCATCTCATGGCTCTATTTTATAATAAGTAATGCTACATCCACTACCAATTTTACTACATTTCTCTTCACTGCATTATGTGGCACACTCCAATAGGTCTGAAAAGATAGAGTAGGTGAGAGAACTCTCCAATAGGAGTATGCCACCTAAGGTAGTGAATAAAATGGTAGTGAAATTGGTAGTGGATGAAGCATTACTCTTTTATAGTAGAGTAAGGAGAGACATTCTCTCTTCTATTAGTATAATACTAGTAGTTTACACGTGCGATGCACGTCTTAATAAATATAGTTTTTTTAAACGTAAAAATTCAGGATTTGATCTAAAATCTCATTTACAATAATTATGCACGTGCGTTGCACAGGTTGGTAGATGAACAAATTACACTAAGGCCTTCTCCCATTATAGTACTAGAGATATAGATATAATAGTATAATATAAAGTGGTTACTTGACCGACCAGTAAAGCCCGTTAAAAGGTTTTTGAAATTTTCTCTATTTGTAATGTATAGTGTATGATAAAATGGTTGGATTTCCATCTAAATGCTCGATCATACAATTTCAGTCAAGATCATCTGTGTTATGGATACTTAGCTAGCTTAATTATCAAAATTTGTCTTTGACAGTTGACTCAGCAAATGTTGACACACTGGAATTGCTTTGCGTGTTGGTTTAGCATCCGAAGTCATCGTTACTTCATTAGGGACAGAATACTATACAAGCTATTCTAACCAATGTGTCTGGATGAGGTCTACCAAGTACCATCTACGACATTGTGAGATTGCGATTATATAGACAGTAAATCATAAATCATTAAACTGTTAAAAAATTTATGAACTTACAAGTAAAACTAGAATAAAAGATAGGAATAAAAGTGAGATTCCCATGGAAATCAGAAATCCATTTTCTCATGGACGAGCTTGAAAATATAGGAAAGTTCTGGAAATTTTCTAGAAACTAGAAGGTGAAGGTCAATTTTGGCAAATTTTTTTTTAATTTAGGATAAATCTATGCCTACAAGCTCCACTCCTTATACCCTAAGATGGCACACATGTATGTTCTAGAGCAGCTTATTCTTGAGCCGCCAGCTGTAAGTGCTCTCGTACCGAAAAGATGCTCATAAGAAGCATCAAATGACGCCTTGGACGTTTGTTGTCTCAGGCTAACTACCATGAATTATGAGCTTCAGAATCAACATGAGAACATGGATGCCTACGATATTGATCGTACACCTCAAGATGCTTTATCAAAAACAGGCTCGGCATGAGAGATTTAAAGTCTCAAAGACATTGTTTCAGTGCAAACTAGCAGAATGAAGCCATGTTGTAACTCATGTGCTCAAGATGATTGGGTACATAGAGAACCTTGAAAGGCTTGGTTTCCATTTGGGTCAAGAATTGGCCACCGACTTGGTTCTGCAATCGTTACCGAAAAGTTCTAGTCAATTTGTCGTGAACTACAACATGAATGAAATTACATGAATGAAATTGACAAACCTCCACTAGATGAGTGTCACATTAATTAGGGTGCAAGGAGTGGATGTTGCAAATGCTAGATGAGTGTCACCTAAGCCGATTATATCAAATATGAAGCCATTGTTTGAAACAATGGCTTCATATTTGATATAACCTAGAACAATGGCTTATGTAGTTTGCATGCGTTTGCAATGGAGCATTCCTTATACATATATATATATATACATATATATATATATATATATAGGGAAATGCTCCATTGAAAATGCAAATGTTGTGAAAATATGTGAAAACCACCTAGGCCGTTGTTGGAAACAACGACCTAGGTTATAATGTATTATAACTCCAACAACGGCCTAGGTGGTTTTCCACGTTTTCATCGCTACAGTACATTTTCAATGGAGCATTCTTCATATATATATATGGGGCTCTTCAGTTGCGCACTCTCCCTCAGCAATCCGATTTTGATCATCATCATGATCAAAATCGGGTGGCTCTCCTTTCTACCGCTCTCTCACTTAATGGATAGGGGTACTATGGTCATTTCACTCATTCCTTACTCACTTACTTCTATCTCCTCTCACCCCGCTCTCTCCTTAGTCTCCTTAAATCCACCCAAACCCTAATTATATATGTGTGCGTGTGTGTGTGTGTGTGTGGAAAAAGATAAAAAATATGGTGATGTGACATATGGCAATAGTCATTTTGTTTGGCGCGGGGGGGGGGGGGGGGGGGGGGGGGGGGGGGGGGGGGAGAGAATTTTTTTGCCATAATAGGCCACTTTTTGAAAATATTTGCGATTATAGGACAGTTTCGAAAATATTAGCGCTCATGGGTTACTTTGTGCCACGTCAGCAGAGGCCGTTATTCTCATTAGCGGTATCTTCATTTTGAAAGTTGCTAATGGAAATAGCGGCCTCTATTTTAAAATATTTTTAAAAAATTGTTTGATGTCGCTATTCCCACTAACGACCGAAGTATATATGAGATCGCTAATGAGATATGTATTGAGATACTTGGCGATTTCTAGAGAGCTTTTGCTCTTTTGAGAAATTTTTAAAAAAATTTTGAGGTCGCCGGTCCGAATAGCGACCTCAGTAGAAGACTAAATCTCCTTGCTCTCTGTAAGATTTGCAAAATAATCACACAACTAAGGTCGCTATAGGGAATCGCGACCTTAGTATACTTCTGTCGTTATTCGCAATAGCGAACTCAGTAGGAAACTCAATCTCCTTGTTCTTTATAAAATTTGTAAAATAGTCTAAGACCTTTATTTGGAATAGCGACCTTAGTACAATTAAAGTCTTTATTCCGAATAGCGATCTTAATACAACTAATGCCTTTATTCTGAATAGCAAGCTCAGTTTCAAACATAAATTGATTGTTATTTTTTCAGAGAGCAAAATCTCTCTGGATTTTGCTAAGTGTTGGAATACAGTTTATTGAAGGTTGTTAATCATATTAGCGACTTCATATATATTTCGGTCGGAAATAGCGACAGTAAACAAAAATTTCAATTTTTTTTAATTAAAAGAGGTCGATATTCCCATTAATGACCTCTGAAAGGAGCATGCCGCTAATGAGAATAGCGGCCGCTGCTAACGTGACACCAAGTAGCCCATGAGCGCTAATAGTTTCAAAACTGGCCCATAATTGCAAATATTTTCAAAAAACGGCTTATCACGGCAAAAAATTCAAAAAAATTGTCATTCTCGTATTTGGCAATCAAAATGAGAGATTGGTGTGAGGGGGTTTTTGTCATTTGGGTTGTCAAATATGAATATGGCAACCCAAATGGCACATGGGTGGAGTTGCTCAAACGCAACCATGAAACTAGTCTTTTCTCTACCAACACTTACTCAAGGAGGCACTCGTAAAAAATCTGTCCACAACTAGTCCTTCCTGTCACTACTATTAAGTAGTGCCTGACACCGGCAATGGGCTAGTATCATGGTTAGAATCCTTGACAAATAGTTGATGTCAACCCTTAAAAAAAATTGCTTGGGGATGATGATAGATTTTTTTTTTTTGAAGAAAAATGTGGAATATGGCCACCATGTTTCATTAATAAGAAATTAAAGAAACAAACCCAGAGTACTGGGCCCAGTTACAACCTACAGACAGAAAATAGAACATACATGAAGCAACATAACCCGTACAAACAACAAATCCCTCCAATAACTCTGGAGGGTGGGCCGACAAACATGCTCGGTCCATCAAAATTGTATGTATGTCAGTTTAGCTTCATACACTGCCTCCACGGCACATGCACACCCACCTGAAACTAGTCTGGCAGAATTTTATCACCCGCCGATCCCTGCCTTCTCCTCGCTGGGGGACCCCATCTTTGGGCCCAAGCCCCGCAAGCTGAATTTTGACAACCGTCGAGCTCGGTCTACTTGCTGGGGAGGGGGGGCATCTTTGGGCTCAAGCCCCGTAGGCAGAGTTTTGACAACCGCCAAACTCAGTCTACACCTCCTATCCTCCCACAATCTTGCTATAATTACTCCCCAACCAAAAACCACAGTCAAGGAGAGAGCTGTGAAGATGATATCTTCGCCTCTCTCACGCCCTTGCTATCTCCAGTGATTTCTCACAAATACAGACCACCACCAACATAGAGTAGTGAGGAGTAATATCTTCACTCACTCACTCTCTCACTCTCTCTCTCAATCAGAAAACCAATACAAGACCCAGCTGATTGAAGTATCACATTCTCCTCTCGCCACAACGGGCGATGGCATTGGGCGTCGGCTTCCATTATGAGGGCGTAGTGGTGGTGGTGCCCCGTCGACTGTGGTAATCAGGTGAAGCAGCCCAGATGCAGCCCCCACCCCTATAGATCACACCCCAACAGAACGGGGTACAAGCTCCAGCCACTATCTTTGGTGCTTCCATCATCACAAACCCCGACTACTTCGCCGAATACACCAACCCTGAAGGTCCAAATCATGGCTGCAGATCACCGTAATCGGCCCCGAGTGCGTGGACATGGTGGTGGCGACGAATGAACCATTCCGACACTGCTGAAGGAGACGGGCGACGACATCGGTAGAAGGCATAGGGCACAGGAGTAACGAGTGAGCACATCTCATGGGGGACCCCGTCTTCGGGCCCTAGCCCCACAACCGTACTACACCGCAATCTTCACACCGCGTCAAACCCAACCTAGACAGCTCCACCAACCTCACTCGCAAATAATACCTCACTAAAAAAACCACTGCCGTCTTTCACTTCGGCACTGCCATCCTCACTTACTCTCTTATCATTGCGCGTCGCAGAGAGAGAAGCAAACCCCGCTTCTTCGCATGCACTACCAACCCTCGAAAACCAAATCATAGCCGCAGATCGCCGTGATTGGCCTCGAGAGTGTAAACATGGTGGCACCGCGAAGAACATCTGGGCCTCAAGAGTGGACAAACATCCAGCAAAGACATCCAACCCCAACCAACTCACCCCCATCTCCAAATCGTCACAGATCTGAAGGTTGACGCACGGTCGTCGGATCGACTCTTGGTTGTCGGCTCGACAGCAGGACGCATCGCTCGACGGGGATGGGAAGGCGTCGACGGCTGTGGGCGTTGATGGATCCCAGGTGGCGCCGAAGGAGGAGCTCGAGGAAGGGGAATCAGGGCGCCGGAGGCGCACAACGACGGGTGAGGGCGGATTGCGAAGAAACATTTCGGGGGATTGGGGGGGGGGGGGGGGGGGGGGGGGGCATCTCCGTCGTAGGATCACAAGGGAGGAGAGCGAGTGGAGGGAGGGACGAGAGGGTGGCGGCGGCGAGCCCTAGCCGCCGCCCCAGACTTTTCTCAGATCTAGGGTTTGTTTTTTGAGGATTTGGGGTTCTAGAGAGAGAGACTCTTTTGATAGAAAAAAAAATGGGATGATGATAGATTTGCCACAAGGTTTTCACGTAACCTAACAAATAGATCAATAATTTGAAAAGTACTTGTTCTATTTGGTTCACTTCTGTAAGTATAGAGATGAAAAGTTCTCACAATATTGGTTTGAGATATGCCAAACTCTCCTTAGGTTCATGTTCCTCCATACAAAGAAGGTTTTATTGGGATAATTCCGAACTTCAAAGATCCAAAAGGAAGTGTCTTTTTATATGCAAAAGTGATTAATGTCACATGTCTCATTAATGAACCGTTAACGAAACATAAAAGCCCTCAGTGGTAACAAGTTGTGAGGAGCGTTTTGGGTCTGTGCTTTTGTGGTCTTGATCAGGAGTGCTTTGGGTATTCTTTGTTGCTTGCTGGCTCTTAGATCATCCTTTTCTGGATATTGTGATGGATTTTGCGTGCTTTTTTTGCATTATGTTTATGCTAGTTTTGTACAGGGTGCTTGTATGATGTTGTCTTCTAGTTTTCTTGCAGTTCGTCAAGTGTGTTCTACTTTGGTGTTTATGTGATGTTGGGACTATGAATGATGGGAGGGTCTGTGCGGGATTTTCAGTAGCGACTAGCGGCTCTTGTGTGAGGGTTTATGCTGTGCCTTCGTGATGCTTCTCCAATTGTGATTTCTTTTCGATGTTTTCGGCTAGCTTCTACTACTGTCATTAATTAATGCTCTGTTTTAAATTTGTATCTTCATTTAGATGTTTTGTGCCTTCATTTGTGCTCTCCTACTGTATTTTAATTTCGGTTCCCTTGCGCTACTTGCGCATATGTATTTTGATTTATATATATATATAGGGTAAAAGGGATATGAGCAACTTGCTCATTTAGTAAATGAGCAATTGATTATGTGGTATGCACGTAATACATTGAACAACTAACCCTTTTAAGGCTTTTCCAATCACATGTATGCTACATCATCAATTGCTTATTTACTAAATGAGCAAGTTGCTCCTACCCCTTTTATATTTATATATATATTTATATATATATATATATATATATATATATATATATACACACCATCTTTCCCAACCCAAAAAAAAAAAAAAAAAAAAAAAATCTGAAGATCTTTTACGAAATAGATGGTGTAAATTACAGTATATTCTGAAATTCATTATTTCTTTTTATCTTTCTATTATTCAGGTATGCCCTTGTCTTGATTGCAATGTTTAATATATGGGATCTCATTGCAAGGTTCGTCCCTATAATACAATTTCTGAATAATTTTAAATAAAAAAAAAAAAATTTCTGAAAATAACATCTCGGAAGGTCCTCGTGGCTGCAACTCTCACTCGTCTCCTACTTATTCCAGCGTTCTACTTCACATCTAAATACGGAGATCAGGGACATATGATTTTGTTGACATCCTTCTTAGGATTAAGCAACGGTTATCTTACTGTATGTGTTATGACTCAAGCACCCAAAGGCTATAAGGTTAGTGGGATCGATCTCAACATTAAATGATGATAGTTATAGTATTGTGTAAAAAAAGACTGACTAAGCTTTTATTTTGTGTAGTAGGGATCTGAGCAGAATGCACTAGGGAATGTGTCATGCTTTTTTCTTATATTCGGCATAGTCTATGGGGCGACACTTGATTGCTCTGTCTGGCTCATAGGCAAAGGCTGGTGATGATGATGCAATGTTTCGAGCATTATGAATCTGTTGTTCATGAGAAACTAATCGCAGTAGTGTTTGATAGTTCGAGTGATGAACTATCTAGTGCTGAAAGGGTTGAAGATCGCTAGCTAATTGTCATCTCCTGATATTATTAAGAGTAGTAGACTGTTTACCATGCATATTTTAAAGCTGATGCATGTTGTATATAGTTGACAATACTGAAATTGGATGATCCGAATTTATATCTGAATCTGAAAATTTAGTGGGTTTGTCCATCAGCTTCGACAATCTTTGCGGATCTGCAAGTGGATCACCCTAATTACTAGTTATTTCTAACAACAGAAATTGTAAGCAGAACTCAAGGTTCTATTAAGTTGCTTGAATTAAGTTGTGATTAAGGGTAACCTAAAAGTCTATAAAAGAGTGAAACAATCTCAAAACTGTAATGTATGCAACTGCAACTACATCAAAACAAGCACCGCTTCAAATGTTATTAAACTGCAACATTGCAACATTGATTCAGCTCAAAAGTTCTGATCAAGTACTACAGAATATATCGACACGGCTGCTGCTGCATCATGGATAATATCATACAGACATTATAGCAATATTCATTATCTTTTTGCTCTTGCAGTGAATGGAAAGTATAACCAGTAATATAGACATGATGACTGTGTGTGCTCTTTTCGCTCTTGCAGCATATGTCAAAAGAAATATCCACACATAAAGAAAGTAAACTTTATGGTTGATTATTTTCTTATTAACTATTCTTTCATCATCTATTTTCAAACGTAACTTTAGTTTGTAAAAGAAATTTGACAGCAGAAAAGAGATTTAAGGAAATATATACTATATATTCGATCTAAACGTTTTACACACCCTCCAAAATGACAAAACAGTCCCTAACCCAAATCCCCCATCCCTCCTCTCTCTCTCTCGACCACTAGTACTTTCACAAAGCCAAAACCAATAATAATAATACACGAAAACCAATAACCCACCCGAGGACAAAAGTGGAAGAAGAGATGGCAGTCGCTGCCGCCGACGACGAGTCCAGCCTCTGAAACTGCAGTGAGTCGACGGCAAGCGGCATGTTCTCTTGGTCAGGGCTACATTTATACGGCTGAGTCGGCGGATGCGACGAGTACAACACAGCCCGTATAACAGCCGATACAGTAGGAATATACGCAGTCCGATTCTTCGCCAACAGCCACGTCAGCCCCATTAGCTGGCAGTCCCGGTTGAACATCTTCACTGCCCGGTCGGTGGTCTGCTTTGCCGGTGATCCGCCCTTTATCTGTAAATAGTTAAAATTATTACTAAAAGGGTAGATTTGGAAATATAGAGAGGTGCGTGCATTTAATTCAGTTTTCTGAAGGCGAAGAGAATGTAGAATGCATATTTATTGCTTAACGGTATTCAGGTTGAGATTGTGGAGTAAATGCATATAGTATGTGCTTTTAATTGGTTTCAAGTGATTCTTGTGTGTTCATAATTTCGCAAACATTATCTACTATATGGAAATTTATTTAATTTTAATTAAGAAAATACTTTTGTCTCAAATTACGAAAATGCCACCGCGCATTACCTTTTCAAGCGACTGTAAGCATCTGGTGCAGCCCGCATACGACGAGTTCAAACAGTCCTTCTCCAACCTCTTCACAGCCGCCGTGGGCGTCACCGTAGCCATATCCATCCCCCTACCGCTACCGGTAACATTACCGCCTCCACCACTAACAGCGCGGGTAACATTACCCCCAGGAACCGCAAACGCCGCGGGACAACTGAGCGACCCGATCTGATGCAACCTGATCCCGCAAAAGCAGAGCACGGTGTCGCACGTGTCATTCGGCGCGGGCAGCTTGATCTTCCTCGCGTCAAGCGACGCGTGGAGAGAGTCGACACACATCTGGGAGTCGTCGGGTGGGAGAGGGAGGGTATCGTCGGAGAGGGGCTGGGATGACTGGGGGATGGCGAGGGCGGAGCGGGCGTGTGCAGAGAAGAGCCAGGCGGCGAGTACGGGACAGCAGCGGCTGCGATCGAGGGAAGCGGAGGGGGAGGAGGAGCAGGCGGAGGAGACGCCGGCGAAGAGCTCGGCGGAGAGATCGAGGTGACAGGTGAGGTTGTGGTTGGGAGGAGTGGTGGGGAAGGAGGGGATGAGGGAGGAGGTGGTGAGGTTAACGGGGGTGAGGGGGTTGGTTTCTTGGTTTTGGCGGGAGGGGCAGAAGAAGAAGGTGGATATGAGGATTAGGATTAGGATGTGAATGGGGGGAGGAGGCATTTTGGAGGAGAGAAAGGGGGGAGGGAGGAACAGGGAGAGTAATAACTAAGTGATGGCTGATGGGGGATGAGAGACTATAAAGGGTAGGAGGAGGGGACGGGCATGAGATACGAATGAAAAATGCGAATATTTTACCAAAATGAACCACTTTTTAAACGTATTTACCAAACTGACCCACTTTTGAAACTAATTATCAAAACGACCTACTCTCTATCTGTAGCTAGTTTGGTGAAAACATAATCGCTATCTAAGATAGTGAGTGTATGGTCATGTGTTCTTTTAGACTCTGAAGAAAAATACCAAGTTTAGACTCGCTATCTCATATAGCAATTTTTTTGTACCACACTCGCTAATTGAGATAGGGAGTGTATACTTTTGTAGAAAAATACTAAGTTTAGACTCGCTATCTTAGTTAGCAAGTGAGTTTGTACCAAACTCGCTAACTGGAAAAGCGAGTGTCGATTGGGGAGTTTTCTAAACTCAAATTAGCTCTCTCATTCTTCAATTATCTCTCTCTCTCTCTCTCTCTCTCTCTCTCTCACGACTCCGAAACCCAACTCTGAAACCCAAGCTTCCAAATTTGTTCTCTCACCTACAAAAACTCTCCAAATCTCAAGGAATCCTCTTGATCCCCTCACATTCCTCTCTCCTCCCTCTCTCGAAACCCTAAACTCATCATCCAAGATCCTCAATTAAGTTAATTTCGGGAAGCAAGTTCTCTATGCCGTTTTCTCCACGCTAATAATTGCATAATCTTCCGAATCATTGATTTGAATGTATGATTTGTATAACCATTTATCGTGTACACTTGGGTAGATTAGATAATGTCTCTCATTTTTGTATAAATATGTATAGGTATGGATTACGATATTCCTATTTGAATTTATTTTGGTGGTAAAATTATTCGTGACGCAAAACTAGGTTGTTGCTATAGTGCTGTTCATCCTGAAATAATTTGAGCACCTCGTACAATTACAATGACTGAACTAATGGAGAAAATTTATGAGGTTACTAATTGGCCTAGAAATCAATGGAATTTTAAAATTTTAGCTCGATATGCAGCGAAAAAAAGTGAAGGTCAATATTTTATGACTGTGCTCGTAGCAAATGACAACTCTCTAAAGTCCATGATTGCAAGGAAAGTTGATCCAAATTATAGTTGATGCGCATTGGAATTATATATTCAGCAAATCCAAATTCATAATGCCCAGCCACATGCTAATCCTAGTTCAAGCTTCGTACGAAAAGTACCGACACATGGAATGAGTTGTAACCTAGTTCAAACTCCACATGCAGTCTCACCGTCCCCACAAGAAGACATGTTCACAAATACAACTAGCCCGGATCCTACAGAATTTGAGTTGCCACGTTGTTCGTGATTATATTCAATGATAATGTCTTTGGAATATTTGAAAATGCTACCGTTAACAACTAATTATTAGATGATGATGAAGAATAGGAAGAAATCGACGATGAAGTTGATGAGAGTGTAAAAAATGATGACGATGTCATAGAAGATGAACATGTAAATATTAATATAAATGAGAGAAACGATAATAACGTGAAATTAATGATGCCTTCTATAAAGTTAATGTTCATGTTACTGAGGCGATGTCACAAAGTGCGATAGTAAATCAAGTTCCACAAGAGTCGTCCGGTTCATCGAACGTAGACGAATTGTACATTGGGCAGGAGTTTTAAAGTAAAGAATCGATCCAGCATGTGGTGAAGCTATACTCCATAAAGAAATATCAGGAATTTGTCACATTGAAATCTACACCGATCTTATATACTGTTAAACGTAACTTGGCACTTAAGAAATGTATCATTGAAGAGATGGTGCAAATCCCACCAGTCGTGAGTGAGGGCGGTTGTCCATGGTGATTACGTGCAATCGTTCCAAAGGTGGGACAAATTTCGTGATGAAGAAAATTGTAGGGCTGCATACATGTTTGAATCCCACGTCGAATCAAGATCACTGTAAAGTTGATGCCAAACGTGTATGCAATTTGATTGTGAATGTTGTTAAGGCTAAGATTGGAATAGTACCGTGGGCCATTATTGAGAATTTGAGATAGTTAAACTACAATTAAATTATCAGATTTTGTGTAGGAAGACTTTGATTGCAAAACAGAAAGCTATTGAGAGGTTGTTCGGTTCCTTTAAAGAAGCATGTATGAAGTTGTCTTATCTATTATCAGCAATACAAGCAGCAAATCCAGGAACTGTCGTCCATTGGGATAAGTATGAGTCTGGTCCCGACGAGGAAACACTCAAAGGAGTATTTTGGGCATTTGGTACTTCGATTGAAGGGTTCAAGTTTTGCAGACCTGTTATAAGTGTTATGTAAATCACCCTGGGGGGGGTGAATAGGGTGATTGTGCGGAATAAAAAATTACTTAAATAAAATGCAGAGTAAATAAAAAGTTAGGAAGAGCAAACACAGATAGCACAAGTGACGCAGCGATGTAACGTGGTTCGACCCCCAGGTCTACGTCCACACCTCCTACTTGTAGCAATTCTCGGCCACAAGCGTTCCACTATACTCAAAAACTCTTGCACAGTGATTCTCGGATTTAGGCCGAGAGACCTATTACACCCACAGAACTTCTAAGACAAATTCCGTCAATCTCACCGAAGTGGAAGAAAAAGAAAAGAAACTCAGGATCTTAAATGATCCTGACTTAAGAATATAAACTAGTTATCACACACACTTTGATTGAATGTTGAAAGATTAGTTCAAAAGATTTTTTTCATAAGTAATAGGTGAAGAATACTCAGTGGGTTAGGCCAATTAAATAGATTGGGAAGTGTATCCATCAAAATTGGAAACGATACATTCCGAAAATGTGAACAGCGCAAGGTGCGGTCGACCACAATCTTGGTGCAGTCGACCGTTCAGCTCTCTGACGTAAAGTAGAGAGATGAAAGGTCGACTTCTTCTTATGCAACTGAAAGTTGCAGTCAACTGCGAGGCGGTCAACCGTTCATAGGTGCGGTCGACTGGTATCACGCTGTTCCTGCCGAATCCACTTTATATTTTACCAAACGAACTAATCAATCAATCAATCAATTTTACAGATTTAAATCTCACAAATATGGAATGATGGTAGCTGGTCTTGATGGCTTTCTTGGGCATTAATCAATCAATTTCTCTTTTTGAATATCTTCTCCTTTTGCTTGGTTTCTCAATCTTTTCTTTATTATTTTCCTTCTTTGAATATTCTTGAATCTCTCTTGGATATTGTTTTAATCCTGAAATTTTGAATAACTTAATTCAAACTTATTAGTAATTGTAGACACATTTTGTGCACACCAAACTAGGAGTCAATAAGAGTCAACAATCTCCTCTTTTGGTGTGAAAAAAACATGCCTTTGAATATTGAAAGTAAAATAAAATTGCACAAAATGCTTCCCCTGAATATAGTATTTCTTGTAACATAGATTTTCATAAACAAGAAGAGAGTTGTGAATACTCCCCCTTAATTTAATACTTCATAAAAAAATAAAATAAAATAAAAACTTATGTTTACTTTCATGCATTCATAAGACTTCTAATATTCTCCCCTTTTTGGAATACACCAATAGTTGGGATAAAAGACAATGATAAATTACTTCTCACGAAAACCATTTAAAAAGGAGACTTTCATCAAGCAAAATAAGAGAGAAAAAAATTTATGAACATGGAGGAGATTCTACTTACACGATACCGTTGATAACGAAATTCTTTGATATATAGGGAGAGCTCTTCATGGTATCATAGATTTGAGATTTTCCCAATACAAATGCAAGGCATGAATTAAGAAAAAGAAGTGTATACGAAATTCCATGGAACTGATAATAGACAATGAGTAAAGAGTTCCTTTTAAACGAGAGACACAACGCGAAGTCAGTAAGAGAACCGGTCGACCGCAAGACTAGTCAAGCAAAAAAAATTCAGAGAGCAAACCGGTCAACCGCACCCCTTTGCCAAAAACACAACGAATCACAAAGGGCAAACTGATCGACAGCACCGTCGACCGTTTATCTTGTAAAGACAAAAAACATGAAACAGGGGATGAGCCGGTCGACCGCACATACTTAAAGCCAATAATTTGATAGTGAAGTGTAAAACAAATTTTGCCCTAAAGTAAATTGGTCGCAGTTGACCGTACACTCTCATAGGCGTACAGTTTTCCGTCCAGTCGACCAAAACACATTTTTCAAGCTAAAATATCAATAACATTCAATTCACCATTCAAAAAAAAATTAAAATCATTTTTTATCTAAAGGTTTGGTAAAAATATCAGCAAGTTGAGAATGAAATAAGTTTAATTTTGCTTACCAGACAGAGAATTAAACTAAAATTGTTTTACCTTAAAAAAATGATCTTCCCTTTTCTTTTTTTCATAGTGATACAAAAGTGTGGTTTTCATCCGTCATGAGCTTTAGGCATCCACTATCAAGTTGCTACTGATCTTTAGGTGAAGTGTATTGATGTACCTACATTAAGATTAGTATGTATCCAAGTAGGTATTGTTCCTGTACTTGTATTCTTCTTTATCCAAACAAAGTTATAAGAAATATGCCCTAATCTACAACAATAGTGACAAGTAATGCGATTATGCTTTGGATCATGCACATATGCATAATTGTGTGTTGGTTTGTAACTATTTTGGTGGCTATGCATATGTTTATGACAAGATTGCTTAGATTTTTGATGTTGTATTGGCTTATTGTAACCAAGCCCTCGATTATCATGATAAGATCTTGAATTCTTTCTAATAAGGTAATTGGGCCCTTCATATTTTTCAACAATTTTCTCGAGCTCACTTACTCTTTTACAAAGTCTTTTCCTAGTCATCTCATCGTCTTTAGTGTTCCAACGAAGAGTGTCTAGGGTAGTATCAAGTATTCTATTTTGCTCAAGATCATCGTTACTGTAGGGTTTCGGGGCACAAACGCAGCGAAAAAGAAATGATAACAGATCCGAAACCCTAACCCATGGATCCGTGTACAAGACATGGCTAATAATGGATAAATAAAATTTTACCTTTCGGAGCTTTACGAAGGCTGAAAGATGGAGGTTGCAATCACCACGCAGCCCTAGTAGCTAGATCCGCGTCTCTAAGGCAGTCCACACGAACGTCCGATCGTCCAACGATCGAGGGAGCCGGTACTAGCCGATGATGCTTGCCTCTCTCTCTCTCTCTTTTGCCTCTCAACAGTTGAGCGGCTAGGGTTTTCTGTGGAAAACGGATTTGTCAAAGATCGTCCCAATCCAATACATCTCTATGTATTTATAGGGAGAGATAAGAGGTGGGCTTAACCGTAATCAGTTTGGCTTCTGATAAGACCAATCTGATTTGGTTTTATCATTTAAATTCGAATTAACCGTAATCAGTTTGGCTTCTGATAAGACCAATCTGATTTGGTTTTATCATTTAAATTCGAATTATCCTTTAATTAATTAAGTCCAACTCAATTAATTAAATAACTAATTTCGAATCATTTAAATTCCGAATTTAAATTAATACTCCTTTTAAACGTTCTAAGTGTGTGACCCTTTAGGTTATTATTACGTTGGCAATAATTTTATTATCTTATAATAAAATTATAAACAATGAGCGGCATCTAGTAATACATCATTGCTACCCAAGTAATAATAATAATTGGTGATTCAATTAAACCTTTCGTGACTAATGTCTCCATGTAATATAATCCTTTTAACCTTGATATTATAGATTAAACTAGAGGCATGGGACGTGTCATCCTCTTAATAATTTAATCTTTATTTTCTTGATCGATGAGTAGACTATTCAAACAAATCAATATTTGAGCATGGCCATGCATTTCATAGTCTCACTCAAACAAGAGGCCGATAATATCGCTCCTAAAATTATGAGGGTTAAATTCCTTCTAGATCATTCATATTTCTCACACGATTCATAATGAACCCAATACTATCTTTATTATTACCCGATTAAAGATAACTTTTGATAGAATCAAAGTGCATTAATTTTGGTGTAGAAATATAATGATTTCAGGTCAGAGGACCATTACACCATTATCACAGTGAGATTACTTATGACACTTATTAATTCATTCCATGTAGAATCTCACAGTGGGTCTGTCCAGTACAATGTACTCTTACATTTACCTATGTATTGATTTTAGTATCTCTATACTAATGACCCATGAGAGGTGGTCATCAATCAATCAACATACTAGTCTTAATGTATTATTACTGTCCTAATAATAATAATACTCGACTAGGGACATTTAAGATTATTATACTATATATAATCTCATGTTCATATAGTTCGTATTAATAATCTAAGGACATTTATCATGCTAATATTTATAACGCAGTAAATACGAAGCATAATAAATTATTAATATAATCAAAAGAACATAATGTCAATAATACTGATCATTGTATTGCCTCTAGGGCACCTACACTAACAGTTACAACCTTCCACTACCTCATCAAATTTTCTTTTACATTTTTTAAATCATCAGTGAGCTTAGCAATATAAATAGATTTCTCATGAATTTCTCTCAAGTATTCATCATGTGTTGCTAAGGATTCTTGAATTTTTTGTTTTAAGAGTTCATTTTTCTCTAGCAATACATCATGATCTTTTCTAAATGACTCGAGTTTTTCTATGATCAAGGAATTTTTTTATTTTTTTATTTCTGATTTTTAGCGATACAAGAGTCATGAGATTCATTTGGAATTTATTTATATTGTCTTAGTTCACGACTCAATTTCTTAGCATAATCTTTTAATCCATTACACATATCAACCAACTCATCATAAGTGGATTCTTCAATTAATTCTTCTTAAGATGGTGATTGCACCTCACCATTTTCAAGAGCCATGAAACCGACATTGTTGTGATATTGCTCATTCTCACTTGAATCTGAGTCTATCCACGTTGCCTTCAATGCCTTCTTTCTCAATCCTGAATTGGAGTGATGATTAACTTTGTTCCTACCTTTCGATAGGAGACAGTTTGGGCGTATATGTCATGGCTTGTTGCATTTGTAGCACACATCATTTTTGTCCTTATCACTTTCTCTTTGTGACCTGATGTACTTTTTGCGTTTAAGATGCTTACAGAATTGTTTAGTTAGCCGTATGAAATCTTCGTCTAATTCTTCATGGTCTAATTCTGATGAACGTGATTTCTCTGCTTTTAGAACAATGGTCCTCTCTTCAGTTTTTGGTTCAATCCCGATGTTCTGTCTATATCTTTTAGTTTCTGTCATCTCCATCTCGTATGTCTTCAGCTTTCCTTGGAATGTATAGTAATCGAATCCCTTTTCCTTAAGGGTTTCTCTCATTGCAGCAGCTTTTACATCCTACTCGGGCATGAGACAGCTTATGAGTTTTCCGACCTTTCGGTCATCATCCAACCCCTTTCCTAAGCTCTCAAGCTCGTGTGCAATGATATCGAAACGAGCAAGCATTTGATCTACGTTTTCTCCTGGCAACATATGACAAACATCAAACTTATAAAAATATAAATTTACTTTAACTTTTACCTCGGAAGCAGTTCCCTCATGTCGTTTCAGCATGTTGTTCCAAATTTCGTATGCTGTCTTACAATTTTGCCCGCATCGCATTAATTCCTCATTGTTCAACCCTGCATAGAGTGCTTTCATAGTCATGGAATTTGCAGTTTTCAATGCTAGTTCAGCTTTTGTGAATGCCCTCTTTCCATCGCTGACAGGAATCTCAGTTTTGTTTATGCACATGTTCCATACTTTTTCTCCAAGCATCTGTAGAAAATGAGACATACGAACTTTTCAAACATCATAGCATTTTCCATCAAAAAATGGTGAGCGTGTAAGACTTGTCCCATTGGAGACGAATGGCTCCAATGAGTACAATTTTTCAGGATGAGGGATTTCGGCCATTGGACCTTTTGTTTAAGCTTTTAAGCTTTTGATAAGCACCTCGCTCTGATACCACTGTAAATCACCTTGGGGAGGTGAATAGGGTGATTGTGCGGAATAAAAAAATTACTTAAATAAAATGTAGAGTAAATAAAATGTTAAGAAGAGCAAACACAGATAATACAAGTAACGCAGCGATGTAACGTAATTCGACCCCCCGGTATACGTGCACACCTCCTACTTGTAGCAATTCTCTGCCACAAGCGTTCCACTATACTCAAAAACTCTTGTACAGTGATTCTCGGATTCAGGCCGAGAGACCTATTACACTCACAGGACTTCTAAGACAAGTTCCATTAATCTCACCAAAGTGGAAGAAAAAGAAAAGAAACTCAAGATCTTAAATGATCCTGACTGAAGAATATAATCTAGTTATCACACACACTTGGATTGATTGTTGAAAGATTAGTTCAAAAGATTTTTCTCAGAAGTAATAGGTGAAAAATACTTAGTGGGTTTGGCGAATTAAATAGATTGGGAAGTGTATCGATCAAAATTGAGAATGATACATTCCGAAAACGTGAACAGCGCAAGGTGCGGTCGACCGCAATCTTGGTGCAGTCGACCGTTCAGCTCTCTGACGTAAAGGAGAGAGATGAAAGGTCGACTGCTTCTTATGCAACTAAAAGTTGCAGTCGACTGCGATGCGGTCAACCGTTCATAGGTGCGGTTGATCGGTATCGCGCTGTTCCTGCCGAATCCACTTTATATTTTACCAAATGAACTAATCAATCAATTTTACAGATTTAAATCTCACAAATATGGAATGATGGTAGCTGGTCTTGATGGCTTTCTTGGACATTAATCAATCAATTTTTCTTTTTGAATATATTCTTCTTTTGCTTGATTTCTCAATCTTTTCTTTGTTATTTTCCTTATTTGAATATTCTTGAATCTTTTTCCTTATTTGAATATTCTTGAATCTCTCTTGGATATTGTTTTGATCCTAAAAATCTGAATAACTTAATTCAAACTTATTACCAATTGTAGACACATTTTGTGCACACCAAACTAGGAGTCAACAAGAGTCAACATGTTCTTGAGGCCGATGTCGTACAGCTGGGAATCCCATAACAACTCGCGGATACGTGGATGCATTGGCAAAGTGGCGTGTCCCCCGAAAAGTATACTCCTTCGATTGTCCGTCTCACACGTTTTTCGAACGATGTTATCCTTGCAAGGTCAATAGCCTTGGGTGAGAGGACTGGGACCCACTGGGGAGCAGAAGATGATGAAGAAGAGTTCGGCTCATTTCGCGAAGAAGACATGCCCGGTTGATTTGGCGAAGAAGACGGACCCGATTAATTTGGTGAAGAAGACAGACCCGACTCGACCTACACAACAAATAACAATAACCATCAATTTCACAATATACTATTTTATTAATGCAAAATAATATTAATTGAATAAAGACAATCTACTTGGGGGCCATCCATAACATGTTCGTGGTCCCCGCGGCTTCAGTTATTTGGGGGTCTACTACTCGTTCCTTCTTCATTGATATTCTGTGTTTGTGTCATACTCATTCCTACTATTTTGTATGTTTTGGTATAGTATAATTACATACTCTAAAAAATAAATAATTTAACACCAATAAAACACACATATAATTGAAATAATCAACAATAATATGAACAAATATATAATACTTATATTCATATAAAAAACTCTCAACATGTTATGTCAAAGTTAAATTATATATCGATAATCCTATTTATACCAAAATTAAATTGTATCTCAAAGTAGTATTTTACTTTTAACTAAATATACATAAATATATATATTACTGTAATTATTAAGCAAATAGGCAAACTTTATATAAAAGTTATTGAAAAACTCAAGTAGGAATGTAATCAATGGATGTACATTCAATATGTGATATGATATTTTTTCAGATATGAAGAATTGGATGCTAGCATATGTTTCCTATTTTCCTTTTTCATTTTCGCATTCTACGGTAATGTACTAATTTTTCCATATAGTCTTAAAGTTTCACTTCATTGCTTTTCTCTTTTAACTAAACATACACAAATAAATACTAAATTTCTCTTCTAACTAATCATCCGAAAAATCATAAGCTCTCAAAATTACGTTATAAGAAACCCACAAACAAAATTAACCCAAAATCTAATTGCAAATGTATGAAGACTTACCGTACGATAGATGAGTGTTTTAGGAGGTAGATAATGAGGATGAGATGAATGCACCCGCTTCGGCCACAATTCTCTTTACTGTTCACGAAATCAACCAAATTTGGGATCTTGGGTGATGAGTTTAGGGTTTTCAGAGTTGGAGTAAAAAGGGCTGAGAGTGATGAAGTGGATCTCTATAGATTTTGGACGAATTTTGTTGGAAAAATAACGATTTTGGGGGGCTAGGGTTTTGGGTTTCGTTCGGATTTGGGGGAGGCGAGAAAGAGAATGGAAAGAGTCAAATGAGAGAGATATGAGATATGAGTCTATAAAAACTTTCCAATCGACACTCGTTATCTCAGTTAGCGGGTGTGGTACAAACACACTCGCTAACTGAGATAACGAGTCTAAACCCAATGGTATTTTTCTTCATCCCAATTGAAGCTCGCTATCCATTTAGCGAGTTTGGTACACACTCACTCGCTAACTGAGCTAACGAGTCTAAACTTAATATTTTTCTACAAAACCATACACTCGCTATCTTATTTAGCGAGTGTGATACAAAAATGCTCTATCTGGAATAGTGAGTCTAAACTTGTTATTTTTCTCTAATTTTCTCCAAAGCATGGAGAAACACATTGCCATACACTCTCTATCTCAGATAGTGAAAAAGTTTTGGTGATTAGTTTCGAAAGTGAGTCAGTTTAGTAATTACTTTCAAAAAGTGGGTCATTATGGTAAAAAATTCTAAAAAATGCTACACATATTTTATTTACTTTTTACTTCAAATTTATACAAAGTTTGTGTTTTAGTAATTAAATTTGTAGTAAAAAAATTAAGGTATGCATAACATTTCACGATATAAATTAAGTATTATTATATCATTCCGCGGTTTTTGCCTTAAAAAGCGATGCCGCTCCTGGACCTGATGGTTTCCCTGCCTTCTTCTATCAAAAATTTTGGCATTGGCTTAAGGATGACCTTCTCAAATTATTCCAGGATCTCCATCAGGGTCTCTTCTCTTTTGACCGTATTAATTACGCACATATTGTCCTTATCCCTAAAATAGCGGGAGCTCATTTGTTGTCCAGTTTTAGGCCGATCAGTCTGATCAACACCTCCTTTAAAATCATTATGAAAGTTCTTTCGACTAGGCTTAGTGCCATCATCTCTCCCCTCATTGATTCCGCTCAATCGGGTTTCATCAAGGATCGCTTCATCCTTGATAGCGTGGCCTCAGCTCAAGAAATCATTTCCCGTTGTCACAGATCTCGTGAGGAAGGTATTCTTCTGAAGCTCGATTTTCAAAAAGCTTATGACAATGTTAATTAGGACTTCCTATTTGATATTCTTTCCTTCCGGGGATTTGGTCCCAAATGGATCGCCTGGATCAAATCCAGCCTTTACTCTGGCACCTCTGCCATCTTTGTCAACGGCTCCGAAGGCCATCAATTCAAAATTAAATGCGGTCTCCGCCAAGGAGACCCCCTCTCATCCCTCCTTTTTTCCCTTGTTGCGGATGTTTTTAGCAAACTTCTTAGGAATGCTTGGAACTCGCACATGATTGAGGGCCTGGATTCTTCGCCCCTCTTCGAGGGCGTTCTTAACCTTCAATACGCTGATGATACCATTATTTTTTCCAAGCCTAACCTTCACTCTCTTCGTAATATGAAATTGCTTCTTTATTGTTTTGAATTGGCATCAGGTTTATCTATCAATTTCCAAAAATCTTCGGTGATTTGGTTAAGCGGATCCCCCAATCATCAAACTGAGGTATCCAATGTCTTTAATTGTCCCATTGCCAACTTCCCTATCTCGTACTTGGGCATCCCCCTCAGATGGGGTAAGCTTCTTAGATCTGACTGGATTCCTCTGATTGACAAAGTCGAGTCTAGACTTTCTGTCTGGTCAGGCAAAACCCTCTCTCGAGGTGGTAGATTAATTCTCATCAATTCTATTCTGTCGGTAATGCCCCAATATTTGATGTCTTTCTATTTCCTCCCCTCCTGGGTGATCAAAAGGATTGATCAGATCAGGAGTAATTTCCTCTGGTCGGGATCCGCTTCTTACAATCCTGGTTCGCACCTAGCCAATTGGAAGCTCATTTGCTCTCCTAGAGAGGAAGGAGGGCTCGGTGTTCTGAATCTTAGAGACCATAATATCGCCCTTCTCGGTAAGTGGCTTTGGAGACTCCACAATCTCAATCACCTTCCTTGGATTCAATGCATCAAAAATTACCGATCCTCTTCTAATTGGTGGGAGTTCCCCCCCTCGACTTCCTGCCACGCCTCTCCTTTTTGGAAAGGTGTTTGGAAAGCATCTGATGCTTTCCTTTGTAGCATATCCCGTTTATGCTCCGAAGGTTTCTCGGCGCACCTATGGTCTGATTTGTGGATCGGTAACATTAAACTGTCTTCGGCTTTCCCTTCCTTATTCCGCTTAGCGGCGGCCCCTGAGGCCACTGCAGCAGAATCCTTTACTATTATTGATAATGTGAGGCACTGGTCGATTCCTTTGATTTCTGAGATCCCCATCCATCTCATTGAACAATTCAATCAGCTCATTAGTCTCCTCAATGGCTACGTTTGGTTCCCTTTTGAAGGGATTTCCTGGCGTTGGACGGCGTCCGGAATTTTCACGCTTCGTTCCTTTTACAGTTTCCTCAATTCTAGAGGAACGCGCTCGTCTTTCTCGCAGTTCATCTGGGCATCTAGTGCTCCCTTGAAAGTCAAAATTAACTCTTGGTTAGCCTTAAACAACAAACTTCTCACTGTCGATATCCTCAACAAAAGAAATATCGCCTGGGGCCAACTCTGCCCACTATGCGATCATTCCCCAGAAGACATCCATCATCTTTTCACTCAGTGCTCTTTTATTATCCCTCTTTGGAAGATTGTCACTTTAGCTTGGAATTTGCGAATGATTCCTCCCTCTTTATCTTCGGTTTGGGAGTTCTCGCCTTCGAACAACACGTTTCGAAGTGCGTGGATTTTATCGATTCATATCATTATTTGGATTTCTTGGAAAGAAAGAAATAGTAGGCTATTCCGTCTTCATCGCAAACCTATAGTTGCTATTATTGATGAGTTCTTATTTCTATTTAATCTCTGGGCTTCTAACCCATCTTTCAAAGAGGACGCCGCGTCAGCTTCTGACAAATTACTGCAATCTTTTAATTGTCTTAAAAATCTTCAGGCTTTATAGTTCCTATTTTAGCTTACTTCTCTCTTGTTACTTTCCTTCTTTCACTCCTATCTTATATTCTCATGTTTTTATTATGCAGGGTTGATTCCTTTGTGGTCTATGGTGGTCCTAGCTGTTTTTGTGACTGGCTGTTCACCAGCCCAGTTTTTTTGGTCCCCCGCTGGACATTTCGCTCCCGACTGGGTTGGTTTTTGTCCTTATCGGGCTGCGGTGATGGGTGCCTTTGGATTACTCTTCTTTTATTCTAATTCTGTTTGTACTGGCGACTTGGGTTTAATTTATCACCCTCTACTATCCCTTTTTCTGCTTAATCTGGTGTTTATCAGTTCTCTTCTCTTTTATATTATTGTGCTTGTTGCTGTTTGCTGCGATTGGTTTTTCTGTTTGCTTTATTTTCTGTCAGTGCTGTTAATTTCTGTTTGTTGTGCTGATTGCCTTCGATTGAGTTTTGTTGTGTGGGCATCATCTCTCTGTTCGGCCATTGGCCTTGGCGTTCAAGGTCACGCCCTGGTATTGCTTTGTTTGGTTGTTTGAGAGTGGGTTTCCTTCCCAGCCATGGGCTTGGGTGTCGCGCGCTGCTTCTCTGTGGTTTGGGAGGCTGGGCCCTAGTTGGCATTGCTTCTCTTATGTTCAGTGTGGGTCTGCTCCCAGCTCGAGTCCGCCTCCGGCTTGCCGTCCTTTTGAGCAGCTACGGGGGTGTTTTGGGGGAGTATTGATATTGAGGCTACTCTCCTGCGGGCGTCTTTTTCGGAAGTTTTGTTTTCTTACTTGTATTCTCTGTTTGTAGTATTCATATGAATAGCTGTACATTATCCTTCCTTACTGTATCTTTTGTTTTACCGCTGGTAAAACCCTACTTGTAAACTATTATTTATTTATTTGATCTGTTGGCTGGAATCCCTGTACTCTATCCGTTACATTAAAAAAAAATAAATTAAGTATTATTCGATTAATGTATAAATTAGAGGAGGGAGGAGGCATGATATATGAATAAGTATTATTCAAAAATATGCAAAATAAGAGAATCATTGAGGGAGCAATATGCAAACTTTGGACATGCGATGCGATACAGTGGGACAAGACATGAGTGTCCTTTTTCGTCCTTATTCTCTGCCTGGAATGGGGAAGGACGACATTGAGAGGAGAGGAGGTCTCTCTCTCTCTCTCTCTCATCAGCCTGTTACTCCCAAAACAGCGTGCAGCTAATTCAGCAAATGAAACGTGAACAAGCAAAATTACATTAGCTCCCTAAGAGCATCCACTATCGTTTTCTATGTCCATTGCTATATATAGCATTTAGGAATAACAATAGAAGGACCAAGCTGCAGTCGTCCAAGTCTAAAAATAGAACCGACGGAAGATCATCTTCCGTCTTTGTATTTTTTTATTTTTTATTTTTGGGTATTCGGTAAACAAAAAAAATCAAAAAAAGTCAAAAACACACCAAACGGATGATGTTCATCCGTCTCGTTTTTTTTTTTAAAGTTTGTTAAAATCATTAAAAAAATCTTTTAAAAAAAAAACACGCCAAACGGATGAACATCATCTGTCTGGGTGTTTTTCATTTAAAAAAAATAAATTTAAAAATAAAAAATAAAAAATAAAAAAAAACCACCAGACAGAACACCTTCATCTGTCTGCCGTGTTTTCAGTGATTTTTTTATATAAAAAAAATTGTTTTCGACGAGAGACGGAAGATCTTCATCCGTCTCTCATTTTTTTATTTTTATTTAAATAGACAGCATATCTTCATCCGTCCCTTTCGTCAAACAGATGAATATCGTCCGTCTCCTATATTTAATAATTGTCTAATGGCGCTGCTAAGTTTAGCAGACTACTGTTCATTTCTATCCTAAATTTTGGGTTTTTAGCAAACGACTGTGAGGCATATTTCTAAATCGATTTCTAATTTTTAGTTTTTAGCCAACGACAGTGGATGCTTTGAGAGCATTGTAGTCGTCCAAACCAAAAATTTGGGTATTTTGTATGTAGCAATAGAAAATTTGGAAATGAGTTATAGTCGTCGAAACCCAAATTTTGGCATTACAATGACGACAGAATATCATATCCTTTGGAAGTTTTTTTTTTCCAAAAAAATTGATATCCCGTCCGATAAAAAAAATTCTGAATAAAAGAGTTAATTGACCCATAAATAATAACTATAGGCCTAATGTATATGATTTAAAAATCGAAAATGTGAGGGGATTGTCTTGGACCGGAGATGACCCCGTTGTTTTGATATATATATTTTTGGCTTTAACAAAATCGATCATATTCCGTCTGCTTTTAATTAAAAAATAATAATAAAATTTTCGACGAACGAGATATGATATTCCAATTTCCAAATTTTGGCTTCGGCCATTTCTTCTCTCAAATTTGGGAGGCAGTCGTTCCCATCGAACCCAAATTATAGGTATTTTTGGTCAAAATTTTCATTTTTTGGATATTTGGCCATTGACTACAGATGCTCCAAGAGCATCCACGGCAGATAGATATTTTGCCATTTTTGCCATTTTTTGGCAAAAAATGGTAATGCATTCGTCATGTATTTTGCTATTTTTTTTAATTTTTTGAACAGTGCCTTGCTATAATTGAGAATAGGTTTGACAATTCTCATATTATAGAGGACGAAACATTTTTTAATTCCTTAGACAAAGCATAATGTTTCATCCAACCAAAGTAATTTTTTGTATTTAAATAATCATTGGACGAAAAAAAAATATTTTAAAAGCTCTACAGACGAAATATGATGCTCCGTCCCCATATAAAGGTATTTCCCTCCAAAACTAAAAAAACCATTACTTTATTACTATCTCTCTCTTCTCTCTTTACTTTTTCATATTTCTCTCTTTTTCTCTCTCCCTATCTCTCTCACATTATTTCTTTATTTACTTAGAAATTTAGATTTTAAGATTTTAGGTTTGTAAATTTTCAGAATTTTTATATTTTTTTATTGCACGTGTTATATATATATATATATATATATATATATATATATATATATATATATATATATATATATATGAAGAAACACACGTGTTATATTGAAAATAGCAAATATCTCTTCAACAGTTAAATTTCATCATTTTCCACACTTAATGTTTTAAGAAGTTAGATTTTACACCCCCATTTATAATTATTTTTCAACATATACTAATAGAAACTTGGACTTTTATTTACAACTAATTATTGTCATAATATTCAAACTTGAGTTACATAATTGTTGTTTTATTGTTACAGGGCTTTTCGTGTTTTGTATCGTTCCAAAGACGTGCCGTAGGCACGTGCCCACGGGCAAATCTAGTATTTAAATAATATCAAACAAGACAAATTAAAAGGAGCCATTAAAATATTAAAAATATCAATTAGCGAGATAATTTAGTTAGATAATTAGTTTAGGAAAATAATTAGTTTAGGAAATGGGTGGGATATATATATATGGTCATTCACATTGTTTACAATCAGTTTTTTTTTTCCTGTTATGGTGTCTATTTTTAATTGATGTTCTCACAAAACATTTCTTGACAAAAATATAGCTTTTTTAAGAATTTGATAAGTCAATATTGAGACATTTAAGGGCAATAAAGATAAATTCCTAAAAAAAAAAATATTTTAACGAATAATTGTTAAAGAGGTATAAAGAGATATATTGAATGACTTTTGATCTTAGCATGTATAATACATAAATTTATATGCAGTTCACCCAACCAAATAACTCCAACTAAATTTATATGCAGTTCCGAATACGTGCCGTAGGCGCGTGCCACGGGCATACCTAGTATATATATATATATATATATATATATATATATATATATATATAATATTTTAAAAAGTGAACAATACGGGTCGTTTCCATTTTTACCACAAACTACTGTGGATGGTATAACATATTTATGTGTATGTCCCATTACTCCAAATTTACATGTTCAGTTTGACTGCTCAAGCTGAAACTCCCACCATGCGCTAAGCATTTCCAGTATGTATGTGGCGTTGTGGGCAGAGCAGCCAGAGCTCTTATGCGTACTATATGGGCGAGTTAGAATATATGCACGTTGGGCGAACTTTTTTCCAAAATGACCCACTTTTTGAACTTATTTATGAAACCGACCCACTTTCGAAGCTAATTACCAAATTAATCCACTCGCTATTTGAAAACATCATGTCTAGTTCAATTAGGGTCGTTGTTTCAAATATCGGGTTTAACTTTAGTGTTTTGAGAATTGACAAAATTTCTCCAAACGTTGGAGAAAATTTCTATAACTAAATTCACTATTTTAAATAGTGATCCTAACTGAATTAGACTTGCTCTTTAGAAAAACAGTGAGTCTAACTCCGTTATGGTCGCTTTTCGAAATAGTGAGTTTAGTTTTAATGTTTTTAGACTTGGCGAGATTTCTCCAAGCATTGGAGAAAATTAATATAACTAAACTCGTTGTTTCAAACATCGACCTGATTGAACTAGACTCGTTGTTTCAAACAGCGAGTTTAGCTTTAGTGTTTTGAGAATTTGCATGATTTCTCCAATCCTCACTGTTTCATTCAGCGAGTGGGTCAGTATGGTAATTACTTTTGAAAGTGGGTCAATTTGGTAAATATTTTCGAACAGCGAGTCATTTTGCGATAAAATTCCACATTGGGCAGAGTACATTGAAAAGACTGTACAATTAAATTGGACTAAATTTTGGACAATATCTTGATCTCTGTATATAAGATATTATAGGCATTGTTATCTGATCTTCAGAAACTACACCATCACCAGCATTAGCCAGCCGGGGTTATTACATCGTAATTCGTATCTAAATGGTCATTCACAGTAGTTTTGAAAAAACCCAAAATTTTGAAGGAAATTTAGAAAAATAATCCTCTCTCCGTTTCAAAATATAAGTCATTCTATTTTTATTATTTTTTAAATATAAGTCAGTTTAGGTTTAAAAAAAATATTTTGTCATTCTTATATATTTATCAATTATTTTTTTGTAAGATTTTCAATTTTATCCTTATCTTTTCATTTACTGATATACTATATTTTTATAGAGAAAGACAAATATGATATTTTATGATTAATAACTTATTTATGATTTTTATAAAAAATCAAAAAATATGTAGTACTTTCTGTTAATATTAAGTTGTTTTTTAATAGTCGTTTAAAAATTTAGAATAACTTATATTTTGAAATAGGTGAGTAAAAAGTAAGAAAAAAAAGGGAGGGAAGATGCGTTCTGAATAGTAGAAATGTTTATTGGAAAAAGAGGCATTTCTGGTCTGTCATGTTTCTCTGATACTTGTGTCTGTCTGTCTGTCAATGTTGTTGTTTATGCTTGGTGACTGGTGAGATGGACGGAGAGAGAAGAAGCGGTGTTTGGCGTTTCTTACTGAAAAAGTCAGTATTCACCAAATCCACCCATTCCCCCTCTCACATTCACGTGACTCTCTCTCTCTCTCCCCGTGTTTTGTAGCTAATTTATAAAGAGTAATGCTTACGCCACTATCAATTTCACTATCATTTTTTTCACTATCTCAGGTGGCATATTTCTACTGGAGAGTTTTTCCACCTGCTCTATCTTTCCCTACCTATTGGAGTGTGCCATTTAAAATAGTGAAGAGAAATGTAGTGAAATTGGTAGTAGATTACTCTTTATACAAAGGGTAATGCTACACCTACTACCAAATTTACTACTTTTTCCTTTACTACCTTATGTGGCACACTATTAGTAAAAGTTATTGTAGAGTAGATGGTAGAAATATCCAATAATAGTGTACCACCTAAGATAGTATAGAGAAAGGTAGTAGATTTGGTAGTAGGTGTAGCATTACCCTTATACAAATATACTTTACATTTTACTACATTTTGCTGAAAAATATTTGATCTGCATTTTATAATTTGATAATATTTATTTATTTATTTATTTACTTGGCTAGTTGCTACAACACATAAGAACTGCCTGCTTATGTTGCAATTTCTGCTCTTAAGAAAAAATGAAATGGAATCTGCAAACTTTTCAACATTTAAATGATTTCATTGCACATCCATTTTTTACCATCTGAGTGGAGTCAGTTTAGTATGATTATTTTGACATCCTGGGCCAAAAGGGTGCATGCCTTTAACTTCTAGGTCCTATACCCTAAAACCATTCATTAACTTTTTTCCATGTACTATATTTTATCTCAAAATACTTGAACCCTTCACTTTGGACAATTTTTTTTCACAAAAAAAAAAAGGGCACAAACCTTTCCTCTTTTTGATTTGTCAATGGCATGGAAACTTGTAATGTTAAACACAAAATAATAAATAAAAACTTAATAAGCAATAATTGCTCCTTTAACTTGTACTAGGTTTATAATTTTCATTTTTTAGATCTTATTACTAGTATAACACATAGCTTTAACTGTTAATTAAGCACTTAACATCCTAGTGATATGCTGTATATATATATAGTCCATATGGTCATGATGAACAAACTATTCAATCACTGTGCCAATTTGATATCAAATCAAAGACCATCATCATAGGTATATGAAATTTACACAAACAACCCTAATAAGTAGCCTTTTGAAGCCATCAAACCCCTCCTCCTCCTTTCCTTTCTTCATAAAATTGGGATCCTTCAATTGAGACAACAAGACACAAAGTCTGCAATGTATTTGACAACTAAAGTTGAAACTTTATCAAATGAAAGAAAGACAGACTCACACCACATGTGATACTTCACATTACAATAACAATAATACACTTTTTCATAAAAGATTAACAAACTGTTTAGATATTCTCATCTACTAATAAAAAACAAGTAATTAGGGTCAGTTAGCACACAAATCCTACAGTACAATCACATTGTTTAATAATGTAAACATACTTAGGGCAGTGCGAGTGTGGAGACAAGCAACACGAATCAAAACACTACCACACAGAACAAACCACAACAATCATACCCACCAAAAGCTACAATCTCAAATCCCATAGGGATTCCTGAGCTCTCACTCTTTTCCATACAAAAACTATCTATAGTATCTTTTATTTCATGCATTGGTATGTGAGAAGAAATGATAATTATATGAGTAGCAAGATGAAGTGGCTTTGCCCTTTGCCATTTTCAGTCCAACCTTTCAAACCCAAAAGAGTAGAAAAGGAGAAAGTGGGTGTGTGTGTGTGAATAAAGAAAGAAGAGATGGAAAGGGTAACCCAAAGATGTCAGAAAAGGTGGCCATAATGGGTCGGTTCAGTTTTGTGTGCTTTGTGTGCAAACTCTCTCTCTCTCTCTCTCACTCACTCTTGCGTTTGCTTGTTTGATTGCAGGTTATAGTTTTGTACAAAGGACAAGTCACAGGCTTGTGGTTTTACAATTTAGAATTCATCTAAAGCACTTACACGTTTTATTCATTTGAATTAGAATATGTACATGTATAGATACATGGGTTGATGCTTCTTTTATGATGATGAATATAGCAGGTTTAATTGGTAACACAGATCCAAGAACTGGGGGGAAAACAGATACAAATAACAGGTAACAACACCATCAATCATCACACAAATGAACAAAGAAGAACTCAGATTTTGGACATGGAGCTAAGAAAGAAGGAAAAGTAAGTCTAGTACCACTGATTTCATTGACAGAGCTGGGTTGCATTGCATTGTTATATGATGATGCAACAATCAATCAAACATGCACAGTTCAGAATTAGCTGGAATTTTTAAATCTCAATAGCTTCTCAGAAGTAATTCTACCAAGAATATGGATCTGAAACTAAACCAAAGTGCATCAATTGGCAGCAACAAAATCAGGAACATGATTAACTACTCGTTCTCTCTGTGTCCACCACATGCAAAGAAAATGAAGAGGAGAAAACAATGCAGCTTATGATGATGACCCAACATGCCCTTGCCCTTTCTCTAATCCCCTTATCCACAAAAAAATACTAAAACTAACAGACTAGTGGAATATGAAGCCTGAAACTGTTTTATTCTCTTACTGAGAAACTTCCACTGTTACAATCAAATAATGCAACAATTAACACCTTTATAACAGGAAAATAAACAGCTCAATTCATATGGAATGGCATTAGATATCAATCAGCCACAACCCTGATATATAGTACTCGTATTCATAAGTTTTGCAGTTTTTATCTAATCTTCGATTTAACTGGTAGAAATCACAAACCATTATACTAATGCGGAGAAAATTGCCATCTCAGAACGAATACAAGGAAAATATGTAGTGAACAAAGTTTCTTTACTTTAACTATAAATTGGAGTTGTAAACAATAATGAATAGAAGTACAAAAACAAGAATCCATTCAATCATGAATTGGGAAACAAAAAAAAGTTACTGAACATAGTAATTCTACATGTACAGAATAAACAAGGCGAATAGTTTTTCGATTGACTGTCAATACCATCAACATTGGTCCTCCTAACATTGTGGTGCTAACGAAGTATTCCCGATCACCTACTTTAGTATTCAATATTCAAAGGCAGCTGAAATACCTATTAATAAGATAAACATATATTAATAATGTGTATGATAGCAACAAGTTCAATAATTCTTGCATGAGGAATTAAGTAAATTTTACTGTACATATTTAACAAGCATACAAATTAAACTAAGGGACAAATCCTACCCAGCGGTCTATAATGACCCTTGTCTTCTTGGTTAAGAGACACTAAAATATTGGCCCTACATGCACATGAATTTGATGCATCGACCAATATAAAACAACATCAAGACAAACTTCCATCAAGGGTTTGAATGATCCAAACTTCGTCACAAGATGCTGTAGGTATGAGTTCAATATAAAATAAAATACCCAACTCGCCCATAAACCCCTAAAGGTTCTTATGAAGAGAACTGATAACAGAAATAAATTTAACAGTCTTCAAGCAAATAAGAGTTATTCACCCAGTGGTGGTTATTTATAGGTTATTTTTTCAACTTCAATAACCACTGTATTTGGAGGAAGAACTTTTACAGTTGAGATTTCTGGTTCAACTTAGTCCTTTAGAATTTCATTCTTAAAATTAATATTCTTGGATATGTTAGCAACAATATTTAGTGCTTAATGTCATAATGCTACTATAACGTGGGTCTCAGATGTTACGAGCATAGTTTCTTCATAACCAGAGATTAGAGGCAAGATTCGGAAAGAGAAAGAAACAAAGATGTAAAGCAGAAATGGGTCGAGTATGGATTGGATCCTACAAGGTCCACCTAAAGATCCAACGAGAATTTGTACGAACAACTTTAGAATCCAAGATCACTAAGAAATATAGCATCCACTTTAAGAACCAAATTCAATAATCTAAACTGGCCTCAAAAGGATCTTGGATACTAAAGAGAATCAAATAGGAAAAAACAATTTTCTTGCTCAAATTTTTTTCACTTTAAATTATTTTAAACCAATACAATGCCTAACCTATACCTTGCAGAAAAAAGAAATTGAAAATTGGAGTGATATCTAGAATAAATGAAGTGAAGCATGTATATTTTCAGATTATTGTGTTTGGATCCTACAAGACTATTCAATAAGAAAGCAGATTGATTTTTAGGATTCACCCCTACGGAACAAGATATTAAATATGGCTTAAAGGATCCAAACACAAAACTTCGGGCCAGATTCAGATAGGGTCATCATGTTTTTGGGCTCCATCCACTAGCAAAAATGTCATAATTTGATGGAACAAATTTCGCCTCAGGCTATTGGGCTCCATCGTCTACCAAAGACGTCCTAATTTTGATCAAACAAATTTGTCCTCATATCATAAAATTTTCAAAAGCTAACAATAATCCACAACTTTAAATACTAAAAATTGGATTTACAAATTTGATCTTCAGGGAGACGTGGAAACTCAAATAGGATAAAACAAATCGTCCAAGCATTAAAATAGTAATTACCACATGTAAATTGCAATTATAAATTTGTAAATTTCTATGCAAGTCATTAGTTGGTCCGAAACTCCAAATAATTAGTTAAAGTACGCCTAGAACCGGTGGAAGAAAATATAAAACAGTAAATATGCAAAATCATGACAAAAAATGATGAAAATCTAGATGAAGCATCACTCCAAGTCTCAGATGTATAACGTGACTGTAGTTAGGAAAGCATAAGAGATCGAGGAACGTACCTACTGCAAAATGAACACTCTTCACAATTCTGTATAAACGCTCGTATATTAATTTTAAATGCCAAAATTGTTCAGGAGAAGAAGTAATCAATGGGTTGTGGTTGCGCCCACTCTTGGTTGAGTAACAATGTCTTAAGTGTCTGCATAATGTCGTAGTCTGGATCTAGCTTGCGTTGCCAGCCCTATAAAATCAAATAAAAAGTAATTATCAGAGTTCGTCTTCAGTAAATATGAAAAAACAAATTCAGACAATGGCCCAACTGAAAACATTTACTTAGTTGTAGTTCTACTAAAGAATCATGCGAGGACATTCAGTATAATATTAGTCAAGAAAACTAATATGAATTTGAAGTTCTGGGGAATCTTGGGAGGGTTGCTCCATGTTTAATAGAGATTGAGGTAAATATTTATAGAACTAACCTCAAGAACCAATATCGTCACCAACACAGTGCACACATTGCCATCAACATTGACTCTGTGGCGGCGAACTGTATCGAGCAACTGGTGCATGCAATCAGCAGGATGTACATTGTCACCCTCAGGGGTGCCCCAGAAAGTAAATTTCCTATCCAATTCCTGAAGATAAAAAAATGATTTGGTATAACTATTTACTTCAGAAAGAAGTTTCTTATGAATGAGTCTAGTAAATCATACATGAGTACAGCATAACCAAAATGATTCAAAGTTTTACCGAGAGCAAAGCATTGATGGAACTGCTAGTATGCATACCTAAATGAAAACTTCATCCATCCTTTATAAATCTAAAATATTAAAGCCAAACATATCAATAGCCAAAAGCTCTCCTTTCATAATCCAACACCATCATAAGGTCCCAATATTAAGTTTTGGAGGTCAGAGTTGTAACGAAATACAAACAAACGATGGAACAAACCATTTGACTCATTTTATCACAAAGCTAGTACAAATTTCTATAGTTCTATTTTATTTATTTTGCAAGATTAGGCAAATGAGAAAATATAAATTAATACATGTTATATGAAGATTCAGATAAAAATGGTTAATCTGCAATGTTTAGGAATTCAGTCTGTCATAGAACATATTACCAGTTGGCTTTAAAAACATAGTATAGGTTCGTTATTTATTGGTGATATCAGACATAATGAAAGTAAAAATTATGATCCGAGTCAGCTGTTGCATCTCAGAACCAGCTAAAGTTTTAAATAATACTCTGAATATAGTAGGTGCTCCGACATTTTCAGACATATTTAGGCCCTTTACACGCCAGTACACAAAAGGCTTTGCCAGCTATCTTACCTGTTAAACCCACCACTATACAAATATGTATCTCTACACCATATGTACTATTTAAGTGATAATTATAAGAATGAATTCTGAAGATTACATGGAGTTCTCAAGGAGAAATTACATTATCTATCAATCCGGTTTCAAGTGATAACTTTCGTTCATTAAGAAGCCCTGATTATGCAAGTAATGAACCTGTAACTGTGCCTTGAAAAAAAAACAATAAACAAGCAATATCCAGCTACTTTAAATGGATGCAGCAGAACAAGATTTGTAATGTTCCTAAACTCAACGAGTGCAAATAGAAAGACCAAAATGACAACAAATAACGAAAGTTAAGGATCACAGTCAAATGAGATAAGGAGGCCAGTTCAAAAACCATGGTTAAGAGGTGGATCAAAGGCCTCTCTGTATCCTTCCGTAGAAGATGGGCCATCAAGCGTACAAAATTCTTGTTAAGAAAGATTGAATTAGCTGCTTGTGCATAAGGCTTACCCTCTATTCTACAAGAATTATTGGGTTGCATGAGCAATATGGAAAACTTCTCGTTGACTTGTTCTCTCACAGCTACTCTGCCATTCAAACTTTACACATACATATATGAATCAACTTGACATTTAGATCATTTTCCTTGACATTTAGAACAAATTGTGATGGGAGTCTCATATTGTAGACAGCATAGCTCATCTGAATAAGAGAAAAAATTTAACTGTAAACACCGTTTAGCTAAAGAAAGGATCTACAAAGGTCTGTTAGAAGGCATACACAAGTACACACAATCATACTCAAAAAAAATCATAAAGGCATGCGAGAAATACTTCACTATAGTAAAGAAATATATCCATTTCCCTAATTAACCAACATTGGTAGGGTGAGCCATGCGAGAGATACTTCACTATAGTAAAGAAGTATAAAAGAACACTAACTTCCCCTCTGAAGCCCAAGTTCTAACACAGAAACTCAACTCTAGCACCTTCCACCAGTCAAGAAATACTTTGAGAATGAATTGTTTGATGATTTTTTCATCTCACCGATGGAGGTATATATCTCTAATATTATAATGGGAGAGTTGGGGTTGTCATTTGTCAACATACAAACCCGTGCGTTACACATGCAACTCCAACTCTCATTAATTACAAAAAAAATAAACAAATAAAAAAATTTCCACCTATTTAAAACGTGCAACGCACGTGCAAAACAATTTAATAATATTTTTTAACACTAAACATGCACATATGTTGCACGTACAACTCAAATTCTATTTAATAAACACGTGCATTGCACGTACAAATCGTAACTTTTTCTTCAAAATATTTTTCCCAATTACATGCAACGCACGTCCAACTCCAAAACTATTTCTTAACACGTACATCGCACGTGAAAATCCTCCAGCTCTTATCAAAACGTGCATCGCACGTTAAAAATACTAGTATATATATATTACAAAGATTAGGGAGAGAAAATATGAACCATTCCTGTGCCTATACACATCCCTACACTTACTACTATGCCTCTATGCATTCCCTACTAATTACCCTACTAATAGCTATGTCTCTTTGCATTCTCTGACTCACATTAACACTCCCCCTCAAGTTGGCGCATACACATCAACCATGCCCAACTTGTTTAGTGAGTCATAAAATGCCTTCTTACAAACACTTTTTGTAAGCATATCTGTGAGATGCTCTTTAGTAAGGACAAAAGGAAAGCTAATAAGTTTGACATCCAGTTTTTCCTTTATAAAGTAACGATCAACCTCCACATGCTTAGTGCGATCATGTTGTAGTGGATTCTGTGAAATATCAATGGCCGACTTGTTGTCACAGTATAACTACATAGTACTTTTGAGTTTCAAACCTAAATTATGTAGCAAATTTCTCAACCACAATAATTCACAAATCCCATGAGCCATACCTTTACACTCAACCTCAGCACTGGATCGTGCCGCCACTTTCTGTTTCTTGCTCTTCCATGTAACCAAATTACCTCCCACAAAGGTAAAGTATCATGTCTGGTATATGCCACACTTACCGCATATGCAACATCCGGTCTGGTATGAGCCAAATAAATCAGGTGCCCAACTAGCCTCTAATAACGACCTCAATCGGTTGGTACTTGATTAGGATACTTAGCTAAACAATGGTTCTGTTCAATAGGAGTGTCAATTGGTTTGCAATTCAATATACCCATCTCTGTTAGCAAATCAAGAATATACTTTCTCTGAGTAGATTCCTTTCCGTCCCTCTGGCTACCTTAATTCCTAAGAAATATTTGAGTTCACCCAAATCCTTCATTTCAAACTCAGATGCTAACCGTCTCTGAAGTCTATCCATCTCAACAGTATCATTACCAGTGATTATCATATCATCAACATAAATAATCAAAGTTGTTACCTTCCCTTGTTGAAGCTTGAGAAACAAGGTGTGGTCTGAGTTACTTGGTTTGAAACCAACCTTCCACATGAACTTGGAGAATCTTCCAAACCAAGCACGAGGTGACTGCTTGAGACCATATAGACTTTTCCAACTTGCACACAAAATTGCCAGGAGAAGCGACAATATATCCAGGTGGAAGAACCATGTATACCTCCTCAGCAAGCTCTCCATGAAGAAATGCGTTCTTGACATCAAACTGCCGAAGGGGCCAATTTAAACTGGTAGCGAAAGATAGAAGAACCCGAATGGTGTTCATTTTGGCAACTAGAGTAAAAGTCTCATCATAGTCAATACCATACGTCTGAGTGAACCCATTCGCTACAAGGCATGCTTTATACTTATTCATAGATCCGTCTGCATTATGTTTCACAGTAAACACCCAACAACAACCCACAGCTTTCTTGCCTTGTGGTAGAGGCACAAGTTGCCAAGTATTGTTCTTCTGCAGCGCCACCATTTCTTCCTCCATTGCCTTCTTCCACTTTGGATCCCCCAATGCATCCTGCACTTTGTTAGGTATTGATACAGCAGATATTTGATTCACAAATAATTTATGACTTTAGACAACCTTTTAGTGGACATGAAATTAGTTACTGGGTATTTTAATTTTGCATGAATGGTGAGTTCATAACTCCACCATTGCCTGTCCCAAGTAAGGAATTCGGCCACAAACCGGGTAAGCAGAAGGGTTGCGTTAGGCAGTTAACAGCCAGCACAAAATTTTGTCAAATCTTATGAACATGAATCCTAATAATATACGCGAAGATGCTAGGGCATTCCCTGGAGTTGTGCCTGCCTCCGGGTGCTTCGAAAAATATACAAGGGGCGTCGCACCGATGTCCGGGTGCGGTGAAAAATAGGCAAGGGTTCCCGCATCATTTGGACGTGTGCGGGTAAAGAAGCTAATCTAGAAAAATAGACTTAGGTTAGCGACTTGGAATACAGGAACATTGATAGGAAAATGCATAGAACTAGTACACCATGATTAGAATGAATATTAATATAGCTTGTTTACAAGAAACAAAGTGGGTAGGGGAGAAAGCTAAAGAAATAGATAGTTTTAAATTATATTATACCGGTAGAATGAGAAATAGAATTGGAGTATGAATTTTAGTAGATAAGAAATTCAAAAGAGATGTAATAGGTGTTAATAGGAAAGGAGATAGAATAATACAAATTAAGCTTGTATTAGGGGAAAACATAATTAATATCATTAGTGCTTATGCACCCCAAGTAGGATTAGATGCACAAGCTAAAAATAAATTTTGAGAAGATATGGATGAGATAATTCAAGGAATACCCTTAGGTGAGAAACTATTTATAGGAGGAGATTTCAATGGACATGTAGGAGAAAATAACATGGGTTATGAGAGGTGCATGGAGGACATGGTTTTGGGAATAAGAACGATGGTGGAGATACTCTATTAGATTTTGCGGCTACATATGATCTTATACTAACAAATACTTATTTTAGGAAGACAGAGGAACATTTGATAACCTTTAAAAGTGGGACAAATAGAAGTCAGATTGATTTTTTCATCACTAGAGAGCTGGGTCGCTTAACATGTAAAGATTGTAAGGTTATACCGGGAGAGTGTTTAAACTCACAATATAGATTACTGGTATTGGATGTTAAGATTAGAAAACACATATGTGCAAGGAAGGAGACTAGAAACCAAGAATTAGGTAGTGGAACTTGAAGGTAGATAAACTAGAAGTTTTTAAAGATAAAGTCCTTAAAGGAGCATCATGAAATTGGGAAGGGAAGATAAATATGATGTGGACTAAAATGGCTACGTACATAAAAGAAATTTCAAATAAGGTATTTGGAGAATCTAAAGGTAGAAAGGTTGCTAAATAAAGAAACATGGTGGTGACAAGAACTCCAAAATATTGTGAGAGAAAAAAGAGCAACCTTCAAAATATGACAAAAAAATAGAAATGAAGAGAATTTGGAAAGATATAAGACCGTTAGAAAAAAGGTTAAGAAAGCGATAAGAGATACAAAAGAAAAAGTTTATGATGATTTATACACAAAATTAGAAACAAAAGAAGGATAAAATAACATTTATAAGCTTGCTAAACAAAGAGATAGAAAAATAAAAGATCTGGATACAATTAGGTGTATTATGAGCGAGGATTCAAGAGTATTAGTAAAAGATAAGGAAATAAAGGAAAGATGGCAAAATTACTTTGAGAAGTTATTAAATGAAAAGGTTGTGGGCAACTTAAATATAAAGGACTCGAGGGAGAGTCGAGAGCATATGTTTTTCCGTAGAATTAGGACCTCGGAGGTTCGAAATGCTCTAGGAAGGATGAAAATAGAAAAAGCTTTAGGACCAGATGATATAATCATTGAAGTTTGGAAGTGTCTTGGGGATGTAGGAGTGGGTTTGATAACAAAATTATTTAATAAAATTTTTAGGACTAAGAAGATGCCCAATGAATGGAGAAAGTATTTTAGTACCTATATATAAAAATAAAGGAGATATACAAAGTTGCTCAAACTACCGCGGAATTAAATTAATGGGTCATACGATGAAAATTTGGAAAAGAGTGATCAAACATAGGCTGAGACTAGAAACTACAATGTCTAAAAATCAGTTTGGGTTTATACCTGAGATGTCAACAATGGAAACAATTTATGTACTGAGGAGACATGAAAATATATAAGGAGAATAAGAAAGATCTACAAATGATTTTTATAGATCTAGAAAAAAAACATATGAAAAAGTCCCTAGAGACAGTATGGTAGGTGTTAAATAATAAAAGATTAACTATTTGATATATTAAGGTAATTAAGGATATATATGAAGGGGCAACGACCACAATTAGAACAACTACAGGAGAGACCAGTGATTTTCCTATTATAGTAGATTTACACCAAGGTTCGGCTTTAAGTCCCTACCTCTTTACTTTGGTTATGGATGAATTGACGCAAGGAATACAAGATGAGGTGCCTTGGTATATGTTTTTTGCCGATGACATCGTCTTAGTGGACGAGACTAGAACAGGAGTCAATACTAAGTTAGAACTGTGGAGAAAAACTTTAGAAGCTAGAGGCTTTAGAATAAGCAAAACTAAAACAAAGTATATGGAGTGTAATTTCAGTGATATTTAGAACACATTTAAGGAAGTAGTGAAGCTTGATGGCTAAGAGATACCTAAGAAAGACCGTTTCCGATATTTAGGCTCGATTATACAAAGAGATGGGGAGATTTGTGAAGATGTTACATAGGATCCAAGCAGGGTGGCTTAAGTGAAGAATTGTCAGTGGTGTATTGTGTGACAAACGTATACCATTGAAGTTAAAGGAAAAAATTTATAGGACGACTGTTAGACCAGCAATGATGTATAGAGTAAAATGTTGGGCAACAAAGAATCAACATGTCCAAAAAATGAGTGTAACGAAGATGAGGATGCTAAGATGGATGTATGGTAAAACAAGAAAAGATAGAATTAGAAATGAGCATATACGAGACATGCTAAAATTAGCTCCAATCCAAGATAAGTTAAGAGAGAATCGCCTCAGGTGGTTTGGACATGTCACACGTAGCCTAGTAGTGCCCCTGCTAGAAAGAGTGTTTGATAAGTATTGAGGGTAGAGTTAGGGGTAGAGAAAGACAAACTAACCTGGGTGGAAACGGTGAAAAAGATATGATAGCTTGTGACCTTACAGAAGATATTGCGCAAAACAGAGTAGGATGGAAAACCAGGATTCATGTAGCCGACCCCAACTAGTTGGAAAAAAGGCTTTGTTGTTGTTTGTTGTTGTTATGAATGGTGGATTCATATCTTTTGGCTGGTTGACCCCGGGTAAACCTATTTGGTAACACATTGCCCGACATCAGATTCATTACTATTAGTACTAGTGGGTGGACATACCTCAGATGAACGATCTCCAACACCAGGAAGTAGAGGATCAGGGGTAGGAACATTTGGCAAGGGAGCAGCTGTTTCATCTGTGTTTTCAACTTCAGTAATTACTGGGTTGCATGTCGGGTTGTGATTCTCAACTGGAGTAGGTTTTGTGGTCAGACTTTCCATTGTCGGTGTGACTTCTTTGCCATCTTTAATTTCCTCTCACTCGCCATGATACAGCTCTTCAAAATATGAATTCTTCCCCTGAAGAGTAGTATCAGAGGAGGAAAATAGCTCATGTCATCAAAGAAAGTCACAAACATAGTGACAATACTTCCGAGTAAGAGGATGGAAGCACTTGTATCCTTTCTGATAACCTCTATAGCCAACAAATACACACTTAATTGCCCGAGCATCCAACTTAGATCACTGATTTTTAGGGACATGAACAAAGACAACACAACCAAAGACCCAAGCAGAAAGATTATGGAATGAAGGTACAGAGACATGAGAAGCAAAAGCTTCAAAAGGGATTTTACCTTGAAGGACATTGGATGGAAGACGATTGATAAGATAGGAGGAAGCTTCAACAGTATCGCCCTAAAGATACTTAGGCATATGAGCACTAAAGAGCAGAGCACGAGCCATATCAAGGAGATGACGATTTTTTTCTTTCAGATACACCATTTTGTTCTGGTGTTTGTGGACAAGTAGTTTGGTGAACAATTCCATGGGTTGTGAAAAACTCTTGACATACACGATTAACATTTCCCCCCCCCCATTGTCAGAACGAAAGACCTTAATGTTGCTATTATATTTTGTTTGAACAAGAGTACGAAAAGCTTGGAAAGCTGGAAAGACTTCATCTTTGGTTTTAAGAAGAGCAACCCAAGATAATCGCGTACAATCATCAATAAACAACAAAAAATATCTCATACCTGACAGAGTAGGTTCTTTAGAAGGTCCCCAAACATTTGAGTGAATTAATTCGAAAGGAATCACGCTTTTAGTAGAAATACTGGGAGAATAAGTAACACGATGACTCTTTGCCAAGACACTTGTTTCACAATGCAAAACAAACTCATTCACACCAATAAACAGAGTAGGCATGGACTTTTTCATAAGACTAAAAGATGGATGCTGAGTCGACAATGCCACAGCCAAATTTCACTTAGCTAATCAGAAATCAAAGTCAAAGCGGTGCGGGACTGTGCTCCTGGTTTCGCCCCAGCATATGTCTGATCCAGATGAAACAGCCTGCCCCTTAGATAGCCTAGATAGCCCCGACTGATTGTCTCCCTGGTGAGAAGATGCTAAAAAACCACATACATGGGATAAAAGGTTATGAAACATTGAGACTCAGTATTCAACTGGGGTACGGATATCAAATGATGAGACAAGTCTAACACATAAAACATTGTGAAGTTGTAAGGTTGGGGTAATACGAACTGATCTTGTTCCTAACACAAGAAAAGCCTCACCATTGGCATTTGTAACATAAGACACTGGCGGGGAAGACAACTTAGTGAAATAAGATTTATCGTAAGTCATATAATCAGAAACCCCAGAATCAATAATCCAAGTATCAAAACCAACAAAGTTAGAAACCTTGAAAGCCATACCTATCTTACCACGACCAGCAATAAAGGTGGAAGGAGTTGTTCCACCTGCGGTATGGTGATCCTGTCCGACCATGCCATAAAAATCGAGCTCTTGGACCAATTGAACAACTGGCTTTAGAATTCTCTTCTCCCATTGAAAGAAAGGGTTTTTTTTTAAACAACTAAAGAGTTTGTTGGGAGATAAAAAATAAATTCCCATGGGCTTTAATGCTTATGGGCTTTGAAACTTCTTGACTTATTTAATAAGAAAAGCCACTTCTTATTAACCCAGAACTTTCTCTCTCTCTCTCTTCTCCTTTCTCTCCTCTCCTCCTTTTCTGGACAGAAACCAAGAAGAAAAACAAAGAAAAGAAGAAACCGAAAAATAAACAGATAAACAGAGAGGAGATGGCCAAAGCTGATGCCGGGTTGGAAGACAACAGCTGGTGACGGGGAGCGATGGCGGTGGCGTCGATGGTGGCGTCAACCGGCAACGATTGAAGGTATGATTTTTTGTTTTGTTTGCTGGAATTTTCTGAAATTTGAGATCCGATTTGGATTTGAATTTGAGATTTTGTTTGGGATTTGGATTGGATTTGGATTGATTGGGATTCAATATGCAGAGAAAGGGCCAATCTGAAATGATGAAGGCCTGAGAGAGGGCCGATCTGAAATGATGAAGACCATAAGACAAGGCTCTGATACCAAGTCAAGAAATACTTTGAGAATGAATTGTTTGATGATTTTTTCATCTCACCAATGGAAGTATATATATATATATATATATATATATATATATGTATTACAAAGATTAGGAAGAGACGGAATATGAACCATTCATGTGACTATACACATCCCTACACTTACTGCTATGCCTCCATGCATTCCCTACTAATTACCCTCAAATTACCCTACTTATAGCTATGTCTCTTTGCATTCTCTATGACTCACATTAACACCACCAGCATGCAATATTTAAAATGTCAGGTGGCATACTCCGTATATCCATTGACATGTAATTTCAATCATAAACAATACATATAAATACAACAATAAAAACAAAATAAAATAAAACAGTTCCAAATCATTTTTATCCAAAATTCATGTATCGGTTAAAATTTCAGATTCTGACAAAAATATAGTCTAGCAAACATTGATCAATGTTTTAGGTATAAATCGGAGTAACACTTTCCTTGTGGTTTATAACTCAGTGCGGTTATTGGGTTTCAAACTCAACTAGACTCAACATTTAATTGTAATATAAGGGGGGAGATTACTAAACTCGGGCCAACCGCACCCTTCTCCGCTTCCTCCCAAACTCTAAGTCCCCTTTGTCAAAGAGAGGCCATGAATCACCAATTAGTTTGCAATTGCCAACAATGTTTGCTCTAGTAGGTGATTTTTTTCATAATTTTACTTTCTCAATTCTAACCCTTACGTGTTCTTAGATGAAATTATTCTCTCTTAATTTTCTCCAATGAAATACTCATTATTCCCTGTCTCATAAAAAGATAGGAAGGGTCAAATAGCCTATCGCTGTGATTCTCACTGAGATTCAGAGCAAGAAAGGGGCATGGAAGTCACTTTTTTTTCTCAATCTAACAAAGATAAAGAGTTAGGTTATATCAGTCTTTATCTCTTAACCTAGTGATACGGTCATTTTTTTTTCCTGGTGTGTGTGGCAGGGGACAAGGGGACAAGGGTTAAATTTCTTTGTTCATCTATGACTGCACCTAAAATTTAACAAAGATATTGCAAATATATGATGCTTCCTAATTTTTAACATGAAACTGTGAAATTTAGTTTACTTATCAATGTGTTTAGTTTGTTAACTTTTACAACTTTTTTCTTGTGCATATTGCTCAACTCCTTATGATCATGTTAATGACTATATATTTGGACTATAAATTTACTGTTTGCTATAATACAAATCTAGTTGTGATATATTATGTAATTGTTATCTAGATAAGACATTCGGGACATTTTTTTTGTTTTTATTTAACCTCCAGTATTTACCAAATGTCCTTGTCATCCACCATTTGCCATGATATTTCTTGTTCCAACATGGTGATAATATCTACCATCCGTGGAGAATTCACACTTTTCCGGGGATCTTCAGGCGCACAAGGAACCTCTCTTCCCAATTCTATATACAATTGCAGTGGCCTTTTTTTCCCTTCTCAAAGAGAAGTACCACTTTGATATTGTCCCTTAACTCCAGAAGCACCAGTTGAATTTGTTTCTTTCATTTTGCAAAATTGATCCTGTCAGAATATATACTTTTTTATTTCACATCAGATCAGTGGCGGAGCCAAAATTTTGATCCACTGGGAGTGAAATCACAAGAATCAGAAATTTATCCATAACTGTTTGAATATTGTTAAAAAATTAAATTAGCATCAAACAAACAATGTGTCTTTCAATTAAGGTAGTTAGCTTATAATTGCATCATGCCTTTGGGAGTTAGGGTTCATTCCTATTTCCTAATGACGAGCAAAACCAAATTCATCAAAAACAGTCATGCCTAAATGGAAGGATAAGCTACTGGTCAATTAGAGAACAATTATAATAGGAAATCAATTTCCTAGTTATCTAAACTTTGCTCTCAAAAAGAGCCTAAAATGGTCACTCAATTTCCAACTAAGATCTTATAAGAAATCATCCTATACTTGAAATCTCAAGTTTGGTTTTAACAGTCTCAGTAGAAATGATAACTTATTCTGTAAGGAAAGAAATACCTAACTTTCTAATTCAGGGTCTATGCAGTCAAATCAAATCATTCAGATCCGGATCCTCGATAAATATCAAACTTCAAACCTAGACTGAATCGAAATGGAGATAACCATTTTCTGCCCACATCAAAGCTCATATTCTCAACAATCTCAAATTTGGTTTTAAAAAATATTTTTTATTGAAAAAAACCCTAATTCGGTGAAATGAAACACTGGTTCGAATGGCAAATGAGTAAATACGAAGTATACCTAACTGAACTCCGTTTGAAGATGACGGCCGAACTCCTTGCGAGATTTTACAGAGATGAAGACAACGCCTTGGGAGATGAGCGATTTGCGACTTCAACGCCTTCGAAGATAAGCGACTTCAATGCCTTCGGAGATGACGACGACAGCGTTGAGGAGACGACGGAGATGACAGTGTGAGGTTAGGGGAGGAGGATTTGAGAGAGGGATTGAGGGTTTGGATTTTGAAGCTAGGTTTCAGAGGAGATCGGGAAAAAAAATAAAACAAAGATTAAGAGAACAACGAAAGAAGAGGGAGGAGTCGGGTGGTGTGTGAGTGTGGGCCAAAAGAGGAGCAGCTGTATGGGCTTCCATTTGTGGGCCAAGTTCAGGGGGAGCATTGCTTCATGGGCTTCCATTTTAAAAAAATACATGGACCTACACAAAGGGGGGATGCCCAAGCTCAGGGGGAGCGGCCACTCACCTGGGCTTGGTGTGGCTCCGCCCTTGCATCAGATTATCAAATTCCTAACATACTTTGGTAAGGTTAAAAAGCAATTCAATTTTTCCTTCTAACAACAAAGAATACCAATAAAAAACAAATAGAATTCCAAATCTAAATGAAATACGAAATCCAAAAGTGTTCATTGCTTCCTCCTCTTCTATGCAAATATCTCTACACACTGTGCTCCTCTATCTCTTTGCACACATAAAAAGAATAAATAATAGGAAAGCTTATCATTTGCTACTACAATTAATCATTTTTAGATCACAAAACTATCTTTTACCAACTTAAATATAATTATCATTGTTTCATCCTCAAACATACAAGTATTGTCAACCAAATTATCATTAAGTAAATCAAACATCATCATATTCTATATATCATAAAGAATGTTCCGTAACTTATATATATAAAGCACTACTATATAAGACAGTGTAGCAAGTTCATGTATCTTATTTTGCCTTAAAAAATGCCCTAGTTGCCTGGAAGCGCTTTTGTCACTAAATCGTGACCTTGCTTCTTTCTAGAGAAGGTTTCTCCCCTCAATAATTTGTGATCATATTCAGCATTATACGATAATTAAAAATCCTTTGCAGGGATGCGGACTGCATTAAATTAGTCACTTATATTATAAATCAAACAGCACCAATCAGTTATTTTGATTGCCAAGTAATATCTCAGGATAGAATTTCAAAATACCAGCTATCTCAAATATTTATTATCTCGAACAAGATTCCTTCTATTCTACCAAAATCTCTTCATTTAATTATTAAAGTTTGTGATCATGAACAATACAGGCTACAGCACTATCCAACTCACACTAACACCTCCTGAGTTGACTTGAATTAAAACCATTAATCCATTTTCTTACCAATTATACCATGCACACCTCGGCGGTTCGCAAACGTTAATAAACTGCCTTCACTAAAACTATTGATGAATACATGAAAGAGACCACCAAGAAACCTAAACCTGATGATCGTCATTATCATCCTTTTGCCGTCAAAATGGGGTATGTAATGGAGCATAAGGATCCATGAAAGAGATGACATTTATGACCGAACCTAAGGTTGACCCTTTTCTAATTTCTTTTCAAGTACCTGTTTGGGAGATTATGAACAAAGGAGGAGCTTGCCATAATCCTAACCAATGTCGCAAAATAGAAAGAAACGGTAGGAGAGATGTTTCCATTCAATTCCCTTTTTCTTCTTTCCAATTCATCCCCATTTTCTTTTTCCCTTTGAGACCGTCTCCGGTTCAACTCCATTTCCCCCATTTTTTCTTAAAATAGTGCCTACTATACTAATCCACACCCCACCCTATAAATTCTCCCAAATCACAAAAGAACATCTATGTGAGAGATGATAGATTTGCTTCTGGAAATTACATTACAACTTTGACATAGAGACACAGAGACAGAGTCAAAAGCCAAAAGATGCATTTCCATAAAGACAACTTGCTTCAGCGACTTGAAACAAGTCTTTCATCCAAAGGTGAACCCTCATACCTTTCTCTCCTTTTCATAGGAAGAGGGTACAGAATCTAATTCCCTTCATAAATTTGATATTTTCCTCTCAGTCAATCTAGTTCATATTTCTATTGTTAACAGTCAATAGAAAACATCTGAATACTTTAAGAAACATATTAAGTAGACAAGAGAATAGAACAGGTCAAAGTATGAAACTGTAATGGAATATTACCTCGATAAAGGCTTTTGGGTTTGGGCAACTCTGTCTCTTTGCTAATTTTAGTGTACATTCTGCAGCAGTGCGACCATCTCGAAGTGCTACAGCCCTGAAAAATTCCACCAAATTAACACGATCACCTTGAGACAGCTCAGCAGTCATTCCTACATCAAGAAAAATCACATGTGGTTTAGCTCTAAAGAGCTTGTTTGCTGATCGCCTCTTCTGAGGTTCTCTGACAAGAATATTTCCAGGATGCATATCTGCATGGACAAAGTTGTCCACCTAACAAGAAAACAGTAGTGGTTTCAAGAAAAATACTAATATTCGCATATAAAACAACTAGTTATTGTAAATTGGAATCGTACCAGAATCATCTTTAAGAGTGCATGTGTGCCAATATGAGCAAGATCTCTTTTAAGCCGAGCATTTTCCTCAAGGTCATCAACATAATAAGATATGCTTTCCCCTAGTTCAAATGTCTCAACAAGAACAGATGGATGCACTAGTGGATATAGGGGCTTTGGAAATGAAACATCTTTCCACCTACGGAAATTGTATATAAATCGACTCAAGTGAGCAGCTTCCCTTGCAAGATCAACTTGGGCCATCATGAACACAGCAAACTGGCGCACACTCTCATCCAATCTCAACCAGTGCAATCCCGGAATAAAGCTCGAAACTTTAGCAACGATATTAATAATAGCGAAATCCCTCCTAATTGAATCACCGACACCAGGATGCCTAACCTTCACCGCAACCTCAATGGGTTTCTTCAATTCCTGGTTAGGATATCGAAATCTCAAAGAAGCTCGATGAACTTGTGCAATGCTTCCGGAAGCCGCGGGTGCCTCCTCAAAGTGCTCAAATATCTCAGAAAGTTTGCGGCCAAATGCTTTCTCAATTGCATTTTTACTGTAGGTAAAACTGTGGGCGGGTGCTTTGCTATGGAGCTTCCCTAACTCCCTGCATAGATCACCTGGGAAAAGATCTGGCCTTGTAGCTGCCCATTGGCCCCACTTTATGAATGCAGGTCCTGCTTGTTCTAAAGTAGAGTGCACAAGATGAAGCCATGTCTTTCTGAACTGAGGGCCAAATGAATCTGCAAAAGGAGCTGATGCAATGGCAGGCGTGAACAAGATTGTCAGATATACGGTTCTAAACATCAAAATGAGGCCCTCCCAAATTACTCGGAAAACTGATGAGAAGTAAGCATAGCTATCTTGTGCTTTAGTATAAACCTCATCTCTTTTTTGAAAGTACTCCCCATCGGCCCAAGCCGTATGAGCTCCTGCTGCCTGTGCAACAGAGAAAGCAAGCAAACCAGGAGCTAAACGGAATCTAGTCAGGGATAAGCTCAGAGCACGTGCCAATTTATTTACAGTTGGGAAGATAGGTCTGTGAATGAAATTGAACCCCTTTCTAAGCAAATGAGAACGAAGAGGTGTCGACGAACTAATATTAGATAGCACATGGAAATTCTTGGCAAACTTGCCTTTCCATGGTTCTAGTTTCTTGTTAAATATAGTTACGAGATTATTTCTCTTACAGGGAAATTGGTGGTAATGTGTCAAAGAAGAATAACTCTTTGTGGCAGTATAGAATTTCTTTACAAACTTATTCTTCGATGAACTCTCCACGACTCTATTTGGAACCGTAAAATGTGATAACATTCTACCCAGGGGAAAATGAACTCTAACTGTAACAAAATCTGCATCATGTCTTGCTGTTGTGTGTATGGGTTTCTGGTTGAATTGTATACGATAGCCAGCTTTCTTATCAGCCAGAATTCCCAACAACCTGCATATGCCAAAAAGAGGGGGATAAAGCAGAGAGGAAGAAATGGGGTTCCAAAACTTAGATAATTGAAGAAAGAGAGAAGCTGTTTTGATGTAAACTCTTGGAAAAAAGTTCTAGTAAAGCCAGCAGCTACAGTTCCATAGTAAATAACAACCTAAATGCCTACAAAAATTGAATAAACTAACTGCTGCCACAATGAATTTGAATTGGCATTATTGCAAGAAAACAATATTGCATGTCAAAATAGCACAAGAATAACACGTTAATAAATTAATAAATGTGAAGAGTATCTTGAACCCAATTCCACATTACATCAAAAATCCCATAAAAATCCCATAAAATGAGAAATGTAATATGTAAGTAAATTGCACATTCAAGTCCTCGTGTCATGCCATTTGAACTTCCAACCAATCACTAGATAGCGAGGCTAAAGCGCGCCTCATAATGAAACACGAGAAAATGATATAAATTTATGTCACGAAATGAAACTAGGTATACAAACAAAAAAATGTTGAAGACAAAGGGGGGGGATATGGGGAGAATATATCCATTTTGCACTAAAAAAATTCCCCAACCAAAACATACGAAATGCCAGTAACCATGACTCATAATAAACACCAAAATCAGATTATCTATGTCACGAAATGAAGCTAAATATAAGATAACTGGAATGAAAGAAAAAAAAAATCCATTTCACCTCCCCCCCCCCCCCCCAAAGGCCCAAACAAAGCATAAGAAATGCACATAATCAAACATCCCCAAGCTTAATTGAAATCAGAAAAGAAAGATTCATTGCAACATTTGGCATCTCTCATCAAAAGAACTGCTCCATCAACATTGCAAGTTGCTCCTATCAAGAAAAAGTGGGATAATTGCTATGATCCCTAAGGCCCTGTTTGGGAACGGAGGTAAACGGACGCACTTGGAGGTATTTAGATGCCTCTGGCCATCGAAATTTTTTTGGAGGTGAGATACTTATAGCTTTATTAAATTTCATGGCCCCAAAAGGTAAAATGTCAAGAGGTAATTGACCCCACGAGAGCAAACTTATTTTCTACTTATGTGTACCTTTCAAGTGTACGTAGAGGCTTGCTACCTATAGGTTGCACACCTATCGCTCCACTTAAAATATACCTATAGATATCGACCTAACAATTTCAAGCACATTTCTAAACAATACCCACAGTCCCAATATTCACTACTTTTTTTTATATCGTTAACGGTGGGTCGAATGCCCCCCGCGTTTAATTAAAAAGAATTTAACAAAACATACAATAAAAAATAAGGCTTATGAAATTCAGATCCCAACAGACTGGGTCCTGGAACTCATACACCCCAACCAATAAACAACAAATACAACGAAATCTAATCCTACTAATCGGCCGACCTCGCCAGAGCCAATTTTTTGTGCCAATTTGAGCTCATTCTCTCTCAGTCCCTTGCTTGTACACCGTTTATCCTCGTCGTCGCTCGCAACACCTCTGTCGCCCCAGCAATAACCCATACGTCAACTTCAAGCACCATATAGGAGACACCAGACACTCCACCAATCTGACATCTTCCTGTACAGATAGAGTCCTCATTCTCCTTCCCTCGCTTGACCCTTATTGACTTTCACCGCTACCTCGCAACGAAGGCTCTCGTATAAGATCAAAAAATGTCTAACAAAAAAATGAACTTTACCAAATTGATCCCAAAAAAAGGGAGGACTCAAACTTAGAAGAAACCCATTTCCCCATTTCCCATTAGATCAAACTCCATGCAAATCAAGACAAATAATGCCAGAATTTCACCACACATTCCACATTTCTAGGTCAACCAACATCATAAAATTACTCTACAACAACCAACCCATCATTAAATCTAAATATTACTAACAACAAACCAATTTATAATCACAAACAACAATCATTACCCAAAATCCAATACAATATATTAAATCAAAATCACACAAATTTTTCTCATACCTGTGTTGGATTTTGAGCGCGCTAAGCATTGGAAACCCTCATAACAAATCAAAACAATACAAACTATGACGACAACCAATCAAATGTTTCGAACAAAAAATTGAAGAAAAATATAATTTTTAATTTTAATTTTGGGGGGGGGGTTGTTTGGCTGCTTTTGGTATTGGGCTTTCAACTTTGTAGGGCTCTACAGAGACTCCGGAACAACAATACAGGGAAAAGCTCGCATGGGAGACGCGCATTTTAGTTGGGAGCTAATGGACGCATGAGATTGTGAGTTGGGTTGAGCACGTGGATGATCAGCGGCTGAGATGAGGGTTGGGGAACGGGTTACCCTGTTGCCCAAGAAATGGGTTGTTGGACCGACAAGAAATAGAATTAACGGGTCGGGTATGGACCCGTAGATCCTCTACTTTTTGTTTTGTGGGCGTGGATGTTTAAAAGGCCACGAATTTTGAAACCGAGTTAAGAAGGATCTTGAATTTGGGTTATTGGATTTTGGGTTTGAGTTTTGAACCCGGATGGTTGTCAAGTTTGATCCGGCAAATGGGCGGACTTTCTAGAAGAACCACGTCTTAAAGAATGTTCGGCAACCCAATTCCTTGTTAAGGCCCTTTAGTTGAGCCCAAGTTCAATTGCCATTAGTTTTTTAATGAATATTTGGGCTTTAGATTTTTAAAGGACTGATCGATCCTTTGGTCCTTTTTTTTAGCGTTTTTGTTTAGCAAGAGGAATGCCATTTCCAAATTTTATTAGGTTAACCAAAAAACCGACAAAAAAAAATTACAAGAAGCAGCTGAGGAAGTACAAGAATGTGGTGGTAGGTTGGTAGCAACCCCGTTATGCATCCGAAGGAGAAGAAGAAGGAGATATGGAGATGTGAACTTTGCAGTTCACGGTTCATCTAATTTCTTGTACTGAGTGTTATAATATAAATATTAAAACTCTCATCCTTATCACAACTTGATGTTTTGGTTCATCGGTAGAATCATTAATATGGTATCAGAGCAACTCAGGTTCGAATCTCACCGTCTGCACAATTTAAATACGGATTTAAAAAAAATAATACCGCTGCATATAGTTCAGGTATTGATTCAAAAAGATGGCCCTCAACTTGTGGGAGCGTGTTACAATATAAATATTAAAACTCTCGACCTTATCACAACTTTAAAGTTTTGATCCATCGGTAGGGTCATGAATACTGAGTAGCAAACTACGATCAATATGCGCTACAATGGCGCACATACTTTGAGCGATGTCATGCCAAGATCGAGGTGTTTGGTTCTCTAACTTCTTATATTGACAAAAAGTGGAAGCACTAATACTAAATCGATAATATCAATCATTGATATGAGAATATTAATTTTTGTACGATGATATTTAACAATGCATGTGTACTTATTTTTCAAAAAATAAGATTTGATTTTACACAACCTCTATCTATCTGAAATTTTGAATTATAACATTAAAGACCACAAGTAGAATCATGTTTGAATAGAAATAGCTCTAACTTGGCCATCATTCATGCAAGTAGCACACCTTTTACTAATTAAATGTGCACATCGATCAAATAAGACAAGCAGTACCTTTTTAGTTTGAATTGCATCAAAAGTCAATATATAGGACTCGAGCCAAAATCGAGTGAATAGGATCTATTTGGAGAACAAACAAGTTGGTCGGCTAATTAGGACAGAATCATTAGCTCGGTCAAATATTTCATTAACTTTAAGCCCAATCTGGTATATATATGGTTCAAAATCATGCATGGGGTTTTGTCAACATTTCATGCATTGCATGTTGTGATTGCTATGTTTCCATTTGGAGCTAGACACTCGGCTTTGTCTTTTTTTTTTGAGGTAAAAGGTGGAACACTCGGCTTTGTCTCCTCCATGGATTAATGTTACTGATCATTGTTGGATTACGCATTGGTGACGTACATTGTGATGAGTTTAGACTTTAGAGCGATGGCGATTAGTGAGATAATTAGTTCGATTCATAGGTCTTTAGTATTATAGCTACAAGTTATAGTAGAAATACGATCTTTATTATTAGTTTCCTCGATTGCTTCTTCTAAAAAGACGGAAATACGTACATTCTTTTATATAGTGGTCATACGGCTTTAATTTGTACACTATTGAGATGCACTACCACCTATGATGTTCAAACTCAAACAAGGAATTTACCTCTCAAATTACCTTTAATTATATCCATACATATGCTTCGTAAGTTTTGAATCACCCCTTATCATTTTTCTAACAAAATAACCATAGTCGATCAAATGGTTCTTAATTCTAGTTCTAATAGAACTAGAGGGGTACGTAGAGCGAGCTGCTCATGTATGATTGTATAAGTGTATATATGCACATGTATCTTATAACATATGTTTTCCACTTGTATATTTTCTAGCTACTTGTAATTTGTTAGTCCATTTTTAACTAAATAAAATTAGAATTTGATGAAAATTGTATGCATTGAGAAAATAACGAATATCATGAACAGAATTGAATGCAGCCAGTGAAAAACCAAAGATTATAACCAAAACTGTAACCATCATATATATGAGTATAATGAAGATCATAACTCATAATCATTTCAAAGAAAAGTACGTGCATTATACGTATGAAAGATTTACGAAGTTACTCCACATCACTTCAGTTCAGTCTACTTCTATACGCTCGTGATCCGACGTGTCAGAGAGGTATTGGTCCACCTCATGATCGGGCGGTTTGACTATGCCATATCCAAGCTTTTGACCAAACACCACGCAAGAAAGCTGCACAAAAACGTGACGAGGTTGACACTGTCGGCAAATCTCAACGGGGATCTCAACGAAATGGCACGTGAAGCAAATCCACAGCCGTCCATTTGGCAGACCACGTGTCCTGTACAAGAGAGAATGGATGGCTGAGATGTGGTCAAACTGGATGACTAAAAGGAGCTTTATATTGCGGCAGAGAAGGGAGCGCCACAAAATATGGCAAACTAAAAGTAGCAATTTGGATTCAAGTGTGACTTTGATGCATATGTTTCAAGCATTATTACTTCCTGTAAGTTGAATAGTTGATGTGTATGGGTACCTGACTAGGTATGGCCATTATGAGTTCAATATGTAGGCCGTAAGACACAGTAATCATTGACACATTTATCATTAAGTTTTCCTTTCTTTGCCACGATTAGAGCATCCACAGTGATTTTTTATAATCGGCAAATTGGCATTTTATAAAAAACGGATGTCTGCACTGGTTTTGTATTTTGCCATTTAATAGCAAATTTGCTATACTGGTTCTCATATATGAGAAACGAAATACCAATTCTCAAATTATAAAGAACGGAATATCATATACCGTTGCTCTGATTTTAATATTTTTTAATCGAGTGAGACGGGAAAACATTTACCGTCTAAATTTTGTTGTTTTTTTTTAATTTAAAAAGGGTCGGACGGGGAAACATACCCCGTCCTTCCCTTTTATTTTATTTTATTTTTTTTAAAATCTCCTCAGGCGGGGAAACATACCCCGTCCGGGAGATGTTATCCCGTCCAAGAATAAATAATTTTGTTTTGTTTTTTTTTTGGGTTTTTTTTTGTTTCCCAAATTGCCCTTCAATCCATAGTCTAGTTTTGGATTTATAGTGTTCTTTGAATATCAAAGGAGGGGGTAATTTGGTGTTTTAATATGTTATTACTGTAGCTAACTTTTATTTTTTGTCACGCACGCAAATGAGAAAAATTTAACAAACCACCACTATACGATCCTCCCCCATATGCTATTACTGTAGCTGCCATATAATAGAATATGAGAAACACGACTGTGGATGCTCTTAATACTAGAACTTTTGGATAATTAAACATGGTACATTATGCACATTTGTCAAAAAAGTATTAAGAAATATGGGAAAGAGCTTGGGCTTTCTTTAGGTAACTAGAGCATCCACTAAGTGCTATATTTTACGTATTTGGTATTTTGACTTTTAGAAATGAATGGGTTGCGCCACTATCGTTAAAGCTAAAATTTGGGTTAAAAAAATTCTAAAATATAAAGACGGAATAACATCCTCCGTCTAACCAAAATAAAAAATAAAAAAAAATAATACCCGAAATCGAATAGATGGAAGATCAAGTTCCGTTTCCACAAATAAAATAAATAAATAAATAAATAAATAAAAAGGTCAGACGGTCGATGATCCTCCGTCTGGGGAATAAATTTTTTTAAAAAATTATTTCACCCAGCCGGAAGATCATCTTCCATCTGGGTGATTTTTTTTTAAAAAAATAAATAAAAATTACTCAGCCAATTCCCTTTAAAACATTATGTTAGATGCTCTCAGCCAATTCCCTTTAAAACAACTCAGAGGGGGTATTTTAGGAAAAAAGGAACTATACAATATGTTGGATGCTCTCAGCCAATTCCTTTTAAAACATAATTTAACCGCAACAAAAAAAAAAGGAAAGTGACGTTCTTCCGTCTCTTTCATTTATTTTTTTTAAAAAAAAATAAAAGAGACAGACGGAGGAACATATTCCGTCTATTTCTTTTATTATTTAAATAAAGCCATTTTGAGAGACGGAAGATCTTCTTTCGTATTTCAAATTTTGACCGTTCAACGCTACAGACGGAATATCTTCTTTCGTCTATCTGAATTTTTTATTCGAAACAATTCGAAATTTTTAACAGACGGAAGATCATCTTCCGTCTTCTATATTTTGCATTTGCTATTTTACTCTGCTATATATGGCAGTCTACTGTTCACGTTTCGGCCATAAAATAGATTTTTAGCCAACGATAGTGGCGGATTTTTTCTCAAAATTTTCATTTTTTAGGTTTACAGCAGACGATAGTGGATGCTCTTACAGATGAAAGAAAGTGCAAATTGCAAAAGTTGGAGTTAAAGGAGGTAGTGATGGTGGTGGTGGTGGACCTAATGGTAGCGGAGGCAGGGCCGGCCCCCACCTTAAGGCCAGTGAGGTGGCCGCCATAGGCCCCCAGACTTTTTTTAATTTTAAGGGTTCCCAAATTTGTATTTCCATTGTAAATATAGACACGTATTTTGCGTGTAAAAAATTATATTGTTATTGGTGGCTCCCAAAAATAATTAATTGGGCCTTTCGCCTCGGGCCCCTGGGAACTCTGGACCGGTCCTGAGCGGAGGAAAACAAGAATGAAGAGAAAAAGGGAGGAATGGGAGCGGGAAAATAGTTATTTATCTACTTCTTTTACTAGAGCTAGTCTACATTTACACATAGCATGGGTATAAATACCCGAAACCTGGATCTGACCCGGACCCGATCCGGACCCGGCATTGGATCGGAACCGATCCGGCCTATCCGGGTCGGGGTCCGGGTCCTAAAATGGGACTCGTTGTACTTTTGGGTCCGGGTCCGAGTTAGCTCAAAAGAAACCCGACCCGAACCCGGATCCGGACCTGTTAAAAAAATTCAAAAAATCAACATAAAAATAAATATTGTATCCTCATCCCTCCCCTCCTTCCTCCTCAATTCTAAAACTTCATCTTCCAAACTCAAAACTCATGCTTTTTTCTTCTCTCATCTATTGTAAATCCTCCACTTGCCACCTCCGCTAGCCGCTCACACTCCCGCTCCTACCCGAACGGGTAGAAATATTTTAATAGGACCTGGACCCATAACCGGACACGGTACTCCTCACGGGTCCGGGTCCGGGTCCGGGTCTGGGTCCAATTTTTGGATTCGTAGGGGACCGAGTCCAGAACCGGATAGTGAAGGACCCGACCCGACCCCATACCAATGCTAGTTACACATCCAAGCAAAATTAACAAGTTTAAGGGAAACCACTGAACAATAATTTAGACGGTAAAATGGTGAAATACGGTACGAGGTTTACAGCTAGCGTGTGCTGCATCCGAGCCCGCCCAAGCAGATCGATATCCAGTAGTCGCTGTAGTAGCACCATGTGTAGCCCTATATTTACACATACAAAAATAGAAGGAAAAAAAAAAAAAACTAATTAAGTGAGCACACTTTTTGATGATTTAGATGAGAGGTTGCGTACGTGATTTTAGTCAAAAGAAAAAGAGATTTTAGTGAAATTCAGCGCTACTAATTGTATTTGTGTTCATTATACATACAGCTTTATCATTGTTTACCTTATGTACCATTTGAATTACATTATGGAAGCCACAAATAATTAATGTGAAAGAAAATTAGATGACCACTTATGTAATGATCATTTCTAGTAGTTCACTATAGCAAGAGATATATTGCATCTTCTCAAGACTTGTGGCTTTAGTTCTATATGATATCCTTAAAAATAAAAGTATACAGAACATAATTTTTAGAGACAATACAACAACTTTCTTTAAAAAAAGAAACATACACAAGATCAGGATTACATCATTGACAAGAATCAAAAGAGTGAAAGCAGTGATCGAACACCAAAATTCAGCAGTACATTAGAAGTAAAAAAAATATATTGTAAACACAAGTCAAAGAAACTGGATCGACCACAACGACAAATCGAAAGGGTGGTTTGCAACCTCTATATACAAATTTACTTAAGTACATGAGATTTAGCACAATTTCCGTACGTACTATATTACATATATGAAACCTTAATAATGCAAGTTTTCGACACTTCATGTTTAAAGTTAGTATTCAAGATTGTGACACATCAGTACTGTGCAGTAAAACAAATTCCCAGTTTAGCAGCCATGCATAGAGAGAGTCCCAAAGTAAAAAAAAAAAGTGAGAGCTAGCTTCTTTTAAGGTATGCAGCTGTCAGTAACTAAGTACTTGAACACAATCATGAACAACAAAAGTGAAGTAGTTGAAAAAATTTAACGTACTAAGAACTTGAGAAGAACAAAAACGAACATCGAACATTATAGGCATCCTCTAAATTTATGCCATTTAACTACAACCTCCACTTCTCTCTCTTTTACAGGAAGTCACCTATATCCAGTAAGTCAGGAATTCCAAACCTAAAAATTTCACTGCAGTAACTATCTCTCTCTTCTTCAGCACTGCTAGTCACGTAAGTCGAGTTCCCGGAGTTCAGTTGTGTCGGGCTCGAAACAGGCGTATTCGACAAACCTGAACCCGAGTTAGAAGCACTAGGCAATCCACAGCACTGGTTGTTGGCCAAATATCCTGAAGGACCAAAAATTTCTTGAAAATTGCAGTTCATCCACAGGTTAGCTTGATCAGTAATGGGCTGGAATTGTCCCACATTAGGTTGCATCATGACTTGTGACTCACTCAACAACCGAGCATCACTACTAGATGTGGTGCAGATTGGGACTTGTTGGTACGAACTGAAGGGGGTTTGGTTTGATGAGTCTTGCAGGCATTGAGGTGATAGGAGATCTGAGGCAACTCTTAGGAACTCTGATTGAGCTAGGGGATCAATGTTGTTGAGTAGTTGCGAGAGGTCAAACTGAGCTGGGTTGTTGTACATGGTTAAGGGATTGTTGACGACAGTGGAGAAATCGAGGAGGTGATCGAGGCAAGGGCTGTGAGTTACAGGGTCGATTCCCATACGGAGAAGTCTTTTCCGGATGTGGGTGTTCCAGAAGTTCTTGATCTCGTTGTCTGTTCTTCCTGGCAAACGACTTGCAATCGCGGACCACCTGATATCGAGAGACAAGACATAAAATTTTCAATTGAATCAGTTTGAAATTCGACTAGCTGTAATTAAATTAAACGAAGTTGTTGCTAAATTAGTCGATGTTCTGATTTTCATCTCATTTTAATTAGAATGAAAGTGAGAGGTGCTAGTTAGCTAGCTAGCTAGCTTATATGTTTGAATCCATGTACACAACATGATTTATGGGTCACTTTCTATGAAATCAATCATAAGAGCAAAAATAAATAAATTAATAATAATGATTGAGGGAAAACTTCAACCTTCATATTGATATGAATAATAATTTAAGATATACTTATCTATTAATTTAAGTATAAATAATTAAATAAGAAGAACTAAACAATTTCACTCACTTGTTCCCCAATATACTATGCAACTGGATTATTGTCTCCTCTTCTTCAAACGAAAACCTTCCTCGCTTGATATCGGGCCTCAAATAATTCGTCCATCGAAGTCTACAACTCTTCCCACACCTTGCAAGTCCTACAAACACAAAATAAACACTAAAATTAGGTGTGTGATCCAACATGTACCGCCTCCTCACGTTTATTAAAAATACTCTTTGAAAACAGATGACAATTATTATGTTCTTTTAATTGAAATTCTTAACAATTCTTACCCGCATTTTTGGGAAGCGTTCGCCAGCTCCCGTAGCCATGCTTGTGTATGTAACAAAGGAGCTTTTGATCCTCTTCCGGTGTCCACGGACCTTTCTTCAACCCGTTCTTGTCACAACACGGTGTACGACCCATACCGGAAACCGTAGATGAAGAGAAATTAAGTTATAAGAAGTAACCCAAGTGAAATATTATCAATGGAGTTGGATTGAATAGGAGGGAGAGGGTGCAGTTGTGGTTTATATAGGAGGGAGAAATAGTAGGAAAGTCAAAAGGATTCGGTGCCGTCCTTTGTATATCTCACTGCCAACGTGGCTGGCTCTGAAATTAGGGTTTCCACGGAAAGCCTCATTGTAAAATAATTTCTCCTTTATATCATCTTTTTCCTTTTTTCCTTTGTAGACTAATGTGCATCGTCTTTTTTCTTATGTAAGAGCGGACTTAAAAAGCGTAGAGAGAGAAAATAGAGGCTCTGTGAGTGTGTGTGATCACTGTGATGTCTCTCACTTTCCCTATTAGCTGGCCGTTGACCGTGTACAAGAGCCACGTAAAGGACAATGTAAGTGACTCGACGGATAAAGAGAGAGTGGGTCCCACTTGCAAATAAATATAGGGATTTTTCACGTTCAACGAACGAGCTGGTTGCACCTGCATGGCTGATACAGTTGAATATTAATTGCGGCAATTGTGAGTATATAGTGCGTATCTACACTGTATATTCCATCCGTTCTATCGGCCTTTCTATGGGCAATGGTTTTATCAGGAATAATCGCCAATTAAGTTGGTAATTAGCCGATAATCGTTAATCCGATTGACCAATTAAATCAGTTCTAGATTTTTTCACTTTGTTTTGGTCTTTTACGTTTTCGTATTAATTATGACAATAGGGAGGGAAACTATGTTTTTTTATGTGACATTAAACATAAATTATGAATATGTAGATGGGTGTGGATGTGATATTAATAGTGAATTATGGATATATGGAATGTGTTATTTCTGAGTTTTAAGATATGATTATTTAATTGGTGACATTAAACTTGATATTTCACATGTTAAGTTGTCTTTCAAAACATAAGATTCCCTTGATCTCATACTAGTGATTTACACGTGCAATGCACGTTTTAATAATTTCAAAAAATAAAAATAAAAACTCTGACGTAGGGAGGATTTGAACTGGAAATCTCCTTTATATTAGTTATATATGTACGTGCATTGCACATGTTGGTAGAATGACAAAATGACAAATGATACTAAGGCTTTCTCCCATTATAATATTAGAGATTAGAGATTGGAGATTAGAGATTTACGATAGTTATGCACGTGCGTTGCACGGGTTGGTAGATGGACAAATTACACTAAGGCCTTCTCCCATTATAATAGTAGAGATACTTCAAAGTGGATAGATCTTTATTTATATATGTAGTGCTGATATGAGATGATGAGATACAATTTCCTTTTGGTGAGATGAGCAATTTGAATCACCTAAATCTCGATCACATCGTTCACATCACTCTACATGGTGTGTACCAAATTTCAAGCAATTTGGAGACCTTTAGTCTATACATCAAAGCGTTCAACGCGTCATGAAGATGGTGTAAAATGCATATATATGCATTTATTTGAACTCCTTGATGCATAGGCTATAGGTCTTTGAATTACTTGAACTTTTGTACACATCATCTTGATGGCATGTAAAGTAATATGAACAGTGTGATCGAGATTCGGTTGACGCAAATCGTTTTTCTCTCAAAAAATATTTTCATCTTACCCATCTCACCATCTCATGTTAACACTACTCTCTCTCTCTCTCTCTCTCTCTCTCTCTCTCTCTCTACATATATATATATATATATATAATAAAACACAAAGAAAGCTATCAAGTGGCTCTCATTCAATATGGTAGAAATCAATGGTCCAGATCTAACCTTACAAAACATATTTTTCCGCCCAAAAGTTCTCTCCCAAAATTCAAATTCAAATCCCCCCAAAACAACTCATTTATTTATTCATTTATCTCTCTCTCTCTCTCTTTCTTTCTCTCTCTCTCTCTCATTCTCTCTCTATTTACTTAGAAATTTATATTTTCAAATTTTAGGTTTGTAAAATTTTAGATTTTTTATGCATTTTTTATCGCTCATGTTACATTGAAAATTGCAAATATCTCATCGACGGTTAAATTTCATCATTTTCCAAACTCAAAGTTCTAAGAAGTTGGATTTTACACCCTCACTTATAATTATTTTTCAACATATACTAATGGAAACATGGACTTTTATTTACAACTATTGTTTTACTATTCAAACTTGAGCTACATAATTGTTGTTTTACTGTTTACAAGACTTTCATGTGCTGTATCATTCTGAAGACGTGCCGTAGGCACGTGTCCACAGGCAAATCTAGTATATATATAGGGAAAAAGGAGTATGAGCAACTTGCTCATTTAATAAATGAGCAATTGATGATGTGGCATAGATGTGATTGGAAAATCCTTCAAAGGGTTAGTTGTCCAATGTATCACATGCATCCACATAATCGATTGCTCATTTACTAAATGAGCAAGTTGCTCATATCCCTTTTACCCATACATATATATATATATATATATATATATATATATATATATATATATAGAGAGAGAGAGAGAGAGAGAGAGAGAGAGGTCTTCAGTTGCGCACCCCTCTCGTGTGCACCACGACAACCGTGTGATCTTCATCTTGATCACGATGAAGATCTGATTGCTCTCTTTCTCCCACTCTCTCCATTAATGAAAACGGGGGTAAAATAGGAAAATCACCCCTATTTTCATTCTCTCCTTTCCCGCTGTCTCCTCACATCCCGCTCATCTCCTTGACTCCTTCCCAAATCGATAAAGAGAAAAAAAAACCTAGCCACTTCTCTGACGTGATATCTTCCGCAAATCGAAGGCGACAAAACCCTCTTCCCGAAATCGAGACACGTTGCTCCTCCCCCTAAACTCTCCTTTCTCCTGCTATTGGATTTCCCCCCAAATCGAAATCCTAGCCGCTCCAAATTGCAACCCTCTTCCCCAAATCGAAATCGAAGAAACCCTAGCCGCTCATCAATGACCACAACTACTGACATCTCTCTCTCACTTGGCATCTCGACGAAACATGATAGTAGGCTTGAGTTTTTCCATCTCATTTTGAGTTCTGCCATTTGTATGCGGCTCGGAGTTGAGTTCCTCCATTTGATAGTATGATACTGGAGGGAAGTTTTTGATTTTCATTTTGTTCAGTTTGTTGCATTTTTTTTACTTTGGTTGCATCAGTAGGCAATTATGATTTTCACAAGATAGTAGGCTTGAGTTATTATATGATACTAAGTTGCTATAATTTGATAGAATTGAGTAATGGTCCTTTGCTCTCTGTTAGTTTGTTGCATTTGCTATACTTTGCTCTCTGTTCATTTGGTGTTGTTGCTGCATTTGCTATGTGGGCAATGATCTTAATTTACTGGTATTCTTGCATTTGCTATACGTTCCTCACTGTTAATTTTGCAAATGAATGAGGGAACATGAAGGAGAGAATGAGAGGGTTTATGTTCTGCTTGAGTTAAAATATTCATTTAAACAAACTAGACGGCATGGCAGTAATATGCAGCCCTAGTTAGTGATGATTGAATTATTGAGCAATTTGCAGCATTTTTTTATTTGGAAATACGGATGCATGTCCACTTCTCTGCAGCATTTGATGCACTGAAGATTTTGAATCTTTTGCTGAACAGGTTTTATTAGCCTACGATCATTTTAAAAAGTTGTTTTTTGAGCCTACTACCATTTCACAAATTGCTGAAAAGATCACGTCGGAGAATTAGCTAGGGTTTTTTTCATTAAGGGATAGAGCGGGAGAAGGAGAGCCATCAGATCTTCATCATGATCACGATGAAGATCAAACGACTACGGTCTCGTGCGCACGAGAGGGGTGCGCAACTGAAGACTTCTCTATATGAGCTTTATATATATAATACTCATTTAAACAAACTAGACGGCATGGCATTAATATGCAGCCCTAGTCTGTGATGATTGAATTGTTGAGCAATTTACAGCATTTTTTTATTTGGAAATACGGTTGCTTGCCCACTTCTCTGCTGCATTTGATGCACTGAAAATTTTGAATCTTTTGCTGAACTAAGGTTTTATTGGCCTAATATCATTTAAAAAATTTGATTTCTAAGCCTACTACCATTTCAAAAATTGCAACATGAATTAAGAGGTTACAATTCAGGCAACAACTACGACTACAAAGAGTAGCTAATCCTTGTGTTCTATTTTTTTTCCAGCAGCATAAGAGAAAGTACATGAAGTACAAAAAGCCGTAATATAGAATTACAGGAGTTTTGGAGTTCCGAGATGGGGTTTTGGTGGACATTGTGATGGCGTCCTTGGTGGTTGCGGATCAAGATTCTATCAAGAATGCTGCTGCTGCTACACCAATTCAGGTATGTAAATGTAATGTTACCCAAGAAATTTCACTTATTCAAGTTTGAATGATTTCTGAGATTAGGGTTTTTGTTTGTTGATTTGATCATATTGCGGAGGTGGTGGGACAGAAGGTGGTGGAGGAGGAGGAGTGCTTGATAAACCAAGCATTGCTATTCAATTTGCCTGACAAGTCACATGCATCTTCTGTGTCCTCAACTGTTACTTGCCAAGGGCAAGGGTGTGACATTGGCCACAAGTCACCTAAGGAGGAGGATGAAAACTCATCGACCTGGTCGATTCAGGTGAATCCTAGTGTGCAAGATGATGATGATGATGATGAGGAGGTTGTCGAAGATTATGATGATGGGGAGGAGGAATATGGGGATGGAGAGGGGCTCGATGAGTTGTGCGAGGGGCTGAGTAAGATGAGAGTTGAAGAGGGGCTGCCTGAGATTTTGTATTGGTTGGAGGGGAAATTTTGGTTTGATTTTGGTATTGGTTGTAGTACTTGACAGCCGATTTCAATATGTTTTTGCTTATTAACTCTGTATGTTTTTGGTTGTTTGATTTTATTGATGTTTTCTGTGATTCACCAAAAACATTGATGGCCGAAATTATTGTCGGGAAATAAATTCTTGATGGTAAAGAAACTCTTTATTGGCTTAAAGTGTCATGTTGTCTTATCCTGCAAGTATTATGCAAAGTGAAAAATGTTTCACAAAGTATTCGATAACTAGAGCAAAGAACATGAGGAGAATCGATGCAGTTTTGGGTGCAATAGAAATGCGAATCTGTTCACCATAGCATTAGTCCTTACAATTTAAGTCAGTGAATACTGATTCAATTCTGGATGGTCAAATATGCATTCAAATTAATTTGTGTAAAATTAAAATTGAAGGAAAATTTCCATTACTTTGATTTCATATCCATAATAGATTCAATTTCTAAGTTGCAACTGCCACAATTCTTGGAATGAAAGACAATTTCCATTAGCAAACAAATGCCATTCTATATATCCAGAAAATGTACAAGCATATATCAAGCATTAGTTCTTCTTCTCAGATGGCATTTAAAATTATCAGATGGCATTTAAAATGTACAAGCATACATCCAAAAAATGTACAATCATAATATTGAAAGCAGAAACATATAATACCACGCAACCTAAATCGTGCAACTGAAAACAATCATATGGCATTTAAAATTATCAGAATCCAGAGGCAATTTGTTGTTGCTGATGATGAAAACATGAAAATTTTAGACACACTAGTTCTTCTTCTCATGCTTCTTCACACATTTGCTCCTGTTGCTTCTTCTTCTCCGACCAGTCTTTCCATCTTCTTCGGACTACTGCTGTTCTTCGTCTTTGAACTGTTGCTGCTGCTTCTTCTACTACTTCTCATTCTGAAACAAAAAACAACGAAAACAAAACTTAGCACACCTAAAATATTTGTTGCTTAATGATAACAAAACTATTAATTGAACACTAACCACTAACCACACAAAATAAACTTGTAGGCTCTAAAAATTCTCAAAATTAGTCAGCTTTCAATGAAACATAATATCAACAATTCAATAAAGGGTTTGTGAAGGCTCAAACAAAAGATGGTTACTGAAACAACTAGCAACTCAAGATTTGCGACAAAGATGGTTACAAAGAAACTCAAACAGCTATCAACTCAAATGCTACATAACATTGTAGGCTCAGAACAACAAATCAAGTTAAATGTTGTATAACTTTAATTTTGAATCAAGCATAAGTGTATCAAATGCACAAAATTGACTGTCCCTAGGGCTGCATTAGTATGCCATGCTTACTAGTTCCAACCCAATATTTAGCACCCCCACCTCTTCCAAGTATAAAAATCAAGGGATTAAATTGCCAAAACATGAACTGAACTTAAAGCATAACTGAACATGAAACTGAACATGAAGCCTATAACATGATCATAATCACAAAATGCACCTCTGACTTAGTCATGAAGAGTGCACACAGTAGTTGACTTGGAAAGTGGGGGGTGACACACAAAAATACTTGTCAATTTGGAACTGTCATCACTGCCTACACACAAAAAATTCAAAGTGACAAAACTCAAAAAATTTACTGCGAATCAAACACTTCCCTCAATTCGTATAATCGGCCGTGTCATCGGAATTTTCTTCAGTGGAGGAATCCACCTCTTGTGCATTGAACGCACTAAACAAAAGAAAAATAAAGATAAATATGGTCAAGCTCAATATTCAAATTTAAACAACTAATATGAAAGTTGAGATACTTAGACATACTATACTTATCAAGCTTCTTTGGGCAAGTTGTCGCATCGTGGCCTTGCCCCCGCAAACCACAACAATTGGACTTTCTTGGTTTACCTCTAGTTTTTTCTCGCATTGGCTTCAACCTCTTTCCACATGGTCTTCCCTTAGTTTTGTATTGGCTTGGCTCTTTAACGGAAACTTGAGACAATACCAAGTCCTTCTCATAAGGTCGTGTTCACTACCTTTGGCTACTCCACTCCCTTGAGGTTGCATAGGAACAAATCCTTCAATACACTTGAGCATGTTATTACGCATGAACGCGTAACCTTCATCGAAAGCTAATCCAATCTCAACTTTTTGTTTTGCTAAGTTACTCTATTCACAATAGCGGGATGCAAAATTCTTGCCATTGCCTTCATCAATGCCTCTAATATTTGTGAAGGTGTAGTTTCTTCTATTCACCTCGCGGGACCATCTTCTTAAAATGTATTGTTTCGGGAGTTTATTACAATTTGAGTACTTAAGAAAAGCCAAAAGATACTTACAAGGGATGCCAGTAAATTCAAACATGAAGCATGAACAACTACCAAACTGAGTTCCCTTCGCATAAGTAATCATGGTCTCATTTTCAACTTTACCACACAACCTCACTGCGTAATAAGCATTTGCAGCATTCTCGTGATCTTCCACCAAACTCACATTATATAATCGGTTTGATTTGAGTTGCTTTTGGAAGTCATAGAACATTATCAAAGTGTACACTTGGGCCATTTGTTCCTCCATATACCATTCGGTATTCAATTTAGGTTTTTTTCTCAAGTGTACGATGATTTTTTTTAAGTTCTTGTTATCTTTGTTTTCCAATTACTCTCTCAAAGATTACGGAAAATTCTAGAAGTGAGTACTTCTTTTGAGTATGCTTCTTTGAGAAAGAATTCATTGTCTCGCTTTTTTGGCTACTTGATATGCCGGCCCAAAAGTGATGCCTATGATAAATGGGGGCACATTTATCATGAATTTCAAAGTTATCGTTCAACCATTTATTATTTTCCGCTCCATATTCTATCATCAATGACTTCCATTTTTCTTCAAAAGTAATGCTATTATAAGAATTCCAAATAATATCTTTAAAAGCTTCCATAAACTTGATATTTTGAACCAGTTGAGGCACCTCTCTGGGTATCTTATCTAAAATATGTCATACGCAATACCTATGGCGAATATGAGGGAAAACTTGTTTTATTGCAGTACCTATCCCGCGGTCTTGATCCGTTATAATGCCAAGTAGAGCATATTTCATGGATCCTAACCATTTTTCAAATAACCAAACAAAAGATGAAGCTGTTTCATTTGGAATCAAACCACAACTGAGGAAACCTGACTACCAATGATGATTTATTCCAACAAATGGAACAAATAGCATTCTGTAGCGATTTGTACTATGTATTGCATCAAAGGAAACTACATCACCAAACTCTTCATAATTCATCCTAGCAATTCCAACCACTCAAATACAATGAGACAATTTACCACACTCATCTTGCTCGAATGCATAAAAAAATAAAGGATGTTTTTTCCTTTTGCTATTGGAAAAAGTCAATCAACATTTGGCCATCGTGACCTTTCAGTGACTCCCTCAAGTCACTTTCATGATTTCTAGCATCGGTTTCAGTAAATCCAACCTTATCATATCCCCTACTAGTATTTTCAAAAAAAATTCATTTGTTTGCATGTCGGGATATTAGCACCCGAAAGTTGTTCTATTAATAGTCTATCTGAACTAGACACAACACGGTTTCGCGGCAACAAATGTCGTCTATCGGGTGAGGTGAAAGTATGATTGTGTACTTCATGAAATGAATAAAATGACCACGAATTTGCTACTTTGTTTAATTTCACACGAACCAAAGCATTGCAAGAAGTTCTAGATGCAGTTCCCATCCTAACTTCATTATTCTTACTTTTCGACACCCCCGCTTTATTACAAAGAAACGTCTTGTCCATTACCTCACCATCCTTGAGTTTCTGACCTCCCTTACGCATTTAAAACCCACCACATTTAGATCATAAAAATGTTTTGCTTCTTGGTATTAGATGCTTGTCAACTATGGGTGTAAAATCACATTCTTGTACCGACAAAAAATTATCACCAAGTTGTGAGCAGCCTTCCCCACTCTCTATACCTATTAAAAATTAGCAAAATATAATCAAATTTCAAGATACAAATCATAAATACATGTATAAATTTTTGGAGGATACAACATGATTTGAATCCATTGAAGAGATTGCTTTTATCACTGCAATCTTGAACTACAAGTGAAAAACACTCTCAGCTCACAAAAGATTGCTTTTATCCCGAAGTCGAAATCTCATTTGAAAATTTTACCCCAAAAGATTTTTTTAATGAAAAACACTCTCTGCTCACAAACACATCTGGTTCTAATCAAAGAGGAAGATGAAGAAGAAAAATATACCTGAGACTGTCGGGAGATGGTGGGCCGTATGGAGGTATTTTTGAAGGAGGAAAATGGAAGCAATCGAGCAGAGGCATAGGGTAAGCGAGGGGATTCAGATCTAGGGTTTCGTCATATTCCCAAATTGTAGGATTTCGACTTCGGGAGCGACCAACTATGAAGGGGATGAGAGGAAGAGGGTTTCGGGGGGTAGAGGGTTTCGAAATGGGGTAATGAGATTTGGGAAATTCGATTTCGATATGTGGATTAGGGTATCAATTTAGGGAAGAGGGTTTCTTCGATCTCGATTTGGGGAAAGGGTTCCTTAGATTTCGATTTGGGGAAGAGGGTTGCGATTTGGAGCGGCTAGGGTTTCGATTTAGGGGGGAAATCCAAGAGTAGGAGAAAGGAGAGTTTAGGGGGAGGATCAATGGGTCTTGATTTGGGGAAGATGGTTTTGTCGCCTTCGATTTCGATTTGGGGAAGAGGGTTGCGATTTGGAGCGGCTAGGGTTTCGATTTGGGGGGAAATCCAAGAGTAGGAGAAAGAAGAGTTTAGGGGAAGGAGCAACGAGTCCCGATTTGGGGAAGAGGGTTTTGTCGCCTTCGATTTGGGGAAGAGATCACGTCGGAGAAGTAGCTAGGGTTTTTTCTTCTTTTTATCGATTTGGGGAAGGAGAGAAGGAGATGAGCGGGATGTGAGGAGACAGCGGGGAAGGAGAGAATGAAAACAATGGTAATTTTCCTATTTTACCCTTGTTTTCATTAAGGAAGAGAGTGGGAGAAGGAGAGCCATCAGATCTTCATCGTGGTCAAGATGAAGATCAGACGGCTGTGGTGTGGTGTGCACGAGAAGGGTGCGCAACTGAAGACATCTCTCTCTCTCTCTCTCTCTCTCTATATATATATATATATATATATATATATATATATATATATATATATATATATATATTCCCATTCCGTTGTGCACTAGGCCTTCGTGTGCACTCGGCCTTCCCGCCTTTGTATTGATATCCGAACTGTTCACATTAATTTACACATCTAAATTAGTCTAAATATGTAAAATCAAATCATTTGAAATTTATTTGCCCATACATTGAAGTGTTACAAAATTGTATGGCTGAAGATCGTTGTTTTTATATATATATAATAGCGACCAGGTGGGAATTGTTCGCACATGATCACAGGCGAACTCGCGCACGCATCCGTCCGCCATCCGATCATAATCATGATCATGATATATATGTATTTATATATGTGTGTGTGTGTGATTCCTCTTATTTAATTCCTGATTATTTTCCAATTAATCATTAATCACCCCTAAATCGATTAGTTCCGAAAATTAATTTTAACTGCTTAATTCCATGATACAAGTCGCTTTAGGTTTTCGAGATAGATATCTTATCATACATGTCGTGTCATACTTCAAGGTCCATTAATTTTCTAAGAGATTTCCAATTTTACTCTTGCCGCTTCATATTCTTAACGGTCCATTAATTCTAGAGGAGGGTAAATATGACATTTTACAATAGCTAGCTCATTTGTTAATTAATTTAAAGTTCAATAACTAAGAAAGTCTAGTACTCTTACATATTCTTAGGTTGTTCCTAAATACTCATGCACAAATCTAGAATTACTTATATTTTGGAACGGAAGAATTACTAAGCAAGAAGCGGTATTGATCAAGTAATAGAAAGAAAAATACAGTATGCAACATCTTATGCATTGTACGTAGATGATGTGGGTATAAGTGACGTGGCCCGATCAGGGCCATCAGATCTCCTCAATATTCGCTCATCTCAGATCATCAGGTCAACAGGTCCAACGGGCCTTCTGTAGCTTCAGGCCCACAGAAAAACGGGTCTGACCCGACCCATTAGGGTCAGATACCCATTTACTCTACCTATAAATACCACGTCCCCCTCCTCCTTGAAAAAGGTAATCAAAGATTTCTCACTTGAACCCTAGCTTCCTTTCACTGTCTAGTAACTGACTAGATCGTCGGAGGGTTTGTCGCTGGGATTTCTCCCGTTGTTTCTAGGCCATGTGCAAGTGTTCGGATCGGCCAGCAACCAGCAACACTTGCGAGCCGACCTCCATAAACCGACCAGACCTGCCGTTGAGATCTATCCCTTCAACTTTACAAATTACAAGAACTCACACCTGTTGCTCCCACACAGAAAATTAGCAGCATCATGTTTGCACCGTCTATGGGAAGCAGGCTTGATAGGTCCAAAACCAGATTTTGGTCCCCATACACCCTTTCTATGGCCCCCAAACCGAGGAGGGCAGCCACGGCAGGGCGGTATGCCAACCCTCACCAGACTCGTAGTCAGGCGGACAAGGCACAGACCCATGGATCCCTTGGTTCCGGGTCCGAGTGCCTCACTATCAGCGGCGGGGCAATCTGAGCACAGGAAGTCGATGACCTTCGAAAGATCATCAACCATCTAAAACCTAAGGACGATCTAAGGAAACAACTCGATCGTTCCAAGAACGGAGCTGCCTCCTCCATCCAGGTTCTAACCCATATCCTACAAGGTCGGGAGCAACAGCGCAGTCGCTTACCCAGAGATCGAAAACCTCCAACGGTAATTCGAAGAGGACGCAGTCACGAGGACCGAGTTCCAGGAGTTCAGGAACAAGGTCCTCCTAGCCATCCAAGGTGCCCCCAAGACCGAACAACCAGTTGACGTCCCCATCCAGGAAGTGAGAAACCTAGGTAGCGAGTCACACGGCTCGACCCGATAACCTAGGAGGGATGGCGATGTTCTTAGGTGACTCCAAGATATGGAGAATATCCTCGCCCAGATCGGCGAGGGAGGTGGCCAATCTAGTCGGGGGTACCATCCTACCGGACCCCCATTCTCCGTTTGAATTCTTGATGCCTCGATCCCGAGGAATTTTCAAAAACCTCAGTTTGAGACATACGATGGAGAGAGTGATTCAGCTGATCACATAGAGGGGTTCAAAACCCTCATGATGATTCACAGCGCCTCGGATCATCTTCTCTGTCGAGCGTTCCCCGCCACTCTGCGTGGCTCGGCAAGGGAATGGTTCTCAAAGCTTGCCCCCAACTCGATCTTCTCTTTTGAACAGCTAGAGGTAAACTTTCTCGCCAACTTTGTGACCATTCGTAAGGTTGAGAAGACGAGCGCCTCACTTCTGGACCTCAAACAGAAGGAAGGGGAATCCCTGCGGGACTTTGTGCGGAGGTTTTTCCACCGAGGCCAGGGCAGTCTCTTCCTTCGATGCTAGTGTCGTATCCGCAGCATTCCGACATAACGTTCTCCATAGCCAGTTGAAGGCCTCCCTCGCGAAGAAGCCTACGATTGATTTTCCCGACCCCCTCCATAGGGATGAAAAATACATTCGAGCCGAAGAAGTTCTCCACCCCGAAGGTCTGACAGGAGCCCCCGCTAAGGGAAAGAGGAATGTAGATGGCCCAGAGCCCATGAAGAAGTCTCTAACAGATCCCCTCGGTCAGAAATGATCGCCTCCAGTCCCCCGGTTCGAAAAGTTCACCCCACTAACTCATAGTGTGGCAGCCATCCTCATGGAGATCGAAGACAAAGGAATCATCTGCCACCCTCCTCGGCCCAACAACAACAAAAAAAGGGACGGGAGATTTTACTATCGATTCCACCGGGACCACATGCATGAGACTGATACATGTCGCGCCCTTAAAGACGAGGTCGAGGCCCTCATCCGAAAGGGTTATCTAAGGGAATTCACTCGAACTAATCAACGAGACCAGCGGGCTTCGCCCCCTCCTCGAGCGGTCGATTAGCGTCCTGAGACAGAACCCGAGCCTGATGAGACTGTAGAGCCTGCCATCCTACATTGCGTCCGCGGTGTGCCCATGGGAGGAGAGTCGAACACCTCCCGCAAGGCCTTCTTGAGGGAGGTTAACTCTGTCCATGATCATGCGCCCCTAGTAGCTAAGGACTCGATGTTTCATTTTCCAATAATGATCTGGAGGGCGTCTGCCTGCCACATTGCAATGCGCTGGTAATCAGCCTTACCATGGCAAATCACGAGATCCGCTGCATCCTCATGGATAATGGAAGCGTAGTGAACATCCTGTTCCTTACCACGTTCGAAGCACTCAAACTCCCACAGAAAGACTGAAGCCGGCGAGATACACGCTGCATGAATTTTCAGGCACTCCGGTACAGATCGATGGGATAATCACGTTCGACGTCATAGCCGAAACAGTCCCGAAAATCCGAATAGAAGCCATGGAAATTAGGGTGGTCAATGTCAAAACTTCCTACAATGTGATCCTGGGCATGCCCGACCTCTGTTCCCTTCAAGTGGTACCCTCCGCATACCACCTGAAAATGAAGTTCCCTACCGACCACGAAGTCAGCATAGTCCGAGGCAGTCAAGAATCGGTTAGGTCCTGCTACATGGCTGCATTGGGAGGCGGTGTTTTTCCCCTTGAAGCGGTCGAACTTCTGTCCAACAGGAACTCATTGGGCTCCGAGCCCGTCAACCAGTTGGAAGAAATCTCCTTCATCGAGGAGGATAGATCTAAGTAGTTCCTAGTTAGCCAGTCCCTCTCCCCAGACCTAAAACTAGCCATCACTAACTGCATCAGGAGGAATGTTGACCTTTTTGCCTGGACGCCCTCAGATATGTCAGGAATCTCATAAGTCCTCATTATGCACTGACTTAGCGTCCAGCCGGATTCAAAGCCCGTCCAACAGAAGCACCACAAATTTGCCCCCGAAAGGCAGCTGGCGACCAAAGAAGAAGTGAACAAGCTCCTCTCAGCTCGCTTTACCCTTGAAGTCAACTACCTCGAATGGATGACCAATGTAGTAATGGTAAAGAAACCGAGTGGGAAGTGGAGGATCTGCATTGATTTCACAGACCTCATCAAGGCATTCCCCAAAGACCCGTTCCCCCTTTTGAGCATCAACGCCTTGATAGATGCGACTTCTGGCCACGAACTGCTGAGCTTCATGGACACCTTTTCAGGCTATAACCAAATCAGAATGTTCCCCCCTGACATCCCCAAAACTGTCTTTGTGACTGACTAGGGCTTCTACTGTTACCGGGTCATGCCCTTCAGGCTGAAAAGCACCAGTGCAAACTACCAAAGGCTCGTCAACCGGGTGTTCAAAGAGAAAATAGGTCGAAACATGGAGGTCTATGTCGACGACATGCTCGTCAAAAGCTGTTGAGGCCAAGACCACGTCACCGTTCTCGAGGAAGCCTTCGGGGTCCTAATATCTCACAACATGAGACTTAACCCCTCCAAATGCGCCTTCGGCATCACTTCAGGAAAATTTCTTGGATTCGTGGTCACCCGGCAGGGCATTGAGGCGAACCTTGAGAAGATCCAGGCCATACTGGACATGGCCCCTCCAAGGAATGTCAAAGAGGTCCAGAGGCTCACGGGTCGTCTAGCGACCATCCTCCGTCTTCTTTCAAAACCCAGAGAAAAGTCGCTCCCGTTCTTTAAAGCCCTCTGGATGGCTAAAGGCTTCGAATGGGGAGAACCCCAACAGCAAGATTTCGACCAGCTATGTAACACCCTATATTTTAAAATAATTTTTTTAAAGATTAATAAATGAATTAAAGTGATTTTTTGTGATTTAATAAATATTTTTCTGAAATTTATCTTTTTGCACGTGCAAAACACGTGAAAATATTTTCTGGAGAAATTCAAAGTTAGAAATTATTTTGGGGAAACCTAATATTTATTAGTAGTCATTAATTACGAATTTTTTGGATTTTTCTGATATTTATTTGGCATATTTGCAAATATTACAAAAAGGGGCTTTTGTGCAAAATTACCACTTGGAGTAAAAACTCCAGATTTTCGGTTTTCTGGGCTGAGCATGATAGCTAGAGAACTCATAGGTAAAGGTTTCAATTTTTATTCTAATAGATTTGATTTATTTCGCAAATTTATTAAATAATTGTCTTTTTTCAAAATTGCCACTTAGAGGCAAAAATTACAAAATTTGTTTTCTGGGTTTGAAAACAGTGTCGACCAGATCAAGGTAGTTATTTTGATTTTAAATCTCAATTGAATTGGCTAATCTAATTTCCTAGTATAAGGTTTTATATATGTAAAGATATATTCTAAAGGAATATTTTGCCAAAATCTTCTCAAAACCCTAATACCCTAAATTCCGGCCTATTAAAAGAGAGGTGCAGCTGTCTCTTTGCTGCACTAAAACAAAGGTTTTTCTTTATAATTAATTTCTTGGATTTTCGAAGCGAAGATCTTGGATTTTTGCGAAAGGAAGGACTTTTTTTATTCTTTATTACTTTCGGTTAATTCTTCAATAAGGTGAGTGACATATGTTCATTTTCTTATTGTTCTATGCATGTTGTATGTGATGATTCGTCTATTAGAATGCATATAGATGATAGTATGATGATATAGTGAATTGTTGATGGATAGATGAATAATGATTGAATCTTTCATGAAAATTATGCTATTGATGATTAAAATTCTATATAGATGACTTAAGAATGTTAATATCTTAATAAAAATCATGGGTATGTTGTTTCTCTTCATGGATTTGCTGAGTTGATTGCATATAATGGATTGTAAGACTTAAATTTCATAAAAGTGAATAAAGAGGGGTCTAAACTGTGTATACATATATTTATAATCTGTTCTTGATGTATTGGTGAGTAAAATTTGACTAATACATGTTGTAATTGCATATAATCATGGGCAAACCGATGTAAGGGGTTGTGTATGTGTTTAATAAATTAAAAGAGGGGTTTTGGATAAAAAAGATCATGTTTTGAGGGTTGGAGTTGTTTCTTTAATTTTGGGTCTGATGCTAGTAGGCCAAAATCGAATTTTGTGTTTTTGTGAAGTTTTCGATTGAATCTTGATTTGTTTTGATACTGAGATACTGAGATACTGAGATTGAAATAAACATTATACTACTCATAACTCATATTTGATGGATTTTGATGCTTTAACTGATGCATGAACACACATATAAAAATAGTTCTGATGTTGAAGAAGTTTTTAATGAAAATGGCTCTTTTAAGAAATTGATGAGATTTTGATATGTTTTATAAACTCGTTTTTAATGAAAATGGCTCTTTTATGAAATTGATGAGATTTTGAGATATTTTATAAACTCCGGTATGTTAGACAAGATGTATTTGATCATCTCATGAATTTTGTTTTAAAAATTTATGATTTCACAAAGATTAAACGAAGTATCAGTTAAAAACGTGCACGAATATTAAAGCTACGAATTTTTGAACATGTCGGTCAACTGCCCCATTTTGAACTGTGGGTGACGATCAACTGACAGTTCTTGGGTTTTGGAAATTGAGCATAACAGTCGACCGTCGCTTTTTTTGAACTATTTTGACAGTCGACCGTCAGCTGCTGTGTTGAGTATTTTGTTGAATTTTCTGTTGTTTTCTCGAACGACTATTTCTTCGAACTTATGGATTATTTTTCTACTGTTTTAGATGATGTTTTTACTACAGATCACTGTATTTTACAGAGAGTAATATTTTGATTATAATAGAGTTTAAATTTGTATTTTTATAACTTTAAGAAGCAAAATATATATGAATTTCAATATGTGGATGTTTTGTGATTTTTCTACGACTTCAAAATACGAAACTCAGTTATTTAATGGATTTAATATTTTTTCCAGTTCTGGAAATTTGTGAGTGTATTGAATGAATTTGAATTTTGTTGATTTAAGAAGTTTTCTTAATATAAACGTTTTGATGATGGAATTAAGAGTTTTAAATGAAAAATTTTGTGTTGATATTCGAATTGTGAGTCTTTAAGAGTTGAGTGGGATTGCTGTGAACCGGCAGATGAGATTTTGTCGATTTTGACCAGTTGGGTCTTGACCAGTTGGCGAAATTGTGTTTTAATAATAACCAACCTAAGGACAGGCACTAGTGGAGTTGTGATAGAACTTGGGAAACGTAAGTATATTCTCTAGGGGTCTAGTCCAACGGATGTATTCCAGGACTTTGTGTTGTTCTGTCTCGAGAGGACAGTTGGTATGTTCGCGTGTCGAGGGTCTGCATGCCTATTCACTGAACATACGGTGCATTTGCACGTCGAGGGTTGGCAGGCCTATTCACAAGATATACTTGTGTATCTGCACATTGAGGGTCAGCATGCCTATTCGTGAGGTACACGGCATGGAGGTGATTCTCCCGTTTTGAGCTATGCTTACAGATGCTTGCGCATCGAGGGTTGTTAGGCCTATTCGCGGAGTAATTTAGATCTTGTTTCTATCACCGTATTAGGATTAGTGGCATAACGAGGAATCTAACCCTATAAAGTGGAGAACGATAAGAGCTTGCACTGGACCTATGTAGTATGGATAGCATAGAATCCGACAAGTATGCATTAGGGAGTCATCATATTGAATTTGTGCTTTCTTGACTTGGTTTTATGCATGTTCGTTTTATGTTTTCCTACACTTGACACTTAGTCTAGTTTCACTTAATGTTTTCATGCTTTCATGCTTTATTTATTATTATTTCGTATTCCATTCGTTACTACTGTTGGTGTGTGTTGATTATGACTTTATTCCTTATGTTTTATTTATGTTGCATTTCTTTTGATGTCACTCACACTGTTATGTCTGAACTCGTAGTTTTGGGGGTTAGAGTTATCTCTAGCCTCATGTTTTACAGGTAGGTACCTATAGCTTGGGATTTGGATGCATGTGGTAGAATGATAATGTGGCTTATGCAAATTGTAAAAGAATGTGTTGTAAAAGAAAATGTAATTCAAGGTGTTTTGTTTTCCGTTTGTAAAGAATTGATGTAATAAAAGTTGAAAAAAATTATCTGTGCTTGGCTATGTTTACTATTACATTGAGGTAGATGCTGAGAATTGTGCCACGTATTTCTGAGATATTATATTGAAAATTCAGGGCGCTACAAGCTGAAGACCTACTTAGCCAACCCCCCGCTCCTCATCAAACCAGAACCGGGCGAGCCCCTCTACATCTATTTAGCCGCATCTGAACACGTGTTCAGCACCGTACTTGTCAGGGAGGAAGATGGTGTCCAGAAACCCATCTATTAGCATTGTCCTGCACGAGGCGGAGCTCCGATATGCCCGCATGGAGAAAGTCGCTTACTCCTTGGTGATGGCAGCTAGGAAACTCCGGCCGTATTTTCAAGCACACTCCATTTAAGTACTAACGGATCAGCCGCTCAAGCTCATCCTCAACAAACTTAAAAATTCTGGGCAACTAATCAAATGGTCGATTGAGCTGATCCAACACGACATTAGCTACCAACCCCAAATAATTATCAAGGGGCAAGCCCTCGCGGTGTTTATCACAGAGTGTACCATTTCTGAAGCACCCGAGATCCCAGAGCAGAATCCCACTTGGGAGATTTGTGTAGATGGATCGTCCTGCAAAGACGGAAGTGGAGCTGGCATCATACTTTGTGGCCCCGATGATTTCATCCTCCAATGTTCCTTATGCCTCAATTTCCAGGCCTCTAATAACGAGGCAGAATACGAAGCAATGATCGCCAGCCTCACACTGACCCGCAATATGGGAGCAAGATGAATAAGGGTCTTCAACTTGTGGTTAGCCAAATTTTGGGTGATTACGAGGCCCGTGATGATCGGATGGTCCGGTACTTGGCACGCATTAAACTCTTCCTGGAAGCCTTCGAGAATGCCTCAGTAGAGCGGATACCCAAGGAACTGAATAGTCAGGCGGATGCCTTGTCCAAGCTCACCTCATCATCATTTGAGGGCCTCGACCACACAGTCCTCATCGAGATCCTCTACGAGCCAAGCATTGAGAAGCCCGAGGTCGTCTACCTCAAGGAGGGCATGCAACCACATAATTGGATTAATCACATCCACAAGTTCCTGGAAGAAGGCCAACTTCCTGAAGACTCACTGAGGCTAAGAAGATAAGGCCCGATCGCAAAGGTTCACCTTAATTGAAAATATCCTCTTCAAACGTTCATACACAAGGGTGGACGGCAGACCATACCTCTGATGCCTGAGTCCCTAAGAAGCGAGGTACGCACTAGAAGAGTTACACGAGGGAATTGGACGATGTCATATGGGCAGTAGGTCACTCGCAAAGAAGGTCCTCAACCACGAGTACTATTGACCGACCTACTACAAGACGCACGTGATCTCGTTAAGCGATGCGACCTCTGTCTGATATTCTCCTAGATCAGAAACTTGCCCCAAGCTGAACTCAGGTCGCTGTCCAGTCCAGCACCCTTCGCCTTGTGGGGGATGGACTTGGTCGGCCCATTTTCGAAGGCAACAGGCCAAAGACGTTTCCTCATCATGGCCATCGACTACTTCACCAAATGGATCGAAGCCAAACCATTGGCCACAATCACCGATCACCACTCCCAACGATTCTTCTACAAGCACATTATCTGTCGGTTCGGTATCCCGCACTTGTTCATCACCGATAATGGGAATCAATTTGCAGGCAAAAATTTTCGAAAATTCTATGATGACCTCGGAATCCAGCAGCGGTTCTCTTCAATAGCTCATTCCTAATCTAACGGCCAATCAGAAAATGCCAACCACCAAATTCTTGAAGGCCTAAAAAAATGATTAGGCCAATCTCCCAAAGTACTGTGGGTCGACGAGTTACCCAGCATCCTATGGTCGTACCGAACAACCAAAAGAATTTTTACGGGTGAGTCCCCATTCAATATGACATACGGGACAGAGGTTTTCATCCCACTGGAAGTCAGGCTCCCTTCGCCTAGGATCATGGGCTTCAATGAGGATTCCAATTTGAGCGACCTCAGGGCCAACTTGGACATGGTCGATGAAATCCACATGAGATCCTCCCTCCGACGGGCTATATACCAACAACGAGTCGAGAGAATCTACAACAAAATGTTCCGTCCAGTCGACCTTAAGGAAGGCGACCTCGTACTAAGGAAGCTCGCTATTTCCGATCCCAGCAGCAAAGGCAAACTAGCCCCGAACTGGGAGGGCCCGTATAAGGTCTTCCATGAGGTGCGTCTAGACACGTACCGACTCGAAGACCTAGGGGGCAGGGCAGTCAAGCGACCCTGGAATGCGGAGCATCTTATCAAATTCCTCGAGGAAATGCGTTCGCTGAAATTGAAATAGGCACTGTGCCTTTTCTATGTTGTACCTCACTGTAATCTTTTATAAAAGCAATGAAATTTCTTTCCAAAATGTGTAAACATGCCAAAACTCCACATCGACCACCTATGAGAGATTTCTCAATCCCTCAAGTCCTCGCCTCTTGGCTTGGACTTCAACCACCTACGAAGGAATTCTCAATCCCTCACATCCTCGCCCATCGACTTGGACCTCGACTACCTACGAGAGATTTCTTAATCCTCACGTCCTCGCCCCTTGGCTTGACTTAAACCACCTACGAGGGATTTCTCAATCTGTCACATCCTCGCCCCTCAGCTTGGACTTCGACCACTTACGAGGGATTTCTCAATTCCTTAAGTCCTCGCCCCTCGGCTTGGACTTTGACCACCTACGAGGGATTTCTCAAACCCTCACGTCCTCGCCCCTCGGCTTGGACTTCGACCGCCTACGAGGGATTTCTCAATCCCTCATGTCCTTGCCCCTCGACTTGGACTTCGACCACCTACGAAGGATTTCTCAATCCCTCACGTCCTCGCCCCTCAACTTGGACTTCGACCACCTACGAGGGATTTCTCATTCCCTAAAATCTTCGCCCCTCGGCTTGGACTTCGACCACCTACAAGGGATTTCTCAATCCTTCACATCCTTGCCCCTCGGCTTGGATGTTGACCACCTACGAGGGATTTCTCAATCCTTAAGTCCTCGCCCCTCGGCTTGGACTTCGACCACCTACGAGGGATTTCTCAAACCCTCACATTCTCGGCCCTCGGCTTGAACTTCGACCGCCTACGAGGGATTTCTCAATCCCTCAAGTCCTTGCCCTTTGGCTTGGACTTCGAACATCTACGAGGGATTTCTCATTCCTTCAAGTCCTCGTCCCTTGGCTTGGACTTCGACCACCTACGAGGCATTTATCAATCTCTCAAGTCATTGCCCCTTGGCTTGTACTTAGACCACCTACGAGCTATTTTCCTTCACTCTAAACCTCCAGCTCGGCATCGACTCACTACTTATCTATGTTTTAGTTTGATTTGCGGCCCTTGCCTCTGGCGAGGACCTCTAAGCTCCATACGCCAAGTTGATCCCCCTTCCACCCCCTGGCAGCCAGGGGTAGAGCAACCTTCATCGCCGCTACCCCTAACTGTTAGAGGGTGGTAGGAGAACCACCGGTCTTGGGAAGCCTCAGATTAAAATTTTTGTTTGCAGCACTCGCCCCAGGCAAGTGCCTCGGGCTCCATGTGCCAAGATGGTCCCCCTTCCACCCGCTAGCAGCCAGGGGTAGAGCAACCATCGTCGCCGCTACCCCTAACTGTCAGAGGGTGGTAGGAGAGCCACCCGGCATAGGAAGCCTCGATTAAGATTTTTTATTTTTTGGCACTTGCCTTCGGCAATTGCCTTGAGCCCCACACCCCGAGGTGACCCCCCTTCCACCCCCTGACAGCCCGGGGTAGAACAGACTTCACTGCCGCTATCCCTAACTGCCAGAGGGTGATAGGAGAATCACCACTCGTAAGAGCTCTGTGAAGTGAGGAACAAGAAATGGTGGGGGTTATATAGCTCAAGGTGATGCGCATTTATGGCCTTGGAAGTCGAAACGTTTATCAGGCGCATTTATGACATTGGAAGACGAAATGTCCTTCATTACCAGTCATCCCTAATCGGCCGACACTCGCCATGCATCACAAGCGAGCACCTGACTTTGCCGCAAGCACACAGGGCTCGACGCTCAACCTGATCCTCGATCTCGCATAGGTTTTGATAGTTTTCTCCATCTCTCAAGTACTAGCCTCTCGACCTGGACTTTGAAAATCTAGGAGAGATTCTTCGGTCCCTCGCCCTCACCCCTCTGCCCGGATTTCGGACGCATGCATATGGCAAAAAGAACTCATAAAGGCCAATACAACCACGTTCTCTTATTAATAGTTCAACCAATAGAAGTGTATCGATACAATCGTTGAAACATTATCACATCACTAGCAATCGAAATAAGGCTCCTACTCTGGGGCTGCAAGGTTGGTACAGACTAGTTCTAGGCCAGCCGAATGAGTTTGCTCCTCTATAGGATCTCCGGGAGTTGTCCAGGTAGACACACCCTCAGTAGAGCTCTGGGCGTCACCTGGCCTCGCGGATCCCTGCCGTAGGGTCGGTAATGAGAATCTCTCCAAAGGGCAGGCGCCGCTGAAAGATGCAGATCGGGATCTCGACATCCTGAGCATTACCTTGTATCGTTGTATCTCTAATCATTTCACCACGATGACCTCACGAAGGAGGGATTCGGATGATGGTCACCAGAGGAAAGTGTCGGATGATGAAAATGCAGCTTTCGTGCTTCCCAAGTCTCGGTCGGCAATCAATTTCTTCAAGCATGCCAACTCCAAGCTAAGCCCCTTCGACTTATTTATGAAATATTGGACAACAGCTTCTCGGTCGTGAGCCTCTTTGTGGTATCGGGTGAGTGCGGACTCTAGTGTCGTGACTTTACCCCTAAGCCAGACCATCTCGGCATGACCAGGGCCTGCCCTCGAGGTCGCATCCATCTGACGGAGATAAAAAAAACATCATTCTGAGCCATTTATACTTGGCTAATTTCACGAAATCTTACAAGGCTGACTACGCCTAAAAAATCCTCAAAAAATCCAAGTCAAAAGGTTCGGCCAAAAAGAAAAACTTTTCATTGCTCAAAAAACTTATACAAGCATGCGGTGGCCAGTCCGTGTTTGGTAGTTACAAAATATAAAGAAGAGAGGGGGAAAAGCATACAGAAGCTATTGTTCGGAAGGTAGGCGAACCTCTTCGTCAACGGCTGCCTCGACATTAAGGTTGGGATCGACAACATCTTCATCACCACCACCTCCGGGAGTCGGTAGGTGATCAGGCAGCTTCATGTCATAGATGAAATGATCAAGCTACAACTCGGGGTGGTAATACTTGACGTGCCTGATCATCAGGGCATAGACCTCATCTTGGGCCTCGATGACCTTATCCATGTCTAACTGCTTGATCTTCTTTATCTCAAGGTTCATCGCCTTCTTCAGCTCGCCTTCCCTCCTCAGGCTGGTGTCGATCTGGGAAGCTAGCTCGGCTTGAAGAGCTTAGTTACGAGACTCGGCCTCTAGCAGCTTCAGCTTGAGGTACTTCATCTCGCGCTCATAGCGCTGAGCATTCCTTACCTCCTTCTTCAGCTCTCGGTGATGCAGATTTATCATCTGGGCACCCGCCATGTAAACCTGCAGCCGAGGGAATAAGAATTGGACCCAAAAAAAACAAAGTATGATAGGAAAGCAGAACAGAACAATAGTTACCTGCACGCTCGCCTGAGCCCACCTCATGTAGCTAGACTCGAAGGTATTGCACTCCATGGCAGCTTGGTCCCAAGGTGGAGCAAGCTTCTTAACAACCTAGATCGCCACGAGACCCTCAGACAGGGTATCAGCGGTTCAAACGGCCCAGTCAGGGGCCCACGGTCGAAGCCCCGAGTCGCCCTGGACCTTCTGGGACTCCAGATTGACGGGAGGGAGCCACCCCTCACGACCTCAGTAACCTTTAGGTTATTTTAGCTCGGGGCCATTCTTGGAAGAGACGGGAGTACCGGAGCCTGAGTCTTATGTGTCTTCGGCTCCGGTTGGGAAGGTTCTTCGGAACCCCCCTGGGCAGAGACCTTCCCCTACTTCTCCCTTTCAGCCCGTTCGGCCTTCTTCTTCTTCAGCAAGGCCCTCTGCTCGACAATCTCTGCATCGTCCATATCTGCAAAAGAAAGACAAATGCATAAGATGAAGAAGATAACTTGAATAAAAGGCAATGAAAGAAATACTATAATTAAGATGGCTCAATTTGATCCGAGCTAGTTGCCTCTCTGTCACATTCGGCCAACCGATGCTGTTGCCTGCACATATCCGGTCGATATCGGCCCACTCCTCTGTCGTCAGATCGGATTTTCGAGGACCCTTAAGGTTGGGCTTGTAGAAGTTCCATGTCGTCAGTATCGGCCAAGGTATCTGACTCCGGATGATAAATTATTTCCCCTTCCAACCCTTTATCGAGTCCGGGTAACTATGAACAACCTTCCTTCCTTGGCAGGGCGGGTTATAGTAGATGAGTTGTTTCCAAGAGTTCAGCCCATATTGTATGGGACTCAACGGCGCCCACGACAAGACCTTTTGGATGGGTAGACACAAACCTGAGGTAAATCCACGGGGAACACGCAGAAGCACGGAGCCAAGTTATCCGTGGGTCAGAGTCCAGGGTTAGGGATCAACATCTCGTACTTCGGACAAATGAAGTAACTAACTCGGATAACCGGAAGATCATCCACAGTCAAAATAGTTGGCATTTTATCCATCGAGATCTTCGTTCGACCATGCGAAGACGGTTGCACGCCATACTGGACCAGTTCCTCTACATCGTCCGGATACATTCTAATTGAGCTCGGCTGACAAAGGAAGGGAACGTCGAGCCTGATTACTGGAGCAGTCTCATCCGGACTATCCAGCATAGTCCACTTCATTTTCTTCCATCAAACACGGGGGACCTTCGGAAGGGAAGGCTTCGTCAAAGGCGCCAGATGGGAATCCTCCGACGAGGGGTCAACCTCAACTGCCTCCTCTTCCTCTGCTTCATCAAAAATCTATTCCTCCTCCATTCCACCACCACTTCATCACCCTCCTTCTCAATGCGCACACTCCCTTCCGAGTCGCTCGCCTCCACCACGAAAGGTTTTCTGCTGCGGAATGGCTGAACGTCATAAACCGTATCTTTTGTCTCCAAAGACGTGGAGTCAGAGAGATAAGGGTCATTACACCGAACCGAGGTAGAAGCCGATGAACCGGACTGAGCCCTCGACATTATAAAATTACTAACCTGTTTAAAAGTGCCAGAAGCTGACAAAAAGTTCATCATCGATTACTGCGCTGCGCTAGAGAGAAAAGCTTGGGGACTTAGAAAGAGAGAGAGCTAAAGAGAAAAATGAGAAGGGGGTGGGGGATATATACTAAACCCAGCAACATCTCGATTTCTGCAAAACTAGCAACTCCTCGATATCCACAAACCTGACGCCTGCATCACACATGTCACCACAGGAGTGGTCCATGCACAGCGCAACTCCACCCCAAATCCCATTTTCCTCAAAGTCCAAAATGCTCAAACCTCGGCATACACTTCGAGCTCGCTAACAAAGAACCAAACATTTGATCAGCAACCAAGGCTCGACGCTCGGCATGTGCCTCGCGTAGGAAGCCAGCTTTCTTACAAAAAGCTCCTCAAAGCAAGGCCATGAGGCTCGACGCTCGGCATGTGCCTCGAGCAGGCATCCAACTTTCTCATAAAAGGCGCATAAAAATAAGGCCATCAGGCTCGACGCTCGGCATGTGTCTCGAGTAGGCAACCAACTTTCTCACCAAAAGTGCCTCAAAGCAAGGCCATAAGGCTCGATGCCGAGGCATGTGCCTCGAGCAGGCAACCAACTTTCTCACAAAAGGTGCCTAAAACAAGGCCGTCAGGCTCAACGCTCAGCATGTGACTCAAGCAGGCAGCCAGCTTTCTCATAAAAAAATACCTCAAAGTAAGGCCGTAAGGCTCGACACTCAACATGTGACTCGAGCAGGCAGCTAACTTTCTCACCAAAAGTGCCTAAAAACAAAGTCATAAGGCTCGATGCTCGGCATGTGTCTCGAGCAGGCAGCCAACTTTCTCACCAAAAGCTTCTCAAAGCAAGGCCATGAGGCTGGACGTTCGGCATGTGCCTCGAGCAGGCAGCCAACTTTCTCACAAAAGGTGCCTAAAAATAAGGCCATAAGAATCGACGCTCGGTATGTGACTCGAGCAAGCAGCCAGCTTTCTCACAAAAAGCTCCTCAAAGTAAGGCCATGAGGCTCGATGCTCGGCATTTGCCTCGAGCAGGCAACCAGCTTTCTCACAAAAGGCGCCTAAAAACAAGGTCATCAGGCTCGACGCTCAGCATGTGTCTCGAACAAGCAACCAGCTTTCTTACCAAAAGTGCCTTAAAGCAAGGCCATAAGGCTCGACGCTCGGCATGTGCATCGAGCAAGCAACCGACTTTCTCACAAAAGGCGCCTAAAAATAAGGCCAACGGGCTCGACGCTCGGCATGTGACTCGAGCAGGCAGCCAGATTTCTCATAAAAAGTGCCTTAAAGTAAGGCCATAAGGCTCGACGCTCGGCAAGTGCCTCGAGCAGGCAGCCAACTTTCCACCAAAAGCGCCTAAAAATAAGGCCATCAGGCTCGACGCTCGGTATGTGCCTCGAGCAGGCAGCCAGCGTTCTCACCAAAAGCTCCTCAAAGCAAGGCCATGAGGCTCAACGCTCGGTATTTGCCTCGGGCAAGCAGCCAGCTTTCTCACAAAGGAGCCTAAAAATAAGGTCATCAGGCTCGACACTCGGCATGTGCCTCGAGTAGGCAACCGACTTTCTCACCAAAAGTGCCTCAAAGTAAGGCCATAAGGCTCGACGCTCGACATGTGCCTCGAGCAGGCAGCCAGCTTTCTCATAAAAGCACCTCCAAATAAGGCCATAAGGCTCGACGCTCGGCATGTGGCTCGAGCAGGCAGCCAACTTTCTCACAAAAGGGGCCTCAAAGCAAGGCCATCAAACTCAGAGCTTGGCATGTGCCTCGAACAGGCAGCCAGCTTCCTCCCACAAAATGCCTCGCTCGAAGCACTCAACACCGATCTCCAAGCTCGGAGCTCAGCATGTGCCTCGAACAGGCAGCCAACTTCCTCTCACAAAGCGCCTCGCTCGAAGCCCTTGGCACCAATCCCCAATCTCGGAGCTCGGCATGTACCTCGAGCAGGCACACAACTCGCTCGAAGCGCTCAGCACTGACCCCCAAGCTCGGAGCTCGGCAAGTACCTCGAGCTGGCACACAACTCGCTCAAAAAGTGCCCCGCTCAAAGCGCTCGACAAGCACCTATGCAAGCTTACAACTCCCTCTCACAAGGCACCTTGCTCGAAGCGCTCGACACTGATCCCTAAGCTCGGAGCTCGGCAAGGACCTCGAGCAGGCACACAACTCGCTCAAAATGTGCCTTGCTCGAAGCACTCGGCACCGACCCCCAAGCTTGGAGCTCGGCAAGCACCTTGAGCATGCTTACAGATCCCTCTCACAAAGCGCCTCGTTCGAAGCGCTCAGCACCGACCACCAAGCTCAGCTCGGCCCTGACCTAAAACAATTGTTTCGGGACCTCACTATCTCATCTTCGCAAAAAAAAACAAAAAAACAAAAAAACAAAAAAAACTTTCCTCCGATCTTCTCACAAGAAGGGGCTACTCCTTAACGGCTAACACACACAATCCTCAAGTAGTAGGGGGATTATGATGTGGTATAAGTGACGTGGCCTGATCAGGGCCGTTAGATCTCCTCAATATTTGCTCATCTCAGATCATCAGGTCAACAGGTCCAACGGGCCTTTTGTAGCTTCCGGCCCACAGACAAATGGGTCTGACCCAACCCATTAGGGTCAGATACCCATTTACTGTGCCTATAAATACCAGGCCCCCTCTTCCTTGAAAAAGATAATCAAATATTTCTCACCTGAACCCTAGCTTCCTTTCACTTTCCACTAACTTACTAGATCATCGGAGGGCCTGTCGCCAAGATTTCTCCCGATGTTTCTAGGAATTTTGCAAGTGTTCGGATCGGCCAGCAACTAGCGGCACTTCCGAGCCGACCTCCATAAACTGACCGGATCTGCGGTTGAGATCTATCCCTTTCACTTCACAAATTACAAGAACTCACATATGTTGCTCCCGCACCGAAAACTAGCAGCATCAGTAGAGTAACCTAGTTTGTTCTATTCAAACTCGAAAGTTGTTGGATATATTGGTATATTCTCTCTATATAAATATAGCACGTGCATATGTATAACACGTGTAATGAATGTACAATTCATTGGATATTGGAATGCGGGTCTGTGGGCTTATAACCCGATACCCAAACCAGTATTTAGCTATAAATACTGGCTTGTGATAGAAGTCTAGGCATTCCAATCTTGATACCTAGGGTGAATATCTCAAGCAACTTAGATCTAGAGATAAAACCCTAATTCCCAATTGTTAATTTCCTCACAAAACATAACAATCTTGAGATACCCGAAATCAATTTTGTGAGATTAATTAAGAGGGATACCAGTGGTTGTTGAATCCCGTCGGAATCAGTTGGAGCCGCCAGATCTCGTCAGAAACGAAGCAGCCGGCGTCGGAACCCTATCTCCGTCTCTCGCTTCTTTCTCTGTTTCGATCACGTCGTGAAGTCGAAGACCTCCCTGTTCGATCGCGTTGCGAAGTCGAAGCCTATCCATGTGGATCCATCGCTCGCCGATCTGATGCTCGCCGATCTGTCGCCGAATCCCATCGGGTTGCTGCCTCTTTCTTCCCGATTACTGTCTTTCTCTTCCCGATTGAAGAAGACAGTGGAGAGATCCTTTGTATCTCATCAAGATCTGGTATTTCTAAAACTCTAAGATTCGTGCAATTTATCTTATCCATTTATTCTGTTATTAATTAGCAGATCTACAGATAAATCATCCTCTCCCTATAAATTACTTGTGTAGTAATAATTCAGAACGTACTCTCGAACTTTAGGAAATCATCGTTTATTCCTTAAGATGGAAAAACATGATCGACCGTATGAGGTTCCTAAACTGGAGGCGTTTAGTAGTTCTGAATTCAATAGTTGGAAGAGGAAAGCACAGTATGCGATGAAATTCATGAAGATCTTTTATACCTGTCAAACGACTTATGATGACTGTACTGAAGATGTGGATGATGCCACTTGGATCAGAGATGAGGACTTGTGCAGGGAGTTTTTGCTAAACAGTATTTCAGATTGGTTAGCAGATGTGTACATGAAGTACGGAACAGCTAAGGAGATTTGGGACAATCTGCTGGATGAATTCAAAAAGGAGGAGAAGGTCTCCAAGACTCACTTGGTTGATAAATTCACGAGTTTTGAATTCAGAGAGGAGAAGGCCATTCTCCCTCAGGTAACTGATCTTGAGAACTTAGTAGCTAAATTGAAAACTGAAGATATCACTGTGTGTGATGCCTTTCTTACTGGAGCTATAATCTTTAAATTACCTGCATCATGGCTCACATTTAAGACAGAAATGTATAAACTGCCAGAACAAATTAAGCTTGCACAACTCAAACGATGTATTAAAGTAGAGGATGAGACAAGAACTAGGATAAATTTGGAGTTGGCTAAGAAACAAATTTCTCATGCTAATGTGCTAACCAATTCCAAATATGTTCCTAAGTTTAAGAAGAACAAGCTTAATAAAGTTAAGGGTGAACCGTACAAGTTGGAAGCCAATAAAAAGATTGTGAAAAAGAAAGGGAAGTGCTACAACTGTAGGAAGTGGGGTCACCATGCTACCGAATGTAGGCTACCAAAAAGAGAACAACCTAACAATGAAACGGTGAACTTATTAGAGGACAACACTGAACCCACCAACTTTCTGTGTGTTGTTGGTGACGATAAGGTCAGTGCCTCTACTAGTTGGTTGTTGGACTCGGGGGCTACATGTCATGCTTGCAACAATAAGAACCTGCTAACTGATCTCAAAGATGCAAATGAGTCTGTCTCTATGGCGAATAGAGAATCAGTCAAGGTGCTCCAGGTTGGAACTGCAAATCTCAGTCTTTCATCAGGTAAGAATTTAATTTTGCGTAATGTTAAATTTGTTCCTGCCTTAGCAAAGAATTTAATTTCCATTAGCTTACTGAATAATGCTGGCATGGTAGTTTCTATGATAAGTGGTAGAGCAATTTTATCTGTTAACTCATACTACTTTGGTTGTGCTTATTTAGTCAATGGCATGTATAGACTTAGTTTAGCAAATGAAGTGATTAATGTTGTTAGCTCAAAACTGTGTAGCCTTTATACTTGGCACAACAGATTGGGACATGTAAACTATATTAAATTACTTGCTGTTGCTAAAACTTTTAATCTGCCAATTGATACATCCTTAAGATATGACAAGTGTGAAGTGTGTGCTCAGACAAAGATCACTAGAAAACCCATTAGTTCTGTTTCTAGGAGTACACAACTTCTTGAACTAATTCATTCTGACATATGCGACTTTAAAAACTTTGTGACGCAAGGAGGTTGGAAGTATTTGATCACCTTTATAGATGATTGTTCTAGATATTGTCATATCTATCTGTTAAAATCAAAGGATGAAGCACTTAATAAATTCAAAGAATTTAAAGACCGTGTCGAAAATCAGTTAAATGCTAAAATAAAAATATTCAGATCTGATAGAGGTGGGGAATATGTGTCAATGGGTTTTATTTAGCACTTCACATGGCATTATCTCTGAAACAACAGCACCCTACTCACCACAGTCAAACGGTATAGCCGAAAGAAAGAATCGAACACTTACAGAAATGTTGAATTCTATGTTTTTGACTGCTGGATTGCCTTCGAATTTTTGGGGAGAGACTGCATTGACTGCTAACAATATTCTTAATTTGTTACCACACTCTAAATTGACTGAAACACCTTATGAGTTATGGCATAAACACACACCGAGTTTTGATAAAATAAAAACATGGGGTTGTATTGCTTTTGTTAGAATACCAGACCCTAGAAGGCCTAAAGTAGGACCTCGTACAAATACATGTGTGTATCTAGGAAATGCAGTTGATAGTGCGGCATACAGATTTTATGACCTATCTCTCAATAAGATAATTGAATCTAGAGATGCAGAATTTTTTGAAGATGTGTTCATCAAAGACAAAGGCATAACACTATCTGGCCACACAGACTTAGTCAATGATTCACAAACAGAATCTAGACCTAGCATAACTGACACTGAAACTACAAATGGAATTGAGCCTAGAAGAACCTCCACCAGAGATAAGACACCTAGAATCTATGGTGATGATTTTGTAACTTATGCACTGTTGGCTGATCCACTTAGTGTGAATGAAACTCTTCGGTCTAGGGATGGTCTACTTTGGAAAGAAGCTATTGATGATGAAATGGATTCTTTATTACAAAATAAAATTTGGAAATTAGTTGATCTGCCAAAGGGGGCTAAAACCATAGGAAATAAGTGGGTTTTGAAGAAGAAACTTAATCTAGATGGGACTGTAGCAAAGTATAAAGCACGATTAGTAGCTAAAGGTTATACTCAGCAAAGTGGGGTAGACTATTTTGATGTTTACTCACCTGTTTGTCATATTGCTACAATAAGGATTCTTCTTGTCCTTGCATCCATTGAAAATTTTGTTATTCACCAAATGGATGTTAAAACTGCTTTCCTAAATGGAGATCTTAATGAAGAAATCTATATGAAACAACCTGAAGATTTTGTAATTAAAGGTTTAGAGAACAAAGTTTGCAAATTGGTAAAATCTTTGTATGGATTAAAACAAGCACCAAAATTATGGCACGAAAAATTTGATACAACAATAAAGAGCTTAGGTTTTGAATCCAGAAATTCTGATAAATGCCTTTATTATCGTGACCTATCAAATAAAATTGCTATAATTTGCTTGTATGTTGATGACATGCTTGTTGTTGGAAGCGACCTCTCAACTGTGGTTGAAGTTAAAACAATGCTATCCAAAAAATTCAGCATGAAGGACCTAGGTGTTGTGGACACTATACTAGGTATGAGAGTGAGTTTTGGTAGGCAAGGCATACTCCTTAGTCAATCTCACTATATCAATAATGTGTTACAAAAGTTGGGATACAGTAATTGCAAAAGGTTTGAAACACCTTATGATTACAACAAAAAGTTGACACCTAACGTTGGTGCAACAGTGAGACAGTTGGATTATTCCAAACTAATTGGAAGTCTCATGTATGCAATGATCTGCACTAGACCAGACATAGCCTTTGCGGTAGGCATGCTTAGCAGATTTACTAGTAATCCCGGTAAGACACATTGGAATGTCCTTGAGAGGCTAATGGGTTACCTGTGTGGTACTCAAGAGTTAGCTTTGTGCTACTCTGGACATCCTTCAGTTTTGGAAGGATATTCTGATGCATCGTGGTGCACAGAACTTGGTGAAATTCGATCCACTAGTGGTTATGTATTTACACTAGGAGGAGCAGCTGTGTCATGGAAATCTAAAAGGTAACCAGGCATTGCATTCTCATCTATGGAGTCTGAACTCTTTGCGCTATCTTGTGCTGGTGAAGAAGCAGAATGGATGAGAGACCTATTGCTAAATATTCCATTGAGAAGGTTTAAAGTAACCACTCTTAGCTTGTTCTGCAACAACCAAGCTACAAAAACTGTAGCAACCAATTCTCTTTACAATGGTAAGAGAAGAACTGTCGGTCTTCGACAGGCAAAGTTGAACTATCTCATTAAGCAAGGGATTATTATCCTCATTGATGTGAGATCAAAACAGAATGTGGCTGATGCCCTTACCAAGGGATTACAAAGAGGTCTAATTATCAAAACTATGGGGGAAATGGGGTTAAGAGCCATTAAGTCATAAAGGCCTTAACACCCTAGTTATTTTGATAATTAGAACAGCCATAGAGAAGTTCAAACTTAAGCATCAATTTGACATTTAACGTGTTTCAGATAATCATGATGATTCCACATAAATTCCATAGACATATAATATTATTCCAATTTTGATGGTATCATATATCTATAGAATTTACTTAGAATAATCATATTATTCCAATACGAAACATGAAAACTTGTCGATATGTTTCCGATGATTAAATTGTCCTAAATATCATTCCAATTTTGATGATATGTCTCTTATGGATGCATGTTTCATTCCAATTTTGATGATTCAATACTAAACCATGAGTGAAACGGCAGTTTTTCATTCCAATATGAAATATAGTATGGTTCTTGTGTAGAAACTATAAAGTTCATGTACTTTATTTGTTAAAGATACTTGATTGTGATGCTTGTGTTAAAATCTTGCTAGCCAATTTGAATTGTACTAAGTTCTTTTGTTTGAACTAGATACTTTTATGCAATTTGTTTGAATTCAAAGAGAAATGACTCATGAAATTCTTATTTACAATGTTGAGCAACAGGTGCTAGCAAAGATAATGGAGGTGGAATCTTAGATCTCGATTTTGAAGATGATGACTTGCTCGATATGGAGGAGTAATCATGAAGCAGCATGCAGGGATTTTCTTTTGCCAATCACTTGCTTAATAAAACTTCTTTTGAGTTTAAGACTGCTTTTGGAGCTTAAAACTCTTTTGTTTGGTTTGAAGTTTATTTGCTTTATTTAGTTTGAGACTATGGTTTATTTATCTATTGGTTTAGTCTTTGTGAACTATTCTGAATTGGATATGGTTTGGAACTATTTAATTATATTGGTCTAGTCTTGATTGAACTATTCAATTTTATAATTATTTCGGTTTTTATGAAACTATACCTTTATGATGCTTTTCTGTATGGACTGCTATCAGCCAGTCAGTTGTATACTGATCTGATGAGATAATCCTGTACTTTATATATTGAGAATATAGGAGGAGATTGTTGGATATATTGGTATATTCTCTCTATATAAATATATCACGTGCATATGTGTAACACGTGTAATGAACGTACAATTGATTGGATATTGGAACGCGGGTCTGTGGGCTTATAACCCGATACCCAAACCAGCATTTAGCTATAAATACTGGCTTGTGATAGCAGTCTAGGCATTCCAATCTTGATACCTAGGGTGAATATCTCAAGCAACTTAGATCTAGAGATAAAACCCTAATTCCCAATTGTTAATTTCCTCACAAAACATAACAAAAGTAACCTAGTTTGTTCTATTCAAACTGGAATGGACAAATAATTGTCATATTTGGGAGAAAGGCATATCATATAAGAGTCAAATTAAGCTAAATCGTACTTCTGTGTGACAAGGAGGATGTAGCATGCATGTTGCAAAACGAATTGATTGATTGTCAAATGACAATTGCCTAATCAAATCTCTAGAAAGTGATATAAGTTCAATTCGTTCTTTTTGAAGGCTTATGAACACCCACACCCTACTACAACTTAAGGGCAGTCACTTATTTCAGCCCTAAACTTTTGGATCATTAACCCTTTGCTAACTTGAATGCCCAAGCACCTCTGCCTGACAACAAGCTCCTACAGCTAGCCTTGTTTCTGAGGCAAACGAACGCCCCATCACCCAAGTTGAGACCGAACAAAGTTCTCTGAGTGTTTCCTTGCAAGACTCAATACCAATGATCTCACATAAACCGTGCCCAGAACTAAAACATGAAACAACAGAATGTTACCTGACCCCGAAATGAAATCTTTACGATAGATGTGCTCCAAAGATGTTACATTTCTCATTATTCTTATTTAGTTGAACTTCAACATATCATTGGTTCCCAATATTGTATAAAACAGGGGGACCCACTGTCACCCCTTCTATTTACATTGGTTGCAGATGTGCTTAAGAGCATATTAGACAACTATAAACAAGATGACTGGATTTCACCAGTGGACTAGCAGTAGGAACCGACAGGGATGTACAACTTTGCAGTATGCGGATGATACAGTACTGTTCAGCAACGGAAAAAACGGGAAAACCGTATGCTTCAAGGAAGTCTTTTACTAATTTGAGGTGTGGTCCGTGTTGAGGGTTAATTCCCACAAGAGTGTTCTGGTCCCTATTGTCGAAGGCACACGGTACCATCCTCAACTGTAAATTGTAAAGCTTCCCTATCAAATACCTAGATCTACTAATTAGACCTTGTCAACTGAAGAAGTCAGATTGGCTACCGATCATTGACGGAGTGGAAGCTAGACTATCAAGATGGAAAGGAAAATCCCTATCAAGTGTCCTTATCAACACAGTTATGTCTAATCTCCCTACATACTAGATGTCATTATTTGAACTGCCAAAGTGGATGATCCATAAAATAGACCGCATCCGAAAGAGATTTCTGTGGAAAAGACTGACGCACTGGGGAGACTACCATCAGATCAGTTTGGAGAAGTAGTGTATGAAGAAAATACATGGAAGGGTAGGCATCATCGATTTGAAAGACATGAACCTTGCTCTACTTGAAAAATAGTGGTGGAAACTCTTCCATCCAAATGGCGAAGGATGGTAGAAATTCATACAATCTTACTTGGAGGGAAAAGGAATGAGAAATTTAGGTTTCTGGGTTGTGTTGGGATTAGGTGTCTACAAACACTCCGGTGGCGCAGCAGAACTGATTAGAGCAATAAATCGAAGTAGATGAGACAAATCAATTGAACACCCATGCAAATAGATCCACCAACCTAACACAAACACAACGAGGATTTATCCCGGTTAGCTTTCGCTTAATTCGGAGGGAATATAGGGAGATATAATATTCACTAGAAGATATTACCAGGAGTTAATGATTCACTCAATACAAGAAATTAAACTCACTCTCCAAGAACTATCTCTCTCAAGCCTCTTTTTGTAATGGAGAAAATATGAATGAAGTACTTCACCTCTCATATTAGAGATGATTACAATATATACAAGAATAATAAAGAGAACCCTAGGTTAATCTTGATTCTCGGTTGTTCAATATAACCTGAAGAATAATTAACTGAATATGATTCGTACAATCTAACTTGGAGTTGAAGATTGGACTGAATTGACCTAACAAATCAAGACTCAAAAGTTGTTAAAGATTATGAGAGATTATAACAATAGTAATTAGGATTAATATCCTAGATTAAGGTGCTTGAGATATTTACCCTAGGTATCAAAATTGAAATACCTAGACTACTATCACAAACTAGTATTTATAGGATAATTACTGGTTTGGGTACTAGGTTCTCAACCAACTCAATCCACATTCCGATATCTATACAATTAGTACGTGTAACACACGTGTTACCCATAGAATAATATTACACATAATATTATTCATATAGTGAGAATATACCTATATATCCAACAATCTCCTCCTATATTCTCAATATATAAACGTACTGATTTATTTCATCAGTTCAACATGAAGCTGACTGGCTGATCGCATTCTTAAAATAGAAGAAATGCATCACTCAATGTACAGTTCATAAGAACTAAATCAATTATAAATCCGAATAGTTCAAAAAAACTAAACCAAAAAAATTAAATAGTTCCCAAACCATATCACAACAGAATAGTTTACAATGACTAAACCAATTGGAATAATCTGTCATAGTTTCAAAATCAATCAAAGCAAATAAACTTCAAGAACAAAATAAAGAGTTTAAAGCTCAATGAACACAAGAGTCTTAAACTCAACAGAAGTTTTACTAAGCAAGTGACTAATTTATTCTCGAGAGAAATAAACTGAAACTCTATCATTGCCCACTGCTTTATGTTTACTCCTCCATTTTGAGCAAATCATTATTTTGAAATCTATGTTGACAGATTCAACTTCTCTATCTTTGCTAGCTTATTGAAAACAAGAATGTCAAGAGACACATCTCTAAGAATTCCAACGAATTTCACAAAGTATCTGGTTCCACAAAAGAACTTAATACAGTTCATAATTAGCTTAGCAAAAATATAACGCAAGCATCACAATCAAGTTTCTGTAACAAAATAAAGAACAAGAACTATTATAGTTTCTAAACAAGAACTATAAAATGTTTCATATTGGAATGATAGAACAGTCAAATCAATTATGGTTAATTCTGAATCATCAAAATTGGAATGAAACAAGAATCCATAAAAGAGATATATTATCAAAATTGGAATGATATAACGACATTCTAAACATCGGAAACACATCGACAGGTTTTCATGTTTCATATTGGAATAATATAATTATTCTAAGTAAATTCTTTAGATATATAATACCATCAAAATTGGAATGATATTATATATTTGTGGAATTTATGTGGAATCATCAAAATTATCTAAAACATGTCAACTGCCTAAAATTGATACTTAAGTTTGAACTTCTCTATGGCTCCAATTGGATTCTAAATTTCAAAACAATTAGGATGTTAAAGCTTTGACTCAATAGCTTTTAACTCCATTTCCCCCACAGTTTTGATAATTAGATCATTTTGAAGTCTCTTAGCAAGAGCATTAGTCATACTTTATTTCAATTGCACTTATTTATGAGAAAGTTCAACTAGGCTTCTTTCAGCCTTAATATACTCCTCTAACTATTATAGAGTGAGTTATGAGCTACAGTGCATTGTAGCTGGATAGTCGCATAACAGAATTAGAGAGTTACTTGGAGCGCCCCGAATTTCCAATATAATATCTCAGAAATACGTTGCACAATTTCCAGAATCAACTTCAATGTAATCCGAAATATAGCAACCAAATACAGGGAAAATTAAAACTTTTTATTACATCAATTGTTTACAAAGCACAGCAGAAAATTAAACACCTTGAATTACAATATCTTTCTTTTACAATACATTCTTTTACAATTTACATAAGCCATATATCATTCTACTGTATGCATCCAAATCCCAAGCTATAGGTACATACATGTAAAACATGAGGCTAGAGATAATCCTAACCCCCAAAATTACAGGGATCAGCCATAACGGTGTGAATGACATAAAAATAAATGCAACGTAAATAAAACATAAGGTATAGAGTCATAAACAACATGTATCAAAAGTAGTAACGAAAAGAAAAAGAAATAACAATAAATAAACCATGAAAACATCAAGTGAAACTAGACTAAGTGTCAAGTGTAGAAGAACAAGAAATAACATGCATAAAACCAAGTCAATATAACACCAATGCTATATGCTGACTCTCTAATGCATACTTGTCGGATTCTATGCATCCCACTCTACATAGGTCTGGTGCAAGCCCTTATCGTTCTCCACTTGATAGAGTTTAATCCCCCGTTATGAAACTAATTCTACTATTATGACTACTATGAGATTTAGACATTCTGCAAGTATCGGTTCTCGCCCTTGGAATACTGGAGGCCAATCCCACTCCGCAGATCATCCTGTGGCCCTTACGTCCATCGTCCCGCAAAACTGGGGATTGCCTCACTCCGCAAGTCATCCTGGAACCCTCATTGCACAAACATCCCATGAGCGTCGCTCTCGTCCTTGGAATACTGGAGATCAATCCCACTCCACGGATCACTCTGTGGTCCTTACGTCCATCGTCACAGAAAACTGGGAAATATTTCACTTTTTGGATCATCCTGGAGTCCATAACTCACGTTTGCACTCATTTCATCATATCACCATCTAGTGTTTGTCCTTATCTTGTTAAGTTAATTAGTTATTTAATAGATTGCGAATCTCTTAGAGTTGGTGTATCCTACCGGGCTTAACTCAACTGAACAACAACTAAAATTTCAATCGCCGGTAGTTAGGGCCCCACTCAATCTCTAAAGACTCATAGCTCAACCATCAATACCAAAACTTTCAATAAAACTCACAAATCCATCATCAAAATGATTATATGAAGAAAACTTCTTAAATCAACAAATATCCAAATCTATATAATGTACTCATAAAGTTCCAGAATTCAAATAAAATATTAAATTCATTAAATAATAGAAAACCATATTTTGAAGTCGTAGAATATCACAAACATTAATTCCTTCGAAAACTACGAATATCTCTCTTTATAAGGTCATAGAAATGTAATTTAAATTCCATTATAACAAAATATAACTTTCTATAAAATACTAAAACATCATCTAAAATAATAGATCAATAATCCATAATATCGAGGAAATAACCGTTTAAAGACACGAAGAAAAACTCAACAAAACAGCCAAAAAAGCAATTGACGGTCGACCGCTCAAAATAGTGTAAAACAGAGCAGTCGACTGTCAATTGGGAATAAAAATATGTCAGTCGACCGTGCGGTCGACCGCAGCCTGCTATACAGCCAGGTTTGAAGTTGTGCATGTTTCGACTGATAAGCTAATTACACTTTGTAAAATCACAAATTTGCAAAACCAATTTTCTGAGATGATCAAATATAACTTGTATAACATATAGGAGTTTATAAAACAAATCAAAAACACCTCAAGATCTTAAAAGAGTGATTTTTCACAAAAATTCTTCAAAACAGTCAATATGTATATGTAAGTGTTCATATAAGGGCTTAACTTCAGTTATAGCATTTAAAACTCATCAAATAGCAGTAGGGCAGTTTGAAAATAATCAGAACCCAATCGAAAACCTCTTAAAACAGACAAAATTCTTCAAAACAGTGAACTAGTAAAAATAAGTGTGTATATGTGTATATTTGCTTTAGTTAAAGCTTCAAAATCTCATTAATAGGAAATAGTATAATGCTGAAACAATCTCAGTATCAAAACAACTCGAAATTCAATCGAAACATCAAGGATACAAAAGGAAGCAATATCGGCCTGTGTATGCACAGACCCGAAATTAACCAAACTCCTCTTTTACTCAAAACTCAATCTTTTAATTCAATAACCCATCTTGAAACTTATTAAACTTATGCACAAACACTCACAACAGTTTACTCATGAATATAATCAATTATAACAACTACTTATCAAGTTTCACTTCATCAAAAACCCAAACCGAGTGTATGTCTTCATATACACAATAAAGAACTCAAAGTTATTCACTTATATGCAATAACTATCATACAATTCAATAAACTCAATCAGATCAGCAAGCATATAATAGAAAATAACATACCCATGATTTCTATTAGGTTCTTTAACAAATCTCAATTCATCAATGCCATAGTTTCATCCATGCCACAGTTTCATGAAAAGATTCAATCTTTTAGTTCATCTACTCATCAAAATTCATGTCTTCATACCAATTCCTAACATGCTTTCTAATAGGCAAATCATCACATACAACATGCTTAGAACAAAATAAAATCAAACATATGTCACTCACCTTATTGAAGAAATCAATCGAATTAATAAAGAATGAGAAAAAGCTCTTCTTTTGCAAAATCCAAGATCATCGCTTTGAAGCTCCAAGAAAATAATAAAGAAATCCTTTTGTGCTGTGTAGCAAAGAGACGGCTGCTTCTCACCTTTAGTAGGCTGGAAATCAGGGTTTCTAGGGTTTTTGAATAGATTTGCAAAATATCTCTTTTAAATATCTATATAATAAATTACAAAGAAAGCTATCAAGTGGCTCTCATTCAATCTCTCCTAAAACCAATGGCTTAGATTGATTCTCACAAAACATATTTTTCCGCCCAAAAATTTCAAACCCCAAAATTAAAATTTTCCCCCTAAAACTAAAAAACTCATTACTTTATTACTATCTCTCTCTTCTCTCTTCATTTTTTCATATTTCTCTCTTTCTCTCTATCCCTCTCTCTCTCCCATTCTTTCTTAACTTATTTTTAAAAATTTAGATTTTAAGATTTTAGGTTTGTAAAATTTTCAGAATTTTTATGCTTTTTTATTGCACATGTTATATTAAAAATAGCAAATATCTCTTCAACATGTTAAATATCATCATTTTCCACCCTTAAAGTTCTAAGAAGTTGGATTTTACACCCTCATTTATAATTAATTTTCAATATATACTAATAGAAACATGGACTTTTATTTACAACTAATTATTGTCATACTATTCAAACTTGAACTACATAATTGTTGTTTTACTGTTTACAGGGCTTTTCATGTGTTGTATCGTTCCTACGACGTGCCGTAGGCACGTGTCCACGGGCAAATCTAGTATCTTTATATATGTAGATCCGTATACTTGGAAATTAGATAAAACCAATTCCATTTGTATTTAAAAACAAAATCAACCCTCCACATCTAGCCGGCACTGCTGTAAAAACCCAGAAAAACGAAATTGTACTTTCCGCCCTCTAAGTGGCAATTTTGCAAAAAGACCCTTCTTTATCAAAACTTGCAAAATAAACAAAATTTATTAAAACAAAAAGTAAAATTTTTACCTCTGAGTTGACTAGGCATCATGATCAGCCCAAAAATTCAGAAATCCGGAGTTTTCACTCCAAGTGGTAATTTTTCACAACAGTCCCTCTTTTTGTAATATTTGCAAATCGGTCAAATAATATTCGTGAAAATCCAGAAAATTCAGAAATAGTATATACTAGTACATATTAAATTTTCCAATTAAAATTTCAGACTTTTACTTTCCAAGAAATATTTGTACAAGATCCACTTAAATTCTATATTTGCAAAAACACCGTATTTGTTTAAATTTTTACCAAATCAACTCTAAATAAAATTTAAATAGATTTTATTTTCAATGATGACCATGGCAAGCCCAAAAATTATTTAAAATGAATTTTCATTATTTTCCTGAGATCCAAACGGCTTTTTACATGAAAGTCCCTCTCTTTCGAAGTATTTATAAAAATAGTTTCTTTACTCAGAAAAATCCCAAATTTTAAGATATACTTAATTAAAAATAGGAGAATGTATCCAGAAATTTAAAATTAGAGATTTGAACCAAAAAATATTTGCATGTGTTTTGCACGTGTAAAATTGAGAAATTCATAAAAGAGTCATATAAATTCAAATAAATATGAAAATTAAAATATCATAAATAAATGAGGAAAATTAATCATTAACCATAAAATTTTAAGAATTCAAAATTTCCTAACTCTGCACGTGTGTTGCACGTGCAAAATTGCAATTTCAAGAAAATAGTCAAAATAGGCAACTTTACCAATATAATATTATTTAGTAATGCAAAATAAATCATTTTATTTTGCGGGGTGTTACATTACTTAAACTTCTTAATGGATGACTAGCAACAAGTTCTTCAAACCACTCAGCCTCTTTCCCAGCAGAGGATAACACATAGAGGTCTGATTTCATGGATGATAGCACAGTGTCTGTTTGCCTTTTAATTTATATAACGTTTCTGTTCCTCCTAGTGTAAATACATATCCACTAGTTATCTACTTTCACTAAATTCTGAGCATCATAATGCATCAGATCAGCCATTCATTCGAATGATGACTAGAGTAGCAAAAAGCAAACTCTTGAGTACCACTCAGGTATCTCATTGGCCTTTTAAGGGCACTCAAATTTGTATGAGATTATTTGTGAATCTGCAGAGCATACCTACTTCAAAGGCTATGTCTATTCTAGTGCAGATCTTTATATACACGAGACTTTCAATTCTTTTAGAATGATCTACATGTCTCATAGTTGCACCATCATTAGGTGTCAACCTTTCATCATAATCATAAGGTGTTTCAAAACATACTTTCAATCACTATATTTTCACTTTTGAAATACATTTTGATTTGGTGAGTTTACTAAGAGTAGGGGTGGCATTTGGGCCGGGCCGGGCTAGGACCGCCCGGGCTTTGCCCGGTCCCGGGCCAACAAGGGACGGGCTCCCCCAAAATGCAGTCCGGGCCGAGCCGGGCCTCTTTGCAAAAATCTTGGCCCGGACCTGGCCCCCAACCCCTAGGGTGGGGGCCGGGCCAGTTCGCGGGCCGAGCCGGTTTAATTAGTGCATTTTTTTAGGAAGATGAAAGATCAAGTATTAAATGTTAATTTCAATATTTCATAACAATTACAAAGGACTAATAAATAAAAGAAATTAAAACCAAATTTTAATTGATTTGATAAATTACATGATGTTAAATAAAATCAAGTTCATGAATACAATTTCATACAAATTAGATAAAATTACAAAATCAGGAAATTATTTGAATTTAGAGATCATGGCCTCTATTTAGATTGAAGAGAAGGCATTGGACTATTGTCGTGCACTTCTACTTAACCTAAATATAGAATCTCATCCCCCTAAATTTTCCCAATTATTTACAATACATTATACAAATTAATTCTACTATTTCTTCACTCATCGCTAGTTGTTGATCTGTTTTGTGATTCTTGTAAGTCTTGAGTCCTTTCTTTCACTTTCATCCAATCTTCGGCGTATACCAACATCTCCAAATTCTTTGCCGTCAAACGATTCTTGTTCGGGCTCATAATCCTGCTACCAAGAAAAAAAACACTTTCCGATGCAATGGTTGACACCAGTATCGTTAATAAATCTTTAGCCATGCGAGAAAGAATACTAAAAATGTGTTCATTTGTAAAGAAATAATCAGGGTGACGCTGATATAGGCATGCATAAGGGGACTTGTTCTGAAGAATAGGAGTTATAGTTCTATTGTTCAAGTAAATGGCGGTATGAAAAGCATGTTCCCAAAATTCTATAGGAAGATGGGAATGTGCCAAAAGAGCCAACCCTTTTTCAATGATAATCCTATTCCGTCTTTCAGAAGCACCATTTTGTTCTGGAGTGTGAGGGCAAGAAACACGATGAAGTATGCCATTAGATGCAAGAAAAGTTGATACATTACGGTACTCGCCACCCCAATCAGATTGAAAAGCTTTGAGTTTAGTGGAGAACTGTGTCTCAACCATAGTTTTGAAAGACGTAAAGGCAGACAAAACCTGAGACTTAGCCGCCAAGAAATAAACCCAAACAAATTTGGTGCAATCGTCAATAAAAATGATAAAATAGCGATTACCATTTAAAGAGGACACAGAGGCAGGGCCCCAAACATCCGAATAAATTAAATCAAAAGGATTTTTAGAGGGAACATGACAAGAGGGTAGATGTTGTCTTTGACTCTTGCCTAATTGACAAGCACTACACAAAGGCAATGATTTATTTGCAGAGACAGGTAAATTAAAAGTAACTAATTGACGACGCAAGATGGATTCATGAGGATGAGCAAAGCGATGATGCCAACAAGAGACAGAGGCTCGTTCACCAACAAAAACTCTGGGAGCGGGTGAGCGAATAGGAAGCCGGTACAAGCCATTCTCAACGATTCCCTTGAGTATTCTCGTGCCCTGAAGGTCCTTAACATAACAATGATTAGCATGAAGTTCCACAAAAACATTGTTATCGAGGCATAACTGACGAACACTAAGAAGGTTTTTAGATACATTAGGCACAACAAGAATATCTTTAAGGGTAAGGGTTTTAGCAACATGTTTAGCAGATAAAGAAAGATTGCTTGTATGCGTAATGGGAAGGGACTGACCGTTTGCGACGACAAGGCTGTCACCGCCGGTGTACTCGGACTGGAGGTTGAGGCCGGACATGTCAGCCGTGACGTGATTCGTCGCTCCAGAGTCGACCACCCATGGGTCGGTGATGGCGGACGGGCTGGCGGTGTACGCCACATGAGCGTGCTTGCTGGCAGACTGGCAGAGACGATCAGCAGCGCGGCGATTGGTGGCAGGGAAGGCAGACAGGTTCAGTCGTTGATGGCAATTCCGTGCTTCACGACCCTGCTTGTCGCAGATTTGACACATCGGACGGGAACGGTCTCCAGTCGTGGCAGAGTCTAACGGGGAATGTCGATTTGCAGCCGCGCCTCTCCGATGAGCAACATGGGCCACCGGAAAACTGGATTCGGCGCAAGAGTCAAGTATGAGCTGTTCTTCCTGAAGAAGGGGGCCAAGCAGCTCATTCGACAAAATCGGTTCCAGCCGCATACTTAGGGCTGTTTTGAACGCACTATATTCAGCCCCTAAGCCAAATAGCACAAAAGAGACAAAATCCTCGTCTGATACAGAGGTGAGACATTCAGCGAGGGAATCAGAAATTGCCCTTTTCTTCTCAACATATTCCAAGATAGACAGGTTTCCCTTGGAGAGCAATTGAAGTTGTTGTTTCAAATGCATCTGCCTGGCACGAGTTTGGGAGTGAAACATCTGCTCCAACATGGACCAAAGCTCCGTGGTTTTGGCAGCCCGAACAACGTGACCAAGCATAGGAGTGGAGAGAGTGGATCGCAGCCATAAAAGAACCAGTCGGTCCTTGCGCTTCCAAGCAACAAAGTCAGGATTCGGGCTGGTGGTGGGTGATGAACCTTTGGCCGATGAAACAGTCGGCGGAGGTGCACCACCAGCGACAAGAAATCCCTCAAGCTCATAAGCCTCAAGAGCCGAGCGAATAGTGCCGCGCCATAGAGAGTAATTGGAGCGATCAAGACAGACTTCTAGCGCCGGGAATTGAAGGTTGGCCGTGGCGCCACCAGAAGCAGTGAACAAGATTTGAGTAGCAGAAGGAGTAATCTGGTTGTTTTCGGAAGACATAGCGTAGGATCGGTTTAGGCTGCTCTGATACCATGTAAAGAAACGATAGATATGAAAAAGATTGCTTGATTTCTCATTCAGATTGCTTGAACCTTTATACAGCAGAGTTTACAACAATATTTCCTAAACTAACTCATGAGGTTACAACTGAATCCTACAATCATGGTTAGAGATAATTACAAAGACAAAATCAGAGAAAGAGGTTACAACTGAATGCTACAATCATGGTTAGAGATAATTACAAAGACAAAATCAGAGAAAGACTAAGTCAATAACTTAATATCATTAGTTTTCCAAAAAGAAACCACATCTACTACTTCATCAATGGGAGGTTGTGCATTATACCAATTCAACTCATTTGGTGAATTGGTTCTTGGTTTTTTTTTATTTTAAGAGATTTAAAACACTACTAGTGGCAAGACCCTTTCCCTTTGATAACATAGAAGAAAAAGAAGAAGAACTAACATTTTGTGTTTGTGTAGTGTTAGATGAGTAAATTCTATCGTAACTATCATATAAACTATTCAAAACATTTTTAAATTTTATAATGAAAACAACATGGTCAAAATCTCTTTTATTTCTTCGTGTGGAGCATAAGTATAAAAAATCTCAATTAGATTTTTGGTGCCATCTAACTTAATCATGAGATTCATTACACTAGCTACACAATATAACATAGGAAGGGGATGAAAATATTTATAATTTTAATATAAGCAGCATAAACCATTTCTCCAAAAAAAGCATTATTTGCCAAATCTTTAATTGTTGTCATCATAGTGAAAATTGTAAGTAAAATACCACTAGATGTTGATGTATATGTTTTTGAAAATTGTAAAGTAGCATCATTAAAATGTTCTAAAAATTTGTACAAACTATCGGCAAAAAACCAAAAACCATCATCTAACATACAATCTTGCATACCCACTGTAATACAAAATTCTCTAAGATTAAAACGATAGTGAAGAACAACACTTAATAAATCAAAAGTTGAATTCCAACGTTGTCTAACATCTTTAGAAAAACGTTTAAATACAATTTCCCTAAGTTGACACTAATCATGAAAAGCTTGATATATTGGACCACTCAACGTAATAAAATGAATACAATTTCTCATTGCCTCGATATTATCGTGTCTATATTTAAGTGTATCTTGTACACAAAGATTTTAAATATGGCATGCAAACCTAACATGAAAAATTTCTGGTTCTAAAGGATTAAGTATAATTAGCAAACGAGCAATTGCCTTAGTATTATTAGAGGCATTATCAAAACCAATAGCAAAAACTTTATCAAAAATACCAAAATTGTTACATACTTTCATGATGTTTGTGGCAATTATCTCATCCTTATGTGGGTACATAATAAATCCACATAAAATTATCCTCTTTTAAAATAGCCAATCGAAATCTATCCAATGACATGTTACACACATCATTGGAACGCCGTTCACTCCCACCCACCCATCCGATGTCAAAGAAACTCTAGTGTTTAGTGACGTAAGTGTTGCTACTAAAAAATTCTTAGCCTCATTGTAAACTAATTTACAATCACCCTTTACTACATTCCTAGGAATTTTTTTATAATGGGGGTTTAATGCGGTTTGTGCAAAGGTCTTTACATTCCTACTTTCACCAAATGAATAACATAATTCATCTCTAATTACTAACTTAGCCATTTCTTTACGAACGAGATCGTGATCATAGCTATGATTATCTATTTGGCCGGTCTTAGGATGTATTTTTTGTTGTGTGAGGGTGTCTTTAGAAAATTTGGGTTGACATTTACTTAAATGTCGTTGAAGTGTATCCGTTCCCGATCCTAGTTTAAACTTATACGGTGTTTGACACTTCTTACAAATTTTTAATCTTATATTCTTATCATTTTGTGAAGGGACAAAGTCAAAAAATTTGTGCACTTCGAATTTGATCCCTCTTGTTTTACGGGATTGAGATGGGCCTTGTTCCGATGGTTCTAGTTCTATGTCTTCTACTTCTACTTCTACTTCTACTTGTTCTGTGTGTGTTTCATGAATATCGTGAATAGTATCATAATTATAAAGTGTTTCTTCACTATCTACATATGGAAGAGGAATGGTAGGAATGCGACGACTACTAGTGGACTCTTGGCTACTATGTCTACCACGTGATCGGTTAGATGCCATATAAACTAGTGCATTTAATAAAAATTAATTGTAGTGTATGTTTTAAAATTAATTGTAGTGTATGTTATGAAAATTATTCTACAAAGCAAATAAAAGATCAACTATAAAATTGTTATTCTAGTGTATGTTAACCAATTTACCAAAAAAATCTAAAAAGAAGAACAAGAACAAGAACATGAAAACCCAATCTAATTATGAGAAATAAATGATAACAAAAAAGTTAGAATTCTAAAAATTATAAAAATACGAAAAATACCGTATGAGCGTAAATTATTAGTTGAAGAATGAAGGTAGAGAGAGTTGAGAAACTTATAGTGTTGATGCTTATGTTTTTGGTTGATGTTGATTGTTGAATCTTGGAAGAGAGTAGTTAAAAGTTGTTGATGTTGAATCTTGAAGGAGAGTGGTTGAATGTTGTTGATTGTTGAATCTTGAAAGAGAGTAGTTAAATGTTGTTGATTGTTGTTGATTGTTGTTGAGAAAGTTGAGAGATAGTAGAGAGAGTTGAGTAAATTTGTGAAGAGAATTGAATGAAATGAGGTTGTAAATATAGAAAATGTAAATTTTAAATTTCCCAAAATACCCCCAAAAACTAGCTAGTATAAATCCGTTGGGGGTATTTTGGTAATTTTACAAACCCTAATTAATAAATATAAATTCGGGAGGAAAAAATCCCAACGGTAACAGCAACGGTCGGCCCGCTGGCCAACCCTGATCAGTCCCGGGCTGGTACGGGCCAGGCCTAGCATTGGTATAAATACCCGAGACCCGACCCGGACCCGGCATTGGACCGGAACCTACCCGGCCTATCCGGGTCCGGGTCCGGGTCCTAAAATGGGACCCGTTGTACTTTCAGGTCCGGGTCCGAGTCTGCTCAAAAGAGACCCGGCCCGGACCCGGACCCGGACCTGTTAAAAAAAACACAAAAAATCAACATAAAAATAAATATTATATCCTCATCCCTCCCCTCCTTCCTCTTCAATTCTAAATCTTCCTCTTCCAAACTCAAAACTCATGCATTTTTCTTCTCTCTTTTATTCTAAATTCTCCACTCGCCGCTCATACTCCCGCTCCTACTCGAACGGGTAGGAATATTTTAATAGGACCCGAACCCGAAACCGGACCCAGTCCTCACAGGTCCGGGTCCGGATCCAATTTTTAGACCCGTAGGGGACCGAGTCTGGGTTCGGGTAGTGAAGGACCCGACCCGACCCGACCCGACCCGATACCAATGCTAGCTGGGCTGCTGGCGGGCCGGGCTGTTACCGGGCTTTTTTCATCATTTTCTAAACCAAACCGGACCACACTGTAGCTCTATTCTGGCCCCGGTTATGCCCGGGTTTGGACGGGCCGGGCCATGAACCACACGGGCCAGGCCGGTCCCGGGCCAGCCCGGCCTTAATGCCACCCCTAACTAAGAGTTATCCCTTGTCAACCGAAACTCACCCTTATACCTATGGTGTCCACAATACCTAGGTTTTTCATGTTGAATTATTTGGATAGAACAATTTTAACTTCATTTATAATAGAGATGTCACTTCCAAGAACAGGCAAGTCAGCAGAACAAGTAAATAATAGCCACTATATTTGACACCATAAAGTCGAAGGGACTGATCTGAATTACTTGATTCATATACTAGGCTCTTTAAGAAATTTGTCAAATTATTTATTCGTCGTCAATACATGTTTTAAGAACATATAATGATTTTACTAAATTGTAAATCTTGTTCACTCATATTACTTCGAAACTTTTCAGTACAAAACTGTTCAGTATAAAACATCAAGTACAAAACTTTTAGTACAAAACTGTTTAAATATCCTTTATGAATAACAAAATTTTCAATAGATGTAAGGGCAAGAATAATACTTATTGTAGCAACATAACATACATGTGAGTAGACTTCAACAAATCTTCCCCACATTGCAAAATTAAGTTTCTTCTACAAACCTCACTTACTATAATTTTAGCCCTTTTCGGCAAATCAACTAATTCAAAATATTATTGTATAACCACAAAATTCATTTCATTATCTATTAAAAACTCTTCTTGTCTCATTTTCCATTGAAGTTTTAAGTGTCAGTAAGGCTGGTTCTTGATTCCAACAGTGAATCATTGACTATGTCAGTAGAACTAGATAATTTCATACATTTATCTTTGATGAACACATCCTCAAAGATCTCTACCAGTCTATATTCTTCTGACACAAATTAGATAGATCTAAAATCTGTCCAAAGAACCATATTCTACACTTTCTAAGTACACACAAATATTTGTTATAGGTCCTACTTTAGGCCTTCTAAAGTCATGTACTCTAACAAATGTATCACACAACATATTTTCACATTAACAAAATTATTTGTGTTTCTATCCCATAGTCTACAAGTTGTAAATAATCTGCACTGTGGTAACATATTGGAAATATGATTAACAATACAATCTCACCCACAGTTACACAAAGTCAAACAATAGTCAATAATATAGAATTCAACATTTCACTAAGTGTTTGATTCTAACTTTTATCAATGTCATTTTGACTGTTGTAAATAGAGTGCACAAGAGATTATGCCAAATGCAAACTTCTTTTAAAACTGTTAAAACATATTCACCACCTCTATTAAATCTGAAACCTTTTTATCTCAACATTTAACTGGATTTTTAATTCATCAAAATAGCGAGTGCTACATCCTCCATATATGTATGACAAACATCCAATAATCATCTACATAGGTGATTAAATACTTTTGACCAATTATCGTCTCATCTAGTCACAAAGCTACTGAGATCACAAATATCATAATGTATTGACTCAAGAAGTTGTGTGTTCCTAGATACCATACTAAATGATTTTCTAGTGATCATAATCTGAGCACAACTTTCATATTTTTCATATTTAATGGAGTGACATTTAGAAGAGTTATGAGTTTTAACAAGAACAAACAATTTAATATATAGTTCTCAAATCCTAGCCAATTATACTATGACAGCTATGTTCAGGAACTATACACAATTAGAACTATTATTATTAATTGTCTCATTTGTTAAACTCAACTTATACATGCGACTGACAATATATGCACATTATAAGAGTTAATACAAAATTACTCTATCACATTTTACAAAATTGTTTGCTTTTTCTAGTGATTCTAACAATGTCCACTTGCTCAAATACATTGAGCGAAGAGTTCTTTTCTTTATTCGTTCTTCATCATCTTCATAATGCTAAATGAGATAATGACTAACATGTTATAATTCAACTTTACACGCACAGTACAATGAACGAGAAAGAACAAAACGTAACTAATGGAGTCATATCCTACATTAAGAGATGCTCTCTCATAAGTTACAGACATTTGTTGTACACCTTATATATTAACTTTTATTTGAGAAGCAAACATACAATCTCACACAAACTGTAAATGATGGATTTAGTCAAAATATCTATACACATAGTATGATAAAGTACTTAACAATCCTAAATATGCTAGTTTTCAATGCGAGAATAACTATGATCTAAAAATCTCAATCATGTGATCAAACGAACAAAACGTTAATACATTCATCACATGAAAATACTAAGAAAAATCAGAGTAGATTATATCGACACTTCATGTTAGAAGTGCTTTCCAAATTCGATGGAGAAGCCTACGTAGTGCAGACTTATCATACCATTATGAAAATCCATCATCTCCAATATGCACAATTTGTAAGTAACTTTGAAGTTTCGACTTTCATCAAATTGTTAAAGATTAGCCAATTAAACAAATTATTAGCACTATCTAATTCACAACAATTTAATTGGAGATTCAATTTTATAGTCAAAGCCTATAATTTATCAAAATAAATATTTGATCCATAACATGTAGCCAAAGCAGTTATTCAGATTTGTATTTAATTAAACAATGCATAATACAGTTTCGAACTTTAGCACTTAGCAACAAAATTCAAACAACTAATTAAATAACAATTTAAATTTGGTGAAGAACTTATCTTTAATTTAGATCTGAATTGGAAGTACACTGCAGTCGATCCAGTCTTCTCCCCAAACACGGAATACAAAACAATACCCAATGGATTGTCTCCATTAGTTAGATCCAGATCTGATTCATTTTGGCTGGATCTGGATCTGATCCAACAGTCCAAACACTAAAAAGCAAATCTCCAACCAATAGAGCGGCTGTTGGACTGGATCTGAATTTGGATCTGCTCCAACAGTCCAAATACCAAACTGCAATCTCCAACCAATAGAGCTGCTGTTGGACTGGATCTAAATCTAGATCTGCTCCAACACCCCGAACACCAAACACCAAAACCGTCCAATCAAAAAATTGGATCTGAGTTGTCTCCTTCTTCTCCTTCTATCTCACATGAAGATCAATGGAGAAGAAGTTAGAGGATGAGGCAACATCGACCATCGGCTGGGTTCGGAAACCTCCGGCGATGGCAGCGGCTCGCATAACCCCGGCGTCAGGGGTGGCGACGGCGCCCAGCGAAGGTGGCTGAGGCTCCTCCATTGACCATAATCACCACCAATCGAGGATCTCCAACATGCGAAGTGGATCTGGCGATCTGGATCCCCACTGTAAGAAAATTTCGCACACAGCAATCCGGATTTCGACCACAGCGACGACACCGGCGACGGGGTGCCCCTTCGGTTCGCGACGACAATGACGACACTGGCGACGTTGACGACGGTGGCAGCGGCAGCTTCGGTCGGAGACTGGATTAAGTGATGTTGACCACAACGATCTCTCTCTTAATCTCAAAATTAATTATAAATATCTCAAGATTGTTAGAGATTATGAGAGATTATAACAATAGAAATTAGGGTTAACATCCTAGACTAAGGTGCTTGAGATATTTACCCTAGGTATCAAAATTGGAATACCTAGGCTACTATCACAAGCCAGTATTTATACGATAAATACTGGGTTCTCAACCCACTCAACCCGCATTCCGATATCCATACAATTAGTACGTGTAACACATGTGTTACCCATAGAATAATATTACACATAATATTATTCATATAGTGAGAATATACCTATATATCCAACAAAAGTAACACAGCATCATGGTCGGTCGAATTCACCACAAGTGAGGTCGACCGTCCCTCTCTCAAGAAAAACCCTGTACATGCATGACTGGTTGACTGTCCCCAAGGTCGGCGACCGTCCTTTCTCGGCTGCTGATGTTGATGTTTTCTTCTCTCTCTCTCCGACTGCTTCAACCTCCGTGCTTCATCGTCTCTTCTTCTAATATGAACTACGAGTATTTAAGACATATTCCTAACAGGTTGGGGCTAGGATCTCTTGGTTATGCAAAATATTGCCAGAGCCTATAACCCATTTTGTACAGGGGTTACATTATTTATAAGTAATGACATTCTGACTAAATTCTAGTAGGACAAATGGTGCGGCTCTCACCCTCTTAAAGTTATGTTCCCAGACCTGTACGAGCAAGCATCCTAGACTCACATCTCCGTGGCCAAGACATGGAGGAGAGAGGCATGGAAACCATCCTTTAGAACTCGACTAAGCCTGGAGGCCCGGTTGAGGCTTGGGGCTCTCCAAGACCACATTGTGTAGTCTGGGGTGAAATGCTCACACGGCCCGAATTAGAAATCTTGGGGGTTGAAGAACAACGGTTCCTTCATGGTTCGTTCTTTATACAACCGCATCCATTTCCAGGGATGTAGACCAAAGTGGGCTACGATCCTTTGGGAAGGCAAAAATGTCTCTCAACGTAAGAGTCTTTCTCTGGTTGGTGTTCAATAACGACATCCTGACAAGGAAGAATCTGACCTAAAGACAAGTGAATATTGCGACCAGCTGTAGCTTTTGCAACGTTCATACGGAATCGTTAAACCATATATTCCTAGAATGTCCGAGGAGCAAAGCGCCACTGGTTGAGGTTGTGTGGGCATTAGGGAATAAATGATTATCCTATCTTTTAAGAGGAACTGTAAATTGGTCCCAAATTTGCTATTGTGCATCGTGAGATGAAAGAATCATGATATATCGTCATCACAGAAACAACCTGAGTTTTATGGTTTGACAGAAATAGTTTTTACTTTCGTGGGACTTGTGATATTATTTCTTGTATTTTAACTCATATCATGCATCTTATTTTCTTTTTGGCTACATCTGTGACAACATAGCCGAGATGGAGGATCACCATAGCCTTCCAAGTATACGAGTACGATGACGAAGAGGTAATGATCGGGTCTACCCTCGACTGAGCAGAGCGATGAGGACACCCACCCTCCAGCGTTTTATTGGAAGGGCCACTATGTTTGTACCTGTTAGGCTCTTATTTTGTATGTTGGTATCAGTTTGGACATATCCCTCCCCTCCAGGACTTCGTTGGAGGTTTATATTTTATTTCTTGCTTTCTAATTCATTATACACTCATCAATAATCTGGAAATGTTTTATCAACATCTTATTAATGAAACAGGGTGGTCATATCTCATCTTTCTCCTAAAAAAAATATTGCATAAAACTACAGTGCAATATCCTTTATGAAAACTACTTGTATAAAGACCACTGCACTTAGAAATACTAAGGTCATGTTGTATGAACATAGGACCCACAAAGCTTCTTCGTATGTGCTGAAAGTAACCAACTCAACACTTCAATAGAAAAATACTAACATATATACTGTGAACTGTGAATTCCAAAATATATATACTTTATGCAGTGCTTCCCCCCAACAAATTAACATACTTTATGCAGTGAGGTAAGTGAGTTATCCTCGTGTAAAAATTAAAAGTGCATGGTCGAAAGTGAGGAGTGGACCAAACTAAAACACAACACAAGCTGACTGAATTCAAGCATGCATGGTAGAAAGTGTATCATAATTGCCTCCTTTTCAGGATTAATATTATCATTCTATACATTAATATTAACAACTATTTCAACAGCAATTATGAGTAGAACTCTAAGAAACAAGTGTCATTATAAGTTTAATAAGTTGAACAATTGAGGATTAACCATATGATTTGCGAGCTATATGCTACCGATAAGTTGAAATGCAGCAATCAAAGACATGAAAGCGCAGACCAATTATCCATCCACATGTCTTGTATTATTTCAGGAATCAAATCTTTCTGAAAAAACTTATAACTAACGATGCTTTGAACTTTTCGAAAGGGGCTATAGATGACTTTCAAAAAAAGCACAAAGTATCCGAAATCAAACTGAAATCAATCAACCTTTTGAAATTAATTAGTATAGCTTTTTCTAACATGGCTCCGCCAAAAAAAGCTGAAAATTAGCCTGATATTGTCCTGTCAAATCATGGAATTCGGACCGCGTGCAAGTCCTACACTTACTTCTTAGGTTGAATTCATATTCTTCAGAGCATCCACTGATCCGCACCAACAATTAGCTATTTTGATTGTCAAATTTAAGAATTATCATTTTTTTTCTCTCAAATTTGATAAGAGCATCTGTTGTAGTAGTCGTTTGTCATTTATCCAAATTTTAAAATTTGGAAAGAAAAAAAAACTGTAATCTGTGGCCATTTACCCAAAAAGTAGGTTTCGCCGCTACAGTAGTTGGCTATATTTGGCAAATTAACGAAATGGCAATTGCCAGAATATAGCAAACGAAAGATAATTTTTCGTCCGTTCGATCGGACGAAAGATATTTTTTCGCCCGAGAGGTTTTTTTTCGCGCGTACTCATCGGACGAGGAATTATTCCCCGTCTTTTTTTTTTAAAGGTCGGACGGGAAATCATTTTAAAAAAACAAAAACATCTCAAACAGAACTTTATCTCCCATCCTAGGATCCTGGTAAGGTTTTTCAATTTTTTTTAATGTCACTATCGGACAATTTAATCAATTTTTTAAGGGTTTTTTTTATGTCGGACGGAAAATAATTTACCGTCCGTCCTATTTGGATTTTAAAAAAGCCAAATTTTGGCTAACAACGACTACAGACCAAAGCTATTTTTGCTATTTGCTATTTGCTATTTGCCAAATACCCAAATTTTGCCTTTAATGACTACAGATGCTCTAACCCAAATAACATTGCCAAATGTCTCATCACCACACATTTTTCTCTTTTCCCACCAAATTTGAATATATATACACTATCATAATATATATATACACTATTATACAATATTAATATACTATTATATAAATATCTGGCAACCCATATGACAATTATGGGTGTAGAACAACCCCTCATTTTTTAAAAAAATTCATCCTTTAGGTAGCCAAAATTCAAAATAGCAATCAAATGGCTATCAAATTGGTGTGGATGCTCTTACATACTTTGATTCCTTAGAGCATCTATTGTTATTGTCAAATTTTGCAAATTTGGTTTATAGCAAATAGCAAAAATAGCTTTCGTCGAAGTCATTGTTAGCCAAAATTTGGCCGGACGGTAAATTATCTCCCGCCCGACGTTATAAAAAAAATAGTTAAAATAAAAATTAAATAATAATGATAGTGACATTTAAAATTAAAAAATCAGAAAATCCACAAAAAAAATCCCCACCAGCATAAGACGGTAAACAATACAACGGTAAACAATACATCGGCTGTGAAATTTTTTTTAATTTTTTGATTATGTTATCTACCATCCCTAAAAAAAAAATTAAATGTTCGGACCCACCCGTCCCGTAAAAAAATTTTAGAAAATGTTGTGCGACGGTGTGTAATTTACCGTCCGTTCATTTTTATTATAAAAAATCAGACGGTAAATTATACTTCGTCCGATCTTCAGACGAAATATAATGTATCGTCGGGCTATTTTTTCCATTTAACCAAATCGACTGCCAAATATGGTTGGTATTGTTCATAAAAATGGAAAAAATGGCTAAATAGCCAACAACTGCAGGACGTTGAGAGGCAAATTTTTTAAAATTTGCAAAAATAGCCAATGACTACATATGCTCTTACCATATCAGAAACTCAATACTTGGTTGTACTTGTTAGGGTGTATGTCTTGCACACTAGGTTTGATGTAAAAAAATAGGAAGAAGTGAGAAGCGGTTCGAAACGAAGAATGGATGTAGGAGCTACAGTTGGCTGGTGGCAGGTAATAATCTTGGGAAGCTCTCGACTGCAAGTGTAGTCGACTGCAAGCGACGCATCAGCTACTGGGCATGTTTCTTGGAAATTTGTTTGAGCACAAGTTTGCTCACCAAGTAATATCGTACGACTCCTATCGTGTGACTTTTTTCTTCAGAGTAAATTGGACAGTGAATAATCAAGACTATAATCTAGGGTTTTTCTAAATCTTGTAATAGCCTTCATTAAGAGGTAGTAATTCATCTGAAAATTTTCTCTATTTTATTTTTTAGTGGGGCTTGAAAAATAAATATATTCTTGGTAAGGGTATTGTAACTCTTATAACTTCTCTAGCTGAATAATATTTCAGTTATTTCTCTTTCGGATTAGATTCACCAAATCGGAATAAAATTGTGTGCTTGTGTATTTGGGTTGGTTTACATTGATTGGTTGTTCGTTGTCATTGGTTATCTGCTATCGTTATATCCTTACAATACTTGTTAGGGCTTTCACATAACAGAACAAAGCGACACAATATATAAAGAGATACCCTTTACGAGCAAAACTGCCAATAAGAACAGCGCGATTATGAGACTCTGTTAGGGTGAAACAAAGAAAGAGGGCTAGGCCATTATTATCTAATCTCTAACAATCACGAACAGTAATAATTTAGTAAGATAAGCATCCAATTAGATTCTAAGCAGAGTGTTCCATATTGTATAGGATATCGCAATATTTGGACTAAACCTGGCAATCAGGATTTGTATCTGCATCTCCCATACACATGGAGAAGAGTATCAATTTAAATTTCACCGAGATTATGTAATCTGTATATTAAATGTTTTCCAAAAACTACTGTAAGTATTGTTTTCGGCTCGAAGAAATTAAATAACAAAACAAAGGCACCTAAGAGCATCTGTAGTCATTGGCTTATTTATCAAATTTTTCAAAAAATAGATAAAATGGGGCTGTAGTCGTTCACTATATACTCAAAATTTAGATTTTTGGTGAACAGTGATCTGCTATATTTGGCAGAAGATATAGTAATATGAAAAAAATAGCCGACGAGAGATGATATTTCTTCTGTTCAATCGGCCTAAATTTTTTTTAAGCTAAATATATCGGACGGAAAATGATTTCTCATCCAATCCAATTATTAAAAAAAACCGATCAGACGGAAAATTGTTACAGACTAAAAATATGGGCTGAGATGATGGATCAGGTGTTAGTAGAGTTTTTGTGTACATAGGGAAATTGTATCAGTGAGTAGAGTGTGTGTGGTGCAGGTTGTATCAGTGAGTAAGGGTATGGCATGTATGTTTGTACTGTTCATTCTGAATAGTTACATCGGGTATGGGTTATATGTGTAGCGGGTCGGGTTTAGATTGAGTCTAAGTCTGGCCATTATTCGGTTAAGTCTGTAGCATCACGTGACAGGCACATGATCGTCTTTATAAAAGGGACTGTTGGAGTTCTGTTGTAACTAATCAAGAATTAAACAAATTTCCCAATTCAGTCTCATTTTCCTCTCTTCGTTCAACCCTAGCTCCTAGCCATGGCGAAGAATAAGCACAACCAGGTTTTGACTCATGTCAACGTGGTATCAGAGCCAACCACTGGTGAGGATGATGACCGTGATGTCGGAGGTCCATCGGTGGTAGAATCGGAGATTGCGGAGATGAAGAACCAGATGGCGACGGTTCAAACGCAACTCCAATTTGTGGTGGAACAATTGCGTGAGATGGCGATTCAGCACAAGAACCCACTCTCTCTAAAATCACCTGCAAATCCAAGTCCAGATTCTGGACATGAGGTATCAAATCATAACTCTCTTCAACTAGGGCTTCATTTGGATCTGGAAATGCTCCAAGAACTCCATTTAGGATGGAGTTCCCTACATTTACTGAGGGAGATCCAACAGAGTGGATCTGCAGTGCTGAGCAATTTCTAGATTTCTACGAGGTTGAAGATAAGCAAAAGTTAAGGTTCGCATCGTTGAATCTCAAAGGTAAAGCTGCGCAATGGTATCGAAGACACATAAAAGGCAGGAAGGACTCTCTTCCTTGGTCTCAATTTCTGGAAGAATCGATAACTAGGTTTGGACCGACTGAATTTCAGGATTATGAAGGAACTTTGTCGAAGCTTAGTCAAAAGGGAGATCTAGAGTCATATGTACACGAATTTGACAGGTTATCTAACTTTGTGGAAGGGTAGACAGAAAGACATTACCTCGGCACTTTTTTAAGTGGGTTGCGGGATGAAATTAGATGGGATGTGAAGTCTCAAAGGCCTGAAAATGTTAATGAAGCCATTGGCTTGGCCCGTGGGTATGAAGAGAAGATACAGTGTATTAGGAAGTTTCCAAACCTAATTTTACTCCTAGAAACACTGCAATTGTTCCTCCTATCTCCAAAGGAGCTGAGTTGCCCCAAAATTTGAGTCATGGCCCTAAGCAAATTTTGCCGCAGGAGCTAAAGGAGAGGAAGGATAGAGGACTTTGTTTTAATTGTGATGAGAAATATTCTCTTGGCCATAGGTGCAAATCTCAAAAATTTTACTTCATTGAAATGTTTGAAGATGATACAGAGGAGGAGAATGTTCTAATGGGTAAAGATGTGGAGGATGCAGCTGTTGTAAGGAGTATGAATGTGGAATTACCCAGGATTTCCTTCCATGCTCTCACGGGATCAGCTCTTTATCCACAAACTCTAAGAGTTGGGGGTAGAATTAAAGGAAAGGAGGTAAATATATTGTTAGATAGTGGGTCTACTCACAACTATATAGATCCTCAGACAGCATTAAAAGCTGGATTGGAGATACTTTCAGAGCCCAAATTCAAGGTAACTGTTGCTAATGGAGAGGTCATGCATAGTGAAGGAAGAGTTGCAGAGGCAGAGTTTTCTGTTCAAGGTGTTAATCTTACTGTAGAGTTGTTAATTTTGCCGTTGGGAGCCTCTCAAATGGTCCTTGGTGCTCAGTTGTTAAGGTCATTGGGTAGAGTAACATTGGATTTCAATTTGTTAACCATGGAGTTTATGCAACAAGAAAAATTAAGAGTCCTGCAAGGGGTTAAGGAGGGTAGATTACAGATGATTGAAGCTGAAGAATTACCAAAGGTCTTGGAGAATGCTTTCCAACTTTTTATGTTACAAGTGAACCCTTGTGAAGAACTTAATAGTACTCCTGTGGTTAGTAAACAACCTGTTAGTCATTTCATGCATATGGAAGCTCAAAATGACCCCATCAAGCAAGTTTTTCTACAATTTCTTGAAGTGTTTAGTACCTCTATTCAGATACCTCCAAGGAGAACCATTGATCATCAAATTCCTCTAGTCGAAGGCAGTAAACCAGTCTATATCAGACCTTATAAGCATCCATATTATCATAAAAATGAAATTGAAAGACAAGTGAGGGATATGTTGGATACAGGACTCATTAGGAGCAGTAGCAGTTCCTATGCTTCTCCATGTATCCTAGTGAAGAAATCTGATGGAAGTTGGAGGTTATGTGTAGATTATAGGGCTCTCAATTCACAAACAATCAAAGCTAAATTTCTTATTCCTTTGATTGATAAGTTGTTGGATGAGTTGCATGGGGCAAAATATTTTTCTAAAATAGACCTAAGGTCTGGTTATCATCAAATTAGGGTGCATGAATCAAATGTGCACAAAACTGCCTTTCGGACACATCAAGGACACTATGAGTTCATAGTTATGCCCTTTGGACTAACAAATGCCCCAGCCACTTTTCAAAGTCTCATGAATGAGATTTTCCAAGAGCATTTAAGAAAGTTTTTATTGGTCTTTTTTGATGACATTTTGGTTTATAGTCCTATTAAAAAAAGCCATGTGCAGCATCTTTCAACAACTTTAGAAATTTTGAAGACTCACCAACTAGTAGCTAAAGAGAGTAAATGCAGTTTTGGTGAAAGATCTGTGGGATATTTGGGTCATATCATCAGTTCTGATGGAATTGCAGTAGATCCAGCTAAGGTGAAAGTTGTCTCAAATTGGCCTGAACCTAGTACTGTGAAAGAACTAAGGGGTTTTTTAGGCCTCACAGGTTACTATAGGAAGTTTGTGAAGGGTTATGGAGGCATTGCAGCACCTTTAACTCAATTGTTAAAGAAGAATGGGTTCAAATGGTCTCAAGTAACTTCAGCATCATTTGAAAAACTAAAGACAACTCTAACAACCACTCCAGTGTTGCAGCTGCCAAATTTCTCTAAGAATTTTGTTGTAGAAACAGATGCTTCTTTTCAAGGCCTTGGTGCAGTGTTGATGCAAGAAGCTCATCCAACTGCATATATGAGCAAAGGATTAAAGGGTAAATTTCTCTCTTTGTCAACATATGAGAAGGAAGTCTTTGCTATTTTAACTGCCGTAAAGTATTGGAAGCACTATTTGATGGGAAGAGAATTTGTTATCAAGACATATCAAAAAAGCATCAAATATATATTGGAGCAAAGAGTGCATACTGAAATCCAGGGAAAATGGTTATGGAAACTATTGGGGTTCAATTTTTCAGTGAAATATAAAAAAGGAAGGGAAAATATTGAGGCTAATAGTCTCTCTCGCAAGCCAACTGTAGATGAAGGAGCTCAAGCTTGGGAACTTACTTTTGTAGTTTCGCAGTGGATAAATGAGGTTAGATTGATGGTAAGTGAGGATCCATACTTTCAAACCATCTCTGACAGATGCAGTAAAGGAGAACTAGATAGTATTAAATACAAGCTCTTAGGAGGTATTTGGTATTATAAGGGTAAAATCTTATTAAGTCCTACTTCCAATTTGAGAAAGCAAATTTTTAGTGAGAATCCTGATTCGAAAGTGGGTGGTCACTCTGGGTTCCATAAAACACAGAGTAGGATCAGGATCCTTTGTTTGGAGAGGGATGAGTAAACAAGTTAAACAGTTCATCAGAGAATGTGGGATATGTCAAAGGAGTAAGAGTGAAAATCAAGTTCCTGCAGGTTTGCTTCAACCTTTACCTATACCTGAGTTGATTTGGGAAGATATAGATATGGATTTTATAGAAGGGTTGCCCAAGAGTATGGGGAAGTCTGTTATATTAGTAGTTGTGGATATACTGTCTAAATATGCACACTTTATGGCTTTGTCTCACCCTTATACAGCTCAAGGAGTAGCGCAAGTATTCACTGAGCATGCAGTAGGCTACATGGCATGCCTCGAAGCATCATTTCTGATAGGGATCCAGTGTTCATAAGTTCTTTTTGGCAAGAGTATTTCAGAATGCAAGGAAGTAAGCTTCAGACATCTACAGCGTATCACCCTTAAACTGATGGATAGTCGGAAATTGTCAATAAAGCTTTGGAAATGTACCTTCGTTGTATGTGTGGACAAAGACCAAAGGATTGGGTTAAATGGCTTTGTTGGGCAGAATATTGGTATAATACGAGCTAGCACACTTCCATTTGAGTTTCCCATTTTGAAGCAGTGTACGGGAGACCTCCTCCTACACCTAAGTTGTATGTGAGAGGTACTGCTAATGCTCAAGGAGTGGAGGAGGAGTTAATGTCCAGAGATGTCATTTTGAAGTTGTTAAAGGACAATATGAAAGCTGCGCAGGAAAGAACACTACAAGGAATTTGCCATATACCACGGACACCTGTAGTGACGGGTCACTAAAACCGTGGTATAGACATCATATACCTATATATGTGTAGTAAATTGTGGGTATAGGTATCCTATAACTTTAGATCTTTTAATCCGTAACTATAAGTTTTACTGACAGGTTAAAACATTGTGGGTATAGTCCACCTCACTAAAAAAAATTAAGTTATTTATCCGCCAATTAAACCCCCTAAATTATTTCATTTGCCCCCAAACTTTTTCATTTTCCCCCCAAATCTTAAATCCCCTAATTTATACAATTTATCTCTCTCACACACCCGAATCCCCTCTCTGTCTCTCTTTCTCTTGCACGCCTGAATCCCCTCTCTCTCTCCTCTCTCTCTCTCACACCCGAATCCCCGATTCACCACGTCGCCGTCGTCATCCCGCCACGTTGCCGTCGTCATCCCTTTCCCACCATCGTCGTCGTCGTCCCGCCACGTTGCCATCTCTAACCCTAATGTCGATTTTGATGGCGTGAATCAGTCGATGCTTGAATTTCCTCCAATTCTAATGTCGATTTTGGCCCTTCTTCTTCTTTTTAGGGTATATTATAAAATTGCAGGATTTCCCGAAATCCTAGCAACTCAAGAAGGTCATTTTTTTTATATCCCCCCCCCTTTTGTACTTTCAATTGCTGTATATTTTCTAATTATGGCTCTTTATTTTTACAGGAATTCTTGAAAGACCGACTTTTTTAAGTTAGCAGTTGTTCTGAAACCCTACGTATCTGAAAAATTTTGCTGATAGGAAGAGGAGGGAGAAGAGCTCTGTTGTAGGTGATTGGGTTTTGTTAAGGTTGCAACCTTATAGGCAGATTAACTTGAGGAATCACTACCCACAGAAATTATCATCTAGGTTTTTTGGACCTTATAAGGTGATTGAAAAGGTAGGAGAATTAGCCTATCGCTTGGAGTTACCTCCCCAAGCTGTGATCCATCCAGTGTTTCACGTTTCCATGCTTAAAATGTTTTAGGGAGATCCTTCAATGGTTAAGGTTGCAGCTATTCCTGAGTGGTGGCATAGTGATGATACTTCAATGGTGCCTGAGTTGATTCTTGACAGAAGGATTTATAAGAAAGGAAGTGGAGCTGGAGTGAAGTTGTTGATTAAGTGGTTGGATCAACCTACTAATACTGCTACTTGGGAGGATGCAGATGACAATAGAAGGTCATTTCCTTGCTTTGAGCTTGGGTCAAGATCTGTCTAAGCAGGGAGGAGCTGTTACGGACTGGAAATATGGGCTGAGATGATGGATCAGGTGTTAGTAGAGTGTTTGTGTACATAGGGAAATTGTATTGGTGAGTAGAGTGTTTGTGGTGCAGGTTGTATCAGTGAGTAAGGGTATGGCATGTATGTTTGTATTGTTCATTCTGAATAGTTACATCGGGTATGGGTTATTTGTGTAGCGGGTCGGGTTTAGATTGAGTCTAAGTCTGGCCGTTATTCGGTTAAGTCTGTAGCATCACGTGACAGGCACGTGATCGCCTTTATAAAAGGGACTGTTGGAGCTCTGTTGTAACTAATCAAGAATTAATCAAATTTCCCAATTCAAAATCTCATTTTCCTCTCTTCGTTCAACCCTAGCTCCAAGCCATGGCGAAGAATAAGCACAACCAGGTTTCGACTCATGTCAGAAATCATTTCCTATCCGATCGATTTTTTAATATCTCTACTATTTTAATGGGAGAGTTGGGGTTTGTAACAAACAAACCCTAACTTTGTAACTATATAAACACGTATAATACACGTCCAAACTATGTCCAACAAATATAAATGTGCACCACACGTGTAGCCCAAATTAAAATATTTAAATATAAACTATTTTTTTTATTCGATATATATTCATTTAATTTGATGACTTTAGCTTTTTTAGACGTGCATCGCACGTACATTATACTAGTTAAAAAAAATTAAGAGTTCGGACAGGGATGATTCCTCGTCCCAGACCATTTCCCACCAATTTGGTGTAAAAAAATTCTATGGACTATATCTATAAATATTTATATGTGTATAGATTAAGTTTTAATTAAAATTTAATTAAGAATTAAGATTTATTTAAGATTTAATAAGGTTTAATTAAAATTAAATTAAGAGTTAATTAGGAATAAGATGCTAATTTTAAATTTTAAAAAAAAACTTCTCAGACGGGAAACGATTTCCCGTCCGTTCGTTTTTTTTATTTTAAAAAAATACTAATAATTAATGGACAGGAAATCATTTCTCGTCCGTCGATTTTTTTAAATTAAAATTCAAAATTTGGGTTCAAACGATTACAGCTGAAACCCAAAATTCATATTTTTATATATCAAATACCCAAAATTTGAAATTCAACAACTTGGTTTTAGCCACTGCTTGCTAGATTAGCTTTAACTATATGTTGCAAGGATTCAGACAAGACCATCTTTCAGATAACATACACGAATTATGAAGTATCTATCATAGATGGTTGGATTATCGACCTAGACTGCTAAAACGTCTCCATGCTGAAGTAAGTATAAAAACTCTACACTCGTTCAGTCGTTCCCACGGGCCCAATCACCTGCTTGACGCGTGTCTGCTCTTCCCTGTCTGCTTCTCAACGACAAGGCCCTCCTAACATTGACATGAACCTCTTGTTGAGTACACTTATCACCATACAGCAAGCATTCAACAATTATTACGTATAATACTAATTAATTCGAATATAATTACAGCACAAGTCATACACAACGTAATTTAATATATCATCTTCTCTCAATGATAGGTAAGATATAGAATGATTAATTTTCAAATTAATGATATAGAAAAAAGAAAGTTGGGAGAAGACATATTCCACATTTCAAGGTGCAGGAAAATTTTGTCACAAAAGAGGTGTGTAGGAAAAACAAAAAAAATTTCATACTGACCCATTTTTTTTGAAAATATTGAGCGATCTGACCCCCTTTTCAAAAATATTTACCCAACAGATCCAATTTTGGATACGTCGGCATTAACCATTACTGAAAATAACGGCATAAGTTATTTATATATCGTTGTTTCCAATAGCAGCATTGTTATAAATAAAAACAATCGCATACTGCTATTTGGAGTAACGGCATCAATTTACTTATTCCCAATTGTGTACTATCTCTAACTTGAAAAAAATTGTAAGTGTGAAAAAATCATATATATAGCTGATGTCATTGTTTGGAACATCGACATCAGCATTACAGATGTCGTTATTAGGAATAGCGGTATCAGTTATAATATTCATTGTTAAGAATAACTGATGTCGTTGTTTGGAATAACGGCAACAATTCATTATATTACTTATACTTGGCTAATCTATTTCTATGAACTGTTGTCGATGTTGCTAAGAACGGCAACAGTTATTTCATGTTGTTGTTTGGAAGAACGATTACGGAGGAAGAGAATTTAATGAGTATTATAACCGATGCTGTTATCTCCAACAACGATTGTAACCCATGTTTCCGATTGTACGGATTTTTCTGTATTTTGGTGGTGTTCTCTTTTCTATTTTATTGTATTTTGGGTCTTGGTCTTGTTGTGGACCTTCTATTTCAAATTATTTATCTAATATTATTATTGTTATCTTTTATTAGTCCAATCTATTTGCAAGCTCATACTATTGTCTACCCAAACTCATCTCCATATTAGATCCTGAACCTAAATCCTAGTTTACCCAAACCCACATACCCCCTAACAACTAACCCAGATCTCCTCCCCCACAATCCCCCGTATCTCTTAACTGCCCACATCTCACTCCCATTATTTTATTAATAAACCTTCTCCCACTCTCCCAAAAATCAGAACAAACAACTCACTACCCCGTCTCTCTCTCTCCCTGTTTCATCTCCAACCTCCAACAAACCCATCGCCTTTGCCCATCTCCCATTGCCGACTCCGACCACCACCACCTCCATTGTCGTCATCTCAATCCCCTCGTCATCCTCTACCTCCAAACACCCCCTCGTCACGCTGCCCCTTCGACTTCCCGACCTCCTCGTCGACCCCTCGCTCTCTCCGCATTGCCGAACCCCAACTCAACCGAACCATCAACCCATTGCCGAACCCCTCGACCTCTCCCTCTGCTCACCTTCGCAACCACCGGGGTCCCCTCCTAGCATCGCCGTCGTCCAAGCTCGTCCTCGACGTTGTTCCCCTATTTTCGAGCAGAAAACAGAACTCGCTGTCACCCGTCGTTGCGTCGCTTCCCGACCACAGCGACATCCCCGCCATCGTCGCCGCCACGCCATCGCCGTCCCCAGTCGCCGGCGTCCTGCCCGCTCTCTCTCTCTCTCTCTCTCTCTCTCTCTCTCTCTCTCTCTCTGTGTGTGTGTGTGTGTCAAAAGGTAGGAGACGAGATCCCATTGGCCCATTACGGTGTTTGCTGTTTTGGCACACGAGATCCCGATCCGCTGGTTGCTATTTTGGCCGATCCGGTGTGGAGTTACTTTGCTGTTGGTTGCTATTTTGGTATCGCTGTTTGGGTATTTTTTGTACGCGTCTCGCACCTATTTTTGGAGCGTCGCCCGAGATTCCGATCCCGTTATTCTCGCATATTTGGACTAATCTAATCGTCTACAAAAGGCAAGTCCACTTGAACTCGGTTTATTTTTCTAGTTCAAGATTTTGATCTCCTCCGCAAGTGGTTCCATTTCAATTATCTTAACTTTGCTTTGTATACTCTCCGTTGGGGATATCTAGGGTTTACACGAGCTAACCCGAAGTATCCTTGACTCGTGCCAATATCCATTGATTCAAATCCAAATATACATGCACACACGACATGAATGAATTAACTAGAATTTGCATATGAGAAAAATACCATGATATGAACACATGTTGATTGATTGAGATCTCAAGAATTGCATTGTGACATTATAATCTTGCTTTATATACAGTAGAATTTCACCTCAACTTGATGTACATTAATGATAATGTATTGCATGATAGCTAGAACATGTGGATTATTTACTTTGATGAATTTAGATATGATCTTTGTTATGTCTTGCTGCCTTTTCTGTTTTATACTGAGGTTTCGACCCAATTACAATAGAAATCAACCAAAATAATATAAAAAAGAATTGTAGCCTAATGAATCTAGTTTTCAAACCAATTGACGGATCTAGATTCCGATCTGAGAGCTGTAAGATATCGCAATTTTGGTCACTGCTGGTCTGTACTTTTTAGATCGCAAATTAATGAAACATCGACACAACTTTAGTTGAAACACCATGATAACAGTAGTATAATGACATGAAACTCTCTAGAAACTTAGTAGAAATACTTAGGATTCATTCCTAATTTTTGTAGATTTTTATATTGATTTTACGCCTAGTTTTCACCCATTAAACTTTGACTATAAGTTGCTGCCAGAACAGCTAACCTATACAGATTAGGATAATTGACCTAGTTACAGTCAGAATTAATAAAAACTTGTTGAACATAAATTGTATCCCCGGATGTCTAGTTGACTTTTCCTTTTTGCGGAATCGAATTCCGAGTTGTAGTTTATGAGTTACTGCTGTGTTAGTGCTGATGTGTCTGTTCTTTTTCAGATTTACAATTATTTGTATTCTATCATGCATTGTGTCATTTTGTTGCACCTCTATCATCGCTTCGACACTCTTATATATACAATTGCATTACCATGAATGAAATAATAAAATGTTAAACAAGCCGGGATTAATAAGGGTTGGCTTAGTAGTGGATAATCTCAGAAAATGTACTCGATAGGGCCCTTCTTGTTTACATGGAATATTGACATGGAAGGTGGAGAAATACTCGTGAACTTGTTATCTTGCTATCATGTTATCTTATTGCACCGAGTACACGCTCTGTAGATCCCACCACTATGTCTAAAATGTACACTGTTTGTGTGCACCGAACATGTGGTATGGGACGCAGTAGTACGTGCACTAGATAGGAAAAATAACATACTAATTAACCTAAGTTGACACTTGTACACTTGACCATTGCTTATGGACATTATTATTGCTTTTGGACTTTGATCTTGCTTCATACTCTTTGATGTACCATGTTCTCTTACTCTTTGCTTTTCACTACTTGTTGTCCATACTCGCTCTAAGGACATTTTCTTTTCCACTCTAGTTGATCCAGCTACAGTGAATAAGGAGATTTGCCAGGAGGCATTGACGAGAAGTTCTTCTAGGGGTTGGAGCAGGATCTGTTTTAGAATAAATTATCTTCTTCTATGTTATTCTTTATCGCATTGTTATTCATTTGATTGAACTTTGTATTCCGGACTTGTTGACCCGTAACCGTTGTTTATTTTCTCAGTTATTGGTTATTATGTTGAACTATTGCATGTTTAATTCCAGTTGTGGTTTATGTGATTATATTTATCTGCGTTGTTGTGATTATTCATTTTTCATATTGTTGAGTTAAGACTGGTACAGCTCATGGATGATGTTAATATCATTCGCTGGGCCTTCGTCACGGGCTCGTATTCCTGTATTTTGAGAAGCGGGGCGTGACAACGGTATCAGTAATGCTAATGTCGTTCTTGGAATAACGACATTATTTATAAGTTGTTTCAGCATTTGAAATTTGTGTCCAAGTCAGAAGGTTCACACTTGTATAAGAAATGTACTGATGTCGTTTTTCCAAACGGCGGCATGCTAAAAAAATTTAAACTGATGCTTCTTTTTGGAAGAACGGCGTGGTATCAATCTATGGGGTTATTTCCTATAATGGTTAAGGCTGACGTGTCCAAAAATAGGTCAGTTGGATAAATATTTACGAAAGTGGGTCAAATCGTTCAATATTTTCAAAAAGTGGGTCTGTACGGAAAAAATTCAGGAAAAACTTGGCATGCTTGTCTCATCAACTTCTTCTATCTATAACATGTTGGTCAAATTTTATTATATTATCTAATCTTAATCTACGTTAACTTTATGTCTAAGTGAGATTATAATCCTACTAACCCGAAAGTTCATGACTTTTGATACAGTATATGCTTCTTAATTTGCCTGCTTGCCATCTTACCACCCAACCCTTTAGCTTACCCTGTTAAGGAAACATATAAAAACGTATAGAATATTGCGCAGTTTTACTTAGTATCAACCATCTAGAACACAAGTTAACCACATCATATGAGAAGACTTTGTGAATATTTTTAAAGTTTCTCTTTACCTTGACATAGTGGCTCTAATGGGAACAGGATTGTGTGAAAATTGTCTGCGGGAATCATCTTATACTAGCCAAAATAACACAGTTTCAACGAAAGCAACAATTGCAATGATAGCAGAGTTTCTTCTTACTTGCTAACCTAGACTTACTTGGACTTGTTCAAAGCACATCTGAAGCACGCGCCGTGTATAATCACATAATCTAGCTTCACTAGCTATTATTAAATTAAAAACAGATCAATTATATAACAAACAAACAATGAAGTTTGTAGGCTATATGCAAGGTGTGAACTGTGAAGAGACCACATAAATCTTATGATGTAGTTGGTGATGTAACACAGGAAGCAAATCATATATTAACTCATCAGTTATCAGTGGATTGCGGCCAAGAGATATCATATCTACTATTTTAGTTTCAATTGAAGGTTTTAAAGGTTCGGGTCTTTTCAATAACTTACATAGTTACTGTCCAATTGCCCCAAATATTTGTCATGTTCGAGTCTTTTCAGTAACTTACATAGTTACAGTACTAGAGGTTCAATATACCTATCAGCAGGACATTGTCCATCAATATATTGGAATTCTGGACACAGTGTATTCATAAAATGATTAGACAAATTAAAAATAATGGGCTCAATCTCTATAAAGAATGAACTGTATAGCATTCAAATTCATTTGTCTAAATCTAGCTCAGATCTGCAAAATTATCAAATCAAGCTCATGTCTTTCCTTCTTTTTAATTAAAACTTAATTTACCTGTGAACATATTATTTATAAATTACTTTATTGTTATCCAACTAATAATAATGTGATGTGTGGCCTGTTTGCATCAACAAACCTTGAACTTAGATTTAAGTTCTACTAATTTAGTCCAAGTATTTTATGTTGACATACAAATTCTTTATACTTATTCTGGATATGAAGATCTATACAGTTGACCCATCCATCATTGTAGTAGTAATCTTCATACATTTGTCCATTTGATCGTGTTCAGGTATTTTAAATATTAAGATTAATGCACAGTAGTAACAAGTAGAACATATAACTTACTAAAATAATTAAGGTACTAATTAATATAATTTGGTAAGTAAGAAGCGGAATTTGACCTTACTTGTAAGAAGTGCAAGAATTCTCATTTATTCAATACTTGTGAGATTAGCATATATACGGAATAATAGGAACAAGGTATCAGGTGAAATTAGGTTAAGCATGCTCATGATCTCAATGTGTGTTGATACCTAGACAGACACATATAAGTTTTAATTAGTTAAATCAGCTCACCAGTTACAACTCAGGTTTGAAGGTAAGGGACTCAGAATTATTTTAGGCCTTTACTGTACTAATTATTGAAAGTTTTGGTACAAGATTGCCTTAAATAGCTTAAAATCTTTCTAGTACATTAAGAGTTTGTGTTACTGTCTTAAGGGCAATGAATGAATGAGGTGAGGTGGCAAGTTAGTCTCAACAAACATGGACCAGGAGGCTTAGTTAATAGGCTAAACTAGTATGATGCACGTGCGATGCACGTGGAGGAGGAAGGAAAAGGACAAAGAAAAAAAAACCTACCAACACGTGCGCTGCACGTGTTTGCACACATAAATAAAAAATAAAAAATTATTTATTTGTTTGGAACCCCATCTCTCCCATTATAATAGTTATAGATTTGGAGAGAGAGAGAGAGAGAGGGAAAAAAAAAAAAAAAAAAAAACCTTAAACTATGGCCTTTATACGAAAACCCCCCATGACCTTTTTTTATGCAAAAAAAATCCTTGAACCTTAAATATGGTTGTTGCAAAAAAAAAAACTGAAGTATTTCAAAAAACCACATCTAACTTTTCTACTTGCATATAACCTCATTCATATTTGCAAGTTGTTTCAAAAAACATCATATATCTTCCACGTTATTGTCAAAAACCTCCCTCAACTTTAGCAGAAGTCTCACGTTGGCGGGGTGAGTTTTTTGCAACAAAAGTTCAGGGGGGGTTCTGCATAAGAAAAGGTCTGGGGGGTTTCTGCATAAAGGTCATAGTTCAAGATTTTTTTTTTTCAAATTTAACCTTTATTTAGGGGTTTTCACATGGTTAGATGAGGTATCACAAACAATTATTTTATTTTATTTGAAAAAACTATAAGCGAACTAGCTCTTGATAAGACATTCTTGTGTGAGTGGGACCACAGCTTTTAAATCATAATAACTTGTTATTTAGCATGTACAATACATCTGTCAAGTTACATATCATAATATTGTAAGGCATGTCCTAATATTGTCCGTAGAGCCACCAATCCAACTTAATAATCATGAAAAGTTGTCTTTTAAATCTTTAAATTTGAGTTGGTAACTGGGGTGGAGATTGGCGTTTTAACTGTGGTTGAACATAAGTGGATGGTTGATATTTTGAATTTTAAATGTGTGGTGTAGATTTAAGTGGATGGTATTTGGAGTTTCAAATGTATGGTTCAGTGTTCCCCAAAAAAAAAGTATGGTTTAGATTCAAGGCTGATGATTGATATAGATTCTAATTACAAATGTGTGTTAAGAGATTTTTAAATTGGTGGTTGTCCATAATATATAAACCCCAACTCTCGAAGAGAATATATATGAGTAGCTTTACACAGTTCTGTACCCTATCTAATATAACTCAATCTTCCTTCTACTATTTGTATAATGTGGTGGGGATTATGATACATCATAAACTGTCTGCATACCACAAGTATATGGGCTCACTCATTGATTCTGCATTGTATCCAAATTGCTTATATAGTTCCCTATGCTTCTTTTCCTTCTGGTTGAATAGTTATTTGCAGGTGGTGTAGTTTGAAGTGTGTATTATCCATCCCAGCAAATAATGAAAAATACATAAATAAATAATTTATAATAGGAGGAATGCTATATAATTTCTCTTAATTTGATTACCATTCCAAAAACGAAAAGAAGCTAAACATGCTTAAAACTTAGCAGACATGCAAAATGATACAGAAACACTTGTGATGTTGAAAGAAGGCAAACTTACTTTGCATTACTTTTGAGAATAGCGATCCACATGCCTTTACAGATGACAGATGATAGTAGAAGAATACATATGAAACATGGATAACCTATAAGAACAGAACAATGTAGCCAAATTTGGGGGGGGGGGGGGGGGGGGGGGGGGGGGGGGACGGGACTATAAGAACGGTAGGATGTGATGTATTTGGATCATCACACTCCAAATTAGTACAATTTGAATGTATAAATCCCTGATATAAAGCAGTCCTTTTACTAAGATCTCATTTTGCCTCAGAGAAGAAAAGGAACTGGGTTAAAGCTCTGCAAACAGTCCATTAGTTATGACAAGGAGTACCTTGCCCCAGCTTAATGGCTTAAAAATGTAACATCTCCTAAACACTTTGTAATGGCTTCGTTAGCCTGCTGCGATCCAACCCTTTCCTCTCTTTTCTTCTTTTCTCTGCAAACAGGAATTACAGAATTAGAGAGAGGGCTGCTGAATAACACTTAATCCATTGAAATTTGCACAGGCGTGATGTAGAGATCCAAGAGTACAATATTGTTGAGGTAAGTTACTTTATCAAACAAACTTGAAATCCCCTATTTCCTTTCTTATGTTGAAATGTTGCAAGAAAAAAGAGTAAAGATAAAAGGTAGAGAAGATTGTACAATACTAGTTTTAGATTTGCTGGAATTTTTCAGTTGCCAGTCTTGTATCCACCTTCAATGCATTCGGAGAAGCAAAACTCAATCTAAACCAAATTTATTCTGTGTATTAGCTAGCTATTGCATTAATGTGCCATAAACCATTTTGTTTCTAAGAATAAGAAGGGGAAGATTGGACAAGATCTGGGACGGTGTTCTCCATGATATTCATGTTTGGTAGGAAGAAATGGAGATGGAAATATGGAATAGAGTCATGATGCCTCAAGAGGATGAAGATCAATGTTTTGGTGTTTGGCATTAAAAAGGTACTCTTAGTTCTCCAAAGATGAGGGGTGTCATCACGAGAGATGGTACATAGATGGGGTTTCCATCTTCATGCAATATCTTGCAGCTATACGCTTGTACGACGTTTCAAGGTTGGAGTAATACTCTTGATATCTCATATATGAAAATTGAAACGTTAAAGTAATCCTCAATCCTCTTGTAATCCCAGTTTTGTAGTCAGTATCCTTCTCAAGCTGCTACTTGTGAATTAGACCTGGTTTGGGTGTACGCACATAATATCTTGCATGTTTATGTTTGTTTTATACTCTTTGTGTGGTGTTTGTTTGGAAGATCTTGTAAAGCTAAATTCCAAACATGATGCCATAAGTCAAATTCCGCACTTTTCAAGGACTAAAAACATCCCAATATGGGTGAATTCCTACCAAAGTTACGACCGCAAAAAAACCAATAGATGATAATGTTTTTTCATAACATATTTTAACATGATTCATTTTTTAGTATTTATTTCCATCTAATGTTGTAGTATTAAATGGTTGTTAATATGTATTTATTTTGATGTAGGAAAGATAAATATTTTACCTATCCACATATTCCTTCAGGAGCTCCTTTGCTTGCACCAATTTAGAGAGGAGGTTGCGGTATACATCAAGGTCTCTATCCACACTTAGTTTATTTATGTTCAAGGCTGCACAAAGCTGTCAAAAAGAAAGACCTGAGTCAAGATTGACAGAAGAAAGAAGAATAATTCATATAGTACATCCAGTTGTCAATTTATCATGTCTCATGCATGTTAAAGAAGTAATTCACAGTGATATCTAAATCTTACATGAAAAAGAATAAATTTGTGCAGCACACTAAAAAAACATAAGCATACAACTTACAGTTAATGAATTTTAAAATGGATATGAAGCAAAAGTAAACATTATAAAGATTAAGGTTTGAATTTCATTATCATCATATAAAGCCTTTCCCAATCAACCCTACTGAACTAAAATAGATAATCTAGGAAAAGATAGATGATAAATTTAGTAGGGAGTTGCATTCTACTCCTAAGCACACTAAAGAGCCGAGAAAACGAATGGCCAAACTCTTGAAGGTAATACTCCCCAACTAAACCTCATGACAAAAGGAAGTGCAAAAGAGAAAGGAAGATGGACTGGATGAATCAATGTAATCAGAACTGATTCAAAGGGACTTAGCAGCCTGGTTTTGCCATAGTACCATACAAATATCAATCCAACATTATTAGTATAGAAGTTAACAAAAAAAGGGACATGGTTAGTGTATTCATTATATATCCAGATGAAATGTACTATAGATTATGCCTACAAGGTATATAGTAGACACCTGAAAAATCGATAAGTGAGAAAGAACAAGGAAGTGCATACTATTACCTGCCAAGTTCAAAATCTAATAAATTAAGACTGCAAACCGTCATTCCTAAGACAGACAAATTATATAAGATAAGAGAGCCGTAACTACATACAAGATAAAGATGAACAAAGCTCAAGTACCAAAATAAGCAAGAAAAGATAGCTAGCAATTTCTGCTGGATCAAATCAAAATAAGCAATGGAAATGCATGCTGTTCGGAAATATCACACTTCACGTTAGCGTCCCACAGACCAAAGCTACACAATACTAAAGTTGCAGAAGCACTTATTCTCACAAACATCATGCTTTAGCATGTAAACTGTAATGGGTCAAGTCCAACCTAAATGAGAGAACCACCTACCCAGACCAGATATGAAAGGTAAAAACTTCAAGTTTTGCTACTCCTGATTATCATCTAAGCCTCTCCTGAAGTTAGGAACTACCTTACGTCTATAAGTTGTCACAGGCTGAAAATTTCAAAAGTAATTATGACTAACTATTACACCATAACTTCTGTTTATATACATATAGTTTGAAGTCTCCAATGTTCTGCTGTACTCATCCAGATGACTTATCTAAGTCTGAATTTGATGCATGTGTACTGATCAAACAACAACAGGACAGCACAATAATATGTTAAGAGGCATGGTTGCCAAGTGAAATCACAAGCTTTGACAGTATTTTTGCACAAATATCCTCAGCCATAATAGGATACCAAACTGATGTAATTATTACTATTTTTTTATGTACAAATGGATGAGATAATTAATTTTGTAAATACGGGTACTAAAGAATTTTGGTTGAAAAAGCTTTGAAACATCGTTCTATGAAGGAATAACACACTTCTCTGAGGAGACGGACATAAGATCTGGTTTACATTAGATACTTGGTGTCAAGGGCAGTCCTAATTCGGTAAAAGCTGATTTAAACACAATTAAATCATTAGCGATCATGATTATCACAAACAACAAACTATGGTAACTGTCCTTAGAATTAGTTGTGGGTGTCCAATTGTAGGGAAAAATTGCATGGTAAGGATGATAATAAAAGGAATCACTTTGATTTGATATCATGAACCTGCATTGAAGCCATGGCATTATAGTAGTGCTGGTGACAATGATTAAAATCTTTATTCAAGAACAGGAGTAGTGCAAGTTGAATGTTAGTTTTATACTTGTATTGGAGCCAACATTAATAATTTTCAGTAACTACTGCATTTAGCCTGAAGATGGTAAGTGAGGGAACGTTTAATTTATTTCACAAAATTTAGGGTTATTGTCGACCAATAATCAGTAGTAAAAGAATGACTATATAGAACGCGTGGAAGGAAGAGATAGGCGTACCAAATCCAACCATAGATATGATCCAAAATATATTGAAACTATTATTCCCTATGGATCATAACGATACAAAGTGAATGGTATAAATAGCAACTTGACCACAAATATAGTTAAGTGAATAGTTTGAAGAAATAAGTTAAAAAATTGATGAGGACATCTTTCCTGTTTAGTTTATTTCGGTACCTTTTTTATTTCTGGCAATTATAGCCATATGTAATCTTTTTGTAATTTTCAGATTTTGAGAATATTTTAGAGATGTGTTTCAAGATGTAATTGAGCCTATTTAAAGGCCTTGAGATTAATGAGAAAGGATGTCATTATTGATTAAAAAAATTTGTGTTGAGTTTTTGCTCTTCCTCCTTCTCCTTTGTGTGATACAACTGAGATCTAAAATTAGGGTTTGTGATAAATCCTAATCAATTTTAGAATTAGTGATTAATTCTAAAACCTATCCCCAAATTAAAATTCGCAATACAAATCTCTACCCTAATTTTCCTAATCCCCTAATAAAAACCCTAATCCTACCATCTCCAACAACAGCCGCCGTCCCCTACTTCTTTCATCTTCTTTCTCAGCCGACTTCGTGTCCCTTCTCCTTGAACCCATCAATACCCACTTGTTCGTTTTCCCAAACCCACCAAATTCCCAGCCGATCTCCACCAAAAGAACCCAACTCCACATACTCCCGACTCCTTCAACTTCCGTCGCCACCCAATCCCGCATCCCAATCTCCGGCGACCCATCGTCGGCCACTACCTTCCCCTAAACCCCACCATCAGAATCGCAACCCTTCCCCTTCGTCGAATCCACCACTACTGCCAGCCTCCACACCGATCGTCCCCCTCCTCCTCAACTCCCGCTACCATATTCTCCTCTCTCCTCCTTTTCCCAAAGCCCAGCCAAACCCCCCCTCCTCCTGTCCTCGCCGGAGCCAACCTCGCCGGCGCCGTCGCATCCGGCCGCCGCCTCCCCGCTCGCCGGCGATCAAATCTGCCAACCACGTGAGTCGTTGCTGCCTTTGCTCTCTGCATTGCTGTGTTCCACCAAAGATCTACGCTGGTTCTTCGCATTCGGTATACTCTTTCCATTCTTACATATTTGTGTTTTACTGCTCTATTATCTAGTATATTATCTAATTTTCCTGTCGACCACAAAATAACTGAGATTGAGTAATCCACATGCTAGAATAGAGTACGAATCGATATTGAATTTATTACTTGCTAACACATAGGAATTTAATTGTTGATCGTAAGATTGAATTATTAATTGGGATTGTTAGCATAATTCAGTTCTTGAAAATCCATCCAACCAATTAATTGTTAAAATTTCCAACTTAGATCCGCACTTTCATGTTGGTAAAATTAACCCATTAAAATTCTTGGAAATTCTCTATTTTAGGGTTGGTTTTACATCAAAAATATTTTGATTTCTGGCTATAATTTACTTAGATACAATAGGTCATATTTGTAAAGTTGGAATTTCTATGGTTGCTAGGCATAATGAGCATAGAGAACTCGAAAGAACCTCTTTTCATCCTATTAACTTTAAGTTGTCTTATACGCATTATGAGTATAGCGAACTCAAAAGATCCTCTTTTCATTCTCTATTAACTTTGAGTGCTAGTAAGCCTCATTTTTTACCCAATGCTAGGAACAATAACAATAGGTCACATTAGAATAGTTTGATTCTCTCTCTATGAACCTCAAAAGCACCTCTTTCTATCCTATGAATTGAAAGTTGTTTTAAGTTCATGTTTGACCCTTGCTGAGGAGGATAGAGTCCATTTAACTTACGTTGATTTCCACCATCTGCAAACTTAGTCAAGTTAACCCTACTTTGCAACATTTTGACCTCCTAGATCAAAATACAAATGATGAATAGTTCACTGAGCCAACTTATAATCTTTCTGAAACGGGGAAAAAAAAAAGGTGGCCTAACTAATCTTTACAAACCAGTTGATGAAAGGGCCCAATGCAACAAGATCCATGTTGAGTTCAGACATATATTTCTTCTAAAATGCTATACCATTTTTTTTCTTGATAATGTACCATGACCTGAGTAGAGACACACCTTAGAGCCCCAATGGAGAATACTTGGAAAGAACTTTTTAGGTAGTCACCTGTTAGGAAACATAGCGTTTCCTAACATCTTCCCTCATCTCTAGATGCTGCACTGTCCTTGTAACGTCAAGCGCCAATAATATTTTCTTTTCATCTAATTCACTATTTATTATACGTGTCTCTGATGCTGTTTCGAGGCCAGCAGTTATTTTGAAGCAATAAAGGGTGTTTGAAGAATGTATATGTACAACAATTTTGAAAGTAATGCTTTTGTCACTAATCCACTGTCCACAACTGTGAAATTGTCAACAAGAAGACTAATAACCAAGACACTCTTATTGTTGGTTAGATAGCAAGTGCAGTACAGGAGTAGAACAAGGCTATGTTCTAACTCAATGAAAATCAATTGATTCATGTAAGAAAGCATGTATTAAGGCCATCCTATGGAAACAACAGTCATCTGACTCATTACATTTAGAAAGAGTAGCCAGAATAAGAATGAATGCTATTGTTTAACAAGAAACATTGATAAATATGGAGGTAAAACAATGATGTGCAAGTTACTACAGATGAGAACAAACCTTTTCTAAGACAGTGGGTTCAGTTGCGTTTGACAGCTCAAGCAGGCGAAACAGTCCAATTGCAAAGAATCTACTATAGCTGAAATTACCCTTACCCTGGGCCCGCTCTGAGATGCTCTTCAAGATATCCTCAACCTCCCCTTCCCTTGATGAGAACTCTACTAATGAATTGGCATTTTGAGCCCGGGCCCATTCTTCCAGCTTCCTTGCATCATTTCTAAAGAAGACGGGAGGGGGGGAATGATACATTGTGGAAAGGCAATTGAATAAAGCTTAAAATAGTCTCTAAATTTTACTGAGATGCCACAAACACAATCCCAGTTACATGACAATTGGAACTGCTACAAGTTTCTGATGCTCCAACCAAACTGCGTTATTCAGATTTCATATACAGAACATACGCCATGTAGTTGAAGAGTTAAAACATTAACAGAAATTATAATCAATAAACAAAAATGATATATTTCCCATGCAAAATCTAGCATCTTCTGATGGACAAGACAGATTCAGGTCCAGAAAATAAAATTACTAAGCTTATCATAAAGAGAAGACAGCCTAGGTGTAAAAAGGACATGATTTGACATAGAAAGTATGCAGTAAATTAAGTTTTAAGCAACCCTGTTTTGCCAATCATTTAGCTCTTATTCAAATATATATCACAAGTAGATAGATATGCATGTTACTATTTAGCAACTAAGAAAGATATACGTCCGAGTTGTACAAAAGTGCAACACCAAAAGTCCAGTTGGGCAATTATTTTTGAAAAATTAAACAGAAGGTATTCCTGTCATGGCTAATAGATAATGACCCCACCAATTTGCCTCCAAGATGGTGAGTTAGCTTGTTTGGATACTGCGGGAGCCATAGGTAAAGCACTTTAAACAAGATTTTTAGAGAAATGAAAAGGATTAACAGTGAGTTAATACTTAATATCAGTCATCATCCTGATTGAAATCTGAACTCCTAATAGGCCATTGTCCTACCATCAGAAGAGTAATTGACTGAAAATTTACTCTTACTCTTAGCAGGCTTATCAAATTAATTGACTTGTCACTAGCTTCATTACATTCAAATTTCCACTTGAAAGCAAATTAAATTAACTGAGCAAAATTAAATTACTCGAGGAGGTGCTACCGGCACAGTGAATATCGCTTATTCCGGTGTTTATCAGTGGTGGTATACAATCGGATTACGCACCAACGAAGATCAACAAATGAACGCATCAACAAAAGGTCTTATTAGCTGTACCTTACGTACATATTTATATCCGAGGTTCAGTTAAGAAATACCTGTATGTTTCTGGATCCTCATTTAATGCTTGAATGTAAGCTCTGAAAATGGCATCCTGATCTTCAATGCTTGGATAACCCTCCATCAACTGTTCATATATAGTGACGAAGCCAAGTGCAAAAACAGCATCATACTGATAGGTCTTTTTGTACCTCAACAGATGCTGCTGCACTAAAAGTTCTTGCAGCACTGTGTTGAATATGCTTGGGATCGGGCGTTTGTATGACTTGAGAAAATTCGCCTTCGTCTCAGCCACAGTAGGTGGAATATCTGAAAAATGAAACTAGATTGTAAAGGTTTCCTGTAATCATATATTTATGAATTAACAGAGCCAAAATACTGCTGGGAAAGAAGCATATAAAAAATCCTTCCCTACACCAATTTGTATACATGAAAACACACTGCAAAGTACCAAATAGCATATGCACAAAATATCAAGGATTTAACCTAGGAAAACACCCAAAAAAAACCTCTCTGATATTATGGTATATAATATCGAAGGGCCCAGATAATTTCATGTCAAGGAGATAACAGAGTTCTCAGACAGATAACTAAGGGGAAGATAAACACAACTTTTACAAACCTACACAAAGTACCTGCTTTCTAGAAACTTTGATACATGTATGAATGGGACTGGGTTTAATGAAAAACATAGGCCCAAGAGAAGTGTGACTTGGCCCAATCGCTTAAAGGATTTTGTTTCGGTGTGAGTTGCACGTGTTTAGTGCTAGAAGTTCAAAGAGAGCAAAAGGCAGATACAAGGGAGGATAGGTGTGCGGTGGGGATCATATGAGAGTAGAGTGTGAGATAGTATAAATAAGAGAGTTAGAGAAAGAGATGGGCAGTTAGAGCTTGTAACCAACTCCCTTAATCCTATGTTCTTCCCCAATTCCCAAACCCTAGAATTCATGTATTCCTAATTCAATCAATAAAGTACTTAATCTCTTCGATTCAATTGCAATTCTTGGATGAATTAGGAAATAAGATGAGTTATTCCTATCAATTGGTGCTTTCACTAATTCGAGCTCGATAATGACGAACGACAAAAGATTGTGATCGATGGACGGACGAATTAGTGGATTGGAAGAGATGATCAAGCACCGTGGCAAGCAGTTGAAGACATTGTCGGAATCAATGACAGAGCAGAGATGGTTGATGTCAAAATTGGTCCACAAACTCACTATTCTTGACGGCAAGATCGACCAACAATACAACAAGAGAGCGTTGTTGGCAAACCAAGACTCACCAATCACTGTAAGGAATTCACAAAACTCTAAGACCTGATATTCATGTGCGAAACCCTAGATTGGATTTTCTAGGTTTGAGGGCACAAATCCGACAAGGTGGTTGTTCAAAGCCATTCAATTCTTTACATATCATAAAATTCCAAAGGAACAAAAATTGACCATCGCATCATTTCACATGGATGGAATTGATTTCAATACAAATTTGATAATGGAAAATTCTTGAATTTGGAAACCTTTGTGCAAGAATTGTAAACTAGATTTGGGCCCTCAACGTATGTGGATTATGTAGGAATGTTGTTTAAATTGAACCAAACAACAAATCCGACACAGTATTTGGATCAATTTGAGGTATTGGTCACAAGACAAAGAGGTTAGCTCATAAGTATGTGTTGAGTTACTATATCTCTGGGTTGAAACCTGAGATTAAGAGGGATGTTTTGCCTCATAACCCTAAGAGTTTAGTTTATGCTATTAGTCTATCCAAGCTACAGGAACTGAAATATATTGATGAAAGATCAATGTGAGGGAAAGATGCCTACCATAAACAGCCTTGGCATCTTCCTCCTAGTACTTTACCTCCATTGTTACCTAGTCCTGTTCACACACCTCAGGCAAACAATATTCAACCTGGTACTGGTACCACAATGAGGCATTTTATTAAAAAAAAATCTCCTGAGGAATGGGCAATGAGGAAAAAGGGTTATGCTTCAATTGTGATGAAAAAATATACCTAGACATTTTTTTTTGATAGAAAAAATATATACCTAGACATAAGTGTAAGAGACAGTTTTTCATGATATTGTTGATACTGAGGAGGGAGAGTTGTGTGGAACTTCAGTGGCAGAGGAGGTGTATGAGCACAATATTGATAAGGTTCCTGAGATTTCTTTTCAAGCTTTGGCTGGTCAGACTTCTCTTAGGACACTGAGTTCAAGAATCTATTAATTAGCATGCTTTACAGGTTTTTATTGATTCTGGTAGCACACATAATTTCATACAAGAGAGACTAGTACAGTATCTTAATTTGCCAGTTCAACCATGTCAGCAATTCAAAGTGATTATGGGTAATGGTGAATCATTACAATGTGAAGGAAGGTGTGTATCAATTCCTATTATGCTTCAAGAGTCTTCGTTCCTGATAGATTTTTATATCCTACCACTCCATGGAACTGATGTGGTATTGGGAGTTCAGTGGTTGAGATTGCTAGGAAAAACAATCAGTTATTATAATGACATGACTATGTCTTTCACTCACAAATTACAGAGAGTGACTTTGAAGGGTGATCCTCCGGTACCTATGCTAATATAGCTGAATTCTTTAAGAAAGGAAGTTCATAGAGATAGTATAAGTCAGTATTTCCATTTTGGTTTTGCAAGAAGAGAAAGAAGAGGATGATTTACCTAGGCCTTTGCATGCAGTATAACAGCAGTTTGCTCCTGTATTTGCCGAGCTAATAGAATTACCTCCGTCCAGAGAGTTTGATCATCCTTTGCACTTACAGCCTGATGCTAAGCCAATCATTATTAAGCCATATAAATACCCTCATTTTTGAAAGGAGATTGAGAAATAGGTGTCAAAAATGTTGTTTGATGGTATAATCAGGCCAAATATTACTCCATTTTCTTCACCTTTGTTGCTGGTAAAGAAGAAAGTTGGTACATGGAGATTTTATGTGGGTTACAGGGGTCTGAATGTCATTACTATCGGAGATAAATTTCGAATGCTAACTGCAGATGAGTTGTCTGATGAATTACATGGTGCACAAATTTTTTCTAAGTTTGATCTCAGAACAGGGTATCATCATAGAACATTTGAAGGACATTATGAATTCTTAGTAATGCCTTTTTGGTCTCACCAATGCACATGCAACCTTTCATGCAGCAATGAATTCCATTTTTAAACCATACTTTTGGAAATTTGTTTTGGTTTTCTTTGATGACATACTTATATATAGCAGTGATATGCAGCAACATGTGGACCATTTAAGAACAGTTTTGAGGATTTTAGAGCAAATTTTTTTCTGTGTGAAGAGATCTAAGTGAGATTTTGGCAAGAGATCAACTGAATATCTTGGTCATGTGGTGTCTGTTGAAGGGATAAGAGCAGAATGGATGCAATCAATGGTTGACCTACTCCAAGAATTGTGAAGCAGTTGAGCTTGTCTGGGGTTGACAGGGTATAGAAGATTTGTAAAGGATCATGCATCCATTGATACTCCCTTATGACTTGCTGAAGAAAGACAACTTTTGTTGGACTGATACAGCCTATTGTACACTCAAAGAGGATATGCAGATTCTGCCAGTACTCTCTCAGGACTTCCTGGCTTTTTCCAACAGTTTATTATAAAGACTGGTGCTTCTGTTTCACTAACTAATTACACTGTCAAAGAAGGTCTGCTCTTGTTCAAAGGTAGAATTGTTGTGCCTGAGGCTTTACATAAAGTGGTTTTGACCGAGTTTCATTCCGATCCAGTTGGAGGACATGCAGGGTTTGCAAAAGCACTAGCAAGACTAAAAGCTTCCTTTTATTGGCAAAGCATGCACAGACATGTATAGGCTTTTGTAAGCAATGCAGTGTTTGTCAACAAACCAAGTATGAGACATCTAAACCTGGGGGAATGATCCAATCATTGCCAATTCCAAATCAAATTTGGGAGGATATATCCATGGATTTCATAACAGGTTTTCCAAATTGTGAAGCCAAAACAGCAATATTGATGATGGTGTATATATCAAAGTATGCTCATTTATTTGATTTGCCTCCTAAGTTCTCTATAGCTAAGGTAGCTGAAATATTTGCCCATAATGTTTTGAAGTTGCATGGTCTTCCAAAGTCCATAGTATCTTACAGAGACACTGTTTTAGTGAGCAATTTTTGGAGAGAGCTCTTTCAATTACAGGGCGCCACACTTAAGATGAGTACAGCTTATCATCCCCAATCTAATGATCAAATATAAGTGGTGAATCAGTGTTTGGAGCAATACTTGAGAGCCTTTGTCAGTGAAGAGCCCAAACAGTGGGAAACTTTTTTTAACTTGGGCAGAGTTTTAGTACAATTCTACTTGAACATTTTAGGTTGTGTATGGCAGACCACCTCCCTGTATTCTTGATTATATCAAGGGCAATTCAGACAATTTGCTGCGGATTCTCACTGCCCAAGCATAATTTACTTTAATCTCAGGTTCGAATGAAGAATCAAGCCGACACTACGAATGACATGGAATTTGTTGTGGGAGATTGAGTGTATGTCAAACTCCAACCCTACAGGCATAAATTAGTCGTTCATAGGGTTGTGCAGAAACTTTCTCAACGATATTTTGGTCCCTAAAAGGTTGTGAATAAGGTGGGAAAGGTTGCATACAAGTTAGCTTTGCCTTCGAGTTCGCGCATACATCCAATATTTCATGTCGCTTTGCTTACAAAGTGTGTAGGGGATCACACCACAACCAATCCAATTCTTTTATCTGAAGGACATGATGATCAACAGTTGACTTTTCAACCTAGGAGGTGTTAGGGGGAAGATGGATGATAGGTGGACAAGGTCTACTTGAGGAGGTATTGGTTAGGTGGGAGAATTTGCCAGTTGAGGAAGCTACTTTGGAGGATGTTGCGTCCATGGCCAAAGCTTTTCCTCATCTGAACCTTGTGGGAAAGGTTCAATTTGAAAGGAAAGGTATTGATACATGTATGAATGGGCCTGGGTTTAACGAAGAACAGAGGCCCAAGAGAAGTGTGGCTTGGCCCAACCGTTTAAAAGATTTTGTTTTGGTGTGAGTTGCACATGTTTAGGGCTGGAAGTTCAAAGAGAGCAAAAGGTGGGTACAAGGGAGGACAGGTGTACGGTGGGGGATTAAATGAGAGTCGAGTGTGAGATAGTATAAATAAGAGAGTTAGATAAAGAGAAGGGCAGTTAGAGTTTGTAATCAACTCTCTTAATCTTGTCTTCTTCTTGATTCTGTTATGTTCTTCCCTAATTCCCAAACATCATATTTCATGTATTCTTAATTCAATTAATAAAGTATTTAATCTTTTTGATTCAATTGCAATTCATGGATGAATTAGGGAATAAGACGAGCTATTCCTATCAAACTTTGTCTCTCTTCACATCTCATCGCCATTTAGGAAACTGCTATCTTCCTATTATATATTGTTTTGTGTTAACAAGTTCTCCACCCAAAGAAGAAACCACCAGTTGCATTCGGACCTCTCCAATTTGCATCAAATCAAAGTGAACACAAATGTAAAGCTATAACTTCACAGAAAGAAATAGAATGGAATTGTTAAGGTGAAACAAATAAAAAGAGTTGCCTAAAGTTACAAAAATAAAAAAAGGTCAAAGAATCGTGAAAATGACGGTCATGGACATACAAGAATTTGTTTTCAACAGGAGACATGTGAAAAAGTGGTCATTGATGTAGATTATGAGCTATGTTTATTAGTAACATATATTGATTAAATTCTACGAAGCACAGATACTCTCCCAGGGGTGTGTACCAGCATATCTAGGACGTATCCCGTGGGATATGCGTTGGATATGCATCGGATGCATCCTGGATACATATCCCAGCATTTAAATGAAGAAAAAACAATAATAATAATAATAATAAGAACGGATACGTTTTGGAGACGGTAGGGCACATTCTGGATATGCACGACACGTTTTGGATACGCGGGGGCTTTTTTTCCCAGCCCAAAACAGACAAGTCGGCCTAAGCCTAATCCATCTCCATTCAGTTCGAACCCAGTTCAACATTACCAGCTGCATGTTGAGTCTTTTGGAAGAATGTAATCCAAAACTTGTTTGGTCTAAGACTAGACTACTTTTATTTGAACACTTTGGTCATGTAATATTAGTATTGGTGGGTTAGAATGGTCCATTAATATGTTTTGTTTGACATTGGCTGCTTGCATTCATTTTTTTTACTATGTTCTTATTTATTAATTTTCCATGTTTGGATTGAAATGAATATTTTAGTTGGGATTAGGGTTTCATCGAGATCCTCTCAAAGATAGAGAGCGGGAGAGAGGAGAGCGTGAGAAGATAAGAGATAGGGGGATTTCGATTATACCCCTTTTACCCGTGATCAAATCCATGTGTAAGCGGCTGGAGATCTCAGTCGTTCGATCGCGATCAAGATCCATCGAATGGCTGAAATCTCCAGCTCCCGATAAGGATTCCAGCTTCCCAGCTCTTAATAGACTTACTATATATATATATATATATATATATATATATATATATATATATATGAGCAACTAGCTCATTCAATAAATATATATATAGGGATATGAGCAACTAGCTCATTCGGTAAAGCAATTGATGAGGTGGTATGCATGTAATACATTGGGCAACTCACTCTTTTTTGGATTTCTCAATCACAAAAATGCCACCTTAGCAATTACTCATATACTAAAAGAGCTAGTTGTTCATACCCCATTTTTCCATATATATATATATATATATATATATATATATATGGGAAATGCTCCATTGAAAACGGGTCTAGTTTTTACGGGTTGGAAAACAACGATCTGAGCTGTTGGATCGCTCATGATCGTGATCAGCGGCTCGGATCGAGCCCCCCATCACCTGTTTCAATTGATCAGCGGAGGGTTAATTTGGGAATTTCGTCCCAAATAACTCTTCGCTTGATTCGCTCTGTAAAATTGATATAACCTAGACCGTTGTATAAAAAATTGAATCATAGGCCATTCAATTTTTTATAACCTAGGCAACAACGACCTAGGTTATAAAATTTTATAGCCTAGATTATTTGAACAACGAAATTTTATAGCCTAGGTCGTTGTTCCAAACAACAGCCTATGTAGCATTGGTACTAAAACCCGAAACCCGGACCCGAACCGGACCCGACCCGGACCCGGCGTTGGACCGGAACCGACCCGATCTAATTTGGGTAGAGTATGGGTCCTAAATAACTACCCATTGAAATTTCGGGTCGGGTCTGGGTCCCCTAAAAATGGAACCGACCCGGACCCGCAATAGAGAATTAATCAATAAACGAAGCGGACCCGACCCGGACCCGACCCGTTACCCGTTACCAGTGCCACTCAGTATATCAAAAGTAGATTGCCAATCACTGACTAGTCATTATATCAAAAGGAAGATCTTTCTTCAAAAGTAGGAATTTCAGTTCTTGCAAAAGGAAGATCTTTCTTCTCCCAAATTTTTACCAGTCTCCAGTGGAGTTCTTGAGGTAATTTATGGTTCTCATCCATGTATATTTAATTTGTTTGTCATATTGTTACACTTTTTAATGCAAATCTTCAGTTTATACTTGAACATCATTGTGTTTGTCTGTGACTTGGCAATAGTAATACTTAAAGAAAATTTGTAGTAATGTGCTTTCGCCTTTTTTCCATCTAACTGCTGCATATTCCCTTTTTCTTGATTTATCTTTGTGAAGGTGAAGAGTGAATACTAATTTGGTTTTCTCTAATCCTAATATCCTATTAATAGATTCCTGCAACTTATGGATCTTGGTGACTTGTGTCCAGATAACAAGGATACCAAGGAGATTAAAAAAAAATTATAATAAATTTCCATAATTAATGCGGATAAAGATTAGGAGCCAACCACATTAGTTTATGATCCCTTATCAGTTATCATCATAACATAGAGATGACATATGGCTGAGAGCAGGATGGCTTCTGTTCTGACCATTATTGTAAACATATAGATATACAATTTCTAAATATTGTCAAACTTATTGTATCCTGGAACATCAACTTCTCCCACAGGGTGCAGTTGAAACACAGATTATAAACATGGATTTGATTCGTTCCAGGATAATGTACTCTGAGATGGGACTAATTTTGAGTCAGTGAGTGACACTCACTGATTATGGCAGTAACGAGTCGTATTATGTAATATTGTGTTATGTTTTAAAGACCCGGAACCGAACCGGACCTGTGATTAGAAATAGGACCCGGACCTGGACACGAAAGCGAACGGGTAACATTTCTTGTGGGGAACCGGACCCAGACCCGGACCCGAATTTCATGGGTCTGAGTCCGGGTCCAGTATTTGGACCCGTCAATGACCGGGTCCGAGTCCGGGTATTAAGCTACCCGACCCGACCCGACCCGTTACCAGTGCTAAGCCTATGATTCAATTTTTATAACCTAGACCGTTGTTCCCAACAACGGCCTAGGTTATATCAATTTTTCAAAGCGAATCAGGCGAAAAGTTATTTGAAACGAAATTTCCAAATTAACCCTTCGCCACTTAAGTGATATTGGGTGATGGGCAGCAGCGATCTGAACCGCTGATCACGATCAAGAGCGATCCAATGGCTCAGATCGCTGTTTTCCAACCCGTGAAAACAAACACGTTTTCAATGAAGCATTTCTCTCTCTATATATATATAGATATAATAAAATACAAAGAAAGCTATCAAGTGGCTCACATTCAATAGGATTGAAATCAATGATCCAGATCTAACCTTACAAAACATATTTTCCCGCCTAAAAGTTTTCCCCCAACACTCAAATTCAAATCCCCAAAACAACTCCTTTATTTATTTATTTATTTATTTATTTATTTATTTATTTATTTATTTATTTATTTATTTATTTATTTATTTATTTATTTATTTATCCCTCTCTCTCATTCTCTCTCTATTTACTCGGAAATTTATATTTTCAGATTTCAGATTTGTAAATTTTCAGATTTTTTATGTATTTTTTTATTGCTCGTGTTACATTGAAAAATACAAATATCTCATCAACAATTGAATTTCATCATTTTCCACACTCAAAGTTCTAAGAAGTTGGATTTTACACCCCCATTTATAATTATTTTTTTACACCCCCATTTATAATTATTTTTTTACACCCCCATTTATAATTATTTTTAAACATATACTAATAGAAACATGGACTTTTATTTACAACTAATTATTGTTTTACTATTCAAACTTGAGCTACATAATTGTTGTTTTACTGTTTACAAGACTTTCATATGTTGTATCGTTCCGAAGACGTGCCATAGGCACGTGCCTAGGGGCAAATCTAGTGTGTGTGTGCGTGTGTGCGTGTGTATATATATATATATAGAGAGAGAGAGAGAGTTAGTCTATTATGAGCTAGTGAGCTGAATTTCTTATCGTGAGCTAGAGATCTAGGCCGTTCGATCACGATTCAACGCACCATATTTGCTCTACCAAAATTGCCTAAGTGTGAGGGGCATTTTGGTCATTTCCTAATTACTTTCTTCTCTTGTCTTCTCTTGTCTTCTCATCTTATGTGGCCAAATCCCCTTCTCCATACCCAAATCCTGATCTCCAATACTCCCCCAAATTGAAACCCTAACCTCCTCTCACTTTCTCCGCCCTCTCACAGAAAATCGAACCCTACCCCCGACGCTCCAAATTCGTGGGTAGCTCCACCTCCCTCCCCGCCGACACCCCCGACTTGTTGCTGTAGATTATTGTTTGGTGTCGAAAACTCTATTTGTTAGTCATCTTTGTTTATGTGTTTCTATTGAAATTGAGTAGTTGCTGAGATAAAGATGCATTCAGTGTTGCTGAGCTTGGAGAATTGATGCTTTATGCTAGAGATTCAGGCCCCGAAGGACTTTGCCCATTGTTGTTGTATTATTCTTGTATTTCATTTTTGAAATTCGAAGGATTTGCGAACTTGTACCTTTGTTGGATTCTTCGATTATATGAATTTTGTAACTTGTCTATTATAATTATAATTGGAAGAGTTTAGTGGTAAAAGTCTCGGTTTCTGATTTGTTACTTATTTGCGAATTTGATGCACAAGCATTAGTTTTAGCATACGGCATTATCTGTGCTCAATTTTATCACAGTTGTTTCTCGAATAGCATGTCATCCCAGACTCATTCTTATGTGGGAGACCAAGATGGAATGTATGTTAGTTCTTATGTGACAGACCAAGTTCGAATGTATGTTGGTTCTTATTGTTAGTCAATTTTTTTTGTTGCCTTTTAGTACGAATGCACCCTTCATGCCCTCATGGATCGTATTTTCAGAGTCATTGTTTCTATTGACTTCATCTTTAGACAATTCTCTTCTTCTATATATTTGGCATTAGTACCTTGTAAATGTGTGTTCTTAACTTCTTATGCAGAGTATTGATGGTAAATGTGTGTTCTTAACTTCTTATGCAGAGTATTGATGGTAATAAAAGTGATTATATTCATCTTAGTTGCTAGCTAGACTTCTCCCAGCAGTTCTCAGCTCGCTTCTTTTGAGTCAATTTGTGCATAAAGGTAGAATACACTGCACATTAAAACAATAAATTATTGTTATACTGCCTAAATAATATTACTAAAATGAAGTAAATTGTTGATATGGATCTTTGTTTGCCTTAGAGAGATGGAGTACATGTATACACAGCACATTAGAACACAACAAAATCGTCAACAATAAATTGTAATGAAGTAAATTGTTGTCATACTGCCTAAATAATATGAAACAGGGTTTCACAAGAGCTTCAAATGAAGTAAATGGCTACTCTTTGAGATGATAAATGGCTGCACTTTGAAATGAAGTAAATGGTTGCACTTCACAAAAAATGGGTTCCTCTCTCACTTCACAGAATCATAAGGGTCACAACATTAATAACATTCTCATTGTCATCAACAGACACTGGTATAAGAGCCTGCACTTTTCTAGCCAAATACAACAAATACATATTCTCATCAGCATATACTAGTAAAAAAAACATCATCATAATCACTAGGCACAAGAGCATAGTAAAAAAAAAAATTGTTCATATATATTGCTAATTCAAATTATAAGGACCAAATTCACTGAATTCATTGTAGTAATTCACATAATTCATTGCAGTAATATAAGGACCAAATTCACCAAATTTTGTTCATACATATTGATAGTGCAATCCACAAAATTCATTGTAGTAATTCAAAAGCTTATAACAAAACAAGATAATTCAAGCTTTAAGGACCAAATTCGGTTAAAGAATATGCTCACTTTGACCATTTCACACAATATCGTTCATTTCCAGACTTTCTTTCCAAATACAATGCATCAGCAGTTATTTATAATTATTTTAATTTAGTGTATCTTAACGTACCTGTATCCTATTTTTTTAGGGATCTGCGTATCCGCGTACCGTACCGGATACACGTATCCATATCCATGCTTCATATATTAAATTTAAAGCCTACCAATTATGACAAAAAGCCAACCATGGTGAAAGAAAAACACAACATTAAATTGAAATCACTACCCCACGGAGAAGGCAAAATACACATAAAATGAAGTCCACCATGACACAGCCCAGCTCACCATCTACTACCAGATTTTCTGCCATATGTGAACCAGAGCAAACGAGCAAACCAATGACATAAGTTAGTACCAAGATTCTCACCCACTCCCCCAACCCTATATAATGAGTTTGGTTACACCACACTCCCACACATACTCTCCATTATTACTGCACATTTTGTCTTTGCTAACTTAGCATTGGAGATGGACTGCCCACTAGTTTGGCGTCCTAACATTGTTTTGACATTTCATAAACCTCAAATGTAAACATGACAAGTGTCCTTGGAAAATGCAGATTGCATGACTTTCCAAATATGTCGTCATCAACATTCTTCTCTCAGCCTATGACCTCCTCGACTCTGGCCATCAGTATTCTCCTATGTATCTGGCCTTTCGGTATATTTCTAAGCCTCAGTATCTCCAACTGCAATAGTCTCCCATGCGCACTAACATGTCCGGATCCCACTTATTTTCGACAAACTTCATAACAAAATTATCTATCTTACTAAATAATGAAAGTATTCAATCCTTTCTTGGCACAAAATTGAACTAGTATAGTAAGCCAAGATGATGTACATCAAGTTTAGAACATCAGATCCACCAAATCTCAAACCAAAACTAGAAATACTCAACCAGATAATTACTGAAAGACGTGCCACTCGATTTGATCGACTTCTTCGTTCGACCGGCTGGTTGACTGCAAAGTACAGTGTAGCATACAAACTACTCTTTGAGAAGTAGTCTAAGTTGAAATCCTGGGAAGCACGGATACATCCAAATGGCCAACGTACCCGTGTCGGATGTGTATCAGGTGTTGATACTCCTTGGGTACTCCCGGGTGCGTACCCAATGAGTACCCATTTTTTAATACAATTTTTGCAACTTTTTGACACAATTTGTTTGGATAAATGTTTGGGATCCTAGTGTAATTTTAAAAGCTTGTTGTTTACAGTTATACATAAACACAAAACAAGTCTACCCAAAGATCTAATAGTTATATTATCATCTACTTTCTCCAAAATGCACATAATCATAATATACTCTTATAGTTCTATGAAATTGTTTACATGTTTGTACTTTTATCAATATAAATATTTTTTTATCTATAGATGTAATATAAAATATTTTAAATATAATGTACCCACCAACACACTCGTATCTTACTTTTTGTAAAATCATATATCCCCATACACATGTCGTATCGTACCTGTATCCATGCTTCATAGATTATATATGTTTAACCAAAATGGAATTGAGTTTCGCAACGCATCTAACTTTGTTTGATAGTATTGGTGCTTATGTTAGTGGAGGTATAAATTAGCACTGCTAATAAAGTTACAAGAGATATTTGGTGTAGCAATCTCTCTACGAGGGAGAAACTAGTCAATATTTAAGAGTGCATATTTTTTCTTAAAAGAAGTCGAAGTAAAATAAAAAATAATAATAATGTAGCTACAACTGTGTAGAAAAGACTTTCCTTAAAAAATAAAACACTCTACTGAGCAGACCAGTCAAGTAATAGAATGGAATTGTTAAGGTAACACTAACATAGAGAGTTATCTGTAGTTACTAATATCGAAAAGGTCAAAAAACTTGAAAATGGGAAGCATAAAAAGTAAAACCTCACAAGGGCATGGACAGACAAGAATATTTTTTCTAATTGAGATGTGTGACGAAGTGGCCTATTGATTTAGATGATGAAATGTTTATTAATAACCAATAATGCTTTAATTTAAAGCCTACAACTTCAGGCCAAAAGCCAACCTCGAAGAAAGAAAAACTCCAGGAAGAAGGCTAAATACTTAAAAAAAGATGGACAAGTCCACCATGGCACAGCCCAGCTCAGCATCTACCAACTTGCCTGCCATGTGTGGCCATCGAAAAAACATCTGACACAATTTTCCAAGCCTCAATATCTCCTACTGCAATAGTTCACATGAGCACTAACATGTTTTATTAAGTTCCTGATCCCTCTTACTTTGAACCAACTTCATAACAAAATGATCTATCTACTAAATTTTGAAGCTTTCAATTCTTTCTTGGCACCAAAATGAGGAATATTTTTAAGTCTACCAAATAACTACCCAAAGCCCTGCCACCCAATTTGATCGACTCATTGATTAGACGATCTGGTCATTACAAAGTAGGATGTACAATTAAAACTATGGTTGACCAGCAGGGCCGGCTAGGCGACCGCCCAGGGCCCACTTCAGATGAGGGGCACAAAAATTTGTAAGTGTATATAATGGGTTTGTAACACTAACTAACTAATATTTAAAGTAAGATTGCAAAAAGGTCTTCTAGCTCCATTGGTTAGAGCTCTTGTTTGGTAAGTGGGAGGTCTTGAGTTCGACTCTTGAACAGAGCAATTTTTCTTTTACTTTTTGTATTCATGTTTACTAATTAATGGTTATTTACCTTTTATTTTTTTTATTTTTACCCTTCTAATTTCTATTTGCTAATTAATGGTTATCGATTTTCGATTTTTCCTTTTTAAATTCAAGTTTGCTAATTAATGGTTCAATAAGTGTTCTTAGCTATTTACTACATTCTGAAACAACTTTAATTAAATCAGCAGAAATTTCTGACGATTCTAAAGTGAGTTGGGATGCTGCGAAATTAGCATTTGGTGAATTTTCAAGTTTTGTTTTTATTTTAAGTTATGTTATTTGGCATGAAATTTTGTACAAGATAAACATAGTAAGTAAAAAATTGTAGACTGAAGCTATGCTTCTTGATGTTGCCATTAAAAACTTTGAAGAGTTGGTTTTACTTTTTGAAAAATACAGATAAAATGTGTTTACTTCTGCTATGATTGAAGCTAAAGAAATTGCATCTGAAATGAAAATTGAGCCCTTATTTGCGGTAAAACGTAGGGCTTTTGGAAAGAGATATTATGATGAAAATCCTGATACGGATAGAGAATAACAATCTGCTCAAGAAAATTTTACAACTGATTATTTTCTTGTTTTAGTTGATATGGCTCTTTCTTAATTGAAGAGTAAATTTGAACAAATACAAATTTTTTATTCTATATTTGGCTTCTTGTTTGATACATCACATTTAGTTTGATTGGATGATAATGAAATGATAATTTATTGTATGTAACTTGAAATTGCTTTGAAACATGGTGAGATATCTGATATTGATGCAAATTATTTATTTTCAGAATTACAAATATTGCAAGAAATGCTACCAAGTGAAACATATGAAACACATAAACCTTGACATTCCATTGAAATTATGGAGTTTGTAAAAAATAAATGGATATGTTTCCAAATATTTTTGTTGCTTATAGGAATTTATTGACTGTACCTGTGATTGTGGCATCTGTACAGATAATCTTTTCAAAATTAAAATTATTAAAATCTTATTTGTGAACAACTATGACTCAAGATAGGTTAAATAGATTAGCAATTTTAAGTATTTAAAAGAATATGTTGAAAAATAGAGGTTCAACATATAACTGATGATTTTGCTTCTAAAAATGGAAGAATAAATCATTTTAGAGGAGATGTTATTGATTTGATTGATTTTTTGTTTTTGTAGGGGCAAGAATTATTGTCACTATGCTTACTGAAAAATATGAAGTATTTGGTGTCATAAAACAAAACAAGGTAATATTTATTTTTAGGGGTATTGGTTTTATGTCCTCCCACCGTTATATCACATTTTATTAATATATATAAAATTACAGGCGTGTTTATAAATGGCACAATTTTATTTTTCGCCACGGGCCTTAAATACCTCAGGACCGGCATTGTTGACCATTAGTGTAAGATCATTGGCATCTGTTCCAATCCAAACCAGGATAATATTGAATTCCACGTCTAACTTTGGTTTGATAGTATTGGCGTTTATGGGCAAAGTGGTATATAAATTTGCATTGCTAGTAAGGTTATGAGAGAGATTTGATTTTGTAATCCTTCCCCAAGAGCAGGAAACTCTACGCATCAATCATCCAACAATTATCTTCAGTTTCATACCCTGATAAGAAACATTTAGTTTGGTCCCTATAGTCATCGAGTAAAACTCAGTTCCCATGATATCTCAAACCAAGAATCTCTACGACCCTAATTAAGTTGACAAGTTGTCTTATTCTTTTTTGTACTCAAGGCTACAATGTAGTAGCTCTATCAATTTCCGAGTACATAGCAACACCCAATAAATGGATTACCACACCAAATTGGTGCAAATTAGGCTCAATTATTCAGGAATTCATCAACACATCAGAAAATAGTGCATTCAAGCATTCGGATCTAACCCACAACTCAAACTAGTAATTTCAATTCTACCAGAAATGACACAAAATTATAAAAACTGATTATAACCAATAGAATTATGCAACTAATCATTCGAAGAACAAGAAAGGGGATATAAATAACGAAACCTCACCACTTGCGCCGCCCACTGCGCACCGCACGACCAATCGGGCAGTACCCGAATTGGATTGTTTGATCCGAAACCCGACGAATCCAGTGGGCCCCACCGATCGAGGTACTGCAGAGGAGGAGGAGGAGGAAGAAGCCGAAGTGGAGCATCTCCTATTTGAGTAGTGAGCAATTGAAGCCCCGAAAGATACTGAGGCCATGGCAGACATTAGGGTTAGGGTTTTTGGGTTTTCAAGAAGTTGGAGTTTTGGGTGGAAATCGCATTTAGGGGGGGAGGGAGGGAGAAGGAGGTATTAATATCGATATCTTATGAGGAGTTTACTTTGGTGAAGGAATCTATTTGTGGGGAAAAGCTTCTGGCCACTAGATTATGGACGATTGGATATGGTTAGGTTGGAGTACACTTCACTTACCAACACTTTCTTCACTCCACTCCAACTTTTGTAACTTAGCGGCGAAATTTGTTTTCGGGGGCTTTCAGTGTAACTCGCTCACCGATGTGCTAATTCAGTAATTTCATATCTCTATATAAAAAAACACAAAGAAAGCTATCAAGTGGTTCACCTTCAATCTAAATATCAACTAATGGTTGAAATTCATCTACCATACTCAATATTTTTTTTTTTTGTTGTGCATGCACTGGGTGTGTGCATTTTACTATTACTGTACATAAAAAATGGAAGAGTACTAACCATAAAAAAGTTTTTTTTTTTGAGTTAAAAGGTGGAATAAAGCCACCCTGTTTCATTAATAAGAAGTTAATAAAACAAATCCGGAGAACCGGGGAGAGTACAAAAGAGCATAGCAGGAAACAAAATACAGTGCAGAAAATAAAACATACACCCCCAACAAAACCCTGGGAGGTGGGCAGAAGTACAGTAAGCCAGGAACAAACTCGTAAAGACCGTAGCTATTGGGAGTCTGAGATTGATCTGTTGGTAAAGCCGTTCCTCAATCCAGTGTCGGCCCAAAGTCTACCTCCTCATCATCATACTCCTCAACCTGAAAGACTTTGGCGATCCTTCCTCTCGCTCCAGTGGCAGCAGCTGTAGCCCAAAAAGAGATAAGATGCATGATATGAGTAAGGTTACCAGAAATACTACTACATGAAGCGCGAAAGTAAAAGTTGTTTCTATCTAGCCACAACACCCATGTAGTTGCCGCAATGGCAATGTACCATGCATCCTTCATTTCATGACGGATCGAATCGAATTTGGGTCCTATCCACAAATCCTCGTAGTCATTGGGATAGTCACTTGTGCCTAATGCTCTTAAAACCTCAACCATAGTCGCCTTACTCCTAGGGCATAGGATAAAAAGGTGGTTCAAAGTCTCCAAATGCAGATTACAGAACCCACAGGTAGTCGCGACCTGGGGTTGTCTTTTTGCAAGGTTTTCTCTCGTGAGGATGGCATTATTAAGAACTAGTCAGAGGAATACTCTGACCTTCAGTGGTGTTTTTGCCTTCCAAAGCACCTGTGCCCAACTAGGCCGGCACCCCCTGAAGTGAATCCGATGGTACAGGGATATGACCGTGAACGCACCCTTGGGTTCTAAACCCCACCGCAGCTGGTCTGGTCCTTGGGTGCACCTCGACCCGTACCGTGCTATGTGTGTTCGAAGTTCAAGCATTTGCTGCTGCAGTCCCAGGGTAAGAGCTCCTTGAAACATTGGTTTCCAATTTCCCCTCTTCCAGACCTCAGCTACGGAGATATTTGGGCGAGTCATTTTTGCAAATAGCTCCGGGAAAACTTCTCGCAGTGACTGAGCTCCACACCACTTATCCCACCAAAATCTGGTGGATCGTCCATTTCCAATATTCAAAGTCACTGCAGAGTTGAACGGTCCACTAGCTTTGGATATTCCTTTCCAAAAATGGGAGACTTTGGTGCCTACACGAAAGCCCAGGTTTCTCGTACCTTTTCCTCGTAGGTATGGTTGGATGAAATCCTGCCAGCCTTCCCCACTATGGTGGAAGACCTTCCACCACCATTTCCCTAAGAGGGCAAGGTTCATGTCTCGGAGGTCAATGATACCCAACCCTCCGTGTTTCTTCTTCATGCAGGCAATACCCCATTTGATCAGGTGGTAGCCGCCCCTGTTCGCATCTGCCCCTTTCCAAAGGAATCTTTTACGGATTCGGTCGATCCTTTGGATGACCGACTTTGGGAGCTCAAAGAAGGACATGTAGTATATAGGCAGGTTCGACAGAACTGAGTTGATGAGTATCACTCTTCCCCCTAATGATAGCGATTTTCCTTTCCACCTAGACAGTCTGTCCTCTACCCTATCTATAATAGGTAACCAGTCCAACTTAGTGAGTTTCCCCGGTCTAAGTGGGAGCCCTTAACTTAACTACCTTCCCATTATCACCAAATCAAATGGCAGGATTCACCATAGGAAGCTTTGATTTGTCGCAAATAGTATATGGATTAATAGTAAGGGTGGCAACTGGCCTGAATCTGATCCGGGCTAAGTTCGACCCAATAATTAGCAGACTTAGACTAATAATACTCATTTCGGTCCGGGTTTAGGCTCAATTTGTAGTCCCGAGGAAAATTCGAGCTGGGCTCGGGCTCAAGTGCTTAGGTTCGATGGGTCCAAATCAAATTTTTATATGTGCATGTGTATGCTTTTTGTATACATCATATATATTTATGTATAATTTTTTTTAAAGAGAATATTCATGTAAGTAAGTTGAAATGAGTGTTAAAATTTATAGATAGAGAAATTATGTCTTGTATATAAAATTAAATGAAAATAGACAAATTAGATATTAATTACTCTAAAGTTTATAGTATTGCTATTATTGATATTTTTTTATCGTATATTATTCTTGCTATAGTTTTATTTTATTGGAAAGTCATATATTAGAATATGCATAAGTAGTTCGGGCCTAAGCCCGGACCTATTTTCAGGCCTAATTTGGGTTCGGACTCGGACATAATTTTTTAAGCCTGAAGGAAAATCGGGTCAGGTTCAGACCTATATTTTCAACTTCGGGTTCGGGCCCAGGCCTATATGGGTCAGGTCCAAATCAGGCCCCTTGCCAGCCCTAATTAACCGACACTTTCCTCACAAAAAAAAGTTTTTGCAAGAATATGAGCTTCTCATTAATCCTTCCCATGATAAAATCATGATCTAATGTAAATCCACGAACCAAATTAAGAACATCAGCAAGTAAGCGAACTTTTATCTAACTCCGAGACATTTGTCATTTGCCTAATCCTCGTTGGTGGTTGTATATTGTGATTTTTCAGAACAGTCGCCGAATTAAGTCCAACTCTCCCATAATACTTCATCAGCCTTCCCTCCTCTTCCACTCCTCGTGGACCTGCAGTAAAAAGTGTTGGATGTATATGTATATTCTCAATATAATAGGATAATATTGTGTGTATTATTCTATGGGGCAACACGGGTTTACACGTGTTATGTATTAATTATTGGAACGGGTTGAGTGGACTAAAAGCCCAAGACCCTAAACCCAGTCTAATCTCTATATAAGCTGGTCTAGAGGTAGTGCCCTGTGATATTCCAATACTGATAAGCAGGGTATAATATCTTAAGCGGCTATGAGATAAACCCTAACCCTAGTTTCTCCTAATCACCTCTAACAATCTTAAATATTACCTAAATAAAAATACTGAGATTGAGAGAGAGGGGGTTCGTCGGAATCTCACCCTGCCGTTCGCCGTCGCGAGTGCCGCAGTCGCGTTCTCCGCCGTCGCGCGCCGCTGTCCTAAGCACCATCGTGGGCGCCATCGCTGGGAGCCATCGTTGGGCTCCACCGCTGGGCTCCATCACTAGGCGACGTCGCTGGACTCAGCCGCTGGGCGCCATCGCTAGGCGAGGTCGGTGGACTTCGCCGCTGGACGCCATCGCTGGGCGCCGCCGCTGACCGCCACCTCTAGGCGACGTCGTTGGGCACCGACGTCAATCGCCACTGCCAGAGATTTCCTCCTCCATCGACATCTGTTGAGGGGATCAGGTTCAGATCCAAAAGATCCAATTTTTGATTGGATGTTATTCTGGTGCTTGGAGTTCAATTTGTTTGATCAGATCCAAATTCAGATCCAGTCCAACAGCTGCTCTATTGGTTGGAGATTTGCTGTTTGGCGTTTGGACTGTTTGATCATATCCAGGTTCAGCCAAAAGGAATCACGATATGGATAATAATTTTGGTAACAGTGCAGGTTATGGTGATATTGCTTAAACTATATCCAAATGTGAATGGACTGGATTAGAGCAAAATTGAAGATAAGTTCTTTAATTTCCTATACCTCATTAATATCATTTGCTAAATATTTATTATGTGCCGGAAGTTCAAAACACTCGTTTTAAGTTTATGTTTTGAATTATAGAGATACTATGATGCTAAGTGATTAAGTTCAAGACTGTATTAATCATCTATTTAATTTAATACAAGTTGAATAGATGCCTTAGCTATGTGCTAAAATCAAATATCTATTTTTGATAAGTTAAACTATGTCTTGACTGTAAATTTGTATCTCCAATTAAATTATTGTTAGAATAAAATAGTGCTAATAATTTGTTTAATTGGCTAATTTTAACAATTTGATGATGTAGGAACTTTAAAGTTACTTACAAATTGTGTGTGTTGGATATGATGGATATGCATCACGGTTGAATAAGTCTGCACTGCGCAGGCTTCTCCATCGAATTTGGAAAACACTTCTAACTTGAAGTGTCGGTATGATCTACTCTAATTTTCTTAGTATTTTTTCATGTGATGAATGTGTTAACGTTTTGTGCGTGTGATCATATGATTGAGAGTTTTAGATCATAGTTATTCTCGCTTTGGAAAACTAGCATGTTTAGGGTTGTTAAGTGTTTTTATCATACTATGTGTATAGATATTTTGACAAATCCATTGTTTGCAGTTTGTGTGAGATTATATATTTGCTTCTCTAATAATTAAAATTTTTGTATAAGATTTATAACAAATGTTCGTAACTTAGATAGGAGCATTCTGTTATGCAGAATATGACCGCATTATTTACGTTTCGTTCTTTATCGTTCATCGTACTGTGTGTGCAAAATTTAATTATAAAATATGAGTCATTATCTCGCTTAGTGTTTCGAAGATGATGAAGAACGAATAAAGAAATTATAGCTCAATTTGTTTGAGCACATGGACATTGTTAGAATCACTAGAGAAAGCAAACAACTTTTTAAAGTGTAATAGAGTAATTTTGTATTAACTCTTATAATGTGCATATATTGTCAATCGCATGTATAAGCTGAATTTAACAAATGAGACAATTAATAACAATAGTTCTAATTGTGTTCTTGAACATAGCATAATTGGCTAGGTTTTGAGAACTATATATTCAATTGTCTGTGAGGAAATATGATCTAATTATCAAAACTGTGGGGAAAATGGAGTTAAAAGCTATTGAGTAAAAAGCTTTAACATCCAAGTTGTTTTGAAATTTAGAATCACTATGAACTATATATTAAATTGTTTATTCTTGTTAAAACTCATAACTGCTAAATGACACTCCATTAAATATGACAAATATGAAAGTTGTGCTCAGATTATGATCACTAGAAAATCATTTAGTATGGTCTCTAGGAGCACACAACTTCTTGAGTCAATATATTCTGATATTTGCGATCTCAGTAGCTGTTGTGACTAGATGAGACGATTGTTGGTCAGAAGTATTTAATCGCTTTTGTAGATGATTAATATAAGTCTGTCATATATATGAAGAATGAAGCACTTATTATTCTTAATGAATTAAAAATTATAGTTGAATGCTAAAAATCAAGGGTTCAGATTTGATAAAGGTGGTGAATATGTTTAACAACTTTAGAGAAGTTTGCATTGGGCATAATCTCTACTGCACTCTACTTACTACAATCAAACAGTATTGATAAAAGTTAGAATCAAACTCTTAGTGAAATGTTGAATTCTATATTATTGACTGTTGTTTGTCTTGTAATGAGTGATGTTGTATTGTTAATCATATCTCTAATGTGTTACTACACTTTGAATTGAATACACCTTGTAGTCATGGCATGAAAACACAAATAATTTTTTGTTAAAGTGAAATTTTGTGTTGTGATACTTCTGTTGGAGTACATAACCCTAGAAGGCCTAAAGTAGGACCTACAATAGATATTTGTGTGTGTTTAGAAAGTGCAGAATGTAGTTCGGTGGACAGATGTTGGATCTATCTAATTTGTGTTAGAAGAATCTAAACTTGCAGAGTTCTTTGAGGATGTGTTCATCAAAAATAAATGTATGAAATAATCTAGTCATACAAACATGCTCAATGATTCATAGTTGGAATCAAGAACTAGTCTTACTGACACTTAAAAACCTGAATGACAAATAAGTTAAAAAGAGTCTTTAGTAGACAATGAGATGATTTTGTGTCATACAATAATACTTTAATTTGGTTGATCTGCCGAAAGGGGCTAAAAACTATAGTAAGTAAGTGAGGTTTTGTAGAAGAAACTTAATTTTGATTGTTCAGTAGCAATTTTAATGTTTTTTAGTAGCTAACAGATTGACTGAGAAAAATATGGTAGATTTATTTGATGTCTACTCACATGTTTGTTATATTGCTACAATAAGTGTTCTTCTTACTCTTACATCCATTGAAAATTTTGTCATTCATAAAAGATATTTAAAAAGTTTTGTACTTGATACTTTGTACTGAACAGTTTTGTACTGGAAAGTTTTGAACTAGTATGTTTAGTGAACAAGATTTACAATTTAGCAAAATCATTCCATGTTTTAAAACATGTAATATAGCTAACATATAAATAATTTGACAAATTTCTCAAAGAGCCTAGTATATGAATCAAGTAATTCAGATCAGTGCCTTTAACTTTGTGGTGTGTCAAATATAATGGCTATTATTTACTTGGTTTTATTGACATGCTTGTTGATTGGAAGTGACATCTCTATTATAAATGGAGTTAGAATTGTGCTATCCAAATAAATTTAGCACCTAAGTGGTGTGGACACCATATTATGTATAAGGGTGAGTTTTGGTTGGCAAGGGATAACCCTTAGTCAAACTCAATAAATCCATAACGTGTTTCAAAAGTGGGGATATAGTGATTAAAAGTGTGTTTTGGTACACCTTATGATTATGATAAAAATGTTGACACCTAATGATGGTGAAACTATGAGACATGTAGATCATTCTAAAAGAATTGAAAGTCTCATGTATACAAAGATCTGCACTAGAATAGACATAGCCTTTGAGGTAGGTATGATCTGCAGATTCACTAATAATCCCATACACATTTGAGTGCCCTTAAGAGACTAATGAGATACCTGAGTGGTACTCAAGAATTTGCTTTGTGCTACTCAAAGTTTAGTGAAAGTCAACAACTAGTGGATATGTGTTCACACTAGGAGGAGCAGAAAAAATTATGGAGATTAATAGGCAAACAAGCGTTGCGTTCTCATCCAAGAAATCAGACTTCTATGTGTTATCCTCTGCAGGGGAAAGAGGCTGAGTGGATTGAATGACTTATTGCTAATCATCCATTTGAGAAGTTTAATGTAAATTCTCTAATTCTGTTATGCGACTATCAAGCTATAATGGACTATAGCTCATAACTCACTCTATAATAGTAAGAGGAGTATATTAAGGCTGAAAGAAGCCTAGTTGAACTTTCTCATAGATAAAGTGCAATTGTGACAAGTATGGCCAATGCTCTTGCTAAGAGACTTGAAAGTGATCTAATTATCAAAACTGGGGGGAAAATGGAGTTAAAAGAGCTATTGAGTCAAAAGCTTGAACTTCATTGTTGTTTTGATATTTAGAATCCAATTGGAGCTATAGAGAAGTTCAAACTGAAGCATCAATTTTAGGCAGTTGACATGCTTTAGATAATTTGAAAAGTTCTATGTAAATTCTGTTAATATATAATTTCATTCCAATTTTGATGATGTTATATATTTTCATAATTTACTTAGAATCATCTCATTATTCCAAAAGAAAGCATGAAAACTTGTCGATGTGTTTCCGACGTTTAGAATTGTTGTTATATCATTCCAATTTTGATGATATAACTCTTTTATGGATTCATGTTTCATTCCAATTTTGATGATTCAGAATTAACCATAATTGATTTGACTGTTCTATCATTCCAATATGAAACATAGTATAGTTCTTGTGCAGAAACTATAATAGTTCTTGTTCTTTATTTTGTTAAAGAAACTTGATTGTGATGCTTGCGTTACATTTTGCTAAGCTATCGTTGAAGTGTACTAAGTTCTTTAGTAGAACCAGATACTTTATGAAATTTGCTAGAATTCTTAGAGATGTGTCTCTTGATATTCTTGTTTTCAATAAGCTAGCAAAGATGGAGGAGCTGAATCTGTCAACATAGATTTCAAAATAATGATTTGCTCAAAATGGAGGAGTAAACATAAAGCAGTTTGCAAGGATATAGTTTTGGTTTATTTCTCTGAGGAATAACTTTGTCACTTGTTTGATAAAACTTTTGTTGAGTTTAAGACTCTTGTGTTCATGAGCTTAAAACTCATATTTTATTCTTGAAGTTTATTTGCTTTGGTTGATTTTGAAACTATGATAGGTTCCTCTGTTGGTTTAGTCTTTGTGAACTATTCATTTATAGTTTTAGAACTATTTGATTATTTTGGTTTAGTTATATTTGAACTATTCAAGTTATAATTGATTTAGCCTATGATCCATGTTCTTTATGATTCAATAATGTTTGAATTTTTGTGATCCAATATTATAACATTGCTTAGCCTAATATATTGAGAATATAGGAAGAGATTGTTGGATGTATATATATATTCTCAATATAATAGGATAATATTGTGTGCATTATTCTATAGGGCAACACGGGTTTACACGTGTTATGTATTAATTATTGGAACGGGTTGAGTGGGCTAAAAGCCCAAGACCCTAAACCCAGTCTAATCTCTATATAAGCTGGTCTAGAGGTAGTGCCCTGTGATATTCCAATACTGATAAGCAAGGTATAATATCTTAAGCGGCTATGAGATAAACCCTAACCCTAGTTTCTCCTAATCACCTCTAACAAAAAGTGTATATGAAGAAATATTAGCAAAATAAATAAATTCACACTAAAAACTTGATAATTAGAAATTGAAAAAAGTTGAGAAAAAGGCACACCACTGCTTCTGCTACTGACACCGGTAACCTCCTCAATTTTCCAGATGTAGGACAACTCGAAAAGCTCAGATTGCTTCCAATGCAAATAGTAGGAGATTTAGAGCATCCATTATCGTTTGCTATAAATAGTTAAAAAATGAAAAATTTAGCAAAATCGCTGCCACTATCGTTCGCTAAATGTCAAGACTAAGTCGACTGAGCCTACTAAGTCGACTGAGCCTAAAGAATAGTTCTGTACAGTCGACTGAGCCTATACCAGTTGACTGCACCAACTGAACCTAAAGAATGGTTCTGTACAGTCAACTGATGCCCACTACAGTCGACTTAACCCTATCTGCAACAAACTCCAAAAGATCTGCAACTGCTGCAACAAACAATCCTAAAGAATAGATCTGTAACTGCACTACTTGTATCCCTAAAAGATAGGATCTGTAACAAATCATATGATCTGATAAGATCTGTAAAAACTCTATATATATCATCTTGCATCACCGATTTTAGGTGTGCAAGCCTTTCCAAATATTCACTTGGTATCAGAGCCTATCTGATCCTTCTAACCGAGCTTAACTCCTTCCAATCATGGCCACTCCTCCATCCGCTGCAACCAATATAATATCCACAATACCATCTCCACTCTCACCAATCCAAGTTCACCATCTAATCTCTGTTAAGCTCGACAACAACAACTATCTTCTCTGGCTCACCCAATTTCGACCTCTTCTAAAGGGGTACGATCTCGAAAGATACGTCGATGGGAGCTTCCCTTGCCCCACACGTCTTCTCCCGCAATCCACAGAGATTAATCCAGCTTATACCACCTGGAAGAAACAAGATCAAATTCTCCTAGGATGGTTATTATCATCCTTCTCCGAGTCAGTCCTGGCTCAAGTAGTTGGCCTTAGCACGTCTCGAGATGTCTGGGAATCACTCCGCAAACACTTCTCCTCCCAATCTCAGTCCAGGGTCTTGTATCTCAAATGCGAATTACAAAATATGCGCAAGGGAAACAAGACAATGGCTGAATATTACCTCCATGCGAAACAACTCGCTGACAATCTTGCCGCCTCTGGCAATGCTATCTCAAACACTGATCTCCAGCATATGATGCTAGGTGGTCTTGACTCATCCTATGATCCCATTGTAACGGTGCTTACTGCAACCGCAGCCGATCTCCATATGGATGACTTTTACTCAAATCTGTTAGCCTATGAGATGCGCTGGGAAGCTCAAAATGCCAACTCCCCTCAGCCCATGGCAAACCTCACCCATCACGGCCCTTCACGTCCTAACAATAGGTACAACAACTCTCGAGACAGGTTCGGCTCTCAAGGTCAGAAGAATCGGCCTTCCATCAAAGCCCAAGGTCGCCCTCAACCAAATCGCAATCCCCAAGGACCATGCCAGCTCTGTGGCAGAAAGAACCACACTGCTCTGGAATATTGGTATCGTTTTGATCGCAATTTCACCGCTGCCTCTTCATCCAACCCACCAGCTGCATATGTTGCTGCCTCTGGGTCACTCCTTGATGGTAATTGGTGCCCAGATAATGGTGCTACACACCACTTAACCCCTGATCTGAACAATCTTCACATCAAGACTCAATATGATGAACCTGATCAAATCAAAGTTGGCAATGGTAATACACTTTCTATTAAACATGTTGGTAAATCATCCGTTTGCCTTAATAATCGAACTTTTCATTTCGATCAAATTTACCACGTACCATCTATCTCTACTAATCTATTATCTGTATCCAAATTTTGCATTGACAACAAAGTATTTTTTGAATTTCACCCATCGTCTTTTATTGTGAAGGATCAGGAAACGGGGACACCGCTGTTGCACGGCACGAATAGAGGAGGATTGTATCATTTTGTCGACAAGCCAGCTAGTTCTCTTTCTGTTTTTCAATCAGAGTCAGTTTCATTGTGGCATCACCGGCTTGGCCATCCGATGCTAAAAACTGTTAATAAAATTGTGTCAACCCACTCTTTGCCAGTAGAAAATAAGTCCACATTATTTTGTCATGCTTGTCATGTTAGCAAGAGTCATAAATTGCCCTTTTCATTGAGTTCCACAATTTATAAAGAATCATTACAACTAATTGTATCAGATTTATAGGGCCCTGCTCCAATGCTTTCAAGAAATGGTTCTCGATATTATTTACTGTTAATGGATGCATTCAGTAGATACACATGGGTCTATTCCCTATCTCACAAAAGTGATGCTTTTGTTGGATCCTGTAGGCGAGACAACAAACACTAGAGGGGGGGTGAATAGTGTTAATAAAAAACTGCGGAAATTTTCTCTGTGCAGTCGACTTGGTTATGAACCAGTTGACTGATATAAACCAAATAAAGCAAAAACAATAACTCTGTGCAGTCGACTGATGGAAAAGATAGACGACTGAAGACACAATGAAACTACAACTGAAAAGGCACTGACCAGTCGATTGATAGTGCAAGGAGTCGACTGTCCAGACACTTTTTGCAGAACTTAAGTAAACAAGAGTAAATGCAAAATCAAGACAATCAATCACAGAGTACACAAGATATATCCTGGTTCGGTCCTCCCGACGTACATCCAGTTCCCAAGCAACCCACTTGAGATTTCCACTATTCTTGAAAAAGATTACAAGAATACCCTACGGCGTTACGACAACAACCTTGTCTAACCCGTAGTCCTTTCTCTCAACCAGAGAAAGCAGACCCACTCTACTACCAAGAGTGAAACAAAACCGACTCTACAACCTAGAGTCAAAAACACTCTCCAACCGAGAGCAAAAGAACAAGAAATACTTTACAGTCAACCTATAGCCTTGTTGGTGTTTGTGTTGATGCATGTGGCTAAAAGACAAGGTTGACTTCTATACTCAGTCCAGAGCGAATTCGTTGCTATACTGGACTGAATGTAGAGAACCAAAGAGTATGAACTTGAAAGCTTTATTCAAAAAATATCACTTAGAATTTTTTCACAAGGAATGCTCGGATTTTCAAAGAGAATTCTGTAGATCTTTTCAGAGAGATCTGAACTCTACTTAAAGAGTTTGATCTCCTGGACGTTGGGAGACAGTTACTCCAACTGTCAACCAACGGATCTAAGCTTTTGAGTTTTGAAAAATTCGATTTTGAAAAACAGAAAACGATCAAAAGCTCTCGAACACTCGACTGGGTTGCCATATGAGTCGACTGATCAGAGTTTGAATAAATTTAAACAGTTTTGTACTATCACGACTGGCAGATGCTTAAGTCGACTGGTACTCAAAAGTTAAATTACTTCAAACTGTTTTGACTCTTTTTGGGGGGTTTTTAAGAGACACACATTATGAAATTTTGAGTGTGTGTGTGTGTGTGACAAGGCTTTACATCAGACTAAGACTCAACAGAAAGTAAGATACAATGTTTTTACAAGACACTTGAATTTTGACACAATTGAGCTAAAGGTCTTGAGTCTTGAGTCTTGTCTTGAGTGAAGTCTTGAATCTTGTCTGAGTGAAGTCTTTAATCTGTATCCTTTGAGCTTGTTCATTTGTTCAGCTGAAATAGTCTTTTGTATGTACAACCTGCAATGTTAGCTGTATAACATAGACACATGTTGCACTGTGTTGTGATCATCAAAATCAAGAATCAACAGCTTTTACTGTCTTCAAACAGTTTAAGCCACAAATTGAAAATCTCACTGGCAAAAAGATAAAAAAATTTCAAACCGACAACGGAACTGAGTTCAAGAAATTCACACCCTTTCTACTCCAAAGTGGTGTTCTCCATCGCTTTACATGTCCACACACCTCCGCTCAAAATGGATTAGCAGAGAGACGCCATAGACATGTTGTTGAGTCTAGTCTCTCTCTCTTAAACCATGCATCCATGCCCTTAACATTTTGGGTTGATGCCTTTGTCACTAGTTGCTACCTCATAAATCGCCTACCATCCTAACCATTGAAAGGTCAAACTCCCTTTGAACTGTTTTTTGGTTCCACACCAGACTACAATGCCTTAAAATCCTTTGGGTGTCTTTGCTACCCATATCTCAAACCCTATGCATCAAATAAATTAGATAAAAGATCCCTTGATTGTGTCTTCATTGGCTATTCTAGCACTCAAAAAGGATACATATGCTATCATCGACCATCCCAAAAAATATACATCTCTCGTCACGTCGACTTTGAAGAAGACATCTTTCCCTATTCGGCAGTGCACAGCAACCCCCCAATGTAAGTACTACTTCTATATCCTCTGCACCCTTACAAACCACATCAATTTTACCCACTCTACAAGCATCTCACATACCCCCTTTACCAAATAACACACCAACCAATGAACCACTTCAAGCTCCCTCTTCCTGCACCCAACCGCCCCCTACTATTCCACCCTCTCCTCCACAAGAACTCGTTCCCCAACATCATATGATTACTAGGGCAAAAGGTGGTATACGTAAACCTGTTAATAGGTTATGTTTGAATGCCTCTAAACACCCTTTGCAGGATGCAGAATTAGAGGAACCAACCTGCTTCACACAGGCACAGAGCCATCCTCAATGGCGTAGTGCTATGGATGAGGAGATCAATGCCCTATTACAGAATGGCACATGGACCCTCACCCCTGCTCAAAGCAATCAAAACATTATGGGATGCAAATGGGTCTTTCGTATCAAACGAAAATCTGATGGCATTATTGACCGCTACAAAGCTCGTCTTGTCGCAAAAAGATTTCATCAACAAGCATGTATTGATTATGGAGAAATTTTCAGCCCCGTGATTAAACCATGCACAATTCGGCTCGTCATCACCATTGCACTAATGAACAAATGGGCACTGCGTCAATTGGATGTTCAAAACGCTTTCCTTCATGGCTATCTCACAGAGAAAGTTTACATGAAACAACCACCAGGATATGTAGATTCCAGATTTCCAAAGCATGTTTGTCGCCTACGGAAGTCTCTCTATGGGCTCAAGCAAGCCCCTAGATCTTGGTACTTGAGACTCACCGGGTATCTTTGCACTCTTGGTTTTGTCAATTCCAAGGCCGACTCATCTCTGTTCATAAGACAAAATGGTGACTCAACTCTCTTTATTTTAATATATGTTGATGACATTATTGTCACAGGCACACCGGGGAACCATATCAACACACTCATAACCCAGCTCCAATCTACATTTGCGATCAAGAACCTGGGCCCATTGAGTTACTTTTTGGGTATCGAAGTCCTTCCCAATCGCAATGGCCTTTTTCTGTCTCAGCGCAAATACATTCTGGATCTATTACAAAGTACTAAGTTCGATGGTGTCAAGCCTATAACCACACCCCTGGCAGCAAACAGTCAACTCTCTCAACATGATGGGCCGACTCACAGTGATCATACCCAATATCGAAGTATTGTGGGATCTTTGCAATATCTATCTTTCACTCAACCTGACATTGCAGTCGCTATCAACAAAGTATGTCAGTTCATGCATAACCCTCGGGAAGACCATTGGTCTGCTGTCAAACGAATTCTTCGTTATCTCAAACATACAATCAATTACGGCTTGCTGTTGTCTACACCAACAGGTTCCACCATTCATGCATATTCAGACTCGGACTGGGCAGGATGTAGAACCTCGTATTTTCAAATATTATTTTTATATTTGAAAATGAATTTCAATTTATTTTTGGAGATTTAATAAATATTTTCAGAAAAATTTATCTTTTGAACACGTGCAAAACACGTGCAAATGTTTTTGAGAAGTTTGAACAATTTAGTTTTCTTCATGAAAAATCACTATTTAATATTTGGGATTTAATTGGTATTTTTCCAGATTTTTCTGAAATTTATGGGAACTATTTGCAATTTTTGAGAAAAGAATGACCTTTTTGCAAAATTGACATTTTTACGGGTTAAAGTGCAAAATACAATTTCTGGACGTTTTGAACAGTACTAACTGAGATTTAGAATGTATATTTTCTATTAGATCCAAATTTAAATGAGTTTTGATGGAATTTTCAAAAGAATGATCTATATATGTAAATTGTATTTTGGAAAGGGTGGTTTTGCAAAGTGTGGGTAAAACCCTAATTACCCATCCGGCATATTTAAGAGAATTTCTTTCCCAGCCGTCATTGCTGATAAAAATATTGTACTTTGGAGATTTACTTTTGGTGGAGCAAGGAGCTTTTGGATCTAGCAAAAAGAGGAATTCTTCGTGGACTATTCTCAAAATCTAAAGGTGAGTAATATAAAAATTTGTTGTGTTGTTTTGATATATGTGAGAGATATCGAAATTGTTTTGTTTGTTTGATTGTGTGAGAATCTTAATTCGTCTTGATTGATTGATCTATGTGAACAAATATCGTGATGTAATGATTGGTTGTTGTGAATAATTTAGATATCGTAAAGTGGTGTGAATCATGTGGAATTGGTGGATGAAATAGTAGATCCTTATTATTAAAAATTGTTTGCTAAAAGCATGTTGAGATTTGTGTATGAACACCTGGACATTAGAAGTAATAATCAGATTCTTATTGGTTTTGTGAAAGAAACTTAGATCTTGTAAAACCCTAACAAAAGGATTTGTGATTTAGAATATGAAAATTTAGATCTTGACATATTGATGTTTTGAGTAATTTATACATATACCTGATGAAACTTCGTTGAGATTTATTATTCTTCCTGAATACGAGCTATTTTCATAACATTGAATCATTAGAAAGCTTTAGAAATTGATTTTGTAATCAGACCTAATTTTGAAAATCTGTAGGCCGACAGTCGACTGGTACGAGCCTGATACTTTATTGGAATTTGTTGAAAAATTGTTCTGGACAGTCGACCTAGCCCCTAGGCAGTCGGCTGGTCCACTGAAGAAAATATTTTCGTAAGAATTATTGTCCTTCTGGACAGTCGACCTATAACCCATTTAAGTCGACTTATACACTTAGAATAATTTTGAAAGGATTACAGGAATTTTCCTCGGGTAAGTCGACTGACCCTCTTGTAAGTCGACTGATATGAGACTTAGTTTATTTTGTAAAATTTTGGGGTAGTTTTCCTCTGGACAGTCGACTTATCATCAGTATGAGTCGACTGATACTGAAGGATATTTGTAAACTTCAGTGTTAATTCAAATGATTGGTTCTCAGATATTTTAGTATGTAATTAAACATTCAGTTCAGTATTTGTTTTAGCATTTGACTTTGAGATATTCAGTTGAGTATGTCATTGAGACATTTAGTTGAGCCACTTTGTTTAGTGGGACTTTAGTTTAGACTTTTGAGTTTGAGTCTCTAGAGGCGTATGACCCTAGTATACCGGTGTTGAGTATTTTGTTGAGGCCCTTTTGAGGCATTTCAGTTATTTAAATTTGAATTTAGGCCGGTAGGGTACATCACTCTAGGAGATTCGTTAAGCAATCATTTAACCAAAATTTTAAGGACAGGCACTAGTGGTGATATGATGAACGGGAACATGAGTCACGAACCTCAGTATGGCTTTCGGGGTGGGATTTAATCTACGGAATTATCACAGTAGATTATTAGTGGTGTGGGATATGTCTCCGGAATTATCACAGTTTTGTGGTGTGGGACAATCTCCGGAATTATCACGGTAACTATTGTGGTCTGGGATTGATCTCCGGAATTATCGGAGTCGAGGTGAAGCACATGTGGTATTCGTGTGGGGATGTGTCAATGTTTCGGTGTGGGATGATCTCCGGAATTATTCAAGTAAAATATCTTGGGTGTGGGATCCATCTCCGAAATTATCGGGCATGTGATACTATCCATGGTTTATCTTTATCTCGTAGTAGTCATTGTGTTAGGATTAGTTCATAATGCGGGGATTGAACCCTATGAAGTGAAGTCGTTAAGGGCTTGCACCGAACCTATGTAGAATGGGATGCATAGACTTCGACAAGTACGCATTAGAGAGTCTGCATATAGACTTGTGTTTTCTTGGTTTTGTTATATGCATGTGGTTTTCGTGTTTTCTACACATGACACTTAGCTTAGTATCACTTGATGTTTTATGTTACCTTCATTTCGTATTTTCCATTTTCTTCTTTTAGTACTTGTTGTTGAGAATTTATAGGTATGACCCTTTCTGTTGTTGTTTGTTTATTTTTATATTTCTCACACCATTTATGGCTGACCCCTTTAGTTTGGGGGTTAGGGATCATCTCTATCCTCACATGTTGCAGGTTGTGCTTAGAGTTAGAGATGGAATGCTTAAGTTGGTTTTTAGAATTAATTGACATATAAGAGATTGTGTAAATTTGTAATATCAGTTATTGAGTTAAATTGGGTTGTAAATAAAGAGAATATTGAGTTGAGTTATTTTGAGTTCCGCTGTGCATTGTAAATGATTTGTTGTAACAAAAGTTGAAAATTTTAGTGGTGTTGCTTATGTTTAATATTGTATTGAAGTGGATCACTGGGAATGTGCCACGTAATTTCTATGTTATTAATCTGGAAATTCGGGGCGCTACACAGGATGTCCGGATGATTGCAGATCTACAAGCGGCTATTGTATTTTCTTTGGTGACAACCTCATCTCATGGAGTGCACGGAAGCAAAAGACAATCTCCCGATCAAGCACCGAAGCTGAATACAGAGGCATCGCAATTGCAACCGCTGAAGTCCTGTGGATCCAATCTCTACTCAAAGAGCTTGGTTACTCAAAAATGCCTCCGCCTACTCTTTGGTGTGATAACTTAGGGGCTACATATCTCACGGTAAATCCTATCTTCCATGCTCGCACAAAGCATATCGAAATTGATTACCATTTTGTCCGCGAACGTGTTGCTTCCAAACAACTCAATGTTCGTTTCATTTCCACCAAAGATCAGCTCGCGGACATCTTTACCAAAGGTCTCAGCAGTAACAGGTTTCAGGACTTAAGGAACAAGTTGTCCATCCAAGCTTGGCCGTTCAACTTGCAGGGGAGTGTCAAGACTAAGTCGACTGAGCCTACTAAGTTGACTGAGCCTAAAGAATAGTTCTGTACAGTCGACTGAGCCTATACCAGTCGACTGCACCAATTGAACCTAAAGAATGGTTCTGTACAGTCGATTGATGCCCACTACAGTCGACTTAACCCTATCTGCAACAAACTCCTAAAGATCTGCAACTACTGCAACAAACGATCCTAAAGAATAGATCTGTAACTGCACTACTTGTATCCCTAAAAGATAGGATCTGTAACAAATCATATGATCTGATAGGAAATTGTAAAAACTCTATATATATCATCTTGCATCACTGGTTTTAGGTGTGCAAGCCTTTCCAAATATTCACTCTAAAAAATTATATTTTTGAAAAGTAGTGAACAGTGAGCTACTATATTTAGTAGGAAAATATAGCAATGGTTAAATATAGAAGACGGAAGATCTTATTCCGTCAGTCAATTTTTCCCAATATTAAAAGAGGACGGACGAAATATCTTCTTCCGACCGCCAACTTTTAATGTAGAAGCATTGACAGACGGAAGAAGATCTTCCGTTCTCTACTTTTATTATATAAAAAATAATAAAAGAAGAGTCTTTTTATTATTTCCCTTTAATTTTTTTAAAAATCTTTTTGCAAATGTCTCAATTACCCCTCACTTAATGCATAAAAGTTGAGATTTTTTTTTTGGGTTAAAGGTCCACACAGATTTAATTAATATAAAAAAATTATGCCTCGGACGGAAGATGATCTTCCGTCTGGGCAAAATGGTTATAAAAAAAACTGTGTGGACCAAACTATTTTTTAAAAAAATTTGGGCAGACAGAATATCATCTTCCGTCTACCAAATTTTCTAATTAAAAAAAATAATTTGGCCAAACGGAAGATGATCTTTCGTAGCGCAATTTTTAATATTAAAAATAATTAAAAAAGTGTGAGATGGTGGATGTTCTTCCATATGAATATTTTAAATCCCCCCCCCCTCTGCCCGCCCAAAAAAAATTTAGCTCAACCGATAGAAGCGAAACAACTTCATTGCTATTTTTCAATTTCTAAATAACTATATTTTAGCAGCAATAATAGTGGATGCTCTTATAAGCCAAAGAGGCATCAGTATTGAAATTTAAACAGTCTATCATCATACATAAACTTAAAGTACTCATAAAGCAACTATTTCAATTTTTTCAACGAAACTGCATTGAGATTTGATGATGTCTATGGACCGGGTGAGAATACTCATTACAATCTCCTTTAATTCGCTCCTACCATCAAAATTCAAAGGATTCTTCAATTCCTCGAACTTTCAATAAGGGACATTATAACTATATATTAAGCTAATAGATATATCCCCATCTCTCCTTCTTCTATTTTGAAATAGTAAAAATAGAAATCTCATTTAAACTAATACGTGCATTCAGCAAGTTTTTATGAAATAATAAATAAAAAATAAAAAAACTTCAAACTCTCTCCATCTACGATCTCATCATCTCTCACTTTCAAATTCTCCCCAACCATTGCCTCCCACACGCCCTCCTCGCCTCCGACGCTGCTACCACCTCAAATGTGTCCTCCTCGTCTCCGATGCTAACCCCTCATGCACAGCTCGTCCTAAATTTTGACATCGTCTCTAATGCTGCCGCATCCCACCCACGGTGCTGCCTACTTCATTGTTTTTGAACCACCGCATTCATCAAGGCAGTATTTCTGATAATGTTTGGGAAGAGTATGGGTTGAAGACGGGGATAATTATGGTGTTGGATTCAAGAATGAGATTTAGTAAGATTTCTTCTACTTTTATCTTTTTGTTATTGCCTCACGCATATTTAAATAGGAAACATTTGAAAACCTAGAAATCCGGTACTTAATATCTAAAATTATGCTTTGCTCATCAACTGTTCGATGAAATGCCTATGTAGCACGCAATGTGTTTGTAAAAATGCTTTTAAGAACTTTTGCTTAAATAAATCAATTGTATCTATGTGTGGTGTGCATGAATTTCTAAAACACTTTACTACCTAATTTCATTTTCAATTTCTAATTTATGTTTTTGAAATCCCAAAATTTAGATTTTGGGAAGAGTATGGGTTGAAGACATGGATGATTGCAGTGTCGGATCCAAGAATGAGATTTGATAAGAAGAGAGGTGGCAGATGTAACACCCCACAATTTATTTTTAATAAAAAATGCATTTTTGATTTTTGCACGTATGATGTACGTGTAAATTTTTATTCTCATTTAGTTGTTCTCATTTACAAATTTTTAGCATGCATAAGTTTTAATTAGCCTTCTTTTGATCCATGGACCTATAGATTAAAATCTAGCCCATTAGGAGAAGAGCCCACTAGATAATTAAATTAATTAATTAGAAGTAAGCCCATGAAGCAAGCCCATTAGTAAAAACACTAATAAAGTTGAGTTTGGACTATTACATGACAAGTTACAACTTTTAGTACACATTTAAAGTTATAGGATTGTATTAAAATTGTATGTGCATATGTACATGTGTGCATACACACACACACTAGTGGCCGATTTTTACCCAGGGGTAGGCCGGTTTTGAGCTAGTGGGGAGATGGAGAGTTTGGGAGTTTTGAGGGTTGCAAATTTGAAGAGTTGGAAAGATGAAGAGTTGTAGATTTTAGGAGTTTAGAACATGAAGAGTTGTAAAATTAATTTGGAGAGTTATTAGGTGTAAAATTATGCATAATAGACCCTCACAAAATTCTATAGATAGAGCCTCATTTCTCATTCTCATTTGCACTAAAAACATTCTTAAAATCAAAAGAAAGAAAGAAAGAAAAGAAATAGAGTAAGAGAGTTCCATTGTTATGAGAAGGAGCCATTAGAAGAAGTCATTGCTAGGAGAAACTATTGATAGGAGGAAAAGTCTTGCTAGGAGCTAGGAGTCCTTGGAGCTAGAAGTGGTGTTCCCTTTTTCTTTCATTGTTCAAGCTTCACAAAAGGTGGGTGATTTTATTATTTTCTAATGTAGGAATGCATGAAAAAATGAGTAATATAAGAAGAATTATATGAGAAAAATTATAAAGTTCATGCTAGCAACATGATGTGTATGAAGGTAGTTTTGTTGATTAAGAGAATGATACCATGCTAATTAAAGATAAGAATCCTATTTTTTTTTGTTGTTATAAACCATATTAGTATGTTGCAATTGTTGTGCTTATGAAATTTGTGGCCACATTATGCTAAGAAAAGAAGAAAGAAAGAAATCTTAGTTAGCATTTTGTAATGTTTCGACATATGCATGTCCTATTTTGAAAGAATATAAACTATTGCAAGAAAAAGTATCCTTGTTCAAGTGAATACACTAGTATCTTTATAAAAGTGTAATTTGTGTAAAAAATGAGAATAACACTATTGGTTATGAACATTAGTCTTTCTTTTGTAAATTTAAGTTTTTAAAGAAAAACCGAAGTCTATGTGAAAAATAAGAAAGAGAATTATTTAAATGAGTGGAAATAGTGTTTTTAATGAATTTGAAATTTTTGTTCACTGTTTTTTTTTTAAAAATTCATTCTTAGTCAAGAGAAAGTCTGTTTCAATATCCTAAAAAGATTGGATTATTGGATAAACGAGTTTTTCGAAAAAGAATCAAATTCTTGTTCATAAAAGAGAAGGAGATACAATGTCTAAAATATAATTTGGAAATTTGGGAATCTCAGTTTTCAAGTAACTCCATTTGGAAATAATTTGCACAAACCCAAATACTGCAGTCTGTAGGTGGAACAATCGACTGGTAAGTTTCGACAGTCGACCGTCGCGAACCTACCTACAGTGATTTCTAGGGCTTTGGACTTTTCGTGCGGGACAGTCGACCGACCCTTTGTCGCAGTCAACTGTCACCACTCAAAATGATGAATTTCTTGAGTTTGGGTTTCACGCGGGACAGTCGACCGATCACCCTATGAAGTCGACTGCTACCGATCTAACTGATATTTTTCTGAGTTTCTGATACTTCTTTTGAATGAATATTTTGAAGTGAGTCGAGATGTTGTAAGAGTTTGAATTTGTTGATGAAGTTATGTTCTTGAAATAAATTAATTGCTTATAAAAATTATGAATGAGTAAATAGATCATGAATTGTGACAAGATTTTGATCATTCGTGAATAAGTTGAAAGATGAAATTATCTAGGTTAAGACTTGATTATTAAAGGGTATGTGTACCCATGTTTCTTATACATGAAAGATTATGATTAAGAGTTAGTAAGACCTCGATTACCGGCTTTATTGAAAGAAAGATTTTGAGATATGATTTTGAGATATTACCGTAGGACGATCTTGTATTTTGTAAATAAGTCCGGTAGGAGGTAAAACTAATTCTAGGAATGATAACACATTCATGTCTTGAACTAAATAACTAGGCAAATAAGTGAAGATGTAGTAAACTTGGGCAAACGTAAGTGGGTTGCCTCTATATTGTCGGCGGTGGATCTCCGTGGCTATAAACCCAGTCGACGGACTGAGGTTGCTCTGTGGGAGACGGGTTTTTATATTTAAATCCGGAGCTTGGCGAAGTCGGGCGGATAGTTTTCCATATCCAATGTATATACGTAAATCGGGGCTAGGAGGCACTTGCGGGATGATTCGCACGATGAGAGAATTGTTATAATAGCCGTCGAGCTGGGAACCATATTCGTGGAATAATCTAAATCTTGTTTTATTACCTGGTAGTTATCATGGCGAGGGATTGAGCCCTTTATTGTGGAGTACGTAGGCGCTTGCCCTCGGACCTATGTAGTATGAGATGCATAGAATCCGAAAAAGTGTGCATTAGTATCATTCTTGTATAAAAATGTGTGCATTAGGCATTAAGGCATGGCATACACTTTCATGTTTAGCGCAGTCACAATTTAACACTTTATTGTTCATTCAATCTTTTGTGATTTTGTTAAAGTAATGAGATCGTTATATGTACGGCATAGAGAGGATAGCCGAGTATAACACTTTCGTCAGTTGTAAGTGACTGACGTTCCCACAGGTTGATATGCAAGTAGTGGACTTTTCTATGAAGAGGTTATGATGAAATCGATGAATTATTTGATGAATTCGTACAAGTTATATTATTGTTTTCAATGTTGTAATCTTTCATTCTTCCGCTGTGTAAATCAAAGATGTATTTGAACTCTGTTGTTGTTAAAAAAATTTAAATTCCTTGTAAAATTGTACGAAGTGAAGTAAGGATCCTGTGGAATCTCGAATTTGGTCTTATTTGAAATTCGGGGTGTTACAGCAGAGGGTAGGGTGAGGCGGACAGAGAGGTGGAGGGGGTGTTGGAGAGGAGGATGTCACGGCGGTCGAGGACGACGGAGACGCGGGAAATGATGGAAGAGAGAAGGGCGACATCGAAAAGGGTGAGGCGGGCGAAGAGGTGGAGGGGGTGTTGGAGAGGGGGACGTCGCGGTGGTTGAGGATGGCGGAGATGCCCGAGAGGTGTGAGGAGTGGAGGTCGACGTTAGAGAGAGTGTGGATTTGGGAGGGGAGGGGAGGGTCAATATGAGGTGGGTCACAGTCTGGGTGTTGTCGGTTAGAATGTACACAAAGGTCAGACCAGTCTGTGTGCGTATTTGTTAGGGTCAATTTCACTAAACTATACCCTTGAAGATGTAATTTCTCTCAAATATCTCACCTTTTTGGAGTTCCATATAATTATATGAGTATCTCAAAATTATTTTAGTCTTTACAATTTGCATAGGGTAACACCAGTTTTTATCTTATACTAATAGAGTACCAAATATTTTCTTTCTCTATTTTGAAATAGAGAAATGAGAGGAAAAATAGGTATTCATATTTAACTAACACATGCATTACGCACAATTTTATTAAAAACCCAAAAAAAACACAAAAATCTAATTTCTGAAACATAGTTTCTTCACCTCCCACTTTCCCAATTTCACAACAAAATCTCACGGTCCCCCCCCCCCCCCCCCAATGTGCAAGCCGTCAAGCCGTTCGCGGTCCCTGCCGCTCTTGGCGGCGTGCGTGGATCCCAACAAAAGTCGGCCTCCACCCGTGGCTGCCTTGTGCCGTTGCCCCTCCCCCCCCCCCCCCCCACACACACATCCCGATCTTAACCACCAACCCAAACCCCATCTTCGATCGGTATCGAACTCCATCTTTAACTATTCTCTGTGTTTAATTTCAGAACATACGTATGCTTGATGGATTCTGTGCATATTTAGACTTGAAAGTTGAGGTCCTTTGAGTTGCTTTACCAATAATTTGATGGATAGTGACGATGGATGATGATATTTAATGGGTTATTTTGAATATTTATGTCAGGAAGAAGATGACTAGGCATGTTTGTTGCACGTTGTAGATCTGTTCTTTTATTTTAATTACTTTTTTACAGATTATTGATTAATATATGCATGTCTACAATTCACAAAAAAAAAATAAAAAATAAAAAATAAAAAAAACTTTTGATATGGTTTACAAATAACAATAACTTTCATGTTAAAAATCCAACATTTGCGTTTGATAAATACCATGCTTGCTTTGATTCAATATTTGATCATATATATCAATGTAACTCAAAATCAAGAAAGATACTCAAACGATCAATTTTCATCTATACGATAAATCCTAGGCACCCCATAAAACATACTCAACCTAAAACTTACTCTAAGACATTAGTCACTTAAACAACAACCTAATAAGACTCTCACTTAAAAGACACTCAACCAACTTTAAAACACATCAACAAAAGTTGAAACATGAGCAGACCACTTTTGGTGCCTATGAGTTATATTCATAATCTTCCTTATGCTTCTGTTGATCATTCCATTATGAATTTATGCATTCAGGGCCTTAATGATTCTCCTCTGTAGTTGTTATTATAGTTGTGGGATTTATTTATAAATAGATTGCGTATAAACACAAATTGTGCATGATTGAATTTGTAGGAAAATGAGCATTTTAAACAGAAGAAATGTCGCAAAGTGATCAAGTGTTACTCGAGGAACATTGGGTTGGTTTCCACTGCGGTTGCGTATGCGAATCAAGGTACATCGTATATCAAAGTAAATAGGCAAGTTTCATGTGCTTTTCTCCATGCTAACTTTATTTTTGTGTAATTTATATTTCAGTCAGGGCTAACTCTCACTTACAAATAACTTTAATTGCTGTAATTTTGTTTTCAGAACTCTCTTGGACTCTCTGGATACAAAGGTAGGATGCCAATATGCATATAGTTTGTGTTGATCCTAAGTTTGGTATGCTCAAAACGTACTATTACAACTAATATCTTTCAATTGAGATATATAAAATTTACAAGAAATTTTAATTAAACAAAAGCCAAAAAAATTAGCAATCAACAAAAGTGGAAGGTATCAAAGAAGATTTCAACTCAAGAAACGTGTGCTTTAAATCCTCAAAGAAGCCAACAAATATTGTATATTTATTTCTGTCTATGTAAGGAATTACCATGTAAGAAATTGTTGATCAAATAATTAGTTATGGAAAGAATATAAAGTGGATTTACCAAATAAACATCAAAACTGCACAATAGCAGTCGCACATATATCGGTCAACCGTCACAATAGTCATCATACACTATAGTGTAAAATTGAGTCAATCGACCAACCACCTCTCAACTTTCGGGTTAAAGGTGGACGGCCGAACAAAGCGGTCGACCATACTTATGCAAATCTGATATTTTTGGTATATCTTCTCCTCGTTTTTGGAAAGATATAATTTCTCTTCTTATAAATGTAGGTGAATTCACTGAGTATTTTTCAAACTTTGCTATTATTATTCTTGTGAACAAATCATTCATTCAACAATTTGAGTGTGTGAGCTTTTATTATTTTCTCCAGTCAAGATTGTTATAGATCTTGAATGTTTTTTTTCACTTCGGTAAGTTTTACAGGGCTTATTCATAGAAGTCCTGTGGGCGTAATAGGACTCTCATCCTAAATTCCGAGAATCACTGTACAAGGGTTTTAAAGTATATTGGAACGCTTGTGACGGAGAATTGCTACAAGAAGATGGTGTGGACGTAGACCTGGGGGTCGAAACACGTTATATCGATGTGTCTTGCGTGCTTACTCTATTTGTTTTCTTTAACTCTATCTCCTTATTTTACGCATTTTATTTAATTTTCAATTTCCACACACTCACCATAACCACCCCCCTAGGTGATTTACAGTTTGTATATATGTAACTCACACTTTTGGCTTTAGAAATATAAATTTGATTGATTGAAGTTAGATATTTGCAATATTTATCTTTGAGGTGAGATAACTGGAGGTGAAGTTACTCTAAATTATGATCCAAACGGACTAGAATTTACACAGTGTAGGTTTTCACGTCACCTATAATTTAAATAGTGCTGGTTTGCAAGTTACCTATAATATTTTATTATTTTGCTTTTGCTTTTAGGCGAAATGTATGAAAACAAAGGAGACGTTTTACATGTATCAAGTATGTTTGTGTTCTCTTTTCATATTTAAGCTTCAATGGTTTTTAGGGGATTGGGTGGGTAACGATTGTTGGTGTTTTTCTTGTAGAGATTTAGAGGCTTAACTTCATATGGTTCTTGACATCTATCATAGACATGTGAAGCCACAGAATCTTATGGTATGCTTTTTATTGTCTTATTTCTTAAATTCAGTTATGTTTAGCTTGGAAAGTGTCACATCTCTATAATACTCAGCAGCCAAAACTACAAAGTTAAAAAAAAAAAGTGCAAACATTTTAATCATGGCTTCAGGGATATTGTGGGCTTCAGGAGCCGCCACCTACCTCAAAATTTCGTCTATCTATAGAGGTTTCGCTATTGGTACAAACCCTAACCCTAATATATTTATCATCATTTGATTTGATTAATTATTGTTATATTTGATATATTGATTATGATGTAGTTTTGGTACATTATGCATATAATCTTATAGGTCGTAAGATATTTCAACTGAAGTTGGATCTTTTTAAGTGGGTTTGACTACATTTGATGCGTTATATGGCTAACTTAGAATTATATTTTTAAGCAAACACAGTTCATACAATTATTTTTATATGATTCTCTTAGTCTATCATCTTTACCCTAACCTGTGCTATAATACATGGTTTATAATGTATAACCTGTTTACTGAATGTTAATGATGTTATAATATACATGTTAACATAAATTAGTTAAAATTGCGGCATCTTTTCGTAAAGTCGGTGCAATTTTTTGGATTGAAGTCTTTTGTTATCATGAACAATTTATTTAAGCCTTTGTTTGATATAGTTGAAATTTCAGTATTTGGACAGTTGAATGAATATTGTGATTGGGTCTGGAGGTACATTATTGTATCAGGTGCTTGAGTTTGGATAGTGTACGTGTTTATGAGTATCCTTATTAAATAATTCTTGAATGTTGATATATTGGATGAACTTTATACAGTGAAAAAGCTTTATGTATCGGATAAGATCTACCGAATTTTTGGTAAAGTCTGTACAATTTGCACAGGGGTATCGTGAAATTCAGATTGAACAGTCACATAAAATCGGACCGTGAAAGAGTATGACACTTCACCTTAATTACAATTTTTATTTAAGTATTTGTTGTGTTCTAAATTGGATTTTAACTCAAGGGTTTATGCGAAGATTCATTTAAAGGAAATGTATGAGAAGAAGGATAGTGAGTACTTAAAAAGAAGAAGAGCTTGGAAGAAGAGAGCGAGGATGAAGAGTTGAGGTTCCATAAATATTCGCTTTATTCAGTTCATTGCATGCATTTTTTTAGCTTTAGTAATATTCAATTGGACAACATTATTGTTTGGCAATGATTCTCGAAACCATCTGCTTATGTGAGAATGATAATGAAGATTTCATTAATTACGGTAGAGATTATATTCACAAGTTTCTCTCAATTCTCTCACACTTTTTTGGAGTTCTATATAATTTTATGAGTCTCTCAAAATTATTTTAGGCTTTGCAATTTGCACAGGGTAACACTAGTTGATATTTAAAAAAAAAAAAAAAAAAAAGAAAGACATCTACACTCATCTTGTCAACAAGAAAGAAGTTAGATCTCTTTGTTAGAAAATGAGTGTTTTAACACCATGTTATAAACCAACTTTGAGGCAATTTTTGAGTAAGATCCACTATATATTAGTGAGAGATCATTATGAATTTTTGTTCTTCTTCATGAGTACATTAAAATCATATATTTACTTGCTAAAAATGGTTATTGGGTAAATGAGAATTTGTCACCATGAGTGAGCTACTTGATGATAGAAAGTGGGTTGAGAAACTTTAGTTCCACATCGGAAAAATCTTGAGAACTAAAAAGGTATAGATTATAACCCCTTCCTTAGCTGGGTAAGAAAACAAGCTAGAACTCATGCGTGAATCTTGGACCGGGATTACATGCGGCTTGTGTGCGCCCGTCATGTCATGCGGACACGAATGCCGAACTAACATTGAACCCCACCTTGTATGGGACTTCTTTTTTACCTATTTCTGATTTTTCCAACCTGATGCTATGAAAATTTATTTGCCATTGAATAGCCTATTCACCCATAAAGGTTTTGTAACGGACGAATCAATGGAAAAACAACAACCCCCATAAATGTTTTATAGCAGACGAATCAATGTAAAAGTAACAACAAAAACGTTTATTTTCCATTCATTAGCATGTTTCCCCGATGAAGTCTACAAATTGATGCATCTTCTTCTTAATCTAGTCTGACCACCCATAAAGGTTTTGCAGCGAGCGAATCAATGCAAAAATAACAACAACCACCATGAAGGTTTTATAGTGGACGGATTAATACAAAACTAATAGCAAAAACATTTATTTTGCATTCATTGGCCGGTTTCTCCCAAGAAGTCTATAAATTGATGCATCTTCTTCTCATTATACACACCCGAAAATATCCAAACAGAATTCCTTTGTTGTTTTTCTTCTTTCTGGTCTTCCCTTCATCTGTGATAGAATTCTCCACTTCGTTCAATTCGCAAGGAGTACAACGTGGTGCCGTGTTGTTACTCTTAAACTGTTTTATCCTGGAAAACAGACGCCTTTGCATTCCTGTGGCACCTGGCGTGGAGGTGAAATTGTTTTAATGACAGTGGGTGATACAGAAAACTCGGTTTGGTTTCTCTTCTGCTATGTTAATTTCGCTATATATTTTATAGTTTTCGCTATACATTTTATAGTGTTTTCAGTCTTCTCTTCTTAATTCTTTGTTTCTGTGCCTCTATCTCTCTCAAAGTATTTTCTAACACTCTTTTGGACTGGAAACTCATCCAGATCTGCTACCTTGGAAGCAAAGGACTGGAGCACATATTCTAGTAGCTGGTTCTCATAGGATGCAAAAAATGTAAGCTCTGGCAAACTTCAAAGGGGCCTCTTTACTCAGAAAAATAAATTAACAATAACATTAATACTTAAACATTATAGTCACAAAATTGAACACACTCTAACTACTAAAACAAATACAACTCCCCACTTTCATAATTTATCTCTACAGAGCTAATCGTTACAACCCCAGATTTAGCCCATGAAGTCATACAACTTTGATGATAGGGTCTCTCCACATTGCAGTCTCAGTCTCTTATAGTCTCATTTAACTGCTCAGTCGTAAAAGAGACATCATACATACACCACCAACAAAACTCAGTAAATCTCATACCAAAACAATCTTTACCCTCATTCTCAGGGCCAGCCCTCACCTTGAGGCCGGTGAGGCGGTCGCCTCAGACCCCCGATTTTTTTGCACTTTTAGGGATCCAAAATTTGAATTCTCCTTGTAAATATAGGCACGTATCTTGCACGTAAAAAATTATATTGTAATTAGGGACTCCAAAAATAATTATTTGGGTCTTTCGCCCCGGGCATTCATGTGAACCTAGACAATAACTATCACACAGTTTCATCTCCTCACAGAACTAAGTTCTCTTGTTGTGTTCATTTTGGCCTTGAACATCCCTGGTTAATCGTGAGTGAACTTAGAGAATGTAGCCTCTTTTCATTCTCCTAGAAACGGCCCCATTTCACACTCACAAGGTGATTGCCCATAAAGAGTATCCTGCTATACCCCACTTTTATTTCAAAGCTATGGGAATCATTAAAAGCCAAGCTTATCCTAACTATTTGCAGGCAGCACTTGTCTTATCATCCTAAGAATGAGTATGAGATGTTAATCTCTCAGTGCTTTCGTTGATTCAACAAGATTTAGTTGTCCCTTTGAACCTAGATCTTGGGATCTCCAATTCCTAGGTAGGGTTTCCATCAAGTATCCTCTTTCGTTATAGGCTTTAATCACATTCCTCTTGATGATCTCACAATCTGCTCTCGCGACAGACCTTTAGTAAATGGATCCGCTAGGTTGTCGGCCGATTTTATATATTCTATAGAGATTACTCCATTTGAGAGCAGTTGTCTAATGGTTTTGTGTCTCCTTCTGATGTGACGAGACTTACCATTATACATACAACTCAGTGCCCGTGCTATAACCGATTGGCTGTCACAGTGTACACATAAGGTAGACACTGGTTTTTCCCACATTGGAATATCCTCTAAGAAGTTTCGAAGCCATTCTGCTTCCTCTGCCGCTTTGTCTAAAGCAATAAACTCAGATTCCATGGTGGATCTGGCCAATAGCGTTTGTTTAGAGGATTTCCATGACACAGCTGCACCACCAAGTGTGAAAACATATCCACTTGTGGATTTTGAGTTCTTTGAGTCTGATATCCAGTTGGCATCACTGTAGCCTTCCAGTACTGCTGGATATCTGGTGTAATGCAGCGCATAACTCTGAGTATGTCGCAAGTAGTTCAATACTCTAGTTATTTCTTTCCAGTGACTTCGTCCTGGATTACTCGTGTATCGGCTCAGTACGTTTACCGAATGTGCTAGGTCCGGTCTTGTACAATTTGTTAGGTACATCAGACTACCAATTACACATGCATATTCCAGTTGTGATATGCTTTCGCCTGTATTTTTGAACAGGTGAAGACTTGGATCGACGAGACTTTTTGCTGTCCCATTGGAATAATTCTTGAATCTTTCAAGTACTTTCTCAGCATAATGATCTTGAGACAATGTAATCCCCTCAGCAAACTTTGATTCTTAGTATGACATCTGCAACTCCCAAGTCTTTCATGTCAAACTTGCCACTAAGCATGCTCTTAGTTTGTTTGATAATGTCGTTATTGCTTCCAATAATGAGCATGTCGTCTACGTATAGACAGACCAGAATGTATCCGTTTGGAGTATCTTTGATGTAGATACATTTATCACATTCATTTATTTTGAAACCATTTGACATCATAACATTGTCAAATTTTGCATGCCACTGCTTTGGAGCTTGTTTCAGGCCGTACAGTGATTTTACAAGCCTGCACACCTTATTTTCCTGTCCAGGAACTACGTAACCCTCAGGTTGTTTCATGTATATTTCTTCTTCTAAGTCCCCATTTAGAAATGCAGTTTTAACATCCATTTGATGTATTTCCGGGTTACGTAGAGCTGCAATAGCTATCAACATTCTTATGGATGTTATTCTTGTAACTGGGGAATATGTATCGAAGAAATCTAGGCCTTCTTTTTGCCTAAATTCTTGTACCACAAGTCTAGCCTTATGCTTCTCTATTGAACCATCTGGTTTCAATTTTTGTTTGAAAATCCATTTGCATCCTAGTGCTTTACATCCAGAAGGCAAATCGACTAACTCCCATGTATGATTTTGCATAATGGAGTCTATTTCACTTTTGATTGCTTCCTTCCACATAGGAGCATCAGGCATAGACATGGTTTCCTTGAAAGTTCTGGGCTCATTCTCTAACAGAAAGGCCGTCACAAAGTCAGGACCAAATGATTTTGATGTTCTAGCCCGTTTACTTCGTCTAGGCTCATCAGTATCATGTTCTGGTTCATCAACTGAAGTGCTTGCATTCCCTTGTTCACGTGTACGTTTCGGGTACGTAGTATCCTTGCACGGAAACACGTGTTCAAAGAATGAAGCATTTCTTGATTCCATTATTGTATTTACATGGATATCCGGTATATCCGATTTGTATACCAAGAATCGATATGCACTATTGTTGTGTGCATAGCCTATGAATATGCAATCAATCGTCTTAGGTCCGATGGTGACCTGTTTCGGGTTAGGTACTGCCATTTTTGCTAGACACCCCCACACTTTGAGGTATTTATACGAAGGTAAGTTACCTTTCCACAATTCATATGGTGTCTTGCCGGTTTTCTTGTGAGGTATTTTGTTGAGAATGTAGTTAGCAGTTAGCAACGCTTCCCCCCACATGTTTTGGGGTAAGCCAGAATTCAGCAACAAGGCATTCATCATCTCCTTCAGAGTTCGGTTTTTGCGCTCGGCAGTACCGTTTGATTCGGGTGAATAGGGAGCAGTTGTCTGATGAACTATTCCATGTTCCGAGCAGAACATGTTAAATGGTGCATCATATTCTCCTCTTCTATCACTTCTAACGATTTTAATCGTTTTGCCAAGTTGATTCTCAACCTCAAGTTTGTATTCTTTGAATTTATCCAAAGCCTCATTTTTGCTATGTAACAAATATACATAACAAAATTTTGTGCAATCGTCTATGAAAGTCACAAAGTACTTTTTGCCACCTCTGGTCTGCACATATTTTAAGTCACACAGATCCGTGTGAATTAGACCTAGAGTTTCTGTGTTTCTTTCTACAGAACGTGATGGAGTTTTAGTGAGTTTGGCCTCCGTGCAAACTTCACATTTTTCTGAGTTATCTACCTTAAATTTTGGTAGCAAATTCATGTTAACTAATCTACGCATAGAATTTACATTAACATGGCCTAGTCTTCCATACCAAACAGAGGAAGACTCAACAATATAGGCAATAGGAGTTATTTCATTAACTTTGGGAACAGCAGGAACAATAGTTTTAGGGATGACTGTCATTACATTAAACTTGAACAGTCCATCCTTTACATATCCTTTACCCAAGTATACCCCATTCTTAGACAGTACAAAATTATCAGAAACAAGTACAACTTTAAACCCATTCTTGCTTAGCAAAGAACCTGATATCAAGTTCTTTCTAATGTCCGGGACATGCAGCACATTTGTAAGTGTTAGCTCTTTGCCTGAAGTCATTTTCAGCACTATCTTCTCCGTTCCTTCAATTTTGGAGGTGGAAGAGTTTTCCATGAACAACTGTTCATCTTTGTTGCACTTCTGGTAGGAGGTGAACATTTCCTTGTCTGAGCAGATATGCTTGGTGGCCCCAGTATCGTACCACCATTCACGAGGATTGCTCCCTACAAGATTAACCTCTGATACTACAGCACAAAGGTCCAGGTCAGACAGACCAGTGGACAAGTTCTCAGCTATGTGTGCGTGGGGTTTTTCAGTCCCTTTTACATGTCCTGTTTTTGAATGATTACTGTCCTTACTGCGGCACTCAGAAATTTTGTGCCCCAGCTTATCACACTTGTGGCATTTCCCAGCAAACCTCTTTGCAAGAGGTTTTTTGTTTGAGGCCTGTGGCAGAAACTTCCTCTTCTTGCCCTTCTGTTCGTGCTCCACCACATTGGCCTTTTCTATGGATTGATTTCCATAGGACCTGTCAGCCTTGCGATTCTCTTCTTCGATCCGCAACCTGACAATTAGATCTTCAAGCGACATCACCTTTCGTTTGTGTTTGAGGTAGTTCTAGAAGTCTTCCCACCCAGGTGGAAGTTTTTCAATGAACGCTGCAACCTGGAATGGTTCGCACAACGTCATATTCTCTGCAGCAATGCCGTGCATTATAACCTGCAGTTCTTGGACTTGACTCACCACAGTTTTGGAGTCAATCATCTTGTAGTCCAGAAATTTGCCGACAACAAATTTCTTGGACCCGGCATCTTCTGTTTTGTACTTCTTTTCCAGGGACCCCCACAGGAGTTTGGACGTCTTGAAGACACAGTAGACGTTGTACAGGGAGTCTACCAAGCCATTCAGGATGTAGTTCCTGCAGAGGTAGTCGCCGTGAGTCCATGCATCAACTGCAGCAACGGAGTGTGCATCCATTGGCGCCAGCATCGGGACAGATTCATTGAGGAATCTGTCCAGCTTCAATGTGTTCAGGTAGAACTGCATCTTCCCCTGCCACTTTTTGAACCCAGTTCCATTGAACTTCTCCGATTTTTCTCCCACGGTTATGTGCGTGGGCAGAATGACCGAATGTGCCGCAACCGATTGTGCAGTCACATTTTGGGTCACCGGTGTTTGGGTACTGAGAAGCCCAGTAGGAACTTCAGTTGGTGTGATCTCCATGTTCTGATTTTGTTCTCTTCTCTGAAATTGGTTGAAACAGAAACTGTTAGTTTTTTTTTTTTTTTCCGAACAGAACCTGTAAACAAACTTCACAAAATTGTTAGAATCTGTGAGGAAAAAATTCTGCTTTAAGATTGTTAGAACCTGAATATAAAATAATTAAAAATTCCAACAGAATTTGTGAAGGAATCAAAATCAATTGAAGAAAACAGTAAGTAGAAAATCTGCACAGAGTCGAGATTTGAAATCTCTGTCCTTAAAGCAGAATTTGCCCCGTAGTGTGACGGTTACCGGCAAATTACTTCCCAGGATACAACTGTACCTTCTCTGAAGAATGCAGCACCTTTGCTTCAGAGACAACGAACTATTGTCTGTGTTGTACTCTCAGTTAACACTGACGCAGAGGAGAAGAAGAAGAAAGAAATGTAAAAAATCCTGTGTCTGTATGTAAGCCTCTGTCTGGTTATATAGAGGAAATTGGATTGGAGACTGTTCAGCAGCTGCCATTACTCTGTAACAGCAGAGTAATAGGGACTCTTCAGATTCATAACTAGTGAGCCATTACTCTGCTGTTACAGAGTAATGGGCACTAGTTACTGAATCTGAAAAGCCTTTTCAGTTCAGTAGGGGAAGAGTTTGTCTGGCAAAAATAAAATAAAAAAAAATTAAGCCAGACCAAACCGAACCGAACCGAGCCGAAGCCGTGGCCAGGCCGGGTGCACGCGTGCGCGCGTGTGTGTTTGTCATTTTGGCTAAGTCCTCTCTCCACTACACGTTAGTGGTAACCCCCGGGCCACGCCCTTTAGTCCAGTTTTCTAGTATATATACTAGACAAAATCATTTCCAATTTTCGATATGGGACTATCTATTTTCTCCAAGTTGCCAAGTTAGTACATTTCAAGTACCCAACTTTGGATCAACATTTCTCATTCATACGGAATTTGTTTTTGGCAAGTGAGTGTACTACGGAATAGTACTCGTCGAGAGGATCGCAATCCACTCATTTTCCGGTGCCGCCGGTGGCCGGAGCTTGCCGGAATCCGGCCCGAAAAACTGCAAAAATTAATTCCAACATAATCATCATTATCCAGTGAAATATAACAGCATCGGAAAAGAAATCACAATGAGGAAAAATTTCCCCATTTTCCTACAACAATGTGAACCCCCAAAAAAAAAATGAAACAAAAGAAAAATCAAAATAAGAACTTATTATTGAATTTAGGAAACTACCATAAATTACAGAATTAAGAACTTAAAGGAAGCAAAAGAGATTAACTATCCAGAGCAAAAATAGACAACTAAAAGCAAGAAAAATTTAGGAATTCCAAATCTTGGAACATCAGTGAATTAGGGTTTGTAAACAAGCATAGCATTTCATTAACATGTTGTCAAAAAAATTCGAGGCCCAGAAATTTAAAATCAAGCAAACTACCCCAAATCACATAACTAAGAACATAAAGGAAGCAAAATTAGGGATTCACAATCCTTGGTAAGATTTGGGCTCTAGCTCATGGGGGTGGACTCTAACTCATGGTCGGGTCAATCTCGATCTCCTTATCGTCGTACGCTATGTTGAGAGAGTTGCTCCGAGATGTGCTCCCTAGCTCATGCAGCTGCTGCCTCTGCCCAAAATGAAATAAAATTCATAATTTGAGTGATTCTACCATGGGTAGAATTATTACAAAAGCCACGAAAATAAAAGTTGATTCTGTCTAGGCAGAGTGTCCAGATCGTTGCGGCTACCACAATGTACCATGCTTCCTTCATATTGTGTCTATCTATCTCGAATGGATCACTTTTCCATAGGTTGTCGAACGACATTGTGAAAGTCTGCACTCAAGTGCTCGGAGTACATCGTGCCGGACGGACTTGCTTCAAGGCTACCAAGGAATAGATGATTCCTTGATTTTACAGGGGCGTTACAAAAGCCACAGGAGGTGTCAAATGTCGGTTGTCTCTTGGCCAGGTTCTCCCGGGTGATAACTGCATCGTTGAGCACTAGTCACAAGAAGATACGCACAACTATAGAACTTTTCAAAACACTTCTATTGATTGTTTACCTATTAGTGCGTACAATATACTTTTAATTTGTATATCTAACAACTTCACTATGTAGGTCCCAATGTAGATCCGATGTTATTAAATATCACAATTTCTTATTAGAGCTAATCAAAATAGAAAATACCTACCACAAGGCCGTAACCTCATCTACCCAGTTATTATGAGTAATAAATTATTTTTTATATCCTAAAGTTTACCCACCTTTACTTTTAAATACCTATATGTCAAAAAAATTACCTTTTAATACCTTAATTTCTCCAACTTTGTAAAAATTTGATGAACCAACCGGTTTAGTAGTGAACTATGGGTAAGTTAAAATTTTAAAACTTGAATATGTTCTAATATATTGCAAAAATTGGTTGAATTTTTTTTAAAACATTGGTACCATCTTTACTAAAAATTGATTACATAATTTTGACAGAACGGTTGCCAAATATAAATTTATTTATTCAATTATTCTAAATCTAATTTATTAATGTTTTGCTACTAAACTTGAGATGAATGGAGGGGTTACCCAATACCCCAATCCAATTATTTGATGTATATTAATCGGTATGTCGATCTCCATTTTCCTTACAATATATAGTTCCAAACCCTAGGTGTTCTTAAATTTCCTCTTTCCCTTTATTATTTTTGATTTATATATTTTTTTCTTCCTTCGGATCTTTGAATTCAATTGATCCGGATTACATAGGATTGAAAGCTAAGAAGAAAGGCATATGGAAGGGGAAGGGGAAGATAGGATCTCTGTGAAGGAGAGTTCGATGAAGAAGGGGAAGAAGGGGGAGGGGAGTTGGGGAATAAATAAAAAAATCCAGTTTCAATTCTAATTCCAGTTCCAAAATCAATTCCAATTCCGAGATATGTGAAGGTAGCAGCAGCAGCAACCCATGTCCATATCCGCCAAGGACATATTGAGCAATCTTCCTGTGCCCATCCTTGATCACATCAACTCATTTTGTTTCTACTATCGATGTGCCAAATACTTACATCCTCTCCAAGTCATGGCTCCGCTACTGGATCCATTCCCCAAATGTAACACCCCAAGCCCGGCCATGTTTGGAATCACCACCTATACACATCTACAAACCTAGTATACACCATAACTCAATTTCTTCTCGCCAACCTCTTAAAAGTTTACTTACGATGAAAACATAATACAAGGAGAATCCGTTGTAGCTTATGTTCACAAAGTTATCAATGCCCAACTCCCTGATGACAGTTTGAACAACTTCTGCATCAACGCACCTTCCGTGTAGTAGAATCCAAGGACATGGAATCTTGGGTACACTATGCTTCATCCCAATACATCCACCACTTTAACCTGCATTTGTTGTTAGAGCTAGATCTTTGATTTCTCCTTTTCTAGATATTGTTTTTCGTCGGTCCCCTTCTTTGCAGACCCTCAAGTTGGGTATCGACGAATATATGCTCAGTTTGCCCACCAACAGAAATGAATATAATTTGGGTAATCTTGCATTTTGGGTTCAAGGCATCAAACAATGAAGCTGAGTATGAAGCACTCATCCGAGGACTGGAAGCCGCTAAGGCGGTTGAGGTCAAAGTTTTGAAAGCTCATAGTGACTCACAGTTAGTGAAAAAGCAGATACCAGGAGACTTTCATGCTAAAGAAGCAAATATGATAGTTTATTTGAAAATGGTCAAGATGCTCATCTTCGACTTCGAAAAAGTGGAGTTCATACATATTCCTAGATCATTGAATAGACGTGCAGATGCCATCGCCTGCTTGGGTGCATCGTCATTACACCAATTAGCTAGGTTAGTCTTGATTGAGTCTGTGGGGAGGCCCAGTCGTCCATATGTACCAACATTACTCATAGATGAACATGAATAATGTTGGATGGACCCTATAAAAGCATATCTAACCAATGGTACTCTGCCAGAAGATGAAAAATCAACAACAAATTGCAGAGGGAATGCCTAAGGTGTTAGGAATGTGTCTTGAATACTCATGATTCAGATTAGAAGAAGGTAAGATGAAGCATAAAGGTCGAAACGTCGAAGAGAGTAGAAGGAAAAATAGCAGCAGCAAGGTCCAGCAGAGTTGCGGTCGACCGCACCCTAATCGCACAGCCAATCGCAGCTGTACTGGATTTGGCTGAAAGGAGGACGGCCGACCGCCCGGGCCAAAATATATTTTCTGGACCTCGATTTGTTAGGTCGTTTTAGCCCAATCTTCAACTCCAAGTCAGATCGTATGACTCCTATTCAGTTACTTCTTCTACAGGTTATATCCGACGACTGATAATCAAGATTAAACCTAGGGTTCTCTCTATTCTTCTATATATATTGTAAACTCCTCCAATATGAGGGTAGAGTACTTCATTGATATTTTCTCCATTGCAAAGAGAGGCATGAGAGAGAGTTTTTGGTGAGTGAGTTTAATTTCTTGTATTGAGCGAATCATTAATTTTTTGTAATCTCTTCTAGTTGAAAATCTGATCTCTCTATATTTCCCTCCGGATTAAGCGAAAACTAACCGGGATAAATCCTCATTGTGTTTGTGTTGGATTGGTATATCTACTTACTTGCTCAATTGATTCGTCTTATCTACTTCGACTTTCTCATTGCTATATTTAGTTTTGCTGCGACACCGGGTGTTTGTTGACGCCCTAATCCCAACATAAGGTATGTGTTAGACAGAGAACTTCTCAGGAAGTTGTTCACCATGCCCTTGCTAAGGTGTTTCAATAAGAGGCACTCAAACTATGCTATGAGAGAAATTCATGAAGGCATGTGTAGAACCACTCAGGAGGAAGATCCCTCGCCCAGAAGGCGCTCAAGCAAGGTTTTTTGGCCGACCATGATGAGAGATTTAATGGAGTTCACAAAGAAGTGCAATAAAATGTCAGAGGTTTGACATCGTTAGACACCAGCCGATAACTCCGATATCTTAAAGCATCAGTCCTTTTCCAATCTTTTAATGGGGTTTAGATACCCTGGGACCTTTCACAACTAGTAAGAACAGAAAATGACATGTTTTGATAGCAACAGACTGCTTCACATAGTGGTTTGAAGCAGAAGCACATGGGACAATCTCAGCATAAGCAGTGAAACAATTTTTGTGGAAGAACATTATATCCCGGTTTGGACTGCTAATGACCATTATGGCCGACCATGCAAAATATTTTGATTGTGGGCTCATTCGAGTTTTGTTCCCAGCTAAAGATCCAGTTAAGGTTCAGTTCGATCGCCTATCTCCAAATCGAATGGACAAGCTCAGTCCACCAACAAGACAATACTGAACAACTTGAAGAAGAGCTTAGATGTAGCAAAGGGAGTCTGGGTCCATGCCAATTTCTTGTTTGCTTAGACGCCTAGGAGCGAAGCGACAGAGGGTCATTTGTAGGAGCTATGACTTGCCGATGGAGAGATTCGACTAAGTATTTCTTGTCTGCTCAGATGCCTACAGGCAAAGCAATAGAAGACCATCGACAGATAGCTACGACTCATTGATAGAGAGATTTGACTGAGTATTTCCTATCTGTTCAGATGCCTACGACGAAGCGACATAAGGCCATCGGTAGAGAGTTATGAATCGTCGATAGAGAGATTCGACTTAGTGTTTTTCGTTTGGTTAGCCGCCTACGGGGCAAAGTGACAGAGGGCCATCAATAAAGAGCTATGGCTCGTCGATGGAGAGATTCGACTTAGATGTGTACATCAAAATGAACGGTTCAGATTTTTCAATTTATATCTCAAAAAAAAGTTCACACTTGGTTCTCATCGAAGGAGTTCTCACATGATCATATTCCTCTCTCTCTCTCTCTCTCTCTCTCTCTCTCTCTCTCTCTCTCTATATATATATATATATATATATATAATAAAACACAAAGAAAGCTATCAAGTGGCTCTCCTTCAATCCCCCCAAATTTAAAGGCCCAGATCTAACATCACAAAACACAGTTTCCTCCCCCCAAACTCAAATTCAAATCCTTCCCAAAACTTCTTTATTTATTTAATTCTTTCTTTCTCCTCCCCCCCCCCCCCCCCCCTCTCTCTCTCTCTCTCTCTCTCTCTCTATATATATATATATACACTTATGGAAACATGGACTTTTATACTCTAATTTATAATTATTTTTTCAACATATGCTAAAGAAAACATAGACTTTTATTTACAACTAATTATTTTCATACTATTCAACTTGAGCTATATAACTGTTGATTTACTATTTACAATGCTTTGCATATGTTGTATCGTTCTGAAGACGTGCCAAAGGCACGTGTCCACGGGCAAATCTAGTGTATATATATATATATATATTCCAGGTCCAGCAGGAATTAATTATGTGAATTAGGTAATGCAAATATCTAATATATAACTAAGCATACATGCTTTTTAATGTGTGCACACAAACATATCTCGGAAAAAGATGCAAATACCTTTAATTAATATTTCTATCTTCAAATTCAAAAATTCGAACTGTCCACAAATAAATTTAGCAATAAATAAACTCTCATAATACTCCCAACGTAATATTCAAAAATTGGATTATTATTATAATACTTATTACTGTATATTATTGGTGGTTTATTTATTTATATATTTGTTATCACAGATTTTTGGATTATAATTTTGATTTTTTTTAATATTAAGATTATGTATTATGAATTAAATGTGTTTGTTGTTTCTATTCTTTTTTCTTATAATGACCCAAAAAGAGGCATATGCATTATTGCACATGTGGATACATTAGTTAATATACTATATAGTTAATAATACACATACCAATAAAATATTATAAAGATGAAGATTTATGTTTACCTACTCTGATAAGATTCATTTTCGTTTCAATAAATTTGATCTATATTTTTATTGTAGTATTTTGAATATGTAATAAGTAAAATTTACCAATTAGTTTTATACGAACAAATTTCCCCCCTTAAGAAATTAATAATTTATGTAAATGTGGATATTGGATAATCCGTAAACTCAATCTGAATCCGAAAATAATAGTGGGATACAACCCGAATAAATTTGGCTTCGCATGTAGATCTTATAGGACCCAACTCGAATCCAACCCATTGGCGCCCCTAATTAGGCCTACTAGATTGGATTACTCTTAAGTCTAAAAGTCTCCTTAAGGTTCAAACATTACAATGGTCAAGTCCACATAATTTAAAAAAAATTAAAGAGTAAAAGTCACGAAATCCCCAATATTTGCTCTGAAAATTTAAAAAACCCATATTGTTTCGTTTTGGTCAAATGGGCATGATATCATTTTTAATATAATTTTTCCAATAAATGAAATGACCAAAATACCGTACACAATAGTTTTTTTATTAAAAAAACCCACCTCATCGCCATCTTTCTTTCATTTTTTGTAATATAATATAGATGTATTTTGGTCATTTCATACATGGGCTGAGGATTATATATATATATATATATATATATATATATATATATATATATATATATATATATATATATATAAAATAGTGTTTTAAAAAAAACCACTCGTCCACTTCTTTTCTCTCCGAGCAAGCAGCCCATCAGGCCATCACCACCATAGAGTGCAGGCGTATTTTGGTCTATTTTATATATTAGAAAAATAATAGTTTTGGAGGGAAAATTAATTAATATTCGTGAAAATTGCAGGCATGATGACTTTCCAAGTAAAATCAAATTATTATTAATAGTACTAATTTTTTTAAAAAAATTTAAAGTTAGAACTCTGATTTACACATGCAATGCATGTCTTAATAAATATGATTATATATTTTTAAAAGTTAATGTGAAGACTATAATGAGAGAGTTGGAGTTGCACGTGTGTTGCACATAAGTAGGTAGATTACAACTCCAATTCTTCCATTATAATAACTAGTAATTTACACGTGCGATGCACATCTTTATAAATAAATATATATTAAAAAAAAATCGACATTGTTTGGCATCGAACCTAAGCCCTCCTTGATATTAGTTATATATGTACATTACACGTGTTTGTTTGGTTACAAATTGATATTTGTTTGGTGACAAACTCTCGCATTAAAATAGTAAAGATAAAGATTATTATATATTATATTATATATAGATAGATAGATACATAGATAGTAATTTACACGTGTGATTCACATTTAACATATATTAAAAAAATAAAGTAAAAAATCGGATGTAGTGAGGACTCAAACCTGAGACCTCATTCATATTAGTTGTGCACGTGCAATATACACGCAGATAGATTTACAAATTTACAAATGACACTAAGGCCTTCTCCCATTATAATATTAGAGATTAGAGATTATTATTATTTTTGTTGAAGTAAAATCAAAATTATTATTAAAACAAAAATCTCTACTATTTTAATGGGAGAGTTGGGGTTGTAAACAAACAAACCCTAATTTTGTAACTGAGCAAACTCGTGCAATATACGGCCAAACTAAATCCACCAAACATACCCGTGTGATGCACGTGCAGCACCTAAAAAAAGATATTTTAACAAATGCCCCCATTTAAAATGTAAAAATTAGCATATACCCCCACTATTTTTAAAAACTAAGAAATACCCATGATGCGGTTTGTTTTTGGTCGCAGTGTGGATGCACCAGGTGTGAGTTCGGACTCAATTTGTAATGAGGGAAGAGTACGGCACGGGACGACGAGCGGGAGGCTCGCTTCGGCGCTTGAGGATTGGCTCGGATCGCCTCGCCTCGAGTACCTGCAGACGGTCCTGAAATACCGGGGTTTATTCCGGCGGCGGACCCTCCGACGATCTAGTCAGTCTCTGTGAGAGAGTAGCAATAACTAGGGAAATTTGGTGGCAAAAGATTGATTACCTGAAAAGGTGGATGAGGATCTAGTATTTATAGGGAATCCCAACCGGGTTTGGATCCGCTTGGGGGCCGGGTCTGAACCCGAAAGCCCATGGGCCTGACGTGGCAGAAGGCCCAGGGGGTTTAGGGTTGACGTGGCAGTACCAAGAGTGGTATAGGGCTGACGTGGCAAAGCCCTTGGTGGTATTTGGAGCTGACATGGCGGATCATGGGGCTCCTGTGCTCTTGGGAGAATCTGGTGGCCTAGGTTGTGCCAGGTCATCTTCATTCTTTACCAGGCTGGGCGGACGGCCCGGGGGGCTGTCGTGGATCGGAGGCCGAGGGCCATCGATGCTCGTCGGATACGAGGAGACCAGTTATGTGGGGGTGAACTTGAGGTTCGGCGCCGACCCTGTAGTGGCTCGAAGCCGAGCCAGATTGTTGTTTTTCCTATTTTTGAGTGAGAGCTGTACTGGGCCCTGGTTGGGCCCCAAGCCATTTTTACCCTACCACACAAGCCCCCCACTCCTGCGGGGGTGCGGGAGCTAGCCGTGGAGGAGTGTTTATGGTTGTAGAAATGGGATGGCGAATCGCTGGGTCTTCATTAGGGGGTTGCCCTGATGTTAGAGCGAACCTCGAGCTGGCGAGGGTTTATGGGCCGGCAAGGGTGATGGCGAGCCGTTGAAACATCCTGAGAAGATTACCCTGGTGCTAGACCGGACCTCGAGCTTTCGAGGGATTATGGGTCGGCAAGGGTGATGGCGAGCCGTTGAGTCTTCCGGAGAAGACTACCCTGGTGCTAGACCGGTCCTCGAGCTGGCGAGGGTGATGGCGAGCCGTTGAGCCTTCCTGAAAAGACTACCCTGGTGCTAGATTGGATCTCGAGCTGGCGAGGGATTATGGGTCGGCAAGGGTGATGGCGAGCCGTTGAGTCTTCCGGAGAAGATTACCCTGGTGCTAGACCGAACCTCGAGCTTTCGAGGGATTATGGGTCGGCAAGGGTGATGGCGAGCCGTTGAGCCTTCCTGAGAAGACAACCCTGGTGCTAGACCGAACCTCGAGCTTTCGAGGGATTATTGGTCTGCAAGGGTGATGGCGAGCCGTTGAGTCTTCCTGAGAAGATTACCCTGGTGCTAGACCGAATCTCGAGCTTTCGAGGGATTATGGGTCGGCAAGGGTGATGGCGAGCCATTGAGCCTTCCTGAGAAGACAACCCTGGTGCGAGACCGAACCTCGAGCTTTCGAGGGATTATGGGTCGGCAAGGGTGATGGCGAGTCGTTGAGCCTACCTGAGAAGACTACCCTGGTGCTAGACCGGACCTCGAGCTGGCGAGGGATTATGGGTCGGCAATGGTGATGGCGAGCCGTTGAGTCTTCCGGAGAAGATTACCCTGGTGCTAGACCGAACCTCGAGCTTTCGAGGGATTATGGGTCGGCAAGGGTGATGGCGAGCCGTTGAGCCTTCCTGAGAAGACAACCCTGGTGCTAGACCGAACCTCGAGCTTTCAAGGGATTATTGGTCGGCAAGGGTGATGGCGAGCCGTTGAGCCTTCCTGAGAAGACAACCCTGGTGCTAGACCGAACCTCGAGCTTTCGAGGGATTATTGGTCGGCAAGGGTGATGGCGAGCCGTTGAGTCTTCCTGAGAAGATTACCCTGGTGCTAGACCGAACCTCGAGCTTTCGAGGGATTATGGGTCGGCAAGGGTGATGGCGAGCCATTGAGCCTTCCTGAGAAGACAACCCTGGTGCTAGACCGAACCTCGAGCTTTCAAGGGATTATGGGTCGGCAAGGGTGATGGCGAGCCGTGGTGCCTTAGAAGGTTTGAGCGGAGTGGCCCGCCGTCTTTGAGGAGCATTGAAGGCGCTCCGGGATCTGTGCGATGTTCCAATTTCCTAGGGGCATTAATGGCGCCGCCTAATAAATGCATGTGGCGCATGGGCTTCCGTCGATTGGCTTTCTCAATGTCATAATGGCCGGTCTATGGGGGAGGCTATAAGTACCCCTCCCCCCACAGCGGGTTTGATCACAGCAAGGGTGGTTCATTGGCCATCAGAGGTGTCTGCTTCGACGGACGTCTGTCTCTTGCAAAATTTTAACCCTGGTAGTGTCGGAGAGGTGGTTACTCTACCGCCCGGATCTTCTCTTGGATCTGATGGCACTGATACGGTAGCCAGATCTAGGGGAGATCAGGGCGAGAGGGGTAACGACCGAAATCCAGACCGGTAGATAAGGAGCCTCGGATTGGTGGTGGCTTTGCCGTCTGGATCCTTTTTCAGGTCAGACGACCCTGACACGGTTGTTTGGCCCGAGAGAGATCCAGACGGGAGGGGCATCAACCGTATTCCGGACCTGGGGCTGAAGAGCCTCGGATAGATGGGTCGTCTCCGATTGGAGGTGGGCCGATTTGTTTTCCGATAGGGCTCCAGGCGATGGTGGCTTCTGTCCCACCCTCGAACAGTTCGGGATTTCGGCTGCCGAGGCCGTAAGCCCCGGGCTGCTCGCGGGTGAGAGGGGAGCCGACCGAGCCCTGGAGCCCGGGGCGTCTGTCGAAGGACGGCGCCTTAAATCTTAAGTAAAATGTTTTCTCCGCCGAACACTCCATCCGAACCGACCCCTGTGTCTGGCTGCCAGCCTGGCACTGGATGACGTCAGCAGCGCACGTTTCGAGGACGTGGCGCGATTTTCCAGGCGGCAGTTGCACGTCAATCGGTGAACAGTAATTGCGGAAATCGAGGAGTCGTTTTCATCCTCTATAAATGTCCCCCCCTCTCCCCCTATCGCCCACTTCTTTCTCACTTCTTTCTTTTTCAAAAAATCTTCCAACACTTCAGTGCTCGTCCCTACAGTTTGCAGCAGCAGGCTCGTTCCTCCGAAGCGACCCCAGGTTAGTTGGTAAGTCTGTTTAGTTTAGGCACAGATGGACAGGGCTCAGTCTGGCTCGTCAGCGTCGACGTCTAGGGGGGGAGTGAAACCCACCTCCAAATCGACTTCGTGGGAGGAGCCCGTGCTTGAGGGGGAATCTGTACATCATGTGGAGCCTTTCGATTCGATTTCGTGGGAGGAGCCGGCAGGCGAGGAGGAGCCAGTGTATAATGTGAAGCCGTTGCGATCTCGGAAGCCTTTTGTGGTGGAGAGTAGTGAATTTGAGGAGGGGGGCGGTAGTTCGGACGAAATCCAGATTCTAGGGTTGGCTTCCGAAGAGGAGGGGGCCCCCGAAGGGGGTGAAGCCGAAGGGGCTCAGATAGGAGGTCAGGGTGTGGGCTCGAGTTCCATGCCGACCGGTCTGGGGCGATTATCTACCCCCTCGCCGGAACGAGTCAAGAAGAAAAAGGCTCCGAAGAAGAAGGGGTCGAGGACCGGTGGCTCGAGCCAGGCGCCTGTTTATCGTAACTTGATGACAGGGTCGCCCGTACAACCTAAGCCGTTCCGTCGGTACCCCGACGATCTTTCCGATAAGGAGCTGTTTGGGGTCCAGCCGTCGTCGCCGAGCCGGAAGAGGGTGAAGATGGACACACTTCCGACCGTTCTGGAGGCAGGTGACTTGGAGGATTTGCAGCTGGCGTACCACATAGGGTCCAGCTACGAGCTCATGTTGCCGAGCTCTACCCTTCGACCGACCAACCCCCTGCCTGATTGGTATTGCGTCTTTCCCGTGGACGCCTTCATCTCCGGACTGAGGCTGCCAGTCCACCCGTTTGTTTGCGAGGTGTTGAACTGGGCGTCCTTGGCGCCGATGCAGTACGGGCCAAACTCCTGGAAGCAGATCATCTGCTTCGTGCTGATGTGCGAGGAGCAGAAGGTACCCCTGCGGCTGAATGTGTTCCGAGCGATGTTGATGATCAGCTCGGCGGCTGAGGGTGTTTACTACATCTCACCCCGGAGTAAGGGGAAGGTCGTCCATGGTCACCCGGACTCCATCAAGGATTGGAAGAAGAAATATCTGGTGATCCGGAGTGAGGAACCTTGGAACATTCCTACTCGATGGAACCACTCTAAGCCGAGCCATCAACCGCCGAGGCCGAGGGATTTGACGGCCGAGGAGTGGAGGTTTGTCGAGCGCCTCCGTCTGTCACACAGTATCAGCTGGACGAAGGTGACCGAGGGTCACCTGGCGAGCGTCGGACTGAGCCCAGCCGTTATTTGTATGTAGTTGTTTCTTTCTTTTGACTTTGTTGTTCCTCTGTGCTCATTGTCCTTACTGGATCTTCTTGCAGATATGGATCCTGAATCGATCAAGGCAAAGAGGCTCGCCATGAAGAAGGAGAAGGCCGAGAAGAAGGGGGAGGCGATGAAGACGAGGGGGTCATCCCAGGTGGTCTCCGAGGCTCCTATTCAGCCGAGGGCCAAAAGGACTCGCTCGGAGACGGGCAGGGACGTGGCTGTTCAGGGCGGCCCGGACCAGGGCAAGGCCACAGATCTTGATAAGGGGAAGGGCCCTCTGGTGGATCCGGAGGTAGAGGAGAGGCTTCGGCGACCGTGGGTGCCGAGTTGGTCGATCCACGAGGGAGACTGCCTGACCCGAGGGCACTAGGCCGTCGAGGTGGCGAGTAAGCTGGCGACCCCCCGGGATCGTTCGGAGATGAAGGCCGAGACCCTGGAGGAGGCGTACACTCGCCTTGCACAGGCCAATGTGTTGGTAAGTCTGCCGACCCCTCTTGCCTTGTAATTACGTTGTAGAGGAGGCTTTCTTAGTTGTGCTCGGTGACTGCAGGCGACCGTGCAGGGGGCCCACGTGAGGGGCCTTTAAGAGGCAGCCTTGAAGCGGGAGCGTGACCGGGCTGACAAGGCCGTGTAGGAGATGAAGGAGATGAAGATAGAGCTCGAAGGCTCTCATAAGAGGGAGCAGGAGATGAAGACGACCTTCGACAAGGAGAAGGAGGAATGGGCGAAGAAGATGGCGGCTCAGAAGAAGAAGTTCGCCAAGGAGAGGGAAGAGCTGATGGAGACGGGTCAGCTCCTGGTGATCAAGGCTCAGGACGAGTGTTATGCGAATGCCCTCAGCCACGTGAGGCACTTCTACCCGACCCTCGACCTGTCCAACTTTGACTATGACATGGAGATCGAGGGGACACCGAAGACCCCCAATGAAGAGAGGCCCGTTGATAACCCGGCTGCCGACCCCCCTGTGAACCCGACCGATGCTGAGGTGGGAGAACAAGTTGTATAGTTTTGTCTTTCTTTTTCCTTCTTTCGATTGTATTTGCCTTCCGCGGACTGGCCACCGCATTTTTTGTACGAAGTACTTTCATTTATCAAAGAAGATTTTTGACTGGCCAAGTGTTTTGACCTCGGACATTTTCGAACCTCCTTGCTTATGTGTTTTGAGTTGGCTGGTTCTCTTGTAGGTTGCGGCTCCCCTTCCCGAGGTGGACCCCCGTTGTTCCGACGTGACGTGGCTCCGGATCAAAGTTGAGGCCCTGGAGGCCACGTTGGTTCGCTACCGAAAGGGGGCTCGTGACACTGATGCGGCCTTCAACTATTATCGGAATAAGTCTGAGGCCTTAAGTGAGGAGGCGAGCCGGCTGAGGAGGGCGATGGTGGATCGGGACCTCGGCGGTGTCGGTCTTGGACATGCCATGTCGAGTGCTTCGGTGCAGAGGCCCTCCTCTGAGAGGTTACTTCGCGATGTCATTGTGGAGAAGGAGATGGAGATACACCATTACAAGACGATGCTGGGTGTCTCGACATCTTCCTCAGTGGGTCGGCGAGCGGAGGGGGTTCCCTCTGCGCTGCTGCTGTTGGAGCGTATGTGACCAGTTGATGCCCAGAGCTCCGTGGCTGGTGTGTCGACCGTAGCTGATCCTAAGGACCATCATGACGAGGAGAGGGCTCCTAGTCGCTCGGTCGGAGTGGTCCCGCCCTTCGTCGGACCCGAGGGGCCCTAAGATGGCAGCTTCCCCCGGTTTGAGATGAGTGGAGTGGTCCTGTAACGGTCTTTGTTTGTTTTCTCAGAACCAAATAAAAGAGTATGAATAAAGAATTCTTTTCCTTCTTTGCTCTGGTTAGTAGTGTAGTGAATGAGGGCGGAGGCGAGGTTCAGCTCCGTCGATCCGTGAGGGATCGACGTGGGGCCTTAGGAAGAGTCCCTGGTCTGGAGCCGGGTCAGACCTACCGAGACGTTGGGGACGATACCGGAGTGAGGACTCGGGTGCCGATCCCATTGTCCGGTGTTAGGTCGGGGCTGCCGAGGCATTTGGAGTTTGACAAAAAGAGATTTCTTTCATACAAGATAGGGAAGGTCGCTGAAGCGGCCCTTTACACATGAAAGCTTACAAAAGATTTTATTTACATTAGCCAAGCTAGAACCTATGTTCGCTCTTCCAGGAACTTCATTAGGTGCTCGGCGTTCCAGGGTCGGCTGATGGGCCGGCCGTCCATATCTGCCAGTCAGTATGTACCATGGCGTACAGCCTCGACTACACGGTATGGGCCTTCCCAGTTGGGGGCCAATTTCCTCTTCTTGGTTGGATCAGAGACGGATAGTTTTCGTAACACGAGGTCCCCTGCCTTGATGTTTGTGGGGTGGACTTTCTTATTGTAAAACTTCTCGATCCGTTGTTGGTAGATGCTTCTTCGGATTGAGGATTTCTCTCTGACTTCGGCGACAAGGTCCAGGTTGGCCCTCAAGCCGGATGAATTGTCAGCATCGTCGAAGGCCATGATACGGGGAGAAGGCAGGCTGACCTCGACGGGGATGACTGCCTCCGTCCCGTAGGTCAGGGTGAAACGGTGTCTCTCCCGTGGGGATTCTCTTGGTGGTTCGGTGTGCCCATAGCACGCTAGGCAGTTCCTCGACCCACAGCCCTTTGGGGGAACTGTCGAGGCGCTTTTTGAGGCCGTCGAGGATTTGCCTGTTCGCGTTCTCCGCCTGGCCGTTGGACTGAGGGTGGCAAATAGCGGAGAAACACTGCTGGATGCCGATATCCGCGCAGAAGGTTTGGAAGTTCTGACCTTGGAATTGGGTTCCGTTGTCTGTGATGAGGACCCGAGGGATTCTGAACCGGCAAATGATGTTCTTCCAAAAGAACTGTTGTACTTGGCGCTCGGTGATGCTGGATAGAGGCTCGGCTTCGAGCCACTTGGTGAAGTAGTCGATGGCGACTATTCAGAATTTCTTTTGCCCTACCGCTATGGGGAAGGGGCCCACAAGGTCCATGCCCCACACGGCGAATGGGGTAGGACTAGCCAGGGATCGGAGATTGGTTTGAGGAAGCCTCTTGATAGGGGAGAACCTTTGGTATGGGCCGCATCTCTTGACTAGGTCTTGCGAGTCTTGGAGCACGGTCGGCCAATAGTACCCCTGGTTCAGGGCCTTCCGAGCGAGCGTCCTGCTCCCCATGTGGCATCCGCCGATCCCCTCATGAAGATCTTTGAGCACGTAGCTGGCCTCGTCGCTGGTGAGACAGCGGAGTTACGGCTTGCCGTCGGTCAATGTGTATGAGCGTTTGAAGAGGATGTCATCAATCATGACGAACCTTTTAGTTCGGACCCTGACTCGTCTAGCTTCGGCTCGGTCTTCAGGAAGCTCGGCATTGATTAAGAATTTCCAAATGGGAGTGGTCCAGTCGTCTAGACTGGCACCGTCTTGGACACACATTGCCTCCTGGTCTTGATCGTTGATACTTGGCTTTAGGAGGATTTCTATGAGTACCGTTTGGTCGAGACCCTCGAAGGAGGAAGAGGCGAGTTTTGACAACGCGTCTGCTTGAGCGTTCTGCTCCCTAGGGACTCGAATGACTGCGGAGTGGCAGAAGGACGCTAGGAGACGTCGGACTGCTGCCAAATACCTCACCATGCGTTCATCGCGGGCTTCGTATTCTCCGGTGATCTGATTGACCACGAGCTGAGAATCGCTGAAGGCCCGGATTTGCTTGGCTCCGGCTCGATGTGCTAGGGTCAATCCGGCGATCATGGCCTCGTATTCCGCCTCGTTGTTAGAGGCCGGAATGTTGAGGCGGAAGGAGTATTGAAGTAAGAATTGGTCGGGACCACGAAGGATGATGCCAGCCCCACTCCCTGTTTCGCATGATGATCCATCGACAAAGACCTCCCAGGTCGGATCCGAGGCCTCGGTGCAGGGCTGCTCGGAGACGGTGCACTCAGTGATGAACTCGGCGAGGGCCTGCCCTTTGATGGCCGTCCTCGGCTGGTAGCTGATGTCGAACTGACTCAGCTCAATCGACCACTTGACTAAGCGGCCGGACTTTTCGGGCTTGTGAAGGACAGTCTTCAGTGGCTGGTCGGTCAGTACTTGGACGGAGTGGGCCTGGAAGTAAGGACGAAGCTTCCGGGCTGCCATGACCAAGGCATAGGCCACTTTCTCTATCTTTGCGTACCTCGTCTCAGCGGGGAGCAGAACTTTGCTCACATAGTACAATGGCCTCTGGACCCCATCTTCCTCTCGGACGAGGACGGCGCTGAGGGCGCTATCCGAGGCGGACAGGTAGAGCCATAGTGGTTCGCCTGGCTCGGGCTTGCTGAGGAGAAGGGGGTTGGCTAGGTACTGCTTCAGCTGTTCGAAGGCCTCTTGTTGATGGGTACCCCACTCGAAGCCCCCCTTTCCGCGTAGAGCCTTGAAGAAGGGGAGAGACTTCTCCCCTGACTTGGAGAGGAAACGGCCGATTGCAGCCAACCGGCCCGTGAGCCTCTGAACCTCTTTGACATTCCGGGGTGGGGCCATGTCAATAATGGCTTGGATTTTCTCGGGGTTCGCCTCGATGCCGCGCTGGCTGACGATGAACCCCAGGAACTTCCCAGTGGATATGCCGAAGGCGCATTTAGCCGGGTTGAGCTTCATATTGTGATGTCGGAGGACTCCGAAGGCTTCCTCGAGGTCGGCGACGTGGTCCGGCCCGGCCCGGCTCTTGACGAGCATGTCGTCGACATAGACTTCCACGTTGTGGCCGATCAGGTCTTTGAAAATTCTGTTGACGAGCCGTTGGTATGTGGCTCCGGCGTTTTTTAGCCCGAAGGGCATAACACGGTAGCAGAATAGACCCTGGTCGGTGACGAACGAGGTCTTGGAGATGTCCGGTGGAAACATCCGGATCTGATTGTACCCTGAGAATGCGTCCATGAAGGACAGTAGCTCATGCCCTGAGGTTGCGTCGATCAAGGCGTCGATGCGGGGGAGGGGGAAAGGATCTTTTGGACATGCTTTGTTTAAGTCCGTGAAGTCGATACAGATCCGCCAGCCCCTGGTTGCCTTCTTCACCATGACGACATTAGCCAACCACTCGGGGTAGCTGACTTCCTGAATAAATCGAGCCGACAAGAGCTTGTCGACCTCTGCCTTCACAATTTGCTGTCTCTCCGGTGCGACTTTGCGCCTCTTTTGGACGACCGGCTTAGAGTCTGGGATGACGCTCAGCCGATGCATAATCAAGTCTTCGGAGATCCCGGGCATGTCGGAGGGCTTCCAGGCGAAGAGATCAACGTTGCGGCGGATGCAGGCGATTATGCCTGGCTTCAAGTCCTCGGGGAGCGAGCGGCTTACCCGGAACCACTTTGATTCATCCTCGGCGCCGAACGGGACCTCCTCCAGCTCGTCGACAGGCTCTGGGACGGGACCGTCCCTCTCGGGTTCAAGCTCAAGGGCATCGAGGGGGAACACACCTCCTCCGACGGCGGTCATGTAGCATGACCGTGCTGCTTTCTGGCTACCTCGGACTATGCCGACCCCTTGCGGGGTGGGAAATTTAAGCTTCAGATGGTATGCCGAAGGTACCGTTTAAAGGGAGCATAGTCCGGGTCGGCCGAGTATGGCGTTGTAAGCTGCTTTGACGTTTACCACCATGAAGTCCATGGACTCGGTCCTCTTGACAGGAGCCGATCCCGCGGTGACGTCGAGAGTAACAATCCCTTCTATCACGACAGGGACGCCAGAAAATCCATGCAAGGTGTACCCGGCTGGCTTGAGTCTGCCTCTGGGTAGTTTGAGATTCTCGAAGGCCTCAAGGAAGAGAATATTTACCGAGCTGCCGTTGTCGACGAGAATTCGACGAACTTCACAATTAGCCATGTGGAGGCCAATGACGAGGGCGTCGCAATGAGGGAGGCGAACGCCTTCGAGGTCTTCTCCGGAGAAGGAGACAGGCACCGGTTGCAACTTGGGCGAGGGGTTGTCTTGGACGGCATTCACCTCTCGGATGAAGGCTTTTCGGGAAGTATTTGACTCTCCCCCCATTGGTCCCCCGTGGACACAGTGCAAGATGAATGGCTTATCCGCGGCTCCCTCGGGCTCGGGATCCCGACCCTGGATGCGGTTCGGAGTAGGGTTCGGAGGCGAAGGCCTCCGGTTCCTAGCATCTCGCCAATCCCGTGGGCCTTCTCTAGTGAATTCTCGGAGGTACCCTCGTGAGATGAGGTCCTCAATTTCGTCTTTCAGGGCCCGACATTGGTCGGTTTCGTGCCCATGATCTATGTGGAAACGGCAGTAGAAGCGCTGGTCTCGCTTCTTGTTGTTGTTTGATCGGGGAGATAGTCGGACAATGCCTTTGTCTTCGATTTCTAAGAGGATGGCGGACACGTTGTGTGTCAAAGGGGGTGTACCTTTCGAAGCGAGGGACCGGAGGTGCCCTCTTCGCGCCGACCCCTTCCTTTGCTATTTTCTTGGCAGGTTCGGCATTATCGACCCTGCGCTTGCCCTTCCCCATGACTTCTTTGCTGCCCTCTGGGTTCAGAGCTTCCTTAGCTCGTATATACTTCTCGACCCGGTTGAGAAGGTCAGGGAAGTCCAGAGGTGGTCTCTTCGCCAAGGAGACCTTTAGCTGGTTGTGGCGGACATTGTGCCGGAAAGCTGCCGAGGCGACCCCTGCGTCGAGGGGAGAGACGGATTTGGCCTCGGTTGTGAACCTCTTGACGAAGTTGCGGAGCGACTCCCCCTCCATCTGATTGAGGTCGAGCAGGGAAGCGCTCGTCCTTTCGCTCTTCCGGCTTGTGATGAAGTGGGCTAGGAAGCTGGCTTCCAGCTGGTCGAACGAGAAGATCGAGCCAGGGGTGAGTTTGGAGAACCAATCCCTGGCCGGACCCCGGAGGGTGGCCGGGAAGGCTCGGCACAGCAGGGGATCCGAAGCGCTGTGAATCATCATGAGGGTTTTGAAGCCCTCCATGTGATCAGCTGGATCACCCTTGCCGTTGTAAGTCTCGAACTGTGGAGGCCAGAAGTTCCGGGGGATCTCCGCTTCTATGATGTTGACGGAAAATGGAGGTCGAGAAGGCCTCCGCCCTTGGACTAGGTTGGGATTCCTGTCGCCGATGCGCTCGATTCGATTCTCCATCTCCAGGAGGCGTCGGAGCACCTCGTCTGTGCGCTCCGGCGGGGGAGTCGGCGCACGAGTGTGGCTTCCCCCTTCGCTCATTTGAGTGGTTCGGCCGTAGGTCACGGACCTCGGCGCTCCATGGAGGGCCTCCAAGATTTCCTCTCTGAAGCTTCTGAACTCGCCTCTGGTGACCCCACCGTGGTCGGAAGGGTCGGGTCGGGGCGTAGGAATTCGGCCGATGCGGCTGAGTGCTGACGGCCTTTCCCTTTGTGCGGGCCTGAAGTGGTTCGAGACCGAGTTGGAAGCGGTCCCTCCCCTAGCCTGGCTAGCCCTTCGGTTCACAATGAACCGACGAAGGTCGGGTTCGGCGACGTGTGAAGCGCTTCGCTGGGGTCCGGGGTTTCCACCCAGATTTATTGGATGCTTGCCCTCCGTCGAGGGCCCCCTCGGGAGGAGGCCAGTCTAGTTGGGCAGAACGGGCTGATCTTCGGGCTCGGGGAGCCATGGGAGATTGGGTCGACGGAGAGCGTCGGTGGCGAGGCTCGGACTCACGTTCGTACCGGATAAAGTTCCCACAGACGGCGCCAACCTGATGCGGTTTGTTTTTGGTCGCAGTGTGGATGCACCAGGTGTGAGTTCGGACTCAATTTGTAATGAGGGAAGAGTGCGGCACGGGACGACGAGCGGGAGGCTCGCTTCGGTGCTTGAGGATCGGCTCGGATCGCCTCGCCTCGAGTACCTGCAGACGGTCCTGAAATACCGGGGTTTATCCCGGCGGCGGACCCTCCGACGATCTAGTCAGTCTCTGTGAGAGAGTAGCAATAACTAGGGAAATTTGGTGGCAAAAGATTGATTACCTGAAAAGGTGGGTGAGGGTCTAGTATTTATAGGGAATCCCAACCGGGTTTGGATCCGCTTGGGGGCCGGGTCTGAACCCGAAAGCCCATGGGCCTGACGTGGCAGAAGGCCCAGGGGGTTTAGGGTTGACGTGGCAGTACCAAGAGTGGTATAGGGTTGACGTGGCAAAGCCCTTGGTGGTATTTGGAGCTGACATGGCGGATCATGGGGCTCCTGTGCTCCTGGGAGAATCTGGTGGCCTAGGTTGTGCCAGGTCATCTTCATTCTTTACTAGGCTAGGCGGACTGCCCGGGGGGCTGTCGTGGATCGGAGGCCGAGGGCCATCGATGCTCGTCGGATACGAGGAGACCAGTTCTGTGGGGGTGAACTTGAGGTTCAGCGCCGATCCTGTAGTGGCTCGAAGCCGTGCCAGATTGTTGTTTTTCCTATTTTTAAGTGAGAGCTGTACTGGGCCCTGGTTGGGCCCCAAGCCATTTTTACCCTACCACAACCCATATCTCTAATATTATTATGGGAGAAGGCCATAGTGTCATTTATAAATAATTTGTCAATCTATCAATTCGTACAATACACATGCATAACTATTATAAAGAAGGTGTCTAAATTTTTATTTTTAAAAATTATATTTATTAAGACGGTTGCACGTGTAAATTACTAGTGTACTTCAACAAGAGAAAGTAGGAGACCGAACCCGCACGGACGTGAGCCCCACCATTAACTACAACAGATTCCATCCTTACAAATCCGACCTGTCTCCACTAAACTCCACCTCCGGTGAAATTAAAGTCCCCAGTACTTGAACACCAACTTCCAACATCAAATCTCGACCGTCCGATCCCCAAACCTCTCATCAAAATGCCCTTCTGGCAAAACAACAACGCCGGCTCCTCCTCCACCACCTCCTCCTCCTCCTCCTCCTCGTCAACGCCGAAGACCAACTCGTCAACGTCGTTGACCACCAACGGTCAACCCAGTCACGTAACCGGCACCTCCGTCTCCTCCGTCTCCTCCGTCGCCCGGTTGCTGCTTCCCACTCGCAAACGGCTCAAGCTAGATCCACCCAATAAGCTCTACTTCCCATGTGAGATTCGGTTCCTCCTTCTTTAATTAAAAAAAAAAGAAGAAGAAATTTTCAGTTAGTTATTGACTAATTTAGTAAAAGATACTTTCCTTAATTGTTGCTTTAATATTCGCGCTGAGTTGTGATGGATCTTGATCTGTAGATGAACCTGGGAAGCAAGTGAGAAGTGCGGTGAGGATAAAGAACACGAGCAAGTCGCATGTAGCATTTAAGGTATTATACCCTTGAAATTGAGCTTGAAATGTGGGGGGTAATTGTAATTAATTGATTTGTTTGGGTGACAGTTCCAAACGACTGCGCCCAAGAGCTGCTTTATGCGTCCTCCAGGGGCGATACTTGCGCCTGGCGAGAGCATTATAGCTACTGGTATTCGTCATCTTGTTGTTAGAAATGAGAATGTTGTTTGCCTTTTGTGTTCCGATCTGATACATAGATAGTTTGTGAATGGAAGTTTTGCTTTGGTTTTGGTAGTGTTCAAGTTTGTGGAGGTTCCGGAGAATAATGAGAAGCCGACGGATCAGAAAAGCAAGGTTAAGTTTAAGATTATGAGTTTGAAAGTGAAGGGGCCGATGGAGTATGTACCGGAATTGGTGAGTCTTTATGTCATTTTTAGAACTGACCTTTTGTTGTTTTTGTTGTTTGTTTGTTTTGTTACTTCCATCGTAGACTCGTAGTATTTGAAATGGGAAAGTAATTTGTCGCATGTAGGACTTGATCTTTCACATAAGAGCGCGGACTTAGTTGGCGTTCTTGTTGTTTAAGTTCTAACTTCTTGCCATGAGAACTAAGAAGCACAAACATGGACAGACACAAGAAACTTTTTGAAGAACTACACCAAAATAACAATTGTCCTCTCAAAACATTGTGTCCAATGTATCCAATATGACACTGTCACCAAATAGAAGTGTGTGCTTTTTAGATGGCAAACTAATCAATGTTAATCTGGCTTCCTTTGAAAATTCAAAAATAATGTGCGGATATAATAGAACGTGGGGATATCATACTTCATGAAAGTCACGCCGTTGTAGCGTCAAACAGTATTTTATCAGAAATTGCTAAACCCACTGTGGTTTGAAATTTGGAATGTGGAATCAACATTTCGGATTTTGACAACTTTAAGCAATGCTTGTACATTTTGTGAAATGTCTTGCACTTATTTCGATTGTCGACACAATAGTATGTCTGTGTGGTATAATACCTCACATATAGTTAATGTTTATTTAATATGAACCACGACTATTATAGGATTATTAGTAATTATTTCAAGTATAATGTAAATGTACTCTTCTTTGAGAAGAATTGTATCTCTACTGTGCCATGTTTTGAGATAGGTGACAATCTAATACCCATTTTTGTTCGCCCTGAAAACTTTAGTTTAGGGAGAGTCAAATGTATGCAACCTAACCTTATTGTTAAGTGTATCTGTATTCCCTGTATCCCTGACCTCAAGGTCAAATGGAATCATATGCAGATCGAGAATTTACTTTCTAAGATATTACGGGAAGCTTTCAAACCGAAACAGTATATTCAATATTATATGATTATGCAATTCTTTTATTATTTTAATGCAAAATTGGTTTGTTTTTGCTGTGGACAGATCTGACTTTTTAGTTTTGACCAAATATAACTTGATACTACTGACAATGATCATTTTTTGTTGGCCACCCATTAAACACAAAGTTGTCAATAATAAAATAAAATCCATGGTATGAATCCGGGAAAAAAAAAAGAAGCTTTAAACGTTTTGGACTTTTAGTTCTTTTTTAGACAAATGCTATATAATAAAACACAAAGAAAGCTATCAAGTGGCTCTCATTCAATAGGGTTGAAATCAATGGTCCAAATCTAACCTCACAAAACATATTTTCCCACCCAAAAGTTTCCTCCCAAAACTCAAATTCAAATATCCCCAAAACAACTCATTTATTTATTTATTTATTTCTCTCTCTCTCATTCTCTCCCTATTTACTCAGAAATTTATATTTTCAGATTTGTAAATTTTTAGATTTTTTATGCATTTTTTTATTGCTCATGTTACATTGAAAATAGCAAATATCTTATCAACAGTTAAATTTCATCATTTTCTATACTCAAAGTTCTAAGAAGTTGGATTTTACACCCCCATTTATAATTATTTTTCAACATATACTAATGGAAACATTACTTTTATTTACAACTAATTATTGTTTTTCTATTGAAACTTGAGCTATAGGCACGTCCCCACGGGCAAATCTAGTATGTTAATAATGTTGGACGATATGGAGCTCTGACATCACAATTCCCTACAGTTAAATTCTTTTCCAAAATATTATACCGTTCTCTGCTAAATGTCGAATGTAAAATTATTAATTTATTGTTTTCTTGAACCTACCAACTTCGTCGGCTCTTTCATGCCCAAACTATTTGTTTGAAATCATTTATCCACATTCCTTTTCGTCATCTTCTCTTGCTCGTTCAGTGTTAGGCTGTTAGCCCCCCTCTCATTTTTCTACAAACCATTTGCCATTTATCTTGCTGGTAATGATCTCTATTCCTTTTATTCTTCAATTTCTTATTCTGATTCTTCTGTACTTCCTTTCATCTGTTATAGGTTGGAGGCTATCCTTCTTGCTTTCCAAGTAATCATCTCTTCAAGTTCTGTCTTTCTTCTCCAATTCCTCCAGAATTATTCTCTTTCACTTTTTCTTCAAATCCTTCCCCCCCCCCCCCCCCCCCCCCCCCCCCCCCCCAACATTTAGTATATATATATACATACTAGATTTGCCCATGGGCACGTGCCTACGGCACGTCTTCAGAACGATACAACATATGAAAAGCCTTGTAACAGTAAATCAACAATTTTGTAGCTCAAGTTTGAATAGTATGACAATAATTAATTGAAATAAAAGTCCATATTTCCATATATATATATATATATATAGATAGATAGATAGATATATATATATATAGAGAGAGAGAGAGAGAGAGAGAGAGAGAGAGAGAGATATCCATATTTCCATATATATATATAGATAGATAGATATATCTATAACTATTATAATGGGAGAGATGGGGTTGGTAATTAATTAACAATTTTTTGTATGTGTGCAAACACGTGCAGCGCACGTGTTTGTGGTTTTTTTGGTCTTTTTCCTTCCTCCTCCACGTGCATCGCACGTGCACGTGTTGGTAGGTTTTTTTTGTCTTTTTCCTTCCTCCACGTGCATCGCACGTGCATGATACTAGTATAGAGAGAGAGAGAGAGAGAGAGAGAGAGAGAATTTGAATTTAAGTTTTGGGGGGAAAAGTGTGTTTTGGGATGTTAGATCTGGACCTTCGATTTTGGGGGATTGAAGGGGAACCACTTGATAGCTTTCTTTGTGTTAGATCTGGACCTTCGATTTTGGGGGATTGAAGGGGAGCCACTTGATAGCTTTCTTTGTGTTTTGTTATATAGATATAGTACCTAATAAACATCCTCCAGTGACTTAGTGACTGAGGTACAGTATTGGTCCAAACATAACCCAGGAAATGTACAGCAGTGCTCCAAAGCATGGTCTCAATTATGCAAGTCTCTAGATATATTGTTCATTAAAGCTCCCTTCACTGCAGAATTGTGGCCTCTGATCAACAAAGTGAAAACTTATTGTTTGAATAAATTTGAGTACCGTTCAGTTAAATGAAAAAAAAAACACTGCAAAACGTATGCAATCAATTTTCTGCAGTATCGAACAAAATTGAATTATTTTCAACTAGAAGCTCTTCCAGATGAAACATGCTACTGAAAACAACGAACTGAGCCTTTACTAATGTAAGATTCGTAGATACAAACTGATGTTCAGAGCATCTATAAGGAAAATGAGCCTAAGCATTTGATAAAGCATCTAGTGAGAGTTATATGAAATTAACTGAAGCTTTAATTAGATGACCAAGTTTGACTGCACTACTGTAAGCTGAACTTTAACATATTAAATACTTGAGTATCATGATGATGGTTTCCCGTTTGACTGCTGATATTAAACTGCTTATATATGAAGATTATTATGACATTACATTGTAAATTTTTTGACTTGAACAATCAATCCTGTTGTTTAACTATATGAATTTTTAAGTTCTTCTGCCGACGGGCCGTTAAATAAATTGAGTATAATGCAAGGAAGAAAAAGCGCAGGAGGCCCCAACGACTAAAAATGGCATGCTGAAGTGAGACAATGTGATATTTGAAAGGGGTGAAAGAGATGTGAAGGGATGAGCTTTCATTGTCTTCTGTTGTGTAGCCATTGTTGGTGATCTTTTCTGCCTCCCAACTCTGCTTCCATCACATTGCTGGTGATAAGTTGTGATATGTGCCTTCATGTTAGGGATTTCTACCGAAAACCTCTCTTAGGATCTTGTTGAGTTATTCGATATAATCAACACAAATCACCAAGCACATATGAGATCATATCAAACACACCAAAACACACATAAATTTTTCCCGATTGGGATTTTCGCCTTAATCCGTGGGAGAAGAAACCCAAGATGTTATTCAACTAGAGAAAATACAAGAATATTACAATTTTCACCACATTCTCTCTCAAGCCTCACCAGCAAGTACTGGTTGTTTACAATTAGAGAATTAATCTCTCCTTCAATGAAGTACTCTCTCTCTCTCTCTTGGCTCTCAATGGAGGCCAATAACAACAATATATCTAGAGAAATCCTAGCTTGATATCTTGATACAATAGCCATTGGATATTCCTGAAGAGATAACCCTACGATAAGAACCGTAAGATCTGACTTGAAGAGCAAGTTGGGCTTCTCACAAATCACCAAGATCCGACCCAAAAAATTCATCAGCGCCGCGTTCGGTCGACCGTACCCTAAGGTCGGTCGATCGTCACCCTCTCGGGGACTTCTGCAGAGTTGGACGGTCGACCGCACCCCAAGTACGATCGACCGCAACTCCATTTACTGCTACAGTTGCTGACTGTTTTTCTTGCTTTCACTCCGTCTCCGATCGTCTCGATTCCTCCATCGCCTCATCATCTTTTTATCCAACATAGTATGCAGGATATAAATCCAACAATCTCCACTTTGGATTGCATACTCATAAATCCACACTTGTGTGATTTTAAAATCTTCCAGACTCTTTTTCTTCTCTTCTTGCAAACAACTCGTTTTGATGGCTTCCTCTCATAGTTAAATCTATCTTCACCTATTTTTCTCCCGCTGTATGTCCCCTTCAAGGGCACACCCCAGTAGATGTAATCATGGAGGTACCACCCTCCACACGAACTCGACCTACCTCAAGGCTCTCTCCACCTTCCGACGATATTCGAACGTCGCAGACTCGCAGTCTTGCTCGGATGATTCTAGTGACGACATACTAGATGGTGCTTTAGGAACAATGGGCTTCAAACCACTTGACCAAGGTTTCCTGTTCCTCCAAAGCTGGTAGAGGTTGTGCTGACCCCGCTCAATCTCCCTCTCATCCTTCATCACCTCACGATAACTTTTTCAAATTGAACGAACTCCACCTGGATCTGTGTACCTGCAGTCCCGAGCTTCTCGAGTTCTCATGGATATAAGGCCCTGCTTCATCAAAGGAATATACATGCCCTCCTCTAGTATGTGTCACCTTCCTTTTAACATCTTCGACTCATTAGTTTTCTCACTCCTTACTTTACAAGTCTTGTCAATCTTCGTTCCCACACAACGACATGAGGCACACTTGTAAGTAGAAACCATTACTTCACAAATCTTATCAACCTTGATTCTCACACAACGATATGATGCAAATATGCAAGTAGAAACCATCTCTCTCGGAGCAAATTGAGAAGAACTAACCGAATCAAAAGAACAATCAGAATTTACATCTAAAGAACTTGAAACAAAAACACTGTTTAAGCCATCACCTGATTCAGCGGCACTGGATTTGGCACCACTCTGACTCAACTGCTTGCAACAGTCTTTCATGTAATGCTCAATCCCTTTGCATTGGTGGCCACAGACTTTACTCCTACATACACTTTTCCTTCCAATCAAAGTATAATCCACCTCCAAACAACTCACAGAAGTTGACGTCGATTTCTGACTCCTTCCTAAGTGCATCCTACTCCAACCCCTCGATCATACCTGCTATGAAAAATTTCTCCTTGGTAGATTTCTCATCTAGCACAGTTTTCATGTTAGATTGATTTGGTGATGAATCTATCGAGTTGGAAACCCTTAAATCATCTGCGTTGAACGCCTTCAGTTCAGATAACTCCATATTGAACTCCACTCAATGATCTAGAAGAGCAGTACTTTCCTTCATTGAGAAACCCCACAACTTTCTTTGCTGGTACATCCGACCCTGTGATGACGAACCTGAGTAGTCAGTTCTGAATCTTGCCCAAAGACTCGCCGTGATTCTCCTATACCTGACTTCGCTCGCCGATGACAACCGGATTAAACCCAAGGCTTCTGAACATCTCCTTCCACTTCTCCTGCATTGTGCCGATTGGTCTCCCTTTATCTCCTAGGACTAGATCCAAATCCTATGGAACCGATGCTTCATGCACGTCCATCTTCAAGAGATCAAAGTTGATCTTGCCTTTGAACTGCTTGATCTTTGTGATCTGATCTGCCATCATCTCCAAGGAACTCGAACAAATCCTTGAACCCAAAGCTCTGATACCAATTGTTAGGGATTTCTACCGAAAGTCCCTCTTAGGATCTTGTTGAGTTATTCGATGTAATCAACACAAACCACCAAGCACATATGAGATCATACCAAACACACCAAAGTACATACAAATTGTTTCGATTGGAGCTTTCGCCTTAATCGGGGGAGAAGAAACCCACGATGTTATTCAACTAGAGAAGATAAAATAATATTACAATTCTCACTATGACATTCTCTCAAGCGTTATCGACAAGTACTAGTTGTTTACAATTAGAGAATCACTCAATTTCTCCTTCAGTGAAGTACTCTCTCTTGGCTCTCAACAATATATAGAGATCTAGAGAAACCTTAGCTTGATATCTTGATACAATAGTCATTGGATATTCCTGAAGAGATAATCCTACGATAAGAGCCGTAAGATCTGACTTGAAGAGCAAGTTGGTCTTCTCACGAATCACCAAGACCTGATCCAAAAAATTCATCAATGCTGCGTTCGGTCGACCGCACCCCAAGGTCGGTCGACCGTCCCCCTCTCGGGAACTTCTGCAGAGTATGGCGGTCCCGCACCCCAAGTATGGTCGATCACAACTCCATCTGCTGCTACAGTTGCTGACTGTTTCCCTTGCTTTTACTCAGTCTCTGATCATCTCGATTCCACCATCATCTCATCGTCTTCTTATCCAACATAGTATGCAAGACATAAACCCAACAATCTGGTCCCTTAAATTGTTGGTTAGGTTTTTGTTAGGAATTGTGGCATCAAATACACGTAAGCACTGAGTACTTAAAGTTGGAGAAGACGAGAAGGAGACAGAAGCAAGAGAAGACAAACAGCGAGTAGAAGAATGTAGTCTGGAGAGTTGCGGTCGACCAACTGGGGGTGCAGTCGACCGACTCAATCTCCTGAGAGTTCTTCGAGTGTACAGGTCCAACAGAGGAGGGAACGATTGACCGTGCAGTCGACCGGTCAGGTCTTGGGTCTGGACTTACATGTTGTGGTTGACTGACCTTGGGAGTGTGGTCGACTGACTTCGGCGCTGTGTTTTTGGGCTGACGAGCTTAAGGCCAAATTGCTGGATTTGTGTTTATCTTTTAGGGTTTACTTGGGAGCTATATATATGGCTGTAGACTCTAGGGTTAGAATAAATTTATGTAATCAAGAGGTGAGCTGTTATCATTGTTCAATTTCAAGAGGGGATTGTGTCGAGTGTTTTAAATGTGAGGGAGAGAGATTGAGAGTTGTAATTTCTTTTGTAATCTTTGTATTTCTTGGGAAATAAGAAGTATTGGTTATCTCTGCATATTGATTGTGTTCTTGTGAGATCTTGCATATATTGTGGTGGCTTGTTCTTGGTTCATCTAAGTCTTGGTGGTTTCTATTGCTTGTGTACTTTCGCTATTAGCACTACGAGTTGTGGTAGATTTTTCAACAAGTGGTATCAGAGCAACTAGGTTCAAGATGGCCGATAGCAAGTCAAAGATCGAGAGGTTCAATAGGAGTGACGTCGCGATGTGAAAGATTTAGATGATAGCATATCTTTGTCAGAAAAATCTTGATGGTCCGTTGTTTGATGAGAAGCCGGTAGGTGCAGACAAGGATGCAAAGGTCTTGACGGAGTGAAATTGTTTGAATCAGAAGGCGCTAGGGCAGATTCAGTTGGGACTGAGTAAGAAGACGTTATTTCATATCACGAAGGCAAAGACCATAAAGGAGGCTGTGGAGATTCTCACGGATATGTATGAAAAATCGTCGACATCTAATCAAATTCTTTATCTGAAGAAATTGGTTAATATGAAGTTGAGGGAAGGGGGTTCGGTAGCAGAGCATGTGAACAATTACTGTATGGTTTACAACCATATGGAAGCTACAGGTTTGAAGTTTTTAGACAGGGGACAATCATTATTACTTCTTTCTGCTTTACTCGATAGTTATGGTACGGTGGAACAGATTATTACAGGCACTATGACAGATTCGACGACTCTACAGGATGTGGTGAGTAACATTCCGAACGAGGAGGGCAGAATGGTGAGAAACGGAGATATGCATCATCTTCTCGAGATTCCGCGATGTCTGTTGAGAGGAGACATGAGAGATCTAAGAGCAGTTGAAGAAGAAAGGATCGGAGTAGTTCATCTGAGAGTGGGTCTGATGACAGCGATGGGTGACATGAGCCTGAGTGTTGGTATTGTTACAAGAAGGGTCACATGATGCGTAGTTGCGAGGTTTATATGAAGAAGCAGGAGAAACCGAAGAGAGAGACTCCAAAGTAAGCTCAAGTGGGGCTTGTTGAGGATTTATGCTTATCAGCTCGGGAGGAGTTGGACACTCAAGATTGGTGTATTGATTCATGAGCTTCTTTTCATTGCACTCCGAGGAGAGATGTGTTTGATGACTACGATGAGGGTTCTTTTGGAGATGTGATCGTGGGGAATGATCACCGGTGTCCTGTACGTGGGGTTGGTACTGTTCGCGTGAATGCCAATGATGATCAGTGTGTTGTTTTGCGGGAGACGAGGCATGTTCCAGACGTAAAAAGAATTCTTATCTTGATTGGAAGGCTAGACAAAGAGAGATTGTCTACTACAGTTGGTAGTGGGGAATGATGTATAGCTGCAGGTTCAAGTGTGATTGCAAAAGAAAAGCGTGAGGGAACACTATATTTGCTTAGAGACGTGAGGGGCATTTCTCCTGTAGTTGACTCAGCCGGAATCGAGTAGTAGGTTGTGTGCGGTGCAACCGAGTTCTTTCAGTTGTGGAGGAGGTTACTTATTTAGTGGGGGCTGCTGGCGATGGAGGTGATCCTAGAGGGCAAGACGTTGCTGTGGTGAGGGTACTTTGCGATATGGCAGTCGAAGCTTCAAGTCGTTTTTGTGAGGTAGAGAGCACTGGTATCGATATGCGGGGTGATGTCGATGAAGGTAACCGAAATGGGGCTGTAGGGGTATGAGGGTAACCGAAATAGGGCTGTAGGGGTTGAACAGTATGCGGATATTGTGGAGGTGTCGTCCACGGAGGCTTCTAGTGCAGAGGGTGCATTGAGAGGTTTTGAATCATGTCCGGTGTTGATGGCCATTTTGCGAGGTGTGGAGTCTCATAACACGGAATCCGACACGGGTGGTTGTTTTTCCGGTATTTGTGCTCTATGCGATTGGTGGAGGACATCCTTCATGAGGCGATGAGAGATGGTTGGTGCACTCCACATGGTGGAGTGGCGAAGGTGCTCTTCATGAAAGTGGGGAGTACTTGAGTCTTTCATGAAAGTGAGAGATTAACAGAGATAATGCCGGGTAAAGATTGCAATATCTTTGAAGCATTGTGTATTTGGTCCAAGTGGGAGATTGTTAGGAATTGTGGCCTCAAATAAATGTAGGCACCGAGTACTTGAAGTTGGAGAAGAAGAGGAGACAAAGAAGCAAGAGAAGATAAATAGCGAGTAGAAGAATGCAGTCTGGAGAGTTGCGGTCGACCGATCCAATTTGCTGAGAGTTCTTCGAGTGTACAGGTCCAAGAGAGGAGGGGACTGTCGACCGTGCAGTCGATCGGCCAGGTCTTGGGTCTGAACTTACACGTTCTGGTCGACTGACCTTGGGGGTGCAGTCGACCGACTTCGGCGCTGTGTTTTTGGGCTGACGAGCTTAAGGTCCAATTGCTGGATTTGTGTTTATCTTTTAGAGTTTACTTGAGGGTTATATATATGGCTGTAGACTCTAGGGTTAGAATAAATTTGTATAATCAAGAGGTGAGCCGTTATCACTGTTCAACTTCAGGAGGGGATTGTGCCGAGTTTTTCAAAGGTGAGGGAGAGAGATTGAAAGTTGTAATCTCTTTTGTAATCGTTGTATTTCTTGAGAAATAAGAAGTATTGGTTATCTCTGCATATTGATTGTGTTCTTGTGAGATCTTGCATATATCGTTGTGGCTTGTTCTTGGTTCATCTAATTCTTGGTGGTTTCTATTGCTTGTGGTGTACTTCCGCTGTTAGCACTACGAGTTGTGGTTGATTCTTCGACAGTTTCCGTAGGAGTGAAGAAGCTCTTCTCTGCCTTCTTCATCAGATATTTCGTTCCCTCCAACTATATTGCTCATACTTGAAGGATGCTTGGGACCTCAGCCTCTCATTCTCTCTTTAGTAACTCAATTTTACCAGACCCTTTCCTCTTTCTTGATTTTCTTCCAAAACCAATGGAAAATGTGAGGACTGAGGCCACATCCTTCAACCATGAGCAATCTAGTTATTGAATAATCCTTGTGTCTTAATTTGTGTCAAGTTACATACCCAAGCAAAATATGCAATGGATGGATTTGTAATTACTTTTTGTAGTTATATCAAAAGATGAAGCTGTGAGGGACTAATATCCAATAAGAGAGTAACATAAAATACACTCAAATGTCTTATTGCCCTCTGCTCTTGAGAGAACAAATTTCCCATTTAATTGTTTGCTTCATTATCCTTGCTATTACAACCGACATTCTTCTTGATGTGAACCCAGCCTCAATCAGTTGCAGATGCACTAGTGTTACCCTGTGCTGTGTAAATTGCACAACCTAAAATAGTTTGGAGGGACTCGTAAAATTATATAGAACTCCCAAAAATGTAAAATTATATCATTCCTGCCGTAATTACTGAAATCTTCATTATTATCCTCATATAAACAAATGTCTAGAGAATCACTGTCAAACCATAATGTTATACAATTGAATATTATTAAAGGTGCTGGGGGGGGGGTGCGGGAGTAGGGATGGGGGTTGGGTTTGGAAGAGACGTGGGATTTTGTGGGAGGGGAAGCGATTGTGTTTGAGGGATTGAAGTTTTTATTTTTTATTTTTGGTTTTTAAACCAAATCGTGCATAGTGCACGTGTTAATTAAATAAGAATCTCTATTTTTCCTCCATTTTCTCTATTTCGAAATAGAGAGGAGAGAGGGGGTAGACTCTCTCTCCTATTAGTATAAGATATAGATATAATTCTTCAAAAGAACTTTTATGATTAGATCCTAGACATTTATTCTGAGCTTCTTTACTACCTCTTTATGACTACCAACCTAACCATTTATTTGGAAGTTAGTTTGTTGTTGGTCGGTGAGAAGTGTTGCCATCCTGATCCTTTACATTTACCAAGGAGGCCTCCTTCAGTTACCATAACCCAATAAATTGTTATTACTACAAGAAAAATATAAACTCATTCTAAAGAGTATAACCAAGATTCCAAACAATGGAAAACGGGAACGAAACGGTCGGGCACCGTTGGGTTTCTTTCTGTTTAAACGGAGTTTAAGTGGAAAAAAAACGGTTTTCTATTTTGTAATTAAAAAATATTAAAAATATAAAAAATGAGAAAAATACATAAAATCCAAAAGTAAAGGAAAAAAATATTTGAAATGCCAAATATTAATGATTTCATTATGTGAGAATGACATGATGAGCACCAATAAATTATACTTGATAGTTTATAATTTTATTTAAAAAATTAGGGAAACATGCAAAGTGCATATTTTGGTGACATTTGACCGTGATGATGCTTGAACAAGTTATTTCCTCGCTCAATTTTGGATAGTGCTAAATAGCTCGTTTTAACCCGCAGCCCGTTTAGACCCATTTGGACCAGTTTCGGCCTGCTTAAACCCGTTTAGACCCATTTTGGTTCGTTTAAACCAGTTTTAGCCCTGTTTTTGCATGTTTTGATGGAAAAATGATCTGTTTAAGCCCTGAACGAAACGTTCTACCTGTTTTCAGCTTCGTTTAAATGCGTTTTTTTCCATTTTTTAGAACCTTGAGTATAACCCGTACACATCATGGACAAATTGCTAGTCCTGTCATAACTCATTACCATAACTCATTACAATAACCTTGCTGCTTTCTAATGTATATCTTAAGTTAGTTATTTATGATTTATTATGCATATTTGCTTGCGTTTGTTTTCTTTATGAATGAAGTTGATACGTCTTTTTGACAGTTCGAGGAGCAAAAGGATCAAGTTGCGGTTGAGCAAATTCTTAGGGTTGTGTTCTTGGATGTGCAGCGCCCTTGCCCTGTAAGCCCCCTATTTGTTCTTTTCGTATATAAGATGAAATTACTTTCTTCAGTATGAAAACAGATGATTATTGTAGTATGTTTTCTTATTAATGATGAAGCAATTGGAGAAACTGAAGCGTCAATTGGCTGAATCTGAAGCAGAACTTGAGGCACGCAAGAAACCTCCAGAAGATGCTGGGCCCCGGATTGTTGGTGAAGGCCTTGTTATAGATGAATGGGTAAACAATCGTAAACTCATAAACCTAGTACCTTTTATTTTGTACTTGTACCTTAAAGTTGCATTTACATTTTTCCAGAAAGAACGGAGGGAAAGATACCTTGCTCGACAACAAGTTGAGGGAGTTGATTCTGTGTAAAGTTTGGTCAAATATTTGTTGTAAGACTTCTTTTGTTTCAGTGAAATATTTAAGTGTGTGATCTGGAGTAAGTTGCTGCAATTGTCCATGCCTGTTAATTTTCAGATTACTTGATGGGTTTCCATTCAGGATCGTCTAGGAACAATAAAGTTCTTTGTTGTTGTTAAGCTCTGAGATTGGTACTTGAATTAGGCGTATTTTGTTCGTGTAGATAATGACATTTTGTCAACCAAGAAATAAATTATTTTATAACAAGATGTTTTGCACCCTCGCAGTCTTCTTTCCAGTTCTACTTTGTCTCGTTATTTATTTTTGAGTAGTAAAAGATTTCTTTACAATATAGAGTTTGTCATTTGTATGCCTCATTTGCATTTGCGGGGACCCTGATTTAGATGTTCAAAATTCTTTTTACGATGCACCTCAGCAGCATTCTTTTGGGGAGCTTTGATTTTGTTGAATGAACTGTAGCCTAGTGCGAAAACATGGAACAAGGCCTTCAGTTACTTGGATTTACTTTATAGGTTCCTAACTTCATAAGGAATCTTCCGAACAATATCGGAAGCTTCTAGAAGGCTCTGAACTGGTGGTTAAAGTGGAATCATCTATACTTCACCTTTTCCTATTCTCTGTGTTCTGTCTCTCAGTCCTCTGAACTGGTGGTTAAAGCCGAATTCTCACTTGCTGAGTTAATCAAATCTTGTTTTGTGGATATAACTTTTTCCTGAACTTAAGTTGCTTGTTGTGTTTTAGCTAAACTTGGTTCATTTTGTGTATAAACTTAAGATAGTTGTTGCCCACCTACTACAACCCTCCAGTTTGGATCTACATTGCATAGACATTTGTTGGGACTTGGGATGTGTCCTCATAGGGGAGTTATTATAGATTAAGGTGCTTTGGGATTTAAATTCTAGCTGCCATAAAGTAAACACAGTTTGGATCTGGTGTCCATCTCCTAAGATTATAGTGCCTTGAGGTAGGAGATTATAGTGCCTTGAGGTAAGGGGCCTCATTATCTAGACATTTAGGTTTTGTTAGTTCTTTTCTACAAGTGCCAAATATTATATGATATGTGACTTCAGCATAGGTTATACAAATCTTTTAACATTTAAATATGGATGAACTTTACTTTATTATTTTTAAACTATGTACCTAATCCATTCACTGAAAGAGGGATTCGATTTCGATATCTTCTTAAACCAAATAAAGAACAGAAATCATCAATTTAATAAGTGATTTCTAAATGAGAAACTTAGTTAGCTGGAAGCCAAAATGGTCACTTTCATCTTTGCTATGCTAAATATAAAGTTCAAAGAAATTCTTTTATATATGTAATCATTTCAAGCACCAAATTGCAGTTGAAGACTTGAAGTCTTAGTACAACAGGTTTGAAATGAAAAATCTTCATTACAGTTAGTTAAATTATAATTTTTTTTTCATTTTAAAAAAATGAGATTATACTGTAGTTTGGATTCCTCCAGGTAATACAACTTCAATTAAGATAATTGGAGGTATCTGAACTACATAAAAAGGTTTGGAATGCTGTATATTAAGATTGTCACACTAGTTATCTTACCTTAATTTTTAAACAAACCCCTATTATTTATCAGATAATATCCCTCAAATAATAAAAGGGAGGCTTATTATCCACTTACAAATTGGAAAATTTGTTCATGAAGCCTGAGAAAGCTTCTCATTCAACAGTTGTTTTTTGTTAGCACATCGACTTTGATTAAACTAATCGCTGTCAACTCGTATTCAAATATAAGTTGAAGTAAAAGGTTCCTACCTGATATGCTACAAATGATGTGATCCCATCTGGACCCTCAGATCTCCTCAAATTCTGCTATTCTGTGATTATTAGGTCAAATAAACCCAACAGGCTTCAACCAGCTCAGGCCTATGGACGAACGGGTTTAACCCGGCCCGTTAAGATCTCAGACCCGTTTACCCTTGCCTATAAATACCAGACCCCTGCCTCACTTTCAAAGTTAATTAATCTTTCTCTACCTGAACCCCAATTATTGTTACTTTCTTAGTGACTGACTAGATCGTTAGAGGGTTTGTTTTCGGAAACTCTCCCGGGGTTTCTAGGTATTGTGCAGGTACGAAGATCTGAGCCGAGCTACGAAGATCCGAGCTGAGCTACGAGATCCGATTTCCAGCACCCAATCTCTACCTCTTTTATGCTACTCCTGAGCTGGTTCTGTAGCCGGGGATCGAACCGGGGATCGAATCAACGCCAGTATTGCGTCTTTTCCTTCACAAATTATAAGAATTCATACTTGTTGCCCCCACACCAAAAAAAACAAGCAACATCCGTACCAAATTTATTTCCGCTAAAGAGGATTCGATATCTTCTCAATATATAAAGAACATTTAAGTTTTTTTTTTTATAAAATATTTTATCCAATTCTGAAAAACATTAACCAAGTGGGAGACAAAATATCAGCATCACTGTATTAATTAACACCCTTGAACCCACTTAATAGATTTCTAATCATTTTGTTTATTCTCCCATAACGGCAGACAGCAAAGACATATATCTTCTATCTTATACCCCATAGTTAAGTAGAAGAAACCAAAGTAATATTAGTTAATCCTACCATGTTAAGCAAATCTACTTTTGAGATACTGTATATGAATTGCTCACATCTATAAATCAATTCCATCAACATTATTCTATTCCTCTCTTTTAATCTCCCTGTATTCTGTTAGGAATAATGATTTTTTTTTGGGCCTAATTTTTAGGAATAGTTAAAGAGGTTTTTTTCCATTGCAAACACAAATGTTTGTACAAACGCGTGCGCACCACTTAATTCGTTATTAACAATGACGGGTTAAGGAAAATATAAATTTTTTGCCTTATGTCTTAACCTGTCATTGTTAATGACGATTTAAATAGTGCCTACGCATTTACACAATATTTGTATTTGCAATGGAAGAAATTGTATATAATTGTTAGGTTATATTAAGTGACGCAACTTACTTACACTAATACAAAATAATACCATATTCTAATATTGTATAAAGCTAGATATCTTGCTCCGTTATGGATTGTTTCTATGCAGGCTCTTTAGCTCTGCTTCTAGTATGAATGACTAGCCATCTTGACTAGTAGTTTTGCCCTTAAAAAAAACAAAAAAGATACTGTTTACTAAAGAAAATTCTAGAAAATATACATCAAAAGAACTGGTAAATGAATGTGACTCAAGCCTCAAGGGCAATAAAGCAAACATGCTTGATTGCAAAAGACAAGCCAATGAAAGCAAAAGGAGAAGACGATTGATTCCTACAATGTAGCAAAAGTGCTCCCACTTAATAAAAATCTAGGGCTGCAAACAACTGGATAAAGTCTAGCCAATACCAAACCACCACATCTACTTGTTCCTCCTTTCTTTTTTTTTTAAAATTACAAAATTAAACTCTCTTCATTGAAATCTCTATTTATAGTTACCAATCTCTCCTTTTACTCCTCTCATTTCATTTCTACACTATACACTATTTGCTCCTTCATCAACCTTAATTAGTACTATAACTTGCACTTGGAACAATGAGGATGGTAGACTTGAAGGCTAACCCGTCGTCGGTAGGCTTGAAGCAAGAGCTGATGGGGATCAGACCGTCGAAAAATCAAGTGAATGTCTTCCCAAGATCCATTGATGGCTCAAATAAACTCGAGGATCGGACAAAAGATGTGAAGCGAAATGAGGAGTCAGTGAGGATGGTGATGTTCTTATCGTCATGGGGGCCTAACTAATTCAGGATCTCTTTGCATGTATTTGTTGTAAACTTGTAATTATAATCTTCTTCTACTTTGAAAGAGTGTTTATAGTTAAAGAGATGGCAATAAGCATCGAGCTACTCTTGAGAACAAGCTAAGTATGAATGAGTAATTGGGAGAGAATTTATGTAAAATGGGAGTGTATAACTTCATATCATTTGTTGATCAATGACTAAGTAATCCTAATTCTTATATGAAGCTTGAATTATTTGAAGAAGCTTTTGATCCAAACAGTACTTAGACAAGCTCGTTGATGCTCCAAGAAAAGGTTGGTTAAACACGTTGAAGAGAGTTTAGTATTGTACTCTTTACCACGTATTGGATGACTCGATGGGATGCATGCATATGTCAAGTAAAGTCTACTTCATACTTAATAATTTAGTAATAGTTAATTGATTTCAGTGTAGAAAACTCTCCAAATATAATGTACAAGGTTTTGTAAGAATTACGGTAAGGGACGCTGAGTTATGCGACAACCGATCACCATAAACAATTAAACAAGTAGATCATACTAAGAACACAAGATTTATCCCGGTTTGGTGAACCTAATCCGGGAGGAAATAACCGAGATATTGTTAAACTAGAGAATAAACAAGAGTTACAATCACTCTCACAAAAGACTTATCTATTTCTCAAGTCTTATTAGAAGATACTCTGCTGTTTACAATAGAGAACACTCTCAGATAAAGTGCTACCTCTAATGGAGGCCATTATAATGTTATATAGAGATTAAGAGAAATCCTAGGTTTGTAGTGTTGATCCAACACCATCCGATATACCATGAAGAGCAAGCCACATGATAGGAGCCATACGATCTTACTTGGAAAAAACTAGACTCAAATAAAACCACCAAGACCAGGTCCAAATCGTTGCCGCTGCTGCTTGCGGTCGGTCGACTGCACTTGAAGTCGAGCTTCACTCTGCCCGATTGCAGTCGATTGTCACCTTCTTATCAGCAAGAAACAATAACTTCTTCTCTGCTTCGTCTTCGGTTCGAACATTTTCTCACTTCGCTATATTCTCTTCACATCGATTCTAATATGAAAGTTGACAATTAAAATTATATTTATTGGGTTAGGGTTTGATTGTTTCTTATAGATAATTTGGTTTTTTAAATTGAGTATTTTCTGTCTTTTCTATTAAAAAAAAACCTTTTAAGAATATGTAGAGGAATTAATTTCTTTTATAAGGCAGTTTTTGAAAATATTTGCAGAAAGAGGACATTTGTCCAAGTATTTGCGCTCATGGACTCAACAACTAAACTCGCCGTTCCCAACGGCGAGTTTAGTTGTTTCATCATCGCTATTGAAAAATAGCGTGTTTAGTGCTGATTTTTAGTTGAAAATTTTCAAAGAAGACTCGTTGTTCCCAACAGCGAGGACATTTATACTAAACTCGCTGTTGGGAACAACGAATTTAGTTCAAAATTTTCAAAGAAGACTCGTTGTTCCCAACGGCGAGGACATTTACACTATACTCGCTATTGGGAACGACGAGGATGTAGGAAATTTTACAGAGAGTAAAATATTCTGTTGGCTTAGTGAATTTTTGAAAAAAAAAAATCCATAGAATTTTTTTTGAACTAAACTCACTATTCCAAATAACGAGTTTAGTGTAAATGTTCTCGCCATTGGGAACAACGAGTCTTTTTTAAAAATTTTGAACTAAACTCGCTGTTCCCTAACAGGGAGTCTAGTATAAATGTCATCGCCGTTGGGAACAGCGAGTTTTCTTTGAAAATTTTGAACTAAAAATAATACTAAACACGCTGTTTCCCAATGGCGATGATAAAATAACTAAACTCGTCGTTGGAAACGGCAAATTTAGTTGTTGAGTTCATGAGCGTAAATACTTGGCCAACTGTCCTCTTTATGCAAATATTTTCGAAAAGTGTCTTATAAAAAAAATTAATTCTATGTAGAGCTGCTTATATGGACTGCACATTATAAGGTACTAGTAATATACACGTGCGATGCACGTATTAACTTTTAATTTTTTTTTTAAAGTGAAGCGCTGATTTACACGTGCGATGCATTTCTTAATAAATATGATTATAAAATTTTAAAAGTAAATGTGAAGACTATAATGGGAGAGTTGGAGTTGCATGTGTGTATGTAGGTAGATTTACAACTCCAACTCTTCAATTATTATAGTTGTTATATATTATATTATAGATAGATAGATAGATACTAATTTACATATGTGATGCACATTTAATATATTTAAAAATTTAAGTAAAAATCTGACGTAGTGAAGACTCGAACCTAGCTGAAACCTCATCCATATTAGTTATGCACGTACAATGTACGGATTGGTAGATTGACAAATGACACCAAGATCTTCTCCCATTATAATATTAGAGATATTGCAATTATTAGATCAAATGATAATTTCAAGAGATTCTCTTTTCACATTAGCAACCCCTCAAATATATGTATCAAATGGACTGAGACCCGAGATATTTTAATAAACAAACATTAGGGTTTTGGCCACTTAAAACCGGTAAAAGATAAGGAGACTGGAATTTATGCATCCCACAAAAGTTAATTATCCTACCTTTTTGCTTATTGCTATTTATTTTACCATTTCTTCTATAACTTCTCATTTAAAACAATGCCGAAAATATAAGTGGAGACTAAGAATAATAATAGGAGAAAAGACATGATGGTCTTCTGAGTATTATACAAGGTGCATTAGTTTATAAATATAAGGTCTATTAAATTTGGAAGTGATTTAGCTCTTTCAAATTAAATAATATTTCTACCAAAGATATATTTAACTAATGTCATGTCTCAATATGAGAGATTACTGTACACATAAACAAATGAAACCGTATCCTAATCAGAGATCTATGTCTGAAAGGGAAAGCCAAGAAAAAAAGGTGAAAGAGCAGAGAAGCAAGATGATTCCTCTTTATCCCTAAACTGTTTTAAATGATGGATCTCACCGAATTTAGGATCCACAAAGTGGACCAGATCATAATTAAACTATTTTTTTTTAGGGTTAGTGCTTATAAATCTTACTATTTTACTAAGATTTCATTTTAATAAAAATAAGCCTGCTCTCTTGTGTCCCTTACAAATTAGACTGAAAACTTAACCCAAAGGGATTTTTTCGGAAATGACCAACCTTTTGAAAGTATTTACCAAACTGACCGAATTTCGAAACTATTAATCAAATTGACCTATCCGCTATTTGAGATAGCGAGTTTATTTCAAGTGAACTCGCTGTCTCAGATAGCGAGTGTAATTCTATGATTTTTTTTAACACTTAGAATACTTTTGAACATGCAATTTCTATTTGAAATGCATACAACTACACTCGATATCTGAGATAGCGAGTTCATTTGAATTAGACTCGTTATTGCAGGTAGCGAGTGTAGTTGTACTCATTTTTTCAGATAAATTTTGTACATGAAATGTATAAAACTACACCCGCTATATGAGATAGCGAGTCTAGTTCAAATAGCGAGTGTAGTTGTAATCATTTTTCAGAGAAAATTTGAATATGAAATGTATACAACTACACTCGCTATCTCAGTCTAGTTCAAATGAACCCGGTATCTCAGATAACGAGTGTAGGTCTATACATTTCAGGTAGAAATTGCATGTTTAAAATTTCTCTAAAAAAAGAGTACATCTACAGTCACTATCTGAGATAGCGAGGTCAGTTGAACTAGACTTGCTATCTGAGATAGCGAGTATAGTTATATACATTTCAGGTAGAAATTGCATATTTACAATTTCTCTAAAAAATGAGTACAACCACACTCTTCATCTGAGATAGAGAGGTTAGTTGAACTAGACTCGCTATCTGAGTGTAGTTATATACATTTCAGGTAGAAATTGCATGTTTAAAATTTCTCTAAAAAATTAGTACAACTACACTTGCTATCTGAGATAGCAATGTCAGTTAAACCAAACTTGCTATCTGAGATAGCGAGTGTAGGTATATACATTTTAGGTAGAAATTGTATGTTCAAAGTTTCTCTGAAAAATAAGTACAACTTCATTTGAACTATACTCGTTATCTCAGATAAGGTGTAGGTCAATTTGATAAATAGTTTCAAAAGTGGGTCGGTTTGGTAAATACTTCCAAAAGTGGGTTATTTTGGAAAAATCATTGTAAGACCCAGGATGGAAATAGTGTTCGCACCCAAAACTTCGAGAATTTTTTCCCAAAACGCCCCATTTTTGCAAAGTTTTTCCCAAACCGCCCTACTTTTTTTTTTAATTTCCAAAGCACCCCACTCGGTCTCTCAAAGACCGAGTCTAGTGCAAATAGACTCGGTCTTTGAAAGACCCAGTCTTGCGCTTTGAAAAATCAAAGAGCAAGACTCGGTCTTTCAAAGACCGAGTCTATTTGCACTAGACTCGGTCTTTGAGAGACCGAGTCTTGACTCTGCGTTTTTATAACCGCAGATCCCCTTTCTTTCTTCTTCTTCTTCACTTTCGATTGTTATTTCTTTTCGCTCTTTCCCTCAACGAATCCCTCACAATCCCTACTTTTCCGTTCGATTACTCTCTTAATCGAATGTTGAACTTCCCAAAACCAATTACTCTTTAATCCATTTTCGATTTTACAAAATCCTCTTCCCCAAAATCGATTCTTTCTTTAAACCCTAAACCCCGAATACCCATAATTGGAAGATTTCGGTTGTAGGATCTTGCTCTTCTCGCCAATTTCGTCTTCGTGTTCGGATTCTCCTACTTGTTAGGTATATTTCTGAAGCATTTCGTAAGCAAAATTTGTGTTAGTGTTGATGCTATTGTGAAGTTCATTAGTTGAATTTGATTTGTTGTTGACAAAGTAGATTAGTTTATTGATGTTATTTTCACTGTTAATTTTGCTTAGCATTGATGTTCCAAATGAAAGAGTTAGTGTTGATGCTTAGCATTAGTTGAATTGATGTTCAAAAAGAAATAGTGAGCACTTCCTGATATTTGAACTATCAGTTTGTGCCACACAGGGCTAAGGCCTTTTTACAAAAACAAAAAAAAAAGGTATATACCAGACTGATACTTAATTGGAGGCCAACAAGGAAAAGTATTCAGACACACAAGGCATTTGGTAAGACTGATACTCCAAATAATATCTTCCTGCTCCTTTTAAAATTGAAACAATGATTCAAAATAAAATAAAACCCTTATATGACAAGTGACCCAAGGAAGTTGAAGGTATATCTTCACCAGTGCGAAGAAATTTAGAGTTTCAATGATGATGGTGATGGATGCATTGGGTGTGTTAATTCTGTCGGAAAAAACTGAAATATTATGGTGTTTATAATAATATAAGCATAATATTACATGGAAAGACTTTGACGATGATTGTATATGTTGAAGAAATAGTTGAGTTAATTTTAGTATTAATACCCAAATTTTGTTGAGTTATTGATTTTCAAAAAGAAAGAGTTGAAAGAGTTGAAGTTGGAATGAATAGAATTCTGTTGAAAGAGTTGAAGGAAATATTGAGTTGAAAGAGTTCAATTTTGTATAGAATTTTGTTGAAAGAGTTGATAGAGTTATTGAAACCTTGTTGAATAGAATTTTGTTGTTGAATCAATTTTGTATAGAATTCCATATAGTATGTGTTGAATCTAGTTTTTTAGAATTTTATAGAGTCTAGGTTATGTATAGAATTTGTTGAATTTGTTATACTCTAGTTTTTTGCTAAAATTAGAGAATGAACGGCTTTGTTATATATAATTTGTTTTTATATCTAGCTTTTGTGTAGTTAATAACATTTTTGTTGAACTTGTAGGATTTGTACTCTATTGTAAATGGCACGCACAAGGGGTAACATGGAGGTAGGAGAAAGTAGTAGACCTCCACGTAATCGCGATGGCCGTGATCGTGGTCGTGGTCGTGCTTCTACCGATGCTACTAATGTAAGTAATTAAATATTGATTCTAATAAAATTGTATTATATTTCGGTCTACTGATGTAAATGTTATTGTTATGTAGGTTGAATTCAATCCAAATGAGGCGGGCCCTTCGTCGTCATACATCCCTCCTGTAGGCCCCGGACCACTCGACCCTTCACTTCTCACTCTCCAGCCGATGCATCGATCGCAGTATGTTTGGAACGGTGAGGCTACGGAGTGCCATTTTAGGACTGGGCATCCGCTACCTGTGCACCCACGCATACACGAGATGCTTAGAGATTGTGGGTTCTACGGTATTTCCATGATGACATCCATCAAGTGCGATCGTCCACTTCTCGAAGCACTGCTTGAACGATGGAGGCCCGAGACACACTCATTTCACCTGCCAGTCGGGGAGATGACGGTGACTTTACAAGACGTTGCTATACTAACCGGGCTTCCAATCGATGGAGAGGCAGTGACAGGATCGATGGACTTCGATCCCGTGTATATAGTGGAGGAGTACTTAGGGGTTAAAGTGGAAGCTGGCGCGATAAATGGAAAATTTATCCGCCTAAAGTGCTTGAAGGATACGTTCAAAGATAGATTGAATGACGCTTCAACTGCAGTGGAGGTGGAGTGCTACTTTAGGGCATATGTTCTAACGCTATTCGGCACGGTCCTGTTTCCAAACTCGACCGGGAATACCGTAGCACTGATGTTCTTGCCCCTAATCGCCGATATAGGTAGGATCGGCCGTTTCAGTTGGGGCAGTGCAATTCTATCGGCACTGTATCGGAGTCTGTGTCTGTGCAGTATAGGTTCGAACCAGATGAATGGACCTCTAATTTTACTGCAGATATGGAGTTGGAAACGGATTCACGTAGGTCGGCCCTAGTACGGATCCAGTCCCAACATTGGAGAGTTCTTCTTGAAGATATGGACATGCTACCTCCGATTGGTGTGTACTGGACAGGAAAACTGACATGGACGGCCAACCCCAACAGGTGCTTGACATACTACCGCGACGAGTTGGACAGGTTGGCCGCTGACTGTGTGGTGTGGACCCCGTACACAGAGGAGCGACTGATTCGACTGCCACCTATCTGTACGTTCAGGCGTAATTTGTGGCTCACGAAAGCACCTCTAATCAACTTTGGGGTTGTTGAGTTCTACTACCCCGATAGGGTCTTACGGCAGTTTGGTCTGCACCAGGGGATTCCAGTTACCGTGCCATTCAATGCCGAGATGCATAACATCACTGGAATGGGCCGTACACCGGGACACAACTGGGCCACTTGCTTCTTTGATTATGTTCAGAGATGGAACATTAACCGTTTCGAAGAAATCATCGTTGACACCCCACCTTTTGACCTCTCCTTGCATGGTGTGTACTTGTCTTGGTACGAGAGAGTCACTAGACGGTTCATTTCCCCACCGTTGCAGGCTCCTGCTGGAGTCGTTGTACCGATACGTCGACCAGGGACCGAACCAGTAGATGAGCATTCGGTGAGGTTGCCGATGTACCAACCAAAGGGATCCGCTATTCGTGGCTTTGTAAGTTTTAATGTTTCGTTTTAAATTTTCAAAATTTATATATCAATATGTTTTTATATATTTATGTGCATCTAATTCAACCTTTCATGTTTCTCAGTTGACCCAGACTTGGTCCCTTGCCAAGAAATGTGCTCATATGCTAAATAGCAACATCGCCGATCAGACGAAGGTTACTGTACGGGAGATGTTATCGTGTTGCCGTGCACAAGCTGATCTTGTGGGGGAGGGCGCAACATTAGATGCGATACTTAGGACCCCCACACATCGAACCGGCGGTCGTACCGGTCAACGACGAAAGAGAACTGTTCATAGGCCGCCACCTCAACCTCGAAGTGATTCGGAACACGAACAAGAAGCAGATCCTGATATTGAAAGGGATGATGAAGAACAACTCGTTGGGGATGAGATTGAAGAAGAGCCGGAGATCCCGTTGTCTGCACTGACACAGGCAACTCCCCATCGTCGTAGACGACACAGAAGACCCCCAGACTACTTCACACCGGACCCTTGACTTGTGATGTTATTAATATCGTTAGTTTGTTGTAATAATTTTTTAACTTGGTAGTTGGTGTAATATTTTTAATTATTTTGATTTTGTAGTTTTTTTAATGTAGTATTTTTAATGTAGTATTCTTTTTTTTTTTATGTGAATTTAATGTAGTATTCTTAATGTAGTATTTTTTAATGTAGTTTTTTAATTTTTTTTAACTTGGTAGCTGATCTTGTAGTTTTGTTAATGTAGTATTTTTGAAATGTTCTTCTGTTTGAGATGAAGTTATTAAAATTGTTGATGTGGTTGAGATTGTTGGAGTGGTGATATTGATAGTTGATGAAGTTATTAAAATTGCTCAGTTTTGGGAATTAGTTGGAGTGGTGATATTGGTAGTTGGAGTGGTGATTTTGTTGGAGTGTTGATATTGGTGTGGTGTGGCTTTATTTTGTGATTAAGATTGTTTCTTGTGAAGTTGGAGTGGTGATATTGGAGTGGTGCTTTTTGTGTTGATTTATGAAGTTCAGATGTTTATTTGTGAAGTTGAAGATTGTTTCTTGTATTTATTTGTGAAGTTCAGATGTGTTGATTTATGAAGTTTGGATGTGGTGTGGCTGTATGGCTGTGATGTTGATTTTGTTTGAGTTTGAAAGAAGCTTGTGACATTTGTTTGCAAGAAGCTTGTTTGAAAGAAGTTGGATGTGTTCATATGGCTGTTTGAAATAAATTTGTTTGAAAGAAATTGGATGTGTTCATATGGCTGTTTGAAAGAAGCTTCTGAAGCTTGTTTGAAAGAAGCTTGTGAAATTTGTTGATAAGAATGGACTCAGCATATGGCTGATACAAAAAAAAATACACAGCTTGAAGGGTCGGTCTTCCAAAGACCGAGCTTAATATTATTAGACTCGGTCTTTGGAAGACCGAGTCTTGAAGCTGATAGCAAAGTTTTGCAATCAGCTTCAAGACTCGGTCTTCCAAAGACCGAGTCTAGTAATATTGAGCTCGGTCTTTGGAAGACCGACTGTTGACTATCTCTCACTTCCAGAAACCAAGCGAGCCTCTGTAAGTGATTGAACACAACAGTCGGTCTTTCAAAGACCGAGTTCAATATTACTAGACTCGGTCTTTGAAAGACCGAGTCTTCAGCAAATATTTCACAGACTGAAGACTCGGTCTTTCAAAGACCGAGTCTAGTAATATTGAACTCGGTCTTTGAAAGACCGACTGTTGTGTTCAATCACTTACAGAGGCTCGCTTGGTTTCTGGAAGAGATTGTACTCAACAGTCGGTCTTCCAAAGACCGAGCTCAATATTACTAGACTCGGTCTTTGGAAGACCGAGTCTTGAAGCTGATTGCAAAACTTTGCTATCAGCTTCAAGACTCGGTCTTCCAAAGACCGAGTCTAATAATATTAAGCTCGGTCTTTGGTAGACCGACCCTTCAAGCTGTGTATTTTTTTTTGTATCAGCCATATGCTGAGTCTATTCTTATCAACAAATTTCACAAGCTTCTTTCAAACAAGCTTCAGAAAATTCTTTCAAACAGCCATATGAACACATCCAATTTCTTTCAAACAAATTTCTTTCAAACAGCCATATGAACACATCCAACTTCTTTCAAACAAGCTTCTTGCAAACAAATGTCACAAGCTTCTTTCAAACAGCCATATGAACACATCCAACTTCACAAAGAAACTCAACATACAGCCACACCACATCCAACTTCACAAAAAAACTCAACATAAAGCCACAAATAAACATCGCAACTTGAACTTCTCAACAACAATCTTCACAAACAAACACATCCACGCTTGTAAGAAGCACAAACAAACAAACACATCTTCACACACAAACAACTATCTTCACAAACAACTATCTTCGCAACAACAGTGCTCAGTTCGAAATAAATATTACAAACACAATAGGAAGCACAAATTCAAATTTTAATTGTTTTGTGATGCTCTGTTAGTACATCGACGCTTGTTGTGTCCTTCCAAGCCGCATCTTGAACATTTCATTCTTGTACCCCTACTAGAACTATCTCCCACATCCATATCGTTGCGTATTCTCGTGGATTTAGGCCGGCCTTTCCGTGAACGTCGCAAACTAGAATCTGGTACAAGTCGTGGACCGTCGATAGTAGGCCAATATGCTTCATCTAGAATAGGACTGAACACAGGAGCCCAAGTTTGTGCTAATGACGTGATAAGGTAAAATTTATCAACATAAGGCTTGTGATCGATTGCACGATAAGCACAGGCTGCTAATACATGAGAACAGGGAATATGATATAGATGAAACTTCATACATGTGCATGTTTTCGTACCCAAATTCACGGTGTGCAAGTTCCCACCCTTCCGTTCTCCATTTACCATGCGTATACCAGTTTTGACGGAAAAAATTCCAGGCTGATGATGAAACATTGTAACCACATGTTGATTTGCTCTTTCACAGCGCATATCAATTAAATCTTGTACTCGTTTAGCAAAAATTTTCCCTTCACATAATAGCTTATTAGCTTCCTGTCGACGAGTAGTAAAGTAAGAGTTGAGACGTAAAAAAATCGTCTCAACAATTGCAGTTACTGGTAAACTACGGACTCCTTTCAGTACTGAATTGAAGCATTCTGACAGGTTCGTAGTCATCATTCCATATCGTCGACCTTCATCTGCATAAAGTGCCCATTTCTGAACCGGTTTCTCTTTCAACCAGTTAGCCGCCTCGACATTGACGGTTTCAAGTTCGGCGAGTTTGGCCATGAACTTTTTGGGTTGGTGTTGACAAGCTATACTTTTGGCCTTCTTGCGCAATGCATTGCTACCAAATTTACTAAAAAAATTTGTGGCAAAATGACGCATGCAATAACGATGAAATCCATTCGGTTCGTTCCAAGCACCGTTTTGCAAATCCATAGCAGACAATATACCAGCATGACGATCCGAGATAACACACAACTCAGTGCGATCGGTGACATAATGCCGGACGCAAGTCATAAACCAAGTCCACGTGTTTATACTCTCTCCATCAACCAATGCAAATGCAAAAGGAAATAAGCAACCATTCGCATCCGGGGAAACAGCAATTAGCAAACAATCCTTGTACTTACCGTACAAGTGAGTTCCATCTACACTAATAACCGGTCTGCAAGAATTGAAACCTTCAATCGAAGGACCAAATGCCCAAAATACTCCCTTGAATGTTTCCTCGCTGGGGCTAGACTCAAATTTGTCCCAGTGGACAACGGTACCTGGATTTGCTGCTTGAATTGCTGTTAGTAGAAAAGGCAACTTCGTGTATGCTTCTTCGAAGGTACCGTACAACCTCTCAATTGCCTTTTGTTTTGCTTTCCAAGCTTTCTTATATGAAATCTGATAATTATATTCTATTTTCACAATCTCAATAATTGCCCCCGGTGATACAGCAATATCCTTCTTCACCACAACCATAATCAAATTACTAACAAGGTTAGCATCAATTTTGCAGTGGTCTTGATTCAACGTGGGATTCGTACAAGTATGTGGGCCGACTATCTTCTTCACCACAAAATTTTTCCCTCCTTTTGGAACAATAGCTCGTAATCTCCAAGGGCATCCACCATCACTTACTCCTGGGGGACCTTGTACGATCTCCTCTATTGTACGTTTTCTAGGTGCCATTTTACATTTAACAGTGTATAGTGACGGTGATGTTTTCAATGTGACAAATTCACGATGTTTCTTGATAGAATACACCTTCATAGCATGTAGAAGGGAGTCTTTACTAACAAACTCCTGTCCAACGTAAAATTCGTCTACATTGGATGAACCAGAAGACTCTTGTGGAAATGGGGGTACTCTAGTAGCTTCAGCCATCTCCTCCGTAACATGAGCGTTAACATTAGCATACCTATCAGTAGCTCTCACTTCATTCGAACTATTGTTCGAAGGATTTACATTAGCTACATCATCATCTTCTTCTCCATCATTACTTTCTAGACTTTCATCATCGTCTGTTTCTTCCTCTTCTTCATCATCATCTAATAAACTGTTGTTAATCACTGCATTTTGAAAGAGTTCAAACATACTGTCATTTGGAACAGAGTCAGGAACCGGGCTTGGTTGGCGTGGCAACTCAACATTTACAGAATCCGGAATTGTTGTATTTGTGAAGGTGTTCTCTTGTGAGGATACCGGATTTGGTTGTGAAGATTGATCGGGGTTAGGCCTCGACTGCTGTGTAGGTACTACCCGTATGAAGCTTGCACTGGGGATATCATGGGGCTGAGCATTTACAACTCGAATTTGCTGAATATATAACTCTAATACAGACCAAGTACAATTCGGATCAAATGTCCTAGCAATCAATGACTTCAGCGCATTATCAGTAGGTACGGGCACTGTCATAAAATACTGAACACCTCCTCTTCCTGCTGCGTATCGAGCTAAAATTTTCGCATTCCATTCATTCCTATCCCAATTAGTAACTTCATAGATTTTCTCAACTAGTTCTTCAAATGTAATGGTACGGGGTATCCAAACTATTTCCGGTTCCAAATGACTATAACAACAACCAATCTTTGGATCAAGAATAATTTCACCACCAAAGTATAACCAAATAGGAATCTCAAGATCCATACCTAGGTATATTTATTAAAATATGCGAGTTATTATCTAAACGCAAACAAAATCTATACCAAATTTCAGAAAATTAAAGGCCAATATTCATCATACCTTCACAAGCGTCAAGAACAGAGCCGTATAGATTTCGTTAAAAGAGTTGAAGTTGCGATCCGCTCCAAATTTAGCAAAAATCAGAAAAATGGATCTTTCAAAATAAGGGTTTTGGGTTGTTATAGTGGAGATGGTTAGAGGGTTAGGAAGATATTGGTATATATATTTAGATTAAGATTAGATTTTGTGGGTAGGAGGTCGCCCTAGATTTAGGAAGATGGGTTAGAGAAATAGAATAGGTTAAAGTCGAGAATAAGAAGAAGAAAGAAAGGGGATCTACGCTTTCAAGTACGCGCAGAGTCAAGACTCGGTCTCTCAAAGACCGAGTCTAGTGCAAATAGACTCGGTCTTTGAAAGACCGAGTCTTGCGCTTTGAAAAATCAAAGAGCAAGACTCGGTCTTTCAAAGACCGAGTCTATTTGCACTAGACTCGGTCGTTGAGAGACCGAGTGGGGTGCTTTGGGAATTAAAAAAAAAAGTAGGGCGGTTTGGGAAAAACTTTGCAAAAATGGGACGTTTTGGGAAAAAATTCAAACTTCGACTTGCCGAAGTCAACAGTTCAACTAATGTGGGGCCGATTCATGTGCAAACGATTGAACTGTGGCATGACGGTCACATGGCAAAAATATACAATGGGAATTTTACGGTCATACATTTATTCACGGCAATTGGAAGATACAAAGTGAACTAGTCTCAAACAAAGAGCCCAAACAAAACCCGCTCCAAGGGCCTTTCGCAGGTCCAATTGCATACCTCCGGCCCATCCGAGTCTCTCACCCGCCGATCATGCCAGTTATCCAGTCGGTTACGGCACAATCAAATTCCCCCTCCCCCCCCCCCCCCCCCCCCCCCCCCCCCCCCCCCCCCCCCCAATTGGGGATTTGATTAACACTAGATACGGTATCAACGAGACCCCATGACTGACCGAGAATCCCGCCATAACGGACTCTCTAACGACCTATAGATACTACTGCTCTGACACTATTACAAGATAATCACTCTTTTTGCTACAAAACTCTGTCTCCTAAATTGCTGTATTCTGATTTAAGCATCAGGGAGTCTATTGCTGGGAATACTCCAGGTATTTTAGACTTCTTTTTGCAGGTCGGCAAGTCGGTCATTTCCCAATCAATCCACGGCATTTTTTCTCGGATACAGAACGAAGAAGGTCAGGATCATGACAATTTTTTCAAATTTTAAAATTCACATTATCTGTTGCTCCTGTACAAAAAAAAAAAATATAAAACTAACGACTATTGTTTCTCCCATACAAAAAAAAATAAAAAATAAAATAACCACACCAGTTAGGAAGTCCATTTAGTCAATACTCGATCATTCACATGGATGCAATCATAGAATAAAATAGAATTGCACTGCACTACACTACTAAACTTCCTAGCTCGAGGGCACATGCTCATACAGTGAGCACAGATCTTGAAGTGATCCAAAGATTATCCTTATCCTCTCTATGATACTACCTTACAAGCTCATAAGGTACGTAGGGCACATGATTTTTTTTTTCCCCATCTATGCGACTTGTTATGTAAAAATAGTTGGTTCCATTTCGAGGTCCAATTCCAAGGTGCATTATTATATCAGTTTAAAGGCATTGGGCTGTGGGACCCATATTGCACATGAAATCCAAGGATTGAAAGTGACTCAATTTTGAGTTGTTCAACCCATTGGGTTATCAGTGATGACTCATTCTAGCACTTGAGGATAAGAGCGACGCGTGTGATCACGACAAGTTTGATTATGAAAAAATAAAATAAAAAATTATTAAATTATAAAATAGAAAATAAAAATAAAGTTAATTAATGAAAATATACTGTACCCAGGGCCCCAGGCATCAGTCATGGGTCATGGAATCAACTACTTATCGCGATATTTTTGGGCAAACAAGAAAACGGAAGATGATAAGTCATGAACATTATGTGCATTGTTAGGGGGGGTGAAATTTTGCATATACAAACCCCTAAACATATGTTTTTTATCTTGGATTAAGAATGAGGGTTTTTTTTTTAATTTTTTTTAATTTTTATTTTTTAATTTTTATTTTTTATGGGTGGTTGCTTGTCTGATTTGTTTATGGAATGACTTAGAATGTTATCAGAATTTTTGCTTCGCTAATGCTATTGAGGTCTACGAACAGAAAGGAAAAATTATAGTGATCTGAAAAATAAGTGTGGTAATAAGAAAGTACAATTTTATTAGAAAGAAGAAGATCATTTTTTGTTAGAACTTCAAATATTTACAATTATAAAGAACAAAATTATATGGTAAAAGACAAATTTATGTTAATTGATTTGGAGACTTAAGGGTCGAGGTTGGATTTGGGTAAACTGACTTAAGACCTTCAATCCAAACTTGAATAAATGGATTAAGTTCAAATCCCAATTTTGATTATTCATCGCCTAATTCAAGCGAGAGACTTGACTCATACATAACCTCAACAATACGGAGTGCATGTGGAGAAACGACAGTCTTTCTTGCATTCTAACATGTGTAATTAAACTTACTTATCTTTGAGACATCTTTTTATATAAATGTGTCGAGGCAAATACAGTCGAATTTCACAAAAGAGTACAAACATGCAAAACAAACCTACAAAGTGCCAATCCCAGAATAACCACTTAAGTAGGAGTAAACTGAATAAAATCCATCTCAAAATCTCACGATACAATGATACATATCCCAACATCGAGAAAAACCTATCTCAACTATAGAAAACAAACAAACAAACAAATGTCATAAAAATGGCCACCACTAAATCCAATACCACAAACCACTACCCTCTACCCTGAAACCACTCTTTCGTGTTCTATAAATAGCCTCCCAATTCTCTCCTTCTCTCACACCTCAAAAACCAGCTAAAACAAAGAAGCAAAGAAAAAAGAAAGGTTAAAAGGGAATATTTAAGCAAGAAATAGAAACCTCTTGAAATATAACATATATAATTATGGGCTACTTCAGTAGAATCTGGATGGCAGCCAGCGTGGCAGTTGCACGGGACCACAAGGACCTCGGCGTAAAGTCATTCCGGCTCTTACCTACCGGACTCATTCCGGCAGGCGGGTTCGGACTGAACCGGGTTTTGGGCGGTGGCGACTTGAGCCGTTTCCAAGCTGAGGATTCGGTTAGGCAAGCTATGTATATTAGCTGCTGGGGTCAAAGTTAAGTTATATCTGACGAACCGGAGATCGATCGGATAGTTTCAAAGCCAACAACGGCGAAGAATGAGGAAAGATGAGAAGTTAACTCGAAGAGAGGAGGAGGAGGAGGAGGTTGAATATTGTGAATATTTGTTAACTGTAGTGATCTGATCTTACATGAGTTTGTAAATTTGAGAAAGGAATAATGAACTAAAAAGTACTGATGATGTATGTTTTGTTCTGCGTTGTTCTTGGTTTTTGTGTTTGTGGTTTTGGGTTCTGTTAGTGTTTGGATTGTTGATAGTGAGGAGAAGGAAAGATCCATGGAGTTAATTAATGAGATGAATTCATATTATCTTTGAGTGGCGAAGATATTGGTAGCTCCATGTATTATGAACTGGCTTTAACAGAAACAATTTCATGTATCATATGATATGAGTACCTGAGATTATTCATATCTATAATGATCGATTCTATGACTATTTGATCCAACTTAAGATCCAGTTTTCATTTGAAATCAACATTAATTGAATATATTTAGATTTTCGCTGGAGAATATAAATTAATGGTGTCATTTCATTTGAGCTTCACTCCTGTTTTATTTTTGATGTTTCAATGATCTTTGCAATATTCAGCTACAATAAGTTTGATCATGCCAACAATCAGGATTACAAAATCTATTCTTGTTTCTCAGAACTCTATGTTAGGAATTAGCTGTTGAGTTTGCGACAATCGATCATTACGAACAAATCACCAAACAATAGTAGATCAAATTAAGTACGCAAAACATATAATATTTGTCCCGGTTTGAGCGAATCCTAATTGGGTGGGTGGGGGCAGGAGGGGGGGGGGGGGGGGGGGGGGGGTAACCAAGATATTATTCAGCTAGAAAAGATACAAGAGATACAACACCATCATCAATAACCTATCTCTCTTTCAAACCTCACTATAAGATAATCTGTTGTTTACAATGGAGAATTCTCAATCTCTCTACAATGAAGTACTCTCTCATACCTTGCAAAGGATAATTTACAATAATATATATAGAGTTCTAAAAAATCCTAATTATAGTCTTTGATACAATAATTGTCCGATATATCCTGAAGAAAAAGCTACACGATGGGAGTCGTACGATCTAACATGAAGTTAGAAATGTGCTTTAATCAGATCACCCAAACCCAACCCATTTGCAGTCTTCAGCCGTTGTCGGTCGGCTACCCCCAAGGGCGTTGACTGCAATAGGCTTGACTCAAGTTAGAGAGCCAGGACAGTCTACTGCATCCAAACGCAGTCGATTGTCAATTGCTGCTTGTTCTTCCTCTTGCTACGAAGCTTTGATCTCTTCTCGCTTTATCATCTTCTTTTCACATCGAACCATAGTATGTAAGACACAGTCTCAACAATCTCCAGATTGGATTGCATACTCATGAATCCAGATTCGTGTGACTAATTGCCTTTAGAATTTTTCATTCTCCTCTTATAAACGAACCTGGTTCAGTGGATTCTTTTGCTTGTTGAATCTATCTCCACATTTATTTCTCCAATTTGTATGCCCTTCAAAGGCACACCCCACTAGGCGTTAATACGAAGGCGTCACCATCCACATGTACTTCACCTACCCCGATGTACCCTCCACCTCTCAACGATATTTGAATGTAGCGGTCCTGGTTCAATGATTCTAGTGGCAACATGCTAGATAATGCTCAAGGAACGATATGCTTTAAAACACTCGCCCGGGTTTATTCGTTCCCACAAAGCTTGTAGAGGTTGTGCTGAACACCCCTCATTCTCTTCATCACCTTACGACGACCTTACCAAACCGATAGAACTCTATCTTCAGCAATTTACCTGGAGGTCAGTGCTTTCAGAGTTCGCAGGGATATGAGGCTCTGTTTCAATAAAGAAATATATCACTACAACACAGAAGCTATTCGCCGGCGTTTTTTTAGACCTTCACCGGTATTTTTTTACGCCGGTGAAGCATTCACCGGCATTTATAAAAATGCCGGTACAAATGCCGCCGAATCGAGCGTCGCGGAAAGATAGGTGTATTCACCGGCATTTCTACTGGACGCTGGTATATCTTGAAAATACACCGGCGGCCAGACAACGCCGGTATATGGGAATTTCTGGGTGTCGTTCTTCCCCTCCCCCCAATATACATTCACCGGCGATTGTAGAAATACCGGTGTATGTGTACCGGCGGTCATAGAACGCCGGTGTATGTTTGTTTCTGAGTGCCCTTCTTTCCCTACTTACAAGCACCGGCGTGCCGTAAACACTCCGCTATAGAGATATTCACCGGCGTTTTATAACACGCCGGTGTATCTTAGTACTGTTGCAACTTATGGGTACACCGGCGTGTGTGGAAACGCCTCTCTAACGAAATTTTCAACTAAACAATTAGATACACCGGCGTTTTATGAAATGCCGGTGTATATCCGTTTGTTTTTTCTGGTTCAGTTTTCCATTCAATTTCAATTCACAATTTTATTTAAAAAACCTGTAAACTAATTCACAACTGATTCAACCAATTTCAGGCATATTAATGCGCAAATCACAACCAAACACAAGAATTAAAGATAATAAAGTTTCACACATGTTATATCATCGTCCAAATTCACCGCAAAATTAACACAGTATCATAATTAACAAATACAGTAACGAACATCCCAAATATCTCAATAATTACTTAAAACAACAATACAAGACATAACAACAGCAAAGAGGACATAACAACAACTAGACTAGGCCGACCACAGATTCATACCCCTCGAGTAGCTTCAGTTCTGATCATCAGAATTTTCTTCATCTGGGAGACCGCTCTATGAAAAAAAAAACAATTATTTATTTTAACAGTAGACCACAATACAGAATATACATATTTTTTGAACTTGCAAAAAGATCTACCTAATTCATAAATTCTAAGATCAAAGTGCCAATTGCAAATGGAATTGTTAATGATATATAGAGAGGTAAAATAATTATATTGCAGTGCTAAAAGCTAGTACTTAATTTTGTTTTTGAATATATCTAAAACAGCAAAACAAATGAAAATCAAGTATCTAACTTGAAACCTTTATATTCTCCTCTTATTGGGAATATCCAGTATCTAAAACAGTAAAACAAATGAAAATCCAGTATCTAAGCATGTCTTTCATGGATTGTTCAGACAATCCATGAAACTGTCATCGTGGAAGGAAATCAAATATAAGAAAAATAAGAAAAATAAGAAGGGGCTGATATCAAGTGTAGTTTTAAGGAACTGTCATCGTGGAACGAAACCAAATATAGAAGCCAGAAATGAAAACAGAAAATGGTAGAGAATGAGGATACACCAGGCTAACATAGCGGTATTTTCCTCATCTCTCTCTCATCCCTTCTTTCCCTTCAGCACACGCACACAAAGCGCCATCAACAACAACAGCAAGAGCGACAAGAACAACAATAATAATAAATTATTATAAATGAGATGTCTCTATATGAATTTCCAGATCTCCACTCGAGCCCTCTCTTTCTAATCACAGCCCAATTAAGAACATAGACGACAACCACTAAACAATCCAATCACAGCCCAATCAAAATTTGCCATCCTGGATCTTAAATCTTCAGATGCATGAATTCAGCTTATTTAACAGTAAAAGAAAATGAAAATTTCCAGTATCTAAGCATACATGTTTGTCTATTAATTCTTCATCCCAACTAAATCATTGATGTTTGTGGATCCAAAAGAAACCTGCATAAGGTTTGTTCAGCTCAATTCTTGTACAGATTTGGAGAATTTTGGTATACATACAGCATGCTTAGTTGACAGTGAACCCATTTTGGTAAAAAAATCATGCTAAGATGACAATCAGATGCATGAATTCAGCTTCTTTAACAGTAAAAGAAAATGAAAATTTCCAGTATCTAAGCATATATGTTTCTCTATTAATTCTTCATCCCAACAAAACCATTGATGTTTGTGGCTCCAAAAGAAACCTGCACAAGGTTTGTTCAGCCAAATTCTTGTACAGATTTGGAGGATTTTGGTATACAACTAGCATCCTTAGATGACAGTCAACCCATTTTGGTAAAAAAATCATGCTAAGATGACAATCAGATGCATGAATTCAGCTTCTTTAACAGTAAAAGAAAATGAAAATTTTCAGTATCTAAGCATATATGTTTCTCTATTAATTCTTCATTCCAACTAAACCATTGATGTTTGTGGCTCCAAAAAAAACCTGCACAAGGTTTTTACAGCCCAATTCTTGTACAGATTTGGAGGATTTTGCTATACAGCTAGCATCCTTAGTTGACAGTGAACCCATTTTGGTAAAAAAATCATGCTAAGATGACAATCAGATGCATGAATTCAGCTTCTTTAACAGTAAAAGAAAATGAAAATTTCCAGTATCTAAGCATATATTTTTCTCTATTAATTCTTCATCCCAACTAAACCATTGATGTTTGTGGCTTCAAAAGAAACCTGCACAAGGTTTGTTCAGCCCAATTCTTGTACAAATTTGGAGGATTTTGGTATACAGCTAGCATCCTTAGATGACAGTCAACCCATTTTGGTAAAAAAAATCATGCTAAGATGACAATCAGATGCATGAATTCAGCTTCTTTAACTGTAAAAGAAAATGAAAATTTCCAGTAAGCATATATGTTTCTCTTTTAATTCTTCATCCCAACTAAACCATTGATGTTTGTGGCTCCAAAAGAAACCTGTACAAGGTTTGTTCAGCCCAATTCTTGTACAGATTTGGAGGATTTTGGTATACAGCTAGCATCCTTAGTTGACAGTTAACCCAATTTGGTAAAAAAAGCATGCTAAGATGACAATCAGATGCATGAATTCAGTTTCTTTTACAGTAAAAGAAAATGAAAATTTTCAGTATCTAAGCATATATGTTTCTCTATTAATTCTTCATCCCAACTAAATCATGATGTTTGTGGCTCCAAAAGAAACCTGCACAAGGTTTGTTCAGCCCAATTCTTGTACAGATTTGGAGGATTTTGGTATACATACATCATCCTTAGTTGACAGTCAACCCATTTTGGTAAAAAAATCATGCTAACATGGCAATCGGATGCATGAATTCAGCTTCTTTAACAGTAAACGAAAATGAAAATTTCCAGTATCTAAGCATATATGTTTCTCTATTAATTCTTCATCTCAACTAAATCATTGATGTTTGTGGCTCCAAAAGAAACCTGCACAAGGTTTGTTCAGCCCAATTCTTGTACAGATTTGGAGGATTTTGGTATACATACAGCATCCTTAGTTGACAGTCAACCCATTTTGGTAAAAAAATCATGCTAAGATGGCAATCAGATGCATGAATTCAGTTTCTTTAATAGTAAATGAAAATGAAAATTTCCAGTATCTAAGCATATATGTTTCTCTATTAATTCTTCATCCCAACTAAATCATGATGTTTGTGGCTCCAAAAGAAACCTACATAAGGTTTGTTCAGCCCAATTCTTGTATAGATTTAGAGGATTTTGGTATACATACAGCATCCTTAGTTGACAGTTAACCCATTTTGGTAAAAAAATTATGCTAAGATGACAATCAGATGCATGAATTCAGCTTCTTTAACAGTAAAAGAAAATGAAAATTTCCAGTAGGATTTGTACTTCAGTAGGATTAACAAACCAACATAATTACAAAAAATTAAAAAAGTAAGATTTGTAACAAATTCAACTACAATGATAGTTTGATGCAAATGACACTAAGCATAGTTTAATGTAAATGACACCAAGCAGTAGAAAATAGAAAGATAATTAAACCAATTATTAAATTCACATACAACATGTTCGAAATTACAAGACATAATATTACAACAAGATTTAAGACACGAAAATTACAGGACATATAATATTGAGCTATGAAAATCAAGTAAACTACAATACGACATCTTCCAATACATCGCCCTCTTCTCCATCCTTGCGGAGCCAAGTCCCGCAAATTCCGCTGTCGGTTGTATTTACATCAAATATAGGAAACTCAGAAGCAATGTAACTGTTAATGACTTCACCGTCTTCATCTTCTGAAGTATCGTCCAGTTGGAATACATCTCTTGGTTGCATAACGAGAGCCACATACGATTTTGGCAGGTTTGGATCTTCAATGTAGAACACTTGTTGTACTTGGGATGGGAACACAAATGGTTCATGGCTAATGTGTGTACCGATGTGAATCAATTTTGAGAAGTTTACAACTGTGAAGCCTAACTTATCCTTATTATTAGCAAAATTCCTATCAAACTCAGCCCAATCCCCATGAAATAAGACAACACAAAAATGACCAAAATAATTCAAATCAATGATATCCGTGTGCACTCCATAGTAGTCGAGATCTCCATCTACCGGCCTCGTGTCCGACTTGGAAGCATAACTTCTAGTCTTAGAAGTCACTACCATTCCACTATTTTGAGACTTCAAATTACATTCACGATCCTTAGTACGAAATCTAAAGCCATTGAATATGTATCCTCCGTATCTTTTGACCATCTTATAGGGACCATTGGCAAGTACTTGTATTTCAGATGACACACCTTCAGGACCCAAAGAATGTACCTATTAATTTTGCACAAAACGTATCAGCACCATGGATAATGTAGATATAATGAAGATTAACTTGTATTTTTTTAATTCACCTACATGAGATTCAAACCACTTATGAAATTTTTCATTCATCAACTTGTTTTATTCACGTGGTGGTAGTCTTCTTGGTCTAGTCCTTCGTTTGATGTCCCTGATAAATTTGCTAAAATACAAGCAATTGAAATAAAGATTAACAAAAGTAAGTTAATATCGAACTCTGTGGTTTTCACTATATTCGATTTAAATTCAAAAACAACTTATTTTCAAAATGGTTCCACTGATGCATGGTGGTCTAGTACATATCGATGTGCCTGTTTCCACGTTAAGTTATCTAGCTCAAATGCATCAACTTTACCAACAGTAGTGCCCGCCGTATCGAAATAATATTTAGCACCATCATGGTTGGAAATATCTGGATTTCTCCTTGGTCTAGTCAAAGATGTCTCTACACCCTGCAGATACCTGGAACAAAAATGTGAATACTCCTCTGATAGGTATCCCTGAGCTATTGATCCTTCAGAAGATGCTCTATTTTTAACATAACCCTTGAGCAGGTATAGGTACCTGAATATATATAATTAATGAATTAGAGCGGAGTAGGGGATTAAAAGAAATGAGCTTTTGAAAATTCAGTTTTGTAAGATGCATGAATTCTTTTACCTCTCAATGGGGTACATCCACCGATAGTGAACAGGACCGCTGATTCTGGCTTCACCAGCAAGGTGGATTATCAAGTGAATCATTATAGTGAAGAACGATGGAGGAAATATCATCTCCATTTTACTAAGTGTCAATGCCGCCTGCTGCTCCAATTAGTCAATATCTTCAACACGAAGCATTCTTGAGCAAATACCTTTATATATGCTACAAAGATCTTTCAGGACAGTAGTGATTTGCTCACACATTGAAGACCTTAGGGTCACAGAAAGGAGATCCTGCATTAGGATGTGGTAGTCGTGTGACTTTAGATCCTGAAGCCTATTCTCTTTAAAGTTGACACATCTTGCTATGTTAGAAGAATAGCCATTAGGAACTTTACGTTCCAGTAGAACTTTGCAAAATAATTCCAACTCCGATTTTGACATTGAATAGATTGCAGGAGGTAGGAGTACTTTCCCGTTCGGTAATTCCTCTGGGTACAACTCATGTCGGATGCCCATTGACTTCAAATCAAGTCAGCTCTTGAGATTGTCCTTTGTCTTCCGGTCATCTCCCATAACTGTTCCTATACAATTTTTACCAATATTTTTTTCGATATGCATCACATCTAAATTATGTCGCAATAAGTTGAATTCCCAATACGGCAACTTGAAGAAAATACACTTCTTCTTCCATGCACCTAAACTCGTCATGTTTTGATCCTCATCTTCGCCACATAGATCGGTCTCCTCACCTTGCTCCGGCCTTGCCCTTTTCTTGCCCTTTTTGCTGACTTGTGGTTCTTTTCCATATTTGAACTGATGATCATCTACCCACCTCAAAATATCTGACCCAGAAGAAGCTCCAGGAGCATGTTCCCACTCGTCGGTACCATCAAATATTACTGTCTCTGCCCGAAATATATGTGTGTCAGGCAACCATCTCCTATGACCCATATAGCAAAACTTTCTGTCATTGTACAACCACCTTGAACTAGTTTGGTCAGCACAACAAGGACATGCATAACGTCCTTTGGTGCTATATCCAGATAAATTTGCATATGCTGGAAAATCATTGATTGTCTAAGACAACACGACCCGAAGAGAAAATGTTTCTTTAGCCACAGCATCATAGGTTGGAACACCTACCCACAATTTCTTAAGTTCATCTATTAACGGCTGTAGGTACACATCTATATCATTTTCAGGACCTTTCGGTCCAGAAACTATCATGGACAAAATAAATGAGGACTGCTTCATGCATTTCCAAGGCGGCAAATTGTATGGTTTTAACACAACAGGCCATATGCTGTATGTACTACTCTTTTGCCTAAAAGGGTTGAAACCATCACTAGCTAGTCCAAGTCTCACATTTCGAGGATCTTCCGCTAAATCGGAATATCTTTCATCAAATTTTTTCCAAGATTGAGAATCAGCAGGATGTCTAAGAATCCCATCATTAGTGCGACCTTCAGCATGCCATTTCATATCAGAAAAAGTCTTCGTAGACATAAACAACCTTTGTAGCCTAGAAATCAGAGGAAAGTAATGCAGTATTTTGGCAGGCTTCTTTCTCCTACTTCGCTTAGTAGATCCACTGGCTTGATCGTCTTGATTTGGTGTTTCTGACCATTTCGAAGAACCATAGACTTCGCAATTCTCCAGACTTTCCTTACCTTTCGTAAAAAGCATACAGTTATTTGGACATGATGCTATCTTCTCATACCCTAGATCGAAAGAACTTAGAAATTTTTTGATTTTATAGGCTGAGTTTAGAATACAGATTTCTGGAAATGCTTCATTCAGCAGTTCAAGTAGCATACTGAAGGACTTAGCAGACCACCCATTTAAATATTTAATCTGAAATAGTCTGACAATAAATGAGAATTTAGAGAATTTGGTGCAATCGCGGTACAGCAGAGTACTAGCATCTTCAAGCAACTTAGCGAAGGATTCTTGCTGTTTATTATTTTCAAGGGCGGGGTCAGGCATTTCCTCATCCACCCCACCACCAATGTGTGATGTTTCTGTTGACTCATTATGAACTTGGGTTGTTGAATTATTGGTGTGGAAAAAAACATTATGAATCCCCAAGGCATCTTGCAACAAAGCATGCATCTCATCGGGAACACTTAAGTCTTCGTTCACTATGGGCTCATCTTCATTTTCTAATACAACCGGACGAACAGGAGTTGACGTATGATCCTCTCCATGACAAAACCACCGTGTGTACCCTTGAAGAAAACCGTTGACAACCAAATGTGTATGTACTACGTCACATGTCCTCAAATTACAATTTGTACACCGGAGGCATGGACAAAGGATTAGGTTGGGATCACGAAAATATCGTTTGGCAAAGATAATAAAATCTTTAATACCATCACGGTACTCCTTAGATAATCGTGGTTTACTAATCCAACTTCTATCCATTATAACAATATCACATAATCTGAAATTAAAATTTGATATATTAAATAGTATTAACAAGAAAAGGCATTTTGTATATTTAATTTCACCTTTTTCAAAACCATCCCTAGCTGCAAATAAATAAACAATATAACAATTAACTGTAAAATAAAGAAATCGTGGTTCCAAAAATGTATAAAAAAACAATTAAATCTTAATACAATTTACTCTATTCACATAACCCTAAACTACCTTTGTGGAAATTATCACAACCACCTTAGTGGCATTTTATCGCACACCTTGTGTTCGAGTGTAATATCGATTCGACTATAGTCTCCCCTGTATTTGGCTTTCCGTTCAAGGAGATGATGATGGTAAAGGGTATTTGCTGAGGAAGAGGAATCAGACGAATAACGAGGGCGTCGTGCTGTAAATACGGTAACAAGAAGATCTGATGACTCCTGAACTATTCTGTTCATGGCTACTAATAATCAGTTACTTATCCCAAAATAATAATAATAAACCTGCACAAAAGAAACTAATATGGCTACTAATATGTTTCTCTATTAATTCTTCATCCCAACTAAATCATTGATGTTTGTAGCTCCAAAAGAAACCTGCACAAGGTTTGTTCAGCCCAATTCTTGTACAGATTTGGAGGATTTTGGTATACAGCTAGCATCCTTAGATGACAGTCAACCCATTTTGGTAAAAAAATCATGCTAAGATGACAATCAGATGCATGAATTCAGCTTCTTTAACAGTAAAAGAAAATGAAAATTTCCAGTATCTAAGCATATATGTTTCTCTATTAATTCTTCATTCCAACTAAACCATTGATGTTTGTGGCTCCAAAAGAAACCTGCACAAGGTTTGTTCAGCCCAATTCTTGTACAGATTTGGAGGATTTTGGTATACAGCTAGCATCCTTAGTTGACAGTTAACCCATTTTTTGTAAAAAAATCATGCTAAGATGACAATCAGATGCATGAATTCAGCATCTTTGACAGTAAAAAGGAGAGAAATCAAGAGAAATTACCGAAGAGAGAGAGGGGGGCGACGAGCGGTGGCGTAGGAGATAGAAAGAGAGCGGGGCGCGAGCAGTGGTTTTCGATCGCAAATTCACCGCGAAATAGAGAGAGGGAGGCGGGAAATCGAATTGGGCTGTCGAAGATGACGAAGGAACGGAGGCAAAGCGCGCGAAATAGAGAGAGGGAGGAGGAAAAACGAAGGCGTCCAAATATTGGGTTTGGGAAATTAGCGAGCGAAATGTTAGGGTTCGCGGGGATTTATCTCAGTTAATTCACCGGCGTTTGAAATTACAAACGCCGGGGATTTATTAAAACGCCGGTGAATAATACCCTTCACCGGCGTTTTTAAAGAAAACGCCGCTGAATATCATGATTCCCCGGCGTTTTATAGAGGTCGCCGGTGTATAACCATCCAATCTGATGCTCCATTCCTGGTCACTCCCTACCTCGGCGCGAATGGTAAAACGTCGGGAAATATTCGCCAGTAAATCGAACCTGTGTTGTTGTGATGCAAAACGTTCTCTAGTGTGTACCTGTTTCAATCTGGTGTCTCCAACTCAACTGTTCTCTCACTCATTACTTTACAAATCTCACCGATCATTGTTTTCACATAGTGATCGCCTATGGACTTGTAAGTAGAAAACATCTCTCCCTCTGAGCAAATATGCGAAGAACTACAAAAATAAAAAACTATCTATAATACACATCTGTAGAACTTGAGACAAGAGTACAGTATACATTATCACTTGATTCGGCGACACTAGCAACACTAGAAATGTCGATGCTCTTCTGATTCAACCTCTTGCAACAGTCTCTCTTCTAATGCTCAATCCCTCTACATTGGTGGCAACAGATCATACCCTTACGTGCACTTTTCCTTCTACTTGAAGTACCATCCACCCCGATGCAACTCATAGAAGTAGACGCCAATCTCTGAGTCTCCCTCGTAAGTTCATCATCATCCAAGCCCTCGATCACACATGCCTCTAAAAACTTCTCATTGGTAGACTCTCCGTCTACCTTGGTGGTTATCAAATGCTTGTATGTATCTAATAGTGAATTTATCGAGTTGAAATTTTTTAGATCATCTGTGTTTATCGCTCTCAATTTAGATGACTCTGAATTGACTTTCTCTATATGATTTAGAAGGGCAGTACTTTCCTTCATTGAGTAATTGAACAATTTTATCTTATAATACATTCGATCCTGTAATGGTGATTCCGAGTCATCAGTTCTGAGTCTTTCCTACAGACTCACTGTGCTTTTACACCTGACGTCATTTGCCGATAACATCCAAATTAAACCTAAGGTTTGTGAACAAATCTATTCTTTATTCTCCTGCTTTGTGCCAATTGATCTTCCTTTATCTCCTTCGAGAGCTAGATCCAAACCCTGTTGAACTGATGCATCGTTCATATCCTCCTTCAAGAGATTAAAGTTGATCTTGCCGTTGAACTGCTTGATCTTCGTCAAACTCGAAAATGTCATATTCTCGAAGGAACTCGTGCAACTCTTGAACTGCACAAATTTATGACCCTATGCTTTGATACAAATTATTAAGTTTTCGCTGCTAAGTTTGCAATAACCAATCACTACGAACAAACCACAAAGCAATAGTAGATCAAACAAAGCATACAAAGCACACAATACTGTCCCAGTTAAGACGAACCCTAATCCATGGGAGGAATAACTAAGATATTATTTAACTAGAGAAGATACAAGAGATACAACACTCTCACCAAAAACCTATATATCTCTCAAGTCACTCTGAAAGATAATCTGTTGTTTGCAATGGAGAACTCTCAATCTCTCTACAATGAAGTACTCTATCTTACCTCTCAAATGAGGCTTTACAATAATATATATAGAGTTCTAGAACTCTAGGTTTAGTCTTGATACAATAATAGTCCAATATATCCTAAAGAGAAAGCTATACGATAGTAGCTGTACGTTCTAACATGGAGTTGAAGATGGGCTTTAATTAGATAACATAGACCCGATCCGTTTACAGTCTTTAGCCACCATCGGTCGGCTGCCCCAAGGGCGGTCGAATGCAATATGCTTTACTCAAGTCAGTGAGTCGGGACAATCGACCGCATCTAAACACAGCTAACTATTAATTGCTGCTTGTTGTTTTTGCTGCATGTTCTTCTTCTCGCTGCGACGCTTCGACCTCTTCTCGTTTCATCGTCTTATCTGCACATCGAACCATACTATGTTAGGCACTATCCTAAGACTCTATAAACAATCTAACCATTGCATTAGGTTGCAACTGTTTTAGCAGTGTTCTAATCAGGTTAACTATATTAGAGTACAATATAGTCTATAAAAGTATAATCCATATAACTCTGCTCACACAAGAACACTCCTCATACAAGAATGGGATTTTTTTAATTCCAATTCCAGTTGCCAAACTATTTGTGCTCGGGACTCAACAACTAAACTCGACGTTTTCAACAGCGAGTTTAGTTATTTCATGCTTGCCGTTGGGACATGACCGGCAAGTTTAGTGCTAACTTTTTTAGAAACTCGCCGTTCCCAACGGTAAGTTCAGTTCAAAATCTTCAATGAAGACTCGCCGTTCCCAATGGCGAAGACATTTACGCTAAACTCGCTGTTGAAAATTGCGAGTTTAATTCAATTTTTTTTATTAAAGACTCGTTGTTACCAACGACGAGGACATTTATACTAAATTCACTATTGGGAACAACGAGGATGTAGAAAATTTCACAGAGAGTGAAACACTTGGACTTGGTGAATTTTCGGGGAAAAAACTCCATATTTATAATTTTATTAACTACTCGCTGTTCCCAACGACGAGTTTAGTTAAAAAAAGTTCAAATTAACTCACCGTTCCCAATAGCAATGATATTTATACTAAACTCGCTGTTGAAAACGGCGACTGTGAAGTTTTCCAAATTTTCCAGAGAGCGAAAACTCTCTGTTAGACTTGGTGAAATTTCTAAATGAACTCCATAGAATAGCTCACTATTCCGAACAACGAGGATAAATATACTACAATTGCTGTTCGGAACGGCGAGTTAATTTGAAAATTTAGATTTTTCCCCCCAAAAATTCACCAAGTCTAACAGTGATTCACTCTCTGTTAAATTTCCTATATCCTCGCTGTTCCTAACAGTGAATTTAGTATAAATGTCATCGCTGTTGGGAACGGCGAGTCTTTATTGAAAATTTTGAACTAAACTCGTTGTTAGGAACAACGAGTTTCTCAAAAAATTAGCACTAAACTCACCGTGTCCCAACGGCAAGCATGAAACAACTAAACTCGCCGTTGGGAACGTCGAGTTTAGTTGTTGCAGCCTACGGGTGCAAATAGTTTGGCAACTGTTATTTTTTTGCAAATATTTTTAAAAATTGGCATACATTTTTTTCTTCTTCCAAGAATGGAGTAAAAATAAGCCGATAAATTGTATTTTGCATAGAATTAAGTACCGAAAAAGAAAAAAACAAATTGAAAACCTATATATTCTCCAAAGATGTAGCACTCAAATTACGCCTACAATACCCACACCTATACTAACAAAAGGAAATACGTAGGTAAATTCGCAATCATTTATGTCACTTTTAGAGCATCTGTAGTCGTTTTGCTAAAAAATGGGTATATGGAAAATATAGAAATATATTGTTTGGGGTAGCGCTGCAGTCGTCAAAACTCAAAAAATAACTTTTTTTTATCAAACAGACGATGATATACCGTCTGAACAATTTTCGTAGAAAGCGAAAGAAAAAGAAATTTGTAGACAGGAGAACATCTGTCGTCCGATGAAAAAAAATAAATTGTGAAGGACGGGAGATCATCTCCCGTCCGACACATTAATTTTAATTGTTTTTTTTTGCCTCAAGTGGCATATCATTTGCCGTCCAACCCATTTTTTTTAGTTTCTTAATTCATCCAGTGTGTGATGAATTAAAAAAAAAATTGTTTGAAGGACGGGAGATCATCTCCCGCCCAACAACCTTGCAATTTTTTTTTGTTTTTTTCGTCAAATGTCAGCATACATTGTCTTTTTTTAAATAAAAAAATTTCCAAACGGTATATCATATTCTGTCCCAAGCTTTTGCAATTAAAATTTTTTCTCAGACAGCAGATCATATACAGTCCGACACTAAGACGGTAAATGATCTTCCGATTTCTAAAATATGCATAACGTCATTTCGTCTGCTAAATATAGACGTTTACTGTTCATCCTATATAAAAATAAAATGGGTATATAGACGACGACTGCAAAGCATTTTTTCTCAAAATATACATAAAATGGATATATAGTCAATTGACTAGAGATGCTCTAAGAGCATCCACAGTCGTCATAGTGTGAAATATGCATAAATGGATAAATGCATATAGCATTTAACAAGTTTTGCTGCAGTCGTCGAAGGCTATTTTTTAGCAATTTAAATTAAAATAAGATCAGACGAAACTTGATGTTGCGTCGGAGGAGAGAATATATTTTTTAATTGAATTTGAGAGGGGCAAATAGGTTCAATTTATTTTTATTTTTATTTTTAAATCCAAGGGACGCAACTTCATGTTGCGTCCGAGGATTGAAGAATGAAGGGACGCAACTTCATGTTGCATTCGAGGGGATTTTAAATTTCCGGTCTTTTTTTGCTTTAAATAATTAATTTTTAATTCAGCGACGCAACTTGATGTTTCGTCCGATGATTAAAAAACAATATTTTTTCGAGCGACGCAACATCATGTTTCGTCCTTTAAATTATGCATAATTCTCAAATCCTCTCTCATTTATAGCAATCTACTGTAGCAAAATATGCAAAATATACATATTCAGCAAACGACTGCAATAACTTTTTTCGAGAAAATATGCATATTATGTATATTTAGAAACGATTACAGAAATATGATGGCCCTCCTCGATTCGCTTAATTCCCATCGATATCTGTTCACTCACGTGACATCTCGTGCGTCATCAGTTGATATCCGCCTTATCCAATCAGATTCTTCCACGTAGGAAATTGATATGGGTGTTCACGTGGGTGGGTTTCATGCTATGGGCTTGGCCTTCAGATTTGTGTACATTCTTCAGCACGTACCATTGGTAGCTTGTCCACTCCTTTGTCGTGTCTCCTCACATGTTACAAGAATGCTACGGCGGTGAGAATTTAACTGCATTGAGACGTGGCATGTGCACTGTATCAGAGTCTGTTGACCCCAGTGGGGAGAGATCCATGCCTCGACATACTAGTTTGTCAGCATGTACCAGTTCAACTAGAGCTGTCGGGTTGGGTCACCACTATCCGAATCTGGATCTAGTATTTTACGGATCAAAAAATTGGATCTAGATTCGGGCTTACGAAATTTGGGTCCGGATCCGGGTCATTGTTTTTTTTTTTTTTGATGAACCGGATGGGATCATAAGAGCCCAGCCATCACAAACGAATAATATAAATCGCAAATATAGTCAATTTTACAAGATGTAAAACGAAAAAAGCGAACAACAGATAACATAATAAAACAGACCCATAGATAAAAATAAAGCAAAGCACTGGATAGACCCCGCAGCAATGGTAGGCTACACCTCACCATACGCGCCGAAAGAAAGACACGGGAGAGCATCTGCCACCATCCACCGGATCTGGCTCATCAAAGAACACCCCTGAAAACTGAGCAGAAGCAGCGGGAAAGATCCGCAATCCGGGAACCACTACTCGAACCAAACCACCAAACACGAGCAGATAGCAACCGCAATCAGAACAAAAAACTCCTAGCACCTCAAACAAAACAAATAGAACCCACATCCCATACATCAACCGCCAATAAGAGAAAACAGAAAAGGGCACACCAGACAATAGCGCACCAATAAGCTCATGGACAAAAAGCTAAACAAGCAAGAAAAAATAAAGGAAAGAAGCACAGCCATGGTGAGAAGACAGCAACTCCAAGGGCAATAGAAACATTTCACAAAGACCGAGCGTAAAGTGCTAAGAGCAAAAGAGCTCATGAAATAAAGTAAAAAGCACCCAGTCAAGTTCGGGTACAGCAGCAGCAAGGAATGCTGATAGTCCAAACCCATCAGTGACAGAGAAAAACATAAGCGCATAACATAAGTTTTACCAGCAAAATAGGATTACAAAAGAGCATAAATAACAGGCTATCCACACCAAATCCCTCAACTAGAGCAGACAGGAAGCACAATGCCATTAGCCCCAAACACCAACCACTGATGGGAAAAGCTACATCCTAATGGATACCAAAAGAGCTGAACAGGTGTCAGCACACAAAAGACAGCCTCAATCCTGCAAAGGTAAAACAATAGATAGGGAGTAAGTTGAGAAAAGAAAACTGAGAAGTCAGTTATAAGCTTTGCAGATTACTAAGACACAGGAAAGCTTCTTGTAGTTTCAAATAAGCTGAGGGAATTAAGTCAGCAGGTTTCGACTGAGACGACCATAGCTTGAACAAGAAAAAGAAACTATCAATAATGGCAGCTTTCGATGATCTACGATGCTGGAAAAGAATAGAGTTTCTCTCCTTCCAAATAATCCAAACAATAATATGAATCGACAACACCCAAAAATCATTGAATGCAGTATTCGATGGCTTAGCCTGCCAGCAAGCATTCAAAACTGAGGGAATGTAACCTGTATCCCAAGCAAGCGATGAAATTTTCCACAACTGAAGACTAACAGGACAATGAACAAAGAGATGATTTATCTCTTCCGTATGTTGATCGCATAGCGCGCAGAGCTGACCCCAAGCCAAGTTTCTCTTGTTAAGAACTTCAACGGTAAGTAATTTATTGTTGAAAGCAAGCCAAGAATTGATTTTTACTTTAAGGGGAACCCACGAATCCCAGAAGAACTTAGCCACTGGAGAGCGAACACCCCTGGAGTTAATGAAGTGATAAAAAGATTTGACTGAGAAGGCTCCAGTGGCTGACCACCGCCACCCGATACCCTCGGAGGACTTCCATTCATAACTATTGAGAGCTGAAATGAGGGAATTAAAATCTGCCCCTAAAGAGGGAGAAAGCTCAGAATAGAAGGGAATAAACCAGTAGCGAGTGTCGTCGATGAGGGTAAAAGAATCCTCGACCGACACAGACTTGAAAACAGCCAAACTGAAGAGGAGAGGGAAAGCGGTGGCAAGCGAAGAGTTGCCAATCCATAAATCGGTCCAAAGTTTGGTTCGGGAACCGTCATGGCATTTACGGAAAATACTACATTGGAACGCAGGCGCAGCTTTCCATATACCTTTCCAGAAGGGAGAGGCATGACGGGAAGTGGCCACAGAGAACTCCCACCATAAGGTGGAAGAAGAAGGATAATCTTTAATGCATCTGATCCAAGGTAAATGCTCAAAATTATGGAGTTTCCACAACCATTTCCCTAAAAGGGCAATGTTGTGATTGCGAATATCCAAGACTCCAAGCCCTCCTTCCTCCTTGGAGGTGCAGATTAATTTCCAATGACAAAGATGAGATCCTGGACGGTAGGAAGAAGAACCGTTCCAGAAAAAATTACTTCTAATCTGATCTAATCTCTTGATCACCCAGGAGGGTAAGAAATAAAATGACATCAAATAAAGCGGCATAGCTGAGATCACAGAGTTGATGAGGATGAGTCTGCCCCCTCTAGACAAAAGCTTCCCAGACCATACATTGAGTCTGGACTCCACTTTGTCGATAAGAGGAAGCCAATCCGATCTGTGAAGATTACCCCATCTAAGGGGGATACCCAGGTAAGAGATAGGAAAAGAGACAACGGGACAGTTGAAAAAATTGGAAACCTCCTCTTGATGATTATGAGCGCCGCCCAACCAAATAACAGAAGATTTAAGGAAGTTAATCGATAAACCAGAGGCCATTTCAAAGCAGTAAAGAAGAAGTTTGAGGTTGCGAAGAGAGTAAGAATTTGGTTTGGTGAAGATGATAGTATCATCCGCATACTGGAGGTTAAGCACCCCCTCGAAAGCTGGGGAACTCCCGAGGCCTTCTATCATGTTCAAGTCCCATGCATTCCTAAGAAGTTTGCTAAACACATCAGCTACTAGAGAGAAAAGAAGAGAAGAAAGGGGATCTCCTTGACGAAGACCACATCTGATTTTGAATTTATTACCTTCCGATCCATTGATAAAAATAGAAGAGATGCCCGAAAATAAGCTGGACTTAATCCACGCGATCCATTTGGGGCCAAAACCTCTAAAAATGAGGATATCTAAAAGAAAGTCCCAATTGACGTTATCGTAGGCTTTTTGAAAATCCAGCTTGAGGAGAATACCTTCCTCATGGGATCTATGACAATGGGAAATGATCTCTTGAGCCGACGCCACACTGTCCAAAATGAAATGGTCTTTGATAAAACCTGACTGCGCTGAGTCGATCAAAGGGGAGATAACAGCGCTTAATCTCGAAGATAGGACTTTCATAATAATTTTGAAGGTAGTATTGATGAGACTAATAGGTCTAAATTCAGAAACCAGGTGAGCCCCAATGAGCTTCGGTATAAGGACAATGTGAGCATAATTGATGCGGTCAAAGGAAAAGAGACCCAGATGAAGATCTTGAAACATTTGAAAAAGGTCTGCCTTCAGCAGATCCCAAAATTTTTGAAAAAAGAGATCCGGAAAACCATCAGGCCCCGGAGCCGAATCACTTTTTAAAGCGAACACAGCCGACTTGATCTCTTCAATGGAGAAGGGAACTTCGAGAGAGGAAAGATCATGCTGTTGAGGGCCATAAAGCTGGACCCAATTGAGCTCAATCGAACGATTCTTTTTAACACCAATGAGATTTTTGTAAAAAGTCAGAAATTCTCGGTGAATCTCTAATTCAGAAGTAAGTTCTGCGCCCTGAACGAAGATGGAAGAGATGCGATTGCACCGTTGCCTATGAGACGCGAAATTGTGAAAGAACGCCGTATTCGCGTCGCCTTCCTTCATCCAGTTAACACGAGCTCTTTGAGCCCATTTACTGTGTTCCTGGTGGAGTATGTCCTCATAATCAAGTTTGCACGAGAGGCGTTCTGAACGACACGCCTCCGATAAAGGACCACACTCTTCCATCCTGTCAAAGGATTCAATGGAGTGTAATAAATATTGTTTAAGAAAATTGGTGTTATGATGTCTCTCAGAGCGCCAGATCTTGCAGCCGTGCCTGACGGCGTGCAGTTTAAGAAGAATATTGCCTAAGCCGGATGAACCGGTCACAGCAGCCAGGCACTCAGACACGAGGTTAACAAAAAGTTGATCTTGCAGCCAAAATTTTTCGAAACGGAATTTATGATGGTGATTGAAACGGAAATTAGAATTAAGCATAATAGGAACGTGGTCAGAAGCAGGATTGGGCAGGGCCTGCATGAAAGATTGGTGAAATCTCGTAATCCAATTAAAAGAAACAAGGAAACGGTCTAGTTTGGCAAAGGTCGGGATTTCACGCAGATTAGACCAGGTGAAAGATCTACCGGAAATAGGTAAATCAGTTAAATGGAGAAGGCGGATGCAGTCATTAAAACGTTGAGATTGGGAAAAAGAAACGAGCTGATTCGACCTCTCATCAGCGAAACGCGTAACATTGAAATCCCCGCAAAAGATGCAGAGATCAGTGGTAAACTGTTGTAACGAAACGAATTCGTTCCAAAAAAGGGGGCGTCTCTCAGAGGATGAAGGGCCGTAAACCGAAATAACGGTCAAAGGGCAATTGAAAGAAGCCCAATGGAGCTTAACAATTAAAAAGAATGTTAGACGATGAACTGAAATAAGGGAGAAGGAAGCTTCCTTGAATCCAAAGAGAATACCTCCACTCGCTCCAATCGCGTCTAGAGAGATCCAATTAGAAATAATGGATCCACCTAAAGCACGAAAGATCGCGGGAGAAGGCGACTCCAGCTTGGATTCCTGAATGGATATAAGGTCGCATCTGGAAGAGGAGATAAGATCAAAGACAGCCCTTTGCTTAATTAGATGGGTAATGAAGACCTCTGATATTCCAGGAGGCACTAATCATTAAAAAGACGATGCTCCGTGACTCTTGAAAATTCCAGTTTCCTAATCGCGAGGATACGATCAGAGTCCTCAGGCTGAATGATAAAACCAAGCTTCCGAGCCGAGGAGGCAAGTTCAGAGTTGGATAAAGAGTCAAAAATGGGGACATAGATGGATCCTAGTCGGTCAGGAGGAGGGCTAGAGGGGAGGGCAGAGGAGGACTTCTGACTACCAACCCTGGGGGCGTTAAAATCGCAGCAAACTGATTTCTTAGCTCTAAGGCGAGCACTAGCTCTAATGAGTCGGTGATGACCACGAGGGGATTGGAACGAGCTGGGAAGGGGAGACTCCCAGGCTTTTTTAGATGGGGGGGTTTCAAACGCAACCCCCGAGGCAATCAATTTAGGAGAAACTGCAGCAACAGTAACCAGTTTGCTAACCAGAGATGAAGAGCACTTAACAGAATTCAAAAGAACGGGAGAGAAAGGGTCCAAAAATTCCCGGGCTCTCGCCACTAGGGAAGTAGACATCCTCATAAGAGGATAATGGACTGATAGTGCTATCCCCGCACTGGTCCGAGAACAAAGAGAAAACGAGCAAGGAAGGTGCCAAAGCCCCAAATGAAGAAGCTTAAAAATGCTTGCAGAAATAACATAAACACAATCAGGAAAGAAATAATAATCATCTAAGGAACATACCTTCTTAGAGGGGGCTTTAGACAACTCCGCTTCTTCTTCCGATAAGAGGGAGTCCTGCTCGACCCAACTAGCAATTTTAGAACCAGATGGACAAGCCGACTTGGATGCGGTAAATGCAGGATCCGACTTCTTCGGAGTGGGGAAGTGCGCAAGTTGTTGGAATTGCTCCCAATCCGAATTAAAATTGGGATTAACTTCCCACGCCGGCCAGAGGGAAGAGCCTTTCTTATCTTTGACAGGAGGAGGGGATGATACCACCGCCGGAATCTCACTAGAGAAGATAGGCTTAGGAATTGGCGAGGGAGAAGGCGCGACCCCAGAAGAGGTGTTGGAGCCACTTTTAGTACCATGTCTGTCAGGGTTTAACCAAACCAAATTGGGGGATTTAGCAGGAGAGATATTAGAGGAGGGGGTGCGGGGCGGAGGCTTGTACGGTGATGGAGGCTTGCCGCGAGAATAAAGCGCGCCGCCAAATTTAGCTTTCACGACTTTAGTCTTCGAAGAAGGGGAAGTTCCGGGATGGAAAGGAGTAGAAAGGTCAGCTCCAAAAGATGGGGACGAGGACCCAGGAAGAGTGGAAGGAGCACTCTGACAAACAGCTTTGGCATCATGATAGTGCACAGAGACTGGAATTGAAGAACTCCCATCCGTAAGACAGTACTCCTCAATGCGAGCAGAAGAGGGAAGAACTCGAAAGATCGCCTCAATCTGAAGGCTACCTGAAGCCAGCCTGACCTTGGACACGATACTAACCAACTCACCAACACATTTTGACAGCTCTCCAACAGAACGGAAGGAGTCACCAAAAGGAGGGAGACCAACTAGCGTAACCTTAGTGTCGGAGGAACTAACACTCAGAGAAGGAGGGATTTTAACCCACTGGCGCACTGCTAATGAGATATTGCCAATAGACAAAGACTGATTCGCTATCAGGTCCTCCAAAATCTTCGAAGAGGGGCAGTGAATAACCAAGTCGCCATTAGAGCAATTATAAAGCACCCACTCCCAGTCCACGACGTTGCAATAGTTACTAAGAAATGAGTTCAAGGTATAAAAAGGAACCGTACCCCCGGTAAAGGAAATAGCGCCAAAGTGACTAAAATAAGCCAAACGATCTGATAATTCTGATTTAGGAAGGAAAACCTGAATCACAGAACGGTGCGAGGGGTGCGAGGGCAAAGAAGAGACCACCGGGGGAGGGAGAGAGCTGTCAGGGAGACGCTGCTCAGCTGATGGAGTGGGAAGGAGGGGAGACTTGACAGACGACGATTTCTTGTTGGGCTTGGGCGGTTTGGGGGCATGCAATTGAGAACGGAGGGAAACGAGGTCCACCGCCTTAATTAAGTGCTCTGAGATGGGCACCCCAACCGGAAGACGAAGAATTTTTTGCAGCGCGAAGCACCTATGCTTGGCATGACCATCCTTATTGCAAAAATCACACTTCATCTTGTTGAGACAATGGAGTTTCAGATGCCCCGACTGGCGGCAACGAAAGCAAATAACAGAGCGATTATAGAGGAGAGATGAAGAGGGAGAGCAGGGTGATAGGGGATATACGGAAAATGAGCGGGAAAAAGAAGATGAGAAGCCAGTCGGAAGCTTCGCGTGATAAGACCTGGGACAGGTCGAGGCAGAAGGCCCACAATTGGGAAGCCCACGACCCAGTTGAGGCGGAGAAACATTTAAACAGACTTTTTTTTTTCTTTTCACCACCTCTACCCAGGAATAGTCCATGGGCTTTAAATTTATTATTATTATTATTATTATTATTATTATTATTTTTTTCCGATACGGCCCACTCCCAACAAAGAAGAAAACAGAAAGAAGAAATAATCCGAGGAAAAACGAAGGAGGAGGAGAAGAGGATCGAAACTAAAACTATATGCCAATGGAAGACGAAAGGAGAATAGCAAGGAGAGGGACACCGAAAGAGAGCTCCGAAATCCGCAACCGAAAACAAACAGTGTTAACAATGCTCAAGCAACACTGGAAAAAAGAGAGAATGCCTGTAGGAGAAAGTGCTAGCCAAAAGAGCCACCACTACCACGGGTAAAAAGGGGAGCAAAAAACACCACCTCACAAACTAGGCCACACGAAACCGGAGTCCACACGACGAGGAGAACAGATTTCTCCAAAAGCCAAAAGAAAGACTAAAATCAAAAGCTAAGGAAAAAGGGAATACTTACAGTGCTAGTGAACTGGCAGTAGAGTTCCAATCTAGATACCTGAAAGAGAACAGGCAGGGGCTGGGGCGCAGAAAGGCAAGCTCCTTCAAGCTGAGAGGAAGCAGGCAACAGTAGCCGAGCGAGGGGGCAAAGAGGGCGATTTGGGCCGGAGGGAGCAGGAAACCAAACTTGAGACCACCAGGAAATTCACAGCTAGTACTGAAAGCACGCTAGAAACTAGCCACCCCTACAGGCGAGGCGACAGGGACAAAGACGAACGGAACAGTCCCAACGGCCCTCAGCGAGAGACCACCGGAGCCGGACTAAGTGGGGTGAGTCGGTAGATCTGAGGAAGATCTACCACAATAATGAAGAAGGCAGTAGGAAAAAGGGCCGGGATCGAACGGATCTGGGGAGAAGAGGAGCAAGGAAAGGGAGAGTAACTTTTTCTGGATCCGGGTCATTGTTAAAAAACCTGTCTGTTGGGTATCTATTGGGTTGTGTAGTTGAAAATAAATATTCGCACTTAAGTATTTTTTTACCCGATATCTCACGGTTGTAATAATTTTTTTACTTAATTACATGAATAAATATTATATTTATATCTTCAACAATTATTATTTACATGTATATTCATGTAACCCTATTATTTAAATTCCATATTTTTTGGGATATTTTTTAACGGATCCGGATTCGGGTTTGGGTTCAATGCCGGGTTCGGATCAGGTCTAGGTCAGGTCCGGGTATCGGGTCAAAGTAATAACTATATGTACAACGTTGTAACTCTAGCGACCTCAATACTTGTGAATGATTGTCATGATCTACGTGCACGGTGTTAAAGATATCTTCATTCCTCCTTTTCCTTCTTTACGAGTGAAGCTTGTAGTCTATTTACTGCAGTTAAATTCAACGAATTTTTTATTTGAAACTAAAATTAAGTTCCTACGAGATACAAAATTGAGTAATTGCATTTGTAAATGATGATAATAAAGTTGGAGGAGTGCATTTTTTTTATAGATAAAATGACCGCTCTCGGTCACCTGTTTCATTAAAAAGGATTTAAAGAAACCAAATATTACAACCAACATAAATTCCATCTAGATTCGAAGATCTAGACCTCAAAAACATCCAAGTACATAAGGATTACAAAACAATGTTTCCATCCATACATGAAGCCAAAACAACCAGCCTCAAGTCGAAAAGCTGATCTGTGTCCCTGTCCTCCTCTCAACTGGCATGCCCCCTGTCGCCAGGGCCTGCCCTACCCTAAAGGCGGGTAAGGCGGCCGCCTTAGGCCCCCGAAGATTTCGCGATTTTAGGGGCCCCCAAATTTGAACTTCCCTTGTAAATATAGGCACGTATTTTGCGCGTAAAAAAAATATTATTAGGGGCCCCATTTCAGAAGTTCGCCTTGGGCCCCCGGGAACTCAGGGCCGGCCCTGCCTGTCGCAAGTCTGTAGAAGCTGCTCTGCATCCTTTAGACACATTTTTTTTCTAGCCCCTGTTTGATCTGCCCACGCGATAATAAGGAAACTTGTTTTATGCAATGTTACTTGAAATGAACAACTATTATTACGAAAGCATGCATCATTTCTATCTAACCACAGAGTCCACAAAGTCACCGCTACCGATATATCCCACATGACACAATATTCTTTCCTAATGTTAGTCGTTCTCCAACACCCCCATAGATCCCCTATAATGATTGGTAGCGCGCTAAGGTCCCAAAGCTTAAAATCAAAAGGTTGGAGGAGTGCATTACTTCAATTCTTTCTTATATACCCTAAAATGAGCAATATATTATCTACGAGTTTTCTCTAATCTTTTTCCTTCTGATTTTTCCATCCTCTTTTGCGTTTTCTTACTAGCAGGATCGGCCCTGAGTTTTCGGGAGCCCAAAGTGAAAAACCCAAATAATTATATTTGGGACCCCTAATTATAATATATATTTTTTAGGTGCAAAATACGTGTTTATATTTTCAAGAGGCATATAAATTTGGGGGCTCCTAAAAGTGTAAAAAAATTGGGGGCTTGAGGCAACCGCCTCACCTGTCTCAAGGTGGGGGCTGGCCCTGAGTGCTAGCTGCATTTGGGTTTTGGGTTGTTCAAACGGTTAGTTTTCCCCATTTCTCGAAGAACAGATACTAGTTTTCTGATATGATCTCTTGAATTTTAGTAGTTAATAAGATAAAACGAAAGACATATTGATGCGGTTTGTTTCTGGGAGGCGTGTGGATGCACCAGGTGTGAGTTCTTACTCGATTTGTATTTGAAGGAGGAAGCTACTAATCAGACGACCCTCGGCTGGCCGAGCGGTACCGGTGACAGGCTGGGGTGAGGCGAGACTGGATGCTCGGCTCGGATCAGGTGGCTCGGATCCAAGGTCTGGTGTACCTGCAGACGGTCTAGGAACACCGGGGTTGGTTCCGGTGGCAGATCCTCCGACGATCTAGTTAGTCACTTAAGATAGAGCAACAGTAACTAGGGTTTTGTGGAAGAAAGATTGATTACCTGTAAATAGGGGGGGTCTGGTATTTATAGAGGAAGCCAATCGGGTCCAGACCCGTTTGGGGCTGGGCCGGACCCGGTTACCCAAATGGCTGAAGCGGTGGAAAAGCCGGGCGGTATAGAGCTGACGTGGCAGACGCCGGAGCAGTTTTCGTGCTGACGTGGTAGAGCTCCGGGCGGTTTTTCGGTGCTGACGTGGCAGATCAGAAGGATCAGATGGTGCGCGCATCTCTGAGGGGATCCAGTGGTCCAGGATGGGCCATGTTATTTCTGACCTATATCACAAGCCCCACGCTCCTGTAGGGCTGGGTGATCCAGTCATGTAGGAGCGACTCTTTGCCTCTGGGGGAAGAGCAGATGTCGGGGTGAGAAGGTAGGATCTGTGCTTTTCCTTGAAGAGGCCAGGGGTTAGGAGTAATGGATCCCTCGTTGGAGTTTGCGCGGGAGGTTGTGTAGCGGAGTAAGAAAGTCATCAGCATTTTTGAGGCCTGGGGGTTGGCGACGAGCCCAGGGGGTCGGCGGGTGAGCCCCAAGGGACGGCAGACGACCGCCTCGCTAGTTGGAAGAGCGAGGAGTCGTCGAGGCCCTCCCTTAGGGTTCGTTTGTCGAGCGTGAGGGGTCGGTGGCCGAGACCTAAGGGGCCGGTTTTTCGAGTGCTTGGGGGTCGGCAATCGACCTCTTTGAGACTGGACGACGATCTCCCTGCTAGTTGGAAGAGCGAGGGGAGAACCTGGTGTCCGGGATGCTATCCGTGCGCCGAGCCTTTTGCTAAAAAGGATGATGGTGGTATGGCTGGAGCTTCGATCCGAGCTCCGAGCCCCACATGAGAAAGGAGATGGTGGCTTGGCTCGAGCGTCGATCCGAGCTCCGAGCCCCTACCGTGAAGGAGAAGGTGGCACGGCTCGAGCTTCGATCCGAGCTCTGAGCCCCACCTGAGAAAAGGGGAGGCGGCATGGCTCGAGCTTCGATCCGAGCTCCGAGCACCACCTAAGATAGGATAAGGTGGCAGGGCTCGAGCTTCGATCCGAGCTCCGAGCCCCTACTGAGAAAGGAGAAGGCGACATGGCTCGCATTTCGATCCGAGCTCCGACCCCCCACTTGAGATAGAAAAGGGGGCATGGCTCGAGCTTCGATCCGAGCTCCGAGACCCTACTGAGAGATTAGAAGGCACCATGGCTCGAGCTTCGATCCGAGCTTCGAGTCCCACCTGAGAAAGGAGGCGGCATGGCTCGCGCTTCGATCCGAGCGTCGAGCCCCCACTGAGAAAGGAGAAGGTGGCGTGGCTCGGGCTTGTATCCGAGCGTCGACCCTTCTGTAATGAAGAGAAGGGTAACTGGCTCGCGCTTCGATCCGAACGTTGAGCCCCCACTGCGAAAGGAGAAGGTGGTGTGGTTCGAGGTTTCATCCGAGCTCCGAGCCCCACATGATATAGGATAAGGTGGCATGGCTCGCGTTTCGATCCGAGCGTCGAGCCCCTACTGAGAAAGGAGAAGGTGGCGTGGCTCGAGCTTTTATCTGAGCGTCGACCCTTTTGTAATGAAGAGAAGGGTAACTGGCTCGCGCTTCGATCCGATCGTCGAGCCCCCACTGCGAAAGGAGAAGGTGGTGTGGCTCGCGCTTCGATCCGAACGTCGAGCCCCCACTGCAAGAGGAGAAGGTGGTGTGGCTCGAGGTTTCATCCGAGTTCCGAGCCCCACCTGAGTCAGGATAAGGTGGCGTGGCTTCGAGGTTTCCTCCGAGCTCCGAGCTCCACCTGAGATAGGATAAGGTGGCGTGGCTCGCGCTTCGATCCGAACGTCGAGCCCCCACTGCGAAAGGAGAAGGTGGCGTGGTTCGAGTTTTCATCCGAGCTCCGAGCCCCACCTGAGATAGGATAAGGTGGCATGGCTCGCGGTTTGATCCGAGCGTCGAGCCCCTACTGAGAAAGGAGAAGGTGGCGTGGCTCGAGCTTTTATCCGAGCGTCGACCCTTCTGTAATGAAGAGAAGGGTAACTGGCTCGTGCTTCGATCCGATCGTCGGCCTCCACTGCGAAAGGAGAAGGTGGTGTGGCTCGCGCTTCGATCCGAACGTCGAGCCCCCACTGCGAGAGGAGAGGGTGGTGTGGCTCGAGGTTTCATCCGAGCTCCGAGCCCCACCTGAGTCAGGATAAGGTGGCGTGGCTCGAGGTTTCCTCCGAGCTCTGAGCCCCACCTGAGATAGGATAAGGTGGCGTGGCTCGCGCTTCGATCCGAACGTCGAGCCCCCACTGCGACAGGAGAAGGTGGTGTGGCTCGCGCTTCGATCCGAACGTCGAGCCCCCACTGCGAGAGGAGAAGGTGGTGTGGCTCGAGGTTTCATCCGAGCTCCGAGCCCCACCTGAGTTAGGATAAGGTGGCGTGGCTCGAGGTTTCCTCCGAGCTACGAGCCCCACCTGAGATAGGATAAGGTGGCGTGGCTCGCGCTTCGATCCGAACGTCGAGCCCCCACTGCGACAGGAGAAGGTGGTGTGGCTCGCGCTTCGATCCGAACGTCGAGCCCCCACTGCGAGAGGAGAAGGTGGTGTGGCTCGAGGTTTCATCCGAGCTCCGAGCCCCACCTGAGTTAGGATAAGGTGGCGTGGCTCGAGGTTTCCTCCGAGCTACGAGCCCCACCTGAGATAGGATAAGGTGGCGTGGCTCGCGCTTCGATCCGAACGTCGAGCCCCCACTGCGACAGGAGAAGGTGGTGTGGCTCGCGCTTCGATCCGAACGTCGAGCCCCCACTGCGAGAGGAGAAGGTGGTGTGGCTCGAGGTTTCATCCGAGCTCCGAGCCACACCTGAGTTAGGATAAGGTGGCATGGCTCGCGCTTCGATCCGAACATCGACCCTTTGATCCGAGCCCCAAGCCTTCACGGAGAAAGGAGGAGTGGCCGGACAAGGACTCCCATCCGAGCCCTCTGACTTGGTGAAATTTCTCCTGTCTGGTAAATAGGAAGGGGTAGTGGGGTAATTTCAAGCTTTTTTGCTGATGTCATGGCGCAAAGATCAACGCTTGTTTAGATCTGGGTGGCCGTTAGATCTTGTCAGATAAGATCTAACGGCTAGATCCTCATTTGCAAAAATCGAGGAATCGTTTTCCACTTAAAAAACCCCCACCCCCCTCTCATTTTCTTATTTACGTCTTCATTTCTCACTTTTCAATTTTCAACAAAGAGCAGGAGTTTTAATCGCTGTCGGCGAATTTTCTCGTGAAAGTAACTTTCCACGCATCAGGTTAGTAATTTTCTTTTAGCCATGTCGCGAACTCAGTCTGGATCCGAGGCTAGCTCGTCCGGTCGGTCTGGGCAGGAGTCGGAGTTGGAAACGTCCTCGTCCCTGGGCAAGTATCAGGTGAAAGAGGAAGTTCTTTCCGACCCTGGCTCAGACGGTGGTGATGAGGTAGTCTTTGTGGTGCAACCGTTGAGGTCGAGGAGGCCGGGAAAGGAGCCCATGGAAGAGGGTGGCGAGGAGGGCGTGGGGGACAGCGAGGATGAGGACGAGGAGGAAACGGATAAGGAGACGGGTGATGATGATGAGGAGGTGGGTGATGGCGATGAGGAGGGGGATGAAGACGAGCAGGGTGAGGCGGAAGGCGAGGGAGAAGAGGAAGTTGGTGAGCAGGAGACTGGTCAGAGCATGCCCGAGGGGGCAGCGGGGGCCGGAGAGGATCTTCCTCCTTTACCACCTTTGTCGACGCCTTCCCCCGAGCACAAGCCTCGACCACGTCGGAAGAAGAAAGTCAAGATTATTCCCTAAAGTCCCTCTTCGCAAGACAAGGACGCGCCGAGGCAGGGTCTCGATGTTCCCCCCATCACCTTCCGGAATCCCGTGTCGATACGCATGTATCCTGATGATATTAAGGACATCCAACCGATCTCTCCTGTGCCGGGCGAGAACACTAGGACGAAGATTCGTGTGGATAACACCCCGAGCAACCTGAGACCGGAGTACCTTAACATCATCAGGGCTGCTTACTATATTCCACAGGAGTATGAGCTCCTCCTTCCGAGCCCAGGTATCCGCCCTACCACTGTTTTAGCCCCGGGCTATTGCATTTTTCCAGAGGACGCCTTCCTCTCGGGACTGAGGCTGCCCCTGCACCCTTTCGTGAAAAGGGCCTTGAACTGGGCAGAACTGTGCCCCATGCAGTACAGCCCGAACTCTTGGAAGCATCTGATTTGTTTCATTCTGAAATGCCAAGAGAAGGGGGTGAAGCCGAGACTGTCGTACTTCCGAGCCATCTTCGGAATTGGTTCGCTTGGAGACATTGAGGGGGTATTCTACTTCTCGCCGAGGCCATACAAGAAGTTGGTGCACGGCCACCCGGATTCGATTAAGAATTGGAGGGATAAGTACTTTGTTGTTAAGACAGAGGGGTCGTAGGGGATTCCGACCCAGTGGAACTTTGTGAAGCCGAAGCGCAAGCCTCTAAAGAAGAGCGAATTATTTGCCAAGGAGTGGGAGGCAGTTGAGGCGATAGTTGGGGGTCACAGTATTTCATGGCCTCGTGTGACCGAGATTCACCTAGCGAGGGCCGGACTGAGTCCCGCCGACCCTAGTATGTTTCTTTCCATATTTTTTCATCTTTCTGCCTTCGTGTTAACGTTTAGCTTTTCTTTTCTTATCTTGTTGTAGGGATGTCGGCACAACAGGCCCAAGCCAAGAAGATCTTGCTCGCCGCGGCCGAGAAGACGAGGCAAGAGAAGAAGAAGAAGGAGGAGCAGGATCGTCTTGCTTCCGAGAAGAGGAAGCTTTCCGCCCAGGTCCCGCAAGTCGGAGAGACCTCACAAGCGCCTCCCCCAGCGTCCGAGGGGCAGTCTCCGGCGAAGAAGCAGAAGAAGCATCATCAGCACCACTCCCATGCGTCGAGATTGGCTCGAGACGCAGCGGGTGGCTCGGGGAAGACCGTGGAGGCCCCATCGCAACAGCTCCCTCCCGTACGCCCGAACGCTACGGAATTGGTGGGGAAGATGGCTACGATGCCTTTTGTCCCCGATTGGTCGATTCTGAAGGGGGACACTATCCTTGGCGGACCCGTCTCGATGGAGTTCGTCTCGAAGGCCATCACCGATCGTGATGGAATGGCCCTGGCGGCGCAAACGGCCGATCAAGCCTATATGCGATGGGCCCAAGCCAATCTCTTGGTAAGTTGGTCGAGATCTGCTTGTTGACTTGGCTTGTAATTACTACTAATCTTGATTTCTTTGAAACAGGCGATGCTCCACGGCCAGCACGTCCACAAGTGCCTGGAGAAGGAAATTCTCTACGAGCGGAAGCAGGCAGAGAAGTTCCTTCGGGAGCTGAATAAGGCGACCGACGACCTGAAGGAGGCTCGGGAGCGAGTGCTCGTTCACGAGGCTCAGTTAGATTCTCTTGATAAGATCCATAAACAGGACTGAGAGGATCTGCTGAAGATGATCGCGGCCGAGGCGGCTGAGAAGGACAAGGCGAAGAAGGCCGTGGCAGATCTGGAAGGGGTTTTGGGGGAGACCTTGGTGGCAGCGCAGGACGAGGCGTATGAGCAGGCCAAGTCCCACTTCAAGTACATCTACCCCGAGTGCAACGTCGACCACCTCAGCTTCGGATGGAAGCTGGACTTGCCTCCGACCCCTGGTGGTGATGGTGGCGAAGAAGGCCAAGGCGATGAAGAGGTGCAACTCGACCCCCAAGACTAGATGTTTTTGTATTTATTCTTTTTGTGATGTAAACGCCTTCGGCGGACTGGCCCCCGCAACTTTTTGTACCCCAAAATTTTGAGATGAAATGAAATAGACTTTTTGTTTCGACCCTCCAACACTTGCGTTTTTGTGATGTTTGTTTTTCTTTTGGTAGACGTTGGCTCGTCAACAAAAGTTGGCTCGGGACCGAGAGGCCGCCAAGAATTATTTTCTGAACAAGTCAAGGGAGCTCGGCCAAGAGGTGGCTCGTTTGAGAAAAATCATTGCCGATCGGGACTGGTGGGTCATCGAGACGGACTAGACGGTCTCGGACACCTCTAGTAAGCGCTCGGCTTCGGAGTCTTTTCTTCGTGAGGCCGTCGTGGAGAAAGAATTGGAGGTTCGTCGGCTGAAGCTCATTTTGGGTGTGGGCCTAGTTGAAGAGGCGAGCAACTCCACCCCGGGGCGGTCGCTGCCGTTCTCGCTGGTTGAGGCCCAGCCGGATGATGCTGGGAGCTCGGTGGTGGGAGCGTCTTCAATGATCGGCCCAACCGATCGTAATAAGAGCCCTGAATTTGAGTTCCCTGCCAAGTGCGAGTGAGCTGAGTTTTTTTATTGTATTTGTATCGACGTTCATCGAGTTGTAAGCAGTGAGTAATCAATGAGCAATCAATAAGAACATTTGTTTCTCGGATCCTTGTTTGCCTCGGGTGCCGAGGGTGCCCAGTTGTGAAATCTACGAAGGGTCGCAACTGATGCGACTGCGCCATTAATTGCGACGTTTCGCATTCCAATGAACATTTATGGCGACGTTTCACCTTCCACCGTTTCGCATTCCCAAGCGTAATAAATGAGGGTCTCTGTGGGCTATATAATCACCACTCCCCTTGTCAGTTGTCATGCAGTGAGTCATCTGACTCGGATGCCTGCCAAAGGTGGGCATCCAGAGAATATAAGATTTCTGAGCATCCCGGATCGGAGGCACACCGATCACCCTCGAACTATTCGGGGTTCAGGTCGCCATGGCCGTGAGACCCCGGATTGTTCGTCGGTGAGCGGTGGGCCGACTGATCATTTGGGGGGTTCGGAGAGATCTGAAGCTTGGTGGCTCTTCTGTCGTCCTCGAACTGTTCGGGGTTTTGGACTCGTTATGAGTTGTAAACCCCGAGCTGTTCGTGGGCGAGAGAAGGGTCGACTGAACAGTGCGAACGCTCGGAGATCCTTTTTCGGGACGGAAAGAGTAGCGGGTCGATGGCTCCTCTGCCATCCTTGAACAGTTCGGGGTTTAGGTTTGTAAAAGCCGTAAACCCCGAGTTGTTTGCGGGTGAGAGGGTGGTCAATACCTCGACTCGAGGCTCGGGGCTTCTGCCTGAGGCAGATGCCCTAAACCTTAATAAAATTTTTATCAACACATGGTGAGGGAACGAGCCGCGAGAGCGTTGGGGTCGCCGCCGAGTGCCAAGGTCGCGGTGCCCTCGGAGAGGGCACCCACCTTGCTCGGGGGCGACGCCATGCTCCCGCACATGTTCTCAGGGAGAGACGGTGTGGGCGTGGCTGGCAGATTTCGCCTCGCGCATAGGTTGAAGGGCTCTGAGGAGCCCAAACCTAGCGAGGGACGGATGCCGAGCCCCCATACCGGTGAGAATGGCAATTGCAGGCGTAGCAGAGGGTCGCTGCCGAGTGCCAAGGTCGCGGTGCCCTCAGAGAGGGCACCCGCCTTGCTCGGGGTCGACGCCGTGCTCCCGCACATGTTCTCGGGGAGAGACGGTGTGGGTGTGGCTGGCAGATGTCACCTCGCGCATAGGTTGAAGGGCTCTGAGGAGCCCAAACCTAGCGAGGGACGGATGCCGAGCCCCCATACCGGTGAGAGGCAATTGCACGCGTAGCAGAGGGTCGCCGCCGAGTGCCAAGGTCGCGGTGCCCTCGGAGAGGGCACCCGCCTTGCTCTGGGTCGACACCGTGCTCCTGCACATGTTCTCGGGGAGAGACGGTGTGGGCGTGGTTGGCAGATGTCGCCTCGCGCATAGGTTGAAGGGCTCTAAGGAGCCCAAACCTAGCGAGGGACGGATACCGAGCCCCCATACCGGTGAGAAAGGCAATTGCAGGCGTAGCAGAGGGTCGCCGTCGAGTGCCAAGGTCACTGTGCCCTCGGAGAGGGCACCCGCCTTGCTCGGGATCGATGCCGTGCTCCTGCACATGTTCTCGGGGAGATAATTTAGTCGGGCTCGCGTTGTTATCCGAGCGCCGTGTCCTATGCTTGTAAGATAAGCATGTTGGGCTCGCACTTTCCTCCGGGCGCCGAGTCCTATGCTTGTGAGATAAGCATGTTGGGCTCGCGCTGTTATCCGGGTGCCGAGTCCTATGCTTGTGAGATAAGCATGTTGGGCTCGCGCTTTCATCCGGGCGCCGAGTCCTATGCTTGTGAGATAAGCATGTTGGGCTCGCACTTTCATCCGGGCGCCGAGTCCTATGCATGTAAGATAAGCATGTTGGGCTCGTGCTTTCATCCGGGCGCCGAGTCCTATGCTTGTGAGATAAGCATGTTGGGCTCGCGCTTTCATCCGGGCGCCGAGTCCTATGCTTGTGAGATAAGCATGTTGGGCTCGCGCTGTGATCCGGGCTCCGAGTCTTATGTTTGTAAGATAAGCTTGTTGGGCTCGCACTTTCATCCGGGCGTCGAGTCCTATGCTTGTGAGATAAGCATGTTAGGCTCGCGCTGTTATCCGGGCACCGAGTCCTATGCTTGTGAGATAAGCATGTTGGGCTCGCGCTTTCATCCGGGCGCCGAGTCCTATGCTGGTAAGATAAGCCTGTTGGGCTCGCACTGTGATCCGAGCTCCGAGTCTTATGCTTGTAAGATAAGCTTGTTGGGCTCGCACTTTCATCCGGGCCCCGAGTCCTATGCTTGTGAGATAAGCATGTTGGGCTCGCACTGTTATCCGGGCGCCGAGTCTTATGCTTGTAAGATAAGCTTGTTGGGCTCGCACTTTCATCCGGACGCCAAGTCCTATGCTTGTGAGATAAGCATGTTGGGCTCGCACTTTCATCCGGGTGTTGAACCCATGATGTGTTCTTTATTTGTTTACCAGATTTGGAGTCATGAGCTTGTTTTAAGAAAGCTGGCATGTTCACAACATATGAGTTTTACAAAAAGTCTAGGCACAACGTGCTGCTTACAGGACTTTTACAAAATACTAGGCACGACGTGCCGATTACAGTCGTTACATTTTTACATGGAGGTTACTCTCCTAAGAACTTAATCAAGTGCTCCGCATTCCAGAGCCTCTTGATGGGCTTGCCATCGGCGTTGGTCAGGCGATAGGTGCCCAGTCGCACGACCTCCGAAACCTTGTAAGGGCCCTCCCAGTTTGGTGCCAATTTTCTTTTCTGGCCGGGGTTGGACACCGCCAGTTTTCGGAGGACAAGATCTCCGCGTTTAATGTCGGTTGGGCGCACCTTCTTGTTGTAGAACTTCTCGATTCTTTGCTGGTAGATGTTCCTTCTAATGGCCGACTTCTCCCTAACCTCGTCAATGAGATCCAGGTCGGCTCGTAGCTGCAAGGAGTTGCTCGCCTCGTCGAAGGCCATGATCCGGGGAGAAGGTATCCCTATTTCCAGGGGAATGACGGCCTCTGTGCCGTATGTCAAATTGAAAGGCGACTCCCCCGTCGGGATCCTTTTCGTCGTTCGGTGGGCCCAGAGAACGCTCGGCAGTTCGTCGACCCATAACCCCTTGGAGGAATTATCGAGTCGCTTCTTGAGTCCGTCAAGAATCTGACGGTTTGCGTTCTCCGCTTGCCCGTTGGACTGGGGATGACATACTGAAGAGAAGCGTTGCTGGATCCCGAGATCTCCGCAGAACTTGCGGAAATGCTTACCCGCGAATTGGGTCCCATTGTCCGTGACGAGCACTTGAGGAATTCCGAACTGACAGACAATGTGCTTCCAGAAGAATTGTTGAGTCTGTTGTTCGGTGATTGTTGCTAACGGCTCTGCCTCGATCCACTTTGTAAAGTAGTCGATCGCCACAATGAGAAACTTCCGTTGCCCTGTTGCCTTAGGAAAGGGGCCCACCAGATCCATCCCCCACATCGCAAAGGGGGTCGGACTGGCTATGGACCGGAGGTTCGCCTGTGGAGCCCTCTTGATTGGCGAGAACCTTTGACAAGGACCACACTTCTTGACAAGGGTTAGGGCGTCTTGCAACATGGTGGGCCAGTAGTACCCATGGTTCAAAGCCTTTCGCGCGAGCGAGCGACTTCCCATGTGGCACCCGCCGATCCCCTCGTGTAATTCCTTGAGAGCATACTTGGCTTCATCGGGGGTGAGGCAGCGGAGATAGGGTTGGCCGTCCGTCGTTGTGTAGGACCTTTTGAAGAGTGTTGAGTCGATCATTGTGAATCTTTCCGCTCGGGCCCTGACCCTTCTTGCTTCAGCTCGGTCTTCAGGGAGCTCTCCCTTGACGAGAAATTGCCTAATCAAAGTGGTCCAGTCGTCGGGGGAGCGTCTTCAATGCACAGGACCTCCGGGATGTCGATGCTCGGTTTTAGCATGACTTCGATCAGGACCGTGCGGTCGAGACCTTCGAAGGAAGAGGAGGCGAGCTTTGACAGGGCGTCAGCCTGGACATTCTGTTCCCGTGGGATCCTCAAAACAGCCGACTCGTCGAAGGACGTTAATAGGCGTTGACTACAGCTCGGTACCGGACCATGCGATCGTCGCGAGCCTCGTACTCCCCAGTGATCTGGTTGACCACGAGCTGGGAGTCGCTAAAAGCCCTGATCTGTTTGGCGCCGGCCTGATGTGCTAGGGTGAGCCCGGCGATTATTGCCTCGTATTCGGCTTCGTTGTTGGAGGCCGGAAAGTTGAGGCGGAGGCAGTATTGTAGAAGAAAACCGTCTGGGCCTCGCAGGATGATGCCAGCTCCGCTGCCCGCCTCGCAAGAGGAACCATCGACGTAAACTTCCCACACCTGGTAGGCCTCTTGCTTCGCGGGATGCTAGGAGATGGTGCATTCCGTGATGAATTCTGCGAGCGCCTGCCCCTTGATGGCTGTTCGGGGTTGATAGCTAATGTCGTACTGGCTGAGCTCGATTGACCATTTGACGTGTCGACCCGAGTTCTCCGGCTTGTAGAGTACGGCCTTCAGGGGTTGGTCCGTCAGTACCTGGACCGAATGAGATTTAAAATATGGGCGGAGTTTTTGCGAGGCCATGACCAGGGCGTACGCTACCTTCTCCATCCGAGAGTATCTGGTCTCGGCGTCGAGCAGGACCTTGTTGACATAGTATAGTGGTTTCTGTGATCCCTCTTCCTCCCGAACGAGAACGGCGCTGAGCACCTTCTCCGAGGCTGAAAGGTAGAGCCAGAGTGGCTCTCCTGGTTCGGGCTTGCTGAGGAGGGGAGGGTTTGCGAGGTACTCCTTCAATTGGGCGAAGGCCTCTTGCTGTTGGATACCCCACTCGAACCCTCCGGTGCCGCGCAGGGCTTTGAAGAATGGAAGAGACTTCTCTCTAGACTTGGAGAGGAAACGGCCAATGGCCGCCAGTCTCCCCGTCAGCCGTTGGACTTCTTTCATGTTCCTGGGAGGAGCCATATCCAGAATGGCCTGGATCTTCTCGGGGTTCGCCTCGATGCCCCGCTGGCTGACAATAAAGCCAAAAAACTTTCCTGCGGAGACGCCGAAGGCGCATTTGGTTGGATTGAGTCTCATATTATGGGTCCGAAGGTCCCCAAAGGCCTCCTCCAGATCGGCTACGTGGTCCTCTCCCCGCCGGCTTTTGACGAGCATGTTGTCCACATATACCTCCATATTGCGCCCGATTTGCTCCTTGAAGACCCGGTTGACGAGTCTCTGATAAGTGGTGCCGGCATTCTTCAGCCCGAAGGGCATGACCCTGTAACAGTACAGCCCCTGGTCTGTAACGAAGGACGTCTTGGCGATGTCGGGAGGGAACATGCGGATCTGGTTGTAGCCCGAAAATGCATCCATGAAGGACAGAAGCTCATGGCCCGAGGTTGCATCGATAAGAGCATCAATTCTGGGGAGGGGAAATGGATCCTTCGGGCACGCCTTGTTGAGGTCCGTGAAATCTATGCAGATCCTCCAGCTCTCGCTCACCTTCTTGACCATGACGACGTTCGCCAGCCACTCGGGATAGCTAACTTCTTGGATGAAGCGTGCGGCCAGGAGCTTGTCGACTTCCGTATTCACCGCCTGCTGTCGCTCCGGAGCGAACTTACGTCGCTTTTGGACAACCGGCTTTGACCCGGGGATCATGCTGAGTTTGTGCATGATGAGATCCTCAGAGATGCCAGGCATGTCAGAAGGCTTCCAGGCGAAGAGGTCGACATTGCGGCGAATACAGGCAATAAGGTCGGACTTAAGGTGAGGGGTGAGGGAGCGACTTACTCGAAATTGCTTCAATGGATCCCCTGTCTCGAACGAGACGTCTTCCAGCTCGTCTGCCGACTCCGGCTCTGGCTGGGTCCTCTGTGGCCGCATCTCGACGGCGTCGAGGGGAATCACGTCGCTCCCGATTGCTGTCATGTAGCATGAGCGAGCAGCTTTCTAGTTTCCCCGGACCACTCCCACTCCGGTCTTGGTGGGGAACTTCATTTTCTGGTGATAGGCCGAGGGGACAGCCTGGAGGGAGCAGAGGCCCGGGCGACCGAGTATAGCATTGTAGGCCGCCTTGACGTTTACCACCGTAAAATCCATGGACTCGGTTCTCCGGTTAGGGGTCGTACCTGCTGTGACATCCAGTGTGACGATCCCTTCAATTGTTATAGGGATGCCCAAAAACCCATGCAAGGTGTACCCCGCCGGCTTCAGCTTGTCGCGGGAGAGCTTCAGGTTCTCGAAGGCTTCGAGAAACAAAATGTTGACCGAGCTCCCGTTGTCCACAAGGATACGCCGAGTGTCGAAATTTGCCATGCTGAGGTTGATGATGAGGGCGTCGCAATGCGGGAGCCGCACCCCTTCCAGGTCTTCCCCCGAGAAGGAGACAGGGAGTTGTTGAATCTGAGAGGGGAGAGGACCTTGGACGGCGTTTACATCTCGGATGAACGCCTTGCGGGAAGTGTTGGACTCCCTCCCATGGGTCCCCCGTGGACGCAGTGTAATATGGCCTGGCCGTCTGGCTCATCGAGCTCATGCTCTCGTTCGAGGAGCTACAGGGGAGCTCGAGGAGGAGGTGGGGTTCTCCTGTTCCTCGTGTCCCTCTGCCCTCGGGCTTCATCTCGCTTGTATTCCCGAAGGTACCCTCGTTGAATGAGGGCCTCGATCTCGTCTTTCAGGGCACGGCAGTGATCCGTGTCATGCCCGTTGTCCCGGTGGAAGTGGCAGTAGAACTGCTGATCCCTTTTCTTGCTAGTGTTGTTGGACGGACGAGGGGGGTACTGGATGAGGTCCCTGTCCTCGATTGCCAAGAGTATGGAGGACACATTTTGAGTTAGTGGGGTATACCTCTCGAAGCGAGGGACCGGCGGGACCTTCTTTATGCCACCCGCGTCCCTCGGAGCCTTTTTGATGGCTCGACTTCTTCGGCCTTCCGCTTCCCCTTCCCGGGGGCCTCCCTGGAATCTTCGGGGTGAAGGGCCTCTTCTGCCCTGATGTACTTTTCGACCCTGTTGAGGAGGTCGGGAAAATCTATGGGGGTTTCTTCGTTAGGGAGGCCTTCAGCTGTCCATGATGGACGTTGTGCCGAAATGCCACGGAAGCGACACCGGGATCGAGGGAAGATACCGACCTCGCCTCTGTGTTGAACCGTCGGACGAACACTCTGAGTGACTCCCCCTCCATCTGCCGGAGTCCGAGTAAAGAGGCGCTCGTCCTCTCGGCCTTCCGACTGGTGACGAAGTGGGCAAGGAAATTGCCCTCTAGTTGGTCGAAGGAGTAAATGGAGCCAGGGGCCAGTTTAGAGAACCATTCACGTGCCGGACCCCGGAGTGTGGCAGGGAAGGCTCGGCACAGTAGGGGATCCGAAGCGCTGTGAATCATCATCAGGGTTTTAAAACCCTCCATGTGATCAGCAGGATCCCCTTCGCCGTCATAGGTCTCGAACTGCGGTGGTCGGAAATTCCGAGGTATTTCTGCTTGGAGGATAAGGGCGGAGAAAGGGGGCCGGACAGGTCTGTACCCCTGAGCGGCTCCGATGCCGCCGTCGCCTATGTGATCGAGGCGATTCTTCATTTCTTGGAGGCGTCTTAGGAGTGTGCCATCGTCCTCTGCCGGGATCGATGATGGGCGGGACACGCTGGCCTCGACGTCTGACCTGGTTTGGGAATGGCGGGCTTCCTCCCTGGGGGCCCGTTGGAGAGCCCCAAGAATTTCCCTTCGGAAATCCTGAAACTCCTTGTGAGTGACTGGGGCTCCCTCGACCCTGTTCGGTCGGTCGGAAGGTTGCCTTCCGACGCGGCTGAGCGCTGGCCTCCGTCCTTCGGGCGGCGGTCTTGGATGGTTCGGGGCCGAGTTGGAAGCGGCCCTTCCCCTGCTATGGCTAACCTGCCGGTTGATGATTATCCCCCGTAGGTCGGGCTGGACTTGACGGGTGACGCTCCTCTGGGATCCCTGATGGGGAGCCCTGTGCTTTGATGTGCGTGGCTCGGCGTTGGCAATTGGCGGGGGTGAGTCCCGTCGGTTAACGGAGGGGGCAACCCCCTTGCCTTTGGAGGCCATGAGAGTTCGGCTGTCGAGGTACCTTGATGGTCGGGCTCGGGTCGGCTTCTGAAGCAGCTTTCCCACAGACGGCGCCAACCTGATGCGGTTTGTTTCTGGGAGACGTGTGGATGCACCATGTGTGAGTTCTTACTCGATTTGTATTTGAAGGAGGAAGCTACTAATCAGACGACCCTCGGCTGGCCGAGCGGTACCGGTGACAGGCTGGGGTGAGGCGAGGCTGGATGCTCGGCTCGGATCAGGTGGCTCGGATCCGAGGTCTGGTGTACCTGCAGACGGTCTAGGAACATCGGGGTTGGTTCCGGTGGCAGACCCTCCGACGATCTAGTTAGTCACTTAAGATAGAACAACAGTAACTAGGGTTTTGTGGAAGAAAGATTGATTACCTGTAAACAGGGGGGTCTGGTATTTATAGAGGAAGCCAATCGGGTCCAGCCCCGTTTGGGGCTGGGCCGGACCCGGTACCCGAATGGCTGAAGCGGTGGAAAAGCCGGGCGGTATAGGGCTGACGTGGTAGACGCCGGAGCGGTTTCCGGGTTGACGTGGCAGATCAGAAGGATCAGATGGTGCGCGCATCTCTGAGGGGATCCAGTGGTCCAGGATGGGCCATGTTATTTCTGACCCATATCACATATAGTTCTCCTTCATTCCGGCAGACTAGTTCTTGAATACTCCAATTTGCTTGATTTTATAGGAAACAACTCCAAAGTTTAGCATTAGTGCTTGATTAGTCCGTCGCTAACTAACTTAGAGAAATCTGCTATTTGTAGTTATGCAAAAATACAAGGAGTATGCACGTACGGAAAATGTGATCAAGCCATCCTACGATCATCATAAGTTTCAATGGGCGACTTTCTGTTCTCTGTTGCAAACTCAAACTTGACTATATATAGAGGTGTTGGACAAAGTTGAACTACAGATAGCTCAACATATACACCTTCGCAAATAGAGTGAGTTCATTAGCTGAAAAGTATAGAAAGATGGCCAAAACCAACAGCCGTACTGCTCCATTGTTGCTCAAACTAATCCTTGTTCTCTCCTTCATGCTCCTCAGCTCTAGCTCTGTAGCTGAGGGGAAGCTTTTTCGCTGTAAGTTCAACTGATAAATTTATTTCTCACACATTCAGTGCACTTGTATTTCCGTTTTAGTTCTTCTTCTTACTTTCATCAATTTATAAAAGACAGTTAACGTTTACAGGATTCATTTATGATGCGTACTACTAGTTCTCAGCATGTGCATGTCTTATATGTAGTACATTGCACATTAAAATGATGTAGTACCCACAATTAGAATCGAATCAATAGTATGAAATGTTTCAATACCATCTTTAAATTTGTTTGCTTAATGGTCAAAGGAAATTGCCTCACGTTTGTCTCTTACATAACACAGTTGCAGGGAACCTGAAATCGTCAACCTTGACCTGCAACTTAGTTTACTCTGTGCAGCCAAATGACACGTGCTTTGCAGTTCAACAGAATTTCAATCTCACACCTGATCAGTTTGGAACCTTCAACCCTAATCTTGTTTGTGAGAAGCTGTTTGTAGGTCAGTGGATATGTGTTTCTGGAACTGCTGCCTGAGCTCGAAGAGTTCCTCTGCTTTCTCCGCGATTAATGAATAATTTGGTTTGCTTGACTAGTTAAAATGTTTCTCATCCCTATTTACTGTGTTATTTCATGCAACTGAGAATTAATATTTCCTATGTACTCCAAGAATAATAAGCATCGTGGACTTGATTAGCAATGATAGCTCTATGATCTTTTCTACATTAGTTCTTGCAATTCTTCCATTTCAATGGATTGGAATATGATGCTAGTGAGTGAGTGAAGATAATTTCAGTATTAATATGCAGTACTCTACACTGTTGCATTGAATGTTGGGTGTGTTTTAGCCGGGTACGAGGCATCTATGAGTAATGATGGGAATAGTTGGACCATTATCTCGTCAATTTAAAAAGAATTATACTAAGATAATGGTGGTTTCAAGATTTTTCTCATATGCTGATCAAGTTTATAAATAGTTTAGCTATGCAGTGTTTATTTAAGATACAACACAATCACTTAGGGATTGTGAACTTTTTTTTTTTTGATCATAGTAGGTTGGCCGAAGCCCCCTTCTGTTTCATTAAAAAGCTTTTAATAAAACAATAATCGAAACTCGGACAATAATGTTCATGCCACCCACATGCGGGTCATGAAATTCATTCTCCGATCCCAAAAATGGTCTCCCTACCGTATCTGGTAGTGACCTACCGTAACACCCAAAATACATGAACCCACTCTACATACAGATAACCACCAGAAAACATTTACTAAACTGTACATGTGCCCCACATATGGCCAAAACACAACACCCTAACCCCAAAAACATCAAAAGTGAGCACATGTACAATTTCCAAGCTTCCTCGAACTGGTCAATCATCCCTCGTGAGCTGTGCCTTCCCCTTCCAACAGGGTTAGGGTGTGAACTTAGGACATGTTCATGCCAGGGATTGTGAACTTAGGACAGGGTATGCCAACAGTTCATTTAATCAAGCTAGAGTGATGTAGGTTGAACTGCATGACATCTCACACACATACACACACTATCAAATAGCGCATAATAAACAAGTGCACCTGCACTCATTTTGTTCATTTTAATTCAAAATCTGAGTGGCAGCACTGTTATTCCCCAGGAGTGAGCCTACTGTATGCAATTATGCTGCAGTTGCAGAGTTGTGAGATTTATATCCACTTCAGTTATAGAAAATAAGTTAAAGAATACATAAACACAGGTCTTGGATCCAAATCACCTGATAGTCCTTATAACTTATTTTTAAATTTTTATGGAAAAGTCTTGGAGGGACACTGAATTCGAGCCGTCACTCATTTACTCACCCCACCCAATACCAACAGGCAATATATAGTCCTTCTAACTTAAATGGCTATTACCGAGTTTGAGGCAATTTAAAAGAGATTATCTTCACCAGTGAAGAAATTGTCAGTCTCAACTTTTCTGTCTGTTAATCTTGTAGTCACTCTTAACAGCCATCTTGACCAATTTCCTGTTGATGTTATAGGCATTATATATATATTCCATCCAAGATAATTATATTATTTGTGTAGTATAGGGACATGTATACGGGGTCAAGTCATGAATGTCGGATTAGTGGTCCTTATAACAGGTATGGACCCGTTATATGGTGCCTTGCTCGATAAGTTGGTACTGGTTATATATACCGCCTGGAAGTACAAGGTATCTTGAATATTAGGATATAATGTTTTAAGCAAAATATAGCCTTCATTGCATAGACCCTAATTCCATATTCTTGACATTTTCATTTCCACATTGCGCTTTAAGTGAAACTTCTATTTACCACATTAGTTTGCGCCCTTGTTGGCTTCTCTTAGCATTATCATGGCAATCTACAGTCTAAACTATAAAGTTTAAACAATCACGGCAGCTTCCAGAGCCAATCTTATACTATTTTGTAGTCGATTTCTTACTTTGTGCTTTCTGTTTCCAGTATTATTATACCTATATTTCATTTCTCTAACCGCTGAATGAGACACATGCTTTTATTTGGAAGTTATTTGGTCTTAGACATAAATCTGACATGATGCGTAGCAACAAAGGCCGATCTCTTTGTAGTATATATTTGCAGTTTATCACGTGTTATATGCTTTGTGTTGCATTCTGTCTTTATTGGCATGCCTAAACTTCCTAGTTCTATTTTCATTCTTCATCATCACATTTTACGGTATCAGAGTGTAAAATGATTTTTTTTTTTACTATATTCTTTATTTTAAACTTATGCCAATTTTGAATTAAATAACTGTTGGGATTGGGGCGTCAACGAACGGACGTTGTCGCAGGGAAACTAAATAGAGCAATGAGGAAGTCGAAGTAGATGAGACAAATTAATTGAGCAAGCAAGTAGATCTACCAATCTAACACAAATACAAAGATGATTTATCCCGGTTAGCTTTCGCTTAATCCGGGGAGAAATATAGGGAGATCTAATATTCAACTAGAAGAGTTTACAAGGAGTTACTGATTCACTCAATACATGGAATTAAACTCACTCACCAAGAACTATCTTTCTCAAGCCTCTCTTTGCAATGAGGAAAATATCAATAAAGTACTCTACTCTCATATTGGATGAGTTTACAATATATATAGAAGAATAGAGAGAACCCTAGATTTAATCTTGATTCTCAGTAGTCCGATATAACCTGGAGAAGAAGTAAATGAATAGGAGCCGTACGATCTAACTTGGAGTTGAAGATTGGGCTAAAACGATCTAATAAATCGAGGCCAAAAATAAACACAGCGCCGCGGTCGATCGACCGTCCAACAAGACTGGTCGACTGTCCTCCTCTCGGCCAAACCTTGTGCAATTGCGGTCGGGTGTGCGGTCGGGGGTGCGGTCGACCGCAACTTTGGACAGTCGACCGCAACTCTGCCTACATTATTGCTTCTCTGTTTTCTTCTACTCTCTTCGACGCTTCAACCTCCATACTTCATCCTACCTTTATCTAATCTGAACCACGAGTATTCAAGACACATTCCTAATAATAACTGTTTACAAATTTATCGTTATTATTTTTTCTTCATTTTTTTCTAGCTTGGTGAACAGTATGGCAATGTGTGGCACCACAACAAGGTATAGACTGTTAATACTTCTCAGATTATACATAGAGCACTTTGTCATCACCATAAGGTGTTTTCCTATATTGATGATTGGACAGGTCAGATGGGCAAGAAAAGGCTACGAATGGAGGAAGAGGTGTAATTCGTCGAGGAGTGTGTGGTGGTTGGGGGCAGCTAAGGAGGGATCTTCTGGTGTCCTTTCTATTTAGTTATTTTGAGTAGCATTTAGTAGATTTTGTTGTTGTATTTGATGCTTTTGGTGTTGTTAGAACTTTAAAACTTTGGATGTTGGTTGTATCTTATTCTACTCTGTTTTATTAACATTGACTGCAATATGCTTTACTCAAGTCAGTGAGTCGGGACAATCGACCGCATCTAAACACAATTAACTATTAATTGCTGCTTGTTGTTTTTGCTGCATGTTCTTCTTCTCGCTGCGACGCTTTCACCTCTTCTCGTTTCATCGTCTTATCTTCACATCGAACCATACTATGTTAGGCACTATCCTAAGACTCTATAAACAATCTAACCATTGCATTAGGTTGCAACTATTTTAGCAGTGTTCTAATCAGGTTATCTATATTGGAGTACAATATAGTCTATAAAAGTATAATCCATATAACTTTGCTCACACAAGAACACTCCTCATACAAGAATGGGATTTTTTTAATGCCAATTCCAGTTGCCAAACTATTTGTGCACGGGACTCAACAACTAAACTCGACAACTAAACTCGACGTTTTCAACGGCGAGTTTAGTTGTTTCATGCTTTCCGTTGGGACATGACCGGCAAGTTTAGTGCTAACTTTTTTAGAAACTTGCCGTTCCCAATGACGAAGACATTTACGCTAAACTCGCTGTTGGAAATTGCAAGTTTAGTTCAATTTTTTTTTTATTAAAGACTCGTTGTTACCAACGACGAGGACATTTATACTAAATTCACTATTGGGAACAGCGAGGATGTAGAAAATTTCACAGAGAGTGAAACACTTGGACTTGGTGAATTTTCGGGGAAAAAACTCCATATTTATAATTTTATTAACTACTCGCTGTTCCCAACGGCGAGTTTAGTTAAAAAAAATTCAAATTAACTCACCGTTCCCAATAGCAATGATATTTATACTAAACTCGCTGTTAAAAACAATGATTGTGAAGTTATTCAAATTTTCTAGTGAGCAAAAACTCTCTGTCAGACTTGGTGAAATTTCTAAATGAACCCCATAGAATAGCTCACTATTCCGAACAATGAGAATAAATATACTACAATTGCTGTTCGGAATGGCGAGTTAATTTGAAAATTTAGATTTTTTTTCCCCAAAAATTCACCAAGTCTAACAGTGATTCACTTTCTGTGAAATTTCCTATATCCTCGCTGTTCCTAACAGCGAATTTAGTATAAATGTCATCGCTGTTGGGAACGGCGAGTCTTTATTGAAAAATTTGAAATAAACTCGTCGTTAGGAACAACGAGTTTCTCAAAAAATTAGCACTAAACTCGCCGTGTCCCAACGGCAAGCATGAAACAACTAAACTCGCCGTTGGGAACGTCGAGTTTAGTTGTTGCAGCCTACGGGTGCAAATAGTTTGGCAACTGTTATTTTTTTGCAAATATTTTTAAAAATTGGCCTACATTTTTTTCTTCTTCCAAGAATGGAGTAAAAATAAGCCGATAAATTGTATTTTGCATAGAATTAAGTACCGAACAAGAAAAAAACAAATTGAAAACCTATATATTCTCCAAAAATGTAGCACTCAAATTACGCCTACAATACCCACACCTATACTAACGAAAGGAATTACGTAGGTAAATTCGCAATCATTTATGTCACTTTTAGAGCATCTGTAGTCGTTTTGCTAAAAAATGGGTATATAGAAAATATAGAAATATATTTTTTGGGGTAGTGCTGCAGTCGTCAAAACTCAAAAAATAGCTTTTTTTTATCAAACAGAATATGATATACCGTCTGAACAATTTTCGTAGAAAGCGAAAGAAAAAAAATTTTTGTAGACGGGAGAACATCTGTCGTCCGATGAAAAAAAAATAAATTGTGAAGGATGGGAGATCATCTCCCGTCCGACACATTAATTTTAATTGTTTTTTTTTGCCTCAAGTGGCATATCATTTGCCGTCCAACCCATTTTTTTTAGTTTCTTAATTCATCCAGTGTGTGATGAATTAAAAAAAAAATTGTTTGAAGGACGGGAGATCATCTCCCGCCCAACAACCTTGCAATTTTTTTTGTTTTTTTCGTCAAATGTCAGCATACATTGTCTTTTTTTAAATAAAAAAATTTCCAAACGGTATATCATATTCTGTCCCAAGCTTTTGCAATTAAAATTTTTTCTCAGACAGCAGATCATATACAGTCCGACACTAAGACGGTAAATGATCTTCCGATTTCTAAAATATGCATAACGTCATTTCGTCTGCTAAATATAGACGTTTACTGTTCATCCTATATAAAAATAAAATGGGTATATAGACGACGACTGCAAAGCATTTTTTCTCAAAATATACATAAAATGGATATATAGTCAATTGACTAGAGATGCTCTAAGAGCATCCACAGTCGTCATAGTGTGAAATATGCATAAATGGATAAATGCATATAGCATTTAACAAGTTTGCTGCAGTCGTCGAATGCTATTTTTTTAGCAATTTAAATTAAAATAAGATCAGACGAAACTTGATGTTGCGTCGGAGGAGAGAATATATTTTTAAATTGAATTTGAGAGGGGCAAATAGGTTCAATTTATTTTTAATTTTTTTAAAAAAATCCCAAGGGACGCAACTTCATGTTGCGTCCGAGGATTGAAGAATGAAGGGACGCAACTTCATGTCGCATTCGAGGAGATTTTAAATTTCCGGTTTTTTTTGCTTTAAATAATTAATTTTTAATTCAGCGACGCAACTTGATGTTTCGTCCGATGATTAAAAAACAATATTTTTTCGAGCGACGTAACATCATGTTTCGTCCTTTAAATTATGCATAATTTTCAAATCCTCTCTCATTTATAGCAATCTACTGTAGCAAAATATACAAAATATGCATATTCAGCAAACGACTGCAGTAATTTTTTTCAAGAAAATATACATATTATGTATATTTAGCAAACGCCTACAGGGCCTCCCCGATTCGCTTAATTCCCATCAATATCTGTTCACTCACGTGACATCTCGTGCGTCATCAGTTGATATCCGCCTTATCCAATCAGATTCTTCCACGTAGGAAATTGATATGGGTGTTCACGTGGGTGGGTTTCATGCTATGGGCTTGGCCTTCAGATTTGTGTACATTCTTCAGCACGTACCATTGGTAGCTTGTCCACTCCTTTGTCGTGTCTCCTCACATGTTACTAGAATGCTACGGCGGTGAGAATTTAACTGCATTGACACGTGGCATGTGCACTGTATCAGAGTCTGTTGACCCCAGTGGGGAGAGATCCATGCCTCGACATACTAGTTTGTCAGCATGTACCAGTACAACTAGAGTTGTCGGGTTGGGTCACCACTATCCGAATCTGGATCCAGTATTTTACGGATCAAAAAATTGGATCTAGATTCGGGTTTACGAAATTTGGGTCCGGATCCGGGTCATTGTTAAAAAACCCATTTGTTGGGTTCTGTAGTTGAAAATAAATATTTGCACTTAAGTATTTTTGTACCCGATATCTCACGGTTGTAATAATTTTTTTACTTAATTACATGAATAAATATTATATTTATATCTTCAACAATTATTATTTAGATGTATATTCATGTAACCCTATTATTCAAATTCCATATTTTTTGGGATATTTTTTAACGGATCCGGATTCGGGTTTGGGTTCAATGCCAGGTTCGGATCAGGTCTAGATCGGATCCGGGTATCGGGTCAAAGTAATAACTCTATGTACAACGTTGTAACTCTAGCGACCTCAATACTTGTGAATGATTATCATGATCTACGTGCACGGTGTTAAAGATATCTTCATTCCTCCTTTTCCTTCTTTACGAGTGAAGCTTGTAGTCTATTTACTGCAGTTAAATTCAACGAATTTTTTATCTGAAACTATAATTAAGTTCCTACTAGATACAGAATTGAGTAATTGCATTTGTAAATGATGATAATAAAGTTGGAGGAGTGCATTTTTTTTATATAGATAAAATGACCGCTCTCGGTCACCTGTTTCATTAAAAAGGATTTAAAGAAACCAAATATTACAATCAACATAAGTTCCATCTAGATTAGACCTCAAAAACATCCAAGTACATAAGGATTACAAAACAATGTTCCCATCCATACACGAAACCAAAACAACCAGCCTTGAGTCGAAAAGTTGATCTGTGTCCCTGTCCTCCTCTCAACTGGCATGCCCCCTGTCGCCAGGGCCGGCCCTACCCTAGAGGGGGTAAGGCGGCCGCCTTAGGCCCCCGTAGATTTTGCGATTTTAGGGGGCCCCAAATTTGAACTTCTCTTGTAAATATATGCACGTATTTTGCACGTAAAAAAAAAAATATATCTTATTAGGGGCCCCATTTCAGAAGTTCGCCTTGGGCCCTCGGGAACTCAGGACCGGCCCTGCTTGTTGCAAGTCTGTAGAAGCTGCTCTGCATCCTCCAGACACATTTTTTTTCTAGCCCCTGTTTGATCTGCCCATGCGATAATAAGCAAACTTGTTTTATGCAATGTTACTTGAAATGAACAACAATTATTACGAAAGCATGCATCATTTCTATCTAACCACGGAGTCCACAAAGTCACCGCTACCGATATATCCCACATGACACAATATTTTTTCCTAATGTTAGTCGTTCTCCAACACCCCCATAGATCCCCTATAACGATTGGTAGCGCGCTAAGGTCCCAAAGCTTAAAATCAAAAGGTTGGAGGAGTGCATTACTTCAATTCTTTCTTATATACCCTAAAATGAGCAATATATTATCTACGAGTTTTCTCTAATCTTTCTCCTTCTGATTTTTCCAACCTCTTTTGCGTTTTCTTACTAGCAGGATCGGCCCTGAGTTTTCGGGAGCCCAAAGTGAAATACCCAAATAATTATATTTGGGACCCCTAATTATAATATATATATTTTAGGTGCAAAATACGTGTTTATATTTTCAAGAGGCATATAAATTTGGGGGCTCCTAAAAGTGTAAAAAAATTGGGGGCTTGAGGCAGCCGCCTCACCTGTCTCAAGGTGGGGGCTGGCCCTGAGTGCTAGCTGCATTTGGGTTTTGGGTTGTTCAAACGGTTAGTTTTCCCCATTTCTCGAAGAACAGATACTAGTTTTCTGATATGATCTCTTGAATCTTAGTAGTTAATAAGATAAAACGAAAGACATATAGTTCTCCTTCATTCCGGCAGACTAGTTCTTGAATACTCCAATTTGCTTGATTTTATAGGAAACAACTCCAAAGTTTAGCATTAGTGCTTGATTAGTCCGTCGCTAACTAACTTAGAGAAATCTGCTATTTGTAGTTATGCAAAAAATACAAGGAGTATGCACGTAAGGAAAATGTGATCAAGCCGTCCTAGGATCATCATAAGTTTCAATGGGCGACTTTCTGTTCTCTGTTGCAAACTCAAACTTGACTATATATAGAGGTGTTGGACAAAGTTGAACTACAGATAGCTCAACATATACACCTTCGCAAGTAGAGTGAGTTCATTAGCTGAACAGTATAGAAAGATGGCCAAAACCAACAGCCGTACTGCTCCAATGTTGCTCAAACTAATCCTTGTTCTCTCTTTCATGCTCCTCAGCTCTAGCTCTGTAGCTGAGGGGAAGCTTTTTCGCTGTAAGTTCAACTGATAAATTTATTTCTCACACATGCAGTGCACTTGTATTTCCGTTTTAGTTCTTCTTACTTTCATCAATTTATAAAAGACAGTTAACGTTTACAGGATTCATTTATGATGCGTACTACTAGTTCTCAGCATGTGCATGTCTTATATGTAGTACATCGCACATTAAAATGATGTAGTACCCACAATTAGAATCGAATCAATAGTATGAAATGTTTCAATACCATCTTTAAATTTGTTTGCTTAATGGTCAAAGGAAATTGCCTCACGTTTGTCTCTCACATAACACAGTTGCAGGGAACTTGAAATCGTCAACCTTGACCTGCAACTCAGTTTACTCTGTGCAGCCAAATGACACGTGCTTTGCAGTTCAACAGAATTTCAATCTCACACCTGATCAGTTTGGAACCTTCAACCCTAATCTTGTTTGTGAGAACCTGTTTGTAGGTCAGTGGATATGTGTTTCTGGAACTGCTGCCTGAGCTCGAAGAGTTCCTCTGCTTTCTCCGCGATTAATGAATAATTTGGTTTGCTTGACTAGTTAAAATGTTTCTCATCCCTATTTGCTGTGTTATTTCATGCAACTGAGAATTAATATTTCCTATGTACTCCAAGAATAATAAGCACGTGGACTTGATTAGCAATGATAGCTCTATGATCTTTTCTACATTAGTTCTTGCAATTCTTCCATTTCAATGGATTGGAATATGATTCTAGTGAGTGAGTGATGATAATTTCAGTATTAATATGCAGTACTCTACACTGTTGCATTGAATGTTGGGTGTTTTAGCCGGGTACGAGGCATCTATGAGTAATGATGGGAATAGTTGGACCATTAATATCTCGTCAATTTAAAAAGAATTATACTAAGATAATGGTGGTGTTACGTTATGACCCAAATTGCTCTTAGAGCCCATTGGGCTTTGTATCTTCATATATGTAAGAAGATTAGAATCAAAGAAATAAATCAACATTTTGCTAATCTTCTCTTCCTACAGGGGCTGTCTTCTCTTTCCCTTCTCTAACTCATCTTCTCAAACCCTAACAAATCAAACCCTAACAAATTGGTATCAGAGCCAACACCAAAACTCTCCTTACCAACATCAAAATCCGGTGCTGTTGTTGCTGCCCCCAAACCTTCTAGATCTTCGTGTTGCTGCCCCCAAACCAAAATCCGGTGCTGCTGTTGTTGCTGATTTGAAAAAGCGAGTCTCAGTCCAGATCTTCATCGGGTTTCTTGGTCTTCGTCGTCGGGAGCACCGGAGGAGAAGGATATCAAGAAGAAGGTTTGTTTTTGGGTGATTTGAGTAATTAATTTTTGGGAAAAATTTGAAGTTTTGTTGAATTGGGTTCAAGAAATTTGAATGGATATGTCGGAAAAATTTGATATTGAGAAGTATGATGGGAAGACGAGTTTTGCATTATGGCAAGTGCGTATGGCAGCGATTTTGTCGAGCCAAGGCGTTAAGGATGCCATTTTGGGTCGAGAAAAATTGATTGATGCGGTGGCGGATAAGAAATGGAGAGAGATGGATGATAAAGTGCTCTCTAATATCCAATTGTGTTAGAGCGATTCGACATTGCAAGAGGTCCTATCGGAGAAGACTGCTAAGGCTTTGTGGGAGAAATTGGAGAACATTTACATGAAGAAGTCTCTCACCAATCGACTGCAGTTAAAATTGCGCCTCTACACTCTTCGCATGGTTGAAGGTACAACAATTTTCAATCATATTACGGAGTTTGCATCTATTTTAAATGACTTAAGTAAAATTGATGTTAAGGTGGAGGATGAGCACCAAGCCCTTTTGTTATTATGCTCATTACCAATATCATACAAGTCTTTTAGAGACATGTTGATTTATAGTAGAGATAAAATTTCTCTAGAGGATGTTAAGAGCAATTTGCAAGCCAAGTTGCACATTGATAGTAAAATGACCAATAATGAGAAAGGGAACCAAGGTGTTGGTTTGGTTGTTGATCGAGGTAGGTCATGGAACCGAAACTCGAAAGATATAAGGACCCATTCGAAGTCTAGGCACAAGAATTTGACGTGCAACTATTGTAAGAAGAAGGGACACATTAATGCCGATTGTTTCAAACTTAAAAATAAACAAAAGGCGGATAGTAAAGGTTCTTCTTCGGAGGAGGCCAATGTGGCCGAATATGACACGGTTGATACTCTTTGTGTGATAGATACTAATGTTGATGATATACATTGTTGGGTGATGGATACGGGTGCTTCGCAACACATGACTCCGAATAGAGATTGGTTTGAGACTTATGAGCCTACGGATGGTAAGGTTCTCATGGGGAACAACAATATGTGTAAGGTTGCCGGAATTGGTTCGGTGACAATTAAGTTCCATGATGGAAAGGTCCGAAGGTTGACGGGTGTGAGGCATATACCCGATTTGTCTAAGAATTTGATTTCTTTGGGGTCTCTTGAAGAAAAGGGGTGTAAGTTCCAAAGTGAAGGTGGAGTCCTTAGAGTCTCTAAAGGGGCTCTCACAATCATGAAGACGAAGAGAATTGGAACTCTTTATTTCCTACAAGGTTCCACGGTCACGGGATCGGCCGCCTTTGCACGTTCGAGTACTATGTCGGATGAGGATGATACTAGGTTCTGGCATATGAGATTGGGGCATATGAGCGAGCGAGGAATGACCATTTTGAGCAAGAGAGGCTTGTTGTGTGGCTAATGCACGGGCAACTTAGAGTTTTGTGAGCATTGTGTATTTGGCAAGCATAAGAGGTTGAGTTTCTCCACGGCCATTCATTCGACCAAGGGAACACTGGACTACATCCATTCGGATCGTTGGGGACCTTCTCGTGAGCCTTCCAAAGATAATGGTTCTCGTTACATGCTTACTTTCATTGATGATTTCTCAAGAAAGGTTTGAGTTTATTTCTTGAAAGAGAAAAGTGATGTGTTTTGCACCTTCAAAGAATGGAAGTCACTTTTGGAGAACCAAACGGGAAGGAAAGTTAAGAGGTTGAAGACCGATAACGGTTTGGAGTTTTGCAACCGTGAGTTTGATAATTTTTGCAAGGCCGAAGGGATCATTCGGCACAAGACGGTGGTCAACACTCCACAACAAAATGGTGTTGTAGAAAGGATGAATAGGACACTACTTGAAAGGTCTAGAAGTATGCTTTCAAATACGGGTTTGGGTAAGGAGTTTTGGGTGGAAGCCATTAACACATCTTGCTATTTGGTAAATCAATCTCCTACCACTTCAATTGAGTTGAAGACACCCGAAGAAGTGTGGTCGGGTAAGACGGCCGATTATTCGAATTTGAGGGTGTTTGGTTGTCCCGCTTATGCACATGTGAATGAAGGAAAGTTGGAACCTACATCAAAGAAGTGTATTTTTGTTGGGTATCCCGCAAATATGAAGAGATATAAGTTGTGGTGTCCCGAATCATCCAAGTTTCTTATTTTAAGAGATGTCATTTTCAGTGAGTCGGCCATGTTGAAGGCAAATGATGTTGTACTCGAGCTGACTATTAAGAAGAATGAGACGGTTGAGAAGAATGTGGAGTTTGAGGTGCCGGTCTAAGAAGGTGATGATTTGATCTCACATGATGATGTCAATTTGGAGGAAGTCAATTTGGTGGAGTTGGAGGAAGTCCAAAGAGAAAAGTGATGTGGATTTCTAGAAGAATTCTCCTAATTCTCTCATGAACATTTAGTCTAGGTTAAACACTTATAAAACCCTAACAATCTAATAGGTTTTGTCATAACAAAGACAAGTATTTTGTCCGAAAATACACAACACACAATTTGTATAATGTACTAATCGACATACTATATACATGTGTGTATATATATGCGTATATCGAAAATCTTCGCATAATCTGTATAAAAATGATTTAATTTCGGAAATAATAATAAAATAAATTTTATTATTAGTTCGGAAGGTCACGGTACCAATTTGATACAATACGGATGTATACTGACCGGTATATGGGTACAGATAATGTCTATGAACAAACATGGTGAAAATCACCAAAATATTCCAATTCTGGAATTAAAACAAAATAATAATAAAATAATAATTTATACAAGGTAATATCCGTCCGGGATATTACAGAACCCATTTTGGTAAAAAATCATTCTAAGATGACAATCAGATGCATGAATTCAGCTTCTTTAACAGTAAAAGAAAATGAAAATTTGCAGTATCTAAGCATATATGTTTCTAGATCCAGGATCAAAAATTTTGATTGGGCTGTGATTGGATTTTTTAGTGACTATCAACAAGTGTTCTTAATTGGCCTGTGATTAGAAAGAAAGGGCTCGAGTGGAGATTTGGAAACACATATAGAGACATCTCGTTCATAATAATTTATTATTATTGTTGTTCTTGTCGTTCTTGCTGTTGTTGCTGATGTCTCTTTGTGTGCGTTTGCTGAAGAGAAAGCAGGGAGATGAGAGAGATGAGAAAAATGCCGCTATGTTAGCCTGGTGTATCCTCATTCTCTACCATTCCTCTTTCTGGCTTCTATATTTGGTTTCCTTCCACGATGACAGGTCCTTAAAACTAAACTTGATATGAGCCCTATTCTTATTTTTCTTCAATAAAAATGGGAGTTTTGGTTATCCAACAAACATGTACCCGCATACTTCCAAATGGCATTTCCTTTAGAAAGTCGGGCTCCGAAGAATCGATCTATGACTAGAATCTCCATTCAAAGCCCAATCAAAATTTGTCATCCTGGATCTAAAATCTTCTTTGAGCCACAAACATCATGATTTAGTTGGGATGAAGAAATAATAGAGAAACATATATGCATAGATACTGGAAATTTTCATTTTCTTTTACTATTAAAGAAGCTGAGTTCATGCATCTGATTGCCTTCTTAGCATGATTTTTTTACCAAAATGAGTTCACTATCAACTAAGGATGCTGTATGTATACCAAAATCCTCCAAATCTGTACAAGAATTGGGCAGAACAAACCTTGTGCGGGTTTATTTTGGAGCCACAAACATCAATGGTTTAGTTGGGATGAAGAATTAATAGAGAAACATATATGCTTAGATATTGGAAATTTTCATTTCCTTTTACTGTTAAAGAAATTGATCGCATGCATCTGATTGTCATCTTAGCATGATTTTTTTACCAAAATGGGTTCACTGTCAACTAAGGATGCTGTATGTATACCAAAATCCTCCAAATCTGTACAAGAATTGGGCTGAACAAACCTTGTACAGGTTTATTTTGGAGCCACAAATATCAATGGTTTAGTTGGGATGAAGAATTAATAGAGAAACATATATGCTTAGATACTGGAAATTTTTATTTTCTTATACTGTTAAAGAAACTGATCGCATGCATATGATTATCATCTTAGCATGATTTTTTTACCAAAATGGGTTCATTGTCAACTAAGGATGCTGTATGTATACCAAAATCCTCCAAATCTGTACAAGAATTGGGCTGAACAAACCTTGTGCAGGTTTCTTTTGGAGCCACAAACATCATGATTTAGTTGGGATGAAGAATTAATGGAGAAACATATATGCTTAGATACTGAAAATTTTCATTTTCTTTTACTGTTAAGGATGCTGAATTCATGCATCTGATTGTCATCTTAGCATGATTTTTTTACCAAAATGGGTTAACTGTCAACTAAGGATGCTGGCTGTATACCAAAATCCTCCAAATCTGTATAAGAATTGGGCTGAACAAACCTTGTGCAGGTTTATTTTGGAGCCACAAACATCATGATTTAGTTGGGATGAAGAATTAATAGAGAAACATATATGCTTAGATACTGGAAATTTTCATTTTCTTTTACTGTTAAAGAAACTGATCGCATGCATCTAATTGTCATCTTAGCATGATTTTTTTACCAAAATGGGTTCACTGTCAACTAAGGATGCTGTATGTATACCAAAATCCTCCAAATCTGTACAAGAATTGGGCTGAACAAACCTTGTGCAGGTTTCTTTTGGAGCCACAAACATCATGGTTTAGTTGGGATGAAGAATTAATGGAGAAACATATGTGCTTAGATACTGAAAATTTTCATTTTCTTTTACTGTTAAAGAAGCTGAATTCATGCATCTGATTGTCATCTTAGCATGATTTTTTTAACCAAAATGGGTTAACTGTCAACTAAGGATACTGGCTGTATACCAAAATCCTCCAAATCTGTACAAGAATTGGGCTGAACAAACCTTGTGCAGGTTTATTTTGGAGCCACAAACATCATGATTTAGTTGGGGTGAAGAATTAATAGAGAAACATATATGCTTAGATACTGAAAATTTTCATTTCCTTTTACTGTTAAAGAAACTGATCGCATGCATCTGATTGTCATCTTAGCATGATTTTTTTACCAAAATGGGTTCATTGTCAACTAAGGATGCTGTATGTATACCAAAATCCTCCAAATCTGTACAAGAATTGGGCTGAACAAACCTTGTGCAGGTTTCTTTTGGAGCCACAAACATCATGATTTAGTTGGGATGAAGAATTAATGGAGAAACATATATGCTTAGATACTAGAAATTTTCATTTTCTTTTACTGTTAAAGAAGCTGAATTGATGCATCTGATTGTCATCTTAGCATGATTTTTTAACCAAAATGGGTTAACTATCAACTAAGGATGCTGGCTGTATACCAAAATCCTCCAAATCTGTACAAGAATTGGGCTGAACAAACCTTGTGCAGGTTTATTTTGGAGCCACAAACATCATGATTTAGTTGGGATGAAGAATTAATTAGAAACATATATGCTTAGATACTGGAAATTTTCATTTTCTTTTACTGTTAAAGAAGCTGAATTCATGCATCTGAAGATTCAATTTCCAGGATGGCAAATTTTGATTGGGCTGTGATTGGATTGTTTAGTGGCTGTCGTCTATGTTCTTAATTGGGCTGTGCTTAGAAAGAGAGGGCTCGAGTGGAGATCTGAAAATCCATATAGAGACATCTCGTTTATAATAATTTATTATTATTGTTGTTCTTGTCGCTCTTGCTGTTGTTGCTGATGTCTCTTTGTGTGCGTGTGCTGAAGGGAAAGAAGGGATGAGAGAGAGATGAGGAAAATGCTGCTATGTTAGCCTGGTGTATCCTCATTCTCTACCATTCTCTGTTTCCATTTCTGGCTTCTATATTTGGTTACCTTCCACGATGACAGTTTCTTAAAAATACACTTGATATGAGCCCCTTCTTATTTTTCTTATTTTTCTTATATTTGGTTTCCTTCCACGATGACAGTTTCTTGGATTGTCTGAACAATCCATGAAAGACATGCTCAGATAATGGATTTTCATTTGTTTTACTATTTTAGATACTGGATATTTCCAATCAGAGGAGAATATAAAGGTTTCAAGTTAGATACTTGATTTTCATTTGTTTTGCTGTTTTAGATATATTCAAAAACAAAATTAAGTACTAACTTTTTAGCACTGCAATATAATTATTTTACCTCTCTATATATCATTAACAATTCCATTTGCAATTGGCACTTTGATCTTAGAATTTATGAATTGGGTAGATCTTTTTGTAAGTTCAAAAAATATATATATTCTGTATTGTGGTATACTGTTGAACTAAATTATTGTTTTTTTTTCATAGAGCGGTCACCCAGATGAAGGAAATTCTGATGATCAGCACTGAAGCTACTCGAGGGGTATGAATCTGTGGTCGGCCTACTCTAGTTGTTGTTGTTATGTTGTCCTTGTTGTTGTTATGTTCTGGATTGTTGTTTTAAGTTATTGTTGAGATATTTGGGATGTTAATTACTGTATTTGTTAATTATGACACTGTGTTAATTATGCGGTGAATTTGGACGATTAATGGACTATGTGTGAAACTTTATTATCTTTAATTCTTGTGTTTGGTTGTGATTTGCGCATTAATATGCCTGAAATTAGTTGAATCAGTTGTGAATTAGTTTACAGGTTTTTTAAATAAAATTGTGAATTGAAATCGAATGAAAAATTGGAGCAGGAAAAAAAACGGGCATACACCGGCATTTCATAGAACGCCGGTGTATCTAATTATTTAGTTGAAAATTTCGTTAGAGATGCGTTTCCACGCACGCCGGTGTACCCATATATCTATAGCGGCGTGTTATAAAACGCCGGTGAATATCTATATACCGACGTTTTATAACACGCCGGTGATTGTAATTAGGGAAATAAGGGCGCTCAGAAACAAGCATACACCGGCTATCTATTACCGCCGGTAAATATTGGACATACACCGGCATTTCTACAATTGCCGGTGAAAGATATATACCGGCGGTATGTGACCGCCGGTGAATGTATATTGGGGGAAAGAACGACACTCAGAAATTTGCATATACCGGCGTTTGTCTGGCCGCCGGTGTATTTTCAAGATAGACCGACGTCCAGCAGAAACGCCGGTGAATACACCTATCTTTCTGCGATGCTCAATTCGGCGGCATTTGTACCGGCGTTTATAAAAACGCCGGTGAATGTTTCACCGGCGTAAAAAACCGCCGGTGTAGGTCTAAAAAAATGTCGGCGAATAACTTCTGTGTTGTAGTGTCATTATATCTTCATACAATCCCTAACATGCTTTCTAATAAATAAATCATCACATATAACATGTATAGAACAATGCAAAACAAACATATGTAACTCATCTTATTGAAGAATCGACCGAAGATAATAAAGAAATAAGAAAATCCTTCTTTAGCAAGAAAACCAAGATCCTAGTTTTGAAACTCGAAGAAAATAATAATAAAGAAATCCCTTTGTGTTGTGCAGCAAGGAGACGGCTGCACTTCACCTTTAATAGGCCGGAAATCAGGGTATCTAGGGTTTTTGAATAGATTTGCAAAATATTTCTTTTAAATATATCTTTACATATTTAAATCCTTATACTTGGAAATTGGATAAAAACAATTCAATTTGTATTTAAAAACAAAACCAACACTCCAAATCTGGCCAGCATTGTTGTAAAACTCAGAAAAACGAAATTGTACTTTTTGCCCTTTAAGTGCTAATTTTGCAAAAAGACTTTTTTTATCAAAACTTACAAAATAAACCAAATTTATTAAAACAAAAAGTAAACTCTTTATCTCTGAGTTGACTATGCATCATGCCCAGCCCAAAAATCTAAAAATCTGGAGTTTTCACTCCAAGTGGTAATTTTGCACAAAAATCTATCTTTTTGTAATATTTGTAAATATGTCAAATAATTATCAGAAAAATCCAAAAAATTCATAAATAATATCTAATAATAATTAATGGGGTTACCCAAAATAATTTCTGACTTTAAACTTCCCAATAAAATATTTGCACGTGTTTTGCACGTGTAAAAAGGTAAATTTCAGAAAAATATTTATTAAATCACCAAAAATCATTTTAATTCGGTTATTAATCTTAAAAGCATTATTTAAAAATCTGGGATATTACAGAGAGATCTACGACGGCTCGAATAGATCGAAAAGTCATCCAGTTCAGAGTCTCACTCGCCCATCCTATAGAGGGATGACAAGTGAGAAGAACAGAGGTTAAGACGTAAGGGAAAGGAAGGAGAGATTGAGGTAAGATCGCTAGGTTCTGACGAGGACAAGAGGCGTCCATCTGAACGACAGCGACGATCATATACTGAAGTCACTAGGGGATCGGAGAGGAAGCTAGCTTCCGCTCCAAGGATGTCGAGGAGATCACCGGAGTTGCCAGAAAAGAAAACGAAGAAGGATGATGAAGGAGAATGGGTTCTCGTGCGTCCTCGTAAGCTCGTCAAAGCGGAGAAAAGGTAGGCTAAGGAGACTTCAGAATCAGCAGCGTCAGACTCTGGCCAACAGTGCCATAAATGCGCTCAGAGGGGGCACACGATCACCAATTGCATCAACGATTGGTTCTGTTACGCTTGCAGGTGCTCCAGCCGCATTTCCAAAGATTGCATCAAGTTCAAACATCTAACGGTGGCCCCGGTCGTAGGTAAACAGATCGCAACATCAGCTAATTCGGGTAACAACAAAACTCAAGAAAGCTCTGCGGGGGGCAGGGCGGTGATCAAAACCATTATCACTCCAACTCCGATCATGGCGGAGTTTGAACGTAGGTTTAGGATGTGTGCCATCATTAAAGCACAAACATGCAATCCCACTACAGAAGAGATCGAGAGTCTCTTGCTTGCAAATACTACATTCGTTCCTATTCTGAAATGGAAAGTTCAGTGACTGAACGTTAATGGTTTTTTTGTTCATTGTCACGACGAAGCTAGATTGATGAAGGTGCTTGGCAAAAGAGGAATGGGTACAGATGATTTCTACCTGACCTTCTCTCAATGGTCTAGCAAGGTTGGAGCGCTTAAGGTGAACGAGATGTCGACGGTGTGGATTAGACTATTCAACTTCCCATTCCACTGTTGGGTCCTATCGAGGTTTCAAAATTTGGTTCGAGCATTTGGATTTGTAGTGGAAGTCGACAGAGGAACGATGACTCAAGAACGAAGAGATTTCTCTCATATCAGAATTGGCATCGTCAATATTAGCAAGATCCCTTCCATGATTCAGGTAGAGTTCTAGGGGAGTTCTATGACCTTAGAGTGATTGTAGAGAAGAAAAAGAGTGTCTCTTTTAGGAAAGTTTCAAAGCTGGAAGATGAGGAATTTTCCGACAATAGGAAAATGCTGGAGGAAGAAGATGGCTGACTATTGTCCGATCGAGGAAGAGGAGATCCTGTTCGTTCATCAACCAAAAATTGAAAGAGGCTCACCAACCATTAGATCAGCCTGGATCTAATCTCCACCGTCAACCTCATTTCGAAATGCCAGCGCAGCAAGAACAAGCTTTGCGTGCGTCTAGTTCAGAAAAGACATGGTGCGATGGGATAGGGGCACAGGCTGAAAGCGACAAGGGTGAAGAGGTTAGGGGTACGGAGGGGCGTGTCAAAAGTACGACGATGGGGACTCATAAAGGGGGTATTTTGAAAGAGGTATTTATAGCGGAAAAAGAGGGAGGTACGCAGATTTCAAGGGAAACAGGGATGGTGGCACTGTGCAAAGCTAACTTTGAGGCTTCCATTCGAAGCGCTATTGAGGAGTTGGCTCGTAAAGGTGTGTTAGGCGAAGTTGGGCCAGCCCAAGAGCTCGGAGGGCCCAACGTGATTGTAGGTCAGCCCACTACCATTAATTTGGAAATTATCAAATCCGATCCACGGGGCAGCAAGGGGAAAGAGTTGGAGCAACACTCAGGAGAAGATTGGGGAAGATCAAGGCGGCAGTTCTAGAATCAGCAAGAGTTCGGACAGGGTCGATGTGGGTAGGATGGCAGAGGAAGTTGAAGAGGAATGTACTTCTGAGCAGGGGATAATTGGTCACCATAATTAGTCAGTGGATGGTAGGATAGGAGCGTTGGATGTTCTACATAGCAGAGGGAGTCCTTACGACTTTGAACACAAGAGGAGGGAATTACAGGTTCGTGAGTTGGCAGGAGATGGATTGGGTGACAGCGCCAGGGCAGGTGCGTTTAGGAGTACCGTAGAATATCAACGAAAAAACAAAATGCAGCTGGATAAATGGGGATCGCATGGTCCAAGCGAAGATGATTTGATTAAGGCTGTGACAAAGACTAGGAACCAGCATCGGCATGTCTCCTACAAGTAATTTATTGGTTCTAAATTTACTAAATGATGATTCTCTCATATATTTTGCTAGTCTTTAATGTTTAGCCATGGGTTCTAATAGAGTCAAGCAATTACACCACGTCAGTAGTATTAGAGGGGAAAGTCATAGAGAGGATGTTTAAAGCAGTGGTTCGCTTTGGTGTTTAGATTATAGGTGTTGGGTCTAGTTGTTTAATGTTATACATCTTTTGGAATTTTAGGGGGATGCCTCAGAAAACAAAAAAAAAACACTTATTAGCGACACTATTGTTAAGAAGAAACCGAGTATATGTGTCTTTCAGGAGACCAGGGTAGAACATCCAACTACAGAAGAGTTTTGGAAGATTAGGGGTATTGGTTCTCTTGACTGGAGGTTTAAACCTTTGATAGGGTATTCAGGAGGCATAGCTCTAGGTGTTAACCCTAGGTTATTCGAGATTGTCGAGGAAATAACTGGTATTTTCTCCTTTACGGTTGTTATTAGACGTCGCAGTGATAATTGGGTGCACATGGTAACCTCCGTGTACGGGCCTTACGATTCACATTTGAGGAATATGTTTTGGGATGAGATTAGGGATATTAGAGGTGGACGGACGGGCCCGTGGGTTATAGGAGGAGATTTCAATATTACTAGATTTCAGAATTAACATCGAGGAAAAGGAGCAAATTGGCAGGATAAAGATAAGTTCAATTCAATCATCGACGAGCTAGAGTTGCTGGAGATTGAAGAAGGGAATAGGAAGTTCATGTGGACGAACATGCAGGCTACTCCGATCCTTGCAAAGTTGGATAGAATTCTCGTGTCCACTGAATGGGAGGAGAGGTTCCCTTTAGCTCAGGTTAAAGCATTGACAAGGTTTACTTCCGATCATACACCATTAGCCTTGGAATGCGGTGAAGGTGATAGGACAAATAGATATCAGTTCCGCTTCGAGAAAGCTTGGACATTATGCAAAGGGAGTTGTAAGGTTATTGAAGAATCGTGGAGCGCCATCACCACCTCGACATAGTGGTAGGAATATGGATTGAAAAGACTAGGAGACTTCGTAAACGGCTTAAACAGTGGGCAAAGTTGGAATTTGGTCAGTCTTAAAGATTGATAGAAGAGCTCGGAGAGAGGGTTCAGCAGCTAGAACTGATAGAGGAGGAGAGAGATTTAATTGAGGCCGAGTACGATGAATTATGTAAGAATAGGCATGATATCCATTATTTAGGAGAAATGGAGGAGCTATACTGGAGACAACGTTCAAGGATTCTATGGTTAGAGGAGGGTGATGCCACTACCAAATTCTTTCATAAGATTGCCAGCGGAAGAAGGTGGCAAAACTATATCTCCGGCTTAAAGGTGGATGGAGAACGGTGCGAGAACGAAGGAAGAATTACGCAGCATATTAATGAGACCTACAAGGAGCTTTTGGGAAGCAGAAGAGAACAAAGATGTAAAATGAATCAAGATATGTGGATATCAACGAGGCTGAAGGGACGCGACAGTATAGAAGATGGATTCAGTGAGGAAGAAGTTCTCGCTGCAATCAAGAGTCTGGGTCAAGACAAGGCTCCGGGGCCAGACGGTTTTCTGCTGTTCTTCTATAGAATTTACTGGAAAGTTATCAAAACAGACCTGATGTGCATATTCCAGGAGTTCCACAATGGAGATGCTGACTTGGATAGGCTGAATTACGCGAATATTGTCCTAATTCCTAAGAAGACCGAGGTTAGCAGTGTAGGCAACTTGAGGCCCATGAGTCTATTGAACGACTCATTCAAAATCATCTCAAAGGTTCTAGCTCACAGATTAGGCCCACATTTGAATGACGTTGTCGGAGAATCGCAGAGCGGCTTTATTAGAGGAAGAGACATTATGGAATGTGTAGCATCTGCACATGAGATCGTGTTCAGGGGAAACAAAGATAAAACGGACGGTTTCCTATTCAAAGTGGATTTTCAAAAAGTCTATGACACAGTAGATTGGGATTGTGTGGACGAGGCCTTACTTCTCAATGGGTTCAGGAAAAGGTGGAGGATGTGGATCAATAAGTGTGTCAAATGAGGAAAATCGTTTATTCTTACCAATCGAGTGCCTGGAAAGGAAATTAAATGTCAAAGAGGGCTCAGACAGGGAGATCCGTTGTCTTCCTTACAATTCGCCATTGTAGCTGATGGATTAGCAGAGATGATAGCCAATGGAAGAAAGGAGAACGACATTCAAGGTATTAAGATAAAAGGGATTCCCGAAGTGATTACCATCCTCTAATATGCCGACGATACTTTATTATTCGGCTCGACATCAAAAGATGAAATCACCGCGATGGGAACAGTCCTTAGGTGTTTCGAGACCTGGGCCGGGGTGAAGGTCAACCTCAACAAGAGTTGCATTATTCTGCTCAGCGACAGGTGTTCTATTTCCATTAGTTCTATCCAACAACTTCTAGGATGCAATAGAGGAGATTTTCCCTTGATTTATTTGGAGATTCCTATTAGACCAGGGATTTTGACAAGGGATGACTGGCAACCATTAATCGAAAAGATCGAGAAAAGATTATCCGTCTGGAAAGGACGTCTGCTTACATTAGGAGGAAGGATTACCCTGCTGAACTCAGTTATTAATAGCATTCCTATATACCTCATGTCCATCTATGAGTTACCGAGTTGGGTAATTAATAGAATTGACAAAAGCAGAAGGAGATTTCTTTGGAAAGGAGCAAACGAGGGAGGGAAGGGCCTTCATTTGGTCAACTGGGGGAGAGTTTGCAAGAGGAAAGAGTTCGGAGGATTGGGAATTATAAATCTTAGAGACATGAACAAAGCCATGCTCAGTAAATGGTGGTGGAAGCTGGCTAATAGATGTAACAATTGGTGGTGCAAGTCCTTCATAAAATACCGTTCCAGAAAGAAATTCGGATACGGGGGGAGAAGCGCTTATGGTAGGAATTCCTTACTTTGGAAAGGGGTTTCCAAAGTGGGAGACATTTTCCATAGCAATACTGTGTGTAGGGTGGGGAACGGAAAGAATACAAGATTTTGAAAAGACAAATGGTGCAGAAATAACACTCTCATAGGACTTTTCCCGGAAGTGGCAGATGCAGTTCTCAACTGTGATACCTTAGTGGCGGACGTCTGGCGCAATTACAAGCTTAGACTGGAAGTCAAAGACACAATTGAACAAGAATGTATCACTGAACTCCAAATACTCAACAACTACATTCGTATGGAAGGTAGGTATACTCCAGAGGTCGAAGATGAGAGAAGGTGGTTATTAGAGCCGAGCTTGGGTTTCACAGTATCGTCACTATACAAAAGGCTCAACGATGGAGGGAAAAGAAGCGAGGTCGCTGATGTCATCTGGCGCATTAATGTACCCACAAAAGTGAAAGTTTTTCTTTGGCCAGTTGCTAACGATGCCATTTTATCAAAAGTCAACGTGAGAAAAAGGAAGATTTTTGTAGACACGGTTTGCACTAGATGTCACTTACAGGAAGAGGATACAAATCATAAACTGTTTAATTGTTCTAGAGCGAGATTAGCGTGGGAGGTTATGAGTCCTAGATTTGGGGTAATAGAGTGTCCAAGGTCTAGTTCGGAGGTGTGGGGTAATATAAGATGTAATAGGGTTAGAAAGGAGGATACGCTAGATTGGGACACAACTGTTGCAACTACAATTTAAAACCTATGGCTAGACCGAATGACTTTTGTTTCCGCAATATCAATAATAGATTTCCAATTATGATGCATAAAATTTACTTCTTCATTCATGAATGGACAGGGCATTTGGGTTCGAAGAAGAGACTGCAACTTGAGGAGGAGGAGGACTATGTGCCTTTCAGAGATGGTCGCATCGGGTCACAGTGGCTTTGGGGTTTGACTTATATGTATCTGTATTAGTATTTTTAGTTCGTTTTGGGAGTTGAGTTATCCTCTGTTTTGGGTTGTTGTTGCCTGCGGGCTGTCATTGTACTGTTTATTACCCTGTTTTGTTAATTATCATGAAGCGATGACTGCATCATCTTTTATAAAAAAAGACTATAGTCTACAAAATCTGCTCCAAACAGTGAAATTTAGAAATTCTCAAAATCAGTTGAAAACAGTGGATTGTAGTCTACAAAATCTGGCAAAAACAGTGAAATTTAGAATTTCACCAAATCTGCTGAAAATAGTGGACTATGCCTACAAAATCTAGTTAAAATAATGAAATTCAGAACGTCATAAAATTGTTAAGAAAGAGTGGACTAGATAGCCTACAAAAACTAGCCAAAAATAGTAAAATTCAGAATTTCTTAAAATTGACGAAAACGATGGATGTAGTTTACAAGATCCGGTAAAAACATTAAAACTTAGAATTTCAAAAAGTCGGCAAAATATGGTGTACTACAACACTAAAACAATAAAATTCGGATGTTTCAAAATTGGACGAAAACTGGTAATATATAACCCACAAAATCTAGCCAAAAGAGTAAAATTCAAAATTTCTAAAAATTGATCGAAAAAGATGGAATATAATCAGAATAGTAAAATTCAGAATTTCACCAAATCGCCTAGAAAATACATATTTAAGGAGCCTGAGAGATAAGAGGGGCTCAGTTCCTTGGATCTTGAAGTTGCTACTAACTAATATGAGACCCTGAATTAGATAGCCATCTTGTACTTGGAAGAGTTAAATGCCATACCTATTAGAGCATCCACAGTCGTTTGCTATAATTCTCATATTCTCATATTATGAGAATTTTATAAGAATTGAGCGCTGCAGTCGTTTGCTATTTTCTTATAAAATAGCGAACGAGCTACAGTCGCTTCTCAAATATGAAAAGTGGGCTAGCAAATTTGAGAATATAGAAGACGATACATGATGTATCGTCTCAGTTGTTTTAGTTTTTTTTATTACGATCGGACGAGACAACTTGTCTCGTCCCGTATATATATATATATATATATATATTTAAAAAACAGGGTCGGACGATACAACATGTATCGTCCTTCCCAAAAAATTTTTTTTTTTTAAAAAACAATCGGACGAGACATGTTGTCCCGTCCGTGTTGTTATTATTATTATTTTTTTAATGATCCAACGGACTAGATTCGTCTAAAAAAAAAAATTCAAAAAACAGCACGGACGGGACATGATGTCCCGTCCAGGTTTTAGGGACAATTTAGAAGTAGGTTTAGTTGTTTAATTTAGGTTTAGTAGGTGTTTAGATAGGTTTAGGTTATATTATAATATTTAATTTATTTAATTAATATGTTTTAGTAGTTAATCGGTAATTAATTAAATCTTAAAAAAAAAAAATTAAACGACGAAACAAGTTGTCTCGTCCTACTCAAAATATAGCAAACGATCACTGCAGAACTTTCGATCTATTCCATTTCTATTCGTCCCATTTTGCCAAAAAATAAGAATTGCCATTGTGGATGCTCTTATCAATTTCACTGCCAATCTCTGCACTATCTTAGGTGACACAGTATGTGGGGGAGTAGGTGGTAGAATCTATAGGACTGTGCCAACTAAGATAGTGAAGAGAAAAGTAGTGAAATTGGTAATTCGTATCCTTTTGAAAATAATCATGCAAGAAATCTTTTCAAGTGACATTTCCAGTTCCAGTAAAGAAAGAATATTTTCAAATAAATGTACACATAATTGTAAGCCTTATTGGCAAAGCCTTGAAGAATGAACCGAATGGCACAAAAAATACATATTTTAGCAATCATCCTAGAAAGCATCTATCTAGAAATGAAACCGAACATAATTAATCGGTAGTTTCTAAATAATCGAATAGCATGATACGGGCCAATTTTGCTAATTCATAATGCAGTTTAGTTTTATAAATAATCATATTGCAGAGTACAGGTTAAACCATATGTCGGTAGATCTTATTTCTCATTTCTAACTAACTTAGATTCAACACCTTAGTCGCTTAAATATAGTAAAACAATGACGAGCAGAAGTAGGAAAATATATATATTTGTGTTTCCCTTGTATTAATTTGCATATACATTTTGAGGATACGTGTGCAGATATGTGATGTGAATTCTTCATAGATCATAACAAATGAGATTGATGTAAAACCAACTCTAAAATGGAGAATTTTCAAGAATCTTAATGGGTTAATTTTACCAACATGAAAGTGCGGATCTAAGTTGGAAATTTTAACAGTTAACAGGTTTGATGGGTTTTCAAGAATTGAATCAAGTGTAACAGTTCCAATTAATAATTCAACCTTACGATCAATAATTAAATTCCTATGTGTTTAGCAAGTAATAGGTTCAATATCGATTCGTACTCTATTCAGGCATGTGGAACACTCATTCTCAGTTATTTTTGTGGACGACAGGCAAATCAGATAATATACTAGATAATGAGGCAGCAGAACACAAATATGGAATAATGGAAAGAGTATACCAAATGCGAAGAAAACCAGCGTAGATCTCAGAGTTGGACCAGCCACTAAGAACTCAGCAACGGTAGCAACAAAGCCAAAGCAGTTGTCAGATCCGGCCGACGGCGAGCCGGGGTGGCGTCATCGGCGAAGCGCGACGGGGTGGTCGGCGTCGGGATGGCAGTCGAGGCTGTTGGGGTTCGGTGGGATTAGGATTTTGACTATATGGGTTAGTGGAAGGATTCGGGATTGATTTGGGGGTGATGATCTTGGTCGGGAGGGAGAAGAAGGGAGAAGACGATGGGGTGGAGGCTGTTGTGGTGGTGAGGGGTCGACGTAGAAGGTTGCGGGAAGGAGGGCTAGGGAGGACGGAGATGAAGAAGGCGTGGGTTGGTTGGTGACGGGATTTTGAGGTAGAAGATGGAGAAGATGAAGGAGAGGGGGATGGCGGCTAGTGTAGGGATTAGGGTTTGAGTTAGGGGATTTGTGAAATTAGGGTTAGGGAATTTGTATTTGAGGGATTTTTTATTTGGGGGTAGATTTTAGAGTTTATTACAAACCCTAAAATTTGATTAGGATTTATCACAAACCCTAATTTAGATCTCAGTTGTATTACACAAAGAGAGAGAGAGAGGAAGAGCAAAAACTCAACACAATTTTTTTTTAATCAAGAATGACATATCTTCTCATTCATCTCAAGGCCTTTAAATAGGCTCAAAATATATCTTGATACAAATCTCCAAAATATTCTCAAAATCTAAAAAAAAAACAAAAAGATTACATATGGCTATAATTGTCAGAAACAAAAATGGTACTGAAATAAAATTCTAAACTAAATAAGGCAGCTGCTGAAGATGACGCCTGCGCTGATAGAAACGCCTGAATCATTTTGAACCGATGTCCTCATCATTCTCCCCGGGTGGGAGAGGGCTCGACCCAGTCGAGTCAAAACCAGTCCTCCTGTCATAGTGCTCCAAGAGGTCTGGATCCAAGCGATGGAGCTCTCCACGATCTATCCAAGTGTTCTCCGACTTCGGCTTGTTTTTCCAACTTACCAAATATCTATGAGTACCACAATCTCTAGTAGAGATTATCTGATCATCTAAAATATTATCCAACTCTTCTGTCGATGGGTAAGTAGTATCTGGTAGTGGAGTTAATGGGAAAAATCTCACCATTAGGCTGCAGGGTAGGCTCATCTATAAGAGGATTTCTAGGGTTAAATTCTGGGCCTTCATAAGATATTAGATTCTCAATATTGAAAGTTTTACTGATGCCAAAGCCTTCGGGGAGGTCAACAACATAGGCATTATCATTGATTTTATGAAGAATTTTAAATGGACCTGCAGCACGTGCATTCAATTTCTTAACAGATCCCGCTGGGAACAGTTCCGGACGAATCCGAACCATCACTTCGTCACCTGCATTAAAAGTTTTAAACTTCCTTCTAATATCAGCTCTTAACTTATAGTTAAAATTATTTTTATTAATTTTCTTGGAAATTTCTCTATGTAAGTCATGAATGCGGGATGCAAATGCAGATGCAGACTCGGAGACTCGGTGATGTTCTAACATGGGGGCAAGATCTATGGGCTGCCTAGGACGATAACCGTGTACAACTTCGTGTGGACTCATGCCAGTGGTTCTATTCCTAGATATGTTATAAGAAAATTCAGCAATTGTTAATTTTAAATCCCATGTTCCTAAGTTCTCTCCCACAAAAGTACATAAGAGATTGCCAAGACTCCGATTGACAACCTCAGTCTGTCCATCTGTCTGTGGGTGGAACGCTGACGAAAACTTCAATTTTGTACCCAACTTGTGCCATAGGGTCTTCCAAAAATAACTCGTGAATTTCACATTCCTATCAGACACAATGGTTTTTGGCAACCCATGTAGCATCACAATATTATCAAAGAAGATCTGAGCCACGCGGGATGCATCAAAAGTTTTCGAGCACGGGAGGAAGTGGGCCATTTTAGAAAAACGGTCCACGACGACAAGAATGGAGTCGTGTTTCTTTTGTGTTTTCGGTAAGCCTAACACGAAATCCATACTAACGTCTTCCCAAGGGCGGCTGGGAACAGGTAATGGAGTATACATGCCTGTGTTCTGTTTCTGTTGCTTGGCAAGTTGACAGGTGTGACATCTGTTAACAAGTCTCACATCGTCTCTCTTTAGCTTAGGCCAGTAAAACCTATGTTCCACAGCATCAATGGTCTTGCAATGCCCAAAATGTCCCGCAAGGCCACCAGCGTGCAATTCCCAAACAAGATACTCTCGTAAAGATATACTAGGAATGCACAGTTTGGAGCGATAGAAGAGATAATCATCTATCACTCGAGTTATGCCATCCTTTAAAGAAGTGTAGATCTCGTGAAAATCTGGGCAGGAGGCATACTCATCTCTCAACCTCTCAAAACCAATAATTTCGGTGCGCAGTATAGATAAGATCATGTGACAATGACTTAGCACATCCGTGGCCTTATTATCAATCCCTTTTGTGTGCCTAATGGTATATGAATATTCCTGTAAGAACTCTACCCATCTAGCATGTCTCGGATTCAACTTTTGTTGAGAATTAAGGAATCTTAAGACCTCATGGTCTGAGAAGATAATGAATTCTTGTGGCAGGAGATAATATCGCCAATAGCGAAGTGACTGAATGACCGCATAGAACTCCTTGTCATAGGTGGAGTATTTTTGTCTTTCTTCGTTCAGCTTTTCACTGAAATAAGCAACAGGATGACTCTCTTGACTGAGGACTCCACCTATACCAATACCAGAAGCATCACACGTTACTTCGAAGACTTTAGTGAAATTAGGCAACCTCATGACAGGTGTCTGAGTCATTCTCTTCTTGATCTCTTCGAAGGCTTTCGTGGCTTCTTTCGATCAGACAAACTCACCTTTCTTCAAACAGTCGGTTATCGGAGCCATGATCGTGCTAAATCCTTGAACAAACCGACGATAAAAGGTGGCAAAGCCATGGAAACTCCGCACATCACGAATATTGCGGGGCTCAGGCCACTCTGTAATAGCTCGTATCTTTTCTGGGTCAGCAGATACTCCTCTGGCAGACACAATAAATCCCAGAAAGATAGTCTGATCGGAGAGAAAGGTACATTTGGTAAGATTAGCATAAAGCTGTTCCTTCCTCAAAACACCACAGACCTGTCTTAAATGGTCAAGATGTTGCCCAACGGATCGGCTGTAAATGAGAATATCATCAAAGTACACCACAAGAAACTTTCCCATAAAGGGGTGGAGTACTTGCGTCATGATTCTCATAAACGTGTTCGGGGCATTTGTCATTCCAAAAGGCATGACCATCCATTCATACAGGCCATCCTTCATCTTGAAGGCGGTCTTCCACTCATCACCAGGACGAACACGTATTTGGTGGTAGCCACTTTTAAGATCAATCTTGGAGAAGATTGTGGCACCAGACATCATGTCCAACATGTCATCCAAACGAGGAATGAGAAAACGGTATTTCACCATGATCTTGTTTATGGCACGGCTGTCCACACACACACGCCAGGTCCCATCTTTCTTTGGCATCAATAGAGCAGGAACAGTGCAAGAACTTAAGCTTTCTCTAATGAAGCTCTTTCTAATAACTCATCAACTTGCCTTTTCAGCTCAGCATGCTCTGTCGGATTCATCCGATAATGTGGCAAGTTAGGAAGACTCGCTCCCAAAATTAGATCAATAGCGTGTTGGATGCCACGCAATGGGGGCAACTGGTTGGGGAGGTCAGCAGGAAACAAATCTGCAAATTCCTGTAGGACAGGAGTAACTTGGGGTGGGATGAGTGACTTAGGATCTTTAGGGACTTCTCTCGCTGTGAGTAAAAGAATGGTAGCCCCTTTGTCAATTTCTTTCGTAAGTTCCTTTTCACCCATATACGTTACTTCCTTGCCCTTTCTCGAGGGAGGCGGTGTTGTTTCAGACGGACTAGTTTGTGGTCTCACAGGTATGAGCTTTATTTTTAGTCCATCGTGCTGGAACACACATTGGTTGGATCGACCATATATGGTCACATCGTGATCGTATAACCAAGGTCTTCCTAAAATGACTTGACCCACATCCATTTTGAGCACATCACACCAAATTTCCTCTTTGTAAGCTTTGAAGTCCACAGGGACTAAGCATCGATGTGTTACTTGGAGTGCTGTTGCATCAATCCAAGATATTTTGTATGGGCGTGGATGGAGTTCAGCCTTAAGTCCGGTCTTCGCTAAGACCGCAGAAGCGACAGCATTGACGCAGCTCCCACTGTCAACAATCACCTTGCAGTTTTTGCCACCTATAGTCGTAAAGGTGTGGAATATAGTAGTGCGCTTCCAATCAACTTCTTCTTTTGGTTGGGACAAAGCACATCTAACTACATTCAAATGAGGTGATTGGATAGACCGAATACAGTGGGGATACTGGTCATCCTCTTTTTCACCGAAGTCATCGCCTTCAATAGGCTCATAAGAAAACTCATTGTCTGAGTCGTCAGCAATGACAACGGTACCCTTTAGTATATTGATCCTACTGGGGCTGGGACAGTTGCTAGCAACATGACCATATCCCTTACATTTATAGCACTTAGTGAGAGGGTCAATCTTACTGTAATCTCTTTCGGTGTTCTTACCCTTATGTTCATCTCTATGTGAATTGAAATTTGAATTAGGTTTGCTGGGGTAAGATTTGCTGGGGTGCTGAGATGGAGGCTTAGGTCTAGGTGGGTCAGTAGGGGTCATTCTAGAGGAATGATCTCTCGAGTCGCTGGACCTACAATAAGAACTAGCTTTAAGGGAATCCATATCGAGGACTAGGGCGTAGGCTGCCGCTATTGAGTCCACATTTCTATAGATTAGCCCGTTCCTAAGGCAGCTCGTAGTCCAGCTCGGAACCTAGAGAGAGTTTGTTCTTCACTCTCTTTACCTAAAGCATTGCACCGAATAAGAAAGTCATCGAACTTATCAACATATTCTTGTGTGGATTTACTTTCTTGATAAAGTTGGTTCCATGAATCTAGCAATCGGGTATGGAATGATAACGGTACATATCTCTCAGTGAGCTTCTCTTTCATGGCCTCCCAAGTGGCTATGGGTGCCAGGCCTTGGCATCTGCGGGCATGTTCAAGATTGGTCCAATTTTGTTGAGCTTTACCCGTTAATTTCATAGTAGCAAATTTAACCTTTAGGGCTTCGCTCATGTCAAACCATACAAAGTAGTGGTCCATGGCACGAATCCAATCGAGGTAAGCTTGGGGTTCTATGTGGCCTTCAAACTGGAGAACGTCAGCCTTAACGTTCTTTTTATATTGTTCGTCAGGGTCACGTTCTTGACGTCGATCGTCATGAACATTCCCTTCAGGGATCTGACGATGGGCATGAAGCTCAGGGACAATGGTTTGATTTAACTCTACTTTCTCAAGCCTCTGATTGATATTGGCAAGAGTTGCTTGGATGGCAGCTAGGGTAGCAGAGATATTAGGGTTTTCCATTTCAGGTCTGGAAAGTCTAGGATTCCTAATTGGGTGATTGGGAAGGGATAGGAAAGGTTCTTCAGGATCTGTGATGGTGTTGCGAAGACGCATTCGCCAAAAGTGCAAAATATGGGTCACGTGTCCTAAATTTTTTTTTTTTAAAAAAATGAATCAGAAATAAACTAAAATAAAAGAAAGAAAATGAAAGACTACACAATCCTAAGTGAATGCAGAGTTGATGCCTACGATGCAAGAACAAGGGTTTTAAGAACCTTTGCTTTGATACCAAAATGATGTAAAAACAACCCAAAAATAGAGAATTTTCAAGAATCTTAATGGGTTAATTTTACCAACATGAAAGTGCGGATCTAAGTTGGAAATTTTAACAGTTAACAGGTTTGATGGGTTTTCAAGAATTGAATCAAGTGTAACAGTTCCAATTAATAATTCAACCTTACGATCAATAATTAAATTCCTATGTGTTTAGCAAGTAATAGGTTCAATATCGATTCGTACTCTATTCAGACATGTGGAACACTCATTCTCAGTTATTTTTGTGGATGACAGGCAAATCAGATAATATACTAGATAATGAGGCAGTAGAACACAAATATGGAATAATGGAAAGAGTATACCGAATGAGAAGAAAACCAGCATAGATCTCAGAGTTGGACCAGCCACTAAGAACTCAGCAACGACAGCAACAAAGCCAAAGCAGTTGTCAGATCCGGCCGACGGAAGGTTGACGGCGAGCGGGGGTGGCGTCGTCGGCAAGGCGCGACAGGGTGGTCGGCGTCGGGATGGCAGTCGAGGCTGTTGGGGTTCGGTGGGATTAGGATTTTGACTAGATGGGTTAGTGGAAGGATTCGGGATTGATTTGGGGGTGATGATCTTGGTCGGGAGGGAGAAGAAGGGAGAAGACGATGGGGTGGAGACTGTTGTGGTGGTGAGGGGTTGACGTAGAAGGTTGCGGGAAGGAGGGCTAGGGAGGACGGAGATGAAGAAGGCGTGGGTTGGTTGGTGACGGGATTTTGAGGTAGAAGATGGAGAAGATGAAGGAGAGGGGGACGGCGGCTAGTGTAGGGATTAGGGTTTGAGTTGGGGGATTTGTGAAATTAGGGTTAGGGAATTTGTATTTGAGGAATTTTTTTATTTGGGGTAGATTTAAGAGTTTATCACAGACCCTAAAATTTGATTAGGATTTATCATAAACCCTAATTTAGATCTCAGTTGTATCACATAAAGAGAGAGAGGAAGAGGAAAAACTCAAGACAATTTTTTTTTTAATCAAGAATGACATATCTTCTCATTCATCTCAAGGCCTTTAAATAGGCTCAAAATACATCTTATACAAATCTCCAAAATATTCTCAAAATCTAAAAAAAATACAAAAAAGATTACATATGGCTATAATTGCCAGAAACAAAAATGATACTGAAATAAAATCCTAAACTAAATAAGGCAGCTGCTGAAGATGACTCCTGCGCTGATAGAAATGCCCAAATCGTCTTGAACCGATGTGCTCATTAGAGATGCTTAAAAAATGCTGCCTCTTTCACTAGTGAGATTACTCTTAGAAACACAATTCACACTCTCAGATACATATAAAAAGCTTACAACAAATGGTTCCTGCTTCTTTTCTTGCAAGATTGATAATGCATATGATTCTTCTGATATAGCTTCATTACTTTGTATTGTTTCATCTCGCAATTATTTCAGATTATGGTAAAAGAGAACGATGACAGATTTCACTTGGTCTTCTAGCAAACACTCTCTGCAGATACTATCATATTTAAGTAAGTGATCAGCCAATACAGTTTCATGAGTTGGTATTACATGGCGATGAAAGAGAGCCCATGCATTGTCACAAATTAGAGCTTTTTCAATAAAAAAACAGTACTTGTAAAAATTCTGCAAAGTTGTCAAGAGCAGTAGAAGTTCAGTTATATTTGGCTTTATAGTAGATCAGATTTCTCTTGATGGAACAAACTTAAGCCAATGGGTCAATTTGATGGAAGAAAGAGACTTAGATAACCAGTTCACAAATTTAAGAAGAGAGCATAAGCAATACAAACATGTTAGTCACAATGTATTGTGAGAACCAACTCAATTACCTTGAACGAAATAATCTGACAAGTGCACCAGAATATCAAGAACAGACTTATATAGATTTGTAGGCGACATTGGGGTTATGTCCTCTGTACATATTAATATATGAATAACAGTAAACAGTAAAAGAGACTAATAGACTATATACAAGAACATAACAATAAGGACTTGAACCATGCTTCATAATTTGAAGCCTTTTGAAGAAAAATTTCCATAGTTATAACCAAGCTCCTACCTCAATTCATGTTACTCTTTCAATCTTTTAATTATTGTCTCAAATTTTTAACATACTGATGCGGTTAGTGTAAAAATATTATAAGGGCATTGATATATGACAGGAGATCACATGTTTTTAAGCTTAAGAGACACAACAAGAGAAGAATTTTCTTCCCTAATAAAAGTGGGAGGAGGCAGAGACAGGTTTTTTTTTCATTCTAATATGAAAAAGGACAGTAAAATCAAACTATAACATGAGTGTAAAACTTGACTGCAAATTTCAAGCTGATAGCTCGAGTTAGTTGATCATGAAGCTAACTAATAAGACATGTTTCTCATTTAGTTGCTTATTTTATTTTATTAAGATTTTAATTTATATGTTGGTTAAAAATACATCATGTCTAATAGTTTTGTAGGTCTAGTTGCGAGCTCTTAGCTTTGGGGGCAACAAAATTTGACCTTCAGGCCAAACAAAAAATTCAATATGATTGCCACTATCCAACAAATCAAGTGTGTTCTTTAGGTCGATATAAACAAAGAAACTGACCCTTTGGCATTTTCTTCGAAGAACTTTCTTCAGTCACCGTCCTCTTAGAACTACTATAAATACTGCAGGTTGAACTGATCGGTTGATTTCAGACAGAAGTAGTTTATACCTTTTGGGCAAAGAATAGCTAGAAGATGGCCAAACCAAACAAGAAGACTGCAACTGTTGCAATGGCCTTCATTCTATTTGTCCTGCTTATTTCCGTGATGAAGGGTAAGCTTTGTTAACCATGTTATCAGTAAGTTGATCATCACAGTGGTACAAAGAAACTTTCAACAAGATCAGAAATAGTATTCTGCTTCTTTCTTTCATTTTTCTTAAAGTTCTAACCAAGTACGGTCACTATAATTTATTACTTGTGCTTCTTTCTGCATCTTTCTTTAAAAACATGGTCAGATTTTACTGGTTCATTAGACATAATGGAAGGTAAATGATACTTGTGCTTATCATTTATTACTAATCAAATTACCTATATGCAAGTATCAGTCAACATGTAGGAAAACAATAACTATTGGAAAGAACTCAATAAATAATTAAACATAAAAAATTTCAACACTTACTTAAATAAAATCACGTTATGTAAACTGATCATAGTCTGATATGCTTCCGTCCTTGTGCCTTCTCTAAATCTCTCAAGGTGCTTCAGCTGCGTCCACCCCAAGTTGCACAGTCATTCATTCACATCAGGACGGAGAGACTTGTTTTTCCCTTCAGCAACAATTCAATCTATCACCTGATGATTTCAGCAAGCTTAACCCAAATCTGGACTGCGACAGAATTTTCATCGGCCAATGGTTGTGTCTTGCTGGTACTATATAAGCCAATAAGCTTCGCTCAGTGGTCTTCAGAGAGCCAGTGATTAGTGTTTCTTTTATGAATGAAGTGGTCGTAGACTGTTTTTTCTCCAGTGTAATGTTTCTTTTCAAGTAAAAGTTGTTCCAATAATGATATGTTGGTCCTCCTTTTTCTGCCACGGCTCCAAATAACCGAGTTCAAAGGGATGTGGGAGAGTACAATTTTATCTGATTAAAGCTTTGTAGTTGAACCTGAATTATCTCCTCAATAGTGCATTTTACCTTCTTATTGCTTCATGGTTTTGATTCAAAATATCGCCTTACAACTGGGTATTAATGTTAAGGAATAAGGATTAGACCCTTATCATCAATCTACCTGTTGTCAGAGCTGTAAAAAGAGTTAGATGTACAAGCTTTTGAATATAACCTAAGCAATCGGACTCAGTAGTACTGACAAATATTAAAAACAAAAAGTAGGAATTTGAAATGCATATGTAGGATTGGTCTTGCTCCAGTAAGAAGCACAACTATTATCTTTCTTTGCCTTTGCTCATGGAATTAAAGAAAAACAACAAGAATAACCGGACACAAATAGCATCTGCTGACGTTAATAATAGGATTTGTGGCATCATGAAAAAAATCAACAAGAATAGGATTTGTAACTGTTGGAACACGTTTTTGCAGATTTTCCGGGCCGGATTCCGGTGGGCTCCGGCAACCGGCGGTGCCGGAAATTGATTGGATCATGATCCTCTCGTCGAGTACTATTCCGTGATGTACTCAAGTGCCAAAAACGAATTCCGCATGAATGAGAAATGTTGGTCCAAAGTTGGGTACTCGAAATGTACTAACTTGGATATTGGGAGAAAATGGATAGTACCCATATACCGGCGTTTTTACGGCCGCCGGTTTATACTCAAGATATACCGGCATTTTTACGGCCGCCGGTGTATACTCAAGATATACCGGTGTTCTGTAAAAACGCCGGTGTAGACCCCTAGTATTCTGCGACGCTCGCTTCGGCGGTATTTGCACCGGCATTTTTATGAACGCCAGTGAATTTTTCTCCGCCGTTTTTAAACGCCGGTGAATATTCGAAAAAACGCCGGTAAATAAATTGTGTTGTAGCTAGTCCCATATCGGAAATGGGGAAAGTTTTTTCTAGTATATATACTAAAAAAATAGACTAAAGGGCGTGGCCCGGGGGTTGCCACTAACGTGCAGTGGAGAGAGGACTCAGCCAAAATGACAAACACACATGCGCGCACGCCCGACCCGGCTTCGGCTTCGGCTTGGCTCTGGCCTATATTTTTTTTTGCCCCAGGCAATTTTTTTTCCCCAGTATACTGTTGAGGCTTTTCAACTTCAGTAACTGGTTCCATTACTCTGTAACAGCAGAGTAATGGCTCATCTACTCTACTGTTACAGAGTAATGGACCCTTCAATTGCACTCAATCTCCTATAAAACCAGTCCATTTTGTCTACCAAAGTGTACAGTTCTGAAAAAACCAATCCAAATCTTCTTCTTCTTCCTCCTCTTTGAGTTAGTATTGAGAATACAACACAGCTCCAGTACGATCAGATTTCTGAAGTTAGGGTGCTGCTCTTCAGGGACAGGTAATACAGTTGTATCCTGGAGGCATTTCGTCAACCACCGTCACACTACGGGGCGAAAAATTGCTTAAGGACAGAGATATTCAAATCTCGACTCTGTATTGTATTATATGGTTTGTTATTTTATTTCCTGTAATTGTAACTCTTCACAATTGTTGTTAGCATTTCTGTTTTATGAAGTTCTTGTTCTAACAATTTTAAAGCAATTTTCCCCTCTATTCTAACAGCTTTTTGTGAAGATACTTTACAGGTTATGTTATCATTTCGGAAAAACAACTAACAGTTATATTCTAACTGTTTCAGAATATGGAAAACACACAGATCGAAAGTGTCAATGGGCTTATCAGTGCCGAAACACCAGTGACCCAAAATGTGACTGCACAATCAGTTGCGGCACATTCGGTCGTTCTGCCCACACATATTACTATGGGAGAAAAACCAGAGAAGTTCAACGGAACTGAATTCAAGAAGTGGCAGGGGAAGATTCAGTTCTACCTGACCACCTTGAAGCTGGACAGGTTTCTCACTGAATCTGCCCCTATGCTGGCACCAATGGATGCACACTCCATTGCTGCGGTTGATGCATGGACTCAGAGTGACTATCTCTGCAGAAACTATATCCTGAATGGCTTGGTAGACCCGTTGTACAACGTCTACTGCATCTTCAAGACGTTCAAACTCCTGTAGGGGTCTTTGGAGAAGAAGTACAAAACAGAAGATGCCGGGTCCAAGAAGTGTGTAGTCGGTAATTTCTGGACTACAAAATGGTTGACTCCAAAACAGTTGTGAGTCAAATCCAAGAACTACAGGTCATAATGCATGAAATCGCTGCAGAGAATATGACGCTATGCGAACCATTCCAGGTTGCAGCGTTCATCGAGAAGCTTCCACCTGGATGGAAAGACTTCAAGAACTACCTCAAGCACAAGCGAAATGAGATGTCTCTTGAAGACCTCATTGTCATGTTGCGTATCGAAGAGGAGAATCGTAAGGCTGATAGGTCCTATAGAAATCAGTCCATAGAAAAGGCAAACATGGTGGAGCATGAACAGAAAGGCAAAAAGAGAAAGTTGTTGCCACAGGCCTCGAACAAAAAACCTGCAGCAAAAAGGTTTACTGAAAAATACCACAAGTGTGGTAAGCAGGGTCACAGAATTTCTGAATGCCACAGCAAGGATAACAACCGTGCTGGAACTGGACAGGCAAAAGGGAATGACAGATCCCATGCACATATAACTGAGAACTTGTCTACCGGTCTCTCTGACCTGGACCTCTGTACTGTTGTATCAGAGGTGAATCTGGTGGGGAGCAATCCTCGAGAGTGGTGGTACGACACTGGGGCCACCAAGCACATCTGCTCGGACAAGAAAATGTTTACTTCATACCAGAAGTGAAACAAGGATGAACAGCTGTTCATGGGTAATTCTTCCACCTCCAAAATTGCAGGAACGGGAAAGATAGTGCTGAAAATGACTTCAGGCAAGGAACTAACACTCATAAATGTGTTGCATGTTCCAGATTTTAGAAAGAACTTGGTATCAGGATCTTTGCTAAGCAAGAATGGATTTAAGGCTGTTCTTGCTTCTGATAATTTTGTATTGTCTAAAAATGGGGTATACTTGGGTAAAGGATATGTAAAGGATGGACTGTTCAAGTTTAATGTAATGACAGTCATCCCTAAAACTATTGTTCCTGTTGTTCCCAAAGTTAATGAAATTACTCCTATTGCCTATGTTGTTGCGTCTTCTTCTGTTTGGCATGAAAGACTAGACCATGTTAATGTCAATTCTATGCGTAGATTAATTAATATGAATTTTCTACCAAAATTTAAGGTAGACAACTCCGAAAAATATGAAGTTTGCACAGAGGCCAAACTCACTAAAATTCCATCACGTTCTGTAGAAAGAAACACAGAAAATCTAGGTCTAATTCACACGGATCTGTGTAACTTAAAATACGTGCAGGCTAGAGGTGGTAAAAAGTGCTTTGTGATATTTATAGACGATTGCACAAAATTCTATTATGTATACTTGTTACATAGCAAAAATGAGGCTTTGGATAAATTCAAAGAATATAAGCTTGAGGTTGAGAATCAACTTGTAAAAACGATTAAAATCGTTAGGAGTGATAGAGGTGTTAGGGTTATATACTGAAAGCATCACTTTTGTATTAACTTTATTTCCTTATTTTTTTTGAATGAGAATCATATGGGCATATGTTTGCATATTGTGTTTATAATAATATTAATGCAAGTATCTGATATTCTATAAGGTTGATAATATGGTGTGAGATGACACACAGAAGATTATATTATCAGTTCCCTATGGAATATATAAATAGTTCACAACCTAGACGGACTTGGACAATCCATTGGAAAGGTTGTAGTGTAATATGGTATTAGTCTATCTTGACTATAGGTTTACACTAGTACACTTTGTGTGTATTGAACAGGACCACTTGAGGTTGTTCTCTTTGTACTGACTACAAAAGAGAACAAACACCTCTGTTATTATGGATGCTTATGCTCTTAATCCAGATATAATAACAGACATGTATATGCAGTGTGCATTACTTTGACTCATAAAAGAGTGAGATTCATTATGGATCAACAACCTCTATGAATTGGGTAATAGCATTGTATGTATGATGGACTGTTGATTGTAAAAGGAATCCATGTACCGATAAGTCGGATTGATGATGTCCCCTTAAGGAGCTCATAAGGATTGTCATGTAAACCCTGCAGGTGGATTACATCCGACATGACAAATAAAGTTGAGTGATACTACTTAAGGATAAAAGATGTTGATCAATATAGTTGTCAGTAACTTAATTTGATCGACGGACATTCGATATCTTAACATGGGGAGCTGAACGAGCATATAATAAAAGGAGCCCATAAATATAATTTGGGATTAGGAAGGTAGTGCAACAATAGTCTTTAGTGGACCGAGCTATTGTTAATGGGCCTGGGTTGTGTGTTCGGGCTGAACACGGGATACCCAGATTCGTTAGGAGACCTAACCCTAATTTCTCCTCATGGTCCCTGCCGTAGCTTTACATATATATCCTCTATTCTTTGGCCGTCATATTATTATCAGAGATAAGAAGTTTTCTCTAAATTCGTGATTCACGTAAGGAGAGAAAGAGTGGTCAGCCAAGGAGAAGAAAGGTTGGGAGACCGTCGCCCACCCGACGTCCAACCCGAGGAAGGAATACGTGCAGAAGATCTTGGGGTCACTGACGGCTGGAGGTTGCTAGAAACTATCGTCTTCTTCTTATCGCAGGTATAATTCGTGAACCCTAGATTCCGCTATAAAGGGTTAGATCACGTATTAAATCTGTTTAGCTTTTATGATCGATACGCACACCAATCCGTGGTCCTGGGTCTCATCGCAGTTCTATCAATTGGTATCAGAGCCGGTATTGGATCTGCGTATTGATTGTTACATCCATGTTGTCCAATAAAACTTGCGTTGTATGATAGTCGGTAGATGTAGATCTGTTCTAACTCGGTTTTGCAGGCATCTTAGATCCAACTATTATGGTCCAATGCATGTTTTGTTTGTGTTGTTGTTGTTTTGTGGATGTAATTAATATCACGAGGGTTGATCGTGCTTATAATTTTAATTTTTCAATCTAGATTATGTGTGAACTCTTTCGGGAGGCATAGGATTGATGTAATTTTAATTTTTTTTCGATCGATCGTGATGGCAGTGGTGGCTGTTTCTGATGCCGAAGGAGATGCTGTTTTTAGGCAGTCCGGAGATCGACAGATGGTTTTCGATGAAGAAATCGGCAGCCAAACCTTTTAAAAAAAATCGGCAGTCGGGGAAATCGGCAGTCGAACCCCGAATAACTCTGTGCAGGGTCAGATTTGGGATTCGCACAGTCGGGGAAGAATCAGGAAAGATGGCCATAATAGTTGGATATTTATTTTCAAATTTATTGCCATTATTGCTTATTCTGATTATGCATGTTTATTATTTTGTGATTTTTTTTTGAAAAACTAGGATCACATTAATAATGGACAACATGGACATAAATTAACTAGTAGAAAAACCCTCATTGTTAAATAACTAAGTGGGAGAGGGAATTCATTTAACATGAATCCCACGGTCTCCATTGCTGGTTTGTAGGTGATATAATTATACTTGCGTGTTGGCTTTAGTGCTTTCCTCCATATCGGATGAGTATAATTATGGATCACCAGTACAAACTTCCTTAGGGATAATTGTAGAAAGTTACCTAGTATGTGTTCACTTCTCCATCTGAAGGAACTCAATACAAGATAATGGACTTAGTATTAAGCAATGGTATACACTTAGATACAAATAATGGTATCCTCCCCATCGGAGTCACTGCTATTATTTGTAGGACCAGAGCAAGACCAACAGATTAATTTTATTTGTCATAAAGTTGTGTTGACATGATAGTAAAATTAATAGGAAAAACCTACTTGAACAAATATTGAATTTGTATACGTCCACACTATCGTGGCATGCTAAATTCATGGTGTTTAAGGTGTTGATGAATTTTTTTTAATTGTTTTGAGGGAATTAATATTTAATTAATTCAAAAAGTTTTGCCCTACATAATTTTTTTAATGTGATTCTCCGGATTTCAAAAATGGGTTCTTTCAGTTCACTTATGGTGATTCTTAAAGAAAACAAACTTACTGGACCTAATTATATTGACTGGAAACGTAACTTGGATATTGTCTTAACTGCTGAAGAGTACAAATTTGTACTCAATGAGGAATGCCCACCTAAGCCTGATGCTAACTCTGATGAAGAGGTCAAAGAGGCTTATAAGAAGTGGAAAAAGGCAGATGAGATGGCGCGGTGTTACATTTTGGCATCTATGTCAAATGTACTGCAGCATCAGCATCAGGCCATGCCCACAGCTTATGATATGATGTACAACCTTAAGGAACTCTTCGGACATCAGAGTAGAGCAGCTAGGCAATTTGCTATGAAGAGTTTGATGAGAGCATCTATGGCTGAGGGGACACCAGTAAGGGATCATGTTCTCAAGATGATGGGTCATCTAAATGAGATGGAGATCTTTGGTGCTGAAATCGATGGGGAAACCCAGGTCGATATCATTCTCGGGACTCTGCCTAAAAGTTTTGACTCGTTTTGCCTTAATTACAACATGATCAAAATATTGTATAGTTTGGCAGAACTTACAAAAGAACTACAGGATGCTGAAGCTCTCTTCAAGCAGAATGCCCATGTTTATGTGACTGAAAAGGACTCTACTTCTAAGCCGAAAGATGGTAAGAAGAAGAAAGTTCAGAAACAAGTAAACTCAGCAAAGAAGGGCATGGGACCTCAAGGCGCTGTGAAAAAGCCGAAAGGCAAGTGTTTCAAGTGCAAAGGGTCAGGACATTGGAAGACTGATTGTCCACTTCTCAAACAAGAGAACAAAGAAGGTATATCTCATTTACTAGTTGTTGAAACATGTTTAGCGGTGTTATCTACCGGCACCTGGTGTGTAGATATAGGAGCCACTAATCATGTCTGCAATACATTGCAGGGGTTCCAGGAAACTAGACGGCTCAGTGATGGAGAGATATGCTTGTTTATGGGTGACGCTACAAGAGTAGCGGCCGTTGCAATAGGAGATGTCATTTTATCTTTTGGTAGAAATAAGTCTTTGACATTGAGAGATTGTCTTTATGCACCTTCACTTAGAAGGAATTTAATTTCTGTTTCCATGCTAGTTAAGGATGGATATTCAGTTTATTTCAATGACAATATTGTTATTAGAAAAAATAAGCATTTTATTTGTTCTGGTGCATTGGTTGATAATCTATATGTCATTAATCATATTTTGCCCACGATGCAACTTATGGAAATGAATAATATGTCTTCTAACATAATTAAGAGAAAAGAACCTTCTTGTATGAACCAAACATATCTTTGGAACTTGCGATTGGGGCATGTTAACTTAAGAAGGATTCAAAGACTGGTTAAAGATGGACCTTTGAGTTCATTGGAAGTGGAGGCACTACCAGTCTGTGAATCCTGCTTGGTAGGTAAAATGACCAAAAGGCCTTTCAAGACAAAGGGGTATAGGGCCAAAGATGTGTTGGAATTGGTTCATTCTGATTTGTGTGGGCCCATGACTGTCCAGGCTAGAGGTGGCTTTGAATATTTTGTCACATTTACTGATGATTATTCAAGGTATGGATATATTTATTTGATGCGCCGTAAGTCTGAGTGCTTTGAGAAATTCAAAGAGTACAAGGCAGAAACGGAGAAACGTCATGGAAAATGTATCAAGTCATTACGTTCAGATCGTGGTGGCGAGTATCTCTTTGGAGAGTTTAGGGACTATTTGTCAGAGGCTGGGATTACATCCCAATTATCAGCACCTGGAACACCCCAACAGAATGGTGTAGCAGAAAGAAGGAATAGGACTCTTATGGAGATGGTTAGATCAATGATGAGTTATTCAGATTTACCAGATTCGTTTTGGGGATATGCCTTAGAAACTGCAGCTTATATTTTGAACTTGGTTCCTTCTAAGTCAGTACCAATTACTCCCACAGAACTGTGGACTGGGCGTAAGCCTAGTCTGAAACATGTTCGGATTTGGGGTAGTCCAGCACACGTGCTGAATGGGAAAGCCGATAAGTTGGAATCTCGTACAAAAGTACGCTTGTTTGTAGGCTATCCAAGAGGAACGAAAGGAGGTTTATTTTATAGTCCTAAGGATCAGAAGGTCATTGTTAGCACCAATGCTCGATTCTTAGAGGAAGACTATGTGATGAACCATAAACCCATAAGTAGAGCTGTTCTAGAAGAACTGAGAGGTGAGACACCAAATACTTCAGTACCAACAGTACAACAGGATGTACCACCAGTAACTGCACAACGTGTCACAAATGTTACACCACAACCGATAGTGCCTCGTCGTAGTGGGAGGGTTGTGATACAACCTGATAGATATATGTTCTTGGGAGAGTCGTCAGACTTTGTCCCTGAGGAACAAGATTATGATCCCTGTATACCTACAATGAAGCACTCCAAGATAAAGATGCAGAGTCTTGGCAAAAAGCAATCATATCTGAAATAGAATCTATGGATTCTAATCAAGTCTGGGAGCTTGTAGAACCACCTATTGGTGTAAAAGCCATTGAATGCAAGTGGGTATATAAGAGAAAAAGAGGATCAGACGGTAAGGTTGAAACCTTTAAAGCTTGGCTTGTTGCAAAAGATTTTACTCAAAGAGAGGGTATCGATTATGAGGAAACTTTTTCGCCAGTAGCCATGCTTAAGTCTATCCGGATTCTTTTATCTATTGCAGCTCATCTTGATTATGAGATTTGGCAAATGGATGTCAAGACAGCTTTCCTTAATGGAAGTCTTGAGGAAGACATCTATATGAAGCAACCAGACAGGTTCATTAAAAAGGGCCAAGAGCATCTTATTTGTAAGCTCAAGAAGTCCATTTATGGACTTAAACAAGCTTCCAGATCTTGGAACATATGTTTTGATCAGTTGATAAAATCTTATGGATTTGATCAATGTCAAGATGAATCGTGTGTATACAAAAAGTGTGACGGAAACGTAGTGGTATTCCAAGTACTTTACGTGGATGACATCTTGCTCATTGGAAACAATGTGAAGGTATTATCTAACGTAAGGGTATGGTTATCCAAACAGTTTGATATGAAGGACTTGGGAGAAGTAGGTCACATCCTTGGGATCAAAGTTCTACGAGATCGCAAGAAAAGGATGTTGGGCTTGTCCCAAGCTTTCTATATCGATACTATACTAACTCGTTTTAGCATGCAAAATTCTAAGAAAGGTTTCTTACCTTTTAGGCATGGAATTGCCCTATCAAAGGAGCAGTGTCCGAGGACACCTAAAGAGATAGAGAACATGAAAGCAGTTCCTTATGCTTCAACAGTAGGAAGCTTAATGTATGCAATGCTATGTACGAGACCAGATATCTATTTTGTCGTTGGCATGGTTAGCAGATATCAGTCTAACCCGGGACAAGAGCACTGGACTGCCGTAAAGCATATTTTGAAGTACCTGAAAAGGACTAAAGATTACATGCTAGTTTACCAGGCAGATAGTTTAGTTGCCTTGGTGTATACAGACTCAGATTTTCAGTCAGATAGGGATTCCAGGAAATCAACCTCAGGTTATGTATTTACTTTAGGAGGTGGAGCCACTATATGGAGGAGTATCAAGTAAAAATGTATTGCTGATTCTACCATGGAAGCCGAGTATGTGGCAGCCTCTGAGGCAGCCAAAGAAGCGGTTTGGCTCAGAAACTTCCTATTGGACTTGGATGTGGTACCTAATTTGCCTAAGGCTATTACACTTTATTGTGATAATAGTGGTGCAGTTGCAAATTCGAAGGAACCACGAGCCTATAAGACAGGTAAACACATTGAGCGTAAGTACCACCTAATACGAGATTTCATAAAGAAAGGAAAAGTTGCTGTGAACAAGATAGCATCAGCAGACAACCTAGCTGATCCCTTCACTAAGAGCTTACCAGCTAAGGCTTTTGATAGTCATGTTGAGGGAATGGGAGTCAGATGCGTAGCAGCATGGCTTTAAGTATAAGTGGGAGATTTGTAACAGTATACTAAAAAGCAATGCTTTGAGTATAAGTGGGAGATTGTTAGGGTTATATACTGAAAGCATCACTTTTGTATTAACTTTATTTTCTTATTTTTTTGAATGAGAATCATATGGGCATATGTTTGCATATTGTCTTTATAATAATATTAATGCAAGTATCTGATATTCTATAAGGTTGATAATATGGTGTGAGATGACACACAGAAGATCATATTATCAGTTTCCTATGGAATATATAAATAGTTCACAACCTAGACGGACTTGGACAATCCATTGGAAAGGTTGTAGTGTAATATGGTATTAGTCTATCTTGACTATAGGTTTACACTAGTACACTTTGTGTGTATTGAACAGGACCACTTGAGGTTGTTCTCTTTGTACTGACTACAAAAGAGAACAAACACCTCTGTTATTATGGATGCTTATGCTCTTAATCCAGATATAATAACAGACATGTATATACAGTGTGCATTACTTTGACTCATAAAAGAGTGAGATTCATTATGGAACAACAACCTCTATGAATTGGGTAATAGCATTGTATGTATGATGGGCTGTTGATTGTAAAAGGAATCCATGTCCCGATACGTCGGATTGATGATGTCCCCTTAAGGAACTCATAAAGATTTTCATGTAAACCCTGCAGGTGGATTACATCCGACATGACAAATAAAATTGAGTGGTACTACTTAAGGATAAAAGAGGTTGATCAATATAGTTGTCAGTAACTTAATTTGATCGACGGACATTCGATATCTTAACATGGGGAGCTGAACGAGCATATAATAAAAGGAGCCCATAAATATAATTTGGAATTAGGAAGGTAGTGCAACAGTAGCTCTTCAGTTGACCGAGCTATTGTTAATGGGCCTGGGTTGTGTGTTCGGGCTGAACACGGGATACCCAGATTCGTTAGGAGACCTAACCCTAATTTCTCCTCATGGTCCCTGCCGTAGCCTTATATATATATCCTCTATTCTCTGGCTGTCATATTATTATCAGAGATAAGAAGTTTTCTCTAAATTCGTGATTCACGTAAGGAGAGAAAGAGAGGTCAGCCAAGGAGAAGAAAGGTTGGGAGACCGTCGCCCACCCGACGTCCAACTCGAGGAAGAAATACGTGCAGAAGATCTTGGGGTCGCTGACGGCTCGAGGTTGCTAGAAACTATCGTCTTCTTCTCATCGCAGGTATAATTCGTGAACCCTAGATTCCTCTATAAAGGGTTAGATCACGTATTAAATCTGTTTAGCTTTTATGATTGATACGCACACCAATCCGTGGTCCTGGGTCTCATCGCAGTTCTATCAAGAGGAGGATAATATGATGCACCATTCAATATGAACATGGAATAGTTCATCAGACAATTGTTCCTTACTCACTTGAATCAAACAGTACTGCCGAGCGCAAGAATCGAAATCTAAAGGAGATGATGAATGTCTTGTTGTTGAATTCTGGCTTACCCCAAAATATGTGGGGGGAAGCGTTGTTGACTGCCAACTACATTCTCAATAAAATACATCACAAGAAAACTGACAAGACACCATACGAACTGTGGAAAGGTAACGTACCTTCGTATAAATAGCTCAAAGTGTGGGGGTGTCTAACAAAAGTGGCAGTACCTAATCCAAAATAGGTCACCATAGGACCTAAGATGATTGATTGCATATTCATAGGCTATGCACACAACAGTAGTGCATATCGGTTCTCGGTATATAAATCAGATTTACCGGATATCCATGTGAATACAATAATGGAATCAAGGAATGCTTCCTTCTTTGAACACGTGTTTCCATGCAAGGATACTATGTATCCCAAACGTACACGTGAACAAGGAAATGCAAGCACTTCGATTGATGAACTAGAACATGATAATGATGAGCCTAGACGTCGTAAACGGGCTAGAACATCAAAGTCGTTTGGTCCCGACTTTGTAATGGCCTTTCTATTAGAGAATAAGTCCATAACATTCAAGGAAGCCATGTCTACGCCTGATGCTCCTATGTGGAAGGAAGCAATCAAAAGTGAAATAGATTCTATTATGCAAAATCATACATGGGAGTTGGTCAATTTGCCTTCTGGATGTAAAGCTCTAGGATGCAAATGGATTTTCAAACAAAAATTGAAACCAGATGGTTCAATAGAGAAACATAAGGCGAGACTTGTCGTACAAGAATTTAGGCAAAAGGAAGGCCTAGATTTCTTTGATACATATTCCCCGGTTACAAGAATAACTTCCATAAAAATGTTGATAGCTATTGCAGCTCTACGTAACCTGAAAATACATCAAATGGATGTTAAAACTGCATTTCTAAATAGGGATATAGAAGAAGAAATATACATGAAACAACCTGAGGGTTACGTAGTTTCTGAATAGGAAAAACAAGGTGTGCAAGCTTGTAAAATCCCTGTACAGACTTAAACAAGCTCCAAATCAGTGGCATGCAAAATTTGACAATGTTATGATGTCAAATGGTTTCAAAATAATAAATGTGATAAGTGTATCTACATCAAAGATACTCCATATGGATACATTCTGGTGTGTCTGTATGTAGATGACATGCTCATTATTGGGAGCAATAACGACATCATCAAACAAACTAAGAACATGCTTAGTGGCAAGTTTGATGTCATGCCCCACTTCCCAAAAATACGGAATACGAGCACATGACATTGGCCCAGTGAATAACTAACGTCACCCATAAGCTGTTTAATTGATCAACTCAACAATATAATCAATACAGAATAATTGCGTAGGCAGTAATAATAATCTCATGAACAAAAATACTTGAAATTAAGCAATAAAAATATCTAAATACAATAATAATAATCCAACGTCTGGAAACAAATAACAATATCCGAGAAATAAGTCCAATACAATAATAAATTCAATCCAAATAATAATAAGTATCAATACATTAAATTTATTAAAGCAATAAGCAATTTAAAAGCAGTAATCTTCAGAATGTTTGTTCTCCAACTCCAGCAGGCAACTGTTCTCCAAAATCTGAAATTTAATAAATTGCAGGAAGAGGAAAAGAAAACAAAACGCCCGTCAATGCAAGTTACGGGCCGCTTGTAGTGCAGGCACAAGTACATGGGAAGGATAAATAAATAGCATGGAATAGGAATGATAACAAAATATAGCAACTAGCATGGCAAGATAAACAAGTGTAAGTAATATGTAATAAGTTTCGAGTGAACAAGTATCATGTAATATTTGATATCAATAGGAACAATGATGAACAATATACAATGTCGGTGATATGTCATTCCTTATGTCTATTAATCATTTTAACTCCTAACTAATGCACGCACTACTGTGTCCCATGTGTGTCGTACCACAGGTTCGATGCATACAATCAATTTTGTTTAGACTATAGTGGTAGACTCTATAGTTCATGTAATGGGTATGATGACAATAACAATATAACACGGGCCAAGGTGCAATTTCTTACACAATGACGATATCAATAATAACATGAGCCAAGGTGCAATTTCTTACACAATGACGATATCAATAATAACACAGGCCAATGTGCAATTTCTTACACAATGACGATATCAATAATAACACGGACCATCATCCGAGTACAGTCCCGATATCATCAACTACTCTAGTCAATCCCTTAAACCCCGGCTTATTAATTATTTATCAATGCAACAATACAATACAATATGCAATCTAGAGATATTAGATAAACGATAGCAACAATAAGGGAACAATAGGATGATAACTTAGAATATGGTGTACTAGATGTCCAATCAATATGGTATATGGTATTTTACAAGTATTCGACAAGTATAACACGAATAACACATCAAGCACGGATATCTCGAGATAGCATGAACAATTACTTCAAAAGTGGTCAACCCTAGGTTAATTCATGTCATATATGTCGTGAGGCAACTATGGTCAAATCATCACAATAGAGACAATATCAACAAGGGGTTCACACACGAATTATCTTTAGAACCCAACTGCACAACGAGCGGTATATTGTTCTTGTATATGCAAAGAAATTTAATACAAGTTACTTAACTTATAAATGGTGAGAATGAAAACCAGGAATAACAGGATAAGGATCCCGAAGCAACGAACTCACGAACACACAAAAGAACACGTGCAATATACGTGCACACAGCAACCCAAAGAGACAAAGCAACTCAGCAAACAAAGAGACAACAGCAACAAAGAGAGAGAGAGCAGCAACAGCACCAGGGCCAAGGGGGCAGCAGCACCGGCGATGCAAGGGCGGCGTCGATGGCAAGGTCGACGAGCAGAACGGCGGTGGCGACGCGCTGGGCTGTCGACTGGAACAGAGAAAGGGGCGGCAGCGATGGGGGATTCGGGCTGCTCTGGTCGCTGTTGACGTCGAGGAAGAGGAGAAGGGGGTTGCCGGAGAAGAAGGCCAGAAAATGGGGTTGTCGATTGGGCTGCCATCATCGGGAAGGAACAGCCAGGTGGAGGTCGACAGGGTGGGGGTTTCGATCTGGGGTGTTTGGTCGGAGGTGCAAGGAGGAGGTGTCGCCGGAGTTAGGCCAGAGAAGAAGGTCGAAATTTTGGGCGGGATAAGCACAGCGAAAGAGAGAGAATTGGAGGAGAGAGGAGAGAGGTGAGAGAATAAGCGGCTATGCTTTAAAATTGTGCAATTTCTAGGGTTTGCATAGGATTGTATTTATAGGATACAATTAGGGTACTGGGTTGGTGGTTTAGGATCCAGTAAAAGCGGATTTGAGTCCAGAACAAATGAAATTGGGTTTTAGGGTTCAATAAGAGGTAGATCCAAATCAATAGGGTTCAAATAAAAAATGCCCACAATAAAAAAGAAAAATATGATTAACAAGAAAACAATTCATCAAGAAGATCAAAGACTTTCTTGAACAAGACATTAAATCCAAATAAATAAATAAATAATACAAATGAATTGAATATAAACTGGGCTTGAAAATAAGTTGGAATTTGCCAAGAAAACTCGGTCTAGTACAATAACAAAATAATTCAATAGATGAATTTTAATTAAATAATCAAGAAATGAAATTAAGTATTATAATAATAAAATCATACAATAAAATAATATTCGGGTTTAACAATTTACTAAAATGACCCAATATATATATATACATACATACATACATATATATATATATATATATATATATATATATATATATATATATATATATATATATATAATTTGGACTCAAATACAAATAGTTGATCAATAAGATCAAAACACATCATTATTTGAAATGAATAAATTTTCGATTAGAAAAACAATTTAATATAAAATCCAAAACGATTTTAACAAATAATGAATTTATAATATCGAAATACAGAAAATATTCAGAAAATACGTATTTACGGGAATAGGGGTCACATTTGATATGAAAGATTTTGGAGTTGCAGATGTCATACTAGAAATCAAAGTTTTTAGGACAACTGAGGGAATTACTTTGTCTCAAGCTCATTATGCTGAGAAAGTACTTGAAAGGTTCAAGAATTACTTGAATGGGCCTGCCAAAAGTCCGTGGATCCCAGTCTTCACTTGTTCAAAAACACGGGTGACAGCAAATCACAACTGGAATATGCACGTGTAATTGGTAGTCTGATGTACTTAAAAAACTGTACAAGACCGAACCTAGCACATTCAGTAAATGTACTGAGCCGCTACACAAGTAATCCAGGACGAAGTCACTGGAAAGGAATAACTAGAGTATTGAACTACTTGCGATATACTCAGAGTTATGCGCTACATTACACCAGATATCCAGTAGTACTAGAAGGCTACAATGATGCCAACTAGATATCGGACTCCAAGAACTCAAAATCCATAAGTGGGTATGTATTCACACTTGGTGGTGCAGCTATATCATGGAAATTCTCTAAACAAACGTTATTGGCCAGATCCACCATGAAATCAGAGGAAGCAGAATGGCTTCAAAACTTTTTAGAGGTTCTCCCTATGTGGGACAAACCAGTTCCCGCTTTATGTGTACACTGTGACAGTCAATCGGTTATAGCACGGGCACTGAGTTGTATGTATAATGGTAAGTCTCGTCATATCAGAAGGTGGCACAAAATCATTAGACAACTGCTCTCAAATGGAGTAATCTCTATAGAGTATATAAAACCGGCTGACAACCTAGCGGATCCATTTACTAAAGGTTTGTCGTGAGAACAAGTTGTGAGATCATCAAGAGGAATGGGTTTAAAGTCTATGACGAAAGAGGATACTTGATGGAAATCTTACCTAGGAATTGGAGATCCCAAGATCTAGGTTCAAGGGGATAACTAAATCTTGTTGAATCAACGGGAGCACTGAGAGATTAAAATCTCATACCCACTCTTAGAATGATAAAACAATGCTGCCTGCAAAGGGTTAGGATAAGCTTGGCTTTTAATGATTCCCATAGCTTTGAAATAAATATGGGGTATGGCAGGATACTCTTTATGGGCAATCACATTATGAGTGTGAAATGAGGCCGTTTCTAGGAGAATAAAGAGAGGCTACATTCTCCAAGTTCACTCACGATTAACCAGGGTTGTTCAAGGCCAAAATGAACACAACAAGAGAACCTAGTTCTGTGACGAGATGAAACTGTGTGATAGTTATTGTCTCGGTTCACACCAAAGCCCGGGTAGTTCAAGACATGTTCACTACCTGGTGAAGTGAATCCGATGGTTACTCGTTAAGGGTGGTTCAAAGTTGAAAAATTACTACCATTCTTGATGTAGTGATTTTCCAGTTGTATTCTCAGTCTTTTTCTGTCATGTGTCTTTTTGTCGTGTCTGGATTACATGGTCTGGTCATTTCCATTCATGTGGGGGATTGTTGGAAAACATTTTTACAGATTTTTTGGGCCGGATTTCGGTGGGCTCCGGCCACCGGCGGCACCGAAAATTGATTGGATCATGATCCTCTCGTCGGGTACTATTCCGTGATGTACTCAAGTGCCAAAAACGAATTCCGTATGAGTGAGAAATGTTGGTCCAAAGTTGGGTACTCGAAATGTACTAACTTGGATTTTGGGAGAAAATGGTATGGATAGTCCCATATCGAAAATTGTAAAAGTTTTTTCTAGTATATATACTAAAAAAATAGACTAAAGGGCATGGCCCGAGGGTTACCACTAATGTGTAGTAGAGAGAGGACTTAGCCAAAATGACAAACACACACGCACGCGCGTGCCCGGCCCGGCCCCGGCCCCAGCGTCGGCCTCGGCCTCGGCCTCGGCTTCGACTTCGGCTTCGGCTTCGGCTCGGCTAGGCTCGGCTTGTCTTGGCTTGGCTTGGCTCTGGCCTATATTTTTTTTGCCCCAGTTTAATTTTTTTTCCCCGGTATACTATTGAGTCTTTTCAACTTCAGTAACTGGTACCAATTACTCTGTAACAGCAGAGTAATGGCTCATCAGTTATGTCTTTGAACCACTACTCTGCTGTTACAGAGTAACGGACCATTACTCTGCTGTTACAGAGTAATGGACCCTTCAGTTGCTCTCAATCTCCTATAAAACCAGTCCATTTTGTCTGCCAGAGTGTATAGTTCTGAAAAAACCAGTCCAAATCTTCTCTTCTTCTTCCTCTCTGAGCCAGTATTGAGAATACAACACAACTCCAGTTCGATCAGATCTCTGAAGTTAGGGTGCTGCTTTTCAGGAAAAGGTAATACAGTTGTATCTTGGGAGGCATTTCATCAACCACCGTCATACTACGGGGCAAAAAATTGCTTTAAGGACAGAGATATTCAAATCTCGACTCTGTATTGTATTGTATGGTTTGATATTTTATTTCCTGTAATTGTAACTCTTCACAATTATTGTTAGCATTTCTGTTTTATGAAATTCTTGTTCTAACAGTAACATCTACTCTCAGCTATTGACTTATTGTAGCATCTTTGAATTGCAGACCATGGGAAAAGCTCTAGGCTCTTTTTATGTTCGTAATTATTTTTCTGCTCAATCACATGGCACATACACTGCATGTGTGTTAAATCAGTTTTTCCCAGTCGAACAAGCAGAGTTCAACAACATTCAGTCATTATAAATGGTAGACTTTTTATCTTTATTGGAGAATAAATGGTGGCTAAAATATTGCCTCCTTTTATTAAAGAGAACTAAATGAAACTAGAATGCATACTCATAGCATACAATATACATCATAAACGGTTAAAATTTATCATTTGGCTAGCAGGATGCATAGGGCATTGCATGGGAAAATAATTAAAGCCCAACAACAGAAACGGTTTGCAAGGTATTCAAGGAGAAAAAGCTCGAGCAAGAGGCAAAATGAAAAGCAATTCTCAGAGGCACAACAAAGAAGAAGGAGGCAGACTAGATAGAGCTGGCAACTGTCATGCTTTAAGCAAGCGAGGTAGGGAGGAGGAGGGTGAGCATCAACTGAAGCGCAGAGGGGACACAGGGATTTCTCGCCCAAACCATAGAGGTTTGGGGCAGAGAGACTTCATAGATACACGGGATAGAAGCCCGGTGGATAGAGAGCATCTTAGAGCACCGGAGAAGGGTAGAGTAGATCTACGAACTCCATCGATCTATAGAAGGTCCTATGCAGATGCAACTAGAGGAGGAAAAGATGGAAGTGCTAGGGGGCACCATCAAAGGATTCAACGGTCACCATAGAGGGATATCGTTAAGACGAAGGAGGATGTTGAGGGGGAGTGGGTTCTGTATAAGCCAAAAAGAGTTAAGAAGGCAGAGAAGAGGGCGGAGAAGAGCTCTTCAGGGTGATCGACCGCTGCTGGCTTTAAGTCGAAGCTACCCCAGTGCCATAAGTGTGCTGCCAGAGGTCATACAATCCATGATTGTGTGAACGACTTGTTCTACTATGTTTGCAAGAAGTGTGGTCATATCTCCAAGGCCTGTCCAAGCTTCAAGATTGCGGGGATCGCCAAGGCTACCAATGAGACTAGCGAGCAGGAAGAGAAAGATACTTCCAAAGATGCTCATATCTCAAATGGCAAACTCAATTCAGAGGAAAGCAAGGATGTTGGAGGAAGAGTCTTTAAAGCTGTGATTTCCCCTATGCCGTTAATGGCTGAGTTTGAAAGTAGATTCAAAAACTGTGTACTAATCAAGATTCATTTTGGGCACCCATCGACATAGATGATAGAGGAACTTCTCACCATTAACACGGAGTTCATTCCAAACTGGCAGTGGAGGGTGCAAAAGCTGAAACAAGATGTGGAGATTGTCCATTGTAACATCGAGATGAGAGTTAAAAAGGTTCTACAGTTAGGGGGAATTGAAGGTGATAAGTTCTACATAACATTCAGCAGATGGTCATGCAGCTATGGAGCGTTGAAAGTGAACCAGCTCCTTATGGTATGGATTCGGATATTCAATTTTCCTCTCCACTATTGGGTAAGATCAGGGTTTCTCAATCTCGTTGCTGGGTTCGGTCACGTCATCGCAATCGACCAAAACACTCATCGCCAGTCACGACGTGAATACGCAAGAATTCAGATCAGCTCGGAAAATCTGGCTTTGATCCCATCGGTGATTCAGGCGACTTTCGAAGACGAGTGCTACACGGTAAAAATCATTATCGAGCGAAAGAAAAGAGCATCCTTCAGAGAGTCGTCGGAGGGGTCTTTGTCAGGGTCGGATGTGAGGTCCAAAAGAAATGAATTAGAGGAAGAAGATGAAGCACAGTCGTCCATCTTAGCGAAGCGAAGTCTGGGCCGTTAGATCCAAGTGATTAAAGGTGATGATCCAACACCTTTGGATCAGAGGGAAGTTAATCGCTACAGCTCGGTAGAGCAAACAGGGGACCCGAAATGTGTAGGGGACCTGAGAGAGGGGATGGGTGAGACTAAAGACGGGACTAGGGACTCAGATGGCGTGTTGAGGAAATTAGGGGATGGGACGGGTGGATTCTCGAGAGTGGGAAAAGTGGGTGAGGTGATGGAGCAGCTGAATCTGGGGGTACGAGGTACAATGCACTTGACAAGGTTTATAGGGGAGGGGACAAGTGGAGCAATGCAAGTGGGAGATGATGGGGAAGATACTTCAAAGCAGAAACCTGGGTATGAGGCACTGTACTCCTGACAGGGAAAGTGACAAATGGTATGTGGGGGGGGGGGGGGGGGGGGGCATAAAGACTATGATGCTGAGTCTGCAACGCTCACGATGACTAGGCAAGAATTTAATGAGGCTTTGGAGAGAGCAATAAAAGCTGTCTCTGTGAATTTAGGAGTGTTTGGGCCTGGACCATCCACAGAGGGGCTGAAGGCTACTGAGAGGTCAGAAATTAGAGAGGAACAGACTATTGATGTGGGTCTACAGGTTGAAGAAACCCCGGTCGCTAATCCAAGAGGATCCGGGTTGGACAACGAACTGGAAAGAGCTGAACATGGTATTACACAAAACAAGATTACTGATGTAGATGTAGATGGTGTGATGATCAGTGCCTTACAGAGTGAGGGGGAGGAAGGTAGCGAGTCTGATAGTGAGGAAGTAGACTTTGCACAACAGGGAAACAGCTTAGTTTGGAATCCGGAGAGGAAGGATGAGGGTGAGACGAAGGAGGTGATGCAAGAGGAAAAGACAAGGAAAAGCAAGAGGCAAATAGACAGGTGGGGATTTAATGGACCTAGGGAGGAGGATCTTATCAGGTCAGTGGCCAAATCCTAGCAACCAACATCAGCTTGTGGGGATAAGCTCAATATAAAATTTTCTGTATTGAACTCAATTTTGGATAATATGCTTCTGTATTATGCTACTATGTTTGGTCTGGCTCTGGGATCCATTAGAGATGAACAAATACATAAGGCCAGTGTCATTAGGGAAGAAGTTTATAGACTTAGTCTATAGCATGTAGGTTGATACTCTAGGGGTAGAGATGGCTGGAAGCTAATTTTTCCATGTTATACATCTTCTGGAACGTTAGAGGGATGCGGTCTAGAGTAAAAAAGAGACTTGTAAGCGATACGATTGTGAGAATTAAACCATCATTTTGTGCTTTGCAAGAAACGAGAATAGTTTTCCCTATAAGTAAGGATTTTGAAGGCCTTATATCATCAGGCTCTTTCGAGTGGCGGTGTCTTATTGCTACAGGATTGTTAGGGGGGATTGCTCTAGGGTTTGACTCAAACCTGTTCGACATTGTGGACGAGGAAATCGGGATTTTCTCTGTGACCATTAGAATTAAACGCAAGACTAATGGTTGGGAGCATATGATTACGTCAGTCTATGGTCCATACAATTCGTCTCTCAGGGGACAATTGTGGATGGAACTGTATAGGATTCGTGGGAAATGGGATGGGCCATGGGTACTGAGAGGGGATTTTAACATTATTAGATTTCATTACGAACATAGAGGAAGAGGTTCTAACGATAGAGATAGGCAAGATTTTAACCGTATGATTAACAATCTTGAACTTGTGGAAATGTGCGCCTAGGATAAACGATTTACTTGGTCGCACATGCAAGCCACTCCGACCTTAGCCAAGCTGGACCGAATCCTTGTTTCTTCTGATTGGGAACACCTATTCCCTTTGGCGATTACAAAAACTACTCCGAGATTTATGTCAGACCACACTCCTTTGACTCTAGAGTGTGGGGACGATAGAAGAACCGCACCACACAAATTTAGATTTGAGAAGGCATGGACTAAGATCGACAACATCAGGAAGTTCATAGAGGATTCATGGGCACAAGCTACGAACACAAACAATGCTGTTTCGAACTGGATCATTAAGATGAGACGATTGCGCAAGCATTGAATATATGGGCAAGAAAGGATTTTGGTGAAATGAAGAGAAACAAAGAGAGATTAGGAGATAGAGTTCAAAAGTTAGAAAAGGTGGAAGAAGAGAGGAATATTGAAGAACATGAATTTCAAGAGTTGTCAGCAAGTAGATTGGAGTTGCATAGACTGGGAGAGATGGAAGAATCCTATTGGAGGCAAAGAGCTAGGGTGCAGTGGCTAAAGGAAGGGGATGCTAACACGGCCTTTTTTCATAAAGTGGCAAGTGGTAGAAGAAGACAACCACATCTCCGGGCTTATGGTTGGGGAAACGTGGACAGAGAATAACACCATTATAAGAGATCATATTGATAATTCCTTCAGGGAGTCGCTGGGAAAGAAAAGACGGGAACGATGTAATCTCAACCTGGATATGTAGGCGGATTCGAGAATTGAGGGTAGCGAGGGCCTAAAAGGTACTTTCTCGGAGGAGGAGGTAATGAAGGCAATAAAAAAACTAGGTCAAGACAAAGCATCGTGGCCGGACGGATTCCCAATCTTTTTTCTATACTATATATTGGAATATCATTAAGAAAGATCTAATGGATATCTTCCAAGAACTTTTCCAAGGGGTGTTTCAACTAGAAACACTAAATTATGCGAATGTTGTCATTATTCCGAAGAAGGAGGAGGTCCTTAGAGTGTCTGATCTCAGACCTATAAGCCTATTGAACGGGTCTTTCAAGATCATCACCAAGGTTCTAGACATGAGACTATCCCCGCACTTGGGAGACATTATAGATGAGTCACAAAGCGGGTTTGTTAAAGGAAGGGACATCATGGACAACACTGCTTCAGCTCACGAAATGGTCTTCAGAAGTAACAAGGACAAGGCCAGTGGTTTTTTGCTCAAATTAGACTTCGAAAAGGCATATGATACGGTAGAGCGAGATTGTGTGGATGAAGCTCTACATCTCAGAGGATTTGGACCAAAATGGAGACTACGGATGAGAAAATGTGTCAGAGATGGTAAGACATTCGTCCAACTCAATGGAGAATGCAGAAGGGAAATTAGTTATTACAGAGGCTTAAGACAAGGGGACCCGCTATCCCCTTGTTATTCACAGTGGTCGCAGATGGGCTGGCTGAAATGATCAGAAAAGGAAGAGAAGCACAGATGATCAAAGGTGTTAATATCAAAGGGGTGTCGATGCCATTGTCCATTCTACAATATGCGGATGATACACTTATTTTTGGAGCGCCTGGAAGAAATCATGGCTCTTCGGGTTATGTTGAGATGTTTTGAGTATTGGTCTGGATTAGCGGTTAATCTTCATACGAGTTGTGTGTTTGCCCTCAGTAACGGCTGTGATACCCAGATAGCATTTATTTCTAGCGCAATGGAATGTGGTATAGGAGAATTCTCTATCAAATATCTGGGTACGCCAATCAGACCGGTAAGATTGAGAAAGGAAGATTGGATCCCGTTGGTAGAAAAAATAGAGAGGAAGTTAGCACGATGGAAATGAAAGTTCTTATCTCTAGGTGGGAGAATTACTCTTATCAGTGCGGTGCTCAGTAGCCTCCCTACTTACCTGATGGCGTTTTATGAGTTACCAAAATGGGTCATTTAGAGAATAGACAAGTGTAGAAGGAGGAATCTATGGAAAGGAACAACAGAAGACAACAAAGGCTTTCATCTTGTTAGATGGGAAAGGGTATGCAAGAAGAAAGAATTTGGCGGATTAGGAATTTTCAACTTAAGATATATGAACAGAGCGATGCTTAGAAAGTGGTGGTGGAACATGAATAAACTTAAGAGGACGTAGTGGAATAAATCATTCGACTTGTACAGGAGAAGGAAGAAATATCGATATGGAGGACGAAGTGCTCAGGGAAGGCATCATATCTGTGGAAAGGAATCGCAAAGGTAGGACAACTATACAATGAGAACACAAGGTCCAAGATTGGGAATGACAAGAAACAAGATTCTAGATGGACAAATGGTGTGGGGACAACATGTTCATATCTCTATTCCCTCAACTGGAAAATCAAATGTATAATGAGAACCTCCTAGTCGTAAATGTGTGGAGAAACGAGAGAATACATATTACGTTCAGGGGTTGTCTAATGCCAGAAAATCAGGAACAACTGCACAGACTCAGATCCCTAGTAGGGGAGGGGGGTCAACAATTGAGCAATGGCAAAGATGTCAGGGAATGGAGTCTTGAGTCAAGTAGGATGTTTATGGTGGCATCTATGTACAAGAAGTTGAATGATGGGGGATTGAGAAAGCACGAGGCAAACATTATCGGGAAATCAGATGCACCTTCGAAGGTGCAAGCGTTCATGTAGCTGGTGCTAAACAATGCTATTCTCTCAAAGGTTAATCTAAGGAACCGTAAGGTGCCAATCGATGTTACGTGCCCTAGATGTAACCAAGGAGAGGAAGACGTCCAACACATATTCATAGACTGTCCTAAGGCTAAATTGACTTGGAAAATTTTGGGCTTGAGCTTTGGTATTGTGGACTCTCCACTCCAGATAAAAGACTTTTAGGGGTAGTGGAGATCGTCACACATTAAAGTAGACTGTAGGGTTATGTGGGATTTAACTATACCAACTAGTTTATGGATCCTGTGGCAAGACAGAAATGATGCATGTTTTCGATCTATAAACTGTAGGTTTACCATGATGCTATATAAAATTTTGAATATGATAAATGCTTGGGCAGGTAAGGCAGGGGTCAGGAAGAAGCTGCGCATAGACGGCTAGGAGCAGTTCTCTCAGGGATGGGCACTTGCACTCTACGTCGGTGGAGCGCGACACCATTTGGATAGGATGTTGCCTGTAGTGTGGCACTATGTATTTTGGAGTTTGGGTGTATTGTGGTTTCAGCATTAGTATGATACTATGTATTTTGGGTGATGGCATTAGTACGGCACTATACATTAGTGTGGGTCCTTGTACTTTAGTATGTTCTTGGGTTTTAAGGATGTAATATTTTGTACGCTTGGTTTCGTTAATTTTTCATTAATGGAACGGGTGGCCGATGGGCCAGTTTTATTCTAAATATATATATATATATATATATATATATACACATCATAAACGATATCATATAAAATGCTAGAGACCAATATGTTAGCCTCGTATTTTTTTGTTTTCATCGTTAAACGGTGGGTTGAAAGCCCACCGCATTTCATTAAAATGAATTTAACATAGCATACAATAAAAAATAAGGCTTATACAGTTAATGTAACTACCATTTTTGTAATTTTCAATTTTTTCCCCTTTGTAATGTTTTTATTTGCAATTGAACAAAAAACCCTATTTTCTTTCTTGATTATTATTTTAATTAAGACTTTTCCATGAAATTTTTCGTTCTTTTGATCGGGCTATTCTTGTTGTTCCTACTGTTCTCTTATTTAATTGTGGGTATTTTGATTTGAACCATATTGATTTGGATCTACCTCTTATTGAACCCTAAAAACCCAATTTGATTTGTTCTTAACCCTAATCCGCTGTTATTGGACCCTAATTTGCCAACCCAGTACCCTAATTGTACCATATAAATACAACTCTACTGCAAATCCTAAAAATTGCACACCATTGAAACCCTAGCCGCTTATTCTCTCTTTCCTACTCTCTCTCTCTCCTCTCTGTTTCTCTCTCCCATCACACTTTCCCACCAAAATCACCAATCCCCTTCCCCGTTCGTCTTCTCCGGTGACCTTCCCCTCGTTGCCACTCGTTGTCGCCATCACAGAACCCCACCCCGACCTCCTCCTCCTCAGCCCGCGACCACACAATCGCCAATCGAAACCCCCCTGCTCCTCCTTCTCTGCCTCGACACTGTCAGCAGCCAGAACCCCAAATCTCGTCACCTTGTCCTCCCTCTGTCGACCCCCTTGTTGACGTCGACTTCGTCGCCGCCCTTAGCCAACGCCACCACCGCCGTCGCTCTGGGCTCTGCCATTGATTTCTCTTTGAGTGGTTGCTGGTGTTGCTGCAGTCTCTTTGTGTGCTGTGTGTTGGTTTCTTTGAGTGCACGTTTATTGCACGTGCTAGTTCGTGTGTTCGTGTGTTCGTGGGTTCGTTGATTCGAGATCCTTATCCCGTTATTCTTGGTATTCTTTTTCACCATTTAACTGGCAAGTCACCGTCCTCTTGAATTATTAATTGTATCAAATTCAAGTTTTGTTGAAACACTTGCAATTAGATCTATTTGTTATCGTATTATCCATTGTTTATCTCTTCGTTGGGTTTATTGAGGGTTTACACGAGCTAACCCCAATACTCTTGACATCGTGCCAATTTGACTCCAAAATTATTGAATCTTTCATACATCATATAGTATGGACAATAAAGTTACACATACAGTCAAGACACAAATAAATTGTTGTAGAGACAATTGATATGTTGTATGTTGTTTGATCGATTGATGATCGATTGATGATAAATTGATGTATGAACGTGTTCTAGTTTTATTTATCATGTTTTGACACCCATCATGTTTATTACACAATTAATTGACTAAAGAATCGATACCCATATAGTCTAATTAATTTATTTTCAAGAAAGCTACCCAAAATCCTGTATATGCTTGCTGACCTGAATATTGGCTGCTATTTTTGAACCAGTAAATGATCCTAAAATGAATTACTTTCTGAATTTGAATTGTAGACTTATCTTTCTAGTTTTCAGAACATCTTGAATTTTTGAATTCCAAGTTTTGTAGAAAAAGTTATGCCCGTTTTACTACAGCTGTGTTTTTACTTTCAGATTTTCAGATTCTCGTACCTTTTATGTTTAAACAGTAAAAAAATGCTGATCAAATGATAAAATTTTAATGTGAAAATTTCCAGATTGTTGCTTAACATGTTTAGGAGTCCAGAAAATATTTTTTACTGAATTTAATATTGAATTTTTGCTGATTCAAAAATTAAAATAACATAAAGCCGAAATTTTGCCTGAACATGAAACCTGTAAAGAACAGTGTGTTTGACCTAGCTACTATTGTCGGAATTTGAACTTTAAATATGTGTTGGAACCATGTGGAAGTCTAGTTTCCATATTTTCTGACGGATTCAACTTTCGATTTTTGAGTCAGCGGGAAACTGCATTTTTGTACAGACTGAGCTTGCTGTCCAGAATTTTAGATTTCACTTTTAATAGATTAATTATTCCTATGTTTTACTATTGCATGAATTAATGAATGTATGTTGCATTGCATGTTCCCAATGAATTATTGTCACTATTCTAACTGTCCTATTCATGCTATCAACTTATTGTTTCCCTATTAATACTATCGTTCACCGAAATGTCCATTAATTGCATATTGTATTGTTACCTTGATAAATAATTAACAAGCCGGGGTTAAAGGGAGATTTGATTAGTGAAAAAAATAGTGAATGTACTTGGAGGAGGGGCCCGTGTTTCTCTAATTACCGTTTCAGCTACCGTTTTATCGTGTGATTGTAGTTATGGACATAACCCAATCTATCGTGTACCGTATCATTGTCGATGACCGTATCGTATACCGAAAGGTGAATAGTGTTTACTGTTACTGTTGCCAAGTACATGATCTACCGAGTGCACCACTTGAGTCTAAAACGAAATTGATTGTATACATCAAACCTGTAGTATGGGATGCAGTAGTACATGTATTAGTTAGGATTAAAATGAATAATAGACATAAGGATTGACACATCACCGACATTGCATATTGTTTATCATTGTTCCTATTTGTATTAAATATTGTCTAAGTGTTATTGATATTAACCGTTGATTACTGTTACCGAACAGTGAATCATTGTTACACTGTTGCATTGTTTACCATGTTATTCATTATTACTATCCTGCTATGTTATTGATTCCTATTGATCTATTGATTCATTGTTATACTGTTATTCCATTGTTCCCTAGTTTCTCTACTTTTTGTCCATGACTTACTGTAAGGACAATTTTTCTCCTCTTTTTAGATGAAGTATATACATGTAATGAAGGGGATTTTCCTGCTGGAATTGGAGAACAAACATTCTGAGGGCTTAATGCTTACTAGTTCCTTATTATTTTATCAAACTTAATGTATTGAGACTTATCATCTAATTGTGATTGGATTATTATTGTTTTGGGCTTATGTCCCGGATTTTATTATTGTTTCCAGACGTTGGATTATTATTATTGTATTTGGATATCTTTATTGCTTCATTCCAAGTATTATTGTTAATGAGATTATTATTATTGTCTGCACAATTGTTCTGTATTGATTATATTATTGAGTTGATCGGATAAACAACTTATGGGTGACGTTAGTCATTCGCTGGGCCAATGTCATGTACTCGTATTCCGTATTTTTGAAAAGTGGGGCGTGAAAGTTAAGGATATCCAACATGGGTCTTGAAACTAATACACCCCAACCAACAAACAAAAAATACAACAAAACCTAATCCTACTGGTCGGCCGACCTCGCTAGAACAAGTTTCTCGTACCAATTTGAGCTCATTCTCTCTCATTCCCTTGCTTGTACTCCATTTGTCCTTTTCGTAACCCACAACCTCCCCACCGTCGCCCCCAGCCATGTCCCATACGTCAACTTCAAGCACCATACACGAGATGCCGCAAGTACCCATCAATCTCACATACCCATGTCCAGATCGTGACCTCGTTCTCATCCCCTCGCTTGACCACCGTTGACTATCACCGCCACCTCGCAACGGAGGCTGTCGTCGCTCCCCATGGCTCCACAAACGCCTCCAAGTCCTTCTGACATGAGAGAGACCTTAGACACCCCTCACTTTGATAATGAAATATTTATGTTTTTTCTACAGGACCAGCGTATTCCATCGCTTTCCAGTCATGCACATACACTAGGGCAAAATAACGATGGAAATGGAAGTAACAGCGGGCCATACGAGGAGACTCCCCTGCTGTAGTTTGTCAAATTTGGACTTTTTAAAAAATGTTTTGTAGGAATTACATCTATGTTTTGTATTGACTAAGTGTTGTACAACATATACATTTGACACTCGTATAATAGTTTATATGTGTTACATATTTTGTTTTCTATTGAGTTGTTTTTTGTGATGTGTGTCTTGTAGTTCTTGATTATGATGTTATTATTGATTTTAAGATTTAAGTATTTAAATTTAATATGATTACATGTATTTGAAATATGCGATTAATTACTGGTTTTTTCAATTCAAAATTTTATAATGAAATGCCAAAAAAACAGCAGACCTATCGCGGCATTTACCAAAAAACGCCATAATAGATAATACCACTTTTGAAAGTACTACACTCTATTGCGGCGCTAGAAAAGCACCACTGTAGGGTACTACTTTAAATATCTGCGCTAGCTATTATTCAGTAAAGCAATCCCGGCACTTGGAAAACGCTGCTATAGCTCGATTTTTTAAAAAACTTTGAAACTGAAATGCTCCTATAACGGCGGTTTGATGCTAACGACTTCGCAGCTTGTTCTTCCCTCTCGCTACTATGCTTTGATCTCTTCTCGCTTTATCATATTTTCTTCACATCGAACCATAGTATGCAAGCCACAATCTCAACAATCTCCTCATTGGATTGCATACTCATACCTGTGTGACTAATCGCCTCTAGACTTTTTCATTCTCCACTTGTAAACGAGCCCAGTTCAGTGGATTCTTCTGCTAGTTAAATCTATCTCCACATTTATTTCTCCAATTGGCCTGCACCTCAAAGGCACACCCCACACGACATTAACACGAAGGTGCCACCTCCACATGTACTTCACCTACCCCGTGATACTCTTAACCTCTCGACGATATTTGAATGTCGCAGTCTTGTTTCGATGATTCTAGTGGCAACATGCTAGATAATTCTTAAGGAACGATATGCTTTAAAACACTCACCTGAGTTTTTTCGTTCCCACAAAACTTGTAGAAGTTGTGCTGAACACCCCTCATTCCCTTCATCACCTTACGAAGACCTTCCCAAACCGATAGAACTCTTTCTTCAGCTATGTACTTAGAGCTCCATGCTTCTAGAGTTCGCAGGGATATGAGGTTCTGTTTCAACAAAGGAATATACCAAACGTTCTCTAGTGTGTACCCATTTCAATCTGGCATCTCCAACTCAACTGTTCTCTCACTCATTACTTTACAAATCTCATAAACCACTGTTCTCATATAGTGATCTCCTGTGGACTTTTAAGTATAAAACATCTCCCTTTCTGAGTAAATATGAGAAGAACTACAAAATCAAAAAAACTTCCATAATACACATCTGTAGAACTTGAGACAACAGTACAATATAAGTTATCACCTGATTCAGCGGCACTAGCAACACTAGAAATGTCAACTCTATTCTGATTCAACCACTTGCGACAGTCTCTCTTCTAATACCCAATCCCTTTACAGTGGTGGCAACAGATCATACCTTTATGTGTACTTTTCCTTCCACTTGAAGTACCATCCACCCCTAAGCAACTCATAGAAGTAGACGCCAATCTCTGAGTCTCCCTCCTAAGTTCATCATCCTTCAAGTTCTCAGTCACACCTGCCTCGGAAAATTTCTCATTGGTAGACTCTCCATCTAGCATGGTGATTATTAAATGCTTGTATGGATCGGGCAGTGAATTTATCGAGTTGAAATTTTTTAGATTATCTGTGTTTATCGCCCTCAATTTAGATGACTCCGAATTGACTTTCTCTATATGATCTAGAATAGATGTCACACCTCGCTTCCCAAAAATACGGAATACGAGTATATGACATTGGCCTAGCGAATGACTAACGTTACTCATAAGCTGTTTATTCGATCAACTCAATAATATAATCAGTACAGACAATTGCGTAGGCAATAATAATAATCTCATGAACAATATTACTTGGAATGAAATAATAAAAATATCCAAATACAATAATAATCCAACATCTGGAACAATAATAGAATCCGAGACATAAGTCCAATAAGCATATAAATCCTAAACACAATAGTAATAATTTTCAATACAATAGTTCAATAAAATAATGAGCAACTAAAAAGCATTAAATCTTTAGAATCTTTGTTCCCCAATTCTAGCAGGCAATTCTCCATCAACACTTGCAAACACTTCATCTAAAAAGAGGAGAAAAATTGTCCTTAGAGCAAATCATGGACAACAAGTAGAGAAAGCAGGGAACAATGAAATAACTGTATAACAATGAAGTTAATTGATCAATAGGAGTCGATAACATGGGACAAACATGATAATCGATGCAATTGGCTATAAACAATGATGCAATATTCGGTAACAGTAATCAATGATCAATAACGATAACACTTAGCCAATATTCAATATCACTAGAAACAATGAGGAACAATATGCAATGTCGGTGTTGTGTTAATCCTTAAGTCTATTATTCATTTTAATCCTAACTAATGCATCCCATACTACAGGTTCGATGCATACAATCATTTTCATTTTAGACTTAAGTGGAAAATTCTATATATCGTGTACATGGTACGATAACGGTATTTGCAGCATTGGTACACACTGGTTGGCTCAATAAAAATAATACACGGTCAATTGGGGATACTGTGTCAGTAATCCAACAATAAACCGATAACAATAACTTTTGCCAACACACAATATTTTGGGATACAAGGCCCACACTTCAGTGTACAGTTACTATATCATCAACTACTCTAGTCAATCCCTTAAATCTCGGCTTATTAATTATTTTATTAATGCAACAATACAGTATGCAAAAATGAGACATAAGATGAACGATGGCCACAATATGGGAACAATAGGATGGTAAACAATGACAATAACTCATTAGGATCATGCAATACAATATATATACATTAATTCATACAATAATACGATATAGGAATAATTAATCTATTAAAATCTGGACTATATAATTCTGGACAGTAAGAGCAGTCTGTACAAAAATATAGTTTTCTGCTATTTCAGAAATCAAAAAGTGAATCCGTCAGAAGATCTAGAAACTATACTTCCACACGGTTCCAACGCATATTTAAAGTTCAAAATCCGACAATAGTAGCTAGGTCAATCACATGGTTCTTTACAGATTTCATGTTCAAGCAGAATTTCGATATCATGTTATTTTATTTTTAGAATCAACAAAATCTCGATATTAAATTCATTAAAAATATTTTCTAAACTCCTAAATATGATTACTAACGATCTGGAAATTTTCAGAGAAAAATTTTGTTGTTTGATCAGCCTTTTTACTGTTTAAGCATGCAAGATACAAGAATCCAAAAATCTGAAAGTAAAAATACAGTTGTAGTAAAACAGACATAACTTTTGCTACAAAATTTGGAATTCAAAAAATCAAGATGTTCTGAAAATTAGAAAGATAAATCTACAATTCATGTTCAGAGAGTAATTCATTTTAAGATCGTTTACTGGGTCAAAAATAGCAGTCAACATACAGCCAGCAAGCAACATACAGGGTTTTAGGAAATTTCATGAACAATTTAATTTAAACATGATGGGCATCGGTTCTTTGGTTAAGAAATTGTGTAATCAGAATTATGGGTGTCAAAAAATGATAAATATAATTAGAACACGCTCATACATCAATTTATCATTAATCAATCAAACAACATACAACCTATAAATTGTCTCTACAATAATTTATTTGTGTGACGATTATATGAACAAACCTATTATCAATTCAATATGCACTCATGAAAGATCCAAACATTAGAGTCAAAAGTGGCATGATGTCCAGAATATTGGGGTTAGCTGGGTAAACCCTCAATAGATCTAATGAAGAGATGAACAATGGATAATACGATAACAAATAGATCTACTTGCAAGAGTTTCAATAAAACTTGAATTTGATACAATGTTCAATTCAAGGGGACAGTGACTTGCCTATTATATGGTAAAAACAAATATCAAGAATAACGAGATATGAATCCCGAAGCAACGGACCCACGAACACACCAAAAGAATACTTGTATTACACGTGTACACAAAGAGCCAAATCAACAACTCAGTAAGAGCACGACAACAACGATGGCATCACTGGATGACGTCGACGGCGAAACAGCAGGTGGCGGCATCGCGTCGAGCAGCGTCGGGGTTGGCGCTGGTGGTCGGCGATCGAAGCAGAGAGGAGGTCGCTGCTTGGTTGCGGTGTAGTCGAGCGAAACCGAGGAGGGAAGCTCGGGTTGGGGGTTTTGGCTGGCGGCGCTAAGAGGTGGCGTCGGGACTGGCTCCGATAGGGGTGGTCACCGGAGGATGGCCGGGGAAGATTGTCGGGAAAGAAGCATTAGTGGGTTTGGGGTGTTTGGGCGGGAAACAGATCGGGAGAGAGAGAGAACAGGAGGAGAGAGGAGAGAGAATAAGCGGCTAGGGTTTCGAAGATGTGCAAACTTTTAGGGTTTGCAATAGAGTTGTATTTATAGGGTACAATTAGGATACTCGGTTGGCGAATAAGGGTCCAATAATAGCGAATTTGGGTCAAGAACGAACGAAATTAGGTTTTAGGGTTCAATAGGAGATAGATCTAAATCAATAGGTGTAATACGCTAGATTTTAAGTAATTTTTTTAAAACTAATAAATGAATTAAAATAATTTTTGGTGATTTAATAAATATTTTTTCTGAAATTTCACCTTTTTACACGTGCAAATAATTTCTTGGAAAGTTCAAAATTAAAAATTATTTTAGTGAAACTCATTATTTATTATTAAATATTATTTTTGAATTTTCTGAATTTTTCTAACATTTATTAGACCCATTTGCAAATATTACAAAAAGAATGACTTTTGTGCAAAATTACCACTTGGAGTAAAAACTTCAGATTTTTGGATTTTTAGGTTTTTCATAATGCCTAGGTAACTCAGGGGTAAAGAGTTTGCCTTTTGTTTCAACACATTTGATGTATTTTACAAGTTTTGATAAAAGAGGATCTTTTCGCAAAATTGCTATTTTAAGGGATGAAAATACAAAACTGTTTTGCTGGGTTTTCTCTACAGTGCTGGCTGATGCTGGAGGGAATCTTTTTGATTTTTGTACTTTATTAAATTGGTTTTTACTAATTTTCTAATAAAGGAATCTATTTATGTAAAGGTATATTGTAAAAGGAGTATTCTACAAATGTTTTCAAAAACCCTAGAATTTTTAATCCCGACCTATTTAGGGTGTAGTGCAGCCGTCATCTTGCTGCACAACACAGGGGATTTCTTATTTCTTAATATTTTGGAGTTCTAAAGAGAAGATCTTGGATTTCTTGCTAGGGAGGGACTTTTCCTACTTTCTTTTCGTCTTCGTTCGATTCTTTCAACAAGGTGAGTGATATAATTATTTTATTTTATTCTTTGAATGTTGTATGTGATTTTTCATCTATTAGTAAGCATGCTAGGGTTTGGTGTGAATATATATATATGATGGATTTGATGAATTGGTAAATTAAAATTTGATCGTTTATGAAACCATAAATTATTTATGAGTAGAACTTGCATGTGGCTGATTTGAGGTTGTTAAATAACCTAATATAAATCATGAGTAGACTATTTCTTTTGGATTATTGCTAATTTTATTGAGTATGAGAAATGTTATGCGTAAATTGATTAAAGAAGAGATTTTTACTATTTATGAGGTTGGAAGAGTGCATCTTGATTTCGGTAATGTTAAATTGGTTTGTGTTCATGAGTTAATAATGATGATGGAGTTTGAGGATTTTTTTGAGAAGGACTAATGAATTAAAGATCATTTCTAGAGAATTGGGTTTGGGAATAAATTGAATTGGGTTTGATGTGATACAACTAAATTGGGGATTTTGCAATTTGTGAAAGAGTTTACTTGGATTGGAATTCTTAAAACTAAGATTTTATTCTGAATATGTTGTTATTTCTAATCGATGGATTTGCGAAGCTTTATTTGGTACACGAACATGCACAAACGTTTACATAAGTATCGTATTTCATTTTTATTGAAGAAAATCGACAAATAGCTATTTTAATAATTCAAGTGGTTTTGATTTGTTTTATAGACCTATGTGTATCCTATAAGTCGTATTAGATCACACTAGAAATATGCTTTTTACAGAATTCGTTTTCATAGAGTAAAATCTTCGTATCAGTTGAAACATGCACAACCCAAACTGCAGCCTGTAGGTGCGACAGTCAACTGGTATGTTTCGACAGTCGACCGTCGTGATCCTGGCTGTAGTGTTTTCTTGAAGTTTTGGATTTTCGTGCGGTACATTCGACTGACCCATTTTTGCAGTCGACCGACTCTGCTCTGTTTTGATGTTTTCTCGAAGTCTTGAATTTTCGTTCTGTACAGTTGACCTATGACTTTTTACAGTCGGCTGTTAGTACTTAGAATTATTTTACTTAAAGTTCTGGTTTTGTCGCTCTGGACAGTCGACCTATGGCTTTTACATTCGACTGGTACTACTTAGAATTATTTTAAACGAAGTTTTAGATTTTTTTCGCTCTGGACAGTCGACCGACTCTGGTTTACAGCCGATTGTTACTGATGTGTCTTGAGATATTTTGATGCTATTTTAAACTGATAGATTCTTTAAATGATTTAATCTATACCTTACTATCCTATACCTTATCTCCTAATGAGCATATGTTTTCAAGTTGTTTTTTTTTATTAAAAATTAAGTATTGATAATGGAAGTTTGGTTCAGATATTTGAGTGTGAGTCTCTAGAGGGTGTGTGGGACCCTAGTATTGTAATACCCCAAATTTTCCTAATATATGAAGATTATTTATTTTGTTGCTTGTGGTATACACGTGTAATTTGTTGGCTATTATTTTCAACATGATGAGTAAGAGCATTGTTTTTATAAAGGATTTTCCCTGAAGCCCAAAAGTTAATTTACATATTTGTTTCTACAAAATAATTATTTTGGCCCAATTAATTTTAGCCCATGAATTTAAACCCTTTTATTATTTTCTATAACTTGTAATGTGTAGCATCTTTTCTTTTTATTTTTCCGGGTACTTGATGTACAAATTATGTAGTGTGGGTTGTGTGTACACGTGCACTCAATGTACACGTGCACAAGGCACAAAGCTTGGCCGGATTGTGGAGTAGTGGACTTAGATCATGGGCGGTTACTCTTGAGGTGTGGGTAGTTTTCACAACTTCCTAGTGAATCCTAGCCCTTGATCTTCCAACTCCCTAGTGCATCCTAACCCTCCATCTCACTCTAATTTGTGTATAAATACCCCTCTCATTCCCTATCTCTTTTACACTAAAGTTATTGTAAGAGAGGCATTCTGTGAGTTTGTGTGTGGGAGCTTTTCTGTGGAGGCCGAGTAGCACTCTGAAGGATTCGGTGTGGAACAAGGAGCAAGGAGCAAGAAGTGCTGCACCGCATTGAGGAACTTTGCTGGATTCAATTACTTCGTCAAATAAGGTGGGTGTTTCTCAGGACTTCTAATGTAGGAGTTATACCATGATTATTATGATTGCTACCGTGTTATGAAAAGTAAATTGAATGTATTAGAAATTGCCTGAGCATGTTGTTGATAATAAGAACGAATGAGTCGGTACAGTCGACTGTCACATGAACCAGTCGACTGGTATGAGACAATTATTTTTCATGATGTGGTGATAAACATGTATGCAAATAGACGTAATAGTGTGATTACTAAGTTTATATTTCCCTATGACACATATGATGGAGGGAAGGTGAATGGATGAAAAGAACTAGCGATGATTAACAAAACCAAGAACTGTCGGTGCAGTCGACTGACAAGTTGTTCAGCCGACTGGTGCATCGATTTAATTATGATTAATCGGCAATTCCATGAAATGAGATATTCCGTTATGTAATGACTTGAGATTTATATCTTCATCTTCGTAGGAAAGTTATGAATAGTGTAAATGCATGTTTAAATATTTTTCTTGAAGAAAAGACAATCTTAGTAACTTGAAATTCCATGCTGCGATATTACGTAGCATGTAAGAAGTGTGGTGTTCATGAATTATGAATGTATGTATGCTGTGATGAAAGTGCATGTGAGAACGGTTGAAAAGATAATTTCTGTTTTGAATTATGAAACTGTCCAGTCGACTTAGTGCGTGTAGCCAGTCGACTGAGCTGAACTTAGAAATGTGCTGTTAAAAATCCCAGGACAGACGACTGGTGGATGAACAGTCGACTGTCACGTGGATGACACTGAACATGAAAAGTTGCGGGACAGCCGACTGATCGTGTGCAGCAGTCGACTCTCCCGAGTATTCATGATGAACCTGTATTTGACTGTATGAGTCGACTGGTGTTCTTCCAAGTCGATTGTACAGAGTGGACTTTGATATGTATGAGATTTCATTTTTATTTATTGCTGTTGGAAGTTGTGAACTTTATGACCGAAGTCAATGAACTCTTTTTATGACTGTATGGATTTATGTAAAATGAATCATAGATGGGAATTGAGAATTAAATGAACATGAAAGGCTAAGATCATGATAAGAAAGTCTGTGAGACTCTAAAATGAATTATGAGCTGAGATTGCTCAATTGGAAATTGTGAATTGGAAATTGAAACGAAGAGTAGCTAAGTCTCCCTCGGCAGTGAAATGAATGAAATGAAATTGAAAAGAAGACCAAGGATGGTCATGTATTGAAATGAAATGATAAGTCCGGTTTGGTGGAGAGGCTAACTCTAGAGCTTTGATTTTTATTCATGATTCTAATATTTAGTACATAGTGAAGAGGTGATGAAAGTGAGAGAAAAACATAAGTATGAGAACTAGAGTTTACGGTGCGGGCGTGTGAGCCGCAGAATGCATGCTTGATGAGTCAAGACATGGCGCGGGCACAACTCAGAATGATCGGACTTTAGTCACGCTTGTGGGGTGTTTGGTGACTGCAAGAGGATCGTGTTCAGGGAGGAGGCTGAATTGCCGCAGAATGCATGCTTGATGAGTCAAGACATGGCGCGGAATTCTACTCCAGGGGCCAGGATACGTGCTTGTACTCATAGATCATCTAGGATACTCACTGTAATTACAGAAGTAGATTAAATCATGGCGAGGGATTGAACCCTACAAAAATGAAGAACGATTAAGAGGCTTGCCCTCGGACCTATGTAGTATGGGATGCATAGAATCCGAACAAGTGCGCATTAGTGTCATGTAAATTAAATAAGTGCATTAAGGATTAAGTGCACAATCACGACACGACATCATTAAGCGTTCCCCCTTTGATTTATATTCTGATTATGAACAAGTTTGTGATTTGTTAAGAAATGAGATTCGTTATACTGTTTCTGGCATAGAGAGGATGGCCATGTATAATTATCGTCGGTTGAATAAACTGACGTACCCACAGTTTTGTATGCAGGATAAATTACATGTAAAGAGGAATGGATGCATAAAGATTTTATCATATTGTTGTACATTTATGTAAATGTTGTATATTTTGCTTCCGCTGTGCAAATGTAAATGTAATGAATGATGTAAACTCTGATGTAAAAAAGAAAAGTTCGAATTTCCTTGTAAAATTGTACTCAAAGAAGGCAAAAAGATCCTGTAGAACATCTCGAATTCAGTGATTTGGGATTCGGGGCGTTACAAGTATACCGGTGGTTGAGATATTGTGTTTAGGCCAGTTGAGACATATTGTTGATCAGTTGTTGAGTTAAGTCCGGTAGGGTACACCATCTAGGAGGTTCGAAATTAAATTAATTAACTTAAAAAGATAAGGACAGATACTAGTGGTGATATGATAAACGGGAACATGGGTTATGGACCTCAGTATGGCTTGCGGTGTGAGATAATCCCCGGAATTATCCAGGTGTGAGTGAAATAGTCTTCGAAATTACCTGTGGTGTAGGATTGATCTCCGGAATTATCGGGGTCAAGGCGACGCTCATGTGGTATTTGTGTGATGAGGTGCCATAGCTTGCGGTGTGGGGTATTCTCGAAGATTCCTAGGTGTGAGTGAAATAGTCTTCGAAATTATCTGTGGATAGAGTTTGACCTCCAGAATTATTGGGGCATGGGCTAATACTCACAGTTTATCTATATCTCATAGTAGTCATCGTGGTAGGATTAGTTGCATGGCGGAAAATTAAACCCTATAAAGTGGAGACGTTAAGGGCTTGCACCGGACCTATGTAGAGTGGGATGCATAGAATCCGACAAGTACGCATTAGAGAGTCAGCATATAGTATTATGTTTTCTTGATTTGGTTTATGCATATGTTTTCCTGTTTTCTACACTTGACACTTAGTCTAGCTACACTTGATGTTTTTCATGTTTCATTGTTATTTCTTAATTCATTTATTCTCGTCTTTATTACAAGTTGTTATGATTCCATGTTTCATATTTTATTATTATGTCACTCACACCGTTATGCCTGATCCCTGTAGTTTTGGGGGTTAGGATTATCTTTGGCCTCATGTTTTACAGGTGATTACTTATAGCTTGGATTTTGGATGCATTAGTTTAAGTGATGTAATGGCTTCTGTAAATTGTAAAGAAATTATTGTAAGGAAAGAAATTTGTAATTCAAGGTGTTTTGTATTCCGCTGTGCTATGTAAAGTTTAATGTAATGAAAGTTGAAATTTTTTTAATGGCATTTGGACTGTATTTAATATTATAATTGAAGTTGATGATGAAAATTGTGCCATGTATTTCTAAGATATCATATTGAAAATTCGAGGCGCTACAATAGGGTTCAACGAAAAAAAATTACCTACAATTAAATAAAAGAAGATAGAATCAACAAGAATAGCTCAATAAAGAAGAACGAAGAATTTCATGAACAAATATTTAAATCCAAATAAATAATTAAATAATACAATTGAATATAATATAAATTGGCTTGAAAATAAATCAGAGTTTGCCAAGAAAATTAGATCAAGTACGAAAATAAAAAATAATTTGTTAAATGTACTTTAATTAAATAACCAAGGAATAACAATTAATAGTTATAATTATAAAAATAATAAAATCATACAATAAAATAATTATTCTGGTTTAATAATTTTTATTAAAATAATCCAATAATAATAATATATATGATTTGGGTCCAAATATAATAACCGATAAATTAAGATTACAAAACAAGTTTAAAATACACCATCATTCAAAATAATATAATTTTCGATTGAAAAATATTTTAATAGAAAATCCCAAAATGAATTTAACACAAAATAAATTTATCAGTAATCGAAATACAGAAAATATTTAGAAAATATGTATTTAAGGGAATGGGGATTACAATAGCAGTACTTTCCTTCATTGAGTAATTGAACAATTTTCTCTTATAGTACATTTGATCCTGTAATGGTGATTCTGAGTTGTCAGTTCATAGTCTTGCCCACAGACTCGCCGCTTCTATACCTGACGTCGTTCACCGATCACATTCGAATTAAACCCAAGGCTTCTGAACAAATCTCTTCCCTATTCTCATGCTTTATGCCAATTGGTCTTCCTTTATCTCCTTCTAGGGCTAGATCCAAGTTCTGTTAAACCAATGCATCATGCATGTCCTCCTTAAAGAGATTAAAGTTGATCTTACCATTGAAAAGTTTGATCTTCATCAAACTCGAATATGTCATATTCTCTAAGGAACTCGTGCAACTCCTGAACTGCAGAAATTTACAACCCGGAGCTCTGATACCAATTGTTAAGTTTTCGCTGCTGAATTTGCAACAACAAATCACTACAAACAAACCACAAAGCAATAGTAGATCAAACCAATCATACAAAGCACACAATATTTTTCCCGATTTAGACGAACCCTAATCCAGGAGAGAAATAACTAAGATATTATTTAACTAGAGAAGATACAAGAGATACACCACTCTCACAAACAAACCTATCTATCTCTCGAGCATCACTGGAAGATATCTGCTATTTGCAATGTAGAACTTTCAATCTCTCATCATTGAAGTACTCTCTCTTACCTCTCAAATGAGGCTTTACAATAATATGTTTAGAGTTCTAGAACTATAGATTTAATCTTGGTACAATAATCATCCGATATATCCTGAAGAGAACACTATACAATAAGAGCAGTATGTTGTAACATGGAGTTGAAGATGGGCTTTAATCAGATCACTCATACCCGATCCGTTTGTAGTCTTTAGCTAGCCACCGTCGGTCGGCTGCCCCCAAGGGCGGTCGATTGCAATATGCTCGACTTAAGGCAGAGAGTCATGACAGACGACCACATCCAAACTCAGTTAACTATCAATTGCCGCTAGTTGTTTCTAATGCATGTTCTTCCTCTCGCTGCGACGCTTCGACCTCTTCTTGCTTCATCGTCTTATCTTCACATCAAACCCTAATATGCAAGACACTATCCTAACACCCTATAGACAATCTAACCATTGCAATTAGGTTGCAACTATTTTAGCTGTGTTCTAATTGGGCTTTCTACATTACAGTACAATATAGTCTATCAAAGTGTACTCGATATAACAATGCTCACACGAGAACACTCCTCATACAAGAAAGGAGTAAACATAAGCCGATAAATTGTATTTTGCATAGAATTAAGTACCATAAAAGAAAAAAAAAACAAATTGAAAACTTATATACCTACAATACCCACACCTATACTAACGAAAGGAAATAACGTAGGTAAATTCACAATCATTTATGTCGCTTCGAGCATCTGTCGTCGTTATTGCCAAATTTTGGCTATTTGACTTATAGCAAATAGAAAAAGTAGCTTTCGTCGTAGTCGTTGTTTGCTAAAATTTGGCCGGACGGTAGATTATCTCCCGTCCGACGTTTATAAAAAAAAATAGTACTAAAAACATTTTAGAAACAATGATAGTGACTTAAAAAAAAGCAAAAAATCAATGAAAGAAAATTAAAAAAATTGACCAGAATCCCAGGACGATGTATATAGTTCGGCTGTCAACTTTTTTTTTGTTTTTGGATTATGGGACGGTAGATCCCTAAAAAAAAATGGAAAATTTCGGATCGTGTATAATGTCCCATCCCGTAAAAAAATTTACAAAATGTTGTGCGACGGTGTATAATTTACCGTCCGTTCATTTTTTTGAATTTTTTTTTAACGATAAATTATACTTCGTCCAATCTTCAGACGAAAGATAGTCTATCGTCGGACTATTTTTTCCATTTAGCCAAATTGACTGCAAAATATGGCTAAGTACTGTTTATAAAAGCTAAAAATGGCTCAATAGCCAATGACTACGGACGTTGAGAGCCAAAATTTTTAAAATTAGACTAAATAGCCAACGAACTGACTAAAGATGCTCTCAGAATAAGTACGGTGGGGCTCCAATTCCCATCAATATCTGTTCACTCACGTGACTTCTCGTGAGTCATCAGTAGATATCCGCCTGACCCAATCAGATTCCACTTAGGAAATTCATATGGGTGTGTGGGTTTCATGCTCTGGGCTTGGGTCTTCACATTTTGAGTACATTCTTCAGCACGTACTGTGGTAGGGTAAAAATGGCTGGGGGCCCAACCAGGGCCCAATACAACTCTCACTCAACAATGGTAAAAACAACAATCTGGTTCGGCTTCGAGCCACTACAGAGTCGGCGCCGAACCAGATAGTTCACCCCCACAGATCTGGTCTCCTCGTATCCGACTAGTCCCGGTGGCCCTCGGCCCCCGATCCGCTACGGCCCCACAGGCCGTCCGCCCAGCCTGGTAAAGGATGAAGATGACCTGGCACAACCTAGGCCACCAGATTCTCCCAGGAGCACAGGAGCCCCTTGATCCGCCATGTCAGCTCCAAATACCACCAAGGGCTTTGCCACGTCAGCCCTATACCACTCCTGGTACTGCCACGTCAGCCCTAAACCCCCTGGGCCTTCTGCCACGTCAGGCCCATGGGCTTTCGGGTTCAGACCCGGCCCCCAAGCGGATCCAAACTCGGTTGGAATTCTCTATAAATACTAGACCCTCACCCACCTTTTCAGGTAACCAATCTTTTGCCACTTAAATTCACCTAGTTATTGCTACTCTCTCACAGAGACTGACTAGATCGTCGGAGGGTCCGCCGCCGGGATAAACCCCGGTGTTTCAGGACCGTTTGCAGGTACACAAGACCTCGGATCCGAGCCCTCTGATCCGTGCCCAGACATCCACCTCATTCCGAGCCCGTCGCAGGAACCGCCCGGTCAGCCGAGGGTCGTCTGACAAGCAGCTTTCTCCTTCAATACAAATCGAGTCTGAACTCACACCTGGTGCATCCACACGTCTCCCAGAAACAAACCGCATCACGTACCATTGGCAGCTTGTCCAATCCTTTGTCGTGTCTCCTCACATGTCACAAGAATGCTACGGCGGTGAGAATTTAACTGCATCGACACGTGGCAGATGCACTGTATCAGAGTCTATTCACCCCAGTGGGGACATATACATGCCTCGACATATTAGTTTTTCAGCATGCACAACTAGAGCTGACGGACTCCACTATCTGAATCTGGACGCAGTATTTCACAGATTTGTGAGAATGTAGTCCCTATCCGGGTTCTTGTTAAAAAGCCTATTTATCGGAGGATCTGATAATAGAGATAAAATATTTGTCCTTAAATATTTTTGCACCCTATACTCTATCGTTCCAAAAAAGTTTACACTTAAATACATGAATAAATATTATTGACATATATATCTTCAACAATTACAATTTACATGTATATCTATATAACCCTGTCATTCAAATTCTATATTTTTTGGAATATTTTTTAACGGGTCCGGATCAAATGCTGGGTCCGGATCGAATCCGGGTATCGGGTCAAAGTAACAACTCTATGTACAATATTTTTTTTTTATATAGGTTAAAGGTGGAATAACGCCATCATGTTTCATTAATAAGAAATTAATAAAACAACCCAGGCATACCTGTGAAAATACAAAAGTAAAGTGCAGAAAATAGAATATAACCCCCCAACAATACCCTGGAGGGTGGGTCTAACCATACGTACAAAAGTACACCCAAAGGTACAAAGATGGAAACAAAATAGAGCTAGCTGCAGACTTTGGGTTTCCAATTGTACATGTTCTAAGAGAGTATGAGGGGCGCCTACCCCTCAGTCCAGTGTCGGTCCAAACCCGACCTCCTCATCATCAAATTCCTCCACCTGGAAGACTCTGACAATCCTCCCTCTTGCTCCTGTGGCAGCAGTTGTGGCCCAAAAGAAAATAAGATGCATGATATGAGTAAGGTTACCAGAAATACTATTACATGAAGCACGAAAATAGAAATTATTTCTGTCTAGCCATAACACCCAAGTACACCCAAGTAGTTGCCGTAATGGCTATGTACCAAGCATCCTTCATTTCGTGGCGAACCGAGGCAAATTTGGGACCAACCCACAAATCCTCGTATTCGCTGGGGTAGTCACATGTCCCTAAGGTCCGTAAAACCTCTACCATAGTTACCTTACTTCTTTGGCAGTGAATGAAAAAGTGATTCAGATTCTCCGTATGTATGTTACAGAATCCACAGTTGGTCGCTATCTGGGATTGTCTTTTGGCAAGGTTCTCTCTGGTGAGGACTGTATTATTAGGCACTAGTTAGAGGAAGACCCTGACTTTAAGGGGTGTTTTGGCTTTCCATAACACCTGTGCCCAGCTAGGTCTACATCCTCGATAGTGAATGCGGCGATACAAAGACCTAACAGTGAAAGCTCCTTTGGTCTCTAGTCCCCAGCGCATCTGATCTGGGCCTTGAGCACACATTGCCCCGTTCTGTGTAATGTGTATTTGCAGTTTATTCAGTTGCTGATGTAATCCTGGGCTAAGAGGTCCTCAAAAGGACGGTTTCCAATTGCCTCTCTTCCATGTCTTGGCCACAGATACATTCGGGCGAGTCGTTTTCTCATACAAATCTGGGAAAGTCTCCTTAAGGGTATGGGTACCACACCACTTATCCCACTAGAATCTGGTGGACCGTTCATTACCAATAGTCGATGTAACTGTTGAGTTGAAATGCGCGCTTGCTTTGGTAATCCCTTTCCAGAAGCGAGAAACTCTAGACCCTACCCGGAAGCCTAAACTTCTCGTACCTTTCCCCCTAAGGTATGGTTGAATGAAGTCCTGCCATCCTTCCCCGCTGTGGTGGAAGACCTTCCACCACCATTTTTCCAGTAGGGCAAGGTTCATATCTCTTAAGTCGATGATGCCTAGCCCTCCATGTTTCTTCTTCATGCATGCAATATTCCACTTGATCAGGTGGTATCCCCCCCTATTCGAGTCTGTCCCTTTCCAGAGAAATTGCTTTCGTATTCGGTCAATCCTTTGGATTACCCATTTAGGCATCTCAAAAAATGACATGTAGTAAATGGGCAGATTAGACAACACTGGGTTAATAAGTACCACTCTACCCCCGAGGAAAAGCGATTTTCCTTTCCATCCAGACAATCTGTCCTCCACCCTGTCTATGATAGGTAGCCAATCCATCTTAGTAAGCTTCCCTGGTCTGAGCAGGAGCCCTAAATATTTGATTGGAAACTCGTCTGTCATACAGTTTAGTATGGTAGCATGGTCCTGTGCTTCTACATTGGAAAGTGCAATTGGGATCAAAGCACTCTTGTGGAAATTAATCCTGAGACCTGACCAGACTTCAAAATAGTAGAGGTCCCCTTTAAAGTAGACTGTTTCTGACATGTTCCCATTGCCAAAGAGTAGGGTGTCATCAGCATACTGAAGAATCGTACACCCTTGGTTAGAAGTGCTGCTAGCCATGGGCTTTAATCAACCTTTTCTCCGACAATTATTGTAACGCCCCGAATTCCAAAAAATACACTGAATTCGAGATTTCACAGGATCTTTACACTTTTTTCGTACAATTTTATAAGGAATTTAAAACTTTTCACTTTACATCAGAGTTACATGAAAACTTTACACTTTACTTTTTACAGCGGAAGCAAATTTACAACATTTATATAAAAGTACATGAACATTTGAATAATCTCTAAGCATCTGTTCTTCTTTAATCTTTATCATGTCATTTATCCTGCATACAAAATTTTGGGTACGTCAGTTTATTCAACCGACGAACATTATACACGGCCATCCTCTCTATGCCGGAAATAGTATAACTGATTTTCCATATTTAATAAACACAAACTTGTCACATATCAAACTAAAGGGAATACCCTATTGATGTCGTGTTGTGATCGTGCACTTAGTCCTTAATGCAGTTATTTATATTACATGACACTAATGTGCACTTGTTCGAATTCTATGCATCCCATACTACATAGGTCCGAGGGCAAGCCTCTTAATCATTCTTCATCTTGTAGGGTTCAATCCCTCGTCATGACTTACTCTACTACTGTCACTACGGTAAGTATCCTAGATGATCTATGAGTACAAGCTCATGTACAGAAAAACTGGAGGGGAATCCCACGTCATGTCCTGACGCATCAAGCATGCATTCTGTGGACAATTCAGCCTCCTTCATGGCACACGATCCTCTTGCAGTCACCAAACATCCCACAAGCGTTGCCAAGATCCCGATAATTCCGGAGTAGTGCCCACGCCATGTCCTGACGCATCAAGCATGCATTCTGTGGTTCACTCTCACATCGTAGACTCGAGACCCTCATACTTGTGTTTTTCTCTCACTTTCATCACCTTCTCACTATGTACTAAATCTTAATTTAATGAAATCATGAAAAAAATCAATCTCTTAGAGTTAGCCCTATCACTACTACCGGTCTTATTTCTTTCATTTCACAATGACCCAAACTGGTCTTTTCAATGTCAATAATCATAATTCATCACTTTGCACTTGTCGGTGTGAGTTTTGGCTACACCCTAATTTTCAATTTCAATTCACAAATTTACATGTTTGAGTCGTCATACTCAATAACATTTCTCTTCCAATCACATGATTTCTAAATTATTCATGAGTCAATAACCATACATGGAGTTCAATTATTCATCATTAATTTCATCCAATATTTATTTCCATATTAAAATCATATCACCAATTATATGGTCAAAATGAATATTCACAACTCATTATTGTCACACTATTCTTCAATAAGAATAATTCATACAAACTTCGCCTTATATATTTTCTTTCTTTGTTATTTTTCTTTTCTAGCACTTATTTCAATTCTTTTGCAAAAACACATCTTTCACAAAAATATACAAGTATAGAACCATAGTTCCAACTACACTTTTATTCCCAAAATATACTTTATTTCATTCCAATAACTCACAATTTATTTTTCATAAGTCACACATGTTTTTAGAATAATAATAGTAGTTTTTTCATAATTTTTAGACATAAAAAACCCACCAAAAAAAACATTTTTTCACAAAGTAATATTCTGGCCGAGACCAGGATTCGAACCAGCGACCAAAGAGAACCCAACTGCACGCTCTGGCCATTTGGCCACTTGTGCTCATCGATATAAAGGGGGATTAGAGAGTTATCTACTCTCGGACTGAAGCTTGATTTAATTTTTTAACGCACAAAAAAGATGGTATTCTCAAGTATCGAACCAGCGATCCGTGGAAACAAGCCGCACGCACTGTAGCATTAGAAAGCCTCCCGACCACTTGAGCTATAGGCTCAAGTTGTCTTGAATACAACTTATATTTTAATTAAATCAATTCTCTGTTTAATAGAACATTTCGATGTTTCAAAAGCTCTCATTTGAGTTTTGATTTTACTAAATTTCCTGTAAATCTCCAGAATAATTATTCAAACAATATTTGATACTCCAGTAATTTAAAAATAATTTTTCCAGTAATTAAACACATATTTTTCATACAATTAGTTTAAATTGTACGCTACTACTACCACATCTCATTTCGATATTTCTTATACAATTTAGCATTAATATTTCCTATATCAATTCCCTGTTTATATTCCTTTTTCCAAACCCAAAAATATATTTTAAGTCATCCATTATAAACATTATCACAAAAGTCCATCTAAGCACATAAGGCAACAATTTCATCTACTAGCATTTGCATTTAGTTTTGATGCTAATAACGAATTTTAATTCAAGCATTCCATAACTATAAACAATTCACACACAACTTAAAATTGATGATGGAATAACATACAATCAATTTAGCATCAATTCAATCAACTAATAAGCCATTTTTCCAATTAAATGTACTCTTATTAATCTTTTTCATGCATTATCCTTTCAATCAATCTTAGCATGCTATCTAATTAGAAATATGGAAAATAACCCACCTTATTTGGAGTGAATAAAATTGCAATACCTCCTAAACAAAAGAGTCCTTCCAAAAGAGCGTTCCTCCTCCTCCTTGAAGTGCAAAATCGAGCCTCAAAAGATGCAATCCCGAGAGCTCCTAGGTGATGATGCCGACCTTCCTTTGGTGCAAGCACAACTCACACACAACTCTCAATCTTTTTATCTCACTTACTATACTACTAACAATTGTATTTTCTACTATAGGTTTTGGAGAAATGAAGAGTACAAAAATAACTAGGCTGGGGGGGGGGGGGGTATTTATACTAAAATTTGGAGCAAATGAAGGGTTAGGATCAATCTAGGAGTTAAAAATAAAAGGCTAGGATTCAAGGGAAAGTTGTAGTAACCAACCTGATTCAAACAACTACCACCCATAACTCCAGTCTTTTTTTTCTTCTTTTTCCCTCCAATCCAAAACCGGCCTATTTTGTGCTTTTTGCACGCGTACGTGCAATGCACGTGCATTCATTAGTTCTCCATTTAAAAAGTTGTACATTATATTTTTTTATAAAAATACTCTTATAAAGATATTCTACATTACAAGTTGTAATAAAAGAAGAAATAGCTCATGGGCTTTATTTAATGGGCCAAATAATAGTTTACAAAAATAAATTAGATTTAGGCTAAAAAGAAAGGCTTATGTTTATTTGAAGAAAATGGGCCTTTATAAAAATAATTAGAGAACACATATACATACATACACACACACACACACACATATATATATACACACATAATGAAAACAATAATAAGATTTCATACTACAAAAAATTGCACGTGCACAATACGTGCAAAAATTAATATTTTTCGTAAATGAAAATCGGGGTATTACAACACTCCCTCTTTAGAATAGTTCCGTCCCCGGAACTACAGTCAAGAGCGAAAAACAAAACACTCACAACAAGCACAAGAAAATACAAAATACAAATCAAGCAAAAAGCTCAGGATAATCCTTCAACATCCTCTCCTTAGACTCCCAAGTAGCCTCTTCAACCAAATGGTTTCTCCAGACTACCTTGACCATCGGTATCGTTTTATTCCTCAAGACTTTCTCTCGACGATCAACAATCTCGACAGGATACTCGATGTAATTGAGATCCAAATGCAAACCTTCCGGCATTTCAGGCAAATGATGACTCGGATCTGGAATATAACCTCTTAGCATAGACACATGAAAGACATTGTGCACCTGAGATAACTCTTCCGGTAATTCAAGCCGGTAAGCAGTTTTCCCGATCCTTTTCAATATCTTGTACGGGCCTATAAACCTCGGGACTAACTTCCCGCCTTTACCAAATTGAATCACACCTTTACTGGGCGATACTTTCAGAAAGACGAAGTCACTTTCCTCAAACTCAAGGTCCCTTCTCCGGTTGTCTGCATAGCTCTTCTGCCTGCTCTGAGCTTCTACCAACCTTTTCCTGATCAGATCAATCTTTTCAGAGGTTTGCTACACAAGCTCAGGCCCAAACAATTGACGCTCCCCAACTTCAAACCAACAAATAGGTGTTCTGCACTTCCTGCCATACAAAGCTTCGTACGGCGCCATCCCAATACTAGTCTGAAAACTGTTGTTGTAGGCAAACTCTACCAAAGGTAAATGCCTTTCCCAACTGCCTCCAAAGTCTAGTACACAACACCGAAGCATATCCTCAAGAATATGGTTGACTCTCTCGGTCTACCCATCGGTTTGCGGATGAAAAGCAGTGCTGAAATCCGTATTGGTACCCAAAGCTGTCTGAAGACTCCTCTAGAAATGCAAAGTAAACCGCGCATCTTGATCAGACACAATAGTTGACGGAACACCATGAAGCCTGACGATCTCGCCAACATACAATTCAGCTAACTTGTCCATCGAAGCAGTGAGTTTCATCGCTAAAAAGTGAGCGGACTTGGTTAGTCGATCGACTATAACCCAAATCACGTCATTACTTTTAGGACTTTTGGGCAACCCTGTAATGAAATCCATACTGATGTTATCCCACTTCCATTCCGGAATAGGTAACGGTTGTAATAGACCTCCGGGTCTCTGATTCTCGGCTTTGACTTGTTGACAAACCTCACACTTCGCCACAAATTCAGCCACATCCCGCTTCAAACCTGACCACCAGAAATGCTGTTTGATGTCTTTGTACATCTTAGTACTCCCAGGATGTACTGACAAAAGAGTAGCATGCGCCTCCTGAAGAATACTCTCTTTCAGGTCTGCCTGATTTGGAACACATAGTCTATCTCCGAACCACAGCACTCCATCCCTGATTTGAAATCCGGGCAACCTACCAGCACCAACCTGCTCCTTCATCTCCAAGATATCAGTATCAACCTCCTGACTTGCAATAATCCTTCCATTCAATGTAGGCTGAAGCCTCAACTGAGCTAAAGATGCTCCCAATCCTTGCAAGACAACTTCAATACCTGCTCGGTCCAATTCTTCCATCAGATGCTTCTGAGTTGTAATCAAACTGGATAAACTGCTCTTGCGACTAAGTGCATCAGCAACAACATTAGCTTTTCTAGGATGATACTTGATCTCAGGTCGCATGTCCTCAAGCACTTCCAACCATCTCCGCTGCCTCAGATTCAGATCCTTCTGCTGGTATATGTACTTCAAACTCTTGTGGTCCGTGTACATATTCAATTTCTCACCGTACACGTAGTGTCTCCATTGCTTCAAAGCAAAGATAATCGCAGCCAACTCCAGATCATGAGTTGGATAATTCTTCTCATGCGGTCGTAGTTGCCTAGACCCATAAGCGATTACTCTTCCTTCTTGCATTAAGACACAACCAAGCCCCTGATGTGAAGCATCGCTGTAAACATCATACTCAACACTTGCCCTAGGCAAAGCCAAAATAGGTGCAGTAGTCAGCTTCTCTTTCAACTCCTGAAAGCTTGCCTCACATTGCTCAGTCCACTTGAAGTCCACATTCTTCTTGGTCAAACCAGTGAGCGGTACGGCTAACTAAGCATAACCTTGAATGAATCTCCTGTAGTACCCAGTTAATCCAAGAAAACTTCTGACTTCCTTTACTGTAGTAGGCCTTACCCAATCTCTCACTGCCTCTATCTTCTGAGGATCAGTTGCCACTCCCTCCTTACAAAGGATGTGACCTAGGAATGCCACTTCAGATTTCCAGAAATCGCACTTGGATAACTTGGCATACAACTCCTGCTCTTCCAGCTTTCTCAAAACTGCTGCCAGATGCTCGGTGTGCTCCTCTTCTGACTTAGAGTACACGAGGATATCGTCGATAAACACCACGACGAAAGAATCAATGAACGGCCTCAGAACTCTGTTCATCAAATCCATGAAGATTGCGGGTGCATTCGTCACTCCAAATGGCATAACTAAGAATTCGTGATGCCCATGTCGAGTTCTAAATGCAGTTTTGTGCACATCTTCAGCTTTCACTCGAATTTGGTGATATCCTGATCGAAGATCTATTTTGGAGAAAACAGCTGCTCCTTGTAGACGATCGAACAAGTCATCAATTCGGGGAATAAGATACTTATTCTGAACAGTGACCTTATTCAGCTCTCGGTAATCGATGCACATCCTCATCGAACCATCCTTCTTCTTTACCAAAAGCACTGGTGCTCCCCAAGGTGACGCACTAGGTTGAATAAAGCCTTTCTCCAATAGTTCCTCAATCTGCCGTTTCACCTCATCCTGATCCACTGGAGCCATCCTATACGGTGCCTTAGAAATGGGTGCACTTTCCGGTTGAAGGGTGATGCTGAACTCTACATCACGTTGCGGGGGTAACTCAGGAAAATCATCCAAGAACACAGTCGGATAGTCCCGAACCACAGGAATCCTTTGCACTTCCACAGGAATCTCTTCCTGCGGATAGCTGCCACCAGCCTAGAACACTTCTTCTTCCCTTGGAAAGTGACTTCAGGTCCACCTGGAGCCTTCACTGTTACTGTCTTGGTCTTGCACTCGATGCTTGCACTGTACACCGATATCCAATCAATGCCAATGATAACATCGACTCCCAAGATAGTCAGCTCGATTAGATCAATCCCAAAAATTCTATCCTCAATCACAATTTCGCAATCAGCATAGTACCGATCAGTGGTTAAAGTTTTCCCTGATGGAGTAGCTACTGCTAAAATCTTGCCTGAAAAAATCTTCGGTTCAACTCCCAAAACTTTAGTAAATTTAGGAGACACAAAAGTATGAGAGGATCCAGTATCGAACAAAACAACAGATTTCATTCCATTCAAATAAAGTTCTCCTGTTACATAATACACACCCATTATGTAACAGTTCACTAAATAAGCGGAAAAAAGAAACAACATAAACCTCTAAACATCCGCCCTCGTACCAGTGATGACATGATCCACCTCATCGGCATCAGCTTCGGTCAAGGCAAATACTCGCCCTTGTTGGTACGGTCGCTTCCCAGTCTGCTGCATTGGTACATTGCGATTACCATTCCGTGGCTTGGGGCATTGAGATTGGTAATGTCCCGTCTCACAACAGTTGTAGCAATTTACCGCAGGTGGTCTCACAACATTATTCCCGGGTCCTCCAACCACATTGATAGCGTTCGCCCCTGTCGGTTTGAACCTTTGTGCCGATGGTTGACCATTGAAATTCCTAGAATTTGCGGGCCGCTTCCCATACTGCTAGTTGTTCCTCCGATTCTGAACAACATGAAACTGCTCCATGTCTGCTTCCATGGCTACCGCGCGCTTGACTTGTTTGTCAAATCTTCTGATACCAAGAGGTATCATCCGGGACCTCAAGCTCGGCCTCAATCCATGCTCGAACTTACGAGCCTTCTTCGCCTCATCCATCACCAATTCGGGAGCGTACCTTAAGAGCTGAGTAAATTTAGTCTCATACTCCCTAACTGACATGCCACCTTGTTGCAGTGAAAGAAACTCCATGGCCTTCTTCTCCTGGACGTCTGAAGGAAAGTAATTACTGCGGAATTCTTCCAAAAATTCCTCCCAGCTAAGAACAATACCTCCCATTGTCCGCTTCATCGACTGCCACCGCACAGCCGCATCCTTCTCAAGTTGCAGAGTCGCCAACTTCACCTTGCTGCCTTCAGGGGTCTCCAAGACTTCAAATATAGTCCGACTCTCTTCCGTAGTGTTTCTACCTGCCTCTGAAGAGATATCACAAGACTACTTGGAACTGGTTCTTCTTCTTCGTCAGAAGAGTCATCAGATGAGTCCGGAGGTGGGGTAATCTCTCGGGACTCAGGCCATTCCTCTCCGTCAGAGTCTGCTTGCCCTGGGTAGTACTCTTCCTCGGAATCTGCTTGTCCAGGATAGTAATCTTCCTCGATGATATGCCAATTGTCGACTCCAGCAGGGTCGAAGTGATCAGCCATCTTAGAAATAGGGAGGAAGAAGCATAAGTCATATAGCAACACAAATGTAAGTAACTTACATTTAAATCTCTAGACTCAACACACACTCTAATGTCCACTTCTAGGGTGTCGTTCCTTATAAATTTGTACTAGTATGAAGCGTGGCTCTGATACCACTCTGTAACACCCCGAATTCCAAAAAATACAGTGAATTCGAGATTCCACAGGATCTTTACACTTCTTTCGTACAATTTTATAAGGAATTTAAAACTTTTCACTTTACATCAGAGTTACATGAAAACTTTACACTTTACATTTTACAGCGGAAGCAAATTTACAACATTTATATAAAAGTACATTAACATTTGAATAATCTCTAAGCATATGTTCTTCTTTAATCTTTATCATGTCATTTACCCTGCATACAAAACTGTGAGTACGTCAGTTTATTCAACCAACGAACATTATACACGGCCATCCTCTCTATGCCGGAAATAGTATAACTGATTTTTCATATTTAACAAACACAAACTTGTCACATATCAAACTAAAGGGAATACCCTATTGATGTCTTGTTGTGATCGTTCACTTAGTCCTTAATGCAGTTATTTATATTACATGACACTAATGCGCACTTGTTCGGATTCTATGCATCCCATACTACATTGGTCCGAGGGCAAGCCTCTTAATCGTTCTTCATCTTTTAGGGTTCAGTCCCTCGTCATGACTTACTCTACTACTGTAACTACGGTAAGTATCCTAGATGATCTATGAGTACAAGCTCATGTACAGAAAAACTGGAGGGGAATCCCACGCCATGTCCTGACGCATCAAACATGCATTCTGTGGACAATTCAGCCTCCTTCATGGCACACGATCCTCTTGCAGTCACCAAACATCCCATAAGCGTTGCCAAGATCCCGATAATTCCGGAGTAGTGCCCACGCCATGTCCTGACGCATCAAGCATGCATTATGTGGTTCATTCTCACATCGTAGACTCGAGGCCCTCATACTTGTGTTTTTCCTTCACTTTCATCACCTCCTCACTATGTACTAAATCTTAATTTAATAAAATCATGAACAAAATCAATCTCTTAGAGTTAGCCCTCTCACTACTACCGGTCTTATTTCTTTCATTTCACAATGACCCAATCTGGTCTTTTCAATGTCAATAATCATAATTCATCACTTTTCACTTGCCGGTGTGAGTTTTGGCTACACCCTAATTTTCAATTTCAATTCACAAATTCACATATTTGAGTCGTCATACTCAATAACATTTCTCTTTTCCAATCACATGATTTCTAAATTATTCATGAGTCAATAACCATACATGGAGTTCAATTATTCATCATGTATTTCATCCAATATTTATTTCCACATTAAAATCATATCACCAATTATATGGTCAAAATGAATATTCACAACTCATCATTGTCACACTATTCTTCAATAAGAATAATTCATACAAACTTCGCCTTATATATTTTCTTTCTTTGTTATTTTTCTTTTCTAGCACTTATTTCAATTCTTTTGCAAAAACACATCTTTCACAAAAATATACAAGTGTAGAACCATAGTTCCAACTACACTTTTATTCCCAAAATAAACTTTATTTCATTCCAATAACTCCTAATTTATTTTTCATAAGTCACACATGTTTTTAGAATAATAATAGTATTTTTTTTCATAATTTTTAGACACAAAAAACCCACCCAAAAAATCATTTTTTCACAAAGTAATATTCTGGCTGAGACCAGGATTCGAACCAGCGACCAAAGAGAACCCAACCGCACACTCTGGCTATTTGGCCACTTGTGCTCATCAATATAAAGGGGGATTAGAGAGTTATCTACTCTCGGACTGAAGCTTGATTTAATTTTTTAAACGTACAAAAAAGATGGTATTCTCAAGTATCGAACCAGTCGTGGGAACAAGCCGCATGCACTGTAGCATTAGAAAGCCTCCCGACCACTTGAGCTATAGGCTCAAGTTGTCTTGAATACAACTTATATTTTAATTAAATCAATTCTCTGTTTAATAGAACATTTCGATGTTTCAAAAGCTCTCATTTGAGTTTTGCTTTTACTAAATTTCCTGTAAATCTCCAGAATAATTATTCAAACAATATTTGATACTCCAGTAATTTAAAAATAATTTTTCCAGTAATTAAACACATATTTTTTATACAATTAGTTTAAATTGTACGCTACTACTACCACATCTCATTTCGATATTTCTTATACAATTTAGCATTAATATTTCCTATATCAATTCCCTGTTTATATTCCTTTTTCCAAACCCAAAAATATATTTTAAGTCATCCATTATAAACATTATCACAAAAGTCCATCTAAGCACATAAGGCAACAATTTCATCTACTAGCATTTGCATTTAGTTTTGATGCTAATAACGAATTTTAATTCAAACATTCCATAACTATAAACAATTCACACACAACTTAAGATTGATGATGGAATAACATACAATCTATTTAGCATCAATTCAATCAACTAATAAGCCATTTTTCCAATTAAATGTACTCTTATTAATCTCTTTCATGCATTATCATTTCAATCAATCTTAGCATGCTATCTAATTAGAAATATGGAAAATAACCCACCTTATTTGGAGAGAATAAAATTGCAACACCTCCTAAACAAAGAGTCCTTCCAAAAGAGCGTTCCTCCTCCTCCTTGAAGTGCAAAATCGAGCCTCAAAAGATGCAATCCCGAGAGCTCCTAGGTGATGATGTCGGCCTTCCTTTGGTGCAAGCACAACTCACACACAACTTTCAATCTTTTTATCTCACTTACTACACTACTAACAATTGTATTTTTTACTATAGGTTTTGGAGAAATGAAGAGTACAAAAATAACTAGGCTAGGGGGAGGGGGGGGGGGGGGTATTTATACTAAAATTTAGAGCAAATGAAGGGTTAGGATCAATCTAGGAGTTAAAAATAAAAGGCTAGGATTCAAGGGAAAGTTGTAGTAACCAACCATGATTCAAACAACTACCACCCATAACTCCACTCTTTTTTTTTTCTTTTTCCCTCCAATCCAAAACCGGCCTACTTTGTGCTTTTTGCACGTGTACGTGCAATGCACGTGCATTCATTAGTTCTCCATTTAAAAAGTTGTACATTATATATTTTTTTTATAAAAATACTCTTATAAAGATATTCTACATTACAAGTTGTAATAAAAGAAGAAATAGTTCATGGGCTTTATTTAATGGGCCAAATAATAGTTTACAAAAATAAATTAGATTTGGGCTAAAAAGAAAGGCTTATGTTTATTTGAAGAAAATGGCTAAAAAGAAAGGCTTATATATATACACATCATTCATAATGAAAACAATAATAAGATTTCATACTACAAAAAAATTGCACGTGCACAATACGTGCAAAAATTAATAATTTTCGTAAATGAAAATCGGGGTATTACAACATAAGCTCAAAACTAAAGCGCCGAAGAATGTGATAGAACATTTTCTTTTCTCAGAAGACGAGCCGACGGTTGGATTCACACAATCACCACGGTCTACGGTCCGTATGAGTCGGCTCAAAGGAGTCTGTTCTGGGATGAGCTTAGGTCCATTAGAGGAAGATGTAGGGGGCCGTGGGTTGTGGGAGGTGATTTCAACATTACAAGATTTCAATTCGAACATCTAGGCAGAGGAGCGCCCAGGGGTGATAGGGAGCAGTTCAATGCGCTTATCAATGATTTAGATTTAGTGGAAATCGATCCCACGAATAGGAAATACACTTGGTCAAATTTACAAGCTACCCCTACTTTGACAAAATTAGACAGAATCTTGGTGTCCACGGAATGGGAAGACGAATTCCCATTAGCTACGGCAAAAGCGATGATTAGATTTACTTCAGATCATACTCCGTTGGCCTTGGATAGCGGAGAAGGAGAGAGAAGGAGCACACACCAGTTTAGATTTGAGAGGTCGTGGACACTGTCCGATGGAATCCAGAAGATTATTGAGGAAAGCTGGAATGCGCCTACTATGTCTGTATCTTCGGTGGGATGTTGGATTGAAAAGATTAGAGGACTAAGAGCTATGCTGAAAGAGTGGGCCCGGGCGAAATTTGGTCAGAACCATAGAATCAAAGAGGAAATAGGGGAGAGGATAGAGCAACTAGAAATTATAGAGGAGGAAAGAGACTTATTCCAGGAAGAAATCGACGAACTACATAGGAAGAGACAAGATATACTAGAAATTGGAAGGATGGAGGAAAATTACTGGAGACAACGTTTCAGAATTCAGTGGTTGAAGGAGGGAGATGCCAACACTAAATTTTTTCATAGGATCGCCAATGGAAGAAGGCGAAATAACCATATTTCTGGGTTAAACGTGGATGGAGTCTGGTGCGAGAGTGAGGACAGAATCAAGCTTCACATCAACAAGAGATATAAGGAGTTGATTGGTAAAAAAAAAGGGAACGTAGATGCTCGTTGAGTCAGAATATGTGGATGGAATCCAGAATTAACGGCTTTGATAGCAATGAAGGCAGCTTCAGTGAAGAGGAAGTCATTTCTGCCATCAGGAGTCTAGGACAAGATAAGGCACCAGGGCCAGACCGAGTTCCGTTATTCTTTTACAACCTATACTGGAAAATCATCAGAGAGGAATTCATGCGTATTGTCCAAGATTTTTATAAGGGAGAGGCAGAGCTTGTAAGGTTAAACTATGCGAATATAGTTCTGATCCCAAGAAACATGAAGTTAAAGAGGTTGGAGACCTGAGACCCATCAGCCTTCTCAATGGCTCCTTTAAGATCATTACCAGGGTGTTGGCTAACAGACTGGGTCCACAATTGAAGGATATCATTAGGGATTCACAGAGCGGTTTTATTAAAGGAAGAGATATTATGGATAGTGTCGCATCGGCTCATGAGATTGTTTTCAGAAGATGCAAGGAGAAAACAGATGGCTTTCTCTTTAAAGAGGATTTTCAAAAGGCATACGACTCGGTCGAATGGGAAGCGGTGGACGAAGCTATGCTACTGAAAGGATTCGGGGAAAGGTGGAGGAAATGGATCTACCAGTGCATTAGAGGAGAAAAATCGTTCCTGATCGCTAACGGAACACAAGGAAAAGAAATCAGATGCAAGAGAGACCTTAGATAGGGGGATCCCCTGTCGTCGTTGTTATTTGCAATTGTAGCTGATGGGCTCGCATAGATGATAGCCAACAGCAAAAACGACAGAGCTAACTTCGGCATTAATATCAAAGGCTTTTCAGACCCTATCTCAATTCTTCAGTATGCGGACGATACGCTATTGTTCGGATCAGCATCAAAAGAGGAGATCATAGCTATGGGAACAGTGTTGAAGTGCTTCGAGGCATGGTCTGGCATGAAGGTCAACTTCAATAAGAGCTGCGTCATCCAGCTTAGCGACAATTGCTCAACTCCAATCACAGAGATTCAGCAGATGCTTGGATGCAATAAGGGAGAGTTTCCGCTGATTTACTTAGGGATCCTTATCAGGCCTGGAAAGCTTACTAGGGAAGATTGGCTACCCTTAATAGATAGGATCGAAAAAAGACTATTAGGCTGGAGGGGGAAATTTTTAACACTAGGGGGTAGGATCACCTTGCTTAATTCTGTCATCAACAGCATTCCTATCTATCTTATGTCTATTTATGAATTACCGGTATGGGTAATTCACAAGATAGATAAATGTAGAAGGAGATTTCTTTGGAAAGGAGCTAATGAAGGAGGTAAAGGGATTCATCTTATTAGTTGGGGAAGGGTTTGCAAAAGGAAAGAGTTTGGTGGATTGGGGATCATTGATCTTAGAGATATGAACAGAGCACTTCTAAGTAAGTGATGGTGGAAGTTGGAAAATAGACGTAACAACTGGTGGTGTAAGTCTCTCACTAATTATCGGACAAGGAAGAAGTTCAGATATGGGGGGAAAGGAGTTCACAGTAGGAAAACTTTCTTATGGAAAGGGGTGTTCAGGACAGGCGACGTTTATCATAGCAACACTATCTGTAAGGTAAACAATGCCAAGAACACAAGATTTTGGAAGGACAAATGGTGCGGATATAACTCACTTATGGGATTGTTCCCCTCTGCAGCGGAGGCTGTATTAAACAACGACACACTAGTGAGCGATGTATGGAAGAACAACATATTGAGATTACATGTCAAGGGCTCTCTTGACCAGGAATCCATCCGCCAACTACAACTGCTCAACAATTTCATTCGTATAGAAGGAAATTACACTCAACAATCGGAAGATGAGAGATGGTGGACATTGGAGGCGAATCGGAAGTTTTCAGTCTCCTCATTATACAAATGGCTGAATGATGGAGGAATTAGAAACGAGGTAGCAGATGTAATATGGGGTACCAGCGTTCCTTCCAAAGTTAAAGTATTTCTTTGGTTGGTGGATAAGGATGCGATACTCTCAAAGGCGAATTTGAGGAAGCGGGGATTGTTGGACAATGCGATATGTAATAGATGTCCACAACACGAAGAAGATACGAATCACATCTTTTTCGAGTGCCATAGAGCTAGATGGGTTTGGGAGAGGGTAGGTCACACTTACGGGGTTTTACAGTGTCCAGGGTCTACGTCTGAGGTATGGGGGGACATTAGATCGAACAGGATTAGAAAGGAAGTTAGACTAGAATGGAATTTTGTTGTTGCTTCAATTATGTGGAACCTCTGGCTAGATCGCAACGACTATTGCTTCAATAACATTAACCATAGACTATCTTTTCTGATGCACAAAATTCACTTCTGCTGTAATGAATGATCAGGGCTTCTCAAATTCAGGAAAAAGATGCGCTTGGGAGAGGAGTAGTTCTCAGGTGGGGGAACCGCTACAGTTCTTTGACTTAGACGGCACAGATCTGGGATCAATAGTTGTACTACTATTTTGATGTTTTTGGGTGATCATGTATTTTGTTCCCTGCTCAAACTGTTGTTGTCTAGTTAGGAGATCTTTGATGGTTATTGCCTTCGGGCCTGTTATGTATCTGTATTTCTGTTTTGTTAATTTCTCTTTAGTGAAGCGATGACGTAGTCATCTTTTAATCAAAAAAAAACATTTTCTTTTCTTCGACCCACATATATACAAAGGCTAACAAACAACTCAGGCACATCAATAAACCGCAAAACAATCAAGCAATAAATCAAAACCATACATGACCTACCTCCAGTTTATAAAGGTGACCACTGACTAATAATGCTTTACTCAAAAAGAATAATGCTTTATCCACTCCCAATTTCACTAATATTTTCTTCACTACCTTAGGTGGCACACTCCTATTGGAGAGTTCTTCCACATACTCTCTCTTTCCCTACCTATTGGAGTGTGTCACCTAAGATAGTGAAGAAAAATGTAGTGAAGTTGGTAGCCGATGTAGCATTGCTCTAAAAAAAAATGGCATACAATCATGAAACAAACACCCAAAATAATACAAAAGTCACACGAGGCAATAATAAGCCACCAAAAGAACAAGAAATTATATAAGCCCAAGCAGCCAATGAACAAATACGAAGGCAATCACCACATACTTTGATGCATATTTAACAGAAGGTATCATGCACAAAATACAGGGCTCAATCACATAGAAACTCTACCCAAAATGAAGGCTTGAATCAACATACAAACCAGACAATGAGTCACCAAAAAATCAGTAAAATACAACTCCCTGATCCTTTCATAGAAAAAGAACACATAAAGATCATTTTGATAACTAATGAGCTACACACACATAGAAAACAAACAGAAACCTACCCAACCTATTAACAAACAGGTAATGAACAACGCACGCAAATTGAAACCTTCCCTGAACCCCAACAGTACACCAAAAGCAAAGCTTCCACTCCCAAACTACAACAGACCGACAACAACAAACTATCTACCGATAAAAGTATACAGAAACCACAAACTTAGACAACAGATACAAGAACAAAAAAAGCTCTACAACTGCAAACCACAACCAAATCTAAAATAAATATAATGACAAGCAAAATGGGAAAGAAAGAAACACTAGGGCCCCAGTAACCAAAAGGAACACTTGCCAGAGAAGTTTGGATCAAAATTTAGATATTAACGCATATTACTAGTTGAAATGTGTATTTATTCGACAGTGAAAATACATGTATATGTACATAATTAAAACATAAAATGTATATGTATGAATATTATATGTGCATTCATACATAAATACACACATATGTATATATATTGATCACCTAAATTCAAACATAGCCCATACATGTTTGTTTACCTTGTATACACATGCATCGTCATATACACACATATACATACAACTACGTAAGAATGTTTTGCTGAGACAAAAATTGGAACTCAATGCAAAGCCTCTCGAAACCAATGAAATCTACCAAAATCTGCTTATTTTGGAGTGTCCAATAGGAAACTACAACTCCATTATTAAGAGTTGGGAGCATATTAGAATAACTCTAGCCGTGGTCAACAAGCAAGACCATTCCCTCTCGCATCTGATCGTTAAATTTCACTGCATGTGACCTTCAACCTTTTTTTCGTATCCTATATTTGGTCCCTCCCTCAGCTGCATTATCTATAAGATATATGCCTCCATTCTACAGCTTCCCGGGCATTCCAGGCTTTTTCGCAACAATGTTAGGAAATCTAAAATTGTTTTTAACATAGTTTTAAATCTCATATTTCAGACTCGTCTCGGTAAGGGGTATTTCGTCTCGGATCGGAGTGATCAGAGGAGATCTCGAAAAAATGTGATCATATCGGATGTTCATTTCCTATATTTAATAAATATTTTTTTTGGTTACTAAATAAGATATTATATATCATACATGTCATTTATCAAATAAAATAATGTATAATGTAACTAATGACATGAATCAATTACGGTAATATTTACAGAATTTAACAACAATATAAAAGAGAATGTAATATAGGTATATAACTAAATTGAATTTGCATTGATTAGAAAAAATGTATTAGTTAATAAAATTACTTGACTTTGCATATATACAAACAATAACGAGACGAAATCCTCATATTATCTTAGCTTAAGGTCCTATATTGAAAGATATATATGCAAAAAGTAAAACAAAATTTTTAAATATATTCACAATAACACGTATTTATTTCGGCTGATATTTCACTAATTTCGGTAATATTTCAGCTGATATTTTGGCAATATTGGCCAAAATCGACACATTTCGGTTCAAAAAGACAAAGTATAAAATATGTGATTTCGTATCGACAAGCTAGCCGAAACGAAATTTCGACCGTATCGGAAGAAATTTAAAACAGTGGTTTTTTAAGTAGAGGTACAGGCGTGCTGGCTTCAATTACCGCACCTCTACCTCCAACTAGGAAAATAACTTTAGTTATCTTGTAACTAAATTGTTGGCAGGATATCAAGTGGAGACAATTAACTCCCATTTTCTTAACTTTTGGGGCAAGGTAAGTGTAGTTCTCTCAACTCCACTAATGACATTAAACACTCCAAAGCTATGATAACTGTAGTTATCATAAGTAAACTCCATAAAACTCTAGTTTATCATAAATTATCGCCATTCTCAAACACACCATTATTTCTAGCTTGGACCTTAAGTTTATTTCCCTCCCTGGGTGGCTGAACTTCTGTATATTGTTTATTTACATTCTCTTCAATAGTATATTTCACTTCATTATTAAACCAAGGAAGAGGCTCAAACAAACTGATTAAACTATACAATTAATACATGCACCAGGACAATTTATAGTTAGAATTAACAAATATTGAAGACCATATATTAAAATGACATCAATATAAATGAAGATGTATTTGGTCAGCTTATGAAAAATATAACATAGTGGTTCCACAACATCGCAGTTTACTTGAAACAATGTAAGTTACACAAGTTTTTAACGTGGTCCATCCAACTAGCCAACCTGTTATTTAAACAATCCATCATTCACAAAACAATGTCTGAGGCGACTTAATTTTATAGTTTATACGATTATTTGTCAAATTGGAACATCATTAATTTTTTTTTTTTCGATCATAAAAGGTTGGCATATGCCCCCCCAGTTTCATTAAAAAGTCTTTAATAAAACATATAGTCGAAAATCCGACAATGATGTTCATGCGTCCCACAGCCGGGCCATGATACTCATTGCCCTACCAAAACAGAGGCCCCTACTGATGCTCAAACTGACCCCTAGAACCCCGAAAATACATACAGCTAAAAGGCCCCCCCTAAATACATACAATGATATATAATAAACCCAAAATACATGGTTACATCGAACTCAAAAAACAAAAGACCCCCGTACTTCCCCAAAAATACCAAGTTCGAAGTACCACCCTCCTAAGACCCAGCAGTCAAGGCTCCTCTGCTGCGCGTCCCCCTTCCTGCGTCTCAACCTGACCTGTGGCAATGTCGCTGTAGATTTCCTTGATCTTCTTGCTGTGCTCGTCACCTGTCGTATTAGCCCAGAAGATGATATTAGCAATAATTTTAAACAGCAGTTGTTGATGCATTGTGTGTCTGTGTGTGCTTCTGAAAATTCTATTGTTCCGTTCTAGCCATATGCCCCAACATATTGCCGCCACCCTAATTTCCCAAATATACGAATTACTGCTGTGGATGTGCTTCTCCCTCCAATTTCCCTCCCCCTTCCCCACGCGTCCTGAACCGTATCCGGGCCTGGCCCGTAAATACCGATTCTTTTAAGTAGGTCCCCCCATATTGGCCTCGCAAAGCTGCACGTGACCAGTAGGTGGTCCACAGATTCGTCTTCCTGATTACACATCACACAGTTAATCGGTCCTTGCCATCGTCTCCTAACCAAGTTGTCCCTGGTTAGGATGGCGTTCCTACATGCCAGCCAGTTAAAGGTTTTTACTTTTAGAGGTGTATGTGCCTTCCAAACTGGGTCGTATACTCTAATCCCCCCATCATTTAGTCTTTTATACGCCGATTTAACCGAAAAGACGCCGCCTTTTTCCGCCTCCCATTTAGGTCTATCTTCATGATCATTTCCGGTTGGCTTCCAGTCCTGCAAGAAGGCAATGATCTCCCTTTTTTGTCTTCTAGCGTTGTTTGTAAGTCTGCCTGTTAGTCTCGGCCTCCATTCCTCATTCCTCCAATTCCTAGCAACCCGATCAAATTTGTCCGAGGCAAATCTGTATGCTTCCGGGAATCTCCTCTTTAGGTTAATAGGGCCACACCATTTGTCCTTCCAGAAGCACGTTGACGCACCGTTACCAATCGAGAAAGTGACTCCAGCTATGAAGATGTCTCTAGTTTGGGTTACCCCCCTCCAGAACCCTGATGCTGACTCCTTGTTTTCCTATTTCTGATGTATGCATCCATTTTTCAGATATGACGCCTTAATGAGGGCACCCCATTTCGTCTTCGTTTTAGTTTTGAGTTTCCACCACCATTTGCAGAGAAGTGCTTGATTCATTTGACGAATATTTAACACCCCTAATCCCCCAAGCTCTCTTCGTCTGCACACTATGCCCCATTTGATTAAAGCATACCCTTTTCCCTCCCCCGCCCCATGCCATAGGAACCTACGCCTAAGTTTGTCTATTTTCTTGATCACCCAGATTGGAATTTGGAAAAAGGACATATAGTACAGTGGTATTGAATTAATCACGGAATTAAGTAATATAAGTCTACCTCCAAAGGACATCGTTTTACCCTTCCACCCTTCAAGCCTATGGGAAATTTTGTCAATGATACCATGCCAGTCCATCCTCCTAATATTTCCTGTTCCGATCGGGAGGCCCAAATATGTAATTGGTAACTTCATGATCGGGCAGTTGAGGATATTTGCAATGCTGTTCCCCGCTTCCCCACACTCCCCTAATAATGTGATAGAGCTTTTGTTGAAATTGACCTTAAGCCCTGACCATTCTTCATATAGGTACAAGCCCCATTTTAGGAGAGATGCCTGAACAATATCGCACTCACCAAAAATTACCGTATCATCCGCATATTGTGCATTAATAACTGCAGAGATCCCCCTTCTCATGCCTAGCCCATTGATCAGGCCATTAACTCTGTAAGCGTGGAGCATTCTATGCAGGCCGTCCCCCACAAGTGTGAACAAAAGTGGAGACAGTGGATCGCCTTGTCTCAAGCCCCTCCTGCATCTGATTTCTTTTTCCGGCTCCCCATTAAGCAGGACATTCACCTTGGAAGTATGTAACCATGTTCGTATCCAACCTATCCACCTGTTTCCGAATCCTCTTCTCTGAAGGATTTCCAATAGGCAATTCCATTCGACCTTATCGTAGGCCTTCTCAAAGTCAATCTTTAACATGAATCCCGCCTTCTTACGTCTCTTTGTGTCCTGAATCACTTCCTGTACCAATGCCACTCCTTCTAGTATGTCTCTCCCAGCAATAAATCCGGTTTGATAATCCTCTATAATGTCCCCAATAATCCTTCCCAGTCTGTTAGCTAGAACTTTCGTGATGATTTTCACCGAGCAGTTAATCAAGCTGATAGGCCTAAAGTCATTGACCTCCCTTGCCGCTTGTTTTTTGGGGATCAGGCAAATGTAGGCGTAGTTGAGTCTTTCCAGATTCAGAGTTCCTTCATAGAAAGCATTCATGATAGCCATAAGATCCGGGTGCACAATATCCCAAAATTGCCTGTAGAAAAATATCGGAAATCCATTTGGCCCTAGGGCCTTGTCTTGTCCCATCCCCCATACTGCTTCCTTCACCTCTTCCACAGTGAATGGGTCCTGCAGGGCTTCTACTCTGATGCCAATTTCTTCTTGGAGTGCCTCCCATAAGTTCTCATAGGACTCGGTCTGTCCCTCTCTGTGCTGTCCTATAAGTTCTTTGAACTTCGCATCCACATGTTGCCCCATCAGTTTCTCATCTTCCACCAAAGTGCCGTCGATATCCAATGAGTGTATATAATTGTTTCTACGTCGCATATTGGCTACCTTGTGGAAGTATTTAGTGTTAGCATCCCCTTCCTTCAGCCACTTGATCCTGGATCTTTGTCGCCACATGATTTCCTCATTGATGTACGTTTGCTGGATTTCTTGCCTACAAGTCGTTAGTCTGAGAAATTGATCATCGTCCAGGGCCCCATCTTCCTCCTTTCTTTCAAGTTCGTCAATTTCGCACAAGATCTCCTCTTTCCTTTTCAAAATATTCCCGAATGAAACTTTATTCCATTTCCTAAGACACCTTCTTAGGGTTCCCAGTTTTTTGTTTAGCCTGGCTGCTGGCTCTGTGTGGCCTTGCCCCTATGCCCAACACTTCTTCACCATTTCCTGGCACTCCTTGTTTGTTAGCCACATCTTCTCAAACCGGAAGATTCTTTGTCGTCTATTTCCCTCCTCTCCCGTACCGATCATGATAGGGATATGATTTGAGGTATTACGAATGCATGACCTTGCCATCGCCAAAGGGAACTTGGAATCCCAATCGGTAGATACTAGGATCCTGTCAAGCTTAGCAAGAATCGGTTCTCTACGTCTGTTGGACCACGTAAAGCGGCGGTCATTAATTGGGATGTCCATCAGCTTCAATCTCGATATCACCAGATTGAATTTCCGCATATCGTGGCCATTGCCTGTCCCTCCACTCCTTTCATAATTGTGCCTGACGATATTGAAGTCCCCCCCACCACCCAGGGTAAGGTCCACATACCCCTTATGTGCTGTAATTCCTCCCAAAGTTGTTGTCTAAGATTTCTTTCATTTGGCCCATACACGGCCGTGATGATTTGCTGCCACCCATCCTCTCTATTTTTGACGACGATCGAAACTGTGTATTCCCCAACCCAGTCATCTAGTAAATCAAATTTACCGGCATTGACCCCCACCATGATCCCTCCTGACGCACCTATTGCGTCCCTTACCCTCCAATCAAATTTACCGGCAAGGAACATCATTAATTACCTTATTATTTAATGTAGCTGTCCATCTAAACTGTCTAAACTCAACAAATTCAAAGGCTACTCAACTCTACATTTATAAGATTAATGTTCTAATTCGAGTATCACTAAACCTTAGTGCAGTAAAAAAAATTATGAGAACAGAGTCTTCCATCATGAATGACATCATATGAGTTCAAAGAACATTTGATTTACAAAACGCAGAGAGCATCTCTTGCCTAATTCATTACGACTAATAAACACAGAAGCTAAAGACAGGAATATTGTCAAACATAAATACTAAATTGCATCTCTTGCTTGAAAAAGAAAAGAAAAGAAGAAAATTTATATATAAAAATAATAATTAATAATAATAATGACGGCATACAAGAATTTTATGTTTGAGTGCATATTAGATGTGCACATCTTTAGTAAAAAAAAGTGAAAAATATGAGAATTGGATCTAGAGAAGCATACTTGGATAGACCCAAACAGGGGTCGGGCCATGAGTTAAAAGGGATACATCGAATGGGGTTCCATCCAAAGGAAGCTCCCTCCAAGTATCATTGTAACGTCCTGCAACATACATGCAGCCTCTTCTTCCTCCCCATCTCATGGGACGGGGACGCACCACCAAACTTACGCAGTCCTCAAATAGGCACCAATCTCCTAAGCTCTCCATTTCCACCCACAAATGATTCTCCAAATCCAACCTATATATCTGACTCTTGAGTACTGTTTCAGGATCATGACGGCACTGAACAAAGAGTACTAACAAGATTTCACCATTACACTCCACTAAACTCCGATAGCAGATGAAAATCGCTGTTGGGACCTCGGCAAACCGAACTTTCACCTTCTTCCAGCTTACAGGCGACATGCATTCAAACACCACCAACGAAAAACAACTCAGCAGACCAAACACATTCCCATCCAAAACTGCCACCGAACCTACGTTCAAACCATAGTTACCAAGATCAAGAACCGACCAGCCAGCATCATTCCTCGCCCCCAGATGCCAGCAAAGAACATCAGCAAGCCTGCCGAATCTCGTAACAATCAAGAAAAGCATGCAAGAAGGGGACGACGGCGGTGCAGTTAAAAGCGCAAAATGTATGTGCAGGCGATCCGGAAGTTTCGGAGGATGAAACTCGTTGCGGGAGAAGACATCGGCGACGAGGACGTTGAGAGTCCGATGCGATCCGAAGATGAGATGTCCATGCGAATTGCCGACGAGTTTCTTGGAGATATTTTTTCTCAGGATCTTGGTTTGGAAGGGTTTAAGGGTGGGATGTAGGGTCAGGGTTGAGCGAGTTAGGGGGGAGAGGAGGAGGGGAGGGTCGGAGAGGCGGCGGAGATCGGATGAGAAGGATTTGGCGAGGGCTCGCCACTCACTGCAGACGGCGGAGAAGGAGAGGACGTCGGGAATGGAGAGGGAGATGAGGTCGAGAATTGAGTGGAGGACAGGGGATGGGAGATCTAGCCAGTTTAGGAATTGAGAAGAGCTGCTGTTGTTCTTGATCTTGTTCTTATTCTTTGTCTTCTTTCTCTTGTTGTTGTTGGTTTTTTGGTGGCAGTAGGTATCCATGGCGATGGGATAGATTACGGTTTTTGATCCGATTGGGGAAGACGACTCGTTTGATTTATTGGGTCGGATCATGAAGGTCAGAAGGTCCCCTTAAATCTGAAATTGTTTTCCAAAATGACCCACTTTTTAAACGTATTTACCAAATTAACCCACTTTTTAAACGTATTTACGAAATTGACCCACTTTCAAAAATTATTTACCAAAATGTCCCACTGTTTGGTGACGATACCTTCGCTGTTTGAAATAGCGATTTTTTTATTTATTTTTTTCTATCCATTTTTTAAAACGCACTCTCACTCTCACTTCATCTTTTTCCCTTCCTCTCTCCACTCTCACTTCTAACTCTGAAACTCAAAACCCTAACCTTCCAAATTCGACCTCTCACCAACAAAATATCTTCTAAATCTCAAACTCTTCACTTCAGCCCTCTTAACCCTTCTTGTAGAGCCCCGAATTTTTAATAAATAAAAATCATAAATAAGGCATAATTTTCAGAATCAACTTCAATTGCAATCATAAACACAATATCATATACAGGGATTAATATTTTTTATTACATATTTTCTTCTTACAAAACACAGCGGAATTAAATACATTAATTACAAATCTTTACAACACATAAAATCTTCAATTTACATTTATACTCAAAGCTTTATTTGCAACAATGCTATCCATAACTGAAAACCCTGCAAGAGTCTATTGAAAGTGGGCACATCAGTTAAATGCAACTGACGTCAACTATAGTAATAGTGATACTTCTAAATCTCACAAACACAAACTTTTTTTTGAAAGGAATAGGTGCAGTATGGCCACACTGTTTCATTAATAAGAAGTTAATAAAAACAAACTCATAGTACTCAGCCAAGTACAGAGACCTACAATACATGAAAGAAAACATAAATACTCCCCTAACATGGGTGGGTGGGACAAAAATAGAAGGATCCATACAAACATACCTCCAACAAAAGTACAAAAGCATCTAACTCCCCCCAACAAGACCCTGAGGTGGTGGGCATAAAGAAACAGCAGTAAGAAGCCCGAAAAGCAGCATGGTCTTGTTCCTTAGTCGAGGGTCGGCCCGATCTCGACTTCTTCGTCGTCGTACTCCTTCACCTGGAAGACGCTGGCAATCCTCTCTCGCGGCCCTGCTGCAGCGGCAATAGCCCAAAATGAGATCAGATGCATAATGTGAGTCAAATTACCAGCAAGTGATTTTGGGTACACTCCCTCACACCCTGATCATTCTGGAAATTGAAACCCGCACCACAAGTGATTACTGTAACCCCTGTTTTTCATTTTGTGTATTTTTGGGTGTATTTTCGTTTTTGTATATTTTTTCTCTCTTGTATTTTTTTTTCTGAACCGTAAGAAATTACACATGTCCAGTGTTTATCGTTATTGGCATCGTGTAAGAATTACACATGTCCAGTGTTTATCTTTATCGTCAGCATACCCCGTACATGAACTATAGAGTCTACCATCTTAATCTAAACGAAATTGATTGTATGCATCGAACCTGTGGTACGGCACACATGGGACACAATAGTACGTGCATTAGCTAGGATTAAAAATGAATAATAGACTTAAGGCTCTCCTCACATCATCATTGCATATTGTTATCTTAATGAACATTGTTCATTATTATTGTCATTATTGGTATTGTTTATCGTTATCGTGGTAAATCATATTTAATGTATATTATACTGTTATCTCTTTACACTGTTCAATTCTATCGACTTCATTGTTTATTTGAATTCATTGCTATACCACTATTGTTATTGTTTCTCTGTTTCTCCACTTGCATGTCCACGACTTGCTCTAAGGACCCTCTTTTTCCTCTTTTTTTAGATGAGCAACTTACAGGTATCCAAGGAGATTTACCTGATGGAATAGGAGAGCAGCATTGGTGAAGAAAATGATTACTGTGCCGCTAAAATAAATGTCGTTTTAGTTTATGACTTTAATAAAATTTGACAAATGTTATTTCTCTGTATTTGTGGGCTTCGACCCGAATAATGTTGTTAAACATCCAGATGTTGAGTTATTTGACGTTGGTTATTTTTATGCATTAATTTTCAATATTGTTATTTATGTGATTACTCTTTCATTGCATGCGTGGTTGTTCTATTTCTTGTTATATTGTTGAGTTGGATCATTAACAGCCTATGGGTGACGTAAGTCATTCGCTGGGCCGTGTCACGTGCTTGCATTCTGTGTTTTGGGAAGCGGGGCGTGGCAAGGTTTTTAGTGGTATCAGAGCCAGGTTAGACTCTAACTAGTTTGGGATTGGATCCTGATTAGTTTGAGTTTAACCGGTCTGACTCAACAATATGTAAACCACGTTGATCACATGGATAATTGATAACCAACTTATGAATCTGGATGCTAACTGTTTGATTCTTATTTCAGACCATGGCTAGAAAAGGTGCTTCTACTTCTCGTGCTGGTGATGAGCCGCCCGAGGAGCCCACAATTGCCCAAATTATGGAGATGCTTAGAAGAGGTGCTTCTTCTTCCAGCCAACCGGAGGGACCCACTATGGCTCAAGTAATGCAGATGCAACGTAAGCAGACCGAGCTGATGGTGCAGCAAATGATGCAGATGCAGCAGGAGCAAGCAGAAATGATGAGGCGAGAACATGCAGAAATGATGAGGGTGGCCTTGGGAGCCGCCAATCGAGAGCCTGCTGTACCAGTGCCTGCGGTGTTGCCACCAAGACCTGGAAATGTAGCAGATTTCATGAAGTTACATCCAGATAAATTCGCAGGTACGGAAGGTCTACTGGAAGCCGAGCAATGGCTCATTAGGACAGAACAGCTGATGATCGTGGCAAGGATAGCCGACGTTGACCGAGTGGATGTCGTGAGCATCCAGCTCGTTGATCTCGCCCAGATCTGGTGGCGAGCTGAAGTAGAGAGGCTAGAGCGCCCCATCGCCTGGGACATCTTTAGAGAGAGCTTTCTCACAAAGTTCTTCCCTAATGTGACGAAGAATGAAATGGAGCGGCAATTTGTCACACTCACACAGGTTAGGCAGATAGTGTTGTTATGCAATTTTCATTATTATTTCATAAATATACCAATGTTTAACTAAGGCACTACCTTGAACCAGGGGAATCGGACCGTGGATGAGTATGCTACGGAGTTTACTCGACTTAGCCGTTTTGCCGCTTCCATGGTGGCAAACGAGTGGGATAAGGGCCGCCGTTTCATGCAGGGCTTGGACCTCGATATTCAGGATCATCTGGCTGCCTTGCGGCTTCGTTCCTATACAGATATCCTGGAGGCTGCTAGAAGCCAGGAGCAAGCCAGTAGGCAGAAGCGCGCCAACCAGCGGCCCGCTCCGCATCCTATCACCGCTAGGCCGTCTGGAGGGCCTATTAGGAGGCCAGTGGCTACCTTCCCTGCCAGAGCACATCCTTATGCACCTGCCGCTCAGAGAGCGAACCCAGTATGTTCGTACTGTCACAGGAATGGGCACTTGCGTGGGGACTGCAGGTTAGCCAACCGCCAGTGCCTCTTATGTGGTAGCGGCGACCACATGGTACGCGATTGCCCGAGGTCCGGGGCCACTGCACCAGTTGGAGGTTCCGCTCCGCAGAGAGCGCTTGGGCGTGGTCAGGGCGGACCACCACTTCCACCTCAGACGCAGGTTTTCAGAGAAGAGCCGCTCCTCAGGGAGGTTCATCTGGAGGTCGTGGTCAGGCCTTCAACCTGACTGCGGAGGAAGCTGAAACCGCTGAGGAAGTCGTCGCAGGTATATTTATGTTTTATTATTTTATTATTATTGATATTTGTTCCTTATTTTAGTTATTCATCCTTGCATCATTCAGTGTGTAGTTTCTTTTCACATTAGCATTTCTTAATCCCTATTATCCTGACCTATACATCTCTTCCCATATTTTTGATTCTATCATAGGTATTATTTTAGTTCATTCCTTTCCCGCCCATGCCTTGTTTGATTCCGGAGCGACCCATTCCTTCATCTCTTCCCGCTTTGTGGATCAGCACCAGTTGGAATGCAGTGATATGCCAGCAGCTTGGAACATCACCACAGGTGGCGGTGTTATCGTTTGCTCTAGGGAGTGCAAGCAGAGCCCTTTAGTTATTGGGGGCGCAGATTTCAAGGCAAACTTGATAGTGATCGGGAATTCAGGGTTCGATGTAATTCTCGGCATGAATTGGCTGGGAGAATCTCATGCTGTCATTGATTGCCGAGCGAAGAAGGTGGTGTTCATGATTCCGGGATGTGCAGAGTTCGAGTTTCAAGCTGGAGAGACACCCTTTGGACGCGGTAAGAAGGTAGCAGATGAGGAAGATTGTGCAATGGAGTTGCACACAGACTGTGAGGCTGCGCCTCTTGTAGTGCGGGAATTTTTGGATGTGTTCCCAGAGGAATTGCCCGGGTTACCTCCCGATCGAGAGGTGGAATTTGGCATTGAAGTTCAGCCGGGTACCGCTCCTATTTCTAAGAGCCCGTACCGGTTGGCGCCAGTTGAAATGGTGGAGTTGAAGGAACAGATTCAGGAGATGCTGAATAAGGGTTTCATCAGGCCGAGTGTCTTGCCTTGGGGAGCTCCTGTACTGTTCGTCAACAAGAAGGATGGTAGTCGCAGGTTGTGCATGGACTGCCGTGAGCTGAACAATGCCACAGTGAAGAACCGGTACCCGCTGCCGAGGATCGACGACTTGTCCGACCAACTGGGAGGAGCTTCTGTGTTCTCGAAGCTAGATCTGCGCTCTGGGTACCATCAGGTCAAGGTGAAGACCGAAGATATACCGAAGACTGCCTTTCGCACTCGTTATGGCCACTATGAGTTCTTGGTCATGCCCTTCGGAGTTACGAACGCTCCAGCCATGTTCATGAGTTTGATGAATTGGGTCTTCTCTCCTTTCCTGGACAAGTTCGTCGTGGTGTTCATCGACGATATCCTCGTCTATTCTCGGAGTCGTGATGAGCATGCTGAGCACTTGCGAATTGTCTTGCAGACATTGAGGGAACATCAATTGTACGGAAAGCTTAGCAAGTGCGAGTTTTGGTTGGATAGGGTTGCTTTCTTAGGGCATATTGTTTCGGGCGAAGGAATCTCTGTTGATCCGTCCAAGATTGCAGCAGTTAAAGATTGGCCAGTGCCAAAGTCAGTGTCAGATGTGAGAAGCTTTCTCGGGCTAGCAGGATATTATCGGAAGTTTGTCCAAGACTTCTCGAAGATTGCTGGACCATTAACTAGACTGACAGGAAAAGATCAGAAGTTTGCTTGGGATGAGTCCTGCAGTGAAGCTTTCACAGAGTTGAAGAACAGATTGACGTCAGCACCAGTGCTGACTATACCAGATGGATCAGGTGGTTTTGTGATTCACTGCGATGCTTCAGGCAGAGGCCTGGGTGCAGTATTGATGCAGAAGGGTCGGGTTGTTGCTTATGCGTCCAGGCAGTTGAGACCGCACGAGAAGAACTACCCCACTCATGACTTGGAATTGGCAGCGGTAATCTACGCTCTGAAATTGTGGAGACACTACCTACTTGGAGACCGAGTGGAAATCTTTACCGACCACAAAAGTCTCAAGTATGTCTTCACTCAGAAAGAGTTGAACATGAGGCAAAGGCGCTGGTTGGCGTTGATGGCCGACTACGACATCAATTTGCAGTATCACCCCGGTAAGGTGAACTCGGTGCCAGATGCATTGAGTAGAAGACCAGTCGTCATGTGCTTGACTCAGCAGAAGGAACTTATTGAGCAGATGCGAAGATTGGACTTGAATGTGATTCTTCCGGGCACCGATCGGAGTTGTATGATGCTTCAGATTCAGTCATCTCTGGTAGAGTAGATTAAGGAAGCACAGGCAGGTGATGATCAGTTACAGGGATTCAGGGCAGAAGTTGAGGCAGGTACAAGGACCGATATGGTCATACACTCAGATGGATCACTTCGCTTTGGGGCTAGGCTGTGTGTCCCAAAAGGTGAAGTTAGGCAGAAATTGCTCGAGGAAGCCCACCAGTCGGCATACTCTATTCATCCCGGTGGTACCAAGATGTATCGGGATTTGAAGCTTCACTTTTGGTGGCATGGTATGAAGAGGGCCGTAGCCAGATTTGTGTCTCAGTGTTTGGTCTGCCAGCAGGTGAAGGCAGAACACCAGAGGACCGCTGGACTTCTTCAGCCTCTTCCCATTCCGGAGTGAAAATGGGAGCATATCACCATGGACTTTGTTACTGCTTTGCCAAGAAGTCCCAGGGGTCACAACGCCATTTGGGTGATTGTTGACAGGCTGATGAAGAGTGCCCATTTTATCCCATTCAGAGTTGGTCAGTCTATCGAGAGTCTCGCGGAGAGATACATGCAGGAGATCGTTAGATTGCATGGGGTCCCTGTCAGCATTGTATCAGACAGAGACACTAGATTTCGATCACAGTTCTGGGAGAGTCTTCAGAGCAGTCTGGGAAGCAAGTTGAAGTATAGTACAGCTTTCCACCCTCAGACAGACGGGCAATCGGAAAGGACCATTCAGATATTAGAGGACATGTTGCGGTCCTGTGTACTTCAATTTGGAGGATCTTGGGAGGATCACTTGCACTTGGTAGAGTTCTCGTACAACAATAGCTACCAGGCAAGTCTTAAAGCTGCTCCCTTTGAAGCCTTGTATGGTCGGAAGTTTCGATCGCCAGTGTATTGGGACGACATTGGTGAGAGGAAGCTATTGGGGCCCGAACTGATCACGAAGACTGTTGATGCCGTGGCCCATATCAGGAAACACCTACAGGCAGCTCAGGACAGACAGAGAAAATGGGCAGATATTCACAGAAGGTCATTAGAGTTCGAAGTGGGTGATCATGTGTTCCTCAAAGTATCACCGTGGAAGGGAGTTATCCGGTTTGGAGGCGGGGGCAAGCTAAGCCCTAGATTCATTGGGCCGTTTGATATTGTAGAGCGAGTAGGCAAGGTGGCCTATAGACTCGCGTTGCCGCCGGCATTGTCTGGAGTGCATGATGTCTTTCATGTATCCCAACTCAGGAAGTATGTCGGGGATGATAGTCATGTCATCGACTATTCGGAGTTGTCTGTTCGGCCATATTTGTCCTGCGAGATCCCTCCAGTTTCAATCTTGGACCGACGAGAGAAGGTTCTGAAAAACAAGGTCATCAGGTTGGTTCGAGTTGGTTGGAATCCTTACTCGCCGGGTGAGTCGACTTGGGAGCTCTAGGATGAGATCCAGAAGAAGTTTCCCCACCTTTTTGTGTGATTCTTTTCTGTTCTTCGGGGTTACTCTATCACCACTTGAGTAAATTTCGAGGACGAAATTTTATTGTAAGGTGGGTAGGATTGTAACTCCCGTTCCATTTTTCCTATTTCTATTTTTGATTTCCAATTGTAATCTCGATTGTAATTTAAATTCATTTTATTGCCCCATTTTGTGTTAAATAATATTTGGTCGAATATTATTTATCAATTCTTCCTCATCTCAATTGCTCGTTAAAAAATCCACTCCTTGTATGTCTTGATTCGGATTAATTTTAGAGTACTTGTCTTGCCTCCTTGGGTTGTGAATTGACCTCATTTGACTCACTTTGTACCCATAACCCAATATTCACCTCCTAATGGATCTCTCACCCAAACCCACTAACCCATACTACCCCCAATCTCTCCCTAACGGACTAATCTATCAATTCCCCTAATCACTCCCCTCACTCTCCAAAATCAGTAACTCCCAATGATTGGATAACTAAATCCCTAATAATTGGCCCTCTAATCTCTCCCACTATCTTGTAACCTCCCCTATTATCTCTCTCCCTCCCGTACTCTCTCTCTCTCTCCCTCTCCTCCTCTGATTAAAACAAACTCAACAGAACCAAAACAAAACGAAACCAAACCAAAACAACAGAGCAACCAAAACAAAACGAAGCAAAACCCCAACACCCCTTCTCTTCCTCCCCGCTCACCCTACTGTCGAACCCACCAAACCCCCTCATCACCTTCGCCTCCACCGTCGTCAACCCACTCCTCTCCATTGCCGTCGCCACCACCTCCGTTTCTCCTCCACCGCATCACCACCATCGTCGAGCACCGAGGAACCCAACTCGACTCCTCGAAACCCCGTCGCCTTGCCTCCCGCTCGAACCTAACACCTCTCCGACCACCGCCTTCTACCACCGTGCTCCTCCATAACCACCGCAGACCCTCGTCGCCGTCCAAGCGCCGAGAACTCTCCATCGTCGCCTCCTCTGTTCCATCGAGTAAAACAGAGCCTCGATCGCCGACATCCTTCGCTGTAGCGTCGCCTCTCGACAACCCCGCCCCTTCACCGTAGAAGCCATCGCCGTTGTCGCGCTAGCCTGCGCCGTCGCCACCCGCTCTCTCGCTCGCTGGTTCATCGAAGAAGAGAGCGGAGAAGAAGAAGAAAGGAGGAATCGGTGGGAGTGAATTTCAGCCGTTGGATCGCATCGAGATCCGAGCTCAGCTCTCCGATCTGATCCCTGTTTGGTGTTGTGTGCGCAGCGGATCTAATTCCGCTGTTTGCTGTTCGGATCAGATCCGGTGCGTAGGAAGAGTCCTATTGGCTGCTTTTGCCGTTTCGTGTTCTGGGCACATCTAATCCGATTGCCGTTCGCTGTGTTGGGTCAGATCGTGTGTGGAGGATTGTTGCTATCTACTAGCTTTCTTCGCACGGTCTCCGCGCGTACTCTTGGGATTGCTTCCCGGGATTCTGATCCCGTTATTCTTTATTTATTTTCGAACCGTCTACAAAGTAAAAGGCAAGTCATTTCTATCGAATGTTTTTTGTATCATATTCGATAATTATTGTTGAATTCCGCAAGTGGATCTTATTTAAAAATCGTAAAATATTATTGTATCAATCGTTGAGATGTCACGGATTTACACGAGCGAATCCAAGTGGTAGTCTCGACATCGTGCTATCTTTTTGCCTCTAATGTATAGAGATATTCATACACCATATAGTTATAGTTATTGATTATAAAAATAGGGAATTATAGACACATTTTATATCATGACATTAAATGGCAATTAGCTATAGTAGATTGTAGAAATTAGTTGATCGTTAATGTGATTGTTATTGCTAAATTGTTGAATTGTAATTATTAAAATGTTAGACATCACCTACATTAATACCATGTTCACCTAAGGTTGATTCGCTGTGATTAGGATTAATTAAACTCCAATTTACTATCCTTAATTTTTTTAACCATTTTACTTAAAATGAACATATAGACTATTCAGAAAATTACGCTAATCTGAACCTTAACGTGCTGTTTAGACCTAGAACACTTCATTAAAATCAGAAACTCCCTGAAAGTAAATCGTAGCCCTATCTGTCTAGATGTCGATAGACACCAGAACTTCCGAATTCGGACTTATACTGCCCCAGTTATGAACCTTTTGCTACAGCTGCGCTGTAATTCCAGATTCACGCACATAACAAGTTAGGCTAATGAATTAAGTGAACTATTAATCATATATGGCCAAGATAAATTCCAGATTTGTAAATAACATGTTTAGGGTGTTAAAAAGTATTTTTACTGATTTTTATAATATTTATTTACTGCCTTTGTAATTAAAATTAGACAACATCTACACCCAGCCAGAGACTTAAACCTATAAAGATTATTGAATTTCGCCTAGCTACCGTTGTCGGAATGTAACTTTTAAGTATGCGTTGGAACCGGGCAGGAGTCTAGTTTCTAGATCACCTGACGGATCCACATTTGCTGTCCTGTAGCAACGGAAATACTGGTTTTGGTACAGCAACCTACTGCTGTCCCGAATTGGAATTCTATGTTTTATAATGTACAAAAGTGTTTATAATGTTATTTTTAGTGTATTTAATTGTATATAGTATATTGCATGATCTTAGGGTTGGTTTGTCACCTTTTCTTAGTGTTCCTTACTAATCGCATTATTGTTTGTAAATTGAATCAAGAAAGTAAAGCAAGCCGGGGTTAAGGACTGATTAGGGTAGTTGACAATATAGTAAGTGTACTCGGTTGATGGCCAGTGTTTTATCGTTATCGGCATCGTGTAAGAAATTACACATGTCCAGTGTTTATCGTTATCGGCATCGTGTAAGAAATTACACATGTCCAGTGTTTATCGTTATCGTCATCATACCCCGTACATAAACTATAGAGTCTACCATCTTAATCTAAACGAAATTGATTGTATGCATCGAACCTGTGGTACGGCACACATGGGACACAATAGTACGTGCATTAGCTAGGATTAAAAATGAATAATAGACTTAAGGCTCTCCTCACATCATCATTGCATATTGTTATCTTAATGAACAGTGTTCTCATTATTATTGTCATTATTGGTATTGTTTATCGTTATCGTGGTAAATCATATTTAATGTATATTATACTGTTATCTCTTTACACTGTTCAATTCTATCGACTTCATTGTTTATTTGAATTCATTGCTATACCACTATTGTTATTGTTTCTCTGTTTCTCCACTTGCATGTCCACGACTTGCTCTAAGGACCCTCTTTTTCCTCTTTTTTTAGATGAGCAACTTACAGGTATCCAAGGAGATTTACCTGATGGAATAGGAGAGCAGCATTGGTGAAGAAAATGATTACTGCGCCGCTAAAATAAATGTCGTTTTAGTTTATGACTTTAATAAAATTTGACAAATGTTATTTCTCTGTATTTGTGGGCTTCGACCCGAATAATGTTGTTAAACATCCAGATGTTGAGTTATTTGACGTTGGTTATTTTTATGCATTAATTTCCAATATTGTTATTTATGTGATTACTCTTTCATTGCATGCGTGGTTGTTCTATTTCTTGTTATATTGTTGAGTTGGATCATTAACAGCCTATGGGTGACGTAAGTCATTCGCTAGGCCGTGTCACGTGCTTGCATTCTGTGTTTTGGGAAGCGGGGCGTGACAAAAAGAAAGCTCCTCATCCTCGCAAAAATCCAAAGATCCAAGCTCCACCAAGAAATATTAAAAAAAATAGTATATTGTTGTCAACAGGGGTGGGCGGCTACTGCTGCTGCTAATATAGGTCGGGGATCCAGATCCTAGGGTTTTACAAAGATTTTACAAAACCCCCCTCCAAAATCAAATATATATATATATATATATATATATATATATATATATATATATATATGGAGCCCTTTGGTTGAGAACTAATTTTGGTGAGAACTTAAGGAGCAGACCCCCCATAAAAAATCCGAACCGGCGATCTCGTTCTACACGCCTTAGATAGCATAACATAAAGAATTCAAATAATTTGATGTTCATTTGCCCATTCGTAAAATGAAGTAGAATTTTCAGTCATACAATTTTGCGATGATGTAAATTATGGGAAAACAAACTTCAAATTACGTGAATTCTTTATGTTATGTTATCTAAGGCGTATAGAACAAGATGGCCGGTTCAGATTTTTCATGGGGGGTCTACTCCTTGAGTTCTCACGAAGTTCTCACCAAATTAGTTTTCAACCGAAGGGCTTCCCTATATATATATATATATATATATATATATATATATATATATATATATATATATATATATATATATATATAGGGAAAGCTTTGGTTGTGCACTCCTCTAGTACACACGGCATGTGCACTAGGCCTACAGGCATTCATATCGACGATCCAAACTGTTCACATTGACCTACACATCTAAATTAGTCTAAATATGTGAAATCAAATCATTTGAAATTCATTTACCCATCCATCATGTGACTATAAAAAACAATGATTTTCAGTCATACAATTTTGTAACACTTCAATGGATGAGTAAATGAATTTCAAATGATTTGATTTTACATATTTAGACTAATTTAAATGTGTAGATTAATGTGAACGGTTCGGACCGTCGATATGAACGCCCGAAGGCCTAGTGCACACGCCGTGTGCATTAGAGGTAGTGCACAACCAAAGCTTTCCATATATATATCTATATATATATATATACACACACACACACACATACACACATATATGGAAAATGCTCAGTTGAAAACGCAAATGTTGTGAAAACCCGTGAAAATAACAAAATAACATAATGCATTATAATCTAGGCCGTTGCCTAGATGGTTTTCCACGTTTTCACAGACATTTGCATATTCAATGGAGCATTTCTTTATATATATATATATATATATATATATATATATATATATATTTCAAATTAAGTAGTTAATTAAATCAATTAGGGTAAGATTTAATCTCCCCTAAACACTTCTAGTTGACCGGCCCTCCCCCAAAGCTACCAGAAATTTTCTAATTTCGAAATTTGCCTCAAAGTGGCAATTTTACATAAAAGTCATTCACTTTGAAATATTTGCAAACATGCCATAAATTATTCATAAAAATCCAAAGAATTTAGAATTATTATCTATTAATAAAGATTATATTTTTCAAATGAATTTTCTAACTTTTTATTTCCCAAGAAAAATATTTGCACGTGCAAAAATGATAAATTTCAGAAAAATGCTTAATAAATCAAAAAAATATAGAAAATATATGGGTAGCCATAAATACTCTCTTGATGCTCTCTGTTATACAGCCAGGTTCTGGGAAATTAGGGTTTTAATCATAGTTTTGCAATAAAGTCCCAACAATCTCAAAATTGCATAAATATATATTCACTCAATAAAATCAAATCAAATCAAAGTATAGGGATAAAATCTCTCTCCCCAATCTCTCCACTGCCATATAGGTCTACCAAAATAGAAAAAACAAAATTTTTATTTCGAATTTTAACTCCAAATGATATTTTGCACAAAACCCTTTTCATTCAATTCAAAAATAGTTTCTTTATTCAGAAAAATCCCAAAACATAGAATATACTCAATTATAAATAGGGGAATTTTTTTAGCAATTCAAAAGTGAAAATTTGTACCTTAAAAATATTTGCACGTGTGAAAATATCAATCTTACAAAAATTCAAAATAATTAAATAAGTTGATTTAAAAAATTATTCATTAATTCAAAATATTGTATTAAAAATTACGGGGCATAACACTTCTCTCCTCCCACTCTCAAAACCCTAAAACCATCTTCCAAATGACCCTTATATGGTTCATTTGCCCATTCATTATATTACACTCGCTATCTCAGATAGCGACTGTGTGTGTATAGATTTTTACAAAGACTTTGAAGTATCTGAAAAAATAAAAAGCATACACTCACTATCTCAGATGGCGAGAACATCATTATACTACACTCGCTATCTCAGATAGCGACTGTGTGTAGAGATTTTTACAGATAATTTGAAGTCTCTTGAAAAATAAAAAACATACAGATAGCGAGTGTCATTATACTACACTCGCTATCTCAGATAGCGACTATGTGTGTAGAGATTTTTACAGAGACTTTGAAGTCTCTGGGAAAATATAGAACATACACTCGCTATGTAACATCCCGAATTCCGAATAAGACCGAATTTGAAGTTCCACAGGATCGTTACACTTCTCTTCGTACAATTTTACAAGGAATCAAAAAAACTTTTATTACATCAGGTTACATTTAAACAGCGGAAGAAAAGTTACAACAATTACATGAATGAAATAAAACAGCACTTGAATAATTCTTCAAGCATTAATTCCTCCTTAGTCTTCTTCATTCACTTTATCCTGCATAGAAAATGTGGGCACGTCAGTTCATTCAACTGATGCAAGAGTATAATACATCAATTTTTTTACTTAGAAAGCACACACTTGTCACAAATCAAAGCTACGGAGAAATATCCTATTGATGTCGTTTGTGAATATGCACTTAATCCTTAATGCAATTATTTATGTTACATGACGCTAATGCGCACTTATTTGGATTCTATGCATCCCATACTACATAGGTCCGAGGGCAAACCCTTAATCGTTCTTCATCTTATAGGGTTCAATCCCTCGCCACGACTTAAACTACTACGGTAACTATGATAAGTATTCTTGATGTTCTATGAGTTACGAGCTCATGTCCAGATAGCCTGGAGGAAAATCTCACGTTATGACATGACGCATCGTGTAGAACCTATGGACAATTCAGCATCCGTCATGGGACATGACACCACCCACAGTCACCAAACACTCCACAAGCGTCGCCTGCGGTACGGAATCCTGGAGACATATCCATGTCATGACACGACGCATCATGTAGACAACCTGTGAATACTCTCATGCCATAGCTTTGAGGCCCTCATACTCGTATTTTTCTCTTATTTTCATCACATCTTCACTATGTTTCTAATCCTTAGTTATTTGAATCATGAATAAGATTAATACCCTGGAGTTAGCACTCCCTTTATACCAGTCTTAACCATCAATTCAACAATATAACCCAAGCTTGGTCTTTTCTTTTCAATATCTTATCTTAAAAGTATTCATTCAATGCTGGTATAACACTTAGCTACACTCTAGCTTTTAATTCCATTTTATGTTCATAGAATTGAATGTTCATACTCTTAAAATCTTTCATAATTCAACATGATCTTATATTTCACTTTCACGTACCATTTTATGCATACACAATAAATTCATTTTTCAACTTGTCACGTTCATAATTCATTCTTTCGCAATAATTTCTCTCATTCTCAAAGTACCAATATTAAGTTCAAAACATACTTTCAATTTCTATTACCCAAAACTCATTTCAAACTCTTTATTAAAACCTTTAGAATAAATATTCATTTTTCTTTATTTAATCAATAACTCAATAAGACAATGTGTATAAAAAATCTTCTTGAAATAGTCTTAAATCTCACTTATAAATAAGCCAAGAGTTATAGGAAAATTCTCATGAAGTCTACACATTATTTGAATTTTTCTAGTATTTTTTTCCAAAATTTTCATTCACTTCTAATACCCTTACATTATTAAAAACCCAAAAAAAGTCACATTTTAAATCAAGACCCAAAGCCAGGTTTCGAACCCACAACCGCAAGCCATGTCAGCGCGCTACAGTGACGGCACTGTGGCGCCACCGAAGACCACAGAGTCCAAGGCACCAAGGTGTCATGAGATGGGTTATAATTCATATGGTTTAATTCTCACACTGTTTGGATTTTTTTGAAAAAAGAAAAATGAAAAGGGCTCTACCCAGTTTCGAACCCGCAACCAAGGACCTACCCAGAGCTACAATAATGCTCTGTGTGCACCCGAAGACCAATAAGTCTAAGTGACTAACCTATCTTAAGAACGAGTTGGGTTGGTTTTGATCCAGTTCTCTGTTTATTACTAATTTTTCATAACTCAAATCTTTTTGTTCTTTTCTTCTCTCTTTTTGTATCAAAATTTTTCAGATTGTAAACAGTATAGATTTACAGTAAAACGGTATTTTAATAATCATTATTTGACTCAAAAAACATGAGTTCTTAGTTCTATTTTATGTTCTTTGTCCATAATTTCGACATTGAGAACAATTCACAATTTTTACATTATTTATAATCAAAATTTCCACAAAAGATTACTTTTTCTCTTTATTTGTACTTGTTATTAAACAATAATTTTAGAACATAAACTCCTCTTTCTACATTAGTATTATACTAATTTCATCAATAAGGTTTCCATGGTGCATTCAATCAACTAGTCATCTCATAAAAACAAATTTCTCAATTTAGCATGGCTCAAATATATATTTCATGGTAACATGATCAAATTTAGCATGGAAATCACAATTGTATCAACTAGCACATCAATTTATCACGCATTCACTTTATCTACAATTTCTCTCTATTTAAACAAACATGTTACCAATCTACTTAGTTTTTCTTAGCAATTATAACAATTCAAACCCTAGCATGATGTCTAAAGTAGAAGCATGATAAATCACCCACCTATTGGAGAAAATAAGTATAAAGCTCCTAGAAATCTCCTAGAATGCACGAATGAATCCTTCTCCTCCTAGATTGTGCCACCAACGCGCCTCCTCCTCCTTGTGCTAGCAAACCCGATCCCTCTCTCTTGTTTTTTTGATGTAGGCCGGCCACCTCTTGAAGGAACACACACACAAACAAAATCCTTCAATCTTTTACTCACCAAAAACTCTCAATCTTTTCTCACTCTAATTCTTTTCTTTCCTTCTTTCTTTATCAAATTTCTAATGTACTACATGAGAAGGGTGAGGGGGGGTATTTATACCTTTTCGAAAGCAAAATAGATGGCTAGGATTGATCTAGATGGTTAAGAATAGAAGGCTAGGATGTGTTAGGGAGTTGTAGCAACCACCCATGAACACATAACCACTCCATCCATTACACCACTCTCTCCATCTCTCCTTGCCTCCATCCGGCCACACCCCCTAGCACACTAGACACGTGCTAGTGCAATGCACGTGTCTCATCTAGTACCCCTATTAATTTTTGTACAAGATTAATTAATTTATTGTCTACCTAATTAGTCTACACTACATGTTATGACAATTAAAAGATAAAATAACTAGTGGACTCAAAATTAGTGGGCCTTAGACCCATGGGTTATTAATAAAATACTTAATTAATTAGGGTGGGCTAGATTAGATAATTAGGCCTAGGCTTTTAAAATAATCTTTTAAATGTAAGAGAGAAAGGTTAAAATATTAGTTTATGTTATGAAAAGAGATAATTTCTAAGGAAAGTAAATGCACAAAAATTTGTACGTACAAAACACGTAAAAATCAACAAACTTATATTAAAATATTTCAAGATGTTACAACACTCCCTCCTTAGAATAGTTCCGTCCCCGGAACTACGCTTAAAGAGTGAGGAAAACAGAACATAACAATAAAAATATAAAAGAAGAGAAAAGAAGACACAAATCAAGCAAAGAGCTCAGGATGATCCTTCATCATCTACTCCTCAGATTCCCAAGTAGCCTCTTCAACCAACTGGTTTCTCTAGACTACTTTGACCATCAGTATCGTCTCGTTCCTCAAGACTTTCTCCCGACGATCCACAATCTCAATTGGAAGCTCAATGTAACTCAGATCCAACTGCAAATCCTCCGGTACTTCGGGCAAATGGTGACTCGGATCTGGAATGTAACCTCTCAGCATAGACACATGGAAGACATTGTGAACCTGAGACAACTCTTCCGGCAACTCCAACCGGTAATCAGTTTTTCCAATCCGCTTCAATATCTTATACGAGTCTATGAACCTTAGGGATAACTTCCCGCATTTGCCAAAGCGAATCACACCTTTGCTAGGTGATACCTTCAGAAAGACAAAGTCACCAACCTTGAACTCAAGGTCCCTCCTCCGGTTGTCTGCATAGCTCTTCTGCCTACTCTGAGCATCCACCAACCTCTTCTTGATTAGATTGATCTTTTTAGAGGTCTTCTGCACAATCTTAGGCCCAAACATCTGCCACTCTCCGACTTCAAACCAACAGACAGGTGTTCTGTACTTCCTGCCATACAAAGCTTTGTACGAAGCCATCCCGATACTAGTCGGAAAACTGTTGTTGTAGGCAAACTCTACCAGAGCTAGATGCCTTTTCCAAGTGCCTCCAAAATCTAGCACACAACACCAAAGCATATCCTTAAGGATACGATTGACTCTTTCAGTTTGCCTATCGGTCTGAGGATGAAAAGCAGTGTTGAAATCTGTCTTGGTACCCAAAGCAGTCTGAAGACTCCTCTAAAAATGCAAAGTAAACCGCGCATCTCGATCAAACATAATGGTTAATGGAACACCATGAAGCCTGACGATCTTTCCAACATACAGCTCGGCCAACTTGTCCGTAGACGAAGTGAGTTTCATTGCCAAGAAATGAGCAGACTTGGTTAGTCGATCGACTATAACCTAAATTGCATCATTGCCCTTTGAACTTTTGGGCAAACCCGTGATAAAATCCATGCTGATGTTATCCTACTTCCACTCTGGAATAGGTAACGGTTGCAATAAACCTCCAGGTTTCTTATTCTCGGCTTTTACCTGCTGACAAATCTCACATCTCGACACAAATTTAGTCACATCCAGCTTCAAACCTGACCACCAGAAATACTGCTTAATGTCCTTATACATCTTACTGCTTCCAGGATGTGCAGACAAAAGAGTAGCATGTGCCTCCTGAAGAACACTTTCCTTCAAGTCCGACTGACCCGGAACACACAGCCTCTCTCCAAGCCACAACACTCCATCCCTAATATGCAATTCCGACAACCTGCCTACACCAACCTGCTCCTTCATTTTCTGAATCTCTGCATCTTCCCTCTGACTTGCTATAACCCTTTCGTTCAGCATGGGCCGAAGCCTCAACTGAGCTAAGGATGCTCCCAAACCTTACAGAACAACTTCAATACCAACCCGATCAAACTCCTCTGTAAGATACCTCTGAGTTGTAATCAAACTAGTCAGACTGCTCTTATGGCTAAGTGCATCAGCAACAACATTAGCATTCCCAGGATGGTACTTAATCTCAAGACGAATGTCCTCAAGTACTTCCAGCCATCTCTGTTGCCTCAGATTCAGGTCCTTCAGCTGGTAGATGTACTTTAAGCTCTTGTAGTCCATGTACATGTTCAGCTTCTCACCATACACGTAATGTCTCCATTGCTTCAAGGCAAAGATAATCGCAGCCAACTCCAGATCATGAGTCGGATAATTCTTCTCATGCGGTCTTAGTTGCCTAGACCCATATGCGATTACTTTTCCTTCTTGCATTAAGACACAACCAAGCCCACGATGTGAAGCATCACTATAGACATCATACTCAACACCTAATCTAGGTAGAGCCAAAATGGGAGCAGTAGTCAGCTTCTCTTTCAACTCCTGAAAGCTTGCCTCACACTGCTCCGTCCACTTGAAGTTCACATTCTTCTTGGTCAGAATAGTGAGCGGCACGGCTATCTGAGCATAGCCCTGAATGAACCTCTTGCAGTATCCAGTTAGCCCAAGGAAACTTCTGATTTCCTTCACTATAGTAGGCCTTGCCCAATCTCTTACCGCCTCTATCTTCTGTGGATCAGCCGCCACTCCCTCCTTAAAAAAGATGTGACTTAGGAATGTCACTTCAGATTTCTAGAAATCGCACTTGGACAACTTAGCATACAACTCCTGCTCTTGAAGCTTCTCCAAAACTGCAGCCAGATGCACTGTGTGCACCTCCTCCGACTTGGAGTACACAAGGATATCGTCAATAAACACCACAACGAACGAATCAATAAACGGCCTCAGAACTCTGTTCATCATGTCCATAAAGATTGCAGGTGCATTTGTCACTCCAAATGGCATAACTAAAAATTCGTAATGCCCATGTCGAGTTCTGAATGCAGTCTTATGCACATCTTCAGTCTTCACTCGAACTTGATGGCATCCTGATCGAAGATCTATTTTGGAGAAAATAGCTACTCCTTGTAGACGATCGAACAAGTCATCAATTCGTGGATGTGACGAATGCAACCCTAGCCGACCTTTCATCTTTCCACCTCCCGTCCTCTCCCCCGATCAACCCCCCTCCCCGTGCCACTCCGAAACCCTACAGCCTTCACGATTTTTTTTTTCTTCTATAATTTTTGGCCTTCCACTTTAACGAATGATAAAGTGGGAGAATTGCATCTTAGTCGCTTAGATGAGGCGATTGCTTTAATTCGGTCAAATTTTACTTAATTTTTAGTCTTTACTTCTGTTCTAAATTGTTCTCTCTCTCTTTCGTTTTGCAGCTCTGATGTGACTATGGGAATTGTTCGCCTTTCTTTGGTCTATTTCTTTTGGTTCGTTTTGGCTGAGGTTGTCCGCTTAAGCCGGCCGGCTTGTCCCCAGCTGCCCTGCAAATATTTTTTGTGTTGCTATGATGTTCTAGTCTACTGTTTCACTGACGTCTCTTCGCCCCATGCTTTTTTGATTTGGATGTTATTTTGGAGTTCTGTTTTGCCCATCTGTTGAGGACGTTTTGTTTACTTACTTCTCGTTGTGTTGTTTTATTTATTGTAATTCCGGCCTTTGTGTTCTTAGTTAACTTTCCTATTCTGTTTCGTGGACTTTAGATGATTTCTTTACTTTGGTGCTTGCTGCGGCTGCTTAGTCTCAAGGGCCTCGATAAGAGTGTTTTCTTTTGGAGACGGTACTCTCCCTGTTGTTGTTTGACCATTAGGCGGTGCTGCTCTGGTCTTTATTTTGGGATTTAGCTTCTGTCCCCGTATGTGAGTTGTTTTTTGCGGCGATTGTTCTAGGAGGCTTACTCCACTGCTGTGATGCAGGGGTTTCCTGTTGCCTTCTGTTGAGTGATGGTCGGACTCCTTTCCGACCTGTTTTTCTGATTTGAGACTCATTCGAGTCTCTTTTTGCTGTTGTGGGTACCCTAATCCATTTTGTTTCACGCTTTGCTGCTCCTCCCGCATGAGGACGCAAGAGCGATGCTTATCCCTTGTGTTTTTCTCCTTTCTCCCCTGTAGCGTCATACCCATGTTCTTTTTTGCTGCTGGCAAGTTTAGTATTGCCCTGCTAAGTCGCCTTCTCTTGGGGGGTGACGGCGTGTTCGCTTACTGGTCTTTTGTATTGTGAGTTCGGCTGTTTTTATCGGTGTCGGAGAGGCCTGCTGGGTGATTTGGGTTTTTTCGATTCCTCCTGCGTAGGTGTCCTCTTGGTGGGGTGGTTTCCTCGGCCTCAGCTTGTCGGTAGGATCGGGCAATGCTGGACCTGTTCCTCTAGTTCGCTGTTTTTGTCTTCGCCTCTTTGTTTTATTTGTTGTTTGTCTGCAATTCTCTCAATTGCGTCTCCTTTGTATATTTCGGTCTTGTGGCCCGTTTTTAGTTTTACTTTCTGTAAAATTGTAATTGGGTTTCCTGGATCCTTTTGATTAATAGATTGGGCTGGAATCACTAGATTCTATCCGCTTTATCAACAAAAAAAAGATAAAATGAAAGACATTTAGTTCTCCTTCAATCCAGCAGACTAGTTCTTGAATACTCCAATTTGCATGCTTTTATAGGAAACAACTCCAAAGTTTAGCATTAGTGCTTGATTAGTCCGTGGCTAACTAACTTAGAGAAATCTGCTATTTGTAGTTATTCAAAAATACAAGGAGTATGCACATATGGAAAATGTGATCAAGCCGTCGTACGATCATCATAAGTTTCAATGGGCGACTTTATGTTCTCTGTTGCAAACTCAAACTTGACTATATATAGAGGTGTTGGACAAAGTTGAACTACAGATAGCTCAACATATACACCTTCGCAAGTAGAGTGAGTTCATTAGCTGAAAAGTATAGAAAGATGGCCAAAACTAACAGCCGTACTGCTCCAATGTTGCTCAACCTAATCCTTGTTCTCTCTTTCATGCTCCTCAGCTCTAGCTCTGTAGCTGAGGGGAAGCTTTTTCACTGTAAGTTCGACTTATAAATTTGTTTCTCACACATGCAGTGCACTTGTATTTCCGTTTCAGTTCTTCTTCTTACTTTCATCAATGTATAAAAGACAGTTAACGTTTACAGGATTCATTTATGATGCATACTACTAGTTCTCAGCATGTGCATGTCTTATTTGTAGTACATGCACATAAAAATGTAGCTTTGTGCACAGCAAAATGATGTGGTACACACAATTAGAATCGAATCAATAGTATGAAATGTTTCAATACCATCTTTAAATTTGTTTGCTTAGTGGTCAAAGGAAATTGCCTCACATTTGTCTCTCACATAACACAGTTGCAGGGAACCTGAAATCGTTAACCTTGACCTGCAACTCAGTTTACTCTGTGCAGCCAAATGACACGTGCTTTGCAGTTCAACAGAATTTCAATCTCACACCTGATCAGTTTGGAACCTTCAACCCTAATCTTGTTTGTGAGAACCTGTTTGTAGGTCAGTGGATATGTGTTTCTGGAACTGCTGCCTGAGCTCGAAGAGTTCCTCTGCTTTCTCCGCGATTAATGAATAATTTGGTTTGGTTGACGAGTTAAAATGTTTCTCATCACTATTTAGTGTGTTATTTCATGCAACTGAGAAATATTTCGTATGTACTACAAGATTAATAAGCACATGGACTTGATTAGCAATGATAGCTCTATGATCATTTATACATTAGTTCTTGCAATTTTTCCATTTCAATGGATTGGAATATGATGCTAGTGAGTGAGTGATGATGATAATTTCAGTATTAATATGCAGTACTCTACACTGTTGCATTGAATGTTGGGTGTGTTTTAGCCGGGTACGAGGCATCTATGAGTAATGATGGGAATAGTTGGACCATTATCTCGTCAATTTAAAAAGAATTATACTAAGATAATGGTGGTTTCAAGATTTTTCTCATATGCTGATCAAGTTTATAAATAGTTTAGCTATGCAGTGTTTATTTAAGATACAACATAATCACTTAGGGATTGTGAACTTTTTTTTTTTTTGATCATAGTAGGTTGGCCCGAAGCCCCCCTTCTGTTTCATTAAAAAGCTTTTAATAAAACAATAATCGAAACTCGGACAATAATGTTCATGCCACCCACATGCGGGTCATGAAATTCATTCTCCGATCCCAAAAATGGTCTCCCTACCGTATCTGGTAGTGACCTGCCGTAACACCCAAAATACATGAACCCACTATACATACAGATAACCACCAGAAAACATTTACTAAACTGTACATGTGCCCCACATATGGCCAAAACACAACACCCTAACCCCAAAAACATCAAAAGTGAGCACATCCAAGCTCCCTCGAACTGGTCAATCATCCCTCGTGAGCTGTGCCTTCCCCTTCCAACAGGGTTAGGGTGTGAACTTAGGACATGTTCATGCCAGGGATTGTGAACTTAGGACAGGGTATGCCAACAGTTCATTTAAACAAGCTAGAGTGATGTAGGTTGAACTGCATGACATCTCACACACATACACACACTATCAAATAGCGCATAATAAACAAGTGCACCTGCACTCATTTTGTTCATTTTAATTCAAAATCTGAGTGGCAGCACTGTTATTCCCCAGGAGTGAGCCTACTGTATGCAATTATGCTGCAGTTGCAGAGTTGTGAGATTTATATCCACTTCAGTTATAGAAAATAAGTTAAAGAATACATAAACACAGGTCTTGAATCCAACTCACCTGATAGTCCTTATAACTTATTTTTAAATTTTTATGGAAAAGTCTTGGAGGGACACTGAATTCGAGCCGTTACTCATTTACTCACCCCACCCAATACCAACAGGCAATATATAGTCCTTCTAACTTAAATGGCTATTACCGAGTTTGAGGCAATTTAAAAGAGATTATCTTCACCAGTGAAGAAATTGTCAGTCTCAACTTTTCTGTCTGTTAATCTTGTAGTCACTCTTAACAGCCATCTTGACCAATTTCCTGTTGATGTTATAGGCATTATATATATATTCCATCCAAGATAATTATATTATTTGTGTAGTATAGGGACATGTATACGGGGTCAAGTCATGAATGTCGGATTAGTGGGCCTTATAACAGGTATGGACCCGTTATATGGTGCCTTGCTCGATAAGTTGGTATTGGCTATATATACCGCCTAGAAGTAATATGTGTTAGAACTTGAATATAAAATAATATGAAATTCCAACAATATTGTGAAGAAATCCAATACAAGAAGAAAAACAGTAAGTAAAGAACTTGTACAGAGTCGAGATTTTAGAATCTCTGTCCTTAAAGCAGAATTCGCCCCGTAGTGTGACGGTTACCGGCGAATTGCTTCCCAGGATACAACTGTACCTTCTCTGAAGAATGCAACACCCTTGCTTCAGAGACAACGAACTGCTGTCTTTGTGTACTCTCAGTTGACAGACACTGACTCAGAGTAGAGGAAGAAGAGAGGAAAATGTCAAAAATCTGTATCTGTATAGAAGACTTCTGTCTGGATTTATAGAGGAAAGGTGGACTGGAGACTGTTCAGCAGCTGCCATAACTCTGTAACAGCAGAGTAATGGGGACTCTTCAGATTCATAACTGGTGAGCCATTACTCTGATGTTACAGAACCAAGCCAAGCCAAGCCGAGCCGAGCCGAGCCGAGCCGAGCCGAGCCGAAGCCGAGGCCGGAGCCGGGCCTGGCCGGGCCGGGCGCGCGCTCTCGTGCGCGCGTGTGTGTTTGTCATTTTGGCTAAGTCTTCTCTCCACTACACGTTAGTGGTAACCCCCGGGCCACGCCCTTTAGTCCAGTTTTCTAGTATATATACTAGACAAAATCATTTCCAATTTCCGATATGGGACTATCTATTTTCTCCCAGTTGCCAAGTTAGTACATTTCAAGTACCCAACTTTGGATCAACATTTCTCATTCATACGGAATTCGTTTTTGGCAAGTGAGTATACTACGGAATAGTACTCGTCGAGAGGATCGCAATCCACTCATTTTCCGGTGCCGCCGGTGGCCGGAGATTGCCGGAATCCGGCCCAGAACACTGCAAAAATTAATTCCAACAATCCCTTACATGAATGGAAATTACCAGACCATGTAATCCAGACACGACAGAAAAAACAAAAACATGGCAGAAAGATTCTGAGAGTACATTCGGAAAATCACTGCATCAGGAATGGTAGTAATTTTTCAACTTTGAACCACCCTTAGTAATTAGCTATCGGATTCATTTGACCAGGTAGTGATCATGATGTCTTGAACTACCCGGGCATTCATGTGAACCTAGACAATAACTATCACACAGTTTCATCTCCTCACAGAGCTAAGTTCTCTTGTTGTGTTCATTTTGGCCTTGAACATCCCTGGTTAATCATGAGTGAACTTGGAGAATGTAGCCTCTCTTCATTCTCCTAGAAACGGTCCCATTTCACACTCACAAGGTGATTGCCCATAAAGAGTATCCTGCTATACCCCACTTTTATTTCAAAGCTATGGGAATCATTAAAAGCCAAGCTTATCCTAACTATTTGCAGGCAGCACTTGTTTTATCATCCTAAGAATGGGTATGAGATGTTAATCTCTCAGTGCTTTCGTCGATTCAACAAGATTTAGTTGTCCCTTTGAACCTAGATCTTGAGATCTCCAATTCCTAGGTAGGGTTTCCATCAAATATCCTCTTTCGTCATAGGCTTTAAATCCATTCCTCTTGATGATCTCACAACCTGCTCTCGCGACAGACCTTTAGTAAATGGATCCGCTAGGTTGTCGGCCGATTTTATATATTCTATAGAGATTACTCCATTTGAGAGCAGGTGTCTAATGGTTTTGTGTCGCCTTCTGATATGACGAGACTTACCATTATACATGCAACTCAGTGCCCGTGCTATAGCCGATTGGCTGTCACAGAGTACACATAAGGCAGGCACTGGTTTTTCCCACATAGGAATATCCTCTAAAAAGTTGCGAAGCCATTCTGCTTCTTCTGCCGCTTTGTCTAAAGCAATGAACTCAGATTCCATGGTGGATCTGGCCAATAGCGTTTGTTTAGAGGATTTCCATGACACAGCTGCACCACCAAGTGTAAAGACATATCCACTTGTGGATTTTGAGTTCTTTGAGTCCGATATCCAGTTGGCATCACTGTAGCCTTCCAGTACTGCTGGATATCTGGTGTAATGCAGCGCATAACTCTGAGTATGTCGCAAGTAGTTCAATACTCTAGTTATTCATTTCCAGTGACTTCGTCCTGGATTACTCGTGTATCGGCTCAGTACGTTTACCGAATGTGTTAGGTCCGGTCTTGTACAATTTGTTAGGTACATCAGACTACCAATTACACGTGCATATTCCAGTTGTGATATGCTTTCGCCTGTATTTTTGAACAGGTGAAGACTGGGATCGACGGGACTTTTTGCTGTCCCATTGGAATAATTCTTGAATCTTTCAAGTACTTTCTCAGCATAATGAGCTTGAGACAAAGTAATCCCCTCAGATGTCCTGGAAACTTTGATTCCTAGTATGACATCTGCAACTCCCAAGTCTTTCATGTCAAACTTGCCACTAAGCATGCTCTTAGTTTGTTTGATGATGTCGTTATTGCTTCCAATAATAAGCATGTCGTCTACGTATAGACAGACCAGAATGTATCCGTTTGGAGTATCTTTGATGTAGATACATTTATCACATTCATTTATTTTGAAACCATTTGACATCATAACATTGTCAAATTTTGCATACCACTGCTTTGGAGCTTGTTTCAGGCCGTACAGTGATTTTACAAGCCTGCACACCTTATTTTCCTGTCCAGAAACTATGTAACCCTCAGGTTGTTTCATATATATTTCTTCTTCTAAGTTCCCATTTAAAAATTTAGTTTTAACATCCATTTGATATATTTTCAGGTTACGTAGAGCTGCAATAGCTATCAGCATTCTTATGGATGTTATTCTTGTAACTGGGGAATATGTATCGAAGAAATCTAGGCTTTTTTTTTGCCTAAATCCTTGAACCACAAGTCTAGCCTTATGTTTCTCTATTGAACCATCTGGTTTTAATTTTTGTTTGAAAATCCATTTGCATCCTAGAGCTTTACATCCAGAAGGCAAATCGACTAACTCCCATGTATGATTTTGCATAATGGAGTCTATTTCACTTTTGATTGCTTCCTTCCACATAGGAGCATCAGGCATAGACATGGCTTCCTTGAACGTGCTGGGCTCATTCTCTAACAGAAAGGCCGTCACAAAGTCTGGACCAAAAGATTTTGATGTTTTAGCCCGTTTACTTCGTCTAGGCTCATCAGTATCATGTTCTGGTTCATCAACTGAAGTGCTTGCATTCCCTTGTCCACGTGTACGTTTGGGGTACGTAGTATCCTTGCACGGAAACACATGTTCAAAGAATGAAGCATTTCTTGATTCCATTATTGTATTTACATGGATATCCGGTATATCCGATTTGTATACCAAGAACCGATATGCACTACTGTTGTGTGCATAGCCTATGAATATGCAATCGATCGTCTTAGGTCCGATGGTGACCTGTTTTGGGTTAGGTACTGTCACTTTTGCTAGACACCCCCACACTTTGAGGTATTTATACGAAGGTAAATTACCTTTCCATAGTTCATATGGTGTCTTGCCGGTTTTCTTGTGAGGTATTTTGTTGAGAATGTAGTTGGCAGTCAGCAACGCTTCCCCCCACATATTTTGGGGTAAGCCAAAATTCAACAACAAGGCATTCATCATCTCCTTTAGAGTTCGATTTTTGCGCTCGGCAGTACCGTTTGATTCAGGTGAGTAGGGAGCAGTTGTCTGATAAACTATTCCATGTTCCGAGCAGAACATGTTAAATGGTGCATCATATTCTCCTCCTCTATCACTTCTAACGATTTTAATCGTTTTGCCAAGTTGATTCTCAACCTCAAGTTTATATTCTTTGAATTTGTCTAAAGCCTCATTTTTGCTATGTAACAAATATACATAACAGAATTTTGTGCAATCGTCTATGAAAGTCACAAAGTACTTTTTGCCACCTCTGGTCTGCACATATTTTAAGTCACACAGATCCGTGTGAATTAGACCTAGAGTTTCTGTGTTTCTTTCTATAGAACGCGATGGAGTTTAGCGAGTTTGGCCTCCGTGCAAACTTCACATTTTTCTGAGTTATCTACCTTAAATTTTGGTAGCAAATTCATGTTAACTAATCTACGCATAGAATTTACATTAACATGGCCTAGTCTTTCATGCCAAACAGAGGAAGACTCAACAACAAAGGCAATAGGAGTTATTTCATTAACTTTGGGAACAGCAGGAACAATAGTTTTAGGGATGACTGTCATTACATTAAACTTGAACAGTCCATCCTTTACATATCCTTTACCCAAATATACCCCATTCTTGGACAGTACAAAATTATCAGAAACAAGTACAACTTTAAATCCATTCTTACTTAGCAAAGAACCTGATATCAAGTTCTTTCTAATGTCTGGGACATGCAGCACATTTGTGAGTGTTAGCTCTTTGCCTGAAGTCATTTTCAGTACTATCTTCCCTGTTCCTTCAATTTTGGAGGTGGAAGAGTTTCCCATGAACAGCTGTTCATCTTTGTTGCACTTCTGGTAGGAGGTGAACATTTCCTTGTCCGAGCAGATATGCTTGGTGGCCCCAGTATCGTACCACCATTCACGAGGATTGCTCCCCACAAGATTGACCTCTACAACAGCACAGAGGTCCAGGTCAGAGATACTAGTGGACAAGTTCTCAGCTATGTGTGCGTGGGATTTTTCATTCCCTTTTACATGTCCTGTTTTTGAATAATTACTGTCCTTACTTCGGCACTCAGAAATTTTGTGCCCCAACTTACCACACTTGTGGCATTTCCCAGCAAACCTCTTTGCAAGAGGTTTTTTGTTGGAGGCCTGTGGCAGAAACTTCCTCTTCTTGCCCTTCTGTTCATGCTCCACCACATTTGCCTTTTCTATGGACTTATTTCCATACTACCTCTCAGCCTTGCGATTCTCTTCTTCGATTCGCAACCTGATAATTAGATCTTCAAGAGACATCTCCTTTCGTTTGTGTTTGAGATAGTTCTTGAAGTCTTTCCACCCAGGTGGAAGTTTTTCAATGAACGCTGCAACCTGGAATGGTTCGCACAGCGTCATATTCTCTGCAGCAATGTCATGCATTATAACCTGCAGTTCTTGGACTTGACTCACCACTGTTTTGGAGTCAATCATCTTGTAGTCCAAAAATTTGCCGACAATAAATTTCTTGGACCTGGCGTCTTCTGTTTTGTACTTCTTTTCCAGGGACCCCCACAGGAGTTTGGATGTCTTGAAGACACAGTAGACGTTGTAGAGAGAGTCTACCAAGCCATTCAGGATGTAGTTCCTGCAGAGGTAGTCGCCCTGAGTCCACGCGTCAACTGCAGCAACGGAGTGTGCTTCCATTGGCGCCAGCATCGGGGCAGATTCATTGAGGAATCTGTCCAGCTTCAATGTGGTCAGGTAGAACTGCATCTTCCCCTGCCACTTTTTGAACCCAGTCCCATTGAACTTCTCCCGTTTTTTTTCCACGCTTATGTGCGTGGGCAGAACGACCGAATGTGCCGCAACCGATTGTGCAGTCACATTTTGGGTCACCGGTGTCTGGGTACTAAGAAGCCCAGTAGCAACTTCAGTGGGTGTGTTCTCCATGATCTGATTTGTTTCTTCTGAAATTGGTTGAAACAGAGATTGTTAGTTCTTATTTTTTCTGAGCAGAACCTGTAAACAAACTTCACAAAAATTGTTAGAATCTGTGAGGAAAAATTCTGCTTTAAGATTGTTAGAACCTGAATATAAAATAATATGAAATTTCAACAATATTGTGAAGAAATCCAATACAAGAAGAAAAACAGTAAGTAAAGAACTTGTACAGAGTCGAGATTTTAGAATCTCTGTCCTTAAAGCAGAATTCGCCCCGTAGTGTGACGGTTACCGGCGAATTGCTTCCCAGGATACAACTGTACCTTCTCTGAAGAATGCAACACCCTTGCTTCAGAGACAACGAACTACTGTCTGTGTGTACTCTCAGTTGACAGACACTGACTCAGAGTAGAGGAAGAAGAGAGGAAAATGTCAAAAATCTGTATCTGTATAGAAGACTTCTGTCTGGATTTATAAAGGAAAGGTGGACTGGAGACTGTTCAGCAGCTGCCATTACTCTGTAACAGCAGAGTAATGGGGACTCTTCAGATTCATAACTGGTGAGCCATTACTCTGCTGTTACAGAGTAGTGGGCACCAGTTACTGAATCTGAAAAGCCTTTTCAGTTCAGTAGGGGAAGAGTTTGTCTGGGCAAAAAGAGATAAAATAAAAATTTAAGCCAGACCAAACCAAACCAAACCAAGCCAAGCCAAACCGAACCGAACCGAACCGAACCGAGCCGAGCCAAGCCGAGCCGAAGCCGAAGCCGAAGCCGAGGCCGAGGCCGAGGCCGGGGCCGGGGCCGGAGTTTTATAGAGGCCGCCGGCGTATAACCATCCAATTTGACGCCCCATTCCTGGTCTCTTCCTACCCCAGCGTTTCTGGCAAAATGCCGGGGAATATACGCCGGTAAATCCATCGTGTGTTGTAGTGACCCCTGTTTCCCCAAATACGTATTTTTTGTGTATTTTTCTGTATTTAAAATTTGTTGTATATATATATATATATATATATATATATATATATATATATATATATATATATATATATATTCTTTTCGTTTTCAAATTCATTGTTAAAATGTATTATTGATCTTCTGTTAAAATATATTTTTAATTAATAGTTTTATTTATAACTCGTTCCCAATGATTCTTTTCATAATACAAATTATTGTTATTATTATTATTATTGTTATTGTTATTATTTTTATTATTACAAAATCCCATTGTATTTGCTAGTATTTGAGTGTTAACTCGAAGTATACTATTTGATTTATTATTGTATTACTAAATGTTATACTTGATTTAATTATTTACTATTCATTTAAATCCTACATTATATTGATTATTTTATATATTCTTTTGGATCTTATTAATACCTAAACCCAACCCAAAACCCACTGTTTTAATACCCATACCCAACTACCCTACCTTGTTCCCACTTACACCCGAAACCCACAAAGAAACCCAATACCCATCAGACCCAAACCCTAAACTCTATCTCATATTTATCAACCCTATCAGCCTATTCGTCCTCCATCTCTTAAACCCTAGCCGACCCTTCATCTCTCCATCCCTGTGCTCCTACCTCTTCCAAACCCTCTATCCCGATCGCCATCTCTCCCCTGTGTTAACCCATCGTCCCAAGTCCTTTGGGCGTGCGTAGCCGCGACGCAGCAACCGCCTCCTGCGTCGCCCTCTCTCAGTGCAGCAAAGCCTCGGTGACTCCCATCGCGCCGTACGCCAGCCCCCGGTGTCCCCGCGCGACTGCAGCGTCGCCCAGATCCCCCGTCGCGCGCCTTGTGCCCTGCCACCCCGATGCCCTCCACAGCGTCGCCGCACCTCTCCCCGCCTGCAGCACCCTGGTTTCCTTCAGCCAGCAAATGCAGCCTGTTGTGCCGCCCTCATCGGCGCTGCCCATGGAGCCGCCCTCGCCGCTGTACCGCCCCCTATCTGCCGTGTCCCCTAGCCGACGTCGCTGTTCCCGAGGTCGGAGCTCGCTGTCTTTTTGTGGATTCTTGGTTATTTGATTGTGGGCCGTCGATCATCACGATCATCATCATCATGTTTGATTGGATATGGACCGTCCGATTTCCTCTTGATCATCACGATCATGATGATCATCAAGATTCCTTTAATCGCAGCCATTCGATCGATCGATCTTGGTCATCATCATCATCTTCATTATAAAGGAGATCTGGCCGTCCGATCTGATTCAGTCATCTTGATCTTGATCTCTTGATCACAGCCTCCGATCGATTTTGATCATCTCGATCATCGAGATCCGTGCTGTGTTCATGATTTCGTTCGTGATCGTGTGTTCGTGATTGGTTCGTGTGTTCGTTCAATCCGTTCGTTGTGTCTGTTTTGGGATCCGTTCCCGTTATTCCTCCGTCGGATTCATCGTTTACACCCCAAGGCAAGTATCGCTTGTACATTTCATTTTCTAGTACAAGCTCTTCCTTGAAAATACTGCAAATAGTTTGTGAATGTGACTCCTCTTTGTTTATCGTTGATGATCTCATGTTTCTCCTTATATATTACAGGATCTAAGAGTCACAACCCTTCGTTGATACACTTGTTCACAACTAGTAAAATTTTGATTCATTTCATATAAAAAGTGTTATGGTCTAGAAAATACCGCAGTTTTACTCCTGCTGTGTCGGTAATCGCAGATTTACAAAAACTGCTGCACCACCTTGGGTTTACAATTATTTTAACTATGCTACCAGTAAGTAAATGACTTAAAATTTTGTATTCTAATACTGGACACCTTAAAGAACATTTTCTAACTTTCTTAGAATTAATTAATGATGTTTCAACCCTGTTTCAAATGTACAAACTCAGTTTTACAAATTTTGGCTGAACACAAATACTGTATAGTTTGCTGTTTTGACACATGTTAGCACAACTTTTATGTAATTTAATTATATCCATTGGAACTGGACAGGAGTCTAGTTTCTAGAACTTCTGAAGGATCCACATTTGCTATCTTGTAGCAACGGAAATCACAGTTTTGGTACAGCAACGTCGTGCTGTCCAGATTTGGAATTCTCGTTGTTCTCGATACTTTGATTTGTTTTGACCCTCGAACATGTATCCTACCTAGCCTAGACTTTTTCCATGTTCTTGATTATGTTTACTTGACTTGTTTCGCATACTTCCATGCTTGCTTGATGATAATAATGAATAACAAGCCGGGGTTTAAGGGAAAGACCATAGTAGTGGACAATATAGGTAAGTGTAATCGGAAAGGGGCCCGTGTTTCCCAATACTTAGTTCATGAACTTGTTCTATCATAATGGATTCATGGAGCCATTACTTGGCTCATGAAATTGTTGGATTCTTGAACCCACGGTGTGGTTCTTGAACTTGTTAGTGGATTCACGAACTTGTTTCGTGAACTTGTTATTTATTTTCCGATTCATGAACCATGCTTGCTTGATACTTGATACCTGAGTACACCGCCCTATAAAATCTACCACTAGACCTAAACAAAATTGCATTGACTGTAGCAACCATGTGATAAAAGGATGGTACATGAAGTGCTACGTAGATAGTAATAACTACAAGACTTGAACATGATACATGCTTACTTGATACTTGATTACATGATACATGAGACTTGATAGTTGAAAATAATACTTGACACTCGCTACTTGATACTTGTACTTGATAACTTGATACTTGAGACTTGTTATTTGTTACTCGACACTTGTACGTGATACTTGTTACTTGATGCTTGATACCATTACATGTTCACTAGCCACTTGTTCTACTACTAGTATTTGTTACCCAATCTTGTCACTCGAGTTGTCCTTCTTGCTAGCTAGTTTCTTGAATCCCACTACTTGTTGCATCCCTATTACATTATTGATTCCGAATCTTATTCCATATTTTTTGTACTTGTTTTGCTATTTGCGGCCTTAACTTGCACTAAGGGCGTTTATCTTGTTTTTCCTATTTTTTCCCTTTTTTATATTTTTATATACAGACTTTGGAGACGAGCTGCCTGCTGGAATTGGTAGGCAGACGTTCTAGGCTTCATTTGGGAAAACTGCTTTAATTATTTTTGTATTTGAGTTATTTATATTTGTTGCTACTTGAATCTTGTAACGGGCTTATAGTTCCGAGTTTTATCGTTGATCCAGATTTAAAAACTGTTTGGGATATTATTATTTTGTTTCAATTATTTTCTGTTGATTAATAAATTATTCATGCATGCGTGGTTGTGTACTTTTTGTTATATTCTTGTTATGATGCTGAGTTGATCCTACAGCTCATGAATGATAAAAATCATTCGCTGGGCTTTGTCACACGCTCGTATTCCCTTTTTTTGGGAAGCGGGGCTTGACCCCAAAACCGCTTTTGTTGAAACCTAATTGTACCCTATAAATACAACTCTACTGTAAATCCTAATTTTTGCACACAAATCGAAACCATAGTCGTCTATTCTCCCTCCTCGAGTTTCTCTCTCCTATTTCTCTCTCCCCAAACTGAACCCATCTTCCCGATCACCTTCCCCGGCCAAACTCCGGCTACCCCCACTCCCGTCAATCACTCCCCGGCACCTCCCCTCGACACCCAACTGCCCTATTCCCGACACCATCCTCCTAATCCCCCGTTCTCGCCATTATCAAAGCATCAAACCCCTAAACCCATCAACCCCAAAATCTCGATCCCCCTATCTGCCGTCACCACCCCTGTGCGATGCCGCTCGACCGCGTAGCCGCCATCCGCCGTCGATGTCATCTCCCCTGGCTGCCAGCACCGCCACCCCTAGCTGCACTATCTCTCTCCCTCGTTGCTGAGTCTTTGGGAGCTCTGTTGCTGTGGCTGTCTTTGAGTGCTGTTATTACTTTGAACTTGATTACACGTATTTTGCACGTGCTGCTTTGGGGATTTACTAGTTTGTGAGTTCGTTGCTTCGAGATTCTTATACCGTTATTCTTGGTATTCGTTTTCACTAATTAACAGGCAAGTCACCGTCCTTTTGAATTGCTAATTGTATCAAATTCAAGTGTTATTGAAATTCTTGCAAGTAGATGTCTTTGTCATCGTATTATCCTTTGTTATCTCTTTCGTTGGGTCCATTGTTGGTTTACACGAGCTAACCTCAATATTCTTGATATCGTGCCTCTTTGACTCTAAAGTTTAGATCTTTCATGAATGCATATAGAATTGTTAATGGGGTTATTCATACAAGTCACAACACAAATAAATTATTGTGGAGACAATCGTTAGGTTGTATGTCGTTTGATCGTTTGGTGATTGATTGATATTAGACTTGTATATGTGTGTGTTCTATATTTTATTTATCATGTTTGGACACCTATCATGCTAGTTACACAATTTATTGACTATAGAATTGAAACCCATCATGTTCAACTAATTTATTTTCAAGAAAAATACCCTAAAAACGGTACATGCTTGCTGACTTGAACTTTGATCGCAGTTTTCGAATCAGTAAATAACCTTAAATTAAGTTACTTTCTGAATATGAAATGTAGCCCCAAGTGTCTAGTTACCAATAACATCCAGAATTTTGGAATTTCGAGTTTTGTAGCAAAAGTTATGCCCATTTGACTACAGCTGTGTTTTTACATTTCAGATTTTCAGATTCCCGTATCTTCCATGTTCAAACAGTAAAAAGGATGATCAAATGATAAAATTTGACTATGAAAATTTTCAGATTGTTGCTTAACATGTTTAGGAGTCTAGATTATATTTTTACTGAATTTAATATTGAGTTTTTTTGCTGATTCAAAAACTAAAATAACAAGATGTCGAAATTCTGCCCGAACATAAAACCTGAAAAAAAATATGTGTTTGACCTAGCTACAGTTGTCGGAATTTGAACTTTAAGTATGAGTTGCAATCGTATGGAAGTCTAGTTTCCATATTTTCTGACGGATTCAACTTTTGATTTCTGAGTCAGCGGGAAACTGCATTTTTGTACAGGTTGCGCTTGCTGTCCAGAATTCTGGATACTACTTTTTAATGAATTAATTATTCCTATATCGTATTATTACATGAATTGATGTATGTATGTTGCATTGCATTATCCTAATGAGTTATTGTTATCGTTCTAATTGTCCTATTTCATGTTATCATCCTATTGTTTCTCTATTGATACTATTGTTCATCTCATGTCTTATAATTGCATATTGTATTGTTGTATTGATAAATAATTAACAAGCCGGGGTTTAAGGAATTGACTAGAGTAGTTGATGATATGGGGACTGTATTCGGATGATGGCCAGTGATTATTACTGTTATCGGCATCGTGTAAGAAATTACACATGTCCAGTGTTTTTACCGTTATCAGCATCGTATAAGAAATTACACATGTCCAGTGTTATTACCGTTATCGTCATCATATTCAGTACATGAACTATAAAATATACCACTATAGTCTAAATGAAATTGACTGTATGCATCGAACCTGTGATACAGCACACATGGGACACAGTAGTACGTGCATTAGTTAGGAGTTAAAAAGATTAATAGACATAAGAATTGACACATCACCGACATTGCATATTGTTCATCATTGTTCCTATTTGTATCCAATATTGTTCATGTGTTATTGATATTAACCGTTGATTATCGTTACCGAATATTGAATTATTATTACACCGTTGCATTGATTACCATGTTATTGATTATTATCATCGTGCTATGTCCTTGATTCCTATTGATCCATTGATTCATTGTTATACCGTTATTCCATTGTTCCCTGCTTTCTCTACTTGCTGTCCATGACTTGCTCTAAGGATAATTTTTCTTCTTTTTTTTTTTAGATGAAGTGTATACAGGTAATGAAGGAGAATTGCATGCTGGAATTGGAGAATAAACATTTTGAAGATGTTTGCTTTTAAATTGTTTATCACTTTAATAAACTTAATGTAATGAAACTTGCTACTATTTTGTATTGGAATTTATTTTTGTTTTGTCTTATGTACCGAATTTTATTATTGTTTCTAGAAGTTGGATTATTATTATTGTATTTGGATATTATATTGTCTCATTCCAAGTATTATTGTTCATGAGATTAATATTATTGTTAGCGCATTTGTTCTGTATTGATTATATTGTTGAGTTGATCGATTAAACAGCTTATGGGTGATGTTAGTCATTCGCTGGACCAATGTCATGTGCTCGTATTCCGTATTTTTGGGAAGCGGGACGTGACACCTGGCCTCTTGCAATATCTGCAACATATCGAATCCTTTTGAATAGAACTTTGTCTTACCCCCTGAAGGAACATCCACTGCTAGACAACTTGTGGGAACAGACAATGATTTTTGAGTTTCCTTCCAAAGTTGATTTTCATTCAATGCTTTGATTACACTATTTACCGAAATACTCTTCTTGGTAGATCTACCATGTAGCATGGTAGTGATCAAAAGCTCGGACGAATCCGACATTGAATATATCATGTTGAAAGCTTTATCTTCCTCACACACATATGCTTTTATTGCCTTGAGTTCAGTTAGAACCTTATTGAACTCTGTGATGTGGTCTTGGAGATCGGTACCTTCCTTTATTAACAAACATAATAACTTCCTCTTTCAAATGCATCCGATTTAATAACGACAAATCAGAGTAGTCAGCTATGAGTTTTTTCCATAAACTCGCCGCATCAGTTTCTCCAATAAATCTGTACCTGACCTCATCTGCCAATAATAGTCAGATCAGACTTATGGATCTTTCACGAATATCTTCCCAAATATCATCCTTCATATAAGTTGGCTTTTCGTTCTTCTTAACGGCTAATTGCAAAGGTTCTTGAACAAGGACATCATATATGTCAACCTTCCAAATATTGAAATTGATCTTTCCTTCGAACTGCTTGATCTTCAAAAGACTGTAACCTGTCATCTTAACCAAGGGACTCGACAAGCTGAAGCTTTGATACCAGTTGTTGGGACTAGGGCATCAACGAACGCCCGTTATCGCAGCAAAACTAATTAGAGTAATGAGAAGTCGAAGTAGATCAGACAAATTAATTGAGCAAGCAAGTAGATCCACCAATCTAACACAAACACAATGATGATTTATCCCGGTTAGCTTTTGCATAATCTGAGGGGAAATATAGGGAGATCTAATATTCAACTAGAAGAAATTACAAGGAGTTATTGATTCACTCAATACAAGGAATTAAACTCACTCACTGAGAACTATCTCTCTCAAGCCTCTCTTTGCAATAGAGAAAATATCAATGAAGTACTCTACTCTTATATTGGACGAGTTTACAATATATATAGAAGAATAGAGAGAACCCTAGGTTTAATCTTGATTCTCAGTAGTCCGATATAACCTAGAGAAGAAGTGACTAAATAGGAGCCGTACGATCTAACTTGGAGTTGAAGATTGGGCTGAAACGACCTAACAAATCGAGGCCCAAAATGAACACAGCGCCACGGTCAACTGACCGTCCAATAAGACCGGTCGACTGTCCTCCTCTGGGCCAAACCTTGTGCAATTGCGGTCGGGTGTGCGGTCGGGGGTGCGGTCGACCGCAACTTTAGACAGTCGACCGCAACTCTTCCTACATTATTGATGCTCTATTTTCTTCTACTCTCTTCGATGCTTCAACCTCCGTACTTCATCTTACCTTCATCTAATCTGAACCACGAGTATTCAAGACACATTCCTAATAATAATTGTTTACAAATTTATCGTTATTATTTTTTCTTCATTTTTTTTCTAGCTTGGTGAACAGTATGGCAATGTGTGGCACCACAACAAGGTATAGACTATTAATACTTCTCAGAATATACACAGAGCACTTTGTCATCACCATAAGGTGTTTTCCTATATTGATGATTGGACAGGTCAGATGGGCAAGAAAAGGCTACGAATGGAGGAATTAAGAGGAGTAATTCGTCAAGGAGTGTGTGGTGGTTGGGGGCAGCTAAGAAGGGATCTTTTGGTGTCCTTTCTATTTAGTTATTTTGAGTAGCATTTAGTAGATTTTGTTGTTGTATTTGATGATTTTGGTGTTGTTAGAACTTTAGAACTTTGGATGTTGGTTGTATCTTATTCTACTCTGTTTTATTAACATTTCATTAATCATTAATGATCTAAAAAAAGGTCTAAGGGGAAAACAACGTCAGGGTTTGTCTCACTCGTTCCTCTAGTTTTTTAGAGCCAAAACTATATATTTTTTTTGGCATATTTGAGTGTCCGAGCTCCGCATTGAAAATCTAGGGTCAGTGGAGAGCAAGGATAGTTAGGAAGGAGCTTAAAGAAGCTTGGAATATCTCTGCAGCTGCTACGTTATGAGTTCTATGGCTAGATCGTAACGAACCGTGTCTTCGTAATCATAACAGCAGATTTTTGGTCATGATACATAAAATTTTTACGTCCATTCGGGTTTAAACAAGTCAAACGAATACAAAGAGTAGAGTATGCACGGAGGAGGGGGTGTTGGCAAAGTAGTTGTGGTGGGGGGCAAGTTGGGGTTGTGATGGTATGGTATTTGTACCGTCTTATGAGTGGTAGTTGTAGTAGTTGTCTTGATCTTTGTAAATAATTCTACTATGTTTCGTTAATTTATCATTAATGAAGTGGTGACGCGGTCACCTTTATTCTAAAAAAACTATAAATTTTACCAATGAAAAAGTTCCTCAGATTTTGTTTCCCTTTCCGTATCCACTTTTAGCCATGGAACATGGCTCTAGTTTTTGTAATGCCCCGCCCCAATACTCAGACAAATTTAATATTTTTCATAAGACAAATTAGATACTATGTAGTACAACTGCCCACCACAGGCTGCCTCTCAAAAGGTGGTTAACCGAATTGGTGACTCTTGATCATTGGCTAATAATATTTATACTCAAATTAGTTTTTGTGCACCTCTCATGTGGGACTAAATTTCTCAATCTCAATATCAAATTCTCAAATCCGCGTAGACCAGTCGACTATTCGCTGCCAGATCTGGGGTATTACATACACCCCCTTAGAAATCAGCGTCCTCGCTGAGTACAGGGCACACATCTAGTGTAGGACCGCCCTTTCTAGCCGATGTAGTATAGTCCTCTATCCCGGAGATCAGTCACTCTCAACACCGCAGATCGGATACCCGGCTATCAATCACTACTTGTGATTCTCAACACCGCAGAGTATACCCAACCCCGAAGATCAATGACTCTCAGCACCGCAGATCATACTGACCTCTACCACATCCGGTGTCGAAAGTCGGCTCTGATACCATTTGTAATGCCCCGCCCCAATACTCAGACAAATTTAATATTTTTCATAAGACAAATTAGATACTATGTAGTACAACTGCCCATTACAGGCTGCCTCTCAAAAGGTGGTTAACCGAATTGGTGACTCTTGATCATTGGCTAATAGTATTTATACTCAAATTAGTTTTTGTGCACCTCCCACGTGGGACTAAATTTCTCAATCTCAATCTCAAATTCTCAAATCTGCGCAGACCAGTCGACTGCTAATCCAACCAGTCGACTGTTCGCTGCCAGATCTGGGGTATTACAGTTTTAGAACATGGTTGTAATTGAAAAGTTTCATGTTCTCAATTATGTACGCTATTGAGATAGACGAATTTTGTTGCTACAATTCGATGTTTTATTAGTCATATAATACATGGGGGTCTTAAACATATATGAACGTGTGATTTTCAGGCATTTTTGTGATCAGCTCATTGTTTTAACAACTGATCAGCTGAGGCTTTATAATGTTTTTGGCTGTACGTTTGTAATATACAAAGTTTCTCTTCAAACATTGAAGGAATTTCATTCGTCCTTTCCACACATTGGCCCAAAAATAAAAGTAAAACATAGGCCTAATTGTGCGTAGGCTCATTAGCCCGTTTATTTCCAATCATACAGCAGTGGCACCGTCTGTAATTATAGACATATCTAGTGGCATTTTCCTAACTATCCGCCAAATTTTGCCCCATCTATATTTTTTCGGCTTTCCGATTCAACTGGCAGAGTGGCAGATACAGCTGCTACTATTTCTCAAAATAGTAAAAGACTAAAAAAGACATTCCCATTATCAAAGCCAAGAAAGATAGAAGTATCACAATCCAAGGGCGGTACATGTAATCCCAATCGTCAGTTCTTTTAGCGACGGTTTAATTAATCTAAATAGTAGTTAGTTAGAAAAAGAAAGAGAGATCACGATTTTGATCTCTTTTATGGTAAATTCATAACCTAGGTTGGGTTTGTTATCTGATTTCTCTGTTCAATTCCCCAATTTTTCATGAAACTTTTTGGTTAGATTTTTGCTCCAAAATTGTTACTTGTACACTTCAAACCACCCACATAATACTTTTACAAAACTTACATTTTGAGGATGAATTGGGGGGTGATAAATGTTTTCCATAGTTGTAACGGTAACGATAAAATAATATACAAGTGTCACTGCAATTCAGTGATAGACATCTTTGCTGATGAGCAAGAGGTCGGGGGATTTCAATTCCCACTAGTACCATAAAATCCCTAATTTAATAATTAATATATATATATATATATATATATATATATATATATATATATATATATATATATATATATATATGCGGTACAAGTATGTGGCTGCAGAATTGTTATAATAATAATAATAATAATAAACAAATATATAAATATATAAATAATGAAATACAATGAAAACAATAGACAAAATCTGCTCCAAACAGTGAAATTTAGAAATTCTCAAAATCAGTTGAAAACAATGGATTGTAGTCTACAAAATTTGGTCAAAACAGTGAAATTTAGAATTTTACCAAATCTGCTGAAAATAGTGGATAATGCCTACAAAATGTACTTAAAATAATGAAATCTAGAACCTCATAAAATCGTTCAGAAACTGTGGACTAGATAGCCTACAAAAAATTGGCCAAAATAGTAAAATTCAGAATTTCTTAAAATTGACAAAAACGATGTATGTAGTTTACAAGATCTGGTAAAAACATTAAAATTCAGAATTTCAAAAAGTCAGCAAAATATGGTGTACTACAACACTAAAACAGTAAAATTCGGATGTTTCAAAATTGGACGAAAACCGATAATATATGGCCCACAAAATCTAGCCAAAAGAGTAAAATTCAAAATTTCTAAAAATTGGTCGAAAAAGATGGAATATAATCACAATAGTAAAATTCAGAAATTCACCAAATCTCCCACAAAATACATATTTAAGGAGCCCGAGAGATAGTGGGGTTGAGATCTTGAAGTTGTTACTAACTAATATGAGATCCTGAATTAGATTGCCATCTTGTACTTAGAAGAGTTAAATGCCACACCCACAATCGCTTCACTATCTTAGGTGACACATTTCTATTGGAGAGTAGGTGAGGAGTAGGTGGTAGAACTCTCCAACAGGACTGTGCCACCTAAGATAGTGAAGAAAAATGTTGTGAAATTGATAATGCATACTCTTTTGAAAATAATCATGCAAGAAATATTTTTCAGGTGACATTTCCAGTTCCAGTAAAGAAAGAATATTTTCAAATAAATGTACACATAATTGTAAGCCTTAATGGTAGAGTGGAACCAACTAAGCTATGAGAACTATTCTTGAAATCCTGGAGCTTCTCTCTCCTCTTTCAAAAAACTCAACCCCAACCACCTCCTCCCTCTCCACCACCTCATAATCAACCCCCACCATCTCCTATCCTGCTCCTTCATCTCCCCCCAGTCACCTACAAGCCCAAATCATCCTTTCCTCCATTTTCCATAAATAACTACCACATTCATCTTAGTCACCCACAACCACATGAACTTTTCACCCTTTCTTCCACAAATACAGGATTATGAAGGATTCTAGAGCTTCTAGGCATGTCGGGAAGGAGAGGCAGCCTAACAAACTGAAGGCCAGACCGGCGGGACCTTTTCGCTTCCATAGTGAGGAGGACATGGAGGTCGTTCAGGTGAGTAAGCCGATCGTTACAGTGAAGGTTCCTCTACACTTTCATTATATTAGAGAACAACAATTGAAGATTCACACTAGAGTTGAGAAGCATCAAGCGGAAAGAGATGACCGCAGCAAGAGAACCATTTCTATTTCGCCAGCACCGCTAACTGTTGGAGGGGGGGGGCTTCAAGTCCAGACTCTCTTTCAAAGAAGCAGTGAAGAGTAATTCTCACTCGGAGGTGGATAACCCACTTATTAAGAAGGATGCTCCCAAGAGTCAAGGCAAGTTGGTGTTCGTCGATGAAGGTGACAGTTGGAAAACTCAGACTAGGGTCGTAAGCCCCAAGCATAAGGCAGAGGATTCTTCTGGCAGAAAACAAGCCCCGAAGGGTTTCAGATTCAACAAGAACGGGGTGTTGGAACCCAACTGTTACAATTGTGATAAATGAGGCCATTGGAAGGCCGATTGCACTGAGGAGACCAAATGTTTCTTTTGCAAGCAACGAGGACTTGTCAAAAGAGTGCACTCGTCGCTCAGGACGTTTGGGAGAAGCAGGGTCGTTTGGTAGTGGTTTTGGCAGTAAAACATCCCATTCTGAGAAACACTTTTTAGAGATGCATTCAGAGAGTGGGAAGGGTGAAAGGGTGGACCGGTCGTCTTTCATTCTAGAGGAAGTTGAGCCTGTTGTTTCACCACCTATAGTGAGTTTTCTACACCTGTGGCGACTTCGTTTCATTCAGCTATCATCGTCCCTAACCTAGAGATGGAAGAGTTGAGTAAACGATTACATGTTTGTGTGGTGGCGAGGGTTGCTTATGGAAACCCAAACGAAGCCAGCATTAAGCATGCATTTTTGATGGGATGGCCGAAAACTTTCGACTGGGATTGGCCTATCAAGAGGTTAAGCAATGAAGCTTTCATTAGCCCATGCTCGACGGAAGCGAGAGTGCAGATGGTCCTCCAAAAAACTTCCTTTAAAGGGGAAGGTTTTGCCGTTGTTTTCTCCCGATGGACCCTCAATGCTGGCGAGTTTAAAAGAGAGGACCTCGATTCCAAATGGCTGTTGATCTCCAATCTACCATTAGAGTGATGGCATAAGGAAGGGTTCCAAAACTTGATCAGTTCCTTTGGTTGGGTGGAGGAGATCGATCAAGCTACTAAGTTTCTCAATAAATATGATTTTGCGAGAATTCGTGTCAGCTTCTTACCTGGTACGATTATCCCTCTGTAATCTATACCTCCTACAAATTGAAAGCTTACATGGTCTCTATTAATGTGGAAGTGAAGAGGTTCGTTCTATCGAAAAGCTCCAGCGAAGTCTTGGACGCTGATCCTTCACAGAGGGGGAGAGTAACAACGGGTTCTATGGAGATTTGTCTGAGGGACAGGGATGATCACGTGGAGAGAGAGAGAGAAGATGAGGGGGCTGTCATTTTTTCGGCGCTTGAGAAGGGCAGCGTCGCGGCGTGTCTCACGACAGTACGAGGTACTGTGTGCAAAACTGTAGCTGACCAAGGAGCCAGACCTTCTCTTGATGGTGCGGATGTCGAGGAGAGAGTAGGGTGGCGTAGAGGTAGTGCTTCTACAAGACCTAATGGTATGGTGTGGAAGGAAAGAGAAGGAAGAAGTAGGGTCAGGGCTAATGTTGTGTGTGAGGTGATTGATTGCTCACATATTGATGGTACTGGTGTTAAAGAGAGAGGGATACGAGGAGTAGGGGTAGGGTTTGTATGACTCTTGAGTAGAAAGATGGGATGGGACTTTCCAATGTGGGTGTAGAGTGTGTAGACTTTGAGAAGAGAATAGGAAAAGAAATTAGTAGAGAAGTCAGCGCTAACACTTTCTCTTTTCAGCTACAGATTTCTATTCAGGAGGCATTCCTGAATTTCCTAAGAGGCGATGTCAGCACTTTGAACCAAGAGCAAATGGATTCGTGGTCTAGTTTAATGAAGGCTTATTCCTCTAGGCCTTCTAAGCCCATCTCCAATGCGGAATTGTATCTTGGTCCAATTAGAAACCCTGTGGGATTTAGCAAAGAGATAGAGATGATGGATCCTATTTCAAATGAGGACTCCCCTCTAGAGCCTTTTATGTCTCATTCTGTTCAAGTGGCCAAATTGGGAGATTTGCTCACTTCGTGGCCTAGGAAGAGACTCTTAGAGAGCAACTTGGAAGGTATAGAGAAGGGTGAGGCGGAGGTGAAGGGTAGGCAAGCTCTGTGTGACTCATCCACCGATGAGGATATTATTGATGCTTTGAAGAACATTGATGATAACTCCCCTCTTGCATGTGCGGCAAAAATTTGGGAGATTGAAAGAGCGGGAAGAGAGGATGAATCTTCTCCGTGTAGAAGAAATATCCTAGTGAGATTGAAAGGGAAGGAAAAGGTCATTGAGGATGTTCGTCGAAGTTCGAGACAGAGAGAGAAACTCAGAGGCTGCCCACTATCCAAAGATGACCTTATTGCCTCGGCAGCCAAAGCTAAGATCCCTAGCTCTGCCTGGTCAGGTACGAATTCTAATAATTGGGAAATTATTGATTTCATACCTAATTTAATATTTATTAATTTAGTTAAGGTTTGTCGGGTGGATTTGGATTCCGATGATGTTTCCTAATTAGAATGTGCCAAGAGGATCAGAGATTGGGTTAAAATACCCAATAATCTTTGATTGAGAGCACCCTAGAGTGTCTTTCATTATTTTCTTATGAATTACGCCTTCTAGAATGTGAGAGGTATGATTTGCTCTAAGAAACGTAGGAAAATATTTGAGACATTCTCCTATCACCAGCCTGTGGTTACAGGACTTTGCGAGACGAAATTGGAAAACCCATCGGTTACCATTCTTAACAAACTTGTTCGTGGTAGGGCATGGGAGTGGTGTATCAAACCTTCGGTCGGTATGTCTGGAGGTATTATTGTAGGTTTGAACGAGGATCTCTTCCAATGTATGGACGTCTTCATTAAAAATTTCTCGGTTTCCATGAAACTTAGAGATAAGAGAGTGAATTTATGTCAGATTGTGACGATGGTTTATGGTCCCAATACCACTTTAGAGCGCCTTCCTTTGTGGGATGAGTTGATGGCCATTCGTCTAAGGTGGAACAATGCGTGGGTCATTGGGGGTGATTTTAACATTACACGCTTTTCTGATGAACATTTGGAGAGGGGTTGTAGTTTCAATGAGAGAACTAGATTGAATAGAGCTGTCGATCAACTGGATTTACGAGAAATCCACTTTTCCGATCATAAATTTACTTGGTCCAACATGCATGATAACCCTATTCTTGCGAAGCTCGATCATATTTTTGTTTCAGATGCTTGGGAGGCTCATTTTCCCCTTGCCTCTGTTAGGACTGCCTATAGAATCACCTCCGATCACGTGCCGCTTATTCTCTCCTCTGGAGGAGAGACCCATAGAAGAACCAAACATTTTCGTTTGGAAAAAGCTTGGTTGCGCAAGCCCAACTTCCATGAGATTGTTTCTCAATCTTGGATTGATCCCATTGTCGTTTGAGGGAGAGAGGGTAGGGGGGATTCTATCTCTATTTGGAATTCCAAAATTAGGAGACTTAGAGGTACTTTGAAGCAGTGGGATAGAGAGGAGAGATGGCATACCAAAAGAGAGAATGATAGCATTTGTTCTAATATTCTCGAGCTTGAGATCTTAGAGGAAGGTAGAATATTGCCCCAAGCTTGAGATCTTAGAGGAAGCTTTTAAGACTTAGACGCGACCTCGGTAGCATTTTTCAAATGGAAGACGACTATTAGCGTCAAAGATCGCGCGACCAGTGACTTGTAGAGGGAGATTCTAACACTACATATTTCCATCGGATCACAAATGGTCGGAGAAGATCTAACCAGAATAATGGGTTGCTCATTAACGATCAGTGGGCCTCCGAACCACTAGTAGTCTGCACTTACATTGAAAACCATTTCCGCTCACTACTGGGTCAATCTAGAGGACGATTGTGTTCGCTTGGTGATTCCTTCTGGTCCAAAACCCCAATATCTAGATTAAAAGTTTTAGATGAACCTTCTGAGATGTGTGAGATTTTCCAGGCCATTTCTGACCTGGGTCAGGATAAAGCTCCGGGCCCTAACAGTTTTTCGGTTTTCTTTTATGTCGCATTCTGGGATCTTATCAAGTTTGACCTTATCTATATTTTTGAAGAAATTTTTGAGAACTCTGCCAACATAGAGCATCCGAACTATGCATCTGTAGTGCTTATTCCAAAGAAGGAAGACACCAATGAGGTTGGTAACTTGAGACCCATCAGTCTGTTGAACAGTTCTTTCAAAATTATTACCAAGGTCTTAGCCAACCGGCTGAATCCCTAGCTTAACACTATTGTTCATCCAGCTCAAAGTGGTTTCATTCAAGGTAGAGATGTAACGCCCCGAATTCCAATTAAGACCGAATTCGAGATTATACAAGATATTTACTTCACTTCGTACAATTTTACAAGGAATTTAAAACTTTTTCAATAACATCAGAGTTCAAATACATCTTTGTTTTATACAGCGGAAGAATAAAAGATTACAACATTGAAAACAAAATATAACTTGTACAACTTCATCAAATAAACCATCGATTCCATCATATCATCTTCATAGCAAAGTCCATTACCTGCATATCGACCTGTGGGCACGTCAGTCACTTACAACTGACGAAAGTGTTATGCTCGGCTATCCTCTCATGCCGTACATATAACGATCTCATTACTTTAACAAAATCACAAAAGATCGAATGAATAAATAAAGTGTTAAATTGTGACTACGCTAAACATGTAAGTGTATGCCATGCCTTAATGCCTAATGCACACATTTTTATACTAGAATGATACTAATGCACACTTGTTCGGATTCTATACATTCCATACTACATAGGTCCGAGGGCAAGTGCCTACGTACTCCACAATAAAGGGCTCGATCCCTCGCCATGATAACTACCCGGTAATAAAACAAGATTTAGATCATTCTACGAATATGGGTCCCAGCCCGACGGCTATTATAACTGTTCCCTCATCGTGCGAATCATCCTGCAAGTGCCCCCTAGCCCCGGTGTACGTATATACATTGGAGACGGCAAACTATCGCCTGACTTTGCCAAGTCCCAGATTTAAATATAAAAACCCGTTTCCCACAGAGCAACCTCAGTCCACCGACTGGGTCTATAGCCACGGAGATCCACCGCCGACTATATAGAGGCAACCCACTTACGTTTGTCCAAGTTTACTACAACTTCACTTATGTGCCTAATCATTTAGTTCAAGACATGAATAAGTTATCATCCATAGAATTAGTTTTACCTCTTACCGGACTTGTTCACAAAAATATGAGATCGCCCCACGGCAGTATCTCAAAGTCATATCTCAAATCTTTCTTCTTTCTTAGTCATCATAAATCTAAGGCATGATTTGAATAAGAAATTCTTCAATAATTTTCCATATACCCAACATGTACAAAATAATTTGCAAACATACTAACATGATTCATAGCATAAAAGAATTCTCATTTAGCATGGTATCTATTTTTACTCAATCACAACAAAACTATCCTCATTCATAGCATATTACACTAGCATGAACTTTATCTATATTTTTCACATCAACATTAACTTATACTACTCATTTATAGTGTTTAGCATGCATATTCTACAACTAGAAAGTATGAAACCACCCACCTTAATTGAAGTATGAAAACCACCAATGAAAAAGACTCCTTCTAGCTCCTAGCTCCACAAGCACTTCCTTGTTCTTCTCCTCCTAGCAAGCCTCCAAAGCAAGAACTCCTCCAAAAATGAGAACACTCTACTCTCTTTCTTTTTCTTTCACTTATTTTGATTTTGTTTTTGGTGCAAAAGAGAAGTAGGAATGATGTGCTATTTATAGGATATTGTTAGGGTCTAAAGTGCAAAATTCTCAACCTAATAACTCCTTCCTTAATTTCCTTCAACCCTTCATTTTCTTAAACTCCTAAACTTCTAACTCTTCATGTTTCCACCTCTTAAAAAACCTAACCCCCACCTCTTCATGACAAAACAAGCCAACTCCCACCCCTTCATCTTACACGTGCACGTGTTGTGCACTAGTGCACACACATACACAAAATAAATACAACTCCTATAGTTTAAAAATGTATATTAAAAGTTGTAACATGTCATATAGTAGTCCATGCACAACTAAAAATAAGATTTAAATAGTGGGCTTGTCCCATGGGCTTTCATTTTAATTAATTAATTTAATTATCCTAGTGGTCTTTTCTTTTAATCAATCTAATGGGCTAGGATTTAATCTTTAGGTCCATGGGTTAAATAAAAAGGCTAAATAAGATTATGCATGCTTAAAATTTGTAAATGAGAGTAAGAAAAGAGATGGATAAATTAGCACATGCATCATACGTGCAAAAAATCAAAAAATATATTTTTAATCAAAATAGGGAGAAATAAATTTTTATTTTATAAAACGAGTTTGAACACGTAAATAATCAATACACGTAGAAATATCACACTTAGTGATGAAAAAATACGTAATTGATACGTGCATCGAAAACACATAAAAAGCACGTAAAATACAGAGATTGAAATATTATATTTTTGTTGACTAAAAGTAGTGTAAAATCAATACGGGAAATGCATAAATAGTCAGTAATCAAAATGCATAGTGAAAATACATTACAAAATACACGTGCGTAACACACGTGGGCAAAATTGTCATTTCCAATTTTGCGGGGTGTTACAAGAAAAATTCTAGACAGTGTCACTGCTGCGCATGAGACTATTTTTCAGTGCGACATTAATAGAGAAGAAGGTTTTCTCCTTAAACCCGACTTTGAGAAGGCCTACAACATAGTAGAATCGGAAAGTGTTATCGAAACCTTAGAGACTAGAGGGTTTGGCCCTCGATGGAGAGCTTGGATTTTTAAGTGTTTAGCAGGCGGTAAGTCCTCTGTTATCTGTAACGGTGTACCGAGCAATCTCATCTCCTGCAAAAGAAGACTTAGACAAGGGGATCCTATTTCCCCTCTTCTTTTCACCCTAGTGGCAGATGTTTTATCTGAAATGACTCTCCACTGCCTAAACCAGAACTTGCTTCGGAGAGTGGGAGGACTGGATGGAAGTCATGGACTTCCTATTCTGCAGTATGCTAATACTCTCTTGTTTGGGAGAAATAAGATTTTTGAGGTCCTTGTTTTCAAAGGAATCCTCCTCTTCTATGAAGCGTGGAGTGGACTGAGAGTTAATTTTAGCAAGAGCAATCTTGTCGGCTTAGGGAGATGCGATGAGACGTCCCAACTTTTCTTGGCTAGAGTTTTGGATTGTAATGTTGGGAAATTCCCCATCAAATATTTAGAAATATTACTTGTAATCCTGCTCAATTAGTCTCTAAAATCTTCGGCCTAACTTCTTCTTGGATTTCCATTCCAAAGGCTAGGAAGAAAGCTCGCAAGGGACCGTTGTTCCCAAGCCAGGAGGCCGGTCCAGGTGGTGCGCATCAGTGATCCAGGTTGATCACCTCTCTCTCCATAGATCACAGGCCGGGGACTGCAGAAAGCTCTTTTGGTTTGCACCCCGGTGGTGTGTGTTGATCTACTAGAGTTCATGTATTTGATGTTAGGATTGTGTCTTGAATACTCGTTGTTCAGATTAGAAGAAGGTAAGATGAAGCACGAAGGTCGAAGCGTCGAAGTGAGTAGAAGGGAAAACAACAGCAGCAAGGTGCAGGTATAGTTGCGAACGGTTGTCCTATGTTGCGGTCGACCGCACCCCCCGACCGCACCCCTGACCGCTCGTAGTATAGGGATTGTCAGAGAGTGGTACGGTCGACCGGTCTTATTGGACGGTCGACCGCCCGCGGCGCTGTGTTCGTTTTTGGGCTTTGATTTGTTAGGTCATTTCGGCCCAATCTTCAACTCAAGTTAGATTGTGTGGCTCCTATTCAGTTATTTCTTTTCAGGTTATATCGGATGACTGAGAATGAAGATTAGACCTAAGTTTCTCTCTATTCTTCTATATATATTGTAAACTCCTCCAATATGAGAGGGAGTACTTCATAGATTCTTTTTTCCATTGCAAAGAGAGGCTCGAGAGAGAGATAGTTCTTGGTGAGTGAGTTTAATTTCTTGTATTGAGTGAATCAATAACTCCTTATAATCTCTTCTAGTTGAATATCAGATCTCCCTATATTTTCCCCCAAATTAAGCAAAAGCTAACCGGAATAAGTCATCGGTGTGTTTGTGTTAGTTTGGTGGATCTACTTGCTTGCTCAATTTATTCGTCTCATCTACTTCGACTTCCTCATTGCTCTATTAGTTCCGTTGTGACAACGGGCGTTGGTTGACGCCCCAATCCTATCAATTTTTTTTTTATTCCGGTTAGCCCTAACAACTGTATTAGAGCTTCAGGTTGCCGAGATTCCTTGGTTAAGAAGAAAAAAAAGCCAACTGATATGAAGGATGATGGTTGGGAAGATATTCGTGAAAGAGCCATAAGTCTGATCCGACTATCTTTAGCGGATGAGGTCAAGTGCAGATTTCTTGAAGAAACTGATACTGGGAGTTTATGGAAAAAACTCATAGCTGACTACTCTGGTTCGTTGTTATTAGATCAGATGCATTGGAAGATGAAGTTGTTTCGTTTATCTATAAAGGAAGGTACCAATCTCCAAGACCACATTACAGAGTTCAATAAGGTATTATCTGAACTTAAGGCGATCAACCCAGATGTGTGTGAGGAAGATAAAGCTTTCAAGCTGATATATTTACTGCCAGATTCGTACGAGCCTTTGATCACGACCATGCTACACGGTAGATCTGCCAAGGAGAGTATTTCGGTAGATGGTGTAATCAAAGCATTAAAGAAAAATCAACTTAGGAAGGAGACCCATAAATCTTCATCGTCTATTCCTACAAGTTGTCTAGCAGTGGATGGTCCTTCAGGGATAAGACAAAGTGCTTTGCAAAAGGATTGGATCCGTTACCGATATTGCAAGAGGTCAGGTCATATCAAGAAAGACTGTTGGAAATTGCAGATTCAGGAGAGCGCAAAGAACGGGAGTTCAACCGCTAATGTGGTTAGTGCCTTTGATTCAGGCGATTCGTGTCTTCTTATTTCAAATTCTTTAAAAGTGGATTCTAGTTGGATTCTTGACTTAGGGAGTTCTTCTCATATTTGCTTCAATAGGGAGTTATTTTCTACTTATAAGTCGACTACAGGGCGTTGTGTGACAATGGGAACTGGAGAGATTTGTAAAGTAGTGGGTGAGAGGACAGTTGAGCTGAGGATGTCAGGTCTAAATTTGTTCACTTTAAGGGATGTTTTGTATGTTCCTCTGCTGAAAAGGAATCTGATTTCCTTGGGAACTCTTGATGCACGAGGCTGCAGGTACACAACTCGAGGTGGAGTTCTGTCTGTTTTTCAAGGTCGTCGTGAAGTGATTAGAGGTATGAGAGTGGTTGGGCCAAGTCAACACAATCTCTAAAAGCTTTGGAAAATTCAAAAATCTTGCGCAGGGGTTGTTAGTTCTTTTCCCGTTATTCTTACAAGCTCAGCTAGTTTGCCGCAACTAGAATCATCGAGACGAGACCACGACGTTCGAATATTGTCGAGAGGTGGATAAAGCCTAAGGGTAGGTGGAATTCTTGCGGAGTTTGGCAAGTTCGTGAGTAAATCTACGGAGGTGTGTTTTTGAGGGGCTACACTGGATCAGGTGAGATTGGGTAGAGAACAGTTAAACTAGAAGAAGAAGCTACTGTTCTAGGTTTTCTTTACAAGTGGAATTTATTAGAGTTTGGAGATGAGTAACACATCATGTGATAGCATTCGTATGCAATCTAAGGTGGAGTTTGTTAGGATTGTGTCTTGAATACTCATTGTTCAGATTAGAAGAAGGTAAGATGAAGCACGGAGGTCGAAGCGACGAAGTGAGTAGAAGGAAAAACAGCAGCAGCAAGGTGCATGTATTGTTGCGATCAACTGTATGTTGTGGTCGACCGCACCCCCGACCGCTCGTAGTACAGGGATTGTCAGAGAGTGGTACGGTCGACCGGTCTTGTTGGACGGTCGACCGCCCGCGGTGCTGTGTTCGTTTTTGGGCTTCGATTTGTTAGGTCGTTTCAGCCCAATCTTTACCTCCAAGTTAGATCGTGCGGCTCCTATTCAGTTACTTCTTTTCAGGTTATATCGGACGACTGAGAATGAAGATTAGACCTAGGTTTCTCTCTATTCTTCTATATATATTGTAAACTCCTCCAATATGAGAGGGAGTACTTCATAGATTCTTTTCTCCATTGCAAAGAGAGGCTCAAGAGAGAGATAGTTCTTGGAGAGTGAGTTTAATTTCTTGTATTGAGTGAATCAATAACTCCTTGCAATCTCTTCTAGTTGAATATCAGATCTCCCTATATTTCCCTCCGGATTAAGCAAAAGCTAAGCGGGATAAGTCATTGATGTGTTTGTGTTAGTTTGGTGGATCTACTTGCTTGCTCAATTTATTCGTCTCATCTACTTCGACTTCCTCATTGCTTTATTAGTTCCGTTGCGACAACGGGTGTTGGTTGACGCCCCAATCCTACCATTTGATGCTTTTGGTATTTTGGTATTTAGAGTGTTCTAGTGGTTGTAAGAATATTTTGTTGTAACTTTGAGTTGTAACTGGTTGTTTATTTATAAGATCCGATGGCAATGGCAACTCTCGTGCCATCTTTTATTTCAAAAAAAAAAATTGTAAGCCTTATTGGCAAAGCCTTGAAGAATGAACCGGATGGTACAAAAAATACATATTTAAGCAAGCATCCTAGAAAGCATCTATCTAGAAATGAAACCAAACATAATTAATCGCTCGTTTCTAAATAATCGTATAGCATGATACGGGCCAATTTTGCTAATTCATAATGCAGTTTAGTTTTATAAATAATCATATTGCAGAGTACAGGTTAAACCATATGTCGGTATATCGTATTTCTCATTTCTAACTAGCTTAGATTCAACAGCTTAGTAGCTTAAATATAGTAAATCATTGACGAGCAGAAGTAGGATATTATATATTTGTGTTTCCCTTCTATTAATTTGCATATACATTTTGAAGATACGTGTGCAGATATGTGATGTGAACTCTTCATACACCTGATCATAACAAATGAGATGCTTCAAAAATGCTGCCTCTTTCACTAGTGAGATTACTCCAGTTAGAAACACAGTTCACACTCTCAGATGCATATAAAAGCTTACAACAAATGGTTCCTGCTTTTCTTGCAAGATTGATAATGCATATGATTCTTCTGATATAGCTTCATCACTTTGTATTGTTTCGTCTCGCAATTATTTCAGATTATGGTAAAACAGAAGGATGACAGATTTCACTTGGTCTTCTAGCAAACACTCTCTTCAGATACTATCATATTTAAGTAAGTGATCAGCCAATACAGTTTCATGAGTTGGTAATTACATGGCGATGAAAGAGAGCCCATGCATCGTCACAGTTAGCGTATTTCAATAAAAAAACAGTACTTGTAAAAATTCTGTAAAGTTGTCAAAAGCAGTAGAAGTTCAGTTGTATTTGCCTTTATAGTAGATCAGATTTCTCTTGATGGAACAAACTTAAGCCAATGGGTCAATTTGAGGGAAGAAAGAGACTTCGATAACCAGCTCAGAAATTTAAGGAGAGCATAAGCAGTACAAACATGTTTTTTTTTGTTGAGAAAAAGTGACCGAGGTCACCGGTTTCATTAATGAATAGTTAACGAAACATAAAGTAGCCAATATTACAAATCTAATCTACTCCAGTACAGTACTTAAAGTACAATCAAAAGAAAATAATCCCAATCTGCCATACATAGACGACAGAATTACAAGCCCAAAATAATCGAACCCTCCTGCTCGGTATGCCCCAACCATAGGTGGTAGGTCCCTATAGTTGTCCTCCCCCTGTCCACTATTCTGCTTCTTCCATACATAGTTTATTCCTCGTTCCTGCTTGACCTGCCCAAGCATCTATTAGAACCACAATTTTATACAATAACATATTAAATGTAATCTAGTATTACGGAAGCAAAACTCATTTCTATCAAGCCACAGATTCCACAAAATAGCCCCAACCGTAATATCCCACATGAGCCTATATTCTTTCCTGATGTTTATGGATCTCCAGGTACCCCAAAAATCCTCGATACAGTTTGGTGTTTCTACCATGTCAAAACCCAATCCCATGGCCTCCTACGTAAGTCTCGCACTAGGGCAAACAATGAAAATGTGGTTAGTGTCCTCCTCTCCTGTGTTACATCGTTGACACGTCACATCTATCGGGATGTTGCGCTTCCTAAGGTTTGCTTTGGAAAGGATAACATTGTTCAATACCAACCATAGGAATGCCTTCACTTTAGCAGGGACTTTCGATTTTCAGATGATATTTGCATGTGAATTCCTAATGCCCCCGTAATTCAAGAAGTCGTACATAGCGCTAACTGTAAAAATAGAATAGCGCTTAAACTCTATTCCCTCTCGTCCTCCTCTCCTCTGTTCTGTGTTCCCTCCTCCTCCAGCAGCGAATTTAGTTTTCAGCAGTTGCTCATGTCCTTTGTTGGAGAGGCTTCCTTTAAGTTCAATTCTCAATCTCTTATTCTTCCATACGTCCGCAACGAGGGCATCCTCCCTAGTAGCAGTGCTCGCAAGCTGAGGGAACAGTGACTGCAAGGTGTTATGTCCACATCATTTGTCCTTTCAGAATCTGATATTATTACCTTTACCTAGCTTACACCTCGTGTTCGCATGGTAAGTTATCCCCCATCTTAGCAATTCCCTTCCAAAGGAATGAGACCTTTCCTTGCTTGCATGTTCCTCCGAATCTAATAATTTTCCTCCTTCGGTACCTTAAGAATGAGTTGCTCCACCACATCTTGCGTCATTTGTGCATTTTCCACCACAATTTGGATAAAAGTGCCTTGTTCATATCTCTTAGGTTTCCCATTCCACCAAACTCTTTCTTACAAACCTTATCTCACCTCATCAGGTTAAAACCCTCGTTATTCTCGTGGTTTCCTCTCCACAGGAATTGACGCCTACATTTGTTGATTCTTTCAATAGCCCAGTTGGGCATCTTATAAATAGACATCAGATTTGTAGGTAGGCTGCTTAGAACGGAATTGATCATAATTCTTCCTCCAAAAGATAGAAACTTCCCTTTCCACTCGGCCAGTTTTTTCTCAATCTTTTCCACCAATGGGACCCAGTCTTCCTTAATCAATTTTTCGGGTCTGATGGGCGTTCCTAAATACTTGAGTGGGTATTCTCCTATCTCGCAATCGAGCATTGTTGCAATAAACTCAATGGAGTTCACGTTGTTTTTGCTGAGTGCAGTAATGCAACTCTTGTGCAAATTAATAGCCACTCCCGACCAATATTCATAGCATCTCAGTAGAATACGAATAAACATGATTTCTTCTATCTCAGCCATCCCAAACAGAATAGCATCGTCCGCATATTGTAGGATTGATAGAGGCGCCGAAATTCCTTTCACTCTAACCCCCTTGGTAAGACCTGCCTTTATGTCTCTCTTATTCATTTCTGCCAATCCATCTGCAATAATTGAGAAGATAAGCGGCGACAGCGGATCTCCCTACCTCAGTCCTCTCTGGCATCTGATTTCCCTACCTTTCGATCCATTGACTAGGATGAATGATTTTCCATTCCTAACACACATCTTCATCCACATCCTCCATTTCTCTTCGAAGCCTTTAAGCTTAAATGCCTCATCCACACAGTCCTATTCCATCGTATCGTAGGCTTTTTGAAAATCTAGTTTGAGAATAAACCCATCTACTTTGTTTTTGTGTCCTCTGAAGACCATTTCGTGAGTTGACGCGATGTTATCTAGGATATCTCTTCCCTTAACAAAACCGCTTTATGACTCATCAACAATATCGTTTAAGTGTGGGGATAATCTATTCGCTAACACTTTCGTGATGATTTTGAAAGAGTTATTTAGCAGACTGATGGGTCTGAGGTCCTTTACTCTAAGGACCTTTGTTTTCTTCGAAATTAGGATAACATTTGCATAATTCAATCTCTCAATTTGCGTCTCTCCCTGAAATAGCCCATGAAAAATGTCCATAAGGTCTTTCCTAATGATAGCCCAGTATCTTGAGTAGAACAGAATCAGAAACCCATCCGGTCCTGGCACCTTGTCTTGGCCCAAGAGCTTGATAGCCTTAAGTACCTCCTCCTCCGAGAATGGCTCTTCTAGGCGATCGCTCCCCTTAATAGGCGAATCATTCCACACCTTCGTACTCAGTTTACATCCGTGCATTCTCTTCTTTCACAATAGATCTCTAAAAGATCTGTCAATATGGCTTCTAATTACTATTTCGTCCTCTGTCCATACCTCCTCCATAAATAATCTCCCAATTTGATTGTGCCGCCTTCTACCGTTAGCCACCTCATGGAAGAAAGCCGTAATAGAATCTCCTTCCTTGAGCCATTGGATCATAGATCTTTGTCTCCAGTAGCATTCTTCCATTTCCCAATTTCTATGATTCTCTGCTCTGCATGAGGCCAATTCCTGGAATTCCACCACCTGAAGACATCTAACTTCTTCGCATGTTTCTAATTCTTGAATTCTAACTCCTAGCGTATCTTTCATTCTTTTGGTTTTCCCGAATTCCTCTTTTGCCCACCTCTTTAAACGCTTCTGCAATCTTCTCAATTTGATGTTCCAGTTGGAAATCGCATCGTTAGTGTTGGTCGTCGTCTCCCAGGATTCCTTAATAACTTTCCTAATACTACTGCAGAATGTCCACGCTTTCTCAAATCTAAACTGACGTGGAAGTGTACTTCTTTCATTCTCCCACTCAAGAATTAATGGGATATGGTCAGAAGTAAATCTTGAACTCGATCTAACCGTCGCCAGTGGGAATAATTCCTCCCACTCCGTAGAAACCAAGATTCTATCAAGTTTAGCTAACGTCGGATTAGCCTGCATGTTAGTCCAGGTAATTCTCCTATCGTTCGTCTGAATTTCAATTAAATGAAGGTCATTGATAATGCGGTTGAACTGATGCCTTTCCTGATGGAATTTTATATACACTTAAGAATATGCATAAAAATATTAATAACAACCTAAAAGGCTAAAACATGTTTCTATAAATCTAGATCTTAATCATGTTGCAAAAGTGCTTTAATATAAAATCCTAAATCATGTAACTATAGATCTTTGCTAAATCAAAAGAAGAAGAACATTAAAAGCGGAAGCACTAACCAGAAGCCATTAATGGAGATTGCGCAGAGGGTTTGGATCTTCCTATATGATACGTACTTCTATGGGAGGTCGTCTCTCTGTTCTTCTGTTGATGGGATTGCTGATGGAATAAGAAGATACGTATGTATAGGGGACCATAACCCTAATTGATAATTATTGATTTCTAATTTTGCCCATCACAAAATAAGAAATTTACTTTACGGTCTCTACACGTGTTATATCACACTTTAAATTATATGCTTTTAACCCATTACTTAATCTTGATTAGATCACTTTAATTTGGGTTAGACTTTAAAATAGCAATTATACATTTAGTCACATATGTGAGCCCACATAGATTATTTTCTAACAATCTCCCACTTAGGCCACATATGTTACTCCTTATAAATGTACATACTTTATGAGCTCAAAATTTTGCTATCATAACCAAAAGCATAGCCAAACAATCTCGTCCATTAATCATGTAAATATAGGATCAAAGTAATTTTTGTTACATTTATCATAACTAAATTCATCAATGGTCACATATATCAACATAATCAAACGACATAGATCAAGTGTGAATGTGTAGCATGAAAATTTCATGCAATGTGATCTATATGCATGCTTGTTTCCAACTGGTCCTCTTTAAAACTTAAGTGAGGTCAGAACCAAAACATGACAAATGAGTGAGAAAACTGAATTCTTTGTTTCTGATAAGAAAATAACCAAATGTATAAATGTCTCACACAAACATAATGCAATTAAAACACAAATTCCCACTAAATCATGATATCCTCAAATAATACAACACCCATATGAGCAGTATGCTCATAAAAGACCTTGGGTGTTAATCCCTTTTGTAAGCGGATCCGCCATCATGGACTTTGTCCCAATGTGCTATATGGACATCTGTCCACTTTGCACTCTTTCTTTCACAACTAGGAACTCTATGTCAATATGTTTCAACTTTGTCGAACTCCTGTTGTTGTTGGAATACATCACTGCTGACTTATTGTCACAAAATAACTTGAGTGGTTTTTCTATATTCTCCAAAATGCGCAGCCCAGTGACAAAATTCTGCAGCCATATTCCATGATTTGATGCCTCATAGCATGCTACATACTCTGCTACCATAAGTGTCTGTTTGACACTTTTCCAGGATATAGCTCCTCTAGCTAACAGGTAAATATAGCCTGATATAGACTTTTTGCTATCTTGGCACCCTAGTAAAATCAGAATCAGAATACCTTACGACCTCCAATTGATCTGATTTCCTATATGTGAGCATGTAGTCTTTTGTTCTCTGAAGATACCTCATGACTCTCTTGGCTGCTATCCAATGGTCCATACCAGGTTTTCTTAAATACCTGCCTAACATCCCAACAATGTACGCAATATCCAGACGCGTATATACTTGAGCATACATTAGACTCCCAATAGCTGATGCATAGGGGATCTTTTGTATTTCCTGAATTTCAAGGTTACTTTTAGGGCATTGATTGAGACTAAATTTGTCTCCTTTAGCAACAGGAGTATCCCCTGGTCTACAATCTTGCATGCCAAACCTTTTGAGTGCTTTATCGATGTATCTCTTTTTGTGATAATCCAAGAATACCTCGAGAACGATCTCGGTGTATCTGAATTCCTAATACAAAAGAGGCATCCCCAAGATCCTTCATCTCCAAATGCTTGGATAGAAACCTTTCAGTTTCATGCAATAAATCTATATCATTAGTGGCAAGCAATATGTCATCGACATATAAAACTAGGAATATGTGCTTACTCCCACTGAACTTGTGATACACACAATCATCAACTACATTTATCTCAAAACCAAATGAGATAATTACGTGATGAAACTTGTGGTACCAATGACGAGGAGCTTGCTTGAGTCCATAGATGGATTTTGTCAATTTGCAAACCATATTCTTAAGCTAGGATATAATAAACTGGTTTGAATACTTATTTCTTCATTAACATCAATGGTCATTTCATCAATATCTGATTAATACTAACCCTTTTTGATCCGAGCCCGAACTGATTTAAATTAATTTATGGATATTGAATTCAATACTTGAGTGATATTTGTTTCTGTAACCGTAAACGCTACCAGAAATCAAATTAGAATATCATTTGCCTCTACATCCACTAGATAGCTCTCTCATGTTTACACATTAAAGGAGTGGAACTTATGAAAGGCAGGCAAATGTATATACCTTGATTTATTGTCAAAAAAATGATCAGAATGCTATATTTAACTCCAAACCGGAACTAAACTTTAGAACAGAGAATGCAACACCATGAGAACATATTCTGGATTGTGGAGACCATGACTAAGCTTTCTCGAAGTAAATAACAAATGTGTTCATAACACCTAACATTAAGAATATTGGCACCTAATCTCTTAGTTTTGATCTGTTTTCCCTTTATGCAGTCTATACAGACATCAAAGTCTTGTGAAGTCCTAAGATTCCAAAATGTCATCAGACACAAGACGCTCAACTCTACCTTTTGAGATATGACCTAAGCACTTATACCATAATGACGCCGAATTTTCTTTATTTAATTTATGTTTAGTACCACGTAACTCTACATGCAAGGTTTCATTATAGGATGCAATTGTTTCAAAATAAATAAAGGTTGTCATAAGCATTCAAATAACCAGTTCTAACAACATTTGAATTTAAAGACAAACTAAACTGATTGTTTCCAAATAAACAATAATAACCAAATTTGTCCAACAAAGAAACATAAATTAAATTTTGTCTAAAAAGACGGAATAACAAAAGTGTCATTCAAATTCAAATAAGAAACCAGTTCCTAATAACAACCTAAAATGCCCAACTGCTTCCACTTTTACCGATTATCGCCCACGAAGATGTGTCTTTCACCAACATTTGGCTTCCGGCAGCTCAGGCAACCCTGCATAAAAACACTTATGTGAGTAGTAGTACCAGAATCTATCCACCAAGTGTTTCTAGGTACTGAAGATAAATTAACTTCAGAATAGACCAAAGTAAGAAACATACCTTTCTTTGCACGCCATGCGTGATATTTAGTACATTTCTTCTTCATATGTCCAGACTTGTTACAAAAGAAATAACTCTCTGTATCCTTATGTTGTTTATTTTGAGCTGGATCCTTAGCTTTTTCATCCTCAGATTTCCTTTTCTTGCCCTTATCTTTAGAGGCTTTGGCCAAATGAGCACTTTCAGTCTTATCTTGTTTCGATCTTTCTTCCTCTTGCACACAGTGAGAAATGAGCTCATTTAGAGTCCATTTTTCCTTTTGACAGTTGTAACTGATCTTGAATTGATTAAACTGTGCAGGAAGTGATACCAAAACCATAAGCACAAGCAAGTCCTCAGGAAATTCAAGCTTGAGTGCCTTAAATCTTGAAACAACATGATACATTTCCATAATGTACTCCCTTACATTTTCTCGACCCTTATACTTCATAGACATCAAGGAAGTCAGAAGTGTAGTCATTTCAACCTTATCGTTTTTAGCAAAACGTTTCTCAATTTGATCGAGGAAATCTTTGGCCTTAGTAATCCCATCGGATTCTGTACCCCTAAAGGCTTCTGGAATGCTGTGTTTCATAATCATTAGACTCATGCGATTTGAACGATCCCACCTCTCAAATACCCTTTTATCATCAGGAGGGCTTTCCGCAGTGAGAGGTGGAGGTTGTTCTTCCCTTAATGCATGGTCTAATTCCATACAACCAAGAGTTATCAGTAAGGTCCCTTTTCAATCCTTGAAATTTGTCCCATTAAGAATGTGAATAGAATTGATGTTAGCAGTTATTGAGGCAGCAGAAGATACACTAGCTGAATATAAAACAAAAATAAACAAAATAAGCTCACATGAGAATCCGCATAAAACAATAAATTCAAATAATGGTTAATCCCATCTCAAGATACCAGGCACAACGTTAATATCAAGTCTTTGGACAATAACATTAACTGTAAGCGGTACTCTTGTTGCAGTAATCAAATATTGACAATAAATCCTGTCAAATAATAAGCCATTCTTTGGACTGACTTATTGTTCACATGGAATACCTTATAATTGTCACATATTTATTACCACAAATGTGTATGAAATTCGGCGAAATATCAACTTACCTTTGGGTCAGTTAATAAACGCATGAATTACAAACACACAATCATGTTGATATTTTAAATAAATTAATTTACACAAAAGAGGTCACTTTGGCAACATTTTGTTTCAATTGATCTATTCAAAATATTAGACATTCATAAGAAAACCAAAACCATAATTTGAATTTAATTGTTTCCCAAAATTTTATCTTTTCCTTAATTTTTGTAATTTTTCTTTATTTCAGATAGATAATGTCAAGATAATATCAAATTGATTTTTATTTATCCGATTATTGGACAAATATTTATAACAGAAAATTAACTTTACTAAAAAATATTAAATCAATTTTATAACAGAAAATGTTTATAACAAAATATTAACAGAAAATTAACAGAAAATTGATAACTTTACAGTTACAACAGAAAATAAAATTATACAATCCAATATCCTCACTCTCCCTCTTTGCGTGTGACGTCAGCCTCATACCCAAACTAGGCCCCACTTGCCCACGTCGGCAGTTGCTTAACAGCAGCCCCCCTATCCGGACGGGCCCCACCCCCAATCTGCCACACACATCACGTGGCAGAGAAGCACAGCAACACTGCCTTCTTCACAACCGGGTGGGCCCCCCCTCCCCCTTATCAGTCAATTTCCAAATAATCCCCTTTATAGAAATCTCTTATTGGGCAACTATCTAATTAATTCTATATATAACAAAATCCAATATCAAAAACCACCTCAAGATTCAAAACCATATCTGAAGCCAAAGGTTATCAACAATACATTTTGACTTAAATCCAAGCAACTACCCCATACAAATTTCTGAAGCCAACAACCATATTAATTATCTATAATATAATCCAGTATCAAAACGATATCTTAAATCATCTTTATAAAAAAACCAAAACCGTATTCATGTTTTCAGATTTGACCGTTTTTTTTTTATTTTTTTTATTTTTATAATCCAGATCTGAAGCAATGGATTCAATTACTATTATCAATTAAATTTCTTAAACAGGAAGATCAAATAGAACCCTAAATTTCTTAAGTTTCTTTAAACAAGAAGCCCTAAAATTCTTTAAACAAGAAACCCTAAATTTCTTAAACAAAAATTATCAGTTCTTCAATTAATTCAGCAAAGATGGTTCTGATACCAATTGATGAAATTTTATATACACTTAAGAACATGCATAAAAACATTAATAACAACCTAAAACATGTTTCTATGAATCTAGATCTTAATCATGTTGCAAAAGTGCTTTAATATAAAATCCTAAATCATGAAACTATAGATCTTTGCTAAATCAAAATAAGAAGAACATTAAAAGCGGAAGCACTAACCTGAAGCCATTAATGGAGATTGCGCAGAGGATTTGAATCTTCCTATATGATACGCACTTCTATGAGAGGTCGTCTCTCTATTCTTCTGTTGATGGGATTGCAGATGGAATAAGAAGATACGTATATATAGGGGACCATAACCCTGATTGATAATTATTGATTTTCAATTTTGTCCATCACAAAATAAGAAATTTACTTTACGGTCTCTACACGTGTTATATCACACTTTAAATTATATGCTTTTAACCCATTACTTAATCTTGATTAGATCACTTTAATTTGGGTTAGATTTTAAAATAGCAATTATATATTTAGTCACATATGTGAGCCCACATAGATTATTTTCCAACATGTCCCTCTCATGTTAGTCACAATGTAATGTGGGAACCATAGGAATAATGTAATACAAACATGTTAGTCACAATGTAATGTGAGAACCAACTCGATTACCTTGAACGAAATAATCTCACAAGTGCACCAGAATATCAAGAACAGACTTATATAGATTTGTAGGCGACACTGGGGTTATGTCCTCTGTACATATTAATATATATATGTATAACAGCAAACTGTAAAAGAGACTAATAGACTATATACAAGAACATAACAATAAGGACTTGAACCATGCTTCATAATTTGAAGCCTTTTGAAGAAAAATTTCCATAGTTATAACCAAGCTCTTACCTCAATTCATGTTACTCTTTCAATCTTTTAATTATTCTCTCAAATTTTTAACATACTGATACGGTTAGTGTAAAAATATTATAAGGGCATTGATATATGACAGGAGATCACATGTTTTTAAGCTTAAGAGACACAATAAGAGAAGAATTTTCTTCCCTAATAAAAGTGGGAGGAGGCAGAGACAGGTTTTTTTTCATTCTAATATGAAAAAGGACAGTAAAATCAAACTATAATATGAGTGTAAAACTTGATTGCAAATTTCAAGCTGATAGCTCGAGTTAGTTGATCATGAAGCTAACTAATAAGACGTGTTTCTCATTTAGTTGCTTATTTTATTTTATTAAGATTTTAATTTATATGTTGGCTAAAAATACATCATGTCTAATAGTTTTGTAGGTCTTGTCGCGAGCTCTTAGCTTTGGGGGCAACAAAATTTGACCTTCAGGCCAAAGAAAAAATTCAATATGATTGCCACTATCCAACAAATCAAGTGTGTTCTTTAGGTCGATATAAACAAAGAAACTGACCCTTTGGCATTTTCTCCGAAGAACTTTCTTCAGTCACCGTCCTCTTAGAACTACTATAAATACTGCAGGTTGAACCCAGTTGATTTCAGACAGAAGTAGTTTATACCTTTTGAGCAAAGAATAACTAGAAGATGGCCAAACCAAACATGAAGACTGCAACTGTTGCAATGGCCTTCATTCTATTTCTCCTGCTTATTTCCGTGATGAAGGGTAAGCTTTGTTAACTATGTTATCAGTAAGTTGATCATCACAGTGGTACAAAGAAACTTTCAACAAGATCAGAAATAGTATTCTGCTTCTTTCTTTCATTTTTCTTAAAGTTCAAACCAAGTACGGTCACTATAATTTATTACTTGTGCTTCTTTCTGCATCTTTCTTTAAAAACATGGGCAGATTTTACTGGTTCATTAGACATAATGGAATGTAAATGATACTTGTGCTTATCATTTATTACTAATCAAATTACCTATATGCAAGTATCAGTCAACATGTAAGAAAACAATAACTATTGGAAAGAACTCAACAAATAAACATAAAAAATTTCAACACTTACCTAAATAAAATCATGTTATGTAAACTGATCATAGTCTGATATGCTTCTGTCCTTGTGCCTTCTCTAAATCTCTCAAGGTGCTTCAGCTGCGTCCACCCCAAGTTGCACAGTCATTCATTCACATCAGGACGGAGAGACTTGTTTTTCCCTTCAGCAACAATTCAATCTATCACCTGATGATTTCAGCAAGCTTAACCCAAATCTGGACTGCGACAGAATTTTCATCGGCCAATGGTTGTGTCTTGCTGGTACTATATAAGCTAATAAGCTTCGCTCAGTGGTCTTCAGAGAGCCAGTGATTAGTGTTTCTTTTATGAATGAAGTGGTCGTTGACTGTTTTTTCTCCAGTGTAATGTTTCTTTTCAAGTATAAGTTGTTCCAATAATGATATGTTGGTCCTCCTTTTTCTGCCACGGCTCCAAATAACCGAGTTCAAAGGGATGTGGGAGAGTACAATTTTATCTGATTAAAGCTTTGTAGTTGAACCTGAATTATCTCTTCAGTAGTGCATTTTACCTTCTTATTGCTTCATGGTTTTGATTCAAAATATCGCATTACAACTGGGTATTAATGTTAAGGAATAAGGATTAGACCCTTATCATCAATCTACCTGTTGTCGGAGCTGTAAAAAGAGTTAGATGTACAAGCTTTTGAATATAACCTAAGCAATCGGACTCAGTAGTACTGACAAATATTAAAAACAAAAGTTAGGAATTTGAAATGCATATGTAGGATTGGTCTTGCTCCAGTAAGAAGCACAGCTATTATCTTTCTTTACCTTTGCTCATGGAATTAAAGAAAAACAACAAGAATAACCGGACACAAATAGCATCTGCTGACGTCAATAATAGGATTTGTGGCATCATGAAAAAAATCAACAAGAATAGGATTTGTAACTGTTGGAACACGTTTTTGCAGATTTTCCGGGCCGGATTCCGGAGGGTTCCGGCAACCGGCGGCGCCGGAAATTGATTGGATCATGATCCTCTCGTCGAGTACTATTCCGTGATGTACTCAAGTGCCAAAAACGAATTCCGCATGAATGAGAAATGTTGGTCCAAAGTTGGGTACTCGAAATGTACTAACTTGGATATTGGGAGAAAATGGATAGTACCCATATACCGGCGTTTTTACGGCCGCCGGTTTATACTCAAGATATACCGGCATTTTTACGGCTGCCGGTGTATACTCAAGATATACTGGTGTTCTGTAAAAACGCCGATGTAGACCCCTAGTATTCTGCGACGCTCGCTTCGGCGGTATTTGCACCGGCATTTTTATGAACGCCAGTGAATTTTTCCCCGCCGTTTTTAAACGCCGGTGAATATTCGAAAAAACGCCGGTAAATAAATTGTGTGTTGTAGCTAGTCCCATATCGGAAATGGGGAAAGTTTTTTCTAGTATATATACTAAAAAAATAGACTAAAGGGCGTGGCCCGGGGGTTGCCACTAACGTGTAGTGGAGAGAGGACTCAGCCAAAATAACAAACACACACGCGCGCACGCCCGACCCGGCTTCGGCTTCGGCTTGGCTCTGGCCTATATTTTTTTTTTCCCCAGGCAATTTTTTTTCCCCAGTATACTGTTGAGGCTTTTCAACTTCAGTAACTGGTACCATTACTCTGTAACAGCAGAGTAATGGCTCATCTACTCTACTGTTACAGAGTAATGGACCCTTCAATTGCACTCAATCTCCTATAAAACCAGTCCATTTTGTCTACCAGAGTGTACAGTTCTGAAAAAACCAATCTGAATCTTCTTCTTCTTCCTCCTCTCTGAGTTAGTATTGAGAATACAACACAGCTCCAGTACGATCAAATTTCTGAAGTTAGGGTGCTGCTCTTTAGGGACAGGTAATACAGTTGTATCCTGGGAGGCATTTCGTCAACCACCGTCACACTACGGGGCGAAAAATTGCTTTAAGGACAGAGATATTCAAATCTCGACTCTGTATTGTATTATATGGTTTGTTATTTTATTTCCTGTAATTGTAACTCTTCACAATTATTGTTAGCATTTCTGTTTTATGAAATTCTTGTTCTAACAATCTTAAAGCAATTTTTTCCCTCTATTCTAACAGCTTTTTGTGAAGATACTTTACAGGTTATGTTATCATTTCGGAAAAACAACTAACAGTTATATTCTAACTGTTTCAGAATATGGAAAACACACAGATCAAAAGTGTCAATGGGCTTATCAATGCCGAAACACCAGTGACCCAAAATGTGACTGCACAATCAGTTGCGGCACATTCGGTCGTTCTGCCCACACATATTACTATGGGAGAAAAACCAGAGAAGTTCAACGGAACTGAATTCAAGAAGTGGCAGGGGAAGATGCAGTTCTACCTGACCACCTTGAAGGTGGACAGGTTTCTCACTGAATCTGCCCCTATGCTGGCACCAATGGATGCACACTCCATTGCTGCGGTTGATGCATGGACTCAGGGTGACTATCTCTGCAGAAACTATATCCTGAATGGCTTGGTAGACCCGTTGTACAATGTCTACTGCATCTTCAAGACGTTCAAACTCCTGTAGGGGTCTTTGGAGAAGAAGTACAAAATAGAAGACGCCGGGTCCAAGAAGTTTGTAGTCGGTAATTTCTGGACTACAAAATGGTTGACTCCAAAACAGTTGTGAGTCAAATCCAAGAACTGCAGGTCATAATGCATGAAATCGCTGCAGAGAATATGACGCTATGCGAACCATTCCAGGTTCCAGCGTTCATCGAGAAGCTTCCATCTGGATGGAAAGACTTCAAGAACTACCTCAAGCACAAGCGAAAGGAGATGTCTCTTGAAGACCTCATTGTCATGTTGCGTATCGAAGAGGAGAATCGTAAGGCAAATAGGTCCTATAGAAATCAGTCCATAGAAAAGGCAAACATGGTGGAGCATGAACAGAAAGGCAAAAAGAGAAAGTTGTTGCCACAAGCCTCGAACAAAAAACCTGCAGCAAAAAGGTTTACTGAAAAATACCACAAGTGTGGTAAGCTGGGTCACAGAATTTCTGAATGCCACAGCAAGGATAACAACCGTGCTAGAACTGGACAGGCAAAAGGGAATGACATATCCCATGCACACATAACTGAGAACTTGTCTACCGGTTTCTCTGACCTGGACCTCTGTGCTGTTGTATCAGAGGTGAATCTGGTGGGGAGAAATCCTCGAGAGTGGTGGTACGACACTGGGGCCACCAAGCACATCTGCTCGGACAAGAAAATGTTCACTTCATACCAGAAGTGCAACAAGGATGAACAGCTGTTCATGGGTAATTCTTCCACCTCCAAAATTGCAGGAACGGGAAAGATAGTGCTGAAAATGACTTCAGGCAAGGAACTAACACTCATAAATGTGTTGCATGTTCCAGATTTTAGAAAGAACTTGGTATCAGGATCTTTGCTAAGCAAGAATGGATTTAAGGCTTTTCTTGCTTCTGATAATTTTGTATTGTCTAAAAATGGGGCATACTTGGGTAAAGGATATGTAAAAGATGGACTGTTCAAGTTTAATGTAATGACAGTCATCCCTAAAACTATTGTTCCTGTTGTTCCCAAAGTTAATGAAATTACTCCTATTGCCTATGTTGTTGAGTCTTCTTCTGTTTGGCATGAAAGACTAGACCATGTTAATGTCAATTCTCTGCGTAGATTAATTAATATGAATTTTCTACCAAAATTTAAGGTAGACAACTCCAAAAAATATGAAGTTTGAACAGAGGCCAAACTCACTAAAACTCCATCACGTTCTGTAGAAAGAAACACAGAAACTCTAAGTCTAATTCACACGGATCTGTGTAACTTAAAATACGTGTAGGCCAGAGGTGGTAAAAAGTACTTTGTGATATTTATAGATGATTGCACAAAATTCTATTATGTATACTTGTTACATAGCAAAAATGAGGCTTTGGATAAATTCAAAGAATATAAACTTGAGGTTGAGAATCAACTTGTAAAAACGATTAAAATCGTTAGGAGTGATAGAGGTGTTAGGGTTATATACTGAAAGCATCACTTTTGAATTAACTTTATTTCCTTATTTTTTTTGAATGAGAATCATATGGGCATATGTTTGCATATTGTGTTTATAATAATATTAATGCAAGTATCTGATATTCTATAAGGTTGATAATATGGTGTGAGATGACACACAGAAGATCATATTATCAGTTCCCTATGGAATATATAAATAGTTCACAACCTAGACGGACTTGGACAATCCATTGGAAAGGTTGTAGTGTAATATGGTATTAGTCTATCTTGACTATAGGTTTACACTAGTACACTTTGTGTGTATTGAACATGACCATTTGAGGTTGTTCTCTTTGTACTGACTACAAAAGAGAACAAACACCTCTGTTATTATGGATGCTTATGCTCTTAATCCAGATATAATAACAAACATGTATATGCAGTGTGCATTACTTTGACTCATAAAAGAGTGAGATTCATTATGGATCAACAACCCCTATGAATTGGGTAATAGCATTGTATGTATGATGGGCTGTTGATTGTAAAAGGAATTCATGTCCCGATACGTCGGATTGATGATGTCCCCTTAAGGAGCTCATAAGGATTGTCATGTAAACCCTGCAGGTGGATTACATCCGACATGACAAATAAAGTTGAGTGATACTACTTAAGGATAAAAGATGTTGATCAATATAGTTGTCAGTAACTTAATTTGATCGACGGACATTCGATATCTTAACATGGGGAGCTGAACGAGCATATAATAAAAGGAGCCCATAAATATAATTTGGGATTAGGAAGGTAGTGCAACAATAGCTCTTTAGTGGACCGAGCTATTGTTAATGGGTCTGGGTTGTGTGTTCGGGCTGAACACGAGATACCCAGATTCGTTAGGAGACCTAACCCTAATTTCTCCTCATGGTCCCTGCCGTAGCCTTATATATATATCCTCTATTATCTGGCCGTCATATTATTATCAGAGATAAGAAGTTTTCTCTAAATTCGTGATTCACGTAAGGAGAGAAAGAGTGGTCAGCCAAGGAGAAGAAAGGTTGGGAGACCGTCGCCCACCCGACGTCCAACCCGAGGAAGGAATACATGCAGAAGATCTTGGGGTCACTGACGGCTGGAGGTTGCTAGAAACTATCGTCTTCTTCTCATCGCAGGTATAATTCGTGAACCCTAGATTCCGCTATAAAGGGTTAGATCACGTATTAAATGTGTTTAGCTTTTATGATCGATACGCACACCAATCCGTGGTCCTGGGTCTCATCGCAGTTCTATCAATTGGTATCAGAGCCGGTACTGGATCTGCGTATTGATTGTTACATCCATGTTGTCCAATAAAACTTGCGTTGTATGATAGTCGGTAGATGTAGATCTGTTCTAACTCGGTTTTGCAGGCATCTTAGATCCAACTATTATGGTCCAATGCATGTTTTGTTTGTGTTGTTGTTGTTTTATGGATGTAATTAATATCACGAGGGTTGATCGTGCTTATAATTTTAATTTTTCAATCTAGATTATGTGTGAACTCCTTCGGGAGGCATAGGATTGATGTAATTTTAATTTTTTTTCGATCGATCGTGATGGCGGTGGTGGCTATTTTTGACGCCGGAGGAGATGCTGTTTTTAGGCAGTCCGGAGATTGACAGATAGTTTTCGATGAAGAAATCGGCAGCCAAACCTTTAAAAAAAAAAATCGGGTCGCTGCCCCGAACCCCGCGACCTGACCGGGCAGGTTGAACCCCGAATAACTCTGTGCAGGGTCAGATTTGGGATTCGCACAGTCGGGGAAGAATCAGGAAAGATGGCCATAATAGTTGGATATTTATTTTCAAATTTATTGCCATTATTGCTTATTCTGATTATGCATGTTTATTATTTTATGATTTTTTTTTGAAAAACTAGGATCACATTAATAATGGACAACATGGACATAAATTAACTAGTAGAAAAACCCTCATTGTTAAATAACTAAGTGGGAGAGGGAATTCATTTAACATGAATCCCACGGTCTCCATTGCTGGTTTGTAGGTGATATAATTATACTTGTGTGTTGGCTTTAGTGCTTTCCTCCATATCGGATGAGTATAATTATGGATCACCAGTACAAACTTCCTTAGGGATAATTGTAGAAAGTTACCTAGTATGTGTTCACTTCTCCATCTGAAGGAACTCAATACAAGATAATGGACTTAGTATTAAGCAATGGTATACACTTAGATACAAATAATGGTATCCTCCCCATCGGAGTCACTGCTATTATTTGTAGGACCAGAGCAAGACCAACAGATTAATTTTATTTGTCATAAAATTGTGTTGACATGATAGTAAAATTAATAGGAAAAACCTACTTGAACAAATATTGAATTTGTATACGTCCACACTATCGTGGCATGCTAAATTCATGGTGTTTAAGGTGTTGGTGAATTTTTTTAAATTGTTTTGAGGGAATTAATATTTAATTAATTCAAAAAGTTTTGCCCTACATAATTTTTTTTATGTGATTCTCAGGATTTCAAAAATGGGTCCTTTCAGTCCACTTATGGTGATTCTTAAAGAAATCAAACTTACTGGACCTAATTATATTGACTGGAAACATAACTTGGATATTGTTTTAACTGCTGAAGAGTACAAATTTGTACTCAATGAGGAGTGCCCACCTAAGCCTGATGCTAACTCTGATGAAGAGGTCAAAGAGGCTTATAAGAAGTGGAAAAAGGCAGATGAGATGGCGCGGTGTTACATTTTGGCATCTATGTCAAATGTACCGCAGCATCAGCATCAGGCCATGCCCACAGCTTATGATATGATGTACAACCTTAAGGAACTCTTCGGACATCAGAGTAGAGCAGCTAGGCAATTTGCTACAACCCATAACCTCCCCGCCGTCGCCCCCAGCCATGTCCCATACGTCAACTTCAAGCACCATACACGAGATGCCGCAAGTACCCATCAATCTCACATACCCATGTCCAGATCGTGACCTCGTTCTCATCCCCTCGCTTGACCACCGTTGACTATCACCGCCACCTCGCAACGGAGGCTGTCGTCGCTCCCCATGGCTCCACAAACGCCTCCAAGTCGTTCTGACATGAGAGAGACCTTAGACACCCCTCACTTTGATAATGAAATATTTATGTTTTTTCTACAGGACCAGCGTATTCCATCGCTTTCCAGTCATGCACATACACTAGGGCAAAATAACGATGGAATTGGAAGTAACAGCGGGCCACACGAGGAGACTCCCCTGCTGTAGTTTGTCAAATTTGGACTTTTTAAAAAATGTTTTGTAGGAATTACATCTATGTTTTGTATTGACTAAGTGTTGTACAACATATACATTTGACACTCGTATAATAGTTTATATGTGTTACATATTTTGTTTTCTATTGAGTTGTTTTTTGTGATGTGTGTCTTGTAGTTCTTGATTATGATGTTATTATTGATTTTAAGATTTAAGTATTTAAATTTAATATGATTACATGTATTTGAAATATGCGATTAATTACTGGTTTTTTCAATTCAAAATTTTATAATGAAATGCCAAAAAAAAGCAGACCTATCGCGGCGTTTACCAAAAAACGCCGTAATAGATAATACCACTTTTGAAAGTACTACACTCTATTGCGGCGCTAGAAAAGCGCCACTGTAAGGTACTACTTTAAATATCTGCGCTAGCTATTATTCAGTAAAGTAATCCCGGCACTTGGAAAACGCTGCTATAGCTCGATTTTTTAAAAAACTTTGAAACAGAAATGCTCCTATAACGGCAGTTTGATGCTAACGACTTCGCAGCTTGTTCTTCCCTCTCGCTACTATGCTTTGATCTCTTCTCGCTTTATCATATTTTCTTCACATCGAACCATAGTATGCAAGCCACAATCTCAACAATCTCCACATTGGATTGCATACTCATACCTGTGTGACTAATCGCCTCTAGACTTTTTCATTCTCCACTTGTAAACGAGCCCAGTTCAGTGGATTCTTCTGCTAGTTAAATCTATCTCCACATTTATTTCTCCAATTGGCCTGCACCTCAAAGGCACACCCCACACGATGTTAACACGAAGGCGCCACCTCCACATGTACTTCACCTACCCCGTGATACTCTCAACCTCTCGACGATATTTGAACGTCACAGTCTTGTTTCGATGATTCTAGTGGCAACATGCTAGATAATTCTTAAGGAACGATATGCTTTAAAATACTCACCTGAGTTTTTTTGTTCCCACAAAACTTGTAGAAGTTGTGCTGAACACCCCTCATTCCTTTCATCACCTTACGAAGACCTTCCCAAACCGATAGAACTCTATCTTCAGCTATGTACTTAGAGCTCCATGCTTCTAGAGTTCGCAGGGATATGAGGTTCTGTTTCAACAAAGGAATATACCAAACGTTCTCTAGTGTGTACCCATTTCAATCTGGCATCTCCAACTCAACTGTTCTCTCACTCATTACTTTACAAATCTCATAAACCACTATTCTCATATAGTGATCTCCTGTGGACGTTTAAGTATAAAACATCTCCCTTTCTGAGCAAATATGAGAAGAACTACAAAATCAAAAAAACTTCCATAATACACATCTGTAGAACTTGAGACAAGAGTACAATATAAGTTATCACCTGATTTAGCGGCACTAGCAACACTAGAAATGTCAACTCTATTCTGATTCAACCACTTGCGACAGTCTCTCTTCTAATACCCAATCCCTTTACAGTGGTGGCAACAGATCATACCTTTATGTGTACTTTTCCTTCCACTTGAAGTACCATCCACCCCTAAGCAACTCATAGAAGTAGACGCCAATCTCTGAGTCTCCCTCCTAAGTTCATCATCCTTCAAGCTCTCAGTCACACCTGCCTCGAAAAATTTCTCATTGGTAGACTCTCCGTCTAGCATGGTGATTATTAAATGCTTGTATGGATCGGGCAGTGAATTTATCGAGTTGAAATTTTTTAGATTATCTGTGTTTATTGCCCTCAATTTAGATGACTCCGAATTGACTTTCTCTATATGATCTAGAATAGATGTCACACCTCACTTCCCAAAAATACGGAATACGAGTATATGACATTGGCCTAGCGAATGACTAACGTTACTTATAAGCTGTTTATTCGATCAACTCAATAATATAATCAGTACAGACAATTGCGTAGGCAATAATAATAATCTCATGAACAATAATACTTGGAATGAAATAATAAAAATATCCAAATACAATAATAATCCAACATCTGGAACAATAATAGAATCCGAGACATAAGCCCAATAAGCATATAAATCCTAAACACAATAGTAATAATTTTCAATACAATAGTTCAATAAAATAATGAGCAACTAAAAAGCATTAAATCTTCAGAATCTTTGTTCCCCAATTCTAGCAGGCAATTCTCCATCAACACTTGCAAATACTTCATCTAAAAAGAGGAGAAAAATTGTCCTTAGAGCAAATCATGGACAACAAGTAGAGAAAGCAGGGAACAATGGAATAACTGTATAACAATGAAGTTAATCGATCAATAGGAATCGATAACATGGGACAAACATGATAATAGATGCAATTGGCTATAAACAATGATGCAATATTCGGTAACAGTAATCAATGATCAATAACGATAACACTTAGCCAATATTCAATATCACTAGAAACAATGAGGAACAATATGCAATGTCGGTGTTGTGTTAATCCTTAAGTCTATTATTCATTTTAATCCTAACTAATGCATCCCATACTACAGGTTCGATGCATACAATCAATTTCGTTTTAGACTTAAGTGGAAAATTCTATATATCGTGTACACGGTACGATAATGGTATTTGCAGCATTGGTACACACTGGTTGGCTCAATAAAAACAATACACGGTCAATTGGGGATACTGTGTCAGTAATCCAACAATAAACCGATAACAATAACTTTTGCCAACACACAATATTTTGGGATACAAGGCCCACACTTCAGTGTACAGTTACTATATCATCAACTACTCCAGTCAATCCCTTAAATCTCGGCTTATTAATTATTTTATTAATGCAACAATACAGTATGCAAAAATGAGACATAAGATGAACGATGGTAACAATATGGGAACAATAGGATGGTAAACAATGATAATAACTCATTAGGATCATGCAATACAATATATATACATTAATTCATACAATAATACGATATAGGAATAATTAATCTATTAAAATCTGGACTATATAATTCTGGACAGTAAGAGCAGTCTGTACAAAAATATAGTTTTCTGCTATTTCAGAAATCAAAAAGTGAATCCGTCAGAAGATCTAGAAACTAGACTTCCACACGGTTCCAACGCATATTTAAAGTTCAAAATCCAAAAACAGTAGCTAGGTTAATCACATGGTTCTTTACAGATTTCATGTTCAAGCAGAATTTTGATATCATGTTATTTTATTTTTAGAATCAACAAAATCTCGATATTAAATTCATTAAAAATATTTTCTAAACTCCTAAATATGATTACTAACGATCTGGAAATTTTCAGAGCAAAATTTTTTTGTTTGATCAGCCTTTTTACTGTTTAAGCATGCAAGATACAAGAATCCGAAAATCTGAAAGTAAAAATACAGTTGTAGTAAAACAGACATAACTTTTGCTACAAAATTTGGAATTCAAAAAATCAAGATGTTCTGAAAACTAGAAAGATAAATCTACAATTCATGTTCAGAGAGTAATTCATTTTAAGATCGTTTACTGGGTCAAAAATAGCAGTCAACATACAGCCAGCAAGCAACATACAGGGTTTTGGGAAATTTCATGAACAATTTAATTTAAACATGATGGGCATCGGTTCTTTGGTTAAGAAATTGTGTAATCAGAATTATGGGTGTCAAAAAATGATAAATATAATTAGAACACGCTCATACATCAATTTATCATTAATCAATCAAACAACATACAACCTATAAATTGTCTCTACAATAATTTATTTGTGTGACGATTATATGAACAAACCTATTATCAATTCAATATGCACTCATGAAAGATCCAAACGTTAGAGTCAAAAGTGGCATGATGTCCAGAATATTGGGGTTAGCTGGGTAAACCCTCAATAGATCTAATGAAGAGATGAACAATGGATAATACGATAACAAATAGATCTACTTGCAAGAGTTTCAATAAAACTTGAATTTGATACAATGTTCAATTCAAGGGGACAATGACTTGCCTATTATATGGTAAAAACAAATATCAACAATAACGAGATATGAATCCCGAAGCAACGGACCCACGAACACACCAAAAGAATACTTGTATTACACGTGTACACAAAGAGCCAAATCAACAACTCAGTAAGAGCACGACAACAACGATGGCATCACTGGATCACGTCGACGGCGAAATAGCAGGTGGCGGCATCGCGTCGAGCAGCGTCGGGGTTGGCGCTGGTGGTCGGCGATCGAAGCAGAGAGGAGGTCGCTGCTTAGTTGCGGTGTAGTCGAGCGAAACCGAGGAGGGAAGCTCGGGTTGGGGGTTTTGGCTGGCGGCGCTAAGAGGTGGCATCGGGACTGGCTCCGATAGGGGTGGTCACCGGAGGATGGCCGGGGAAGACGGTCGGGAAAGAAGCATTAGTGGGTTTGGGGTGTTTGGGCGGGAAACAGATCGGGGGAGAGAGAGAACAGGAGGAGAGAGGAGAGAGAATAAGCGGCTAGGGTTTCGAAGATGTGCAAACTTTTAGGGTTTGCAATAGAGTTGTATTTATAGGGTACAATTAGGATACTCGGTTGGCGAATAAGGGTCCAATAATAGCGGATTTGGGTCAAGAACGAACGAAATTAGGTTTTAGGGTTCAATAAGAGATAGATCTAAATCAATAGGTGTAATACGCTAGATTTTAAGTAATTTTTTTAAAACTAATAAATGAATTAAAATAATTTTTGGTGATTTAATAAATATTTTTTTTGAAATTTCACCTTTTTACACGTGCAAAACACGTGCAAATAATTTCTTGGAAAGTTCAAAATTAAAAATTATTTTAGTGAAACTCATTATTTATTATTAAATATTATTTTTGAATTTTCTGAATTTTTCTAACATTTATTAGACTCATTTGCAAATATTACAAAAAGAATGACTTTTGTGCAAAATTACCACTTGGAGTAAAAACTTCAAATTTTTGGATTTTTAGGTTTTTCATAATGCCTAGGTAACTCAGGGGTAAAGAGTTTGCCTTTTGTTTCAACACATTTGATGTATTTTACAAGTTTTGATAAAAGAGGATCTTTTCGCAAAATTGCTATTTTAAGGGATGAAAATGCAAAACTGTTTTGCTGGGTTTTCTCTACAGTGCTGGCTGATGCTGGAGGGAATCTTTTTGATTTTTGTACTTTATTAAATTGGTTTTTACTAATTTTCTAATAAAGGAATCTATTTATGTAAAGGTATATTGTAAAAGGAGTATTCTACAAATGTTTTCAAAAACCCTAGAATCTTTAATCCCGACCTATTTAGGGTGTCTTGCAGCCGTCATCTTGCTGCACAACACAGGAAATTTCTTATTTCTTAATATTTTGGATTTCTAAAGAGAAGATCTTGAATTTCTTGCTAGGGAGGGGCTTTTCCTACTTTCTTTTCATCTTCGTTCGATTCTTTCAACAAGGTGAGTGATATAATTATTTTATTTTATTCTTTGAATGTTGTAAGTGATTTTTCATCTATTAGTAAGCATGCTAGGGTTTGGTATGAATATATATATATGATGGATTTGATGAATTGGTGAATTAAAATTTGATCTTTTATGAAACCCTAAATTATTTATGAGTAGAACTTGCATGTGGCTGATTTGAGGTTGTTAAATAACCTAATATAAATCATGAGTAGACTATTTCTTTTGGATTATTGCTAATTTTATTGAGTATGAGAAATGTTATGCGTAAATTGATTAAAGAAGAGATTTTTACTATTTATGAGGTTGGATGAGTGCATCTTGATTTCGGTAATGTTAAATTGGTTTGTGTTCATGAGTTAATAATGATGATGGAGTTTGAGGATTTTTTTGAGAAGGACTAATGAATTAAAGATCATTTCTAGAGAATTGGGTTTGGGAATAAATTGAATTGGGTTTGATGTGATACAACTAAATTGGGGATTTTGCAATTTGTGAAAGAGTTTACTTGGATTGGAATTCTTAAAACTAAGATTTTATTCTGAATATGTTGCTATTTCTAATCGATGGATTTGCGAAGCTTTATTTGGTACACGAACATGCACAAACGTTTACATAAGTATCGTATTTCATTTTTATTGAAGAAAATCGACAAATAGCTATTTTAATAATTCAAGTGGTTTTGATTAGTTTTATGGACCTATGTGTATCCTATAAGTCGTATTAGATCACACCAGAAATATGCTTTTTACAGAATTCGTTTTCATAGAGTAAAATCTTCGTATCAGTTGAAACATGCACAACCCAAACTGCAGCCTGTAGGTGCGACAGTCAACTGGTATGTTTCGACAGTCGACCGTCGTGATCCTGGCTGTAGTGTTTTCTCGAAGTTTTGGATTTTCGTGCGGAACATTCGACTGACCCATTTTTGCAGTCGATCGACTCTGCTCTGTTTTGATGTTTTCTCGAAGTCTTGAATTTTCGTTCTGTACAGTTGACCTATGACTTTGTACAGTCGACTGTTAGTACTTAGAATTATTTTACTTAAAGTTCTGGTTTTGTCGCTCTGGACAGTCGACCTATGGCTTTTACATTCGACTGGTACTACTTATAATTATTTTAAACGAAGTTTTAGATTTTTTTCGCTTTGGACAGTCGACCGACTCTGGTTTACAGCCGATTGTTACTGATGTGTCTTGAGATATTTTGATGCTATTTTAAACTGATAGATTCTTTAAATGATTTAATCTATACCTTACTATCCTATACCTTATCTCCTAATGAGCATATGTTTTCAAGTTGTTTTTTTTTTATTAAAAATTAAGATTGATAATGGAAGTTTGGTTCAGATATTTGAGTGTGAGTCTCTAGAGGGTGTGTGGGACCCTAGTATACCGGTGGTTGAGATATTGTGTTTAGGCCAGTTGAGACATATTGTTGATCAGTTGTTGAGTTAAGTCCGGTAGGGTACACCATCTCTAGGAGGTTCGAAATTAAATTAATTAACTTAAAAAGATAATGACAGACACTAGTGGTGATATGATAAACGGGAACATGGGTTATGGACCTCAGTATGGCTTGCGGTGTGAGATAATCCCTGAAATTATCCAGGTGTGAGTGAAATAGTCTCCGGAATTATCTGTGGTGTAGGATTGATCTCCGGAATTATCGGGGTCAAGGCAACGCTCATGTGGTATTTGTGTGATGAGGTGCCATAGCTTGCGGTGTGGGGTATTCTCGAAAATTCCTAGGTGTGAGTGAAATAGTCTTCGGAATTATCTGTGGATAGAGTTTGACCTCCAGAATTATTGGGGCATGGGCTAATACTCACAGTTTATCTATATCTCGTAGTAGTCATCGTGGTAGGATTAGTTGCATGGCGGAAAATTAAACCCTATAAAGTGGAGACGTTAAGGACTTGCACCGGATCTATGTAGAGTGGGATGCATAGAATCCGACAAGTACGCATTAGAGAGTCAGCATATAGTATTATGTTTTCTTGATTTGGTTTATGCATATGTTTTCCTGTTTTCTACACTTGACACTTAGTCTAGCTACACTTGATGTTTTTCATGTTTCATTGTTATTTCTTAATTCATTTATTCTCGTCTTTATTACAAGTTGTTATGATTCCATGTTTCATATTTTATTATTATGTCACTCACACCGTTATGCCTGATCCCTGTAGTTTTGGGGGTTAGGATTATCTTTGGCCTCATGTTTTACAGGTGATTACTTATAGCTTGGATTTTGGATGCATTAGTTTAAGTGATGTAATGGCTTCTGTAAATTGTAAAGAAATTGTTGTAAGGAAAGAAATTTGTAATTCAAGGTGTTTTGTATTCCGCTGTGCTATGTAAAGTTTAATGTAATGAAAGTTGAAATTTTTTTAATGGCATTTGGACTGTATTTAATATTATAATTGAAGTTGATGATGAAAATTGTGCCATGTATTTCTAAGATATCATATTGAAAATTCGAGGCGCTACAATAAGGTTCAACGAAAAAAAATTACCTACAATTAAATAAAAGAAGATAGAATCAACAAGAATAGCTCAATAAAGAAGAACGAAGAATTTCATGAACAAATATTTAAATCCAAATAAATAATTAAATAATACAATTGAATATAATATAAATTGGCTTGAAAATAAATCAGAGTTTGCCAAGAAAATTAGATCAAGTACGAAAATAAAAAATAATTTGTTAAATGTAATTTAATTAAATAACCAAGGAATAACAATTAATAGTTATAATTATAAAAATAATAAAATCATACAATAAAATAATTATTCGGGTTTAATAATTTTTATTAAAATAATCCAATAATAATAATATATATGATTTGGGTCCAAATATAATTAACCGATAAATTAAGATTACAAAACAAGTTTAAAATACACCATCATTCAAAATAATATAATTTTCGATTGAAAAATATTTTAATAGAAAATCCCAAAATGAATTTAACACAAAATAAATTTATCAGTAATCGAAATACAGAAAATATTTAGAAAATATGTATTTACGGGAATGGGGATTACAATAGCAGTACTTTCCTTCATTGAGTAATTGAACAATTTTCTCTTATAGTACATTTGATCCTGTAATGGTGATTCTGAGTTGTCAGTTCATAGTCTTGCCCACAGACTCGCCGCTTCTATACCTGACGTCGTTCACCGATAACATTCGAATTAAACCCAAGGCTTCTGAACAAATCTCTTCCCTATTCTCATGCTTTATGCCAATTGGTCTTCCTTTATCTCCTTCTAAGGCTAGATCCAAGTTTTGTTGAACCAATGCATCATGCATGTCCTCCTTAAAGAGATTAAAGTTGATCTTACCATTGAAAAGTTTGATCTTCGTCAAACTCGAATATGTCATATTCTCTAAGGAACTCGTGCAACTCCTGAACTGCAGAAATTTACAACCCGGAGCTCTGATACCAATTGTTAAGTTTTCGCTGCTGAATTTGCAACAACAAATCACTACAAACAAACCACAAAGCAATAGTAGATCAAACCAATCATACAAAGCACACAATATTTTTCCCGATTTAGATGAACCCTAATCCAGGAGAGAAATAACTAAGATATTATTTAACTAGAGAAGATACAAGAGATACACCACTCTCACAAACAAACCTATCTATCTCTCGAGCATCACTGGAAGATATCTGCTATTTGCAATGTAGAACTTTCAATCTCTCAACATTGAAGTACTCTCTCTTACCTCTCAAATGAGGCTTTACAATAATATGTTTAGAGTTCTAGAACTATAGGTTTAATCTTGGTACAATAATCATCCGATATATCCTGAAGAGAACACTATACAATAAGAGCAGTATGTTGTAACATGGAGTTGAAGATGGGCTTTAATCAGATCACCCATACCCGATCCGTTTGCAGTCTTTAGCTAGCCACCGTCGGTCGGCTGCCCCCAAGGGCGGTCGACTGCAATATGCTCGACTTAAGGCAGAGAGTCATGACAGATGACCACATCCAAACTCAGTTAACTATCAATTGCCGCTAGTTGTTTCTAATGCATGTTCTTCCTCTCGCTGCGACGCTTCGACCTCTTCTTACTTCATCGTCTTATCTTCACATCAAACCCTAATATGCAAGACACTATCCTAACACCCTATAGACAATCTAACCATTGCAATTAGGTTGCAACTATTTTAGCTGTGTTCTAATTGGGCTTTCTATATTACAGTACAATATAGTCTATCAAAGTGTACTCGATATAACAATGCTCACACGAGAACACTCCTCATACAAGAAAGGAGTAAACATAAGCCGATAAATTGTATTTTGCATAGAATTAAGTACCATAAAAGAAAAAAAACAAATTGAAAACTTATATACCTACAATACCCACACCTATACTAACGAAAGGAAATACGTAGGTAAATTCACAATCATTTATGTCGCTTCGAGCATCTGTCGTCGTTATTGCCAAATTTTGGCTATTTGGCTTATAGCAAATAGAAAAAGTAGCTTTCGTCGTAGTCGTTGTTTGCTAAAATTTGGCCGAACGGTAGATTATCTCCCGTCCGACGTTTATAAAAAAAAATAGTACTAAAAACATTTTAGAAACAATGATAGTGACTTAAAAAAAAGCAAAAAATCAATGAAAGAAAATTAAAAAAATTGACCAGAATCCCAGGACGATGTATATAGTTCGGCTGTCAACTTTTTTTTTGTTTTTGGATTATGGGACGGTAGATCCCTAAAAAAAAATGGAAAATTTCGGATCGTGTATAATGTCCCGTCCCGTAAAAAAATTTACAAAATGTTGTGCGACGGTGTATAATTTACCGTCCGTTCATTTTTTTGAGTTTTTTTTTAACGATAAATTATACTTCGTCCAATCTTCAGACGAAATATAGTCTATTGTCGGACTATTTTTTCCATTTAGCCAAATTGACTGCAAAATATGACTAAGTACTGTTCATAAAAGCTAAAAATGGCTCAATAGCCAATGACTACGGACGTTGAGAGCCAAAATTTTTAAAATTAGACTAAATAGGCTAAATAGCCAACGAACTGACTAAAGATGCTCTCAGAATAAGTATGGTGGGGCTCCAATTCCCATCAATATCCGCACGTGCAATGCACGTTTTATGGGTTAGCACGTTGTCACGGGACGACTTCTTTTTCTCAAGTCAGGCCGTGCGCCACCTAGCTTACTCCTTAGATCGAGGGCTAAGTCAGGCTAATTGAGGGTTAAGAAGGCAGAGGATTGAAGAGAAGTGAGCAAAGTAAGATGGAAGAGAATTTATTCTTATAGAGAACTTTACAAGAGTAGCTTGGAATGCTTTTCCTTGGATTTCCTTGGATTGTCTTGAATGGTTGGAGCAAATGAGGCTCCTCCCTATTTATAGTGCTAGGATGATCCTTCTCCTCCTCAAGGGAAGGTTCTAGACTACATGAGTTCTACTATGTACAAGAGTTTACTAGAATACTCTATTACTATGTACATTCTTCCAACAAGGTTCTAGCTCACACTAGAACGTGCCACAATGTCCTAGAGAACTCTAGGGCATTCTTGATCCTTCCGGGGCATTCCGTAGTGTCCCGGACTCCTCTTGAACAATCTGGATGCCTCTAGAACTTGTCCGTGACACCCTCCCCCACCTAAGCTCTTGACGTCCTCGTCAAGCCTTAGACTTGAATTCTTCAATCTTGTCGCGGAACTGCCATAGATCTTGTTCTCGCTCCCAACTAGACTCGCTCTCGGGTTGATCCTTCCACCGCACATAGTACTCGGTCCAGTTAGGCGTGCCCCTCTTGCGAACAACTCGGTCTGCTAAGATCTCATCGACCTCCTTATCATATGAAACCACATTTGCTGGTGGGGCTCGATGAGATTCATTCCTCGTTGGGTCCTCCTCGTCCCTACTCTCGTCCCTACTATAAGGTTTGAGAAGGCTAACATGGAAAACTGGGTGGATCTTCAGGTGCGACGGCAAAGCTACCTTGTAGGATCTCGTGCCAACTTTCTCCACTACTTGGTACGGTCCCTCATATCTTCGTGTCAAGCCTTTGTGAACTTGTCGCATGGACTTGAACATCTTTTGGGGTGACTTCACCATCACCTCGTCACCTGTAATGAATTCCCTCGGCTGCCTTTTCACATCGGCCCATTTCTTCATCCGTTTGGCCGCCTTGGTCAAGTAGCTTCGGGCAATGTCTATCTCCTCGTTCCACCCTTTTGCAAACTTGTAGGCTGGCGGGCTTGAACCAGTGTACCCCTTTGCTAGCTATTGTGGTGTCATCGGTTGCTGTCCAGTTACTAGTTCAAAGGGACTCCTTCCCGTAGCCTCGCTCTTCTGCAGGTTGTATGAAAACTGGGTCACGTCAAGCAACTCCTTCAACTGCTTCCTCAACTCTTCCAACTCGGGCGGAGCCATCCGGTAAGGTCCCATGGCTGGGGGTCTTGCACCCGGTTCAAGCTCTATCACGTGATCCACTTCCCGTCTCGGAGGTAACTTCTTTGGCAACTCCGGTGGCATCACATCCTTGAACTCTGCCAACACTTCCTTCACTCCGGTCGACACACCCGTCTCTGTTGGAACATCTGCCTCCTTCAAGACAGCTAGATAAGTGGTCTCCCCCTTCTTGAGACCTCTTTTGAGTTGCATGGCAGATAAGCTCCTTGACTTCATCTTCCCTCTCTCCAAAGGTACTATGTGGATAGTAGATCCATTTGCAATACGCATGGTTGAGTCTTTCTCAAACGATAAGGGACGTACCTTGTCCATAAACTCCATGCCCAAAACCATGCGGTGGTCATCCATAGGGACAACCGTCAAGTCAATAGTGCCTTCCCATCTTCCAAGCTGGATAGGTACTCCACGAGCTACTCCAAGGATGGGTTGAGATGATGAGTTGACGGCCTTCACCCAACCCAATTCCTTGGCGTACTTGATTCCTAACTTAGCAGCCTCTTCTTCAGCAATGAAGTTATGAGATGCACCTGTGTCCACTAACGCCTTCGTGGATCCTCCATTCACCTTGGCCTCCACGAACATGAGACCACCGACCTTGGTCTTGTTTTCCTTGGACACCTTCACCTTCTCATCTTTGGCCTTAAGAGAGTTAAGGAGACGCATGGAACCAACGTGCGTTTCCTCTTCCGCTTGACAAGCCATAGCATTAAGGACCTTCCGTTTCGGGCAGTCTCGAATATAATGCGGCCCGCTACACAAGTAACATTCTGGCTCCTTCTTCTTGCTTCCTCCCCCATTGGGTTTGTCCCTTTTGAATGGCTTGTCATACTTCCTATCTTGTCTCACAAACTTGTGTGGCTTGTCTTCCACACTCTCCTTCTTGTTGCCGCCGAAGTCTTTCTTGAACTCCACAAGGTCCTCCGCCACGGCTATAGCTTCGTCTACGTCTTTGACGTTCCTCCTCTTGAGTTCTAAGTTGGCCCAAGATTGTAGTCCGTCCAAGAAGTAGAAAAGCTTATCTTCCTCATTCAGATCCGGTAACTCTAGCATCAAGGATGTGAATTCAGCAACATACTCCTTGATACTCCCGGTATGCCTCAGCCCACGTAGCTTTTTCATAGCTGCATCTTTGGCATTTTGGGGACAAAATTGCCTCTTGAGTTGTTGTTTGAACTCGTCCCAAGTATCCACTGTGGATAGCCCCTTGGCTATGTCACCATGCTTCCTTCTCCACCATAATGCTGCATTTTCTTTCAAGTAAAGGACGGCGGTATCCACTTTGGATTGATCGTCCTTAATTCCTACAGCATTGAAGTAGCATTCTAGAGACCAACAGAATTCGTCGAGTTCTTTGGGATCACGCTTACCTCCATACTTCAAGGGTTCCGGCGCCTTAGTGCGTGGCATCTCCCTTGCAATAGTCCCACCTGCTATTGCTGCCTTGCACAACTTCACCTCCTCTCCTTGGGTGTTGAACGCCTCTTGAAGCTGCGTTATCTCTGCCTTGAACTCGGCCTTTAGGGTGTTGAGGACACCAAGGATCTCGTCCCTTAGGCCACCAACATCCTCCCTGACACCGTCCATGGTGTCGTCCATGGTATCCATCCTTTCAATGGACTCCCCCATGGAGATCTCCACCTTAGCCAATCTCGACTCGAAGCTGGCCAAAACATCCATCGACTGCTCCCTCGCATTCTTGCTCTTGTTCTTCTTGACATTTGTCTCCGCTCTTCCCCTATCACCAACCACCTCCACGTTGGTGGTGACATCACTCACATTTCCCTCGCGTCCAGCCATAATCTCTGCCAAACAAAAACCTTGGCTCTGATACCACGTGTCACGGGACGACTTCTTTTTCTCAAGTCAGGCCGTGCGCCACCTAGCTTACTCCTTAGATCGAGGGCTAAGTCAGGCTAATTGAGGGTTAAGAAGGCAGAGGATTGAAGAGAAGTGAGCAAAGTAAGATGGAAGAGAATTTATTCTTATAGAGAACTTTACAAGAGTAGCTTGGAATGCTTTTCCTTGGATTTCCTTGGATTGTCTTTGATGGTTGGAGCAAATGAGGCCCCTCCCTATTTATAGTGCTAGGATGATCCTTCTCCTCCTCAAGGGAAGGTTCTAGACTACATGAGTTCTACTATGTACAAGAGTTTACTAGAATACTCTATTACTATGTACATTCTTCCAACAAGGTTCTAGCTCACACTAGAACGTGCCACAATGTCCTAGAGAACTCTAGGGCATTCTTGATCCTTCCGGGGCATTCCGTAGTGTTCCGGACTCCTCTTGAACAATCTGGATGCCTCTAGAACTTGTCCGTGACAACGTGCACTAGTAATCCGCACGTGCAATGCACGTTTTATGGGTTAGCACGTGCAATTTGTATTGGGAATATGCACGTGCAATGCACGGATTTGATGGAGGAAGAGGAAGAGACGGTTTCGATTTTTGAGGGAATAGAATTTTATGAAGACTTTAAATATGAAGTAAAAATTACAGAATTAACCTTATATATATTTTTTAGCTTTTTATGTATATGAGGGCATAATAGTAAAAAGCCGCCAATATGGGGCTTTGCTTAATTTTATGGAGACTTTAAATATGAAGTGAAAATTACAGAATTAACCTTTTATATTTTTTTAGCTTTTTATGTATATGGGGGCATAATAGTAAAAAGCCGTCAAAATAGAGCATTGCTTAATAATAGTATAGATATATGTTCACTTACGTGACTTCTCGTGAGTCATCAGTAGATATCCGCCTGACCCAATCAGATTCCACTTAGGAAATTCATATGGGTGTGTGGGTTTCATGCTCTGGGCTTGGGCCTTCACATTTTGAGTACATTCTTCAGCACGTACCATTGGCAGCTTGTCCAATCCTTTGTCGTGTCTCCTCACATGTCACAAGAATGCTACGGCGGTGAGAATTTAACTGCATCGACACGTGGCAGATGCACTGTATCAGAGTCTGTTCACCCCAGTGGGGACAGATACATGCCTCGACATATTAGTTTTTCAGCATGCACAACTAGAGCTGACGGACTCCACTATCTGAATCTGGACGCAGTATTTCACAGATTTGTGAGAATGAAGTCCTTATCCGGGTTCTTGTCAAAAAGCCTATTTACCGGAGGATCTGATAATAGAGATAAAATATTTGTTCTTAAGTATTTTTGCACCCTATACTCTATCGTTCCAAAAAAGTTTACACTTAAATACATGAATAAATATTATTGACATATATATCTTCAACAATTACAATTTACATGTATATCTATTTAACCCTGTTATTCAAATTCTATATTTTTTGGAATATTTTTTAACGGGTCCGGATCAAATGCTGGGTCCGGATCGAATCCGGGTATCGGTTCAAAGTAACAACTCTATGTACAATATTTTTTTTTATATAGGTTAAAGGTAGAATAACGCCACCATGTTTCATTAATAAGAAATTAATAAAACAACCCAGGCGTACCTGTGAAAATACAAAAGTAAAGTGCAGAAAATAGAATATAACCCCCCAACAATTCCTTGGAGGGTGGGTCTAACCATACGTACAAAAGTACACCCAAAGGTACAAAGATCGAAACAAAATAGAGCTAGCTGCAGACTTTGGGTTTCCAATTGTACATGTTCTAAGAGAGTATGAGGGGCGCCTACCCCTCAGTCCAGTGTCGGTCCAAACCCGACCTCCTCATCATCAAATTCTTCCACCTGAAAGACTCTGGCAATCCTCCCTCTTGCTCCTGTGGCAGCAGTTGTGGCCCAAAAGAAAATAAGATGCATGATATGAGTAAGGTTACCAGAAATACTATTACATGAAGCATGAAAATAGAAATTATTTCTGTCTAGCCATAACACCCAAGTACACCCAAGTAGTTACCGTAATGGCTATGTACCAAGCATCCTTCATTTCGTGGCGAACCGAGGCAAATTTGGGACCAACCCACAAATCCTCATATTCGCTGGGGTAGTCACATGTCCCTAAGGTCCATAAAACCTCTACCATAGTTGCCTTACTTCTTTGGCAGTGAATGAAAAAGTGATTCAGATTCTCCGTATGTATGTTACAGAATCCACAGTTGGTCGCTGTGACAGGGTAAAAATGGTCTGAGGCCCAACCAGGGCCCGATACAATTCCCACTCAGAAAGATAAAGATAGCCACCTAGTTCGGCTCCGAACCACTTCAGGGTCGGCGCCGAACCTCGTGTTTGCCCTCACGGTACTCGCCTCCTCGTACCGACGAGCCTCAGTAGCCCTCGGAGTCCGATCCGGGACAGTCCCACAGGCCGTCCCCCCTCTCTGGCGGGGCAGAAGGATGACCTGGCGCAGCCTAGGCCTTCCGATTCCCCCCCGAAGCACAGGAGACCCGCGATCAGCCACGTCAACTCCAAATACCGCCAAGGGTTTCGCCACGTCAGCCCTATACCACTCCTGGTATTGCCACGTCCGCCCTAAACCCCCTGGGCCTTCTGCCACGTCAGGCCCATGGGCTTTCGGATCCAGACCCGGCCCCCAAGTGGAACCAAACCCGGTTGGGATTCTCTATAAATACTAGACCCACACCCCCTCTTGAGGTAATCAATCTTTTGCCACTTAAATATACCTAGTTATTGCTACTCTCTCACAGAGACTGACTAGAGCGTCGGAGGGTCCGCCACCGGGATAAACCCCGGTATTTCAGGACCGTCTGCAGGTACACAAGACCTCGGATCCGACCCTTCCGATCCGAGCCCAGCCTTCAACATCTTTCCGAGCTCATCGTAGGCCCCAGAAGGTCAACCGAAGGTCGGCAGACGAGCGGCATTCTCCTTCAATACAAATTGAGTCCGAACTCACACCTGGTGCATCCACACGTCTCCCAGAAATAAACAGCATCAGGTTGGCGCCGTCTGTGGGAACAGCTGCTCCAGAAGCCGATCCGACCCAGACCCTCAAAGGCCATCGACAGCCGAACCCTCATGGCCTCCAAAGGCAAGGGGGCTGCTTCCTCCGTCAACCAACGGGACTCGCCCCCACCCACTGATAAAGCCAGGCCACGCACGTCGAAACACAAGGCTCTCCCTCGGGAGTCCCAAAGGAGCGTCGGCCGGCCAGCCCAGCCCGACCTCCGGGGAATAATCCTCAACCGCAAGATTACCCGCATGTTGTTGGAATCTAGCTACCTAAATAAATAGATAAAACTAGACACAAATTATAAAAACCTCGCAAGTGCACGAATCGAATCGTAGTAATAGCAAGGGTCGATCCCACAGAGATTGTAGACTTTAACTTACTAATCAATAAAACTAAGAAAAAATGATAAAGGGTTGTTGTAGAAATCTAAAAGAATTAAAAAGATTAAACTAAGAAAGATGAGTTGAATCACAATATCTCTTGAATAGTTGGGTTGTTGATCTCCACCAATAGTTAGTAATGCTAAGTCACCTTCTGAATTTACTTCCAATTACTCATGTTTGTTCACTTCAAGGGCATGGTATCTACTCCTTAAAGTATTGTTTCCCTAAGCCAAGAATTAGGCATGGTATCTACTCTAATTCGTTTCTTTCATCAAGTAGTCAGCCTAGTATTTACTAAGTTGTTCTTAAAGAAAACATAAGATCAGTGGAAACAAACAAACACTTAAAGTTCTAGAAATTGGTATCAGATCTAGATCCTCTAAGTTGATTGAACCAAGAACCCCTAAAGATTCCTTTGTTACAAATTATGGGCACGAGATTCGGTCGTCTCAATATGCTTCATATAACAGATTTAGATAAATGATAACATAAACTTGATATTCTCACGTGCTGTATGTCAGTCGACTGGCTCTCACCTCAGTCGACTGCTCTCAGACTTCAAGATCCAAGTTTGATGATCATTAATCTATGTCAATTCAACCAGATTCAATCAATAAGTAATTAGAAGATCTCAGAAGAATATAGCACTACATAACTACGGTTTCGATCTACCCAACTATGAAATTAGTTCCACATAATAATACTTTTATTGCTTAACAAGTTCAAATACATGATCAACATAAAAGAATAAAGAGAGAAGAAGAAATAAACTAATGGATTCCGGCAATATGGTCGACTGTCTGTCACACAGTCGACTGCCTTCTGGTTGCTAGATCTTCTCTCTCCTTCTTCGATGATAATGGAGTGATGCACTGGTTGACTTGATGGTTGGGAACTTTGTGATTAAGTTGCGTCCAAGAGATAGATGATCGTCTCCCCGAGGGAGTCGTGGAGTTCAGCCCCGTTCAAGAGATGGTATTCTGATATTTATAGAACACGGCTGAGAATTAGGGTTTCCACTTTTTCAGGAAAATCCTTCTTTATTTGATTTGATGATTAATATCTTTCTCTTTTCTCCTTTCCTTCCTTATCTGTTCACCACGTCCACTTGGAAAATACCCTGTCTTTTGATTTGATTCGCTGCATAAAATCTTGATTCAAATACATTTGAATTTAGATGCAGGTGTATCTTTGAGGATCTTATCTGTTTACTCCGCCGCAGACCAGTCGACTTGTCTTAGAACCAGTCGACTGAGTCGAGACTTCTGAGGATTTCATCTTTGATCATACCAGTCGACTGTCTTTGGGAATGAGTCGACTGTGACGAGAGTTGTGGAAAATCAGCTTCTCCTGTCCAGTCGCCTGGTTGAGGAACCAGTCGACTTATCCTCTGCAGTTCTCTGTGTATTGTCCTTGAAGTCCTGAATCTGCTTCGTTTTGCTGTTATAAGCTGTTTCCTATGGAAAAGAGAGAATAAGAGTTAAATACCATATATAGAGCTTTTAAATGTCTAATTATATTAAGATTATTGCTCTAAAAAGTGAATAATAATGTGTTCATCAAATACCCCCACACTTAGCTTTTGCTTGTCCTCAAGCAAACTAGAATTATGAAGAAGGAGAATAATAATAATAATAGACTCAACCACCAAGATTTCTTATTATGTGGACATCAAAATGAAAAATATAAAACTACAAACAATTTCAGATAAAGTAAAAACAAGCATACCCATTTTCTCTAGTGCAATTGTTTAGTCATAATCCCCATACTTAATTATATTTGTCATGTGATTAATGTAGTTATAGTATGCAACTACTCAGTCTGTGATTATCCCTTTTCTCTACTACAAATCCAGTAGCAAACTAGAGTTTTTTTTTTTTTTTTTTTTTTTTTTTTTTTTTTTTTTTTTTTTTTTTTTTTTTTAGTCTCTTCTCTAAAGATGTCACTTGTCTTTTGACGCGAATGCGAAATATTTGTGATGTATCCACCCGGTTACTCAACAAGTCACAAATATTAAAGTGCTTTGCATACTCATATTTCAAGTTGCCGTTTGACGTAAAGGTAAACATTGGTGATGAATACCCCTAGTTACTAAGCCCTCAAAACATTGGAGTAGACTGACTTTATTCAAATATATATTCATATATTGTATCACTCTATTTACTTAAACTCGATTTAGGACTAGATCTAAAGGGAATAATTATCAGAAAAAGCATCACATTTTTTATTATGTATAATCGCATGACTCACACAAATTTGTAGGAGATTATGAAACTCAACAATCCTAAAGTAAATAAGTATCCTTACTCTTACTTTATAAGAAATTGTTTATCCTAAAAAATTCAAAAGCTAAAAAAAAAAAATATTCAAAAGATTCCAGTTATAACTAACTAATACCCCCACACTTAGATGGAACATTGTCCTCAATGTTCGCACAAAACATAAGATATAGGCATGTGTCACCATCTAGTAAGGAGAGACTAGAAATAGAAATAACTAAAACAAAAATAATAATGAATAACTGAAAGGAAATAAAGGAAAGTGTAAATACTCCCCTGAAAAATTGGGTTGCCTCCCAATAAGCGCTGTGTTTCTTGTCTTCAGCTAGACTTGATGAGTTGTGCCATGTGTTGAATGTCTCGTGGCTCACAACTCATCTTATTATAAGGTTTCCCCCCTCTGCCCATTCACCTAGAACGTTTGATTTGTCGTCAATGCTCCATGTGGGGGAAACCTGTGCAACATTTTATGGACCGTACCATCTTGACATTAGTTTATCAGCAATGGTCCATCTTAAAGCACCATTGTGATTTTGCAAGACTCCCTGCAGCCTTGCTTCTTTGTTCATCCTGAATTTTGCAGCAATTGTCACAGGTACTGTCTGGTTGTTCCCCAAATAATCAAGTAGTGGCCTCAGGTGTTCATGTAGTGGCTTTAGCTCCTCATCAGGTTTCCTAGGAGCAGTCGACTTGTCATGATCTTCAGTCGACTTGTATGTTTCATCAGTCGACTTGTCCTCTTCATAAGTCGACTTAACCTGTAGAACACAAGTGTTATCAGATACCAACTCTTCAATTACATATGCAAGCTTACCTGGATAGGACTCTGGAGTTCCATGGTGAAGTACTGTCTCTGTAATCTTCCAGTCGTCGTATTCCATTTCAACTTGAGATAGTGGTGGAGGGTGCGCAATTGTTGCTTGTAATGGATCAACGCTATTTTCTTGAAATGTTTGGTCGCAAATTTCCGGAACCACGTCAACTTTATAACATTCATGATCATCGTGTGGAAATTGTGGAGCATCAAACATTGTAAACTCAGTCTCTTCTTCTAGTGTTGTCCTTGATTGGAGCTGTTCTTGTCCTCTAGGGTTAGGTATGGTTTGTGATGGAAATTCTCCTGCCTTTCTTTCACTTAACTCCGTAGCAATTTGGCCAATTTGAAATTCCAATTTTTGAATGGCCTGTCTTTGTTGATCACTGGTTTGTTGTTGCTGTTGGAGTAGTTGAAGAATGGTGGATTCGAAATTTAACTTCTCCTGTTCTTGTGCTGGCTCATCATACCCATTCCCGCCTTGGAATTGCTGCGTATGCCCTGGTGCAAATTGATTGTCTTGATGGTTTTGCCACCCTGGGTTATACGTGTTTGAAAAAAAATTGTTCTGGGGCGGGTACATTCCCTGTTCTTTGTAGTTTGTGTGCTCCTGATCTGCGAAAGAAAACATGGGACATGAATTAGTTGTATGATTAGATTGAAAACAATTTGCACAAATTTCTTTTGGTTGGTTTTTTACGCCACCCAACGTTGAATTCCCAAGCATATCAATCTTTTTGTTCATGGCTTCCATTTCGAATTGCATGTTATTATTATGAGAAATTTCGAATACTCCCTGTTTTCTTGAGATGCTCCTTCTTGTTGAGAATTGTTGTGAGTTCTCGCTGAGTTCTTCAAATAGCTCTAAGGCCTCCTCAGCACTCTTCCTCATCAACATTCCATTGCATGCTGCATCAACAATTGCTTTGTTAGTGTAATTTAAACCCTCATAGAATGATTGTACCTGATCATCCTTAGGTATGTTGTGCAAAGGACACTTGAAAAGCTTGTTTTTGAAGTCCTTCCACGCCTCGAAAAACAAATCGCCATCTTTTTGTTGGAAAAGTAGAATCTCCCTTTTTAGTTGTCTGGTTTTCTGGGCTGGAAAGAACTCTTTCAAGAATTTTGTTGCCAATTGCTCCCATGAATTAATTGATCCTGGTTCCAAAGAATTATACCATAACTTAGCATTAAGTTTTAGAGAAAAAGGAAACAAGATTAACCTGATTTGTTCAGAGGTAAGCCCTTGGATGTTTTGTGTCCTGCAAAGATCAAATAAGTCTTGTAAATGTAGATGCGGATCTTCGTCTGTTCTACCAAAGAAGTGGGGCACCATGCTGAGTAATTGAGGTGATAGATGCATATTCCCTGTGACTTTGGGTTGAAAAGCTATGCAAGAAGGATTCTCAATATTCTTAGGAATGAATTTGTCTTGCATTGGTACTCGGTTTAAAAAAATTTCACCCATTGTTGCTTTTTGGAAAAATCCTCTGGACAGTCGACTGATCCTCGGGACAGTCGACTGGTCTGCACCTGTACAATAGCTTCTGTACAGTCGACTTGTCTGTGGGACAGTCGACTGATCTGGTTCTGTGCAAAGTTTAACCTGAAAGAAAGTTCAAGAAAAAGAAAAAGAAGAAATAAAATAGAATAAAAAAGAAAAAGATTTTACTGATTTGTAAGTCAAAATACTAAACAATCCCCGGCAACGGCGCCAAAAACTTGTTGTTGGAATCTAGCTACCTAAATAAATAGATAAAACTAGACACAAATTATAAAAACCTCGCAAGTGCACGAATCGAATCGTAGTAATAGCAAGGGTCGATCCCACAGAGATTGTAGACTTTAACTTACTAATCAATAAAACTAAGAAAAAATGATAAAGGGTTGTTGTAGAAATCTAAAAGAATTAAAAAGATTAAACTAAGAAAGATGAGTTGAATCACAATATCTCTTGAATAGTTGGGTTGTTGATCTCCACCAATAGTTAGTAATGCTAAGTCACCTTCTGAATTTACTTCCAATTACTCATGTTTGTTCACTTCAAGGGCATGGTATCTACTCCTTAAAGTATTGTTTCCCTAAGCCAAGAATTAGGCATGGTATCTACTCTAATTCGTTTCTTTCATCAAGTAGTCAGCCTAGTATTTACTAAGTTGTTCTTAAAGAAAACATAAGATCAGTGGAAACAAACAAACACTTAAAGTTCTAGAAATTGGTATCAGATCTAGATCCTCTAAGTTGATTGAACCAAGAACCCCTAAAGATTCCTTTGTTACAAATTATGGGCACGAGATTCGGTCGTCTCAATATGCTTCATATAACAGATTTAGATAAATGATAACATAAACTTGATATTCTCACGTGCTGTATGTCAGTCGACTGGCTCTCACCTCAGTCGACTGCTCTCAGACTTCAAGATCCAAGTTTGATGATCATTAATCTATGTCAATTCAACCAGATTCAATCAATAAGTAATTAGAAGATCTCAGAAGAATATAGCACTACATAACTACGGTTTCGATCTACCCAACTATGAAATTAGTTCCACATAATAATACTTTTATTGCTTAACAAGTTCAAATACATGATCAACATAAAAGAATAAAGAGAGAAGAAGAAATAAACTAATGGGTTCCGGCAATATGGTCGACTGTCTGTCACACAGTCGACTGCCTTCTGGTTGCTGGATCTTCTCTCTCCTTCTTCGATGATGATGGAGTGATGCACTGGTTGACTTGATGGTTGGGAACTTTGTGATTAAGTTGCGTCCAAGAGATAGATGATCGTCTCCCCGAGGGAGTCGTGGAGTGCAGCCCCGTTCAAGAGATGGTATTCTGATATTTATAGAACACGGCTGAGAATTAGGGTTTCCACTTTTTCAGGAAAATCCTTCTTTATTTGATTTGATGATTAATATCTTTCTCTTTTCTCCTTTCCTTCCTTATTTGTTCACCACGTCCACTTGGAAAATACCCTGTCTTTTGATTTGATTCGCTGCATAAAATCTTGATTCAAATAGATTTGAATTTAGATGCAGGTGTATCTTTGAGGATCTTATCTGTTTACTCCGCCGCAGACCAGTCGACTTGTCTTAGAACCAGTCGACTGAGTCGAGACTTCTGAGGATTTCATCTTTGATCATACCAGTCGACTGTCTTTGGGAATGAGTCGACTGTGACGAGAGTTGTGGAAAATCAGCTTCTCCTGTCCAGTCGCCTGGTTGAGGAACCAGTCGACTTATCCTCTGCAGTTCTCTGTGTATTGTCCTTGAAGTCCTGAATCTGCTTCGTTTTGCTGTTATAAGCTGTTTCCTATGGAAAAGAGAGAATAAGAGTTAAATACCATATATAGAGCTTTTAAATGTCTAATTATATTAAGATTATTGCTCTAAAAAGTGAATAATAATGTGTTCATCACCGCAGCAGGGGAAGGGCCGCTTCCAACCCGGTCCCGAACCATCCGAGACCGTCGCCCGAGGTGCGAAGACCCGCGCTCAGCCGAGTCGGAAGACAACCCTCGGACCGACTAAACCGGGTCGAGGGAGCCCCCGTCACTCATAAGGAATTCCAAGACTTCCGAAGAGAAATTCTGGGAGCCCTCCGACGGGCCCCCAGGGAAGAAACCCTCCATTCCCAAACAGGGTCGGACGCCGAAGCCAGCGCGTCCCGCCCTTCAACGATCCAGCCGGAGGACGATGACGTACTCCTAAGACGCCTGCAAGAAATGGAGGATCGCCTCGATCACATAGGGGACGGCGGCCAAAGAGCGGCTCAGGGGTACAGACCTGTCCGTCCTCCCTTCTCCGCCCCCATCCTCCAAGCGGAAATACCCCGGAATTTCCGACCCACTCAATTCGAGACCTACGATGGCGAGGGAGATCCTGCTGATCACATGGAGGGTTTCAAAACCCTCATGATGATTCACAGCGCCTCGGATCCCCTGCTCTGCCGAGCCTTCCCTGCCACCCTTCGGGGTCCAGCTCGCGAGTGGTTCTCGAAGCTCGCCCCCGGCTCCATTTACTCCTTCGACCAACTCGAGGGCAACTTTCTTGCCCATTTTGTCACTAGCCGGAAGGCCGAAAGGACCAGCGCCTCATTACTTGGGCTCAAGCAGATAGAGGGGGAATCACTCAGAGTGTTCGTCCAGAGATTCACCGCTGAGGCAAGGTCGGTCTCCTCCCTCGACCCAGGCGTCGCTTCAGCGGCATTCCGACACAACGTCCTTCACGGACAGCTGAAGGCTTCTCTGGCAAAGAGACCCCCCGTCGACTTTCCCGACCTCCTTAATAGGGTCGAGAAATACATTAGGGCAGAAGAGGCCCTTAATCCCGAAGATGCCAGGGATGCCACCGGGAAGGGAAAGCGGAAGACCGAGGAAGTCGAACCACCAAAGAAAGCTCCAAGGGACCCGGGGGCCATGAAGAAGGTCCCGCCAGTCCCCCGCTTCGAGAGGTACACTCCCCTGACGCATAACATATCCGCCATCCTCTTGGAAATCGAAGACAAGGGCATTGTCCGACTACCACCCCGATCTAATAACAACAAGAATCGAGATCAGCGCTTTTACTGCCGCTTCCACAGAGATCACGGGCACGAAACCGACCAATGCCGAGCCCTGAAAGACGAAATTGAAGAACTCATTTCCAGAGGGTACCTCCGAGAGTTTACCCGAGAAGGCCCACGGGATCGGCGAGACGCTAGGAACCGGAGGCAATCGCCTCCGAACCCTCCTCCCAACCAGACCCAGGGTCGGGACCCCGATTCCGAGGGAGCCGCAGATATCCCTTTCATCTTGCACTGTGTCCACGGAGGGCCGATGGGAGGTGAATCAAATACCTCCCGAAAAGCCTTCATCCGAGAGGTGAACGCTGTCAGAGACAACCCCTCGCCCAAACTGCAGTCAAGGCCGGTCTCCTTCTCAGGGGAAGACCTTGAAGGTGTTCGCTTGCCCCACTGCGATGCCCTCGTCATTAACCTCCACATGGCTAATTGTGAAGTCCGCAGGATCCTCGTCGACAACGGTAGCTCGGTGAATATTCTTTTCCTCGAAGCCTTCGAAAATCTCAGGTTACCCAGAGGCAAACTCAAGCCGGCCGGGTACACCTTGCACGGGTTCTCCGGCGTCCCTGTCGTGATAGAAGGGATTGTTACCCTCGACGTTACCGCCGGGTCGACTCCTGTCAAGAGGACCGAATCCATGGACTTCATGGTGGTCAACGTCAAGGCGGCTTACAACGCCATACTCGGCCGGCCTGGACTGTGCTCCCTACAAGCGGTGCCTTCGGCTTACCATCTGAAGCTCAAGTTCCCCACCCCGCAAGGAGTCGGCATCGTCCGAGGCAGCCAAGAAGCAGCGCGATCATGCTACATGACCACCGTCGGGGGAGGTGTGTTCCCCCTCGACGCCGAACGAGCATAGATTATGGCCCGGCTAAATGTAAATCCGTTTTTGTGTAAACCCTCATGTGTAAAGGGCTGCCTTAGCGGCCCTCCCTACCTTATACTAAAAATACCCCTTTTTTGTCCGAACCCAAATGTCTCGATAGTCTCAGTACGAGTCCGGACCGAGGGTCCTTCCTAAGGCCCCACTTCGATCCCTCGCGGAGCGGTGGAGCCAGACCTTGCCTCCGACATTGCGCGCTACACTACTGGCCGGAGCGAGGAAGGAAAAGGATTCTTTGTTCATACCCCTTTATTTTCGTTCCAAAGAGAAAAAATAAAACGAAAGAAGAACAAAGACCGTTACAAGACCGCTCCACTCATCTCAAATCAGGAAGATCAGGGCCCCTCGGGCCCAACGAGGGACGAAGAGTACTCCGACCAAGCAACTAGGGGCCCCTCTCCTCGTTGTGGTATTCCTTAGCCTCAGCCACAATCGACACTCCAGCCACAGAACTCTGGGCGTCATCCGGTCGCGTCCGCTGCAACAGCAGCAGCGCAGAGGGAACCCCCTCCGCCTGTCGACCCGCGGAGGAAGAGAACGAGGCACCCAACACCGCCTTGTAACGAGGCATCTCCATCTCCTTCTCCACAAAGACGTCGCGAGGTAACCCCCCAGGAGAGGGCCTCGGCACCAAGGTACTAAGCCCGGCCTGTCTAAGGTCCGCACCGCCGAGCTCCCAATCCCACATCGCCCTTCTCAACCGGCGCGCCTCCGCACTTAAGACTGCGGACTTATTCCGATAAAAGTTACAAGCCGTATCGGTGTCCCGAGCCCCCCTTCGATGACGAGCCAGCGCGGCCTCCAGGACCTTAACCTTACTCCGGAGCCACGCCACATAGAAACTACGGGAGTCCACCTCAGGGAGGAGAGCCGCGACCTACAAGATAACCAGCCAACTCAACACACATTCTCAAGAAGATTCAGAAATGTCCGAGGTCAAAACAACCGACCGGTCAAAAAACTTTTATTGCCACTATAAATCCAGGTGCTTCTTACAAAAAATGCGGTGGCCAGTCCGCGGGAGGCAAACACAATCGAGGGAGAGAAAAAGAAAGACAAAAATTACACAACTCATTGACCCACCTCCGCGTCGACGGACGGATCCACGGGTGCGTCGGCCGGTGGGTCGACGGCAGGCCCTTCTTCGCCAGGAGTCTTCGACGTCCCCTCGATCTCTATATCATACTCAAACTTGGACAAATCGAGGGCCGGGAAGAAGTGCCTCACGTGGCTGAGGGCCTTCGCATAGCTTTTGTCCTGGGCCGCGATCACCATCAGCTGGCCCGTAGTCAGCACCTCCTTCGCCTCCTTGGTGAACTTCGTCTTCAGGGAGGCCATCTTCTTCTCCCACTCCACATCCTTGGCCTTGAGCTGGAGTTCCAGCTGCTGCTCCCTCTTATGCGAACCCTCGAGTTCGATCCGCATCTCCTTCATCTCCAGCTCGCTCTTTTCCGCCCGAGCTCGCTCTTGGGCCAGGGACGCCTCGTACAGGTTCTTTATGTTGGCCCCCTGTATGCAAGCCTACAGCCAACGGCAGATAAAGATCAGGCCTCCGCACGAAAATCAACAAAGAGGGACAGGGTCGACAGACTTACCTGCACAGTGGCCTGCGCCAGGCGTGCGAACGCCACCTCCACGGGCTCACCCTCCATCGCCTTGCGATCGCCAGGGGTCGCCAACTTTTCCACCACTTCAACGGCTTGGGCCTCCTCTGTCAGGCGGTCCCCCATCCGAACCGACCAGTCCGGAGCCCACCGCTGCCGCAACAACTCCACCACCGGATCCTCTTCCTCGGCCTCGACCCAGGGACCTTTCCCCTTGTCAAGAACAGGGGCCCCCGCTAGGCCCTGACCCTTCGAAGCAGCCGCACCCTTACTCGTCTCCGAGCGACCCCTCTTGGTCCTCGGCTCTAATTGGACCTCCGAGATGATTAGGGAAGACCCCCTCGGCCTCTTCGCCGCCTCCTTCTCAGCCTTCTCCTTCCTCATGGCGAGCCTCTTTGCCTTGATCGACGCCTCGTCCATACCTGCGGGAAAAACCATTAAGAGCAATGAGCAAGAAAGCAAGAAAGGACCAAGAGAAAAGAAACAACTACATACACATAACGGCTGGGCTCAGTCCAGCGCTCGCCAAATTGGTCTCCATCACCTCCGTCCAATCAATACTAGGCGACTGGCGGAGGCGCTCGACAAACCCCCATTCATCGGCCGACAGATCCCCCTGCCTCGGCGGTTGGTAGTTCGGCTTGGAGTGGTTCCATCGAGTGGGAATGTCCCATGGCTCTTCACTCCGGATCACCAAATATTTCTCCTTCCATCCCTTGATGGAATCCGGGTGGTTGCGAACGACCTTCCCCCCACTCCGGGGAGAGATATAGTATACACCCTCGGCCGACGAATTGACCATCAACATCGCGCGGAACACATTCAGCCGCAGGGGTACTTGCTGTTCCTCGCACATCAGCACAAAGCAGATAATCTGCTTCCAAGAGTTCGGCCCGTACTGCATGGGCGCCAAGGAGGCCCAGTTCAACACGTCCCTAACGAACGGGTGGATTGGCAACCTCAGGCCAGAGATGAAAGCGTCCACTGGGAAGACACAGTACCAAGCTGATAAGGGATCGGTGGGGCGCAGAGTAGAGCTCGGCATCAGCAGTTCGTAACCAGGCCCTATATGATACGCCAGCTGTAGAACCTCTAAATCCCCGTCCTCCAAAACGGTCGAGATCGCGTCCATCATCACCCTCCTCCGGCTCGGCGAAGAGGGTTGCACTCCGAAGAGCTCCCGGTCAGAAAGGTCGTCGGGATACTGACGGAAATGCTTCGGCTGAACGGGCGAACCCATCATCAAATTACGGAAAACAGGCGCCTGGCTCGAACCGCCGGTCCTCGACCCCGGTTTTCTTGGGGCCCTCTTCTCCTTCTTGACTCGCTCCGACGGTCCTCGACCCTGAACGGTGGATTTCCTCGCTATATCACCCTCGCCTCTCTCCTCATCGGAAGACAACTCCAACACGCGAATGCCGTCCGAACTGTCACCGGCTCCCTCCGACCCGCTACTCTCCACCACAAAGAGACGTCGGGAGCGCGACAGCCTCGTCTTGTGCACCGCTTCCCCCTCACCTACTGAGTCCTCCCAAGAAACCAAGCCAGTAGGGCCCACAACGGGCACCGACTCCTCCTCGAACACGGGCTCTTCCCACGATGTCGACGGAGAGTCAGGCTTTACTTCCCCCCTGGACGACGACGCCGACGAACCGGACTGAGCCCTATCCATCTGTGCCTAAAGCTAAAACAAACTTACCAAACTAACCTGGGACCGCTTCGGGAGGGCGAGCCGAGTACGGCAAACTGCAAGAACAATCGCTGAAGGGTTGGGAGATTTTTTGAAGAAGAAAGCAGCGAGATTGAAGTGGGCGAAAGGGGAAAAGGGGGGAATACTTATATAAGGGAAGAACGGCTCCTCGACTTCCGCGATTACTATTCACTGATTGACGCACAACTGCCGCCTGGAAAATCGCGCCGCGTCCTCGAAACCTGTGCGGAGGACGTCATCAGACGCCAGACTGACAGCCCAATACTGGGGTCGGTTCGGATGGAATACACGACGGAGAAAACATTTTTACTTAAGGTTTAAGGCGCCGTCATATGACAGACGCCCTGGGCTCCAGCGCTCGACCAGTTCCCCTCTCACCCTCGAGCAGCCCGGGACTTACAGCTTCGACAGCCGAAACCCCGAACTGTTCGAGGGTGGGACAGAAACCGCCATCGCCTGCAGCCCTATCAAGACGGACTGGCCGACCCCCGATGGGAGGTGGTCCCCTCATCCGAGGCCCTTCAGCCCCAAGACCAGAATACGGTTGGTGCATCTTTCGTCCGGATCTCTCCCGGGCCAAACATCCATGACAGGGTAGTCTGACCCGAAAAGGGATCCAGACGGCAAAACCACCACCAATCCGAGGCTCCTCTTCCACCAGCACGGATCTCGGCCGTTACCCCTCTCGCCCTGATCTCCCCTGGATCTGGCTGCCGTATCAAGGTCCATCAGATCCAAGAGAAGATCCGGGCGGCAGAGTAACCACCTCTCCGACGCTGCTGGGGTCGAAAATATTAGCAAAAGACAGGCGTCCGCCGAAGCAGACACCTCTGAGGGCCAATGGGCCACCCCTGTTTTGATCATACCTGCGATGGAGGGGAGAGGTATTTATAACCTCCCCCAGGGACTAACCGTTGGGGCGCGGGGAAGGTCAATCAACGGAAAACCATGCGCCATCTACATTTATTAAGCGGCGCCATTAAATGCCCCTAGGAAATTGGACCATCACACCGTTCTCGGAGAGCCTTCAATGCTCCACAGGAATGGCGGGATATCCCCGCTCAATCACTCTAGGGCGCCAACCGCTCGCCACCCCCCTTGTTGGCCCGTAATCCCTCGACCAGCTCGAGGTCAGGTCTAGCACCAGGGTAGTCTTCTCAGGAAGGCTTCACGGCTCGCCATCGCCCTTGCCTTCCAGTAATCCCTCGCCAAGCCCGAGGTCAGGTCTGACACCAGGGTGGTCTTCTCAGGAAGGCCAACGGCTCGCCACCCCCCTTGTTGGCCCGTAATCCCTCGACCAGCTCGAGGTGAGGTCTAGCACCAGGGTAGTCTTCTCAGGAAGGCTTCACGGCTCGCCATCGCCCTTGCCTTCCAGTAATCCCTCGCCAAGCTCGAGATCAGGTCTGGCACCAGGGTGGTCTTCTCAGGAAGGCCAACGGCTCGCCACCCCCCTTGTTGGCCCGTAATCCCTCGACCAGCTCGAGGTGAGGTCTAGCACCAGGGTAGTCTTCTCAGGAAGGCTTCACGGCTCGCCATCGCCCTTGCCTTCCAGTAATCCCTCGCCAAGCTCGAGGTCAGGTCTGGCACCAGGGTGGTCTTCTTAGGAAGGCCAACGACTCGCCACCCCCCTTGTTGGCCCATAATCCCTCGACCGGCTCGAGGTCGGGTCTGGCACCAGGGTAGTCTTCTCAGGAAGGCTTCACGGCTTGCCATCGCCCTTGCCTTCCAGTAATCCCTCGCCAAGCTCGAGGTCAGGTCTGGCACCAGGGTGGTCTTCTCAGGAAGGCCAACGGCTCGCCACCCCCCTTCTTGGCCCGTAATCCCTCGACCGGCTCGAGGTCAGGTCTAGCACCAGGGTAGTCCTCTCAGGAAGGCTCCTTGGCTCGCCCTCGCTCTAACCATCAGGATAACCCTCTCATAAAGGCCCAGTGACTCACCATCCCATTTCTACAACCATAAACACTCCTCCACGGCTAGCTCCCGCACCCCCTGCAGGAGTGGGGGGCTTGTGTGACAGGGTAAAAATGGCCTGAGGCCCAACCAGGGCCCGATACAATTCCCACTCAGAAAGATAAAGATAGCCACCTAGTTCGGCTCCGAACCACTTCAGGATCGGCGCCGAACCTCGTGTTTGCCCTCACGGTACTCGCCTCCTCGTACCGACGAGCCTCAGTAGCCCTCGGAGTCCGATCCGAGACAGTCCCACAGGTCGTTCCCCCTCTCTGGCGGGGCAGAAGGATGACCTGGCGCAGCCTAGGCCTTCCGATTCCCCCCCGAAGCACAGGAGACCCGCGATCAGCCACGTCAACTCCAAATACCGCCAAGGGTTTCGCCACGTCAGCCCTATACCACTCCTGGTATTGCCACGTCCGCCCTAAACCCCCTGGGCCTTCTGCCACGTCAGGCCCACGGGCTTTCGGATCCAGACCCGGCCCCCAAGTGGAACCAAACCCGGTTGGGATTCTCTATAAATACTAGACCCACACCCACCTCTTGAGGTAATCAATCTTTTGCCACTTAAATATACCTAGTTATTGCTACTCTCTCACAGAGACTGACTAGAGCGTCGGAGGGTCCGCCACCGGGATAAACCCCGGTGTTTCAGGACCGTCTGCAGGTACACAAGACCTCGGATCCGACCCTTCCGATCCGAGCCCAGCCTTCAACATCTTTCCGAGCTCATCGTAGGCCCCAGAAGGTCAACCGAAGGTCGGCAGACGAGCGGCATTCTCCTTCAATACAAATTGAGTCCGAACTCACACCTGGTGCATCCACACATCTCCCAGAAATAAACAGCATCAGTCGCTATCTGGGATTGTCTTTTGGCAAGGTTCTCTCTGGTGAGGACTGTATGATTGAGCACTAGTCAGAGGAAGACCCTGACTTTAAGGGGTGTTTTGGCTTTCCATAACACCTGTGCCCAGCTAGGTCTACATCCTCGATAGTGAATGCGACGATACAAAGACCTAACAGTGAAAGCTCCTTTGGTCTCTAGTCCCCAGCGCATCTGATCTGGGCCTTGAGCACACATTGCCTCGTTCTGTGTAATGTGTATTTGTAGTTTATTCAGTTGCTGCTGTAATCCTGGGCTAAGAGGTCCTCAAAAGGACGGTTTCCAATTGCCTCTCTTCTATGTCTTGGCCACAGATACATTCGGGCGAGTCGTTTTCTCATACAAATTTGGAAAAGTCTCCTTAAGGGTATGGGTACCACACCACTTATCCCACTAGAATCTGGTGGATCCTTCATTACCAATAGTCGATGTAACTGCTGAGTTGAAATGCGCGCTTGCTTTGGTAATCCCTTTCCAGAAGCGAGAAACTCTAGACCCTACCCAGAAGCCTAAACTTCTCGTACCTTTCCCCCCAAGGTATGGTTGAATGAAGTCCTGCCATCCTTCCCCGCTGTGGTGGAAGACCTTCCACCACCATTTTTCCAGTAGGGCAAGGTTCATATCTCTTAAGTCGATGATGCCTAGCCCTCCATGTTTCTTCTTCATGCATGCAATATTCCACTTGATCAGGTGGTATCCCCTCCTATTCGAGTCTGTCCATTTCCAGAGAAATCACTTTCGTATTCGGTCAATCCTTTGGATTACCCATTTAGGCAGCTCAAAAAATGACATGTAGTAAATGGGCAGATTAGACAACACCGAGTTAATAAGTACCACTCTACCCCCGAGGAAAAGCGATTCTCCTTTCCATCCAGACAATCTGTCCTCCACCCTGTCTATGATAGGTAGCCAATCCGTCTTAGTAAGCTTCCCTGGTCTGAGCGGGAGCCCTAAATATTTGATTGGAAACTCGTCTGTCATACAGTTTAGTATGATAGCATGGTCATGTGCTTCTACATTGGAAAGTGCAATTGGGATCAAAGCACTCTTGTGGAAATTAATCCTGAGACCTGACCAGACTTCAAAATAGTAGAGGTCCGATTTAAAGCAGACTGTTTCTGACATGTTCCCATTGCCAAAGAGTAAGGTGTCATCAGCATACTGAAGAATCGTACACCCTTGGTTAGAAGTGCTGCTAGCCACGGGCTTTAATCAACCTTTTCTCCGACAATTATTGTAACGCCCCGAATTCCAAAAAATACACTGAATTCGAGATTTCACAGGATCTTTACACTTTTTCGTACAATTTTATAAGGAATTTAAAACTTTTCACTTTACATCAGAGTTACATGAAAACTTTATACTTTATATTTTACAGTGAAAGCAAATTTACAACATTTATATAAAAGTACATCAACATTTGAATAATCTCTAAGCATCTGTTCTTCTTTAATCTTTATCATGTCATTTACCCTGCATACAAAATTTTGGGTACGTCAGTTTATTCAACCGACGAACATTATACACGGCCATCCTCTCTATGCCGGAAATAGTATAACTGATTTTCCATATTTAACAAACACAAACTTGTCACATATCAAACTAAATGGAATACCCTATTGATGTCGTGTTGTGATCGTGCACTTAGTCCTTAATGCAGTTATTTATATTACATGACACTAATGTGCACTTGTTCGAATTCTATGCATCTCATACTACATAGGTCCGAGGGCAAGCCTCTTAATCATTCTTCATCTTGTAGGGTTCAATCCCTCGTCATGACTTACTCTACTACTGTAACTACGGTAAGTATCCTAGATGATCTATGAGTACAAGCTCATGTACAGAAAAACTGGAGTGGAATCCCACGCCATGTCCTGACGCATCAAGCATGCATTCTGTGGACAATTCAGCCTCCTTCATGGCACACGATCCTCTTGCAGTCACCAAACATCCCACAAGTGTCGCCAAGATCCCGATAATTCCGGAGTAGTGCCCACGCCATGTCCTGACGCATCAAGCATGCATTCTGTGGTTCACTCTCACATCGTAGACTCGAGACCCTCATACTTGTGTTTTTCTCTCACTTTCATCACTTTCTCACTATGTACTAAATCTTAATTTAATGAAATCATGAACAAAATCAATTTCTTAGAGTTAGCCCTATCACTACTACCGGTCTTATTTCTTTCATTTCACAATGACCCAAACTGGTCTTTTCAATGTCAATAATCATAATTCATCACTTTTCACTTGCCGGTGTGAGTTTTGGCTACACCCTAATTTTCAATTTCAATTCACAAATTTACATGTTTGAGTCGTCATACTCAATAACATTTCTCTTTTCCAATCACATGATTTCTAAATTATTCATGAGTCAATAACCATACATGGAGTTTAATTATTCATCATTAATTTCATCCAATATTTATTTCCACATTAAAATCATATCACCAATTATATGGTCAAAATGAATATTCACAACTCATTATTGTCACACTATTCTTCAATAAGAATAATTCATACAAACTTCGCCTTATATATTTTCTTTCTTTGTTATTTTTCTTTTCTAGTACTTATTTCAATTCTTTTGCAAAAACACATCTTTCACAAAAATATACAAGTATAGAACCATAGTTCCAACTACACTTTTATTCCCAAAATATACTTTATTTCATTCCAATAACTCACAATTTATTTTTCATAAGTCACACATGTTTTTAGAATAATAATAGTATTTTTTTCATAATTTTTAGACATAAAAAACCCACCAAAAAAATCATTTTTTCACAAAGTAATATTCTGGCCAAGACCAGGATTCGAACCAGCAACCAAAGAGAATCCAACCGCACGCTCTGGCCATTTGGCCACTTGTGCTCATCGATATAAAGGGGGATTAGAGAGTTATCTACTCTCGGACTGAAGCTTGATTTAATTTTTTAACGCACAAAAAAGATGGTATTCTCAAGTATCGAACCAGCGATCCGTGGAAACAAGCCGCACGCACTGTAGCATTAGAAAGCCTCCCGACCACTTGAGCTATAGGCTCAAGTTGTCTTGAATACAACTTATATTTTAATTAAATCAATTCTCTGTTTAATAGAACATTTCGATGATTCAAAAGCTCTCATTTGAGTTTTGCTTCTACTAAATTTCCTGTAAATCTCCAGAATAATTATTCAAACAATATTTGATACTCCAGTAATTTTAAAATAATTTTTCCAGTAATTAAACACATATTTTTCATACAATTAGTTTAAATTGTACGCTACTACTACCACATCTCATTTCGATATTTCTTATACAATTTAGCATTAATATTTCCTATATTAATTCCCTGTTTATATTCCTTTTTCCAAACCCAAAAATATATTTTAAGTCATCCATTATAAACATTATCACAAAAGTCCATCTAAGCACATAAGGCAACAATTTCATCTACTAGCATTTGCATTTAGTTTTGATGCTAATAACGAATTTTAATTCAAGCATTCCATAACTATAAACAATTCACACACAACTTAAGATTGATGATGGAATAACATACAATCTATTTAGCATCAATTCAATCAACTAATAAGCCATTTTTCCAATTAAATGTACTCTTATTAATCTCTTTCATGCATTATCATTTCAATCAATCTTAGCATGCTATCTAATTAGAAATATGGAAAATAACCCACCTTATTTGGAGAGAATAAAATTGCAATACCTCCTAAACAAAAGAGTCCTTCCAAAAGAGCGTTCCTCCTCCTCCTTGAAGTGCAAAATCGAGCCTCAAAAGATGCAATCCCGAGAGCTCCTAGGTGATGATGCCGACCTTCCTTTGGTGCAAGCACAACTCACACACAACTCTCAATCTTTTTATCTCACTTACTACACTACTAACAATTGTATTTTCTACTATAGGTTTTGGAGAAATGAAGAGTACAAAAATAACTAGGCTGGGGGGGGGGGGGTATTTATACTAAAATTTGGAGCAAATGAAGGGTTAGGATCAATCTAGGAGTTAAAAATAAAAGGCTAGGATTCAAGGAGAAGTTGTAGTAACCAACCATGATTCAAACAACTACCACCCATAACTCCAGTCTTTTTTTTTCTTTTTCCCTCCAATCTAAAACCGGCCTATTTTGTGCTTTTTGCACGTGTACGTGCAATGCACGTGCATTCATTAGTTCTCCATTTAAAAAGTTGTACATTATATTTTTTTTTATAAAAATACTCTTATAAAGATATTCTACATTACAAGTTGTAATAAAAGAAGAAATAGCTCATGGGCTTTATTTAATGGGACAAATAATAGTTTACAAAAATAAATTAGATTTAGGCTAAAAAGAAAGGCTTATGTTTATTTGAAGAAAATTGGCCTTTATAAAAATAATTAGAGAACACATATACATACATACACACACACACACATATATATATATATACACACATAATGAAAACAATAATAAGATTTCATACTACAAAAAATTGCACGTGCACAATACGTGCAAAAATTAATAATTTTCGTAAATGAAAATTGGGGTATTACAACACTCCCTCCTTAGAATAGTTCCGTCCCCGGAACTACAGTCAAAAGCGAAAAACAAAACACTCACAACAAGTACAAGAAAATACAAAATACAAATCAAGGAAAAAGCTCAGGATAATCCTTCAACATCCTCTCCTTAGACTCCCAAGTAGCCTCTTCAACCAAATGGTTTCTCCAGACTATCTTGACCATCGGTATCGTCTTATTCCTCAAGACTTTCTCTCGACGATCAACAATCTCGACAGGAGACTCGATTTAATTGAGATCCAAATGCAAACCTTCCGGCATTTCAGGCAAATGATGACTCGGATCTGGAATATAACCTCTTAGCATAGACACATGAAAGACATTGTGCACCTGAGATAACTCTTCCGGTAATTCAAGCCGGTAAGCAGTTTTTCCGATCCTTTTCAATATCTTGTACGGGCCTATAAACCTCGGGGCTAACTTCCCGCCTTTACCAAATTGAATCACACCTTTACTGGGCGATACTTTCAGAAAGACGAAGTCACTTTCCTCAAACTCAAGGTCCCTTCTCCGGTTGTCTGCATAGCTCTTCTGCCTGCTCTGAGCTTCTACCAACCTTTTCCTGATCAGATCAATCTTTTTAGAGGTTTGCTACACAAGCTCAGGCCCAAACAATTGACGCTCCCCAACTTCAAACCAACAAATAGGTGTTCTGCACTTCCTGCTATACAAAGCTTCGTACGGCGCCATCCCAATGCTAGTCTGAAAACTGTTGTTGTAGGCAAACTCTACCGAAGGTAAATGCCTTTCCCAACTGCCTCCAAAGTCTAGTACACAACACCGAAGCATATCCTCAAGAATATGGTTGACTCTCTCAGTCTGTCCATCGGTTTGCAGATGAAAAGCAGTGTTGAAATCCGTATTGGTACCCAAAGCTGTCTGAAGACTCCTCTAGAAATGCGAAGTAAACCGCGCATCTTGATCAGACACAATAGTTGACGGAACACCATGAAGCCTGACGATCTCGCCAACATACAATTCAGCTAACTTGTCCATCGAAGCAGTGAGTTTCATCGCCAAAAAGTGAGCGGACTTGGTTAGTCGATCGACTATAACCCAAATCACGTCATTACTTTTAGGACTCTTGGGCAATCCTGTAATGAAATCTATAATGATGTTATCCCACTTCCATTCCGGAATAGGTAGCGGTTGTAATAGACCTCCGGGTCTCTGATTCTCGGCTTTGACTTGTTGACAATCCTCACACTTTGCCACAAATTCAGCCACATCCCGCTTCAAACCTGACCACCAGAAATGCTGTTTGATGTCTTTGTACATCTTAGTACTCCCAGGATGTACTGACAAAAGAGTAGCATGCGCCTCCTGAAGAATACTCTTTTTCAGGTCCGCCTGATTTGGAACACATAGTCTATCTCCGAACCACAGCACTCCATCCCTGATTTGAAATCTGGGTAACCTGCCAGCACCAACCTGCTCCTTCATCTCCAAGATATCAGCATCAACCTCCTGACTTGCAATAATCCTTCCATTCAATGTAGGCTGAAGCCTCAACTGAGCTAAAGATACTCCCAATCCTTGCAAGACAGCTTCAATACCTGCTCGGTCCAATTCTTCCATCAGATGCTTCTGAGTTGTAATCAAACTGGATAAACTGCTCTTGTGACTAAGTGCATCAGCAACAACATTAGCTTTTCTAGGATGATACTTGATCTCAGGTCGCATGTCCTCAAGCACTTCCAACCATCTCCGCTGCCTCAGATTCAGATCCTTCTGCTGGTATATGTACTTCAAACTCTTGTGGTCCGTGTACATATTCAATTTCTCACCGTACACGTAGTGTCTCCATTGCTTCAAAGCAAATATAATCGCAGCCAACTCCAGATCATGAGTTGGGTAATTCTTCTCATGCGGTTGTAGTTGCCTAGACCCATAAGCGATTACTCTTCCTTCTTGCATTAAGACACAACCAAGCCCCTGATGTGAAGCATCGCTATAAACATCATACTCAACACCTGCCCTAGGCAAAGCCAAAATAGGTGCAGTAGTCAGCTTCTCTTTCAACTCCTGAAAGCTTGCCTCACATTGCTCAGTCCACTTGAAGTCCACATTCTTCTTGGTCAAACCGGTGAGCAGTACGGCTAACCGAGCATAACCTTGAATGAATCTCCTGTAGTACCCAGTTAATCCAAGAAAACTTCTGACTTCCTTTACTATAGTAGGCCTTACCCAATCTCTCACTGCCTCTATCTTCTGAGGATCAGTTGCCACTCCCTCCTTACAAAGGATGTGACCTAGGAATGCCACTCCAGATTTCCAGAAATCGCACTTGGATAACTTGGCATACAACTCCTGCTCTTCCAGCTTCCTCAAAATTTCTGCCAGATGCTCGGTGTGCTCCTCTTCTGACTTGGAGTACACGAGGATATCGTCGATAAACACCACGACGAAAGAATCAATGAACGGCCTCAGAACTTTGTTCATCAAATCCATGAAGATTACGGGTGCATTCGTCACTCCAAATGGCATAACTAAGAATTCGTGATGCCCATGTCGAGTTCTAAATGCAGTTTTGTGCACATCTTCAGCTTTCACTCGAACTTGGTGATATCCTGATCGAAGATCTATTTTGGAGAAAACAGCTGCTCCTTGTAGACGATCGAACAAGTCATCAATTCGGGGAATAGGATACTTATTCTGAACAGTGACCTTATTCAGCTCTCGGTAATCGATGCACATCCTCATTGAACCATCCTTCTTCTTTACCAAAAGCACTGGTGCTCCCCAAGGTGACGCACTAGGTTGAATAAAGCCTTTCTCCAACAGTTCCTCAATCTGCCGTTTCACCTCATCCTGTTCCACTGGAGCCATCCTATACGGTGCCTTAGAAATGGGTGCACTTTCCGGTTGAAGGGTGATGCTGAACTCTACATCACGTTGCGAGGGTAACCCAGGAAAATCATCCAAGAACACAGTCGGATGGTCCCGAACCACAGGAATCCTTTGCACTTCCACAGGAATCTCTTCCTGCGGATAGCTGCCACCAGCCTAGAACACTTCTTCTTCCCTTGGAAAGTGACTTCAGGTCCACCTGGAGCCTTCACTGTTACCGTCTTGGTCTTGCACTCGATGCTTGCACTGTACATCGACATCCAATCAATGCCAATGATAACATCGACTCCCAAGATAGTCAGCTCGATTAGATCAATCCCAAAAATTCTATCCCCAATCACAATTTTGCAATCAGCATAGTACCGATCAGTGGTTAAAGTTTCTCCTGATGGAGTAGCTACTGCTAAAATCTTGCCTGGAAAAATCTTCGGTTCAACTCCCAACACTTTAGCAAATTTAGGAGACACAAAAGTATGAGAGGATCCAGTATCGAACAAAACAACAGATTTCATTCCATTCAAATAAAGTTCTCCTGTTACATAATACACACCCATTACGTAACAGTTCACTAAATAAGCGGGAAAAAGAAACAACATAAACCTCTAAACATCCGCCCTCGTACCAGTGATGACATGATCCACCTCATCAGCATCAGCTTCGGTCAAGACAAATACTCGCCCTTGTTGGTACGGTCGCTTCCCAGTCTGCTGCATTGGTACATTGCGATTACCATTCCGTGGCTTGGAGCATTGAGATTGGTAATGTCCCGTCTCACAACAGTTTTAGCAATTTACCGCGGGAGGTCTCACAACATTGTTCCCGGGTCCTCCAACCACATTGATAGCGTTCGCCCCTGTCGGTTTGAACCTTTGTGCCGATGGTTGACCATTCAAATTCCTAGAATTTGCGGGCCTCTTCCCATACTGCTAGTTGTTCCTCCGATTCTGAACAACATGAAACTGCTCCATGTCTGCTTCCGTCGCTGCCGCGCGCTTGACCAGTTTGTCAAATCTTCTGATACCAAGAGGTATCATCCGGGACCTCAAGCTCGGCCTCAATCCATGCTCGAACTTACGAGCCTTCTTCGCCTCATCCATCCCAATTCGGGAGCGTACCTTGAGAGCTGAGTAAATTTAGTCTCATACTCCCTAACTGACATGCCACCTTGTTGCAGTGATAGAAACTCCATGGCCTTCTTCTCCTGGACGTCTGAAGGAAAGTAATGACTGCGGAATTCTTCCAAAAATTCCTCCTAGCCAAGAACAATACCTCCCATTGTCCACTTCATCGACTGCCACCGCATAGCCGCATCCTTCTCAAGTTGCAGAGTCGCCAACTTCACCTTGCTGCCTTCAGGGGTCTCCAAGACTTCGAATATAGTCTCTACCTACCTGATCCAGTTGTCAGCCGCATCAGGGTCTGACTTCCCTTCAAACACCAGTGGTTTCATTCGTTTGAATGATTCTACGAGTTTGATTACTTCGGGCACTGGATTCGCAGGTACCCTTCCTTGGTTCTGATTCATGGCCACAGTGTTGAGTGTCTGATAGACCCTCGCGAGTTCCGTTTCCAAGTCCAGACCTTCACCATTTCTTGCTCTTCGTCCAGTCATGTTCTGATGCAAAAGATCCATTAAATTCGAAGTGTGAAACATGAACTTCAAGTCAATATTTTCATTTCATTGAATTTCAAACTTTATACATTCGAATTCAAAACATTTTTGACATCAAAATGAAAGCAGTAGACGATACAATGGTCTAACGCCTACGGTTCCTCTTGGTTTCACGAAGTTCTCCCCGTAGTTCTTCAACTTCTTCCTTCAGTACATCGGTCATATTTTTTCTCTTCTCGAGTTCCCATACCCGATGACTGAGAACCGCAAAATCATCCTTGCGCTTTGCCAACTGAGCCTCCAATAGTCTGACTCTCTCCCACAGTGTTTCTACCTGCCTCTGAAGAGATATCACAAGACTACTTAGAACTGGTTCTTCTTCTTCGTCAGAAGAGTCATCAGATGAGTCCGGAGGTGGGGTAATCTCTCGGAACTCAGGCCATTCCTCTTCGTCAGAGTCTGCTTGCCCTGGGTAGTACTCTTCCTCGGAATCTGCTTGTCCAGGATAGTAATCTTCCTCGATGATATGCCAATTGTCGTCTCCAGCAGGGTCGAAGTGATCAGCCATCTTAGAAATAGGGAGGAAGAAGTATAAGTCATATAGCAACACAAATGTAAGTAACTTACATTTAAATCTCTAGACTCAACACACACTCTAATGTCCACTTCTAGGGTGTCGTTCCTTATAAATTTGTACTAGTATGAAGCGTGGCTCTGATAACACTCTGTAACGCCCCGAATTCCAAAAAATACACTGAATTCGAGATTCCACAGGATCTTTACACTTCTTTCGTACAATTTTACAAGGAATTTAAAACTTTTCACTTTACATCAGAGTTACATGAAAACTTTACACTTTACATTTTACAGCGGAAGCAAATTTACAACATTTATATAAAAGTACATCAACATTTGAATAATCTCTAAGCATCTGTTCTTCTTTAATCTTTATCATGTCATTTACCCTGCATACAAAACTGTGGGTACGTCAGTTTATTCAACCGACGAACATTATACACGGCCATCCTCTCTATGCCGGAAATAGTATAACTGATTTTTCATATTTAACAAACACAAACTTGTCACATATCAAACTAAAGGGAATACCCTATTGATGTCGTGTTGTGATCGTTCACTTAGTCCTTAATACAGTTATTTATATTACATAAAACTAATGCGCACTTTTTCGGATTCTATGCATCCCATACTACATTGGTCCGAGGGCAAGCCTCTTAATCGTTCTTCATCTTGTAGGGTTCAGTCCCTCGTCATGACTTACTCTACTACTGTAACTACGGTAAGTATCCTAGATGATCTATGAGTACAAGCTCATGTACAGAAAAACTGGAGGGAAATCCCACGCCATGTCCTGACGCATCAAACATGCATTCTGTGGACAATTCAGCCTCCTTCATGGCACACGATTCTCTTGCAGTCACCAAACATCCCACAACCGTTGCCAAGATCCCGATAGTTTCGGAGTAGTGCCCACGCCATGTCCTGACGCATCAAGCATGCATTATGTGGTTCACTATCACATCGTAGACTCGAGGCCCTCATAATTGTGTTTTTCTCTCACTTTCATCACCTCCTCACTATGTACTAAATCTTAATTTAATGAAATCATGAACAAAATCAATCTCTTAGAGTTAGCCCTCTCACTACTACTGGTCTTATTTTTTTCATTTCACAATGACCCAATCTGGTCTTTTCAATGTCAATAATCATAATTCATCACTTTTCACTTGCCGGTGTGAGTTTTGGCTACACCCTAATTTTCAATTTCAATTCACAAATTCACATGTTTGAGTCGTCATACTCAATAATATTTCTCTTTTCCAATCACATGATTTCTAAATTATTCATGAGTCAATAACCATACATGGAGTTCAATTATTCATCATGTATTTCATCCAATATTTATTTCCACATTAAAATCATATCACCAATTATATGGTCAAAATGAATATTCACAACTCATTATTGTCACACTATTCTTCAATAAGAATAATTCATACAAACTTCGCCTTATATATTTTCTTTCTTTGTTATTTTTCTTTTCTAGCACATATTTCAATTCTTTTGCAAAAACACATCTTTCACAAAAATATACAAGTATAGAACCATAGTTCCAACTACACTTTTATTCCCAAAATATACTTTATTTCATTCCAATAACTCACAATTTATTTTTCATAAGTCACACATGTTTTTAGAATAATAATAGTATTTTTTTCATAATTTTTAGACATAAAAAACCCACCAAAAAAATCATTTTTTCACAAAGTAATATTCTGGCCGAGACCAGGATTCGAACCAGCGACCAAAGAGAACCCAACCGCACGCTTTGGCCATTTGGCCACTTGTGCTCATCGATATAAAGGGGGATTAGAGAGTTATCTACTCTCGGACTAAAGCTTGATTTAATTTTTTAAACGCACAAAAAAGATGGTATTCTCAAATATCGAACCAACCGTGGGAACAAGTTGCATGCACTGTAGCATTAGAAAGCCTCCCGACCACTTGAGCTATAGGCTCAAGTTGTCTTGAATACAACTTATTGTGACACCCCGTATTTCCGTATAATAGTATATGGAAGGAATAGTAGTATATAGTATATATATATGTGTAAGAAGTAGTAGAAAGAAAGAAAGAATAGAAAAGTAGAAAGTGGATGGTGACGTGGCATGTGGATGGAAAGAAAAGAAAGAAAGAATGGAAGTATGTGTGGTGCTTTGACTAAAGTTGACCATGAAGAATTAAATGAATGAAAGATGGAAATGTGAGTGTATGGTGATGGTTTGACCGGTTGACCAAGGGAAAAATACTCCCATATCAGTGAGAGTATAAGGAAGGAATGTTGATATATTAGGAAGCCAATAAAGAAGGGTTACCTAACGTCCGGACACCCTTTTGAGGCAGCCTGTGGTGGGCGTGGCTAGAATTTAATTAATTGTGTGCGTACGAGTTGAGTGCGGGGCGTTACAGATGGTATCAGAGCCAACTTTCGACATCGAATGTAGGACTTGTATATAGAAGGTGCGTGGGACGCACAATATGTGTATGAGATGCGTAAGACCCTGGGAGGGCAGCGATTAGAAGACAAGTCCACATTCGACTAGAAAGGCGATCCTGTGCTAGATTGCACGTCCCGTATTCAGCGAGGACCCTGAATTCTTAAGAGGGTGGTGAATGTGAGATCCCGTATTTCCGTATAATAGTATATGGAAGGAATAGTAGTATATAGTATATATATATGTGTAAGAAGTAGTAGAAAGAAAGAAAGAATAGAAAAGTAGAAAGTGGATGGTGACGTGGCATGTGGATGGAAAGAAAAGAAAGAAAGAATGGAAGTAAGTATGTGTGGTGCTTTGACTAAAGTTGACCATGAAGGATTAAATGAATGAAAGATGGAAATGTGAGTGTATGGTGATGGTTTGACCGGTTGACCAAGGGAAAAATACTCCCATATCAGTGAGAGTATTAGGAAGGAATGTTGATATATTAGGAAGCCAATGAAGAAGGGTTACCTAACGCCGGACACCCTTTTGAGGCAGCCTGTGGTGGGCGTAGCTAGAATTTAATTAATTGTGTGCGTACGAGTTGAGTGCGGGGCGTTACACTTATATTTTAATTAAATCAATTCTCTGTTTAATAGAACATTTCGATGATTCAAAAGCTCTCATTTGAGTTTTGCTTCTACTAAATTTCCTGTAAATCTCCAGAATAATTATTCAAACAATATTTGATACTCCAGTAATTTTAAAATAATTTTTCCAGTAATTAAACACATATTTTTCATACAATTAGTTTAAATTGTACGCTACTACTACCACATCTCATTTCGATATTTCTTATACAATTTAGCATTAATATTTCCTATATTAATTCCCTGGTTATATTCCTTTTTCCAAACCCAAAAATATATTTTAAGTCATCCATTATAAACATTATCAGAAAAGTCCATCTAAGCACATAAGGCAACAATTTCATCTACTAGCATTTGCATTTAGTTTTGATGCTAATAACGAATTTTAATTCAAGCATTCCATAACTATAAACAATTCACACACAACTTAAGATTGATGATGGAATAACATACAATCTATTTAGCATCAATTCAATCAACTAATAAGCCATTTTTCCAATTAAATGTACTCTTATTAATCTCTTTCATGCATTATCATTTCAATCAATCTTAGCATGCTATCTAATTAGAAATATGGAAAATAACCCACCTTATTTGGAGAGAATAAAATTGCAACACCTCCTAAACAAAGAGTCCTTCCAAAAGAGCGTTCCTCCTCCTCCTTGAAGTGCAAAATCGAGCCTCAAAAGATGCAATCCCGAGAGCTCCTAGGTGATGATGTCGGCCTTCCTTTGGTGCAAGCACAACTCACACACAACTTTCAATCTTTTTATCTCACTTACTACACTACTAACAATTGTATTTTTTACTATAGGTTTTGAAGAAATGAAGAGTACAAAAATAACTAGGCTAGGGGGAGGGGGGGGGGGGTATTTATACTAAAATTTAGAGCAAATGAAGGGTTAGGATCAATCTAGGAGTTAAAAATAAAAGGCTAGGATTCAAGGGAAAGTTGTAGTAACCAACCATGATTCAAACAACTACCACCCATAACTCCACTTTTTTTTTTCTTTTCCCCTCCAATCAAAAACCAGTCTATTTTGTGCTTTTTGCACGTGTACGTGCAATGCACGTGCATTCATTAGTTCTCCATTTAAAAAGTTGTACATTATATATTTTTTTTATAAAAATACTCTTATAAAGATATTCTACATTACAAGTTGTAATAAAAGAAGAAATAGCTCATGGGCTTTATTTAATGGGCCAAATAATAGTTTACAAAAATAAATTAGATTTGGGCTAAAAAGAAAGGCTTATGTTTATTTGAAGAAAATGGCTAAAAAGAAAGGCTTATATATATACACATCATTCATAATGAAAACAATAATAAGATTTCATACTACAAAAAAATTGCACGTGCACAATACGTGCAAAAATTAATAATTTTCGTAAATGAAAATCGGGGTATTACAACATAAGCTCAAAACTAAAGCGCCGAAGAATGTGATAGAACATTTTCTTTTCTCAGAAGACGAGCCGATGGTTGGATTCACACAATCACCACGGTCTACGGTCCGTATGAGTCGGCTCAAAGGAGTCTGTTCTGGGATGAGCTTAGGTCCATTAGAGGAAGATGTAGGGGGCCGTGGGTTGTGGGAGGTGATTTCAACATTACAAGATTTCAATTCCAACATCTAGGCAGAGGAGCGCCCAGGGGTGATAGGGAGCAGTTCAATGCGCTTATCAATGATTTAGATTTAGTGGAAATCGATCCCACGAATAGGAAATACACTTGGTCAAATTTACAAGCTACCCCTACTTTGGCAAAATTAGACAGAATCTTGGTGTCCACAGAATGGGAAGACGAATTCCCATTAGCTACGGCAAAAGCGATGATTAGATTTACTTCAGATCATACTCCGTTGGCCTTGGATAGCGGAGAAGGAGAGAGAAGGAGCACACACCAGTTTAGATTTGAGAGGTCGTGGACACTGTCCGATGGAATCCAGAAGATTATTGAGGAAAGCTGGAATGCGCCTACTACGTCTGTATCTTCGGTGGGATGTTGGATTGAAAAGATTAGAGGACTAAGAGCTAAGCTGAAAGAGTGGGCCCGAGCGGAATTTGGTCAGAACCATAGAATCAAAGAGGAAATAGGGGAGAGGATAGAGCAACTAGAAATTATAGAGGAGGAAAGAGACTTATTCCAGGAAGAAATCGACGAACTACATAGGAAGAGACAAGATATACTAGAAATTGGAAGGATGGAGGAAAATTACTGGAGACAACGTTCAAGAATTTAGTGGTTGAAGGAGGGAGATGCCAACACTAAATTTTTTCATAGGATCGCCAATGGAAGAAGGCGAAATAACCATATTTCTGGGTTAAACGTGGATGGAGTCTGGTGCGAGAGTGAGGACAGAATCAAGCTTCACATCAACGAGAGATATAAGGAGTTGATTGGTAAAAAAAAGGGAACGTAGATGCTCGTTGAGTCAGAATATGTGGATGGAATCCAGAATTAACGGCTCTGATAGCATTGAAGGCAGCTTCAGTGAAGAGGAAGTCGTTTCTGCCATTAGGAGTCTAGGACAAGATAAGGCACCAGGGTCAGACTGAGTTCCGTTATTCTTTTACAACCTATATAGGAAAATCATCAGAGAGGAATTCATGCGTATTGTCCAAGATTTTTATAAGGGAGAGGCGGAGCTTGTAAGGTTAAACTATGCGAATATAGTTCTGATCCCAAGAAACATGAGGTTAAAGAGGTTGGAGACCTGAGACCCATCAGCCTTCTCAATGGCTCCTTTAAGATCATTACCAGGGTGTTGGCTAACAGACTGGGTCCACAATTGAAGGATATCATTAGGGATTCACAGAGCGGTTTTATTAAAGGAAGAGACATTATGGATAGTGTCGCATCGGCTCATGAGATTGTTTTCAGAGGATGCAAGGAGAAAACAGATGGCTTTCTCTTTAAAGAGGATTTTCAAAAGGCATACGACTCGGTCGAATGGGAAGCGGTGGACGAAGCTATGCTACTGAAAGGATTCGGGGAAAGGTGGAGGAAATGGATCTACCAGTGCATTAGAGGAGGAAAATCGTTCTTGATCGTTAACGGAACACAAGGAAAAGAAATCAGATGCAAGAGAGGCCTTAGATAGGGGGATCCCCTGTTGTCGTTGTTATTTGCAATTGTAGCTGATGGGCTCGCATAGATGATAGCCAACAGCAAAAACGACAGAGCTAACTTCGGCATTAATATCAAAGGCTTTTCAGACCCTATCTCAATTCTTCAGTATGCGGACGATACGCTATTGTTGGGATCAGCATCAAAAGAGGAGATCATAGCTATGGGAACAGTGTTGAAGTGCTTCGAGGCATGGTCTGACATGAAGGTCAACTTCAATAAGAGCTGCGTCATCCAGCTTAGCGAAAATTGCTCAACTCCAATCACAGAGATTCAGCAGATGCTTGGATGCAATAAGGGAGAGTTTCCGCTGATTTACTTAGGGATCCTTATCAGGTCTGGAAAGCTTACTAGGGAAGATTGGCTACCCTTAATAGATAGGATCGAAAAAAGACTATTAGGCTGGAGGGGGAAATTTTTAACACTAGGGGGTAGGATCACCTTGCTTAATTCTGTCATCAACAGCATTTCTATCTATCTTATGTCTATTTATGAATTACCGGTATGGGTAATTCACAAGATAGATAAATGTAGAAGGAGATTTCTTTGGAAAGGAGCTAATGAAGGAGGTAAAGGGATTCATTTTATTAGTTGGGGAAGGGTTTGCAAAAGGAAAGAGTTTGGTGGATTGGGGATCATTGATCTTAGAGATATGAACAGAGCACTTCTAAGTAAGTGATGGTGGAAGTTGGAAAATAGACATAACAACTGGTGGTGTAAGTCTCTCACTAATTATCGGACAAGGAAGAAGTTCAGATATGGGGGGAAAGGAGTTCACAGTAGGAAAACTTTCTTATGGAAAGGGGTGTTCAGGACGGGCGACGTTTATCATAGCAACACTATCTGTAAGGTAAACAATGCCAAGAACACAAGATTTTGGAAGGACAAATGGTGCAGATATAACTCACTTATGGGATTGTTCCCCTCTGCAGCGGAGGCTGTATTAAACAACGACACACTAGTGAGCGATGTATGGAAGAACAACATATTGAGATTAGATGTCAAGGGCTCTCTTGACCAGGAATCCATCCGCCAACTACAACTGCTCAACAATTTCATTCGTATAGAAGGAAATTACACTCAACAATCGGAAGATGAGAGATGGTGGACATTGGAGGCGAATCGGAAGTTTTCAGTCTCCTCATTATACAAATGGCTGAATGATGGAGGAATTAGAAACGAGGTAGCAGATGTAATATGGGGTACCAGCGTTCCTTCCAAAGTTAAAGTATTTCTTTGGTTGGTGGATAAGGATGCGATTCTCTCAAAGGCGAATTTGAGGAAGCGGGGATTGTTGGACAATGCGATATATAATAGATGTCCACAACACGAAGAAGATACGAATCACATCTTTTTCGAGTGCCATTGAGCTAGATGGGTTTGGGAGAGGGTAGGTCACACTTACGGGGTTTTACAGTGTCCAGGGTCTACGTCTGAGGTATGGGGGGACATTAGATCGAACAGGATTAGAAAGGAAGTTAGACTAGAATGGGATTTTGTTGTTGCTTCAATTATGTGGAACCTCTGGCTAGATCGCAACGACTATTACTTCAATAACATTAACCATAGACTATCTTTTCTGATGCACAAAATTCACTTCTGCTGTTATGAATGATCAGGGCTTCTCAAATTCAGGAAAAAGATGCGCTTGGGAGAGGAGTAGTTCTCAGGTGGGGGAACCGCTACAGTTCTTTGACTTAGACGGCACAGATCTGGGATCAATAGTTGTACTACTATTTTGATGTTTTTGGGTGATCATGTATTTTGTTCCCTGCTCAAACTGTTGTTGTCTAGTTAGGAGATCTTTGATGGTTATTGCCTTCGGGCCTGTTATGTATCTGTATTTCTGTTTCGTTAATTTCTCTTTAGTGAAGCGATGACGTAGTCATCTTTTAATATAAAAAAAACATTTTCTTTTCTTCGACCCACATACATACAAAGGCTAACAAACAACTCAGGCACATCAATAAACCGCAAAACAATCAAGCAATAAATCAAAACCATACATGACCTACCTCCAGTTTATAAAGGTGACCACTGACTAATAATGCTTTACTCAAAAAGAATAATGCTTTATCCACTCCCAATTTCACTAATATTTTCTTCACTATCTTAGGTGACACACTCCTATTGGAGAGTTCTGCCACATACTCTCTCTTTCCCTACCTATTGGGTATGTCACCTAAGATAGTGAAGAAAAATATAGTGAAGTTGGTAGCCGATGTAGCATTGCTCTAAAAAAAAATGGCATACAATCATGAAACAAACACCCAAAATAATACAAAAGTCACACACGAGGCAATAATAAGCCACCAAAAGAACAAGAAATTATATAAGCCCAAGCAGCCAATGAACAAATACGAAGGCATCACCACATACTTTGATGCATATTTAACAGAAGGTATCATGCACAAAATACAGGGCTCAATCACATAGAAACTCTACCCAAAATGAAGGCTTGAATCAACATACAAACCAGACAATGAGTCACCAAAAAATCAGTAAAATACAACTCCCTGATCCTTTCATAGAAAAAGAACACATAAAGATCATTTTGATAACTAATGAGCTACACACACATAGAAAACAAACAGGAACCTACCCAACCTATTAACAAACAGGTAATGAACAACGCACGCAAATTGAAACCTTCCCTGAACCCCAACAGTACACCAAAAGCAAAGCTTCCACTCCCAAACTACAACAGACCGACAACAACAAACTATCTACTGATATAAGTATACAGAAACCACAAACTTAGACAACAGATACAAGAACAAAAAAAGCTCTACAACTGCAAACCACAACCAAATCTAAAATAAATATAATGACAAGCAAAATGGGAAAGAAAGAAACACTAGGGCCCCAGTAACCAAAAGGAACACTTGCCAGAGAAGTTTGGATCAAAATTTAGATATTAACGCATATTACTAGTTGAAATGTGTATTTATTCGACAGTGAAAATACATGTATATGTACATAATTAAAACATAAAATGTATATGTATGAATATTATATGTGCATTCATACATAAATACACACATATGTATATATATTGATCACCTAAATTCAAACATAGCCCATACATGTTTGTTTACCTTGTATACACATGCATCGTCATATACACACATATACATACAACTACGTAAGAATGTTTTGTTGAGACAAAAATTGGAACTCAATGCAAAGCCTCTCGAAACCAATGAAATCTACCAAAATCTGCTTATTTTGGAGTGTCCAATAGGAAACTACAACTCGATTATTAAGAGTTGGGAGCATATTAGAATAACTCTAGCCGTGGTCAACAAGCAAGACCATTCCCTCTCGCATCTGATCGTTAAATTTCACTGCATGTGACCTTCAACCTTTTTTTCCTATCCTATATTTGGTCCCTCCCTCAGCTGCATTATCTATAAGATATATGCCTCCATTCTACAGCTTCCCGGGCATTCCAGGCTTTTTCGCAACAATGTTAGGAAATCTAAAATTGTTTTTAACATAGTTTTAAATCTCAGATTTCAGACTCGTCTCGGTAAGGGGTATTTCGTCTCGGATCGGAGTTATCAGAGGAGATCTCGGAAAAATGTGATCATATCGGATGTTCATTTCCTATATTTAATAAATATTTTTTTTGGTTACTAAATAAGATATTATATATCATACATGTCATTTATCAAATAAAATAATGTATAATGTAACTAATGATATGAATCAATTACGGTAATATTTACAGAATTTAACAACAATATAAAAGAGAATGTAATATAGGTATATAACTAAATTGAATTTGCATTGATTAGAAAAAATGTATTAGTTAATAAAATTACTTGACTTTGCATATATACAAACAATAACGAGACGAAATCCACATATTATCTTAGCTTAAGGTCCTATATTGAAAGATATATATGCAAAAAGTAAAATAAATTTTTTAAATATATTCGCAATAACACGTATTTATTTCGGCTGATATTTCGCTAATTTCGGCAATATTTCAGCTGATATTTTGGCAATATTGGTCAAAATCGAAACATTTCGGTTCAAAAAGACAAAGTATAAAATATGTGATTTCGTATCGACAAGCTAGCCAAAACGAAATTTCGACCGTATCGGAGGAAATTTAAAACAGTGGTTTTTTAAGTAGAGGTACAGGCGTGCTGGCTTCAATTACCGCACCTCTACCTCCAACTAGGAAAATAACTTTAGTTATCTTGTAACTAAATTGTTGGCAGGATATCAAGTGGAGACAATTAACTCCCATTTTCTTAAATTTTGGGGCAAGGTAAGTGTAGTTCTCTCAACTCCACTAATGACATTAAACACTCCAAAGTTATGATAACTGTAGTTATCATAAGTAAACTCCATAAAACTCTAGTTTATCATAAATTATCGCCATTCTCAAACACACCATTATTTCTAGCTTGGACCTTAAGTTTATTTCCATCCCTGGGTGGCTGTACTTCTGTATATTGTTTATCTACATTCTCTTCAATAGTATATTTCACTTCATTATTAAACCAAGGAAGAGGCTCAAACAAACTGATTAAACTATACAATTAATACATGCACCAGGACAATTTATAGTTAGAATTAACAAATATTGAAGACCATATATTAAAATGACATCAATATAAATGAAGATGTATTCGGTCAGCTTATGAAAAATATAACATAGTGGTTCCACAACATCGCAGTTTACTTGAAACAATGTAAGTTACACAAGTTTTTAACGTGGTCCATCCAACTAGCCAACCTGTTATTTAAACAATCCATCATTCACAAAACAATGTCTGAGGCGACTTAACTCTATAGTTTATACGATTATTTGTCAAATTGGAACATCATTAATTACCTTATTATTTAATGTAGCTGTCCATCTAAACTGTCTAAACTCAACAAATTCAAAGGCTACTCAACTCTACATTTATAAGATTAATGTTCTAATTCGAGTATCACTAAACCTTAGTGCAGTAAAAAAAATTATGACGCAAAGAGCATCTCTTGCCTAATTCATTACGACTAATAAACACAGAAGCTAAAGACATGAATATTGTCAAACATAAATACTAAATTGCATCTAAATTGCATCTCTTGCTTGAAAAAGACAAGAAAAGAAGAAGAAGAAGAAGAAGAAGAAGAAGAAGAAGAAAATTTATATATAAAAAAGAAGAAGAAGAAGAAGAAAATTTATATATATAAAAAAATAATAATAATAACGGCATACAAGAATTTTATGTTTGCAGTGCATATTAGATGTGCACATCTTTAGTAAAAAAAAGTGAAAAATATGAGAATTGGATCTAGAGAAGCATACTTGGATAGACCCAAACAGGGGTCGGGCCATGAATTAAAAGGGATACATCGAATGGGGTTCCATCCAAAGGAAGCTCCCTCCAAGTATCATTGTAACGTCCTGCAACATACATGCAGCCTCTTCTTCCTCCCCATCTCATGGGACGGGGACGCACCACCAAACTTACGCAGTCCTCAAATAGGCACCAATCTCCTAAGCTCTCCATTTCCACCCACAAATGCTTCTCCAAATCCAACCTATATATCTGACTCTTGAGTACTGTTTCAGGATCATGACGGCACTGAACAAAGAGTACTAACAAGATTTCACCATTACACTCCACTAAACTCCGATAGCAGATGAAAATCGCTGTTGGGACCTCGGCAAACCGAACTTTCACCTTCTTCCAGCTTACAGGCGACATGCATTCAAACACCACCAACGAAAAACAACTCAGCAGACCAAACACATTCCCATCGAAAACTGCCACCGAACCTACGTTCAAACCATAGTTACCAAGATCAAGAACCGACCAGCCAGCATCATTCCTCGCCCCCAGATGCCAGCAAAGAACATCAGCAAGCCTGCCGAATCTCGTAACAATCAAGAAAAGCATGCAAGAAGGGGACGACGGCGGTGCAGTTAAAAGCGCAAAATGTATGTGCAGGCGACCCGGAAGTTTCGGAGGATGAAACTCGTTGCGGGAGAAGACATCGGCGACGAGGACGTTGAGAGTCCGATGCGATCCGAAGATGAGATGTCCATGCGAATTGCCGACGAGTTTCTTGGAGATATTTTTTTTCAGGATCTTGGTTTGGAAGGGTTTAAGGGTGGGATGTAGGGTCAGGGTTGAGCGAGTTAGGGGGGAGAGGAGGAGGGGAGGGTCGGAGAGGCGGCGGAGATCGGATGAGAAGGATTTGGCGAGGGCTCGCCACTCACTGCAGACGGCGGAGAAGGAGAGGACGTCGGGAATGGAGAGGGAGATGAGGTCGAGAATTGGGTGGAGGACAGGGGATGGGAGATCTAGCCAGTTTAGGAATTGAGAAGAGCTGCTGTTGTTCTTGATCTTGTTCTTATTCTTTGTCTTCTTTCTCTTGTTGTTGTTGGTTTTTTGGTGGCAGTAGGTATCCATGGCGATGGGATAGATTACGGTTTTTGATCCGATTGCGGAAGACGACTCGTTTGATTTATTGGGTGCGTTGTTGGGTCGGATCATGAAGGTCAGAAGGTCCCCTTAAATCTGAAATTATTTTCCCAAATGACCCACTTTTTAAACGTATTTACCAAATTGACCCACTTTCAAAAAATATTTACCAAAATGTCCCACTGTTTGGTGACAATACCTTCGCTGTTTGAAATAGCGAGTTTAGTTTGAGTTTTTTTTTTTTTTTTTTTTTTCTATTTTTTAAAACGCATTCTCAGCTCTCACTTTATCTTTTTCCCTTCCTCTCTCCACTCTCACTTCTAACTCTGAAATTCAAAACCCTAACCTTCCAAATTCGACCTCTCACCAACAAAATATCTTCTAAATCTCAAACTTTTCACTTCAGCCCTCTTAACCCTTCTTATAGAGCCCCGAATTTTCAATAAATAAAAATCATAAATAAGGCTTAATTTTCATAATCAACTTCAATTGCAATCATAAACACAATATCATATACAGGGATTCAAACTTTTTATTACATATTTTCTTCTTACAAAACGCAGCGGAATTAAATACATTAATTACAAATCTTTACAATACATAAATTCTTCAATTTACATTTATACTCAAAGCTTTATTTATTGAAAGTGAGCACATCAGTTAAATGCAACTAACGTCAACTATAGTAATAGTGATACTTCTAAATCTCACAAACACAAACTTTTTTTTTGAAAGGAATAAGTGGAGTATGGCCACACTGTTTCATTAATAAGGAGTTAATAAAAACAAACTCATAGTACTCAGCCAAGTACAGAGGCCTACAATACATGAAAGAAAACATAAATACTCCCTTAACATGGGTGGGTGGGACAAAAACAGGAGGCTCCATACAAACAAACCTCCAACAAAAGTACAAAAGCATCTAACTCCCCCCAACAAGACCCTGGGGTGGTGGGCATCAAAGAAACAGCAGTAAGAAGCCCGAAAAGCAGCATAGTCTCGTTCCTTAGTCGAGTGTCGGCCTGATCTCGACTTCTTCGTGTCGTACTCCTTCACCTGGAAGACGTTGGCAATCCTCTCTCGCGGCCCTGCTCAGCGGCAATAGCCCAAAATGAGATCAGATGCATAATGTGAGTCAAATTACCAGCAATACTATTACTAATCCCACGAAAGTAACAGTTATTCCTATCTAGCCAAAGGACCCAGGTCATAGCGGCGATAGAAATAAACCAGACTTCTCTCAAACTTGATGCTTATTAATAAAATATTAATAAATGATGCATACACAATAATAAATAGAACATAGAACAACAATTGAAGCATATTAACATAGCAATAGGAAATGGAACGTAAAACAACATTCAATGAAGCGTAAAAACAACAAGTGAAGGTAGGCTAAGTGTCAAGTGTATGACATGAAAACAGAAAATAAGCATGCATAAAACAAGTCAAGAAAAACAAATGCATATGATGATTTCTAATTCATACTTGTTGGATTCTATGCATCTCATACTACATAGGTCCGATGCAAGCTCTTATCGTTCTCCACTATATAGGTTTCAATCCCTCTTTATGCACTAACCTACTACGGTAATTACTTTAAGATTTAGATCATTTTTTGAGTATCTAGTGCCATGCCCCGATAATTCTTGAGAATCAACTTCCCACCACACAGTGATTTTGGGTACACTCCCTCACACCCCGATAATTCTGGAAATTGAAACCCACACCGCAAGCCAAATGGTACCTCATCACACGAATATCCCATGAGCATCACCTCGATCCCAATAATTCTGAAGATGCATCCCACCCCGCAAGTGATTACACCCCGATCATTCTTGAGAATCAACTTCCCACCAGAAGTGATTTTGGGTACACTCCCTCACACCCCGATCATTCTGGAAATTGAAACCCACACCGCAAGTGATTACTGTAACCCCTGTTTTTCATTTTGTGTATTTTTGGGTGTATTTTCGTTTTGGTGTATTTTTTTCTCTCTGGTATTTTTTTTCTGAACCGTATATGGGAGTTGTTTTCAATATATATATTCGTTTTATTTCATTTTGAGCTCTTTGTGGGTGATTAGTTTTCTCTTTTGTTTCATTCTTTGGTATGTTGTTCTTTCTTTCAATTTGTTCTTGTCCTTTTTATCTTTTTGTTCTTGGGTGCTTGTGATGGTGTTTGGTTGTTATCCTTTTTCAATCCTATTATTTTTATCCCAATTTGTTTACCAAAGTCTAATTAAACCAAAATCATATTTGTATTCCTATTTGATTTGACCCAAATCCACAACCCATTGGTATAACCTATTAATACTCCTAATACCCAATTAAACCCACAACCCAACTTATATTCAAATCCTGATCTCCTCATATATATATACCTCTAATCTCTCTTCCTAAACCCTAACCCTAATAATCTAGTCTCCCTCTCTCACCCAGCCTCTCACCCTCTCCCTCTCTCCCACTGTGCACCGCACCCGACGCCCAGCATAACCAGCGCCCAGGCCGACCACCCTAGCCGGCGACCTGCACGCCCGACACCCAATCCCGACCTCCATCACCCTAGCCTCCATTGATCACCCGAGCACCTCTCCGCACCTCACCTCATCTCATCTCATCCCCTCCTTCCCGACCCTCTTGCCAGCGTCGTCGACCCGTAGCCAAGCCGCCGCAAGTCCCGCCACGCCATCTCTCTTTTAATCTCTCTCTTGGTTCGAGTTGCACGTGTGGGAGTTCGCACGTGTGTAACACCCCAAATTCCAAATACAACTGAATTCGAGAGTTCTACAGGATCTTTTCACTTCTTTCGTACAATTTTACAAGGAATTTAAAACTTTTATTTCCACAATAATTACATCAGAGTCTTTTACATCAATAAGCAGCGAAATTAATAAAATACACAATAATGCATGTACAATTGTTACAACTTTAACATTTAAGTAATCAACCACATCAGATCATCTCTATATCTTCATGTATCTCCAACTCCTCCATATAAAACTATGGGCGCGTCAGTTGCTTACAACTGACGAAATATTATACACGGCCATCCTCTCTATGCCGGAAACAGTACAACGATTCTCAAATGCTTTAGCAAACACAAACTTGATCACAAACAAATCTACCAAGGGACTATCCTGTTGATGTCGTGTTGTGCGGTGCACTTAGTCCTTAATGCAGTTGTTTATATTATATGACACTAATGCACACTTGTTCGGATTCTATGCATCCCATACTACATAGGTCCGAGGGCAAGCCTCTTAATCGTCTTCATTATTGTAGGGTTCAATCCCTCGCCATGACTTAATCTACTACTGTAACTACGGTGAGTATCCTAGATGGTCTATGAGTACAAGCACGTGTCCTGGACCCTGGAGGGGAATCCCGCGCCATGTCTTGACTCATCAAGCATGCATTCTGCGGTAATTCAGCCTCCTCCCTGAACACGATCCTCTTGCAGTCACCAAAACATCCCACAAGCGTGGCTAAAGTCCGATCATTACTGAGTTGCGCCCGCGCCATGTCTTGACTCATCAAGCATGCATTCTGCGGCTCACACACCCGCACCGTAAAACTCTAGTTCTCATACTTATGTTTTTCTCTCACTTTCATCACATCTCCACTATGTATCTATCTGTAATTTCGGCAAGTGTCATAGACGTTTCATGATTACAAGCACGTGTCCAAGACCCTGGAGGGGAACCTCGTGCCATGTCTTGACTCATCAAGCATGCATTCTGCGATAGTTCAGCCTCCTCCCTGAACACGATCCTCTTGCCGTCACCAAACATCCCACAAGCGTCGCCAAGATCCCGATCATTCTGGAGTATATTGCCCACGCCATGTCTTGACTCATCAAGCATGCATTCTGTGGATCACATCCGCATCGTAGACCCTAGGCTCCCATACTTATGTTTTTCTCTTACTTTCATTACAGCCTTACAATGTATTAATTTATTAGAATCATGAATAAAATCAAAGCTCTAGAGTTAGCCTCTCCACTCAACCGGACTTATTCATTCATTACAATACCTGACCAACCTTGGTCTTTCAAGTTCTCATTTCATTTCATTTCATTGCCGGGGGAGACTTAGCTACTCTTTAGTTTCAATTTCCCATTCACAATTTCCAATTGAGCATTTCCAGCTCATAATTCAATTTTGAGTCTCACAGACTTTCTCATCATGATCTTAGCCTTTCATATTCATTTAATTCTCAATTCAAATCTATGATTCATCTCATGTAAATTCTCAATTCAACTATGATTCATTTCATATAAATTTATGCAGCAAAAATAGAGTTTACCAATATCCAGATTCACAATCTTTACCACAAACAATTCACAAGATTTCAGATATATCAAAAAGCACTCTGGACAGTCGACTGGGAACTCTTCCAGTCGACTTGTTCAGTCAATTCACATTCTCCATAACCACTCGGGAGAGTCGACTGCTGCACACGGCAGTCGGCTGTTCCGCAGTGTTCCAATTTAATTTCTTTGTCAATTTCATCTTTCATAACCCTGTGTGCATTTCACAATAAAACTCAATCAAATCTTAATAATCATAAAATCTTGTATTCAAAATTTATTTAACTTTCATTTGTCAAAATCAATTTCAATCTCAAGAACCATAAACAGTTCGGCTCAGTCGACTGGTGGCAGTATCAGTCGACTGTTCCATGAGTACCTTGAACACCAAAACAACAGTCAGCTCGATCCAGTCGACTGTGAAAGCAGTCAGTCGACTGTCAAATCCACAATTTGCATCTTTGCATACATTTTCGACCTTTGAATCGATTTGTACTTCCATATACAAAATATAATTTATTTCCAGAATATATTCCTTTTAAAACATTATCATATATATTATCAATTCCCAAGTTTCTCTTTTTCCAATCAAAATGCATCAAAACATATTTTCCAAATAAACTACTTTCTTTTATCAAATTCACTTTACAAAATCTCTATCCTCGTATGAATAACATTTTGAGGTTATAATCACACTTCTTTACCACATTCTCAACATGCATCAATTCATACAATCACTTCAATTCTAGTATCTCAACTAGCAATCATAACAAGTATGGCAATTTGCATTTACCATAATCAATCAAGATTTAACGATTCATTTCTATATTAATTTGCATGCAATCAATTCAATTTCAACCCAATAAATCATATATCAACTATCATGCATTTCTACTTCTAAATTAGAAAGTATTTAAGAAACACCCACCTAAAGTTGAAGAATTGATACCAAAATGAACTCCTAGAATTAGGAGTTCCTAAAGAAAGCTTCCAATCGCAACTCCTCGAAATCCGCGCACCAAAGCAAGCCTCCAAGCTCCACATTTCGGCAAGCATCCATCAATGAGCATCTCCATCTCCATTCGGCAATCATCAAGAACAACTCCCATCTTCTTTCATATACATATATTATGTGTGCACATATATATACATTAGTATATGTATATAGGCAAGTGGAATGGTTATTTAGGTGGAGAAAGGACAGAGCTTTGATGGTTTTTGGTGGGTTTCTTTCGGCATGGGCAGGAGAGAAAAGAAAAGGGATGAGAGAAAGAGAGGCTAAGAGTGCACTTTTATAAGAAGGCTAATGGGTAGTTAGTATAACTACCTCCACATGAACACCACTAACCCATTATAAATTTTGTAACTTACTTTCCCTCTTGTTTTCAAAATCAAAACTCCAGAATTTTCCTCTCCTCATGAGCAGCCCGGTCCCCAAATTGTGTGCACATCGCACGTGTGCACGTGCACGTGCTTTGTGTACAAAACAATTTATTTATTTAATCCTTTTAAAATAATTATTTATATATGTAATAAATATGTTAAAATAACTTTAAAATTATACTTTTCATGCAAAATAAAAATAGACACAAACAATTTCATGAAATTTATTTTGAAAGAATAATACGCTTACAACACGTGCACCAAAACACGTGCGTTGCCTGTAAAATCTCAAAAATACAAAAATTGACTTTATGAACCGAAAAATATTTATAATCAATTAGAATGCCATAGAAAGTATATTTAATATACATATTTGATAATATACTCAAACATACAGAAAACACGTGTATTGCACGTAAAAATTTATTTTAATTAAAATAGACAAAAAATCGAATTCTATTTACAAAAATGAATTTAAACATGTTTATAAAAATAAATAGTTGAAACTCATCGAAAACTTTGCACGTAACGGTGGAATATCCGAAAATTGACACGTGCATTGATAATACGTAGAAAGCACGTAAAAACTCAAAGATTGAAATTTAGCATTTGAGTTGTCCCAAATGTGATTTTATGAATACGAGATTGTATAGATAATCAGAATTCAAAATACATATCAAAATGCGTTATGGATATAATCAATAACAGTACAAAATGCACGTGCGTAACACCCGATGGCAAAATTGTCATTTAAATTTTGCGGGGTGTTACACTCTCCCCTCCTTAGAACAGTTCCGTCCCCGGAACTCACTATGGTAAAGGCTGTATTTTGTACACACTAAAGAAAATATCAGTATAGCATATAAAAATCACAAACATCAAGAAAATACAGATAGCATAAAAGTAAGCAATGTGGAAAAATGAGACAAAAATCTATTTAAGAAATTTATGAATATCAAAATTTTACAAGAACTAACCAAGAAACTAGGAAAGTAGCATAAGAAAACAAATACGACAATAGAGGCTAGTGTATTTTGAAAAGAGTTTACGTACAAATTACTATCAAGTAAACCATTAGATAAAATGATAAATAAACTTAGTCATTAATCGTGAAATAGTTCAGAAATCAATGCAGTAGAGAAAACATAGTTAATGGGTACCTTATAAATAGATTCGATATTCAAAATCCATCAATGTAATAAATGGTAGAAGGTCGCAAACCAAATTGATATTATATGACAAAAATTAGCAATTTAATAGTTTGAGAAATATATGAGAAAGAAATATAGCAAAAGTATAGAAGACATAAAATGATCCTGTAAACCAATTAATATCATAAAATAATTTGTAAGATAATTATATATATACATTTTGAAAATTAGGCATACGTCGAAATACTTTTGAATTATTCAGTAGAGCGAAAAAAATCAACTTACAAAAATCACATACTCGCATAGACGAAAAATTATATAGGTGAAGTAAATAGCATGATATGAAAATTATAAATGATCTGTAGCAGTCAAACAAGACATCGTAGTAGTAAAACGTACTATTAAAAGTAGTGCGAAAACTAGTTATATAACAAAGAAAAGTATAGACAATGAAAAAATGATTTTGTATATAAATTGATATCATAAGGTGATTTGTAAAGTAAATACAATAATCATATATGTATGATAACAATAAAAAGACAAAAATCCAAATAATTTCGATTTGTCAAGTAGACCAAGAAAATTAGCATACAAAATTATGTATATACATAGACGGAAATTATAGGGCAAAACAATAACATCATGATCCAAAATTTATAAATGATGTGTAGGAGTAAAATAATATATTATGGTAGTAACGATGCAAAACTAATTATATAGAAGTGAATCATGAATTATAACAGAAGTATAATAAAATAAAACTGTTGGGTGAGTAGTCACCAAATTTAAAATAGCAAAGTACAATAAAGTTGTATGAAATACTAACTCACATAAAATACAAAGTACTACAAAGAAGACGGCAAGATAGTTGAGATTAAGCGGTAAATACGCAAGTTTGATACATATAGAAATTAGTATAAACAGTATAATGCTAGATTGCAAAATATTATAAAATAGTATAAGCTTAGTACAAAATGAAATAGTTATAAGTGAATACCACAGGAAAACAAAGTAGGGGTCTTCTAAGTATAATATTTCATTTTGGTTTAGGTTCGTCTCGCTGGTATCCAACAGCAGACTTGCCTATCTTGATCTCAAGTTGCATAATTGCTTCTACGATATCCGGTTGCAATTTGTCTTCTGGGCATTCGGTTGCAAACTTTACCTCACCGACATCCAGTTGCAGTTTGCCTTCTGGACATTCAGTTGCAAACTTTGCCTCCCCGACTTCCAGTTGCAGTTTGCCTCCAATGATGTCTAGTTGCATATTTGCCCTCTCGACATTAAGTTACACTAAAGCGGAAGATGGGAAGATGTAATCTTCCATGTATACTTAGGTTGGATATGGGATGTTTAATAAAGTATGGTGTTTATGTTTTAAAAATCAATGATACAGAAAAAAATTTTACACAACGAATGTCAAATTAAGTGTATAGGATATATCAACATAGAGGGTACTAGTGAAAAATTATTAACAACACTAAAATAATGTGAAATATATGCACATGTTGGAAATACAACTTAAAACAATAATGATGTAAGGTAGCAAATTAGGGCAATAGACACAAACAATTATACATAAAAATAATAATATAGTAATTTGAGGAGGGTGAAATTATATGTATAGCAAATATTTTGAAATATATGAAACATATCAATGGAAAATATATATAGTATCAAGACAATTTAAATTTAGAGGATAAAGTAAAGCATGAATAGCGAATATATGCATTATATTAAGGAAACATAAATTACAAAATTAATGAATATAACAAATGTGCTAACAATAATATTGAATGCAGACAATAAATCAAATTAGTATGTTGTATCTATATGGATAAAATATCTTGTTAAAATATATTGAAATATATAAGACAATACGAGATAACGAAAGAATATCGTATCACAAAATCAAATCATGCAAAATGAATACACATAAGCAAAATTCACAAGCGAAATTCAAAAGGTAATAATAATTGAAAATAATAGTTGTAGTATAAATTTAACAGAATATATAAAGTAATAGCAGATATAGACGGATGAACATAAAGTGACATAAAACACAAAAGACAAAACTTTAAGATGAAGACACAATTAAAATAAGTTCAACAAGATCAAGACTAAGAAAAATAGACAAAATACTAGGCTTTGAAATGATTTAATAGTATAGGAAAATATTTATTTGGAAAATATTAATATTGAAAAGTACTATGATGAAAATCCACAGAAAATAATTTGAGGGGAAAGTGTGTCCATGTGTAAGGTATCATGAACGACGGTTCAAAGCCAACCACGCTTCCACTGCGCCACTCTGATACCCAGGGAAAATGAGTTCGCATACAATCTCAAATCAATGTATACGAGGAGAGCATCATGAATGAATGTAAATTCAGTAACAACTTCCATTCATGACTCCAACTATCCAATAGGAAAAAGGGGGAAGAAAAACATCAGCCTATAGAGCAACACAAATATAAATCACTTACATTTAAATCTCTATAAACTGAACTCACACTCTAATGTCCACTTCTAGGGTGTCGTTCCTTATAAATTTGTACTACTTAGAAGCGTGGCTCTGATACCACTGTAACACCCCGAATTCCAAATACAACTGAATTCGAGAGTTCTACAGGATCTTTTCACTTCTTTCGTACAATTTTACAAGGAATTTAAAACTTTTATTTCCACAATAATTACATCAGAGTCTTTTACATCAATAAGCAGCGAAATTAATAAAATACACAATAATGCATGTACAATTGTTACAACTTTAACATTTAAGTAATCAACCACATCAGATCATCTCTATATCTTCATGTATCTCCAACTCCTGCATATAAAACTATGGGCGCGTCAGTTGCTTACAACTGACGAAATATTATACACGGCCATCCTCTCTATGCCGGAAACAGTACAACGATTCTCAAATGCTTTAGCAAACACAAACTTGATCACAAACAAATCTACCAAGGGACTATCCTGTTGATGTCGTGTTGTGTGGTGCACTTAGTCCTTAATGCAGTTGTTTATATTATATGACACTAATGCACACTTGTTCGGATTCTATGCATCCCATACTACATAGGTCCGAGGGCAAGCCTCTTAATCGTCTTCATTATTGTAGGGTTCAATCCCTCGCCATGACTTAATCTACTACTGTAACTACGGTGAGTATCCTAGATGGTCTATGAGTACAAGCACGTGTCCTGGACCCTGGAGGGGAATCCCGCGCCATGTCTTGACTCATCAAGCATGCATTCTGCGGTAATTCAGCCTCCTCCCTGAACACGATCCTCTTGCAGTCACCAAAACATCCCACAAGCGTGGCTAAAGTCCGATCATTACTGAGTTGCGCCCGCGCCATGTCTTGACTCATCAAGCATGCATTCTGCGGCTCACACACCCGCACCGTAAAACTCTAGTTCTCATACTTATGTTTTTCTCTCACTTTCATCACATCTCCACTATGTATCTATCTGTAATTTCGGCAAGTGTCATAGACGTTCCATGATTACAAGCACGTGTCCAAGACCCTGGAGGGGAACCTCGCGCCATGTCTTGACTCATCAAGCATGCATTCTGCGATAGTTCAGCCTCCTCCCTGAACACGATCCTCTTGCCGTCACCAAACATCCCACAAGCGTCGCCAAGATCCCGATCATTCTGGAGTATATTGCCCACGCCATGTCTTGACTCATCAAGCATGCATTCTGTGGATCACATCCGCATCGTAGACCCTAGGCTCCCATACTTATGTTTTTCTCTTACTTTCATTACAGCCTTACAATGTATTAATTTATTAGAATCATGAATAAAATCAAAGCTCTAGAGTTAGCCTCTCCACTCAACCGGACTTATTCATTCATTACAATACCTGACCAACCTTGGTCTTTCAAGTTCTCATTTCATTTCATTTCATTGCCGGGGGAGACTTAGCTACTCTTTAGTTTCAATTTCCCATTCACAATTTCCAATTGAGCATTTCCAGCTCATAATTCAATTTTGAGTCTCACAGACTTTCTCATCATGATCTTAGCCTTTCATATTCATTTAATTCTCAATTCAAATCTATGATTCATCTCATGTAAATTCTCAATTCAACTATGATTCATTTCATATAAATTTATGCAGCAAAAATAGAGTTTACCAATATCCAGATTCACAATCTTTACCACAAACAATTCACAAGATTTCAGATATATCAAAAAGCACTCTGGACAGTCGACTGGGAACTCTTCCAGTCGACTTGTTCAGTCAATTCACATTCTCCATAACCACTCGGGAGAGTCGACTGCTGCACACGGCAGTCGGCTGTTCCGCAGTGTTCCAATTTAATTTCTTTGTCAATTTCATCTTTCATAACCCTGTGTGCATTTCATAATAAAACTCAATCAAATCTTAATAATCATAAAATCTTGTATTCAAAATTTATTTAACTTTCATTTGTCAAAATCAATTTCAATCTCAAGAACCATAAACAGTTCGGCTCAGTCGACTGGTGGCAGTATCAGTCGACTGTTCCATGAGTACCTTGAACACCAAAACAACAGTCAGCTCGATCCAGTCGACTGTGAAAGCAGTCAGTCGACTGTCAAATCCACAATTTGCATCTTTGCATACATTTTCGACCTTTGAATCGATTTGTACTTCCATATACAAAATATAATTTATTTCCAGAATATATTCCTTTTAAAACATTATCATATATATTATCAATTCCCAAGTTTCTCTTTTTCCAATCAAAATGCATCAAAACATATTTTCCAAATAAACTACTTTCTTTTATCAAATTCACTTTACAAAATCTCTATCCTCGTATGAATAACATTTTGAGGTTATAATCACACTTCTTTACCACATTCTCAACATGCATCAATTCATACAATCACTTCAATTCTAGTATCTCAACTAGCAATCATAACAAGTATGGCAATTTGCATTTACCATAATCAATCAAGATTTAACGATTCATTTCTATATTAATTTGCATGCAATCAATTCAATTTCAACCCAATAAATCATATATCAACTATCATGCATTTCTACTTCTAAATTAGAAAGTATTTAAGAAACACCCACCTAAAGTTGAAGAATTGATACCAAAATGAACTCCTAGAATTAGGAGTTCCTAAAGAAAGCTTCCAATCGCAACTCCTCGAAATCCGCGCACCAAAGCAAGCCTCCAAGCTCCACATTTCGGCAAGCATCCATCAATGAGCATCTCCATCTCCATTCGGCAATCATCAAGAACAACTCCCATCTTCTTTCATATACATATACTATGTGTGCACATATATATACATTAGTATATGTATATAGGCAAGTGGAATGGTTATTTAGGTGGAGAAAGGACAGAGCTTTGATGGTTTTTGGTGGGTTTCTTTCGGCATGGGCAGGAGAGAAAAGAAAAGGGATGAGAGAAAGAGAGGCTAAGAGTGCACTTTTATAAGAAGGCTAATGGGTAGTTAGTATAACTACCTCCACATGAACACCACTAACCCATTCTAAATTTTGTAACTTACTTTCCCTCTTGTTTTCAAAATCAAAACTCCAGAATTTCCCTCTCCTCATGAGCAGCCCGGTCCCCAAATTGTGTGCACATCGTACGTGTGCACGTGCACGTGCTTTGTGTACAAAACAATTTATTTATTTAATCCTTTTAAAATAATTATTTATATATGTAATAAATATGTTAAAATAACTTTAAAATTATACTTTTCATGCACAATAAAAATAGACACAAACAATTTCATGAAATTTATTTTGAAAGAATAATACGCTTACAACACGTGCACCAAAACACGTGCGTTGCCCGTAAAATCTCAAAAATACAAAAATTGACTTTATGAACCAAAAAATATTTATAATCAATTAGAATGCCATAGAAAGTATATTTAATATACATATTTGATAATATACTCAAACATACAGAAAACACGTGTATTGCACGTAAAAATTTATTTTAATTAAAATAGACAAAAAATCGAATTCTATTTACAAAAATGAATTTAAACATGTTTATAAAAATAAATAGTTGAAACTCATCGAAAACTTTGCACGTAACGGTGGAATATCCGAAAATTGACACGTGCATTGATAATACGTAGAAAGCACGTAAAAACTCAAAGATTGAAATTTAGCATTTGAGTTGTCCCAAATGTGATTTTATGAATACGAGATTGTATAGATAATCAGAATTCAAAATACATATCAAAATGCGTTATGGATATAATCAATAACAGTACAAAATGCACGTGCGTAACACCCGATGGCGAAATTGTCATTTAAATTTTGTGGGGTGTTACAACGTGTGTTGCTTGGATTCGTCCGTTCGTGAATTTTCGTTCATGGGTTTTGCTCGTTACTCTTGGTTTTCGTTGTTCTTCATTTTCGGTTAAGGCAACTTGTACTCCAATTCATTTGTTTGATACAAGTCAAAAAAATATCACCTATAGTGTAGTTGGGTCTAGAGACGACTCTTGTTTGTGTCATGTTTGATGGGTTGGCTCTATTGTGAAAATTTGATCATAGATGATTCACGACACAATATGGACATGAATTAACTTAGGTTTTACCCGTTCTTGATTTTGATCATGTATGTGAGACTTTTGTGAGAATTCGTGATTTGGTTGAGACCCATATGAAATACTTGGTGTGGACATGCTAGATACCCTAATTTATGATATTTAGAAACTTGATAGACTCAAATTCATGTTTGGTTGTGTTTTGAACAAGTTTTGTATAATATATGTTGAGTTGTTGTTAAAGGAAAAAATCTGTGTTGTCGCTGATCTGTTTTGTTTGTTATTTTGGACTGTCTTGAAGTCAGTATCTTAATTTTGGTATAAACACGAGTTTTGGAAAATTTCTTCTATTTTCAAACCCCTCTGACCTTTCTTGATTTCGTTTTCATATGAGTGAGTTATGACTGTTTTACTACAGAGGTGTCGATCTTTTCCAGATTTTTGTTTTTCAATGTTCTTGATGACTAAATGATTTTATTAACTGTGCTACACATATTATTTTGATCCAAAACTCTGGTCAGTATTTCTTTATCTAGTTAGGGATCACCCTGAATTTTGGTAAATTTTATTGATGTGTTTTATGTGTCGTTCCATGATCGTTTATGAAAACTATACTTGCTGTATTTTGCTTGCTGTTCTGTAAAGAACCTTATTTTCACTCTGATTCCTTTTACTGTATGAAAAATATTTGTGAACTATGAAAGTTAGTATATTTCATCTATTTTCGTATCCCTTTGGCAGAATTGGAGTTCGTTTCACTGGTTGCGATATATCATAGTTTTCGTACAGCAGTGTTGGGAATTCTAGATTTGTCAAACTATGGTTTGTTGATGTTTTCTTATTTTCAATGACTGATCTAATTTCACTGGAAAATTATGAAACTTTATATTTAGATACTGAACATATAGGGGAATACCCCAGATTTTTTGTGGATTTATTTAGTGCGCTTTCATGCTGTTTTCCTGTTCTTGAATTCGTTTTCCTGATTTCTGGCTGAACCTATTTTTTGTATTAAAATCAGTTTTGAGTTATGATTTTGTGAATTAATATATGAATTATTTATGTTCTCTTGATTCGTGTGGAAGTCTATTTTCCAGATCCTTCGACGAATCCAGATTTGGATGTTTGTAATACTGGAAATCACTGTTTTACTGCAGTAGGGTCTTGCTGTCCTGAACTTGAGATTTGACAAATTTTATTCTTTTATGAGATATCTTGCACTCGTACATGTTTATTTTGCAACTTGAACTTGCCACATGATCATGTCATGTTATTTTTGATATGTTTTGCACACCTACATGCTTGTTTGACTTAATAATAAATAACCAAGCCAGGGTTAAGGGAAAGATCTAGTAGTGGATAGTGCAGAAACGTATACTCAGAAGAACCTAGTGGTTATTGGAGCCTGTTTACATGTGGAGCTTGACACGATATACATGACACATAAACACATGACACTAGAGCTTGTTTGGGTTCTGGAGCTTGTTTACATGATATATGATTACATGATACTTGGAGCTTGTCCTTGAATACACTGTCCTGTATGGTCCCCTACAAAATCTAAAGCGAAACTGTTTGTTGTAGTAACCATGTAGTAAAAACCGGGATGCATGAAGTGCTACCTAGATAGTAATAACTACAAGACTTAAACATGACACTTGAACATGATACATGCCTACTTGATACTTGACTACATGATACATGAGATTTGATACTTGATATATGCTACATGATTACATGATTTTTGATACTGGTTACTTGGTACATGACACTTGTTTACTTGATACTCGACACATGCTATTATACTTGCTCATCTTGCCATGCTATGATTTATATCCTGTAATCATGATTATACCATGCTAGGTTTATTACCTAGATTTACCTATTTCATGTACTTGTATCCTACATTATAAGTGGCATGTAACTTGCAATTGACGGGTACTTGTTTTTCTTCTTCCTTCTCCTGCAAATTTACTAATTGCAGATCAGGATGGTCGGCTACCAGACGGTATTGGCGAGATGATGTATTAGGGCTGGATTTTCGGCTTTATGATTTTTATTATTATTGTAGCTTGAAATTGAAAAAGATGTACTTGACTACTTAGATATTTATGTTGTATTTGGGTGATGTGACCCAGAATATTTGACTTTTTCAGAATTTGATTATTTGAGATTATTATATTTGGTTTCAAATAATTTTTGTTGGTATCTTTTATCAATTATCATGCCTGGTTGTATCTTTTGTTTCCGACTCTGATTATCTTGTGAAATATTGTAAAGATTCCTGAACAGCTTATGGATGATGAAAATCATTCGCTGAGTTTTTGTCTCGTATCCGTATTCCGTATTCTTTTTGGGAAGCGGGGCGTGACAATTACACTCCGATTATTCCTGAGATTATCTCCCACCGCGAATCATATGAGGCCCCCTACCCATGTTTGCTCTTATTTCATCACAACTCAACCTAGTGCATGTCCTTATGTTTGTTATGTTCAATTAAAATCACAGTCCCCCTAGAGTTGGTGTATCCTACCGGACTTAACTCTACTGAATCAAGAACAAAAGCACCACTGGCGAATTTCCACAAAATCTCATTTGCCGGCATACTAGGGTCCCACTCAATTCTAGAGTCTCATAACTCAAAATCCGCAACAATATTTCTAGGGTTCTCATCACAACCCTAACTCACAAGTCAAAGCCCTACTTGGTTTAATATACAAAACTCTTTATTAATCACATTTCTTTTAATCAACTCATAGTACCATAAAAGACTCTTTCAAATATGGAAACATAATCACTTTACGAAAATTCCTTAAAATCAACTCTCAAATCTCACTTCCCAATCATCCATAAGTTCAATTTATTCAACCAGGAATTCAATCAATTCAAACTGAAACAAGCCTCTTAATTATATGGGATCTCGTCCCAAAAAAATATGAAGTTCTTTTATTCCCAAAAATCTGAAATTTACCTCTTTTAGAAACTGAAAATAGTCCTTTAGAACTCAAGGTTTTTATCTTTAAAACTGAAATATATAATCCCTCAAAACTGAGAATTTAATCTCTAAAAACATAGATTTACTTCCTCAAAACGTTACATCAATATATTAGAAACTTGCAAGTAGATTTCGACAAAAATATGAAATTTAACAACTTCTAAACTCAATCAAATCTATCATAAATAGTATATTAAACCCATATATATGCATATCTATATGTGTACGAGGGTTCCCCCACCATAGCACACAAAGTCACACACAAAAACCCCTCGAAAACAACCCAAAACGAACCAAACAGACCAAGACAGCAGCAGCCTCGCTGCTGTCTACTGTTCGGGTTGAACAGTAGCCTCGGGTTACTGTTCACCCGAGCCCCAACCCTCAAAACCTAGCGTTTTGACCCTTCAAACCCTAGCCCCCATGTATTTGATGTATTTTCCATATATATTTCTTTCCATATACACAATGCATGCATGAACAATTGGGGTTTATCATCAATAATTTTATTTGCATTAAAACAACGAAATAAATATTAAAAATTCCAACTTTTAATCCTTTAAAACATACTTCACGAATTAAACACCAAAATCCAACATCTACATTCACATATGTTCTCATTAATTTTCTTTCTTTAAACAAAATATTAATCTTTCATGGATAAACAACTTCTTTGTTCAAGACAAATTTATATATATCCATACAACAATTATTCAAACCCTAAAATTAAGCTTGGATTTTTAATAATTAAAAACAACGAATAAACATTGAAAAGAATCTCAACTTTAAAATTAATCAAGCATGAATTTAAGAGCATACAACAAGTACTAATTGTCTTTACAAATCTCCATCATCTACAGTTAAATCTATGGCCATCCAATCAATTTTATAAATTCCAAATTAGATTTTTCATGCATCATCAATATTTAACCTTCAAGATTAACACAAACGCGATCATCACTCATAAAAATGCACATTTATTTCATACAGACATCTAAAAGTTCATTCATCATGCCTAACATTATCATCTAATATTTTAAACATGATCCAACTATCAAAATATAGATCTACAAATCTACAAAATCCACAACAAGCCCTAGCATGCTCTCTACTAAATTCATCATAACAATATATTTTAATCACATCAAGAGATATGAAAGAACACCCACCAATTAGGGTTTTTATTAATTATATCTAACCATACAACTTCTAGCATGCATCTTACTTGATCAATCATCATATTCTACAAACATATCTATATAATAATGTCACGCCCCGCTTCCCACTATACGGAAATACAGGCACGCAACTGAGGCCCAGCGAATGATATACATCATCCATAAGCTGTACAATTATAAGCTCAACAAGATCTTTATAACACATTCACGCAGGCAAATATAATAATCATATGAGCTGAAAATAGAATAACCATCATTTGGATAATACATCAATATCGGGTCAAGATGCCCGAGAGTACAAGGTGCCAGAATTAAAATAATATGATAACTAGTTCGCTATAACAACTAGATAAAATAGTGACTGAAAGAAAAACAACATGAAGTAGTAAGGAAGCAGCAACGATCGTCTAAAGAGTCTGCTCGTCGGGTCCATCAGTACCTGTATAATTATTAACTCAAAGAAAAATAGAAAAGTTCCCGTTAGAGCAAGTTTCGAGCAGCAAGTAGCAACAAGCAGAAAAAGGGGTAATATAACAATATATAATATGGAAGAAACAAGAAGTAGAAGTACAAATACAATATGGAAGTAAGCAAAGAACTGGAACAATATGATCATGTAAGTAATAACTGTAACTAGTGTATTCTACACTTCAAGGTATAAGCAATTGATAACCTAGGCTCAGTTAATCGATAATCATGTAATCAAGGATCGAGAGTCATGTAATCAAGAATCATGTAATCAAGAATCAAGAGTCATGTAACGAAGAGTCATGTAATCAAGAATCATGCTTAGTGAAGATCTCAAGTTTATCTGTTTTATTAACTTATCTAATGCACCAATCCTGTGTCCATACCACAAGTTCGGTGCATATCAATCATGTGACGTTTAGACTTAAGTAGCGAATTCTATAGGATTATGTACTCGGGTCTTCCAGTGATAGTATCAAGACATGTAATCATGGATCATGTAATCGAGAATTATGTAATCAAGAATTGTGTAATCAAGAATCAAGAATCAAGAATCAAGAATCACTATTTCGGAAAACACGGGCCCCCTTCCGAGTATACTCCCCTATATTGTCCACTATTAAGTCGTACCCTTATAACCCCGGCTTGTTATTCTTTTATAATTAATTATGAACATGCAGTTGGTACGACTAGTGGAACGGTGTAATCAAATAGTTTAGTCAAGGAAAATATCAAGGACAATAATCATGGACATGAGACGTAAAACGAGTACATGTATCGAGACTAGTTATTATAGAATTATCAAGTGGTATAAAATGCATTCTATCAACCTATTATATCTATTCAAGTTATTATTACAAGAACAATAATACACTCAGTTCATTAAATATGAAAAGTAATGGGTTTATATGCAAAAATGTAGAGATGAATTTTTAGATAACTTGACATATCTGCATTCAAACTCACTTTCCCATTGTTACAGAAAAGCAAATCCGATTCCGTCAGAGATTCTAGAAATTAGACTCTCTTCCGGTTCCAACGCATATTCACACGATACATTCTGGAGACAGTAGCTATGCGTACAAATTCATTCTTCGCTGGTTTTGATGTTTCACGTGCATTCTGGAAATTCAGAGTCACAATACTAAAATTGCGATATCTCACAATCTGTACATCGGATTGAGAAACCGTAATATGTTTCGGATATCTAGACTCGAAGGGCTACGATTTTCATGAGAAAGTTTTTCAATCCAGTATCGGGAACATGGTCAAATTCTCAGTACGAGAGATCGGTTAGTGATCCCATGCAGGTTCAGCAATTCACGATATGACAGTACTAAAATTGCGATATCTTATAATCTATACATCCGATTGAGAAACCGTAAGATGTTCTGGATTCGGGACTCGATAGGATACGATTTTCATGTAGAAAATCTTCAATCCAGTATCGGGAACATGGTCGACTTCTTAGTGCAGGTCAAGAAATTTTAGAGATAGTAAGGTTGAATATTCGATATTCGATAACACGATTCGAAATGTGTTAACGGTTCACTCTCGAGTTGATATAGCATGGAACAAGTGACTAGAAAGGAGTTTGACAATAAAACATGATGATAACTAGACTACTTGCCACGAGTCCAAGGAAAATGCTTGTACGAGAACAAAAAGAGTGTATAAGATACTTGCCTTATAACGTGACGATTTTGGTGGTGGTGTTAACCACGGAAAGAAGAAGCGACGTCGGCAACGGACGGCGGCACAACGGCGGTATGAATAGCGGCAAGACGGTAGCTAGCGAGCAACGGTAGTAACGGTGAGCGACAATAACAACGAGGTGATGGCGCGGCGTCGGATTGTTTTTTGGGGTTCACGGGATCGTAAAAGCGGAGTCGTTGGCTCGAAGGTGGAAGGTAAAGTGGAGCTCGGGTATTGCTTGAGCTCTCGGGTGTGAAGAAGGCAGAGGAAGAGAAGAAGAAGTGAAGAATGAGAGGTTAATGTGTTATGCATGTGTGTGAGTGAATGCATATATATAGAAAGAAAGGCATAGGAGTGTGCTGCATGTGTATAGTTAGGGGTGTAGAAAAATGGGAGCATAGGTTAAGAAAAATGAGAGTATAGGTGTGGAAAAATGAGAATATAGGTGTGGAAAAATGAGAACAAGGAGGAGAAGTCGTGGAGTTAGGCGTAGGATTAGGCAGGATTAGGATTAGGATTAGGATTAATCAGGGTTTAAAATTTGTATTTAAACTCCGGTCGAAAAATCACAAAATTATAGAATTGATCAGAAAAATATTATGGCTTTAGATAAAGAGTCCAAAAAGAAAAATAAAACTTCTGAAAATTGAAGTACAAAAATTCACGTAATAAAATACGTACAACTGAAACAGAGATTTACAAATAAATTACAAAGAAAGCATCAGTTGGCTCACAATCAATCCCCCCTAAAATCAAAGGCCTAGATCAAACCTCATAAAACATATTTCCCTCCAAAATTTCAAACCCCAAAATAAAATTTTTCCCTCCAAAACTAAAAAACTTATTACTTTATTACTATCTCTCGCTTCTTTCTTCACTTTTTCATATTTCTCTCTTTCTCTCTCTCCCTATCTCTCTCTCCCATTCTTTCTATATTTACTTAGAAATTTAGATTTTCAGAATTTTAATATTTTTTTTGCACATGCTATATTGAAAATAGTAAATATCTCTTCAACTCCACACGTAAAGTTCTAAGAAGTTAGATTTTATACCCCTATTTATAATTATTTTTCAACATATACTAATGGAAACATGGACTTTTATTTACAACTAATTATTGTCATACTATTCAAATTTGAGCTACATAATTGTTGTTTAACTGTTTACAGGCTTTTCGTGTTATGTATCATTCCGAAGACGTGCCGTAGGCACGTGCCCACGGGCAAATCTAGTAACAATACAAGAGACAAGATAGTATCACCCACCTCAAAGAAGATCAATTGAAGAATAATAATAATAGAAAGAAAGCTCCTCATCCTCCTTGCGAAAATCCAAAGATCCAAGCTCCACCAAGAAATATTAAAAAAATAGTATATTGTTGTGAACAGGGGAGGGCGGCCACTGCTGCTGCTAATATAGGCCAGGGGTCCAGATCCTAGGGTTTTGCAAAGATTTTACAAAACCCCCCTCCAAAATCAAATATTTACATATATATATATATATATATATATATATATATATATATATATATATATATATGGAGCCCTTTGGTTGAGAACTAATTTTGGTGAGAACTCAAGGAGTAGACCCCCCATAAAAAATCCGAACTGGCCATCTCGTTCTACACGCCTTAGACAGCATAACATAAAGAATTCAAATAATTTGAAGTTCATTTGCCCATCCGTAAAATGGAGTAGAATTTTCAGTCATACATTTTTGCGATGATGTAAATTATGGGAAAACAAACTTCAAATTACGTGAATTCTTTATGTTATGCTATCTAAGGCGTGTAGAACGAGATGGCCGGTTCGGATTTTTCATGGGGGGTCTACTCCTTGAGTTCTCACGGAGTTCTCACCAAATTAGTTTTCAACTGAAGGGCTCCCTATATATATATATATATATATATATATATATATATATGGAAAGCTTCGGTTGTGCACTCCTCTAGTACACACGGCATGTGCACTTGGCCTTCAGGCGTTCATATCGACGATCCGAATCGTTCACATTGACCTACACATTTAAATTAGTCTAAATATGTAAAATCAAATCATTTGAAATTCATTTATCCATCCATCATGTGACTATAAAAAACAATGATTTTCAGTCATACAATTTTGTAACACTTCAATAGATGAGTAAATGAATTCAAATGATTTGATTTTACATATTTAGACTAATTTAAATGTGTAGATTAATGTGAACGGTTTGGATCGTCGATATGAACGCCCAAAGGCCTAGTGCACACGCTGTGTGCATTAGAGGTAGTGCACAACCGAAGCTTTCCCTATATATATATATATATATATATATATATATATATATATATGGGAAATGCTCAGTTGAAAACGCAAATGTTGTGAAAATCCGTGAAAACAACATAATGCATTATAACCTAGGCCGTTGTTTCCCACAACGGCCTAGGTAGTTTTCCACGTTTTCACAGACATTTGCGTATTCAATAGAGCATTTCCCTATATATATATATATATATATATATATATATTCCAAATCAAGTAGTTAATTAAATCAATTAGGGTAAGATTTAATCTCCCCTAAACACTTCTAGTTGACCGGCCCTCCCCCAAAGCAGCCAGAAATTTTCCAATTTCGAAATTTGCCTCAAAGTTGCAATTTTACATAAAAGTCATTCACTTTGAAATATTTGCAAATATGCCATAAATTATTCATAAAAATCCAAAGAATTTAGAATTATTATCTACTAATAAAGATTATATTTTTCAAACGAATTTTCTAACTTTTTTATTTCCCAAGAAAATTTTTTGCACGTGCAAAAATGATAAATTTTAGAAAAATGCTTAATAAATCAAAAAAATATAGAAAATATATGGGTAGCCATAAATACTCTCTTGATTCTCTCTGTTATATAGCCAGGTTCTAGGAAATTAGGGTTTTAATCATAGTTTTGCAATAAAGTCCCAACAATCTCAAAATTGCATAAATATATATTCACTCAATAAAATCAAATCAAATCAAAGTAGAGGGATAAAATCTCTCTCCCCAATCTCTCCACTGCCATATAGGTCTACCAAAATAGAAAAAACAAAATTTTTATATCGAATTTTAACTCCAAACGATATTTTGCACAAAACCCTTTTCATTCAATTACAAAAATAGTTTCTTTATTCAGAAAAATCCCAAAACATAGAATATACTCAATTATAAATAGGGGAATTTTTTCAGCAATTCAAAAGTGAAAATTTGTACCTTAAAAATATTTGCACGTGTGAAAATATCAATCTTACAAAAATTAAAAATAATTAAATAAGTTGATTTTAAAAATTATTCATTAATTCAAAATATTGTATTAAAAATTACGGGGCATTACACTTCTCTCCTCCCACTCTCAAAACCCTAAAACCATCTTCCAAATGACCCTTATATGGTTCATTTGCCCATTCATTATATTACACTCGCTATCTCAGATAGCGACTGTGTGTGTATAGATTTTTACAAAGACTTTGAAGTATCTGAAAAAATAAAAAGCATACTCTCACTATCTCAGATGGCGAACATCATTATACTACACTCGCTATCTCAGATAGCGACTGTGTGTAGAGATTTTTGCAGATAATTTGAAGTCTCTTGAAAAATAAAAAACATACAGATAGCGAGTGTCATTATACTACACTCGCTATCTCAGATAGCGACTATGTGTGTAGAGATTTTTACAGAGATTTTGAAGTCTCTGGGAAAATATAGAACATACACTCGCTATGTAACATCCCGAATTCCAAATAAGACCGAATTCGAAGTTCCACAGGATCATTACACTTCTCTTGGTACAATTTTACAAGGAATTAAAAAAACTTTTATTACATCAGGTTACATTTAAACAGCGGAAGAAAAGTTACAACAATTACATGAATGAAATAAAACAACACTTGAATAATTCTTTAAGCATCAATTCCTCCTTAGTCTTTTTCATTCACTTTATCCTGCATAGAAAATGTGGGCACGTCAGTTCATTCAACTGACACAAGAGTATAATACATCAATTTTTTTACTTAGAAAGCACACACTTGTCACAAATCAAAGCTACGGAGAAATATCCTATTGATGTCGTGTGTGAATATGCACTTAATCCTTATGCAATTATTTATGTTACATGACGCTACTGCGCACTTATTTGGATTCTGTGCATCCCATACTACATAGATCCGAGGGCAAACCCTTAATCGTTCTTCATCTTGGTGGGTTCAATTCCTCGCCATGACTTAAACTACTACGGTAACTATAATAAGTATTCTTGATGTTCTATGAGTTACAAGCTCATGTCCAGACAGCCTGGAGGGGAATCTCACGTCATGACATGACGTATCGTGTAGAACCTATGGACAATTCAGCATCCGTCATGGGACATGACACCACCCACTGTCACCAAACACTCCACAAGCGTCGCCTGTGGTACGGAATCCTGGAGACATATCCATGTCATGACACGACGCATCGTGTAGACAACCTGTGAATACTCTCACGCCGTAGCTCCGAGGCCCTCATACTCGTATTTTTCTCTTATTTTCATTACATCTTCACTATGTTTCTAATCCTTAGTTATTTGAATCATGAATAAGATTAATACCCTGGAGTTAGCACTCCTTTTATACCAGTCTTAACCATCAATTCAACAATATAACCCAAGCTTGGTCTTTTCTTTTCAATATCTTATCTTAAAAGTATTCATTCAATGCCGGTATAACACTTAGCTACACTCTAGCTTTTAATTCCATTTTATGTTCATAGAATTGAATGTTCATACACTTAAAATCTTTCATAATTCAACATGATCTTATATTTCACTTTCACGTACCATTTCATGCATACACAATAAATTCATTTTTCAACTTGTCACGTTCATAATTCATTCTTTCGCAATAATTTCTCTTATTCTCAAAGTACTAATATTAAGTTCAAAACATACTTTCAGTTTCTATTACCCAAAACTCATTTCAAACTCTTTATTAAAACCTTTAGAATAAATATTCATTTTTCTTTATTTAATCAATAACTCAATAAGACAATGTGTATAAAAAAATCTTCTTGAAATAGTCTTAAATCTCACTTATAAATAAGCCAAGAGTTATAGGAAAATTCTCATGAAGTCTACACATTATTTGAATTTTTCTAGTATTTTTTTCCAAATTTTTCATTCACTTCTAATACCCTTACATTATTAAAAACCCAAAAAAGTCACATTTTAAATCAAGACCCAAAGCCAGGTTTCGAACCCACAACCGCAAGCCATGTCAGCACGCTACAGTGACGGCACTGTGGCGCCATCGAAGACCACAGAGTCCAAGGCACCAAGGTGTCATGAGATGGGTTATAATTCATATGGTTTAATTCTCACACTGTTTGGATTTTTTTGAAAAAAGAAAAATGAAAAGAGCTCTACCCAGTTTCGAACCCGCAACCAAGGACCTACCCAGAGCTACAGTAACGCTTTGTGTGCACCCGAAGACCAATAAGTCCAAGTGACTAACCTATCTTAAGAACGAGTTGGGTTGGTTTTGATCCAGTTCTCTGTTTATTACTAATTTTTCATAACTCAAATCTTTTTGTTCTTTTCTTCTCTCTTTTTGTATCAAAATTTTCCAAATTGTAAACAGTATAGATTTACAGTAAAACGGTATTTTAATAATCATTATTTCACTCGAAAAACATGAGTTCTTAGTTCTATTTTATGTTCTTTGTTCATAATTTCGACATTGAGAACAATTCACAATTTTTACATTATTTATAATCAAAATTTCCACAAAAGACTACTTTTCTCTTTATTTTTACTTGTTGTTATTAAACAATAATTTTAGAACATAAACTCCTCTTTCTACATTAGTATTATACTAATTTCATCAATAAGGTTTCCATGGTGCATTCAATCAACTAGTCATCTCATAAAAACAAATTTCTTAATTTAGCATGGCTCAAATATATATTTCATGGTAACATGATCAAATTTAGCATGGAAATCACAATTGTATCAACTAGCACGTCAATTTACCAAGCATTCACTTTATCTACAATTTCTCTCTATTTAAACAAACATGTTACCAATCTACTTAGTTTTTCTTAGCAATTATAACAATTCAAACCCTAGCATGATGTCTAAAGTAGAAGCATGAGAAATCACCCACCTATTGGAGAAAATAAGTATAAAGCTCCTAGAAATCTCCTAGAATGCACGAATGAATCCTTCTCCTCCTAGATTGTGCCACCAACGCGCCTCCTCCTCCTTGTGCTAGCAAACCCAAGCCCTCTCTCTTGCTTTTTGATGTAGACCGGCCACCTCTTGAAGGAACACACACACAAACAAAATCCCTCAATCTTTTACTCACCAAAAACTCTCAATCTTTTCTCACTCTAATTCTTTTCTTTCTTTCTTTCTTTATCAAATTTCTAATGTACTACATGAGAAGGGTGAGGGGGGGTATTTATACCTTTTCGAAAGCAAAATAGATGGCTAGGATTGATCTAGATGGTTAAGAATAGAAGGCTAGGATGTGTTAGGGAGTTGTAGCAACCACCCATGAACACATAACCACTCCATCCATTACACCACTCTCTCCATCTCTCCTTGCCTCCATCCGGCCACACCCCCTAGCACACTAGACACGTGCTAGTGCAATGCACGTGTCTCATCTAGTACCCCTAATAATTTTTGTACAAGATTAATTAATTTATTGTCTACCAAATTAGTCTACACTACATGTTATGACAATTAAATGATAAAATAACTAGTGGGCTCAAAATTAGTGGGCCTTAGACCCATGGGTTATTAATAAAATACTTAATTAATTAGGGTGGGCTAGATTAGACAATTAGGCCTCGGCTTTTAAAATAGTATTTTAAATGTAAAAGAGAAAGGTTAAAATATTTGTTTATGTTATGAAAAGAGATAATTTCTAAGGAAAGTAAATGCACAAAAATTTGTACGTACAAAACACGTAAAAATCAACAAACTTATATTAAAATATTTCAAGATGTTACAACACTCTTTCCTTAGAATAGTTCCGTCCCCGGAACTACGCTTAAAGAGTGAGGAAAACAGAACACAACAATAAAAATAAAAGAAGAGAAAAGAAGACACAAATCAAGCAAAGAGCTCAGGATGATCCTTCATCATTCTCTCCTCAGATTCCCAAGTAGCCTCTTCAACCAACTGGTTTCTCTAGACTACTTTGACCATCGGTATCATCTCGTTCTTCAAGACTTTCTCCCGACGATCCACAATCTCACCTGGAAGCTCAATGTAACTCAGATCCAACTGCAAATCCTCTGGTACTTCGGGCAAATTGTGACTCGGATCTGGAATGTAACCTCTCAGCATAGACACATGGAAGACATTGTGAACCTGAGACAACTCTTCCGGTAACTCCAACCGGTAATCAGTTTTCTCAATCCGCTTCAATATCTTATACGAGCCTATGAACCTTAGAGATAACTTCCCGCATCTGCCAAAGCGAATCACACCTTTCCTAGGTGATACCTTCAGAAAGACAAAGTTACCAACCTTGAACTCAAGGTCCCTCCTCTGGTTGTCTGCATAGCTCTTCTACCTACTCTGAGCATCCACCAACCTTTTCTTGATTAGATTGATCTTTTTAGAGGTCTACTGCACAATCTTAGGCCCAAACATCTGCCACTCCCCGACTTCAAACCAACAGACAGGTGTTCTGTATTTCCTGCCATACAAAGCTTTGTACGGAGCCATCCCGATACTAGTCGGAAAACTGTTGTTGTGGGCAAACTCTACCAGAGCTAGATGCCTTTTCCAAGTGCCTCCAAAATCTAGCACACAACACCGAAGCATATCCTTAAGGATACGATTGACTCTTTCAGTTTGCCCATCGGTTTGAGGATGAAAAGCAGTGCTGAAATTCATCTTGGTACCCAAAGCAGTCTGAAGACTCCTCTAAAAATGCAAAGTAAACTGCGCATCTCGATCAGACACAATGGTTAATGGAACTCCATGAAGCCTGACGATCTTTTCAACATACAGCTCGGCCAACTTGTCCGTAGACGAAGTGAGTTTCATTGCCAAGAAATGAGCAGACTTGGTTAGTGGATCGACTATAACCTAAATTGCATCATTGCCCTTTGAACTTTTGGGCAAACCCCTAATGAAATCCATGCTGATGTTATCCTACTTCCACTCTGGAATAGGTAACGGTTGCAATAAACCTCCAGGTTTCTGATTCTCGGCTTTTACCTGCTGACAAATCTCACATCTCGCCATAAATTCAGTCACATCCCGCTTCAAACCTGACCACCAGAAATGCTGTTTAATGTCCTTATACATCTTAGTGTTTCCAGAATGTGCAGACAAAAGAGTAGCATGTGCCTCCTGAAGAATACTCTCCTTCAAGTCCGACTGACCCGGAACACACAGCCTCTCTCCAAATCACAACACTCCATCCCTGATCTGCAATTTCGACAACCTGCCTGCACCAACCTGCTCCTTCATCTTCTGAATCTCTGCATCTTCCCTCTGACTTGCTATAACCCTTTCGTTCAGCATGGGCTGAAGTCTCAACTGAGCTAAGGATGCTCCCAAGCCTTACAGAACAACTTCAATACCAACCCGATCAAACTCCTCTGCAAGATGCCTCTGAGTTGTAATCAAACTAGCCAGACTGCTCTTACGGCTAAGTGCATCAGCAACAACATTAGCATTCCCAGGATGGTACTTAATCTCAAGACAAATGTCCTTAAGTACTTCCAGCCATCTCTGTTGCCTCAGATTCAGGTCCTTCAGCTGGTAGATGTACTTTAAGCTCTTGTGGTCCATGTACATGTTCAGCTTCTCACCATACACGTAATGTCTCCATTGCTTCAAGGCGAAGATAATCGCAGCCAACTCCAGATCATGAGTCGGATAATTCTTCTCATACGGTCTTAGTTGCCTAGACCCATATGCGATCACTTTTCCTTCTTGCATTAAGACACAACCAAGCCCACGATGTGAAGCATCGCTGTAGACATCATACTCAACACCTGCTCTAGGTAGAGCTAAAATGGGAGTAGTAGTCAGCTTCTCTTTCAACTCCTGAAAGCTTGCCTCACACTGCTCAGTCCACTTGATGTTCACATTCTTCTTGGTCAGACCAGTGAGCGGCACGGCTATCTGAGCATAGCCCTGAATGAACCTCTTGCAGTATCCAGTTAGCCCAAAGAAACTTCTGATTTCCTTCGCTATAGTAGGCCTTGCCCAATCTCTCACCGCCTATATCTTCTGCGGATCAGTCGCCACTCCCTCCTTAAAAAGGATGTGACTTAGGAATGCCACTTCAGATTTCCAGAAATCGCACTTGGACAACTTGGCATACAACTCCTGCTCTTGAAGCTTCTCCAAAACTGCAGCCAGATGCACTGTGTGCTCCTCCTCCGACTTGGAGTACACAAGGATATCGTCAATAAACACCACAACGAACGAATCAATAAACGGCCTCAGAACTCTGTTCATCATGTCCATAAAGATTGCAGGTGCATTCGTCACTCCAAATGGCATAACTAAGAATTCGTAATGCCCATGTCGAGTTCTGAAAGCAGTCTTATGCACATCTTCAGTCTTCATTCGAACTTGATGGTATCTTGATTGAAGATCTATTTTGGAGAAAATAGCTACTCCTTGTAGACGATCGAACAAGTCATCAATTCGTGGATGTGACAAATGCAACCCTAGTCGACCTTTCATCTTTCCACCTCCCGTCCTCTCCCCCGATCAACCCCCCTCCCTGTGCCGCTCCGAAACCCTACAGCCTTCACGATTTATTTTTCTTCTATAATTTTTGGCCTTCCACTTTATCGAATGATAAAGTGGGAGAATTGCATCTTAGTCGCTTAGATGAGGCGATTGCTTTAATTCGGTCAAATTTTACTTAATTTTTAGTCTTTACTTCTGTTCTAAATTGTTCTCTCTCTCTTTCGTTTTGCAGCTCTGATGTGACTATGGGAATTGTTTGCCTTTCTTTGGTCTATTTCTTTTGGTTCGTTTTGGCTGAGGTCGTCAGCTTAAGCCGGCCGGCTTGTCCCCAGCTGCCCTGCAAATATTTTTTGTGTTGCTATGATGTTCTAGTCTACTGTTTCACTGACGTCTCTTCGCCCCATGCTTTTTTGATTTGGATGTTATTTTGGAGTTCTGTTTTGCCCATCTGTTGAGGGCGTTTTTTTCACTTACTTCTCGTTGTGTTGTTTTATTTGTTGTAATTCCGGCCTTTGTGTTCTTAGTTAACTTTCCTATTCTGTTTCGTGGACTTTAGATGATTTCTTTACTTTGGTGCTTGCTGCGGCTGCTTAGTCTCAAGGGCCTTGGTAAGGGTGTTTTCTTTTGGAGACGGTACTCTCCCTGTTGTTGTTTGACCGTTAGGCGGTGCTGCTCTGGTCTTTGTTTTGGGATTTAGCTTCTGTCCCCGTATGTGAGTTGTTTTTTGCGGCGATTGTTCTAGGAGGCTTACTCCACTGCTGTGATGCAGGGATTTCCTGTTGCCTTCTGTTGAGTGATGGTCGGACTCCTTTCCGACCTGTTTTTCTGATTTGAGACTCATTTGAGTCTCTTTTTGCTGTTGTGGGTACCCTAACCCATTTTGTTTCACGCTTTGTTGCTCCTCCCGCAAGAGGACGCAAGAGCGATGCTTATCCCTTGTGTTTTTCTCCTTTCTCCCCGGTAGCGTCATACCCATGTTCTTTTTTGCTGCTGACAAGTTTAGTATTGCCCTGCTAAGCTTCTCTTGCTCGCCTTCTCTTGGGGGGTGACGGCGTGTTCGCTTACTGGTCTTTTGTATTGTGAGTTCGGCTGTTTTTATCGGTGTCGGAGAGGCCTGCTAGGTGATTTGGGTTTTTTCGATTCCCCCTGTGCCGGTGTCCTCTTGGTGGGGTGGTTTCCTCAGCCTCAGCTTGTCGGTAGGATCGGGCAATGCTGGACCTGTTCCTCTAGTTCGCTGTTTTTGTCTTCGCCTCTTTATTTTATTTGTTGTTTGTCTGCAATTCTCTCAATTGCATCTCCTTTGTATATTTCGGTCTTGTGGCCCATTTTTAGTTTTACTTTCTGTAAAATTGTAATTGGGTTTCCTGGATCCTTTTGATTAATAGATTGGGCTGGAATCGCTAGATTCTATCCGCGTTATCAACAAAAAAAAAGATAAAACAAAAGACATTTAGTTCTCCTTCATTCCAGCAGACTAGTTCTTGAATACTCCAATTTGCATGATTTTATAGGAAACAACTCCAAAGTTTAGCATTAGTGCTTGATTAGTCCGTGGCTAACTAACTTAGAGAAATCTGCTATTTGTAGTTATGCAAAAATACAAGGAGTATGCACATACGGAAAATGTGATCAAGCCGTCCTACGATCATCATAAGTTTCAATGGGCGACTTTCTGTTCTCTGTTGCAAACTCAAACTTGACTATATATAGAGGTGTTGGACAAAGTTGAACTACAGATAGCTCAACATATACACCTTTGCAAGTAGAGTGAGTTCATTAGCTGAAAAGTATAGAAAGATGGCCAAAACTAACAGCCGTACTGCTCCAATGTTGCTCAACCTAATCCTTGTTCTCTCTTTCATGCTCCTCAGCTCTAGCTCTGTAGCTGAAGGGAAGCTTTTTCGCTGTAAGTTCGACTTATAAATTTGTTTCTCACACATGCAGTGCACTTGTATTTCCGTTTCAGTTCTTCTTCTTACTTTCATCAATGTATAAAAGACAGTTAACGTTTACAGGATTCATTTATGATGCATACTACTAGTTCTCAGCATGTGCATGTCTTATTTGTAGTACATGCACATAAAAATGTAGCTTTGTGCACAGCAAAATGATGTGGTACACACAATTAGAATCGAATCAATAGTATGAAATGTTTCAATACCATCTTTAAATTTGTTTGCTTAGTGGTCAAAGGAAATTGCCTCACATTTGTCTCTCACATAACACAGTTGCAGGGAACCTGAAATCGTCAACCTTGACCTGCAACTCAGTTTACTCTGTGCAGCCAAATGACACGTGCTTTGCAGTTCAACAGAATTTCAATCTCTCACCTGATCAGTTTGGAACCTTCAACCCTAATCTTGTTTGTGAGAACCTGTTTGTAGGTCAGTGGATATGTGTTTCTGGAACTGCTGCCTGAGCTCGAAGAGTTCCTCTGCTTTCTCCGCGATTAATGAATAATTTGGTTTGGTTGACGGGTTAAAATGTTTCTCATCACGATTTAGTGTGTTATTTCATGCAACTGAGAAATATTTCTTATGTACTCCAAGATTAATAAGCACATGGACTTGATTAGCAATGATAGCTCTATGATCTTTTATACATTAGTTCTTGCAATTTTTCCATTTCAGTGGATTGGAATATGATGCTGGTGAGTGAGTGATGATGATAATTTCAGTATTAATATGCAGTACTCTACACTGTTGCATTGAATGTTGGGTGTGTACGAGGCATCTATGAGTAATTATGGGAATAGTCGGACCATTATCTCGTCAATTTAAAAAGAAATATACTAAGATAATGGTGGTTTCAAGATTTTTCTCATATGCTGATCAAGTTTATAAATAGTTTAGCTATGCAGTGTTTATTTAAGATACAACATAATCACTTAGGGATTGTGAACTTAGGACAGGGTATGCCAACAGTTCATTTAAACAAGCTAGAGTGATGTAGGTTGAACTGCATGACATCTCACACACATACACACACTATCAAATAGCGCATAATAAACAAGTGCACCTGCACTCATTTTGTTCATTTTAATTCAAAATCTGAGTGGCAGCACTGTTATTCCCCAGGAGTGAGCCTACTGTATGCAATTATGCTGCAGTTGCAGAGTTGTGAGATTTATATCCACTTCAGTTATAGAAAATAAGTTAAAGAATACATAAACACAGGTCTTGGATCCAAATCACCTGATAGTCCTTATAACTTATTTTTAAATTTTTATGGAGAAGTCTTGGAGGGACACTGAATTCGAGCCGTCACTCATTTACTCACCCCACCCAATACCAACAGGCAATATATAGTCCTTCTAACTTAAATGGCTATTACTGAGTTAGAAGCAACCTAAAAGAGATTATCTTCACCAGTGAAGAAATTGTTAGTCTCAACTTTTCTGTCTGTTAATCTTGTAGTCACTCTTCTTATATGACAGCCATCTTGACCAATTTCCTGTTGATGTTATAGGCATTATATATATATTCCATCCAAGATAATTACATTATTTGTGTAGTATAGGGACATGTATACGGGGTCAAGTCATGAATGTCGGATTAGTGGGCCTTATAACAGGTATGGACCCGTTATATGGTTCCTTGCTCGATAAGTTGGTATTGGCTATATATACAGCCTGAAGTACTTGGTATCTCGAATATTAGGATATAATGTTTTAAGCAAAATATAGCCTTCATTGCATAGGCCCTAATTTCATATTCTTGACATTTTCATTTCCACCGTTGCGCTTTAAGTGAAACTTCTATTTACCACATTAGTTAGCGCCCTTGCTGGCTTCTCTTAGCATTATCATGGCAATCTACAGTCTAAACTATAAAGTTTAAACAATCACGGCAGCTTCCAGAGCCAATCTTATACTATTTTGTAGTCGATTTCTTACTTTGTGCTTTCTGTTTCCAGTATTATTATACCTATATTTCATTTCTCTAACCGCTGAATGAGACACATGCTTTTATTTGAAAGTTATTTGGTCTCAGACATAAATCTGACATGATGCGGAGCAACAAAGGCCTATCTCTTTGTAGTATATATTTGCAGTTTATCATGTGTTATATGCTTTGTGTCGCATTCTGTCTTTATTGGCATGCCTATACTTCCTAGTTCTATATTCATTCTTCATCATCACATTTTACAGTATCAGAGTGTAAAATGATTTTTTTTTACTATATTCTTTATTTTAAACTTATGCCAATTTTGAATTAAATAACTGTTGGGATTGGGGCGTCAACGAACGCCCGTTGTCGCAGGAAAACTAAATAGAGCAATGAGGAAGTCGAAATAGATGAGACAAATTAATTGAGCAAGCAAGTAGATCTACCAATCTAACACAAATACAAAGATGATTTATCCCGGTTAGCTTTCGCTTAATCCGGGGAGAAATATAAGGAGATCTGATATTCAAATAGAAGAGTTTACAAGGGTTACTGATTCACTCAATACAAGAAATTAAACTCACTCACCAAGAACTATCTTTCTCAAGCCTCTCTTTGCAATGAGGAAAATATCAATAAAGTACTCTACTCTCATATTGGACGAGTTGACAATATATATAGAAGAATAGAGAGAACCCTAGATTTAATCTTGATTCTCAGTAGTCCGATATAACCTAGAGAACAAGTAACTGAATTGGAGCCGTACGATCTAACTTGGAGTTGAAGATTGAGCTAAAACGACCTAATAAATCGAGGCCCAAAATAAACACAGCGCCGCGGTCGATCGACCGTCCAACAAGACCGGTCGACTGTCCTCCTCTCGGCGAAACCTTGTGCAACTGCGGTCGGGTGTGCGGTCGACCGCAACTTTGGACAGTCGACCGCAACTCTGCCTACATTATTGCTGCTCTGTTTTCTTCTACTCTCTTCGACGCTTCAACCTCCGTACTTCATCTTACCTTCATCTAATCTGAACCACGAGTATTCAAGACACATTCCTAATAATAACTGTTTACAAATTTATCGTTATTATTTTTTCTTCATTTTTTTCTAGCTTGGTGAACAGTATGGCAATGTGTGGCACCACAACATGGTATAGACTGTTAATACTTCTCAGATTATACAAAGAGCACTTTGTCATCACCATAAGGTGTTTTCCTATATTGATGATTGGACAGGTCAGATGGGTAAGAAAAGGCTACGAATGGAGGAAGAGGTGTAATTCGTCGAGGAGTGTGTGGTGGTTGGGGGCAGCTAAGGACGGATCTTCTGGCGTCCTTTCTATTTAGTTATTTTGAGTAGCATTTAGTAGATTTTGCTGTTGTATTTGATGCTTTTGGTGTTGTTAGAACTTTAAAACTTTGGATGTTGGTTGTATCTTATTCTACTCTGTTTTATTAACATTTCATTAATGATCTAAAAAAAGGTCTAAGGGGAAAACAACATCAGGGTTTGTCTCGCTCGTTCCTCTAGTTTTTTAGAGCCAAAACTATTTTTTTGTGTGGCATATTTGAGTGTCCGAGCTCTGCATTGAAGATCTAGGGTCAGTGGAGAGCAAGGGTAGTTAGGAAGGAGCTTAAAGAAGCTTGGAATATCTCTGCAGCTGCTACGTTATGGGTTCGATGGCTAGTTCGTAACGAACCGTGTTTTCGTAATCATAATAGCAGATTTTTGGTCATGATACATAAAATTTTTGCGTCCATTCAGGTTTGGGCAAGTCAAACAAATACAAAGAGTAGAGTATGCACGGAGGAGAGGGTGTTGGCAAAGGAGTTGTGGTGGGGGACAAGTTGGGGTTGTGATGGTATGGTATTTGTACCGTCTTATGAGTGGTAGTTGTAGTAGTAATCTTGATCTTTGTAAATAATTCTACTATGTTTCGATAATTTATCATTAATAAAGCGGTGACGTGGTAACTTTTCTTCTAAAAAAAACTATAAATTTTACCAATGAAAAAGTTCTTCAGATTTTGTTTCCCTTTCCGTATCTACTTTTAGCCATGGAACATGGCTCTAGTTTTAGAACATGGTTGTGATTAAAAAGTTTCATGTTCTCAATTATGTCCGCTACTAGATAGACGAATTTTGTTGCTAAAATTCTATGTTTTATTAGTCATATAATTCATGGGGGTCTTAAACATATATGTGTGATTTGCAGCCATTTTTGTGATCAGCTCATTGTTTTAACAATTGATCAGCTCAGGCTTTATAGTGTTTTTGGTTGTACGTTTGTAAATTTTAAGCTCTTAATTCAAATAAAAATATACAAAATTTCTCTTCAAACATTAAGGAATTTCATTCGGCCGTTCCACGCATAGGCCCAAAAATAAAAGTACATATGCCTAATTTTGCGTAGGCTCATTAGCCCGTTTATTTCCAATCAAACAGCAGTGGCACCGTCTGTAATTATAGACATATCTAGTGGCATTTTCCTAACTATCTGCCAAATTTTGCCCATCTATTTTTTTTTCCGGCTTTCTGATTCAACTAGCAAATAGGGTTGTAAATCAGACTGGACGGGACCGGACAACCATATGTTCAAGCTCAGACCGAAATTCTACTCAGACGGGCTTATGTTCGACTCGGTTCAGGTCGAACAAAACTTTTATAGTCCGGACTCGGTTCGGTAAAGCATCCGACCACAATAGTACTCGAACAGACTTTTGTCTGAATTGAGCTCGGTAAAACATCGGACCTAATAATTTGTTCAAGTTCGGTTCGTATAACAGTTCGGACGGTTCACGTTCGGTTCATTTCTCGAGCCAGACTCGGATAAACAGCGAACTGTCTTGTTCATTTTATACCCCTACGGGCTGATACAGCCGCTACCATTTCTCAAAAATAGTAAAAGACTAAAAAAGACATTCCCATTATCAAAGCCAAGAAAGACATAAGTATCACAATCCAAGGGCAGAAATTAATCTACTCAACTCCCACACGTAATCCCAATCGTCAGATCTTTTAGCGAGAGTTTAATTAATCTAAACAGTAGTTAGTTAGAAAAAGAGTGAAAGAGATCACGATTTTGATCTCTTTTATGGTAAATTCATAATCTAGGTTGGGTTTGTTCTCTGATTTCTCTGTTCAATTCCCCAATTTTCATGAAACTTTTTGGTTAGATTTGTGCTCCAAAATTGTTACTTGTACACTTCAAACCACCCACATAATACTTTTACAAAACTTACATTTTGAGGATGAATTGGGGGTGACAAAGCTCTTTTTGTGCGAAGATGCAATCATGTCCATAATGTTTTCCATAGCTGTAACGGTAACGATAAAATAATATACAAGTGTTACTGCAATTCAGTGATAGACATCTTTGCTGATGAGCAAGAGGTCGGCGGATTTCAATTCCCACTAGCACCATAAAATCCCTAATTTAATAATTAATATATATATATATATATATATATATATATATATATATATATATATATATATATATGGGGTACAAGTTTGTGGCTGCAAAATTGTTATAATAATAATAATAATAATAATAATAATAATAATAATAATAATAATAATAATAAACAAATATATAAATATATAAATAATGAAATACAATGAAAACAATAGACAAAATCTGCTCCAAACAGTGAAATTTAGAAATTCTCAAAATCAGTTGAAAACAGTGGATTGTAGTCTACAAAATTTGGTCTAAACAGTAAAATTTAGAATTTCACCAAATTTGCTGAAAATAGTGGATAATGCCTACAAAATCTACTTAAAATAATGAAATCCAGAACCTCATAAAATCGTTCAGAAACTATGGACTAGATAGCCTACAAAAAACTGGCCAAAATAGTAAAATTCAAAATTTCTTAAAATTGACAAAAACGATGTATGTAGTTTACAAGATCTGGTAAATACATTAAAATTCAGAATTTCAAAAAGTCGGCAAAATATGGTGTACTACAACACTAAAACAGTAAAATTTGGATGTTTCAAAATTGGACGAAAACCGATAATATATGGCCCACAAAATTTAGCCAAAAGAGTAAAATTCAAAATTTCTAAAAATTGGTCGAAAAAGATGGAATATAATCATAATAGTAAAATTCAGAAATTCACCAAATCGCCCATAAAATACATATTTAAGGAGCTCGAGTGATAGAGGGGTTGAGATCTTGAAGTTGTTACTAACTAATATGAGACCCTGAATTAGATTGCCATCTTGTACTTGGAAGAGTTAAATGCCACACCCACAATCTCTTCACTATCTTAGGTGGCACATTTCTATTAGAGAGTAGGTGAGGAGTAGGTGGTAGAACTCTCCAACAGGACTGTGCCACCTAAGATAGTGAAAAAAAAAGTAGTGAAATTGGTAATGCGTACCCTTTTGAAAATAATCATGCAAGAAATATTTTTCAGATGACATTTCCAGTTCCAGTAAAGAAAGAATATTTTCAAATAAATGTACACATAATTGTAAGCCTTAATGGTAAAGTGGAACCAACTAAGCTATAAGAACTATTCCTGAAATCCCGGAGCTTCTCTCTCCTCCTTCAAAAAACTCAACCCCAACCATGGCCTTTCCCACCACCTCCTCCATCTCCACCACCTCATAATCAACCCCTGCCATCCCCTATCCTACTCCTTCATCTCCCCCCAGTCACCTACAAGCCCAAATCATCCTTTCCTCCATTTTCCACAAATAACTACCACATTCATCTTAGTCACCCACAGCCACAAGAACTTTTCACCCTTTCTTCCACAAATACAGGATTATGAAGGATTCTAGAGCTTCTAGGCATGTCGGGAAGGAGAGGCAGCCTAACAAACTGAAGGCCAGCCCAGCGGGCCCTTTCCGCTTCCACAGTGAGGAGGACATGGAGGTCGTTCAGGTGAGTAAGCCGATCGTTACAATGACGGTTCCTCTACACTTTCATTATATTAGAGAACAACAATTGAAGATTCACACTAGAGTTGAGAAGCATCAAGCGGAAAGAGATGACCGCAGCAGGAGAACCATTTCTATTTCGCCAGCACCGCTAACTATTAGAGGGGGGGGGCATCAAGTCCAAACTCTCATTCAAAGAAGCAGTGAAGAGTAATTCTAACTCGGAGGTGGACAACCCACCTATTAAGAAGGAAACTCCCAAGAGTCGAGGCAAGTTGGTGTTCGTCGATGAAGGTGACGGTTGGAAAACTCAGACTAGGGTCGTAAGCCCCAAGCGCAAGGCGGAGGATTTTTCTGGCAGCAAACAAGCCCCGAAGGGTTTCAGATTCAATGAGAACGGGGTGTTGGAACCCAACTGTTACAATTGTGGTAAATGAGGCCATTGGAAGGCCGATTGCACTGAGGAGACCAAATGTTTCTTTTGCAAGTGACGAGGCCACCTGTCAACAGAGTGCACTCGCCGCTCAGGACGTTTGGGAGAAGCAGGGTCGTTTGGCAGTGGTTTCGGCAGCAAAACATCCCATTCTGAGAAGCACTTTTTAGAGATGCATTTAGAGAGTGGGAAGGGTGAAAGGGTGGACTGGTCGTCTTTCATTCTAGAGGAAGTTGAGCATGTTGTTTCACCACCTATAGTGAGCTTTCTACACCTACGGCGACTCTGTTTCATTCAGCTATCATTGTCCCTAACCTAGAGGTGGAAGAGTTGAGTAAACGGTTACATGTTTACGTGGTGGCGAGGGTCGCTTATGGAAACCCAAACGAAGCCAACATTAAGCATGCGTTTTTGATGGGATGTCCGAAAACTTTCGATTGGGATTGGCCTATCAAGAGGTTAAGCAATGTAGCTTTCATTAGCCCATGCTCGACGGAAGCGAGAGTGCAGATGGTCCTCCAAAAAACTTCCTTTAAAGGGGAAGGTTTTGTCGTTGTTTTCTCCCGATGGACCCTCAATGCAGGCGAGTTTAAAAGAGAGGACCTCGATTCCAAATGGCTGTTGATCTCCAATCTACCATTAGAGTGATGGCATAAGGAAGGGTTCCAAAACTTGATCAATTCCTTTGGTTGGGTGGAGGAGATCGATCAAGCTACTAAGTTTCTCAATAAATATGATTTTGCGAGAATTCGTGTTAGCTTCTTACCTGGTACGATTCTCCCCTCTGTAATCTATACCTCCTACAAATTGAAAGCTTACATGGTCTCTATTAATGTGGAAGTGAAGAGGTTCGTTCTATTGAAAAGCTCCGGCAAAGTCTTGGACGCTGATCCTTCACAGAGGGGGAGAGTAACAGCGGGTTCTGTGGAGATTTGTTTGAGGGACAGGGATGATTACGTGGAGAGAGAGAGAGAGAAGATGAGGGGGCTGTCATTTTTTCAGCGCTTGAGAAGGGCAGCGTCGCGGCGTGTCGCACGACAGTACGGGGTACTGTGTGCAAAACTGTAGCTGACCAAGGAGCCAGACCTTCTCTTGATGGTGCGGATGTCGAGGAGAGAGTAGGGTGGCGTAGAGGTAGTGCTTCTACAAGACCTAATGGTATGGTGTGGGAGGAAAGAGAAGGAAGAAGTAGGGTCAGGGCTAATGTTGTGTGTGAGGTGATTGATTGCTCACATATTGATGGTACTGGTGTTAAGGAGAGAGATGGAAGGAGTAGGGGCAGGGTTTGTACGACTCTTGAGCAGAAAGATGGGAGGAGACTTTCCAATGTGGGTGTAGAGTGTGTAGACTTTGAGAAGAGAATAGGAAAAGAAATTAGTAGAGAAGTCAGTGCTAACACTTTCTCTTTTGAGCTTCAGATTTCTATTCAGGAGGCATTCCTGAATTTCCTGAGAGGCGATGTCAGCACTTTGAACCAAGAGCAAATGGATTCGTGGTCTAGTTTAATGAAGGCTTATTCCTCTGGGCCTTCTAAGCCCATCTCCAATGCGGAATTGTCTCTTGGTCCAGTTAGAAACCTTGTGGGATTTAGCAAAGAGATAGAGATGGTGGATCCTATTTCAGATGAAGACTCCCCTTTAGAGCCTTTTATGTCTCATTCTGTTCAAGCGGCCAAATTGGGAGATTTGCTCACTTCATGGCCTAGGAAGAGACTCTTAGAGAGCAACTTGGAAGGTATGAGGAAGGGTGAGGCAGAGGTGAAGGGTAAGCAAGCTTTGTGTGACTCATCCACCGATGAGGATAATATTGATGCTTTGAAGAACATTGATGATAACTCCCCTCTTGCATGTGCGGCAAAAGTTTGGGAGATTGAAAGAGCGGGAAGAGAGGATGAATCTCCTCCGTGTAGAAGAAATATCCTAGTGAGATTGAAAGGGAAGGAAAAGGTCATTGAGGATGTTCGTCGAAGTTCGAGACAGAGAGAGAAACACGGAGACCACCCACTATCCAAAGATGACCTTATTGCCTCGGCAGCCAAAGCTAAGTTTCCTAGCTCTGCCTGGTCAGGTACGAATTCTAATAATTGGGAAATTATTTATTTCATTCCGGATTTATTATTAATTAATTTAGCTAAGGTCTGTCGGGTGGATTTGTGTTCCGATGATGTTTCCTAATTAGAATGTGCCAAGAGGATCAGAGATTGGGTTAAAATACCCAATAATCTTTGATTGAGAGCACCCTAGAGGGTCTTTCATTATTTTCTTATGAATTATGCCTTCTGGAATGTAACGCCCCGAATTTCAAATAAGGATAAATTCGAGATTTCACAGGATCTTTACTTCACTTCGTACAATTTTACAAGGAATTTAAAAAATTTTCAATAGTACATCAGAGTTCAATTACAACTTGGTTTTACACAGCGGAAGAATGAAATTTACAATAAAATATTTACAACATCTTTAAAATAAAACAGCACCAGCATATCCACTTTATAGCTCCATGAATGGTCCTTTACCTGCATGTCAATCTGTGGGCACGTCAGTTATTTACAACTGACGAAATGTTATACACGGCTATCCTCTCTATGCCGGGAATAGTATAACGATCTCATACTTTAACAAATCACAAAAAAAGATTGAATGAACAAGTAAAGTGTCAAAAGTGATTATTCTAAATATAAGTGTATATCATGCCTTAATGCCTAATGCACACAATTCTACACTAGGATGACACTAATGCACACTTGTTCGGATTCTATGCATCCCATACTACATAGGTCCGAGGGCAAGTGCCTACGTTCTTCACAATACAGGGCTCGATCCCTCGCCATGAAAACTATCCGGTAGCAAAACAAAGTTCAGACTATTCCACGAATGTGAATCCCAGCCTTGGAGTCCACCGCCAGCTGTTATAACAGATTCCACATCGTACGAACCGTCCCGTATGTGACCCTCTAGCCCAGTATATATATATATATACATTGGAGACGGTAAACACAAAAATCCATCCGTCCGACTACTCAAGATCCCGGAGTCCACCGCTGACCCGTCCTCATAGTCCCGGACTAAAATATAATAATCTGTCTCCCACAGGGCAACCTCAGTCCACCAACTGGGTCTATAGTCTTGGAGTCCACCAACAACTATATAGAGCACCCCACTTACGTTTCCCTAAGTTTACTACATCTTCACTTATGTGCCTAAATTTTCCTAAGTTCAAGACATGAATAATCTCCACATGTAGAATTAGTTGTTACCTCCTACCGGACTTAGTCAACAAATACGAGATGGCTCCATAACCACATCTCAAAATCACAACTCAACATTCTTTTATTTCAAATATGCCGGTATCGAGGTCTTACTAACTCTATGTCATAACTTTCATGTACAAGAAAACATGGGTACACATACCCTTTAATAATCATGTCCTAAATAATTCCATCTTTCACAAAAATAATCAAATTTGTAAATTAAAAGTCATGCTCTTTACTAATACTTTTGTAGTCATTCATCTTTCTATCTCAAATCCTCGTTAAAACTTATCAAATACACAAGAACAATCTTTAAAAAAAATAATTTCTTCATTTATGTTTTATGAATACTAAAATTTTCCCAAAATGAAACACTTTTGAAAGTTTTTACCCAACTGACCCCCTCTCGAAACTATTTACCAAATTGACCTACTCACTATCAAAATTACAGATCTAGTTCCCCCGGAAGTTTTTACCAAACTGACCCGGCTTCTCTTTGCATCACATCCAATCAGAATACTATATAATCAGTCTTTAACTTTCTTCAAACCAATAAGCAAGCTGCTATTAATTAAGAAGAATGCCAAGTCTCATTATGTTGTTCATAGCTACTACGGACATCATTAGTCCTAACCACAGGCATATTTCATAGTCATAAATCTTATTCTTTCTACTGTTTTTGTGGGGGGTGGTACCAGTTTGGGAACTATAAAGCCTACTACTACTTATTTGCAATGGCTACACATTCTTCCTATGAAGAAGTGAATAACATATATGACAGTTCGCGTATCAGTTTTTCGGAATAAAGAATCCTTGGAAATGGTATTCAATCAACTGTCTGATATCCATCAGCCTCGAATAGAAGGAAGAGACGGGTATGATTTATAAGAAAGTTTTGTTCACTCCGTGCAAGAATATTTCTTACTGTGGTTTTGTTTCATAATTGAGATTTCCAACTGAACCAAGCTCAAACCTAGAAACTATTTTCCAAATCATTCATTTTGAAGATACAGTTCAGCTAATCAATAAATACAGTGGCTAGTCTACAGCGATGGAACCTAACTTTAATCTATAATGTCACAATAGTAGATTTAGTTAACCTTATCTAGCAATCCCTTTAATGTTCTTATGTTAACATTTCTATCCTTAAACATATATGAAAACATGAATTTATCTTCTAATTTTCATGTCAAAATTATACTACTATTTAGGCATGCAAAATTCTAAAAGATTTGAAAGTGAGAGAACACCCACCTTATAGAAGCTTGACAATGAAAGAAAGTGAACACCTCTTCTAGCTCCAAAGTGACCTCCTAGATCTTCCCCTTCTAGCAAGAGCCTCCAAGCACAAAAAAAAACTCTCTTCTATCTTTCCTTTCTTTTCCCTCTTTTCTTTCTCTTATACTTATTTCTTTTCTCTTTCTCATTACTTGATTTGCTTTTAGGTGTGAGAAGAGAAAAGGAATATTGGGCTATTTATAGGATTTGTTAAGGGTCCAATTTGTAAAATTACCCACCTAATAAATTCTATTTTTAATTCTCCAACTCTTCACATTTTTAACTCCTAAAACTCCCATCTTTTCATTTTCCAACTCTTCAAAAACTTAACTTCCAAAACCCCCTCAACTCTTCATCTCCCCACTCTCCTAACCATAACTTCTCACTTTCCCTCTCTTGTAAACCGGCTTCACATAGCACAGCACACAAACCGGCTCAATGTGCTGTGCTCACCTCAAATGGGCCTCCTTGATTTTTTTTCTTTTCATATATACATAACCATGGCCCATCTATTCCATCCATTTACTAATACACCATAATATAAATTCTAAAGCCCAATACAAAAAAAAAAAAAAAAAAAAAAACCCATTAGCCAAAAATCAAACAGAATTATTCCAAGCCGTGGGCCTCCATTCCATTTCATCACTTACATATATATTAACCATATATACATATATTATTACCTTGTATATATTATCTAATGTATATATTATACTCTTTTAAAACTACGGGATGTTACACACTCCGGAATTTTATTTTAAAAATGAATATACCAAAATACGTTTACCGAAAACACGTGCATCACACGTAAAACATGAAAATGCGAAAATCGACTTTATTGATGAAAAGTTATTAAATATAATCGAAAATAATATAAGAAAATATATTTACTAATTTTGTGTACTTCATGATGAAATCGCAACACGTAGAAAGCACGTGCATTATACGTGTAGAAAATCGAAGAATGCATTTTAATCAAAACAAGGGGAAAATAAATTTTCGTTTTATAAAATAGATTTAAATACATAAAAATAAATAATTTAAACCTATAGAAAATATTGTACGTAGTGGTGGAAACACGTGCATCAAAACACGTAAAAAGCACGTAAATCCCAGGGATTGAAATATTACATTTTAGCTGACTGAAGTCAATACGGAAAATGTATAAATAGTACGAATCTAAAATATGTAGTGAAATGTATTACAAAATATACGTGCGTAACACCCAGGGACAAAATTGTAATTTCAATTTTGCGGGGTGTTACATGGAATGTGAGAGGTATGATTTGCTCCAAGAAACGTAGGAAAATATTTGAGACATTCTCCTATCACCAGCCTGTGGTTACAGGACTTGGCGAGACGAAAATGGAAAACCCATCGGCTACCATTCTTAACAAACATGTTCGTGGTAGGGCGTGGGAGTGGTGTATCAAACCTTCGGTCGGTATGTCTGGAGGTATTATTATAGGTTTCAACGAGGATCTCTTCCAATGTATGGACGTCTTCATTAATGATTTCTCGGTTTCCGTGAAACTTAGAGATAAGAGAGTGAATTTATGTCAGATTGTGACGATGGTTTATGGTCCCAATACCAGAGCGCCTTCCTTTGAGGTGGGACGATGCATGGGTCATTAGGGGTGATTTTAACATTACGCACTTTTCTGATGAACATTTGGGGAGGGTTTGTAGTCTCAATGAGAGAACTTGATTCAATAGAGTTGTCGATCAACTGGATTTATGAGAAATCCACTTTTCTGATCGTAAATTTACTTGGTCCAACATGCATGATAACCCTATTCTTGCGAAGCTCGATCGTATTTTTGTTTTAAACGCTTGGGAGGCTTGTTTTCCCCTTGCCTCTGTTAGGACTGCCTATAGAATCACCTCCGATCACGTGCCGCTTATTCTCTCCTCTGGAGGAGAGACCCGTAGAAGAACCAAACATTTTCGTTTGGAAAAAGCTTGGTTGCGCAAGCCCAACTTCCATGAGATTGTTTCTTAATCTTGGATTGCTCTCACTTTCGTTAGAGGGAGAGAGGGTAGGGGGGATGCTGTCTCTATTTGGAATTCCAAAATTAGGAGATTTAGAGGTACTTTGAAGCAGTGGGATAGAGAGAAGAGATGGCGTACAAAAAAAGAGAATGATAGCATTTGTTCTAATATTCTCGAGCTTGAAATCTTAGAGGTGGGTAGAATATTGCCCCAAGACGAACTCGCTAAGCTTTTAAGACTTAGACGCGACCTCGATAGCATTTTTCAAATGGAAGACGACTCTTAGCGTCAAAGATCGCGCGACCAGTGACTTGTAGGGGGAGATTCTAACACTGTATATTTCCATCAGATCGCGAATGGTCGGAGAAGATCTAACCAGATTAATGGGTTGCTCATTAACGATCAGTGGGCCTCCGAACCACTAGTAGTTAGCACTTACATTGAAAACCATTTTCGCTCACTACTGGGTCAATCTAGAGGACGACTGTGTTCGCTTGGTGATTCCTTCTTGTCTAAACCCCCAATATCTGGATTAGAAGTTTTAGATGAACCTTCTGAGATGTGTGAGATTTTCCAGGCCATTTCTGACCTGGGTCAGGATAAAGCTCCGGGCCCTGGCGGTTTTTCGGTTTTCTTTTATCTCGCATTCTGGGATCTTATCAAGTTTGACCTTATCCATATTTTTGAGGAAATTTTTGAAAACTCTGCCAACATAGAGCATCCGAACTATGCATTTGTAGTGCTTATTCCAAAGAAGGAAGACACCAATGAGGTTGGTAACTTGAGACCCTTCAGTCTGTTGAACAGTTCTTTCAAAATTATTACCAAGGTCTTAGCCAACCGGTTGAATCCCTGGCTTAACACTATTGTTCATCCGGCTCAAAGTGGTTTCATTCAGGGTAGAGATGTAACGCCCCAAATTCCAATTAAGACCGAATTCGAGATTATACAGGATATTTACTTCACTTCAAACAATTTTACAAGGAATTTAAAACTTTTTCAATAACATCAGAGTTCAAATACATCTTTGTTTTACACAGCGGAAGAATAAAAGATTACAGCATTGAAAAAAAAAATATAACTTGTACAACTTCATCAAATAAACCATCGATTCCATCATAACATCTTCATAGCAAAGTCCATTACCTGCATATCGACCTGTGGGCACGTTAGTCACTTACAACTGACAAAAGTGTTATACTCGGCTATCCTCTCTATGCCGTACATATAACGATCTCATTACTTTAACAAAATCAAAAAAGATTGAAGGAATAAATAAAGTGTTAAATTGTGACTACGCTAAACATGTAAGTGTATGCCATGCCTTAATGCCTAATGCACACATTTTTAAACTAGAATGACACTAATGCACACTTGTTCGGATTCTATGCTTCCCATACAACATAAGTCCGAGGGCAAGCGCCTACGTACTCCACAATAAAGGGCTCGATCTCTCGCCATGATAACTATCCGGTAATAAAACAAGATTTAGATCATTCCACGAATATGAGTTCCAGCCCGACGGCTATTATAACAGTTTCCTCATCGTGCGAATCATCCCGCAAGTGCCCCACTAGCCCCGGTATACGTATAGACATTGGAGACGACAAACTATCCGCCCAACTTCGCCAAGTTCCGAATTTAAATATAAAAACCTGTCTCCCACTGAGCAACCTCAGTCCGCCGAGTGGGTCTATAGCCACGGAGAACCACCGCCGACTATATAGAGGCAACTTACTTATGTTTACCTAAGTTTATTACATCTTCACTTATGTGCCTAATCATTTAGTTCAAGACATGAATAAGTTATCATCCCTAGAATTAGTTTTACCTCCTACGGGACTTGTTCACAAAAATACGAGATCGCCCCACGGCAATATCTCAAAATCATATCTCAAAGCTTTCTTCTTTCGTAGTCATTATAAATCTAAGGCCTGATTTGAATAAGACATTCTTCAACAATTTTCCATATACCCAACATGTACAAAAAAATTTGCAAACATACTAACATGATTCATAGCGTAAAAGAATTCTCATTTAGCATGGTATCTAATTTTACTCAATCACAACAAAACTATCCTCATTCATAGCATATTACACTAGCATGAATTTTATCTATATTTTTCACATCAACATTAACTTATACTACTCATTTATAGTGTTTAGCATGCATATTCTACAACTAGAAAGTATGAATCAACCCACCTTAATTGAAGTATGAAAACCACTAATGAAAAGGACTCCTTCTAGCTCCTAGCTCCACAAGCACTTCATTGTTCTTCTCCTCATAGCAAGCCTCCAAAGCAAGAACTCCTCCAAAAATGAGAACACTTTACTCTCTTTCTTTTTCTTTCACTTATTTTGATTTTGTTTTTGGTGCAAAAGAGAAGTAGGAATGAGGTGTTATTTATAGGATATTGTTAGGGTCTAAAGTGCAAATTTTCAACCTAATAACTCCTTCCTTAATTTCCTTCAACCCTTCATTTTCTTAACTCCTAAACTCCTAACTCTTCATGTTTCCACCTCTTCAAAAACCTAACCCCCACCTCTTCATGACAAAACAAGCCAACACTCACCCCTTCATCTTACACATGCACGTGTTGTGCACTAGTGCACACACATACACAAAATAAATACAACTCCTATAGTTTAGAAATGTATATTAAAAGTTGTAACATGTCATGTAGTAGTCCGTGCACAACTAAAAATAAGACTTAATTAGTAGGCTTGTCCCATGGGCTTTCATTTTAATTAACTAATTTAATTATCTTAGTGGGCTCTTCTTTTAATCAATATAATGGGCTAGGATTTAATCTTTAGGTCCATGGGTTAAATAAAATGGCTAAATAAGATTATGTATGCTTAAAATTTGTAAATGAGAGTAAGAAAAGAGATGGGTAAATTAGCACGTGCATCATACGTGCAAAAAATCAAAAAAACTGTATTTTTAATCGAAATAGGGGAAAATAAATTTTCATTTTATAAAACGAGTTCGAACACGTAAATAATCAATACACGTAAAAATATCACATTTAGTGATGAAAAAATACGTAATTGATATGTGCATCGAAAACACATAAAAAGCACATAAAATATAGAGATTTAAATATTATATTTTTGTTGAATCAAGGTAGTGTAAAATCAATACGGAAAATGCATAAATAGTCGGTAATCAAAATGCGTAGTGAAAACACGTTACAAAATACACGTGCGTAACACACGAGGGCAAAATTTTTATTTCCAATTTTGCGGGGTGTTACACTCTCCTCCCCTTAGAATAGTTCCGTCCCCGGAACTTGCTAAGGTAAAGCTTGTATTTTGTACACGCCAAAGAAAATATCATTTTTGAAATAATGCGAAAACTAATCATATAGAAATAACTTACGAATTAAAGTATAAATACCAAATTTTATTTTTGTTAGGTGAGTAGACACCAAATTCAGGATAAGCTAGTAGCAAAATGAAATACGATAAAGCGGTATGGAGTGCTAAAAGATCCAAAATACTGGGAAGAAGATAGTTGATATTAAGTAGCAAATACACAAGTAGGATAGAAATCAGTTTAAATAATGTAATGCTAGGTTGCAAAATATTATAAAATAGTATAAGGTAAGTAAATATTATAGGAAAACAAAATAGGGATTTTCTAAGTAGAAAATCTCCTTCAGATGTAGGTTCGCCTTGTTGGTGTCCAACTGCAGACTTGCCTCTATGATCTCAAGTTGCACAATTGCCCTCTATGATATCCGATTGCAGTTTGCCTTCTGGACATTCGGTTGCAGACTTTGCCTCCATTGACGTCTAGTTGCAGATTTTCCCTCTCGACATCAGGTTGCACCAAAATGGGAGATGGAAAGATGTAATATCCCATATACTATTGGATATTGAGATGTTTAATAAAATATAGTACTATGTTTGAAATCAGTGACATAAAAGTGGATGAAAAAGTTGCAAATTAAGTAGGAAATTATAACGATAAAATAATAAAGTAGACAGACTTTAAATATAGGATATACAAAATTTGTAGTAATAAAAATGATTTATAAGATGAAAATAGTGTAAAGCATATGCACGAGATGAAAATACAAATGAAAACAATAATTATGTAGTGTATGTACTATATTGAAGAAACATCAAACCACAAAATTAATAATTAGCGATTAATAGTAAAAGTGAATGTTACAAAACAAATTAGCAAATAATATGTATTAACAATTGTATCGAATGTAAATAAAATAAAATGGTAGGTCATATTTATATAGGTAGAAAATTTCAATCTTATAAAAAAATATCGAAATATAGGATAATATAAAATAATGAAAAATATAGCATCACAAAATCAAATCATATAAAATGAATAACCTAAGAAAATTCAGAATATAATATAAATAATAAATGAAAAAAATAATAGTTGCAATAATACGAAAAGTAATATAAAGTGACACAAAAACACGAAGGACAAATCTTTAAGATTGAAAACCAGATAAAACAAATTCAGAAGATCAAGATTGAGAAAGATAAACAAAATAATGGATATTCAAGTGATTAATAGTATAAGAAAGTATTCATTTGAAAAATATTGAATGTTGAAAAGTAATATGATAAAATTTACGAAAAATAATTTGAAAGGAAAGTGCGTCTATGTGTAATGAATGTATGGTCAACCAACCACGCTTCCACTACGCCCCTCTGATACGCAGGGAAAACATGCTCGCATACAATCTCATATCAATGTATACGAGAAGAACTTCATGAATGAAGTTGAATGCAGGTTCAATAGCAACCTTCATTCACGACTCGAGCCATCCAAAAGGAAAAGGGAAGAGAAAACATCAGTGTATAAAGTAACACAAATGTAAATCACTGACATTTAAATCGCTATAGACCGAAAACTCACACTCTAATGTCCACTTTAGGGTGTCGTTCCTTATAAATTTGTACTACTTGTGAAGCCTGCTCTGATACCATCTGTAACGCCCTGAATTCCAATTAAAACCAAATTCGAGATTATACAGAATATTTACTTCACTTCGTACAATTTTACAAGGAATTTAAAATTTTTTCAATAACATTAGAGTTCAAATACATTTAAGTTTTACACAGCGGAAGAATAAAAGATTACAACATTGAAAACAAAATATAACTTGTACAACTTCATCAAATAAACCATCGATTCCATCATAACATCTTCATAGCAAAGTCCATTACCTGCATATCGACCTGTGGGCACGTCAGTCACTTACAACTGACGAAAGTGTTATACTCGGCTATCCTCTCTATGCCGTACATATAACGATCTCATTACTTTAACAAAATCACAAAAGATTGAACGAATAAATAAAGTGTTAAATTGTGACTACACTAAACATATAAGTGTATGCAATGCCTTAATGCCTAATGCACACATTTTTATACTAGAATGACACTAATGCACACTTGTTCGGATTCTATGCATCCCATACTACATAGGTTCGAGGACAAGCACCTACGTACTCCATAATAAAGGGCTCGATCCCTCGCCATAATAACTACCCGGTAATAAAACAAGATTTAGATCATTCTACGAATATGGGTCCCAGCCCGACGGCTATTATAACGGTTCCCTCATCGTGTGAATCATCCTGCAAGTACCCCCTAGCCCCGGTATACGTATATACATTGGAGACGAAAAACTATCCGCACGACTTTGCCAAGTTCCGGATATAAATATAAAAATCCGTCTCCCACAGAGCAATCTCAGTCCGCCGACTGGGTCTATAGCCACTGAGATCCACCGCCGACTATATAGAGGCAACCCACTTATGTTTGCCCAAGTTTACTACATATTCACTTATGTGCCTAATCATTTAGTTCAAGACATGAATAAGTTATCATCCCTAGAATTAGTTTTACCTCCTACCGGACTTGTTCATAAAATATGAGATCGCCCCACGACAATATCTCAAAATCATATCTCAAATCTTTGTTCTTTCTTAGTCATCATAAATTTAAGGCATGATTTGAATAAGACATTCTTCAACAATTTTTCATATACTCAACATCTACAAAAAAAATTGCAAACATACTAACATGATTCATAGCATAAAAGAATTCTCATTTAGCATGGTATCTATTTTTACTTAATCACAACAAAGCTATCCTCATTCATAGCATATTACACTAGCATGAATTTTATCTATATTTTTCACATCAACATTAACTTATACTACTCATTTATAGTGTTTAGCATGCATATTCTACAACTAGAAAGTATGAAACCACCCACCTTAATTGAAGTATGAAAACCATTAATGAAAAAGACTCCTTCTAGCTCCTAGCTCCACAAGCACTTCCTTATTATTCTCCTCCTAGCAAGCCTCAAAAGCAAGAACTCCTCCAAAAATGAGAACACTCTACTCTCTTTTTCTTTCACTTATTTTGATTTTGTTTTTGGTGCAAAAGAGAAGTAGGAATGAGGTGCTATTTATAGGATATTGTTAGGGTTTAAAGTGCAAAATTCTCAACCTAATAACTCCTTCCTTAATTTCCTTCAACCCTTTATTTTCTTAACTCCTAAACTCCTAACTCTTCATGTTTCCACCTCTTTAAAAACCTAACCCCCACATCTTCATGACAAAACAAGCCAACTCCCACCCCTTCATCTTACACGTGCACGTGTTGTGCACTAGTGCACACACATACATAAAATAAATACAACTCCTATAGTTTAAAAATGTATATTAAAAGTTGTAACATGTCATGTAGTAGTCCATGCACAACTAAAAATAAGATTTAATTAGTGGACTTGTCCCATGGGCTTTCATTTTAATTAACTAATTTAATTATCCTAGTGGGCTCTTCTTTTAATCAATCTAATGGGATAGGATTTAATCTTTAGGTCCATGGGTTAAATAAAATGCTAAATAAGATTATGCATGCTTAAAATTTGTAAATGAGAGTAAGAAAAGAGATGGGTAAATTAACACGTGCATCATACGTGCAAAAAGTCAAAAAATGTATTTTTGATCAAAATAGGGGGAAATAAAATTTTATTTTATAAAACGAGTTTGAACACGTAAATAATTAATACACGTAGAAATATCACACTTAGTGATGGAAAAATACGCAATTGATACGTGCATCGAAAACACATAAAAATCACGTAAAATACAGAGATTGAAATATTATATTTTTGTTGACTCAAAGTAGTGTAAAACCAATACGGGAAATGCATAAATAGTCGGTAATCAAAATGCGTAGTCAAAATACGTTACAAAATACACGTGCGTACCACACGAGGGCAAAATTGTCATTTCTAATTTTGCGGGGTGTTACAAGAGAAATTCTAGATAGTGTCACTGCTGCGCATGAGACTATTTTTCAGTGCGACATTAATAGAGAAGAAGGTTTTCTCCTTAAACCCGACTTTGAGAAGGCCTACGACACAGTAGAATGGGAAAGTGTTATCAAAACCTTAGAGACTAGAGGGTTTGGTCCTCAATGGAAAGCTTGGATTTTTAAGTGTTTAGCAGGCGGTAAATCCTCGGTTATCTGTAACGGTGTACTGAGCAATCTTATCTCTTGCAAAAGAGGACTTAGACAAGGAGATCCTATTTCCCCTTTTCTTTTCACCCTAGTGGCGGATGTTTTATCTGAAATGACCCCCCACTGCCTAAACCAGAACTTGCTTCAGAGAGTGGGAGGACTGGATGGAAGTCATGGATTTCCTATTCTGCAGTATGCTAATACTCTCTTATTTGGGAGAAATGAGATTTTTGAGGTCCTTGTTTTCAAAGGAATCCTCCTCTTCTATGAAGCGTGGAGTGGACTGAGAGTTAATTTTAGCAAGAGCAATCTTGTCGGCTTAGGGAGATGCGATGAGACGTCCCAACTTCTCTTGGCTAGGGTTTCGGATTGTAATGTTGGGAAATTCCCCATAAAATATTTAGAAATATTATTTGTAATCCTGCTCAATTAGTCTCTAAAATCTTTGGCCTAACTTCTTTTTGGATTTCCATTTCAGAGGCTAGGAGAAAAGCTCGCAAGGGACCGTTGTTCCCAAGCCAGAAGGCCAGTCCAGGTGGTGCACATCAGTGACCTAGGTTGATCATCTCTCTCTCTATAGATCACAGGCCGGGGACTGCGGAGAGCTTTTTTGGTTTGCATCCCGGTGGTGTGTGTTGATTTACTAGAGTTCGTGTATTTGATGTTAGGATTGTGTCTTGAATACTCGTTGTTCAGATTAGAAGAAGGTAAGATGAAGCACGAAGGTCGAAGTGTCGAAGTGAGTAGAAGGGAAAACAGCAACAGCAAGATGCAGGGATAGTTGCGGTCGACTATCCTATGCTGCGGTCGACCACACCCCTGACCGCTCGTAGAACAGGGATTGTCCGAGAGTGGTACGGTAGACCGGTCTTGTTGGACTGTCGACCGCCCGCAGCGCTGTGTTCATTTTTGGGCTTCGATTTGTTAGGACGTTTCAGCCCAATCTTCAACTCCAAGTTAGATCGTGCGGCTCCTATTCAGTTACTTCTTTTCAGGTTATATCGGACAACTGAGAATGAAGATCAGACCTAGGTTTCTCTCTATTCTTCTATATATATTGTAAACTCCACCAATATGAGAGGAAGTACTTCATAGATTCTTTTCTCTATTTCAAAGAGAGGCTCGAGATAGAGATAGTTCTTGGTGAGTGAGTTTAATTCCTTGTATTGAGTGAATCAATAACTCCTTATAATCTCTTCTAATTGAATATCAGATCTCCCTATATTTCCCCCCGGATTAAGCAAAAGTTAACCGGGATAAGTCATCGGTGTGTTTGTGTTAGTTTGGTGGATCTACTTGCTTGCTCAATTTATTCGTCTCATCTACTTTGACTTCCTCATTACTCTTTTAGTTACGTTGCGACAACGGGCGTTGGTTGACTCCCCAATCCTATCAAAAAAAATTTATCCCGGTTAGCCCCAACAACTGTATTAGTGTAACCCTCGTTCCCGTAAATATATAATTTCTGAATAATTTTATGTATTTCGAATTATTTATGAATTTAGTTGTGTTAAATTCATTTTGACTTTTCTATTTAAAATATTTCTGATCGGAAATTATGTTTATTTCGAATAAAGGGTATATTTTACTTTACTTTCTATTTTGTAATTGATTGCCTATTTTCATTTTAGCCAAACTAAAAATATTCGGAACTTCTTTGATAATTTGTTAAACCCAATTCCTTTATATAACCTTGCTATTATTATTTTATTATTTTCATTATTACTACTATTATTTTTAGTATTGTCATTGTTATCATTTTTATTAATATTGGTTGTTCTTATTATTAGTAATATTATTATTGTTATCATTAAAATTAATGATGTTGTTATTACTTCTATTTTCATGATCTTTATTATTATTATTATTATTTATTTTTAAAGCCTAATTGATCTTGACCTATTTTGCATTATTTAATTATTTAATTTGAAGCCCAGCCCAATTGTTATTTTAAGCCCAATTTATATTCATTTGATTTGCACTGTTTGTTTAACCTAAATTGTGAAGCCCAAATATAAAGCCCAATGGTTTTAAACCCAAACCCATTAACTCAATTCTCCTCTTAATTGACCAGATCAATTCTACTCCTAATCAATCCCCAAAATCTCTCCTCTAACCCCCAAAAACAAAAACCCACCAAAGCCAACTCATCTTCCTCCTTCCTCCCGCTCGACCCATCGCCATTGCCGACTTCGACCCCACCTCGAAGCTCCACATTCTCCTCTGTCCTCCTATCCGTCGAGCCCTGCCTATACACCATCGCCTGCACCCACAGTCGTCGAGCCTTCGTGTCACGCCCCGCTTCCCATAATACAGGAGCACAGGCACGTAACTGAGGCCCAGCGAATAATGCAATACATCATTCATAACCTGTATATTTAACTCAACAACAAGATGATAATATCAACCACGCAAGCATGTTAAATCACAATAAGATAACAAAGTACAGGACATAACCAACAATTGAAAAAGAAACATAGTTACGGCTCAAACATGCTCGGATTACAACAAAGATTACATGAATAAAACATAAACTAAAATAACATGAAATTAAATAACACTAAAATCTCTGTTCAGCAACACCTTCGGGTAATTCTACATTTGGGCCTGCAAGTATATTATTACAAAAGGAAGAAACAAAGAGGTACCCGTTAATGCAAGTCACGGACCGCAAGTGGTACAAGCTAACGGGACAATTAGAAAACAAAACGAAAGCAGAGAAAGAACAAGGAATCAAGAATCATATAATAGAGCAAATACAACATGCAACAGGATCAAGAACAAGACCTCATGGAACAAATAGCATGCATGTAAACAAGTAAATAATCTATAGGAACATGTAACATGTAAACGAGTAAGCAAGTAAACGTGTCAACATGAACGAGTAACATGTAAACAAGTAAACGAGTTATCATAGCCATGTAACATGTAAACGGATCATGCCAGTGTTCGTGTTAATGTCATATCTTTTATTAACTTAACTAGGTAGCACTTCATGCGTCCCATACCACATGGTTGCTACTCGAAATCAAGTAAACGTTTAGACTAGTGGTGGATTCTATAGGTCACGTACTCAGGAAAATTGTATCTTGTTCGGGATACGTGCAATGTGGAACATGTAATGTAACCTGTAGCGTGGAACATGTCAAGTATATCTTATATCAAGATACGTGCAATGTGGAACATGTAGTGTGTCTTGTAACGTGCACATGTAAATCTGTAATTTAGCAAACTTGCAACTTGTAACTTGCAATTTGCAGCGAGGAACCACGAGCCCCCGTCCGAGTACGCTCTTCTATATTACCCACTACTAAATCTTTTTCCTTTAATACCCCGTCTTGTTATCTTTTTATTTTAATCAAATATGAAACAATAACTACATGCAACAATAAGGACAGGTAATATGACAAGATCAAGTATCAAGACTCATGCAATGCAGGGAAACATATTTCAGGGATTATAAAACATATTAATGCGACTAATGGCATGCATAACACTTAATCAAGAATAAAAGATATTATAACAACATGCAACCTAGTAACAAGCAATTCATGCACAACATCATGTATAATTATAAGAGTATAAATGTGTGTATCGTGTTTATGCAATGCATAGGGTGACAAAGTATTCGTGATCATATACGAATACGGGATCAATGGATTATATACAATACGAATAGAGTCAAAAATATACTTGCGGTATTTTGCAAAGGAGCTTATACTAGACCAATAAATTTGTACAAGGGGATACTTGCCTGTTAGTTGACGACGATGAAATATAAGACAGTGGTGATGGCCCTAGTTGAGGTGTACGACAGACGTCCGCTGCCCTCTCTACGGTCCACTGCCATGCCATCTCGAACTCAACTCCTCTCATTTCCTGAGCATCTCCCTACAGCAGTTTTTTGTACTAGATACTTTGGCTTATATATATATAGTTTCTTGAGGTAGGCTTGTCTTACCTTTTCCAGTCAAAAAAAAAAAAAAAATTTAAGACAGAATAACGGGATCAGTATCCCGGGCAGTAGAACACGTGCGAGATATTTGGCAGCCAAATCAGCAACAACAACTCCACAAGGCAAACTCCAAAATAGCAGTCAACTTCTTCACAAATTCCAAGACAACAAACACACCAACACAACTCCAAACAGCAAACTCCCAAGAATAACTCCAAACAGTAACAAACCCAAACACCAACAGCAATACCATAACCCTATAACTCCAATAATAATCCCAAATCCTATTCTCCTTCTTCTTCACAGAGAGACAGAGAGGGAGAGGGAGAGAGAGAGAGAGAGCAGGAGAATGGGGATGGCGAGCGACGGCAGGGACTGGGCGGAGGAGTGAGCGATGCTGTGGCGACGCTGGCGAAGCTTCGGCAGGAGGTGGTTTCCGAAGGAGGCTCGAGCGAAGGCGAGGCTGGAGATGCGACTGGAGCCGGAGGTGGGCGACTGGTTATCGAGATTGTCGATGGTCGAGGCAAGGGAGGCTGGCGAAGCTTCGGGTTTGAGCGGAGAGGGCAATGGGACTGAGCGGCGATTGGCATGGCGCTCGAGTGGAGGACGACAGGCAATGGAGGGCGTCGCGACTGGGGCGACGACAGAGTGAAGTGGCAATGGCGGCAAGGCGAGGGAGAAGGAGGACGACAGGTCGACAATGGTGCTGGCGACTCAGGGAGAGCGGGAGGATGAAGACGAGCGGGGGTAGAGTCGCTCGACGGGGAGGCAGGAGCAAGTGGTGAGGAGGCGGTGGGGCTGAAGGCAGCGCGCGACTAGGGGAGGCGAGCGGAAAGTGCTCGACGAGCGGAGTAGGAGGCGAGCGGAGTTTGAGAGTGTCGGAGTTGCGGTGGGTTGAAGACGAGGCTATCGATGGCTGTGGAACTCTGTGCAACGTCGATGAGAGGAGAGGTCGGCAATGGTTGCTGTGAGGCTTCGAGACGTAGGCGGGGATGAGGCGGCGAGGAGTTGGACGAAGAAGGAGAGTGGTGGACCTTCGGGGTTGAAGACGGAGAGGGATGGCGTCACTTCGGGGTTGGCAATGGAGCGGAATGGAGGCGAGCTCGGTGGGGTCTGGTGACAGCGGAGGGTGAGCGGAGGTGGAAGATGGAGGAGGAAGAAGATGGGAGAGTTGGGTTCGGGTTTTGTTTGGTTTCTCTGTTTTGGTTGGAGGCAGAGGAGGGAGGAAGAGAATGGGGTCATTTTTCCCAAAATGACCCTTTTTTTGAAAATTTTTTCCAAACTGCCCTATTTTTTATTTTTGTTCCCTAAACGACCCACTCGCTTTTTGAAAAAAGCGAGTTTGGTTAAAAATAACTCGCTTTTTCAAAAAGCAAGTCTGGAACTTTTAATTTTCGAAATGTTAGACTCGCTTTTTGAAAAAGCGAGTTATTTTTAACCAAACTCATTTTTTCAAAAAGGGCGCTTGGTTATTTTGATAAATATTTTCGAAAGTGGGTTAGCTTGGTAAATACTTTTAGAAAGTGGATTAGTTTGGTAAATAATTTCAGAAAGTGGGCTATTGTGGTAACAAGTTCTTTCTATATCACATTGTCACTTGATCTTCTTTAGACCACTATATATGAAATCGTTTGTCAGGACTTTCTATATCACATTGTCACTTCATTTTCTTTGGTCATGATTTTATAAATTTAGCAACTGTTTAGCAGTAGTCGAGGATATACATAACTTGACATTATTTCAGTATACACATAATTGGTGTGTTTTAAGTTGTCGAGAATGAGCCCATAGGTACTCTCAATCTCCGGTATACACATAATTGGTTTTTGACCTATCAATCATATGCGCTGAGTTCTTGCGCCAAAAATCTCACACTCGCTTTCTGAAAAAGCGATGGTGGTTAAAATCTCATCTCTTTTTCATCAGCACACCTATCAACCAAAATATTTCACCATTAGGTCACGATCTTAGAAATCAGATCCACTGGTTAACAGATATGAGCCTCGACAAAAATCTTAACATTTATCCATCCAAATACTGAATTGGCATATGTTGATGCTCCTACCAATAAATCAATGGACAGTTCATAAACAGAATGAACAATTCATAAACAACAATATAAACAAACGAAAGAAAAGTGATCAAGAGAGAAAATTTCTTCTCTGTTAGGAAAAAATAAACTCGAGCTTTCAAAATAAGTGCAAGAAATACAAAACAATATATTATGAGCAAACCTTAGTCTGCTGACAATATTCAGAACTAGAAAACAATGTCTCATCAATTACCACGTCAGGCTTTTGTGGTCTACCATTATGTATAACAGCAACCATGAACGAAGTTACAACCACCATTTTAATATAAGATTTTTTGGTGCAAGAACCCAGCACATTGATATGATTGATAGGCCAAAAGCTAAGATTGATTGGGAGTATCTATGGGCTCATTCTCGACAACTTAAAAGACACTAATTATGTGTATACTAAAATAATGTCAAATTATGTATATCCTCGACTACTGCTAAAATGTTGCTAACTTTATAAATATAAATAACCTTATGTATGAAGATCTTCTGTCTCTCGGTGGATTTAATACGTTAAATATAAATAATATATATTAAATATATAAAGTTTATAATTAAAAAAAAATTTGTGAAAGTGAGAGACGAATGAACTTCATCCATCCCTCCCTACCGCATGACCCTTTTACCCCTAAGGTGATAATCTGGTTATATGAAGGGAGGGGTAACTTGGTCATTTTTGCCAATGTGAAATACAAAAAAAAAATCATGATCCCTTTTAACCACCCTCGCTTTTTCAGAAAGCAAGTGTGAGACTTTTGGCGCAAGAACTCAGCGCATATGATTGACAGGTCAAAAGCCAATTATGTGTATACCGGGGATTGAGAGTATCTATGGGCTCATTCTCGACAACTTAAAACACACCAATTATGTATATACTAAAATAATGTCAAGTTATGTATATCCTCTGCTACTGCTAAACAGTTGCTAAATTTATAAAATCATGACCAAACAAGATGAAGCGACAATGTGATATAGAAAGTCCTGACAAACGATATATAGTGGTCTAAAGAATAAGTGACAATGTGATATAGAAAGAACTTATTACCAAAATGACCCACTTCCTAAAATTATTTACCAAACTAACCCACTTTCTAAAAGTATTTACCAAGCTGACCCACTTTCGAAAATATTTATCAAAATAACCAAGCGCGCTTTTTGAAAAAGCGAGTTTGGTTAAAAATAACTCGCTTTTTCAAAAAACGAGTCTAACATTTCGAAAATTAAAAGTTCCAGACTCGCTTTTTGAAAAAGCGAGTTATTTTTAACCAAACTCGCTTTTTCTAAAAGCGAGTGGATCGTTTAGGGAACAAAAATAAAAAATACGGCAGTTTAGGAAAAACTTTCAAAAAAATGGTCATTTTGGGAAAAAATTCGAGAATGGGAGATAGGGAAGTTTATATAATAATATAATAATAATAATAATGTAGTAGGAGTAGAAGGTGAGGGAGTTACGAGAAGTATGGGGAAAGTGCAGGCAGGTATGGGATTAGAAAGTGGAAAGTTGGAGTACGAGACAGAAAAGTGGGGGAGAGAAAAATATTGTATACGGATAGGTGTAAAATAAATCTGTACAATAGGAGTAATGTGTTTTGGGTTAGTGGGCTTAAATAATTGGGCTAAAAAATATTTAAATAAATAATTAGGATTTGTGCTAATCTTTTGGGCTCAGATTAAACATAATAATAAATAAAATCAGATTATGGAATTGGGCTTATGATGACAACTGGGCTCACTTTAATAAATAATAAAATCAATAATGTAAACTTGGGCTTTAGAATAAATAATTGGGTTTCAGAATAATAGATAATAAAATCAAAAATACAAAATTGGGCATTTAACTAAATATTAAACAATTGAATAATTTGTATATTGGACTCATAAAATAGTTTAAATAATAAAATAAATTAGGAGGAAATAGTTATAAAATATTAGTGATTTAAAATACAGAAAAATAATTGAAAATTACGTATAATTGAAAACAAGGGTTACACTTCGAGCGCTTCATGCTCGCCCCTCCGATCATCCCATCGCCCTTGTCCTCGCCCCTCTGTACACACCGCAACCACCGCAGTACCCCCCGCCCGTCGTCGTCATCGTCGAATGCTCCAGTTCCCCCATTGCTCCGCCTCCCCTGTTTCGAGCGCGAAAACAGAGTGTCTTCGCCGTCGACCTCGCGCTGCGTTGCTTCTCGACCACAGCACCACCGTCCAGCCTCGCTGTGGTGCTGCAGTCGCGACTGCCCAGTCGCCGCGAGCACCGCCCCGCCGTTCTCACTCTCCCTCTCTCTCTCTCTCTCTCCCTGTCGAAGGGAAGAAGATGCAATTCCTTTGGAGGATTTTGCCGTTCCGTGTTTTGGTGTAGCGGATCCCGAAGTGGTGTATGCTGTTCTGGCCCCGATCCGGTGTAGGGAAGGGATCCTATTAGTTGTGGTTGCTGTCCCGTGTTCTAGGCACATTAGATCCGGAGATCCTGTTTGCTGTTCTGTCCCGATCTGTTGTGGGATTTTGTTGCTGAGTTGCTGTGTTGTTTGCTTGGACTTTCTTGCACGTATTTCGCACGTAATTTTTGGAGTTCACCGGTTATTCTCTTTTGAATCGTCAAAAAGGCAAGTATCTCTTGTATAAATTTATTTGTTCTCGTACAAGCTTCTTTGCAAAAATACCGCAAGTATATTATTCTTGACTCTAATTCGCATTCATAAGTCGAATTCAATCTGTCATTATACAAAATCTGTCGATCCTGTATTCACGTATGATCGTGAATACTTTGTTACCATATGCATGACATGAACACAAATTAATACACACATATGTACTCTTAGGATTATACATGTTTATGTGCAGGAATGTTTCACCCGTGACAGTAGTTAAATATGAATATGACATCTTGTTCTTGTTGATTAAATTAATAAAAGTAACAAGCCGCGGTATAAGGGAAATATTTAAGTAGTGGGCAATATAGAAGAGTGTACTCAGACGGGAGCTCGTGGTTTCCCGATGCAAGTTGCAAGTTACAAGTTGCAAGATTGCAAATTACAAGTTTACATGTTCACGTTACAAGTTTACACTTTACATGTTCCATGTTACAAGTTTGCACGTATCTCGATACAATATTGAATGCATGTTTTTCCGAGTACGTGACCTATAAAACCCACCACTAAATCTAAACGAAACTGATTGTAAGTATCAACCATATAGTAAAAAGATGGATGCATGAAGTGCTACCTAGATAGAAACAAATATTAGACATAAGATTAACATGTGCACTTGCATGATCAATTACATGTTACATATTCATATTGACTTGATATTTGTTTACTTGATTACTTGTTTTACATGCCACTTGTTTCATAATGCCTTGTTCATATCATGTTTACATATTGCATTTTCCCTATTTCATGACTCTCGATTCCTTGTTCTTTTCCTGTTTTCTTTTGTTTAGCTTTGTACCTATTTTCCTTAGCTTGTATCCCCTTGCGGCCCGTGACTTGTATTAACGGGCGTCTCCTTGTTTTCTTTTTCTCTTCTTTTGTAATAATGTACTTGCAGGCCTGAATGGAGAGTTACCAGTAGGTGTCGCAGACCAAATATTCTAGTTTATTATTTATCATGTTATCTTTAGTTTGTGTTTTATTTCTTGCAACTTGTTATTGTAATCCGGGCTTATTTAACCCGTAACTATTTTTATTTTCAGTTGTTGGTTATGTTATGAACTATGTCATGAACTTTTTCATTATCATATTGTGATTTTACATGCCTGCGTGGATTGTTTTATTATCTTGTTGTTGAGTTTACCTGTACAGCTTATGAATGGTGTATTCACATCATTCGCCGGCCCTTAGTCTCGCGCCCGTATTCCTGTGTTTTGGGAAGCAGGGCGTGACAATTAGAGCTTCAGGTTGCCGCGATTCCTTGGTTAAGAAGAATGAAAAACCAACTGATATGAAGGATGACGGTTGGGAAGATATTTGTGAAAGAGCCATAAGTCTGATCCGACTATCCATGGCGGACGAGGTCAAGTGCAGATTTCTTGAAGAAATTGATGCAGCGAGTTTGTGAGAAAAACTCATAGCTGACTACTCTGGTTCGTTGTTATTAGATCGGATGCATTGGAAGAGGAAGTTGTTTCATTTATCTATGAAGGAAGGTACCGATCTCCAAGACCACATTACAGAGTTCAATAAGGTATTATCTGAACTTAAGGCGATCAACACAGATGTGCGTGAGGAAGATAAAGTTTTCAACCTGATATATTCACTTCCAGATTCGTACGAGCCTTTGATCACTACCATGCTACAGGGTAGATCTGCCAAGAAGAGTATTTCGGTAGATGGTGTAATCAAAGCATTGAAGGAAAATCAACTTAGGAAGGAGACTCAGAAATCATCATCTATTCCCACAAGTTGTCTAGCAGTGGATGGTCCTTCAGGGGGAAGACAAAGTGCTTTGCAAAAGGATTCAATCCGTTGCCGATATTGCAAGAGGCCAGGTCATATCAAGAAAGACTGTTGGAAATTGCAGAATCAGGAGAGTGCAAAGAATGGGAGTTCAACTGCTCATATGGTTAGTGCCTTTGATTCAGGCGATTCGTGTCTTCTTGTTTCAAATTCTTTAGAAGTAGATTCTAGTTGGATTCTTGACTCAGGGAGTTCTTCTCATATTTGCTTCAAGAGGGAGTTGTTTTCTACTTATAAGTCGACTACAGGGCGTTGTGTGACAACGGGAACTGGAGAGATTTGTGAAGTAGTAGGTGAGGGGACAGTTGAGTTGAGGATGACAGGTCTAATTTTGTTCATTTTAAGGGATGTTTTGTATGTACCTCTGCTGAAACGGAATCTGATTTCCTTGGGAACTCTTGATGCACGGGGCTGCAGGTACATAACTCGAGGTGGAGTTCTGTCTGTTTTTCAAGGTCGTCGTGAAGTGATTAGAGGTATGAGAGTGGTTGGGCCAAACCAACACAATCTCTACAAGCTTTGGGGAATTCAAAAATCCTGCGCAGGGGTTGTTAGTTCTTTTTCCATTATTCTTGCAAGTTCAGCTAGTTTGCCGCAACTAGAATCATCGAGACGAGACCACGACGTTCGAATATCGTCGAGAGGTGGAGAAAGCCTAAGGGTAGGTGGAATTCGTGCGGAGTTTGGCAAGTTTGTGAGTACATCTACGGAGGTGTGTCTTTGAGGGGCTACACTGGATCAGGTGAGATTGGGTAGAGATCAGTTAAACTAGAAGAAGAAGCTATTGTTCTAAGTTTTCTTTGCAAGTGAAATTTATTAGAGTTTGGAGATGAGTAACACATCATGTGATAGCACTCGTATGCAATCCAAGGTGGAGTTTGTTAGGATTGTGTCTTGAATACTCATTGTTTAAATTAGAAGAAGGTAAGATGAAGCACGGAGGTCGAAGCGTCGAAGTGAGTAGAAGGGAAAACAGCAGTAGCAAGGTGCAGGTATAGTTGCGATCAACTGTATGTTGTGGTCGACTGTACCCCCCGACCGCACCTCCGACCGCTCGTAGTACAGGGATTGTCAGAGAGTGGTACGGTCGACCGGTCTTGTTGGACGGTCGACCGCCCGCGGCGCTATGTTCGTTTTTGAGCTTCGATTTGTTAAGTCGTTTCAGCCCAATCTTCAACTCCAAGTTAGATCGTGCGGCTCCTATTCAGTTACTTCTTTTCAGGTTATATCGGACGACTGAAAATGAAGATTAGACCTAGGTTTCTCTCTATTCTTTTATATATATTGTAAACTCCTCCAATATGAGAGGGAGTACTTCATAGATTCTTTTCTCCATTGCGAAGAAAGGCTCGAGATAGAGATAGTTCTTGGTGAGTGAGTTTAATTTCTTGTATTGAGTGAATCAATAATTCCTTGTAATCTCTTCTAGTTGAGTATCAGATCTCCCAATATTTCCCCCCGAATTAAGCAAAAGCTAACCGGGATAAGTCATCGGTGTGTTTGTATTGGTTTGGTGGATCTACTTGTTTGCTCAATTTATTCGTCTCATCTACTTCGACTTCCTCATTGCTCTATTAGTTCCGTTGCGACAACGGGCGTTGGTTGACGCCCCAATCCTATCATTTCATGCTTTTGGTATTTTGGTATTTAGAATGTTCTAGTGGTTGTAAGAATATTTTGTTGTAACTTTGAGTTGTACTGTAACTGGTTGTTTATTTATAAGATCCGAAGGCAACTCTCGTGCCATCTTTTATTTCAAAAAAAAAAAATTGTAAGCCTTATTGGCAAAGTCTTGAAGAATGAACCGAATGGTACAAAAAATACATTTTTAAGCAAGCATCCTAGAAAGCATCTATCTAGAAATGAAACCGAACATAATTAATCGCTCGTTTCTAAATAATCGTATAGCATGATACGGGCCAATTTTGCTAATTCATAATGCAGTTTAGTTTTATAAATAATCATATTGCAGAGTACAGGTTAAACCATATGTCAGTATATCGTATTTCCCATTTCTAACTTAGATTCAACAGCTTAGTAGCTTAAATATAGTAAAACATTGACGAGCAGAAGTAGGAAAATATATATTTGTGTTTCCCTTCTATTAATTTGCATATACATTTTGAGGATACGTGTGCAGATATGTGATGTGAACTCTTCATACACCTGATCATAACAAATGAGATGCTTCAAAAATGCTGCCTCTTTCACTAGTGAGACTACTCCGGTTAGAAACACAGTTCACACTCTCAGATGCATATAAAAGCTTACAACAAATGGTTCCTGCTTCTTTTCTTGCAAGATTGATAATGCATATGATTCTTCTGATATAGCTTCATCACTTTGTATTGTTTCGTCTCGCAATTATTTCAGATTATGGTAAAACAGAAGGATGACAGATTTCACTTGGTCTTCTAGCAAACACTCTCTGCAGATACTATCATATTTAAGCAAGTGATCAGCCAATACAGTTTCATGACTTGGTAATTACATGGCGATGAAAGAGAGCCCATGCATCGTCACAATTAGCGCCTTTTCAATAAAAAAACAGTACTTGTAAAAATTCTGTGAAGTTGTCAAAAGCAGTAGAGGTTCAGTTGTATTTGCCTTTATAGTAGATCAGATTTCTCTTGATGGAACAAACTTAAGCCAATGGGTCAATTTGAGGGAAGAAAGAGACTTAGATAATCAGCTCAGAAATTTAAGAAGAGAGCATAAGCAATACAAACATGTTAGTCACAATGTAATGTGAGAACCAACTCGATTACCTTGAACGAAATAATCTGACAAGTGCACCAGAATATCAAGAACAGACTTATATAGATTTGTAGGCGACACTGGGGTTATGTCCTCTGTACATATTAATATATATATGTATAACAGTAAACAGTAAAAGAGACTAAGAGACTATATACAAGAACATATAACAGTAAGGACTTGAACCATGCTTCATAATTTGAAGCCTTTTGAAGAAAAAATTCCATAGTTATAACCAAGCTCCTACCTCAATTCATGTTACTCTTTCAATCTTTTAATTATTCTCTCAAATTTTTAACATACTGATGCGGTTAGTGTAAAAATATTATAAGGGCATTGATATATGACAGGAGATCACATGTTTTTAAGCTTAAGAGACGGACAGGTTTTTTTTCATTCTAATATGAAAAAGGACAGTAAAATCAAACTATAATATGAGTGTAAAACTTGATTGCAAATTTCAAGCTGATAGCTCGAGTTAGTTGATCATGAAGCTAACCAATTAGACGTGTTTCTCATTTAGTTGCTTATTTTATTTTATTAAGATTTTAATTTATATGTTGGCTAAAAATACATCATGTCTAATAGTTTTGTAGGTCTAGTTGCGAGCTCTTAGCTTTGGGGGCAACAAAATTTGACCTTCAGGCCAAACAAAAAATTCAATATGATTGCCACTATCCAACAAATCAAGTGTGTTCTTTAGGTCGATATAAACAAAGAAACTGACCCTTTGGCATTTTCTTCGAAGAACTTTCTTCAGTCACCGTCCTCTTAGAACTACTATAAATACTGCAGGTTGAACTCAGTTGATTTCAGACAGAAGTAGTTTATACCTTTTGAGCAAAGAATAGCTAGAAGATGGCCAAACCAAACAAGAAGACTGCAACTGTTGCAATGGCCTTCATTCTATTTCTCCTGCTTATTTCCGTGATGAAGGGTAAGCTTTGTTAACTATGTTATCAGTAAGTTGATCATCACAGTGGTACAAAGAAACTTTCAACAAGATCAGAAATAGTATTCTGCTTCTTTCTTTCATTTTTCTTAAAGTTCTAACAAAGTACGGTCACCATAATTTATTACTTGTGCTTCTTTCTGCATCTTTCTTTAAAAACATGGGCAGATTTTACTGGTTCATTAGACATAATGGAATGTAAATGATACGTGTGCTTATCATTTATTACTAATCAAATTACCTATATGCAAGTATCAGTCAACATGTAAGAAAACAATAACTATTGGAAAGAACTCAACAAATAAACATAAAAAATTTCAACACTTACCTAAATAAAATCATGTTATGTAAACTGATCATAGTCTGATATGCTTCTGTCCTTGTGCCTTCTCTAAATCTCTCAAGGTGCTTCAGCTGCGTCCACCCCAAGTTGCACAGTCATTCATTCACATCAGGACGGAGAGACTTGTTTTTCCCTTCAGCAACAATTCAATCTATCACCTGATGATTTCAGCAAGCTTAACCCAAATCTGGACTGCGACAGAATTTTCATCGGCCAATGGTTGTGTCTTGCTGGTACTATATAAGCTAATAAGCTTCGCTCAGTGGTCTTCAGAGAGCCAGTGATTAGTGTTTCTTTTATGAATGAAGTGGTCGTAGACTGGTTTTTCTCCAGTGTAATGTTTCTTTTCAAGTAAAAGTTGCCCCAATAATGATATGTTGGTCCTCCTTTTTCTGCCACGGCTCCAAATAACGGAGTTCAAAGGGATGTGGGAGAGTACAATTTTATCTGATCAAAGCTTTGTAATTGAACCTGAATTATCTCTTCAATAGTGCATTTTACCTTCTTATTGCTTCATGGTCGTGATTCAAAATATCGCATTACAACTGGGTATTAATGTTAAGGAATAAGGATTAGACCCTTATCATCAATCTACCTGTTGTCAGAGCTGTAAAAAGAGTTAGATGTACAAGCTTTTGAATATAACCTAAGCAATCGATCTCAGTAGTCAGTAGTACTGGCAAATATTAAAAACAAAAAAGTAGGAATTTGAAATGCACATGTAGAATTGGTCTTGCTCGGGTAAGAAGCACAACTATTATCTTTTTTTACCTTTTTTTTTTTTTTTTTTTTTTTTTGATCATAGAAGGTTGGCCGAGACCCCCCGTGTTTCATTAAAAAGCTTTTAACAAAACAGATAATCAAGTAACAGACAATGATATTCATGTATCCCACATGCGGGTCATGATACTCATTCTCCGACCAAAAAATGAGTCCCCCTACCATACATGGCAGTCATCCATTCGAACACCCCAAAAATACAAGCATCAAAGTACATACATCAAAATACAAGATCCCAAAACTCATCAAATTACAGACATCCAAATACATGATCCCAAAATACACCAAAAGTCACGAAAGGTGCATGTTCCTCCCTCCTCGTTCCAGGCAATCAACCATCTTCTGGTGTACCTTCCCTTTCCTGTGGCTCAACCTGATTGGTGGCAATAACCGTATACATGTCCTTGATCTTCTTTGTTTGTTCTTCACCTGTCGTTTTAGACCAGAATATGATATTAGCAATAATCTTGAAAAGCAATTGTTGATGCATGCTGTGTCTGTGTGTTATTCTAAAAATTCTATTGTTCCGTTCTAACCATAGACACCAGCATATAGCCGCAATCCCAATATCCCAAATACCAAAATTGCTGCAGCGAATGTGCCCCTCTCTCCACCCCCTCCCAGGCGTCTAGTACTGTTTGCGGGCCTGCCCCTGAGCTACCGATTCTGTTGAGTAGATTCTCCCAAAATGGCCTCGCGAAACTGTACGTCACTAGTAGATGGTCCACCGTTTCGTTATCCTGATTGCACATTACACAATTTGCCGGTCCTTGCCACCTTCTCCTAACCAAGTTATCCCGTGTTAGAATGGCGTTTCTACATGCCAACCAATTAAAAATCCTCACTTTAAGTGGGACATTTGCCTTCCAGACTGGGTCGTAGACTCTAACTCTCCCATCGTTTAACCTTTTATATGCCGATTTGACCGAAAAGACCCCTTTTTTCTACCTCCCATTTAACTTTGTCTTCATGATCATTCCCTGTTGGTTTCCATTCCTGTAAGAAGCCAATTAGCTCTTGTTTTTGTCTTCTAGCCTCGCTTGTTAACCTGCCTGTGAGTCTTGGTCTCTATTCCTCATTCCTCCAATTTCTAGCCACCTGATCATTTTTATCAGTAGCGAATTTGTATGCTTCCGAGAATCTCCTCTTTAGGTTAATAGGTCCGCACCATTTGTCCTTCCAGAAACTCGTAGTAGCCCCATTTCCAATGGAGAATGTTACCCCTGAGATGAAAATATCTCTAGTATGAGTTACCCCTCGCCAGAACCAGGACGCTGATTCCTTGTTTTTCTATTTCTGGTGCATGCATCCATTCTTCAAGTAAGACGCCTTTATAAGTCTACCCCATTTTATCTTAATCTTTAGTTTGAGTTTCCACCACCATTCATTTACAGAGTAAGGCTTGATTCATTTGCCGAATATTGACTACCCCCAATCCACCAAGCTTTTTTCGTCTGCACACTAGGCTGCATTTGATTAATGCGTATCCTCTCCCTTTCCCCACCCCATGCCATAGAAACCGTCTTCTAAGTCTGTCAATTTTTTTGGAGACCCAAACCAGAATTTCATAAAAAGCCATAAAATACAGTGGTATGGAGCAACCACCAAATTAAGCAAGATTAGACGTCCTCCGAAGGACAGCATTTTACCTTTCCACCCCTCTATTCTGCTCGCAATTTTCTCTATGAGGCCATGCCAGTCCACCCTCCTAATATTCCCGGTTCCGATCGGCAGCCCCAGGTACTTAAGAATATCAGCTATGGTGTTCCCCGCTTCCCCTTTATCCCCTAATAATGTGATGGATCTTTTGTGGAAATGTAACCCCCGTTTCCGTAAATACGTATTTCTAAATATTTTTTTTTCCCGTATTTTGATTATTTATAAACTTGTTTTGTGCTCAACTGATTTCGGGTCTTGTACTAAGTATTTTCTACTAGACGATTATATATACTTTGAACAACAATGAAATTTTCTATTTTTAATTGATAGATTATTTATTCGTTATATTATTACAGTATGAATTTTAATAAATTGTTAGTCTCAAATTCTAATATATATATTATTATCATTATCATTATCATTTCTATTATTATTATTATTATTGATTAAAGCCCATCAATTTTTGATATATGTTACATTATTTAATTAATTGATTTGAAGCCCAAAACCAAGACCCATCTCTTATTGGACCCAAATTCATCTAAACCCAAACCCAATAACCCAAACTACCCCCAATCTCTCCCTAACGGACTAATCTATCAATTCCCCTAATCACTCCCCACTCATCCCACATCCCCGTAACTAAATCCCTAATACTTAGCCTCTAATCTCTCCCTTTACCTTTTCAACCAATTCTAAATACAGCGTATACTCTCTCCCTCTCTCTCTCTCTCTCCTCCTTCTCTGATTAAAAACAAACCAGAAACAACAAAACAAAACCAAACCAAACAAAACCAAACCCTTCTCTCACCGTTCTCTCCCTCCCTCTGTTTCTAACCCAAGCATAGAAGAACCCATTGCCGACGTCACCTGCCCTTCCCCTCCCGCCAACGCGCCTCGCCCATCGATCCGATGCTCCTCCCTCGACTCCCCGAGCACGCCTCCCCTGTGCGCGACGGCTCGAACACCCTCTCGTGTCGAATGCAGCGCCAGCGCGCCCCGCGACCTTTCCGCGATCGCCAACCGCCTCGACGCCTGTGCCGCGCAGCCGTCGTATCCCCACGCCAGGCTCCCTTCGTCATCGAACCAGCGCAGCAGCAGCCGTGCTCCTCCTTCCCCTTGCCGTGCCACAGCAGCAACATCGTGACGCTGCACCCCGACATCCTGTCTCCCTGTGCCGCCGTCTGCCGAATCGATTCCCTCACGTCTGTCCGCCACTCGCCGACGACCGTCGCCTGAGGCTCCCCTGCGTCGCGCCCCGCCGGCGCTGCACCTCTCCCTCGCTCTCTGTTACTATGAAGGAGAGAAGAAGAAGGAGGGAAGAAAAGGAGTGGGAGATTTAATCTGGACCGTCAGATTCGATCAAGATCTAATCCTGATCAGATCTGATCTCCTACATCAGATCAGACCTCAGCCGTCCATCCAATCTTGATCTTCAACTCGGATTGAAGCAGATCCAGCCGTTCGATTTTCTCGATCTTGGTCTTCCATCAAGATCCGCTCCGGATCCAATCTTGTGTGGATGTTTGTGCGTGTCAAGTACGTGCGCATGTCCGTGCTAGTGCCTCGTCTCTCGGGATTTGTATCCCGTATTGGTTCGTGTTCGGATTCTTCGTCCAAAAAGGCAAGTCACCTCTATCGAATATTTTTGCATCGTATTCGATAATTATTGTTGAAATTCCGCAAGTGGATCTTAATTAAAAATCGTAAAATATTGTTGTATCAATCGTCGAGATGCCACGGATTTACACGAGCGAATCCAAGTGGTAGTCTCGACATCGTGCCATCTTTTTGCCTCTAAAGTATAGAGATATTCATACACCATATAGTTATAGTAATTGATTATAAAATAGGAAATTATAGACACATTTCATATCATGAAATTAAATGACAAATAGCTATAGTAGATTGTAGAAATTTGTTGATCGTTAATGTGATTGTTATTGCTAAATTGTTGAATTGGAATTATTAAAATGTTAGACATCACCTATATTAATACCATGTTCACCTAAGGTTGATTCGCTGCGATTAAGATTAATTAAACTCCAATTTACTATTATTAAATCTTATTTTTTACCATTTCACTTAAAATGAACTTATAGACTATTCAGAAAATTACGCTAATCTGAACCTTAACGTGCTGTTTAGACCTAGAAGACTCCATTAAAATTAGAAACTCCCTGAAAGTAAATCGTAGCCCTATCTGTCTAGATGCCGATAGACACCAAAACTTTCGAATTCGGAGTTATACTGCTCCAGTTATGAACCTTTTACCACAGCTACGCTGTAATTCCAGATTCACGTACATAACAACTTAGGCTAATGAATTAAGTGAACTATTAATCATATATGGCCAAGATAAATTCCAGGTTTGTAAATAACATGTTTAGGGTGTTAAAAAGTATTTTTACTGATTTTTATAATATTTATTTACTGCCTTTATAATTAAAATTAGACAACATCTACACCCAGCCAGAAACTAAAACCTATAAAGAACACCGAATTTCACTTAGCTACCGTCGTCGGAATATAGACTTTAAGTATGCGTTGGAACCGGGCGGGAGTCTAGTTTCTAGACCACCTGACGGATCCATAGTTTCTGCCCTGTAGCAACGGGAATACTGGTTTTGGTACAGCAACCTACTGCTGTCCAGAATTGGGATTCTATGCTTTATAATGTACAATTGTGTTTATAATGTTATATTTAGTGTATTTAATTGTATATAATATATTGCATAATCTTAGGGTTGTTTTGCCACCCCCTCTAGCGTCCCTTATTAATTGCATTATTGTATGATAATTGAGTAAAGAAAGTAAAGCAAGTCGGGGTTAAGGGTTGATTAAGGTAGTTGATGACATAGTGACTGTACTCGGAAGAGGGGCCCATGTTTCCCTAATTATCGGTCTATTGGTCTATCGGTCTATTGGTCATATCGGTCATCGGTTAATTGCAGATTACTGACTTCAGTATCTCGATTGATTCGATCATCGGTCATTATTGAATAATGTTCCCGGGTACATGATCTATAGAATCTACCACCTTGGTCTAAACGAAATTGATTGTATGCATGGAACCTGTAGTATGGGATGCAGTAGTACGTGCATTAGCTAGGATAAAAAAAATGAATAATAGACCTAAGGCTCTCATCGCATTATCATTACATATTGTTATCCTAATGAACAGTGTTCTCATTATTATTGTCATTATTGGTATTGTTTATCGTTATTTTGGTAAATCGTATTTAATGCATATTATACTGTTATCTCATTTACACTGTTCAACACCATCGACTGCATCGTTTATTTGAATTCATTGCTATGCCACCATTTCCATTGTTTCACTGTTTCTCCACTTGCATGTCCACAACTTGCTCTAAGGACAAATCATTCTTTCTTTTTAGATGAACAAGTACAGGTGTACAAGGAGAATTTTCAGAAGGCATCGGTGAGCAGTTCCTCTACAATTGGAGCTGGAGCCTCTCGAGCTATTTGGTAAGTTCTTGTATTTCAGATTTGGTTATTGAATTTCATTATCGTTTATGTGATTATGTTTCCTGCGTGGTTGTGATTAATTTTTCTTATATTGTTGAGTTAAGACTGGTACAGCTTATGAATGATATGAGTTGGCGTACTTATATCATTCGCTGGGCCTTCGTTGCGTGCCTGTGTTCCCGTATTTCGGGAAGCTGGGCGTGACAAGGTTTTTAGTGGTATCAGAGCCAGGTTTGACTCTAACTAGTTTGGGATTGGATCCTGATTAGTTTGAGTTTAACCGGTCTGACTCAACAATATGTACACCACGTTGATCACATGGATAATGAATAACCAACATAATCTGGATGCTCCTCTAATTTGATTCCTCTTTGAATCCTTCACATTCAGTCCTTTCATTTCTCAGTTGTTTCGTCCCTTCCTTTCATTTACATTTATTAATTTCTTATTGGGTATAGAATCTTTCTTTTCATACCCATATTCTTTTAATTCCGGTGCAAGCAAACTCTGATTTTCTGTTTGCCTCGTTGATCCCTTCTTATTTCAACTTGTGTGTCGTTCATTGCTTTCCCTGCCTTACTTTCATTTTTTTTGTTGATTCATATTGAGTATCATGTCAGTTTTTTCTTCCTTGCTATATTCTTTTCAATTCCGATTTTGCCCCTCGTTCTTCTTTCTTCGTATTCAATTCCTTAATTTCCTTTTGTACTTCTAGTCATCCTTTTCTTAACTCCTTATTGGGTATAGCTTCATTTTTCTCCTACCTATTTTTTTCCTTATAATTAATTTTCCCGAATACTTTCTATATTTCGATTATTATTTGTTATATTTATTTTTGATCTTCTATAAAAATGTTTCTCAACAAAGATTTTGTTATTCCGAACAATGGTATATTTTAACTTCACTTTTCATTTTTGATCGACTATATACTTCTACTGGATTATTCTGATAAGACAAATTCTTATTTTGTTGTATAATGCTATTATTACTACTATTATTATTATTGATATTATTTTCATTATCATTACTATTATTATTATTATTTTTTTTACTACTATTGATATTCTTATTGTTGTTTTCATTATTTTATTATTGTTAATTAATGATGAATTACTCCCACAAACGTTGTACCCAAACTATATATTGTCTTGCATTACTACTTTTTCTAGTGTTGTTAATATTTCAATATTATTGTTATTATTATTATTATTATCATTCTTTTTACGATTTCTGTTATCATTAATGTTATGATCACTGTTCCTATCATTGTTATTCTTATTGTTAATAGTATCAATATTTTGTTATTATTACTGCTACTCGTGTTATTATTTTTATCGTTACTATTATTATTATTATTAATTTATTTTGAGCCTGAGCATTCTCAATCTTATATACACTTCACTACTTCGGTGCAACCTAATGTCAAGATGGCAAATATGCAACTCGATGTCAATGGAGGCAAATTGCAACTGGATATCGGCGAGGCAAAATATGCAGCCGAATACTTGGATGGCAATTTGAAACCTGATGTCGTGGAGGCAAATATGCAACTTGATGTTAAGGAGGCAAGATTTTCTACCTATTACTAATTGATACTTCAAGATTCGTTACTTATATAATGAAACTGATGGTAAGGAAATATTTTCGTTATTATTGGTATTATTATTATTATTGTCATTTCAATTGATGTTATTATTATTGTTTTCGTTACCTTTAGTACTCTTATTATATTTTTTATTATTATTATTACCGTTACTTTATTGATATTATTGTTATTAATGCTACTATCTTTATTATTATTATTATTATTATTGATATTATTTTTAATGTTCTCATTATTATTATTATTTCATTATTTTCATGAATGTGTTGAATTTTATTCTGTCATGAATATATTATCATTATTATCAGTATAATTGATATTTTTATTGCCTGTATGATTATGACGATTTTAATTACTATTACTATTAATGTTGTTATTATTCTTATTCTTATTATTATTATTTTTATTATGGTCATTGTTACTTGTATCATTGTTGTTATTAATATTTTAATATTATTTTGTTATTTTAATACTATTTGTATTATTATCATTGTTATATTTATTATTATTATTATTGTTATTATTATTCTATTACAATTGATAGTGTTATTATTGATATTGTTGTTGTTATTATTTCTGTTACAGCCATTAGCCTTAATCTGTATTATATCTTTTAATTATGAACATTGGAGCTCAAGCCTTATATTCACCTTGCGTTATTGCTTGTCTCCATTTGGAGCCCATACCCTTTTCGAATCATGTGTCTTAATCTTTTCTCCCTGCTCGGTTCGTCAATCAGTGCCATGTGGTCTACAACGACAAGTCTGCAACTTGGAACGTCGCCATCAAAGCAGCGCAGCGGAAGCGTGGTGAGCCTATAACCCATAGGTCCCAGAATTGTCTTATTGCTTTCCCTTCATTGCACTACTTGCTCTTCTTTCATACATTTGCATTGTCTTCGTTCATTGAATCTCTGTTGGACATCATTCTAGATCACCCCATTATTATCTATGATTTTCTTATTCTGGTATTGCCACCCTCTTGACATTTCATTGAATCCCTTGTTTTGTTATTCCCCATAAAAGTTGTTTTGCCTGGTCCTATATACCGCCTAAGCAAATTTCGAGGACGAAATTTTGTTGTAAGGTGGGTAGGATTTGTAACCCCCGTTTCCGTAAATACGTATTTCTGAATTTTTTTTTTTTCCGTATTTTGATTATTTATAAACTTGTTTTGTGCTCAACTGATTTCGGGTCTTGTACTAAGTATTTTCTACTAGACGATTATATATACTTTGAACAACAATGAAATTTTCTATTTTTAATTGATAGATTATTTATTCGTTATATTATTATAGTATGAATTTTAATAAATTGTTAGTCTCAAATTCTAATATATATATTATTATCATTATCATTATCATTTCTATTATTATTATTATTATTGATTAAAGCCCATCAATTTTTGATATATGTTACATTATTTAATTAATTGATTTGAAGCCCAAAACCAAGACCCATCTCTTATTGGACCCAAATTCATCTAAACCCAAACCTAATAACCCAAACTACCCCCAATCTCTCCCTAACGGACAAATCTATCAATTCCCCTAATCACTCCCCACTCATCCCACATCCCCGTAACTAAATCCCTAATACTTAGCCTCTAATCTCTCCCTTTACCTTTTCAACCAATTCTAAATAAAGCGTATACTCTCTCTCTCTCTCTCTCTCTCTCTCCCCCTTCTCTGATTAAAAACAAACCAGAAACAACAAAACAAAACCAAACCAAACAAAACCAAACCCTTCTCTCACCGTTCTCTCCCTCCCTCTGTTTCTAACCCAAGCATAGAAGAACCCATTGCCGACGTCACCTGCCCTTCCCCTCCCGCCAACGCGCCTCGCCCATCGATCCGATGCTCCTCCCTCGACTCCCCGAGCACGCCTCCCCTGTGCGCGACGGCTCGAACACCCTCTCGTGTCGAATGCAGCGCCAGCGCGCCCCGCGACCTTTCCGCGATCGCCAACCGCCTCGACGCCTGTGCCGCGCGGCCGTCGCAGCCCCACGCCAGGCTCCCTTTGTCATCGAACCAGCGCAGCAGCAGCCGTGCTCCTCCTTCCCCTCGCCGTGCCGCAGCAGCAACATCGCGATGCTGCACCCCGACATCCTGTCTCCCTGTGCCGCCGTCTGCCGAGTCGATTCCCTCACGTCTGTCCGCCACTCGCCGACGACCGTCGCCTGAGACTCCCCTGCATCGCGCCCCGCCGGCGCTGCACCTCTCCCTCGCTCTCTGTTACCATGAAGGAGAGAAGAAGAAGGAGGGAAGAAAAGGAGTGGGAGATTTAATCTGGACCGTCGGATTCGATCAAGATCTAATCCTGATCAGATCTGATCTCCTACATCAGATCAGACCTCAGTCGTCCATCCAATCTTGATCTTCAACTCGGATTGAAGCAGATCCAGCCGTTCGATTGTCTCGATCATGGTCTTCCATCAAGATCCGCTCCGGATCCGATCTTGTGTGGGTGTTTGTGCGTGTCAAGTACGTGCGCGTGTCCGTGCTAGTGCCTCGTCTCTCGGGATTTGCATCCCGTATTGGTTCGTGTTCGGATTCTTCGTCCAAAAAGGCAAGTCACCTCTATCGAATATTTTTGCATCGTATTCGATAATTATTGTTGAAATTCCGCAAGTGGATCTTAATTAAAAATCGTAAAATATTGTTGTATCAATCGTCGAGATGCCACGGATTTACACGAGCGAATCCAAGTGGTAGTCTCGACATCGTGCCATCTTTTTGCCTCTAAAGTATAGAGATATTCATACACCATATAGTTATAGTAATTGATTATAAAATAGGGAATTATAGACACATTTCATATCATGAAATTAAATGACAAATAGCTATAGTAGATTGTAGAAATTTGTTGATCGTTAATGTGATTGTTATTGCTAAATTGTTGAATTGGAATTATTAAAATGTTAGACATCACCTATATTAATACCATGTTCACCTAAGGTTGATTCGCTGCGATTAAGATTAATTAAACTCCAATTTACTATTATTAAATCTTATTTTTTACCATTTCACTTAAAATGAACTTATAGACTATTCAGAAAATTACGCTAATCTGAACCTTAACGTGCTGTTTAGACCTAGAAGACTCCATTAAAATCAGAAACTCCCTGAAAGTAAATCGTAGCCCTATCTGTCTAGATGTCGATAGACACCAAAACTTTCGAATTCGGAGTTATACTACTCCAGTTATGAACCTTTTACCACAGCTGCGCTGTAATTCCAGATTCACGTACATAACAACTTAGGCTAATGAATTAAGTGAACTATTAATCATATATGGCCAAGATAAATTCCAGGTTTGTAAATAACATGTTTAGGGTGTTAAAAAGTATTTTTACTGATTTTTATAATGTTTATTTACTGTCTTTATAATTAAAATTAGACAACATCTACACCCAGCCAGAAACTAAAACCTATAAAGAACACCGAATTTCACTTAGCTACCGTCGTCGGAATATAGACTTTAAGTATGCGTTGGAACAGGGCGGGAGTCTAGTTTCTAGACCACCTGACGGATCCATAGTTTCTGTCCTGTAGCAACGGGAATACTGGTTTTGGTACAGCAACCTACTGCTGTCCAGAATTGGGATTCTATGCTTTATAATGTACAATTGTGTTTATAATGTTATATTTAGTGTATTTAATTGTACATAGTATATTGCATAATCTTAGGGTTGTTTTGCCACCCCCTCTAGCGTCCCTTATTAATTGCATTATTGTATGATAATTGAGTAAAGAAAGTAAAGCAAGCCGGGGTTAAGGGTTGATTAAGGTAGTTGATGACATAGTGACTGTACTCGGAAGAGGGGCCCGTGTTTCCCTAATTATCGGTCTATCGGTCTATCGGTCTATTGGTCATATCGGTCATCGGTTAATTGCAGATTACTGACTCCAGTATCTCGATTGATTCGATCATCGGTCATTATTGAATAATGTTCCCGGGTACATGATCTATAGAATCTACCACCTTGGTCTAAACGAAATTGATTGTATGCATGGAACCTGTAGTATGGGATGCAGTAGTACGTGCATTAGCTAGGATAAAAGAATGAATAATAGACCTAAGGCTCTCATCGCATTATCATTGCATATTGTTATCCTAATGAACAGTGTTCTCATTATTATTGTCATTATTGGTATTGTTTATCGTTATTTTGGTAAATCGTATTTAATGCATATTATACTGTTATCTCATTTACACTGTTCAACACCATCGACTGCATCGTTTATTTGAATTTATTGCTATGCCACCATTTCCATTGTTTCACTGTTTCTCCACTTGCATGTCCACGACTTGCTCTAAGGACAAATCATTCTTTCTTTTTAGATGAACAAGTACAGGTGTACAAGGAGAATTTTCAGAAGGCATCAGTGAGCAGTTCCTCTACGATTGGAGCTGGAGCCTCTCGAGCTATTTGGTAAGTTCTTGTATTTCAGATTTGGTTATTGAATTTCATTATCGTTTATGTGATTATGTTTCCTGCGTGGTTGTGATTAATTTTTCTTATATTTTTGAGTTAAGACTGGTACAGCTTATGAATGATATGAGTTTGCGTACTTATATCATTCGCTGGCCTCCGTTGCATGCCTGTGTTCCCGTATTTCGGGAAGCGGGGCGTGACAGGAAATTCACCTTTACCCTGACCACTCTTCAAATAAGTACAGGCCCCACTTCAGGAAAGTTGCCTGCGTAATGTCGCACTCACCAAAAATTACAGTTTCATCCACATATTGGACGTTCATTACAGCAGCGATACCCCTCGTCATACCAAGTCCATTGATCAGTCCATTTTCTCTGTAGGCGTGTAACATTCTATGTAGTCCGTCCCCTACCAAAGTGAACGGCAATGGTGATAGTGGGTCTCCCTGTCTAAGTTCCCGCCTACATCTGATTTCCTTTTCCGGCTCCCCGTTGACTAGCACGTTAACCTTGGAAGTAGTTAACTAAGTCTTTATCTATCCGATCCACCTGTTTCCGAACCCTCTTCTCTCAGGAACCTCCAATAAGTATTTCCATTCGACCTTTTCATATGCCTTCTCGAAGTCTAATTTTAGCATGAACCCTGCCTTCTTATGTCTCTTCGTGTCTTGTATTACTTTCTGTACTCTTCAGATTCAAACTACCGTCATAGACTGCATTCATGAGGTCCATAATGTCAAGTTTAACAATATCCCAAAATTGTCTGTAAAACAATATAGGAAACCCATCTGGTCCTGGTGCCTTGTCCTGTCCCATCCCCCACACCGCTGCCTTCACCTCATCCATCATGAATGGTTCTTGCAGAGCCTCAACTCTCTCTCGTGTTTCTCCTTGCAATTCCTCCCACATATTCTCATTGGACTCGCTCTGCCCATCTCTGTTTTGTCCGAATAATTTCTTGAACTTAGCATCCACATGTTTCACTATCAATCCCTCGTCTGAAACCGAGATACCGTCGATATTCAATGAGTGGATGTAGTTGTTTCTGCGTCGCATACTAGCGACCTTGTGGAAATACTTGGTATTCGCATCCCCTTTTTTCAGCCACTTTATCCTGGAACGTTGCCGCCACATAATTTCCTCGTTTATGTAGGTCTCTTGAATATCTTGCCTGCATGCCGTTAACCTTTGAAACTGGTTATCGTCCAGGTTCCCAACTTCCTCATTTCTTTCAAGTTCCTCAATCTCGATTAGGATATCCTTTTTTTCTTTTAAAAATATTCCCGAACGTGACCTTATTCTATTTTCTTAACCTTCTTCTGAGAGTAGATAATTTTTTGTTTAGTCTGGCGGTTGTTTCTGCCTGCCCATGCCCCTCTTCCCAGCAGCTCTTCACCATTGCGTGACAGTCCTTGTTGGACAACCACATTTTTTCGAACCGGAAAATTCTCTGTCTTCTTCTTCCCTCTTCTCCCGTATCAATCATGATAGGGACGTGATCTATTTCGAATACATGACCTTGCCAATGCCAGGGGGAATTTCATTTTCCAGTCTATAGACACTAGAATCCTGTCAAGCTTAGCAAGTATCGGCTCCCTACGTCAGTTGGACTACATAAAGCTCCGGTCATTCATTGGGATGTCCATCAACCTCAAGCTTGAAATCACCAGATTGAATTTCCTCATATCGTGCCCATTGCCTATCCCTCCACTCCTCTCATAAGTGTGTCTGACGATATTGAAGTGGGCCCCCCCCCCCCCCCCCACGGTAGACTCCACCTTCTCCTGATGTGTATTAGCTCATCCCAAAACTGTTGCCTTAGGTTCCTCTCATTTGGGCCATACACTACCGTGATGGTTTGCTGCCACCCGTCCTGCCTTCTTTGGACTACAACCGAAACCGTGTATTTCCCAACCCAGTCATCCAGTAAATCAAATTATTCGGGCAAAACAGAGAATTTTTGGATGTCAAAGCCAACACTAAAGATCAAATGTCTAAGAATTATGGGATTCATTTATACCTCAATTATAATCAGAGATAATTAACAGAGGGAGGAAGATGAACACTGACATTAAGAAACTCAAACTTATAATATGTGTTTCATAATTAGTTAATTACACAATGAAGTTAGAAGATTGTTCACACAAAGCATATAATGCAGAGTACAAGTTATTGCTATCTTCCCTAAAATGATCAATATCTTCTTTATGAGGTTCGATTTGTATGTGTGTTTTCGTGCTACTTTCTTCCTCTCTTTGATCGTCTTTTTCCTTCTATTAGTTTTCCCTCCTTTTCTGTGTGTTTTTATACTATTGGCAGCTGTATTTGAGTTTTCTACTAACCCAAACCTCATGGTTAATATCTTCTATCATCGTTTGCCTTTGGTTGGTTTTTGTTGAATTCAACCTCATTGGTTGAATTCAAAGTATTCTTATATCTTCTGACTCTCAGTTAATAAGATCAAATGAAAGATCGATATAATTTTCCTTAATTCCGGCATGCCAGCTTTTTATAACAAAAGTTGAAGATCGTAACAACAACAATTTGCATGATTTATAGGAAACAACTCCAAAGTTTAGCATTAGTACTTGATTAGTCCGTCTAACTAACTTAGAAAATCTCATCTCTGTAGTTATGCAAAAATACAACGAGTCTACAAGAAAATGAAGCCGTCCTACTGTCCAAAGAGCAACTTTTTGTTCTCTGTTTCAAACTCAAGGCTATATATTGAGATGTTTAACAACATAGAACTACAGCGAGCTCGACATATATATCCTTCTTTTTTTAGGAACATATATATCCTTCTTAACTAGAGTGAGTCCATTACATAAAAGTATAGAAAGATGGCCAAAACCAACAACATTGCTCCAGTCTTGCTTAACCTAATCCTCATTCTCTCTTTCATGCTCCTCAGCTCCAGCTCTATAGCTGAAGGGAAGCCTTTCCGCTGTAAGTTCAATATATAGATTTGCTTCACGTTTACGATTCATTTATGATGCTTTCATGTGCATGTCAAAGGAAAAAAATATAGGGCGAAAGCCAAAGTACCCCACAACGTTTGGCCCGAGTACAAAATGTCCATACAACGTTTGAAAAAGTACAATAAACCCATCTCTCTGTTAACTTAACCCCATCCGTTAAGTTATAATTATTAAATTACTTTTTTATCCTTACCCTTTCATAATCAAATCTCTTCTTTCTTTTTCCTTTTTCTTTATTTTTTTTTTCAAATCCCGATCAATCCGTCGATTGAATAAATCAGAATTCTCAGAAACCCTTGCCATGGCCATGAAGCTCCTCATTCTCCTACTCGTGCTGCCGCTTCTCTCTCTGCAATCGATGGTCCTTTCTCTTTCTTCGTCTTCCCTCTCTTTTGTTCTCGTTTTCACTTATTTGATGAATTTTTTATTTTGATTTTTTTTGTTTGATAAATTTAAGCAGAGGAAAGGGGATCTGTCGCCTATGTGTGAACTTAAGATTTGCTGTACAACCTAATTTTAAAACCATCTTTCCATCCCCCTTGGACCTAAGAAATTCTCCGCAAATAAATATGAAAAGTGAAATTAATACAAAAGCAGGATTGCACATGCACTATCCAGTAATATTCAGTTATTCTATCACCGTCTGCTCTTCAGTTTTCAACTATCCTCACAAAGACTGTTAATTTATTGTAGTAATAGAGAACAACAAGTTATTTTACAATACAATTATATTGAAAACGTACTGATCAAGAAGTGAAATACATTTAACTAGTTATGAGCAGAGGCCAAGTCATTTTACAATTATATTGGAAAAATAACATACATTTAACTATCTTAATATATTTTGAGGTAGGGCTTCTCTACCTTTCTTTAAATAAAAAAAAAATACAGAATAGACATACATTATTTGTACAGTAGAATTTACATGTTCAATGGGCGTTAATAGTTACATTATTCTTAGCAACAATCTAAAGTTATTTTGAAGTCATGTTCTTATAACAATTAAATGTAAATTAAACGAACGATGCTTTTTAAGGATGAGTTCTGCATTGTTATCCATAAATTTAAAAGAGAACTCTGATTTATTCGATCGGCAATTCGATCGGAATTTGGAAAAAAAGAATGAAGAAAAATGAAAAAGAAAGAAAAGATTTGATTATGAAAGGGTAAGGGTAAAAAAGTAATTTAATAATTATAACTTAACAGATGGGGTTAAGTTAACGGAGAAATGGATTTAGTGTACTTTTTCAAACGTTGTATGGGCATTTTGTACTCGGGCCAAACGTTTGGGGGGGGTATTTTGGTTTTTGCCCAAAAATATATGTAGTATACGCGCATAAAAAATTTAGCTCAATGAACAACAAAATGATGCAGCACACAAACGATAATTACAAAATTTTCTGTTATCTAGTTTATCTTTAAGCTATATACTACACATTATGATAACTAGCAATTAAAAAAAAAAAAATAGAGAAAAACCAGATTAATGATGTAGGTTAATTGGACCCAGATTAAGGATATATTTAAGTTAAACAGGAAGAAAATGATACATAGTTGGTAGAACTTTGTTTCCATCCTAAACTTAGAATCAAATCAATTGTATCAAATGTTATAATACTATCTGTAAACTCGTTTGCTTAATAGTTGAATGCAATTGCCTCACTCTTTTCTCTCATATGACACAGTTCCAGGGTTCCTGAAATCGACAAACTTGACCTGCAACTCAGTTTACTCAGTGCAGCCAAATGACACGTGCTTTGCACTTCAACAGAAGTTCAAGCTCACACCAGAGCAATTCGGAACCTTCAACCCTAATCTTGTTTGCGATAAGCTGTTTGTGGGTCAGTGGATTTGTGTTTCTGGAGCTGCAGCCTGAACATAAAGAAATCCACTGCTTTCTCTGCAATTAATGAATAATTTGGTTTGATTGAGGAGTTAAAATGTTTATAATCACTATTTACTGTGTTATTTCATGCAACTGATGGAGAAATATTGGTTATGTAATCCAAGAATAAAAGTATATGGACTTAATTACTAATGAAAGCTCTATGATCTTTTATACATTAGTTGTTTTTTTTTTTTTTGATAAAAAGATAGACAGTCATCACTTCATTAAAGATAATTAACGAAACAGGCAAATAACAGTACATATAGAACCCGAATTCGAAGGCAAATCAAACATCACAAACTCCCAAAACAAAGGCTATGGCCTCAGCAACACTCACGGGGCAACAAAACAACAACAGATACAACCGATACCAAAAACACCTATGCCATAGTCCCCCTTATAAAGTACTGAAGCCAAATGCTGCCCCACCTGGATAGCCGCTACTCCTCCCCCCCCTTCAATCGTGGTCTCTTCTTGGATCCTAGGTGCCCTGTCCATTCATGAATGCATAGGTAAATTTTGTGCATCAAAACTGAGTCTAATATAAATGTTGTGAAAGCATAAATCGTTTCGGTCTAGCCATAGGTTCCAAATTGTAGACGCAGCAACAATGTCGTCTCATCTAATCTATCTCCCCTTCTAATCCTGTTACTTCTAATGTAACCCCAGAAGTCTGAACTCGATCCGGGGTACTCTATAATCCCAAACCTAGGACCCATAATCTCCGATACCATTATGGCTCTAGGACAATAAAATAGAATGTGATTCATATCCTCCTCCCGTGTTAGACATCTACTGCAAGCAGTGTTCACCTCAATGCCACGTTTCCTCAAATTGAGCTTTGATAAAATAGTGTCGTTATCCACCAACCATAGAAAGACTTTCACTTCAGTAGGAACGTTAATGTGCCATATAACATCAGCCGCCTCGCTTCTTCTTCCTCCATTGTTCAACCTTTTGTAAAGTGAAACGTGAATCTTAAGCTCGACTCCAACATCCAACGTCTCTCATCTTCAGCCTCTTGGGTGTATCTCCCTTATGTGCGAATGAAGTTGTTTAAAGTTTGTGGTTGAGAAATAAAGTCTTGATCTAACGTATCCCTGACTTCTAGTCTAAGCTTGTTGTTGCGCCAGACGTCACTCACCAAGGTATCTTTGTTAAGGGTGCATTTGCTGCTAACGGGAAAAGTCCTATGAGCGAGTTGTTTTCGCACCATTTATTCTTCCAGAATCTTGTGTTCTTGTCGTTCCCTACCCTGTAGGTAGTGTTGGAATGGTATATGTCTCCCATTTTTTATACCCCCTTCCATAAAAAAGAATTCCTACTATAAATGCTTCATCCCCCGTATCTGAATTTCTTCCTCGACCGACACTTAGTGAAAGACTTGCACCACCAATTGTTGCGCCTGTTAGCCAACTTCCACCACCATTTATTGAGCATGGCTTTGTTCATATCCCTAAGATTGATGATACCCAATCCTCCGAACTCTTTTCTTTTGCAGACTCTCCCCCAGCTTATGAGGTGTAACCTTTTTCCTCCCTCGTTAGCCCCTTTCTAAAGAAATTTCCTTCTGCTTTTGTCAATTTTGTTAATTACCCATGCCGGTAATTCATAGATAGACATGAGATATACCGGTATGCTATTAATCACAGAGTTCAACAGGGTAATCCTCCCTCCTAATGTGAGCATGCACCCTTTCCAACCAGCTAATCTTTTCTCGATTTTTTTGATGAGTGGATGTCAATCTTAAATTCCCCGGTCTAATCGGTATCCCCAAATAGATTAAGGGGAAATCCCCCTTATTGCATCCAAGCATCTGTTGGATAGTAGTGATGGGAATAGAGCAACTATCGCCATGGTTTTAAATCTCAGATTTCGGACTCGTCTCGGCAAGAGGTGTTTCGTCTCGGATCGGAGATATCGGAGGAGATCTCGGAAAAATGTGATCATATCAGATGTTCATTTCCTATACTCAATAAATATTTTTTGTTACTAAATAAGATATTATATGTCCTACATGTCATTTATCTAATAAAATACTCCATAATGTAACTAATGACATGAATCAATTACGGTAGATATTTACAGAATTTAACAACAAAATAAAAGAGAATGTAATATAAGTATATAACTAAATTAAATTTGCATTGATTAGAAAAATTATTTTAATTAATAAACTTACTTGACTTTGCATATATACAAACAACAGCGAGACGAAAATCCTCACATTATCTTAGCTTAAGGTCATATTTAGAAAGACATATATTCAAAAAGTAAAACAAATTTTTTATATATATTCACAATAACATTTGTCTATTTCGGCTAATATTTCGCTAATTTCGACAATATTTCAGCCGATATTTCAGCAATTTCGGCCGAAATCTACACATTTCGGTCCAAAACGATATAGAGTATAAAATATGTGATTTCGTATCGGCAAGCTAACTAAAACGAAATTTCGACCGTATCGGAGGAAATTTAAAACAGTGACTATCGCTAAGAGGAATAATACAACTCTTGTTGAAATTAACTTTCATTCCGGACCAAGCCTCAAAACACCTAAGTACTGTACCCATTGCAGTAATTTCTTCTTTTGAACCCAAACCGAACAACAGAGTATCGTCAGCATACTGTAGGATGGATATAATTTCAGCTATTCCTTTGATTTTGATGCCTTGAATGATGTTTTCCTTTCTGCCATTTTTGATCATCTCTGCTAATCCGTCAGCAACGATGACAAATAATAACGACAGTGGATCTCCTTACCTTAACCCCCTTTGACATCTAATTTCCTTTCCCGGCACACCGTTGATGATAAGAGACGATTTCCCTCATCTAACACACCGATGGATCCACCTCCTCCACCTATCCCCGAATCCTTTTAGAAGTAAAACCTCGTCAACACAGTCCCATTCTACAGTATCGTAAGCTTTTTGAAAGCCCACTTTAAATAGAAAACCGTCCGTTTTATCCTTGTTTCCTCTGAACACGACTTCATGAGCCAATGCTACACTGTCCATAATGTTTCTTCCTCTAATGAATCCGCTCTGCGAGTCCCCAACAATATCGCTAAGTTGTGGGCATAATCTATTAGCCAACACTTTCGATATAATTTGAAAGATCCGTTCAATAGGCTGATGGGCCTCAAATCTCCTACCATCTTGATTTCGGACTTCTTAGGGATTAAAACAATATTCGCATAGTTCGGCCTTCTCAAATCGGCATCACCATTATAAAGCTCCTGAAAAATGCTCATGAAGTCTGCTTTAATAATTTTCCAGTACAAACTATAAAAGAAGAACGGAAATCCATCCGACCCCAGTGCCTTATCCTACCCCAGGCCCTTGGTTGCAATTAGTACTTCATCTTCGCTGAACCTGCCCTCGATACTATCGCTTCCATTAAGCCTCGTTGCTAACCACGTATCCTGATTCAATTTACATCTAAGATCTCTTTTTTTGCCCAACAACTCCTTAAAACTGTCGTTAATGTGCTGCGTAATTCTATCCTCGTTCTCGCACCAATCCCCACCCACCTACATCCCAAAGATATTGTTAAGCCGCCTTCTTTCATTGGCGATCCTATGAAAGAATTTGGTGTTGGCATCGCCCTCCTGTAGCCATTGAATCCTTGATCGTTGTCTCCACTATTGCTCCTCCATGTTTCCAATTTGTAGGATATCTTTTCTATTCTTACATAACTCCTCAATTCAACCTCTATTAAATCTCTTTCCTCCTCTATAAGTTCCAGCCGCTGAATCCTCTCTCCGATTTCTTCTTTCATCCTTTGGTTTTGTCCAAATTCCGCCTTGGTCCACTGTTTAAGTCTTTTTCTGAGTCTCCTAAGCTTTTCGATCTAGCGTCCAACCCCAGTAATCGAAGTTGTGGAGGCACTCCATGAATCTTCGATGACCTTGCGACTTCCTTTGCACAACGCCCATACTTTCTCGAATCTGAACTGAAATCTATTCATCCTCTCTCCTTCTCCACTGTCCAGGGCTAACGGCGTATAATCTGAAGTAAACCTCACTAATGCTTTAACCTGAGCTAAAGGAAATTTATCCTCCTATTCAGTGGTAACAAAGATTCTATCTAACTTTGCAAGAATAGGAGAGACCTGCAAATTAGTCCATGTGAACTTCCTATTCCTTGCGTCTAACTCCAATAAATATAACTCGTTGATGATTGAGTTGAACTTGTCTCTATCGTTCCTTGGCGCTCCTCTTCCTCTGTGTTCATTCTGAAATCTAGTGATATTGAAATCTCTAGGACCCACAAACCCTGCATCTACCTCTAATGTCCCTAATCTCATTCCAGAACACTCCCCTACGATTCGACTCGTAGGAGCCGTATACTGAAGTAACCGTATGGACCCAGTTATCACTACAATGCCTAATAATCACCGTGACCGAAAAAATTCCAGCAATATCCATACATTAGTTTTATTGAATCTTTTCTTTGACAAATAAAAAAGTCTAAAATCCCAAGTCCAGAAATTAATAGTTTTGGGTTTAACGAGATCGTTCAATAACTAATCAGATGATTATGATAATTTGTAAAAGAAAATATCACTGAGTTAGCATGGTTGATGAGAAGAAGAAAACGAGAAGAATGACAACAACCAGAGCAACTAGTACTATTACCATGACTCCTCCCATCAGGAACAATTTCAACTACTGCATACCTGCATGTAAACCCAAATCAAGGAATCTAACTATGGTGATCACAAGCTCAAATTCTTTGACAAGGAAGAAACCAATGGCAGGCTCGTGGCAGTGGGTGGACTGCAGGCTCAAATGTTGTGAGTGCTGTCAATGGGCCAGTCAGCTCGCAAGTTCTTGCATTGCTTCGATTTCAATGGTTCGGATAATATATGATGCTAATTATGATGATGATGATGATAATTTCAGTATTAACGGTACTCTATTCTGTTTCATTGAATGCAAGGTGCGTGTTAGCTCGAATACGAGGCATCTCTAAGTAACTTTGGACCCATATCTCGTTGAATTGAATTGAACTGAACCAGAAGCCAAGAGTTTGATTGGTGATAGGAGGAGAAGGCTTAAATTTGTAACAAGTGCAATGCACAGGATCAATGGAGGGTTCAGGGTGTAGAAATTGCACAGAATGAACAGACCAACATTATGCATAAATACATAACGCATGCAGGCAAAATGTTAGAACTAGAAATAAAGAAAGATTATATGTAATGCGATTTATAGTACAAGAATAAAATCTCAAGTTCAGTCTGCAATACTTGGATTTGTCATTGGAGATAGAGGTAAAAGCTTCAGACCAACTAGTAGCAGATTTGAAAAGAGACGATAACAGATTCCAATAGAGTGCATCAACTGTTTTCACTTGGTCTTCTAGTAAATACTCTCTGCAGACAATATCATATTTAAGTAAGTGATCAGACAATAACAGTTCCATGAGTTGTATTTACATGGCGAAGAAAGAGTCTAGCCCATGTTTTCTCACCATCAGATACTTTTCAATAAATAACACTATTTGTAAAAATTCTGCAAAGTCGTCAAGAGCAGTAAAAGTAGAGTTGTATTTGCCATTATAGTAATCAAACTTATCTTGATCAAGACTTAGGCCAACAGGTAAATCTGACGGAGGGAAGTGACTAGATAACAAGTTCACAAATTAAAGAGCAATACTCTGAACATGTTAGAATCACAACGTAATGTGAAAACCAACTTGATTACCTTGAATGAAATAATCTGGATAAGCACTAGGCACCAGAATATCATGAACAGAGTTATAGGATCTGTCGGCAATGCTGGTGTTAAGTCCTCCATACATATTAGTATCCACGTAACGGTAAATAGAAAAAAAGACTATTAATGTGAAAACCAACTTGATTAGCTTGAATGAAATATTCTGAATGAACGCTAAACACCAGTAAATCAAGAACAGAGTTATATAGATTTGTAGGTGATGTTGGTGTGAAGTCCTCTGAATCCATATAAAAGTAAATTGAAAAAGAGACTAATATACAATATGTACATAAACATTACAATAAGGACTTGAACCAAGCTTCATTTTTTGAAGCCTTTACAATCCAGTATGCATGCAGTTTGAAGAAAGATTTCTGTAGTTATAAGCAAGCACCTACATCGACACATGTTACTCTTTCAATCTTTCTTGACCATCCTTCCAAAATTTAAATATGTTGCTCTGGTTAGTGGACAAGTATTCATAAGAGCCTCGACATATGACAGCGGTTAGGAATTTGGCGCAACAGAGTTGGAGTTTTAGAAGCAAAAAGCGATAACCAATCCAATGAATAATCAAACAAGAGATCAAACCAAACACACAATCTTGTCCCAGTTAGGGTGAACCCTAATCCAGGGGGAAATAAGGGAGATATTCTTCAACGATAGAAGTTTACAAGAGTTACAAACTCTCTCACCAAAAACCTATCAATCACTCAAGTCTCCCTAGAAGATAATCTGCTATTTACAATGGAGAACTTTCAATGAAGTACTAACTCTCTCAATAGAGGCTATTACAATATTTTGAGATCTAGAGAAACTCTAAATTTAGTCTTGATAAAATAACCGTCCGATCTATCATGAAGAGAGAGCTACATGATAGGTGTTGTACGATCTAATTTGGAGAGGCTCGAAAGATTCTCCTAGAATTAGCCCAATAAGCTACTGCCCGCCGTCGACGGTGGACTACACCCCTAGGGTAGTCAACCGCAACTGATAGACTCCTATCCAGAGAGTTTCGACGTGGCAGTCGGCTGTCAATTCAATTGACACCTGCTGTTGCTGCTATTACTTCTTCTTCCATCGACACTTCGACCTCCTTCGATTCACCGTCTTCTCTAATTTCCCCTCAAGGGCACACCCCAGTAGGCATCAACATGGAGGAGCCACCTTCCACACGAACTCCACTTACCCCGAGGCACTCTCCATCTCTCGACGATATTTGAACGTTGTAGTCTTGCTTCGATGATTCTAGTGGCGGCAGACTAGATGACACTTTAGGAACATCGAGGTTGTGTTGGCCATGCCCAACACCCCTCTTTTCCTTCATCACCTTACGACGACTTTCCCAAACAGTAGAACTCCACATCGAGTTGTGTACCTGCAGTCACGTACTATTAGAGTTTTCAAGAATATTAGATTCCATTTCAGCAGAGGAATGTGCATGACTCCCTTAGAGTGTACATGTTTTCATCTGGCATCTCCAACTCAACTTCTCCTTCAGCAACTACACTACAAACTTTACCAGTACCCGTTCTCACACAACAGCCTGTTGTTTACTTGTATATAGAAAACTTATCTCTCTCGGAGGAAATGTGAAGAGAAATATCCAAATCAAGAAACCAACCAGAATCCACATCCAAAGAATTTGAAATAAGAAGACAATCAAAACTTTTAACTGACTCATAAGCACTAACAATACTGATGCTCTACTGATTCATCAACTTACGACAATCCTTCTAGTATGCACACTCCTCTTGCAATGGTGGCAATGGGTCCTACCTTTATGCGCTCTTTCCCTTCCAATTGAAGGATCATCCACCGCTATGCAACTTGTCAAAGTAGACGATGATTTCTGAGTCTCCTTCCTAAGTGGATCTTCTTTCAAGCCCTTGATCACCTCAGCCAACAAAAGATTCACCTTGGCAGACTTTTTGTGTAGCATGGTAGTTATCAAATGCTCGTACGAATCTGACAGTGAATATATCCAGTTGAAAGCATTATGCTCTTCTTTTGTATCATCTGCATTTATCGTCCTCAGTTCAAATAACACTTGACTGAACTCTGTAATATATTCTTGAAGAGCGGTACCTTCCTTCGTTGAGAAATGAAACAATTTTATCTTCCAGTACATCCGATCCAGTAACGACGATCCCAAATAGTCAGTTTTGAGTCTTGCCCACAGACTAGCTGAGCTTTTCTCCTCAAGAAAGTTGCACTTGACCTCGTTCTCCAGTGACAATCAAATTAAACTCAAGGCTCTCAGACAAATATCATCTCACTTCTATTGCATCGTGTCAGATGGCTTACATTTTTCTCCTTCTGAGTCTAGATGCAAGCCTTTTTGAACCAGTACGTAGTACATGTCAACCTTGTAGAGATTAAAGTTGATCTTCCCATCGAACTGCTTGATCTTCATGAAACTATGATATGTCATCTTCACCAAGGAACTCATCAGTCGAAGCTCTGATCCCACTTGTTAGGAATTTAGAGTAGCAGAGTTGGAGCTTTAGGAGCGAGAAGCGATAACCGATCCAATGTCAAACAGTAGATCAAACCAAGCACACAAAACACACAATCTTATTCCGTTTTGGGTGAACCATAATCTGGGGAGAAATAAGAGAGATATTATTCAACTAGAGAAGATTACAAGAGTTACAAACTTTCTCACCAAAAATATATCTATCTCTCAAGCCTCACTAGAAGATAATTTGATTTTACTATGGAGAACTCTCAAGGAAGTACTACCTCTCTCAATAAAGGCAATTACAATATATAGAGATCTAGAAAAACTCTTAGTTTAGTCTTGATACAATTACCATCCGATATATTCTGAAGAGAGAGCCACATGATAGGAGCCGTACAATCTAACTTGGAGTAGAAGTTGTGTAACCCCTATTTCCTGTATTTGTATTTTCTGCTGTATTTCATTTTCCTGTACTCTTTTATCAATCCAAGATCTGTATTTTTGTTCCAGTCCTAATAAAAATCATTTCTTTGTTTCGACTCAATTTTGTGCCAATATTTATTTCAAATGCATCGTTCTTATCAACTCTGATTTGCTGTTCTTCATGGAAAGTTGACTGTTTCACCTCATCTAATTCTTTTTCCCTAACTATAATGAATTTTAACTCAATCTCCTATTGGATCCTACTCAAACCCGCTATCCAAAAACCCAAAACCCTACTATATAAAACCTAACCTAATTAACCCTAACCCTAAACCTATTCACTGTTCTAACCTAAACTACCCAGCCGCCTCTTACCCCCTACTGTTCGTCTTCCTCGACCTTTCCACCTTCCGCCTCTCCAAATCCCTTCCGACCACCACCTTCGACTCTCACCATCATCTTCCCCATCGTCCCCTTGCTCCGCTCTCACCACCATCTCCGTCACCCTCGTCAACCATCGTCTTCGTCATCTTCGCTCCAGCGAAACCCATCGCTTCTCCCTTCGCCCATTACCCATCACCTCATCGTCTTCCTCATCCTCGTTTTCGTCAATCCACGATCTCGCCTTCACCCTGCAACCACCACAAAACTACCCTCGCTCCTCATCGTTGTCACCCTGAGCCCCGAACACCCCCATCGTCTCCTCCCCTATTTCGTCACGAAACAGAGTGCCGCTCAAGCATCCTTGCTCCCGTCGTTGCGTCGCTTCCCGACCGCAGGGCTGCTGCCAGTCACCGCGAGCATTGCTGCAATCACCGTGGGTCACCGCAGTCGCCAACAGTCAAGCACCCACCATCGCTGCATTGATCAGAAGAGAAGGAAGAAGATTGAGCTGTGTTCAAACCTGGGCCACCCGATCGCATCAAGATCCGAGCCAGATCTTGATCATCACCATCCGATCGCATCTCAGCCCTCCATCTGATCTGATCTTGATCTCTCGGTCTGGACCCTCTGATCTGATCAAGATCGGAGCCTTCATCACCAGACCTGATCATCATCATTGCCAAGCAGATCTCAGCTGTCCGATCCGATCGTGATCGTCTACATCAGATCGAATCTCAACCGTTGAACGTCTTGGTCTTGATCATCTCATCAAGATCCGTGCCGATCGTGCTCGTCGCCCGGGATCCATTCCCGTTATTCTTCGTCGGATTCATCGTCACCCTAAGGCAAGTATCTTCTTGTACATTTCGTTTTCTAGTACAAACTTTTTCTTGAAAATACTGCAAGTAGATTGCAAATGTGACTCCTCTTTATTTATCGTTGATGATCTCATGTTTCGCCTTATCTATCACATGACCTAAGAGTCACAGCCCTTCGCTGATACACTTGTTCACAACTAGTATAATTTTGATACATTTCATGCAAAAAGTGTCTTATTTGGTTTCTGTTCTGTCTTGGCTTACTGTTTCGACCCCGATAACACCAAAGTCTGAACTTGAGTCCTAATTATGAACCTTAGCCCCGTATGTCTAGTTTACCACCCTTTCAACGGAATTGAATTCCGAGTTATGGTTTAGGAGATATCGCAATTTTACTGCTGCTGTGTCTGTAATCGCAGATTCATACAAACTGCTGCACCACTTTGGTCTACAATTATTTTAACTATTCTACCAGTAAGTAAATGACTTGAAATTTTGCATGCTGATACTGGACACCCTAGAGAACATTCCCTAATTTTCTTAAAATTAATTAATGAAGTTTCAACCCTGTTTCATATGTTAAACTCAGTTTTACAAATTCTGGCTGAGCACAAATTCTGTGTAGTTTGTTGTTTAGACACCTGATTTGATAACTTTTATGTGTCTTAATTGTATACATTGGAACCGGGCAGGAGTCTAGTTTCTAGGCCTTCTGACGGATCCACATTTGCTATCTTGTAGCAACGAAAATCACAATTTTGGTGCAGCAACGTCATGCTGTCCAGAATTGGAATTTTCGTAGTTGTTAATAATCTTAATTTGTGTTAACCCTCGAATATGCTTTATAATTATCTTAAACTTGTTTCATGTTTTTGATCATGTTTACTTGACCTGTTTCGCACACTTTCATGCTTGTTTGATGATAATAATAAATAATAAGCCGGGGTTTAAGAAAAAGACTGTAGTAGACAATATAGGTAAGTGTACTCGAAAGGAGGTCCGTGCTTCCCACTTGATACATGCTTCATAAACTAGTTATATTATTATTCGATTCATGAACTAGTATATTATTGATTCATGAACTAGTATATTATTATTCGATTCATGGACTTGTTATTACTCGATTCATGAACTAGTATATATTTGATTCATGACTTGTCCTGTTATGACTTGACACATGAACTAGTTATATGATTACTCGATTCATGAACATGGTGTAACTCCCATTCCCATAAATACGTATTTTCTGAATATTTTCTGTATTTCGATATTATAAATTCATTATTTGTTAAAATCGGTTTTGGATTTTATATTAAAGTGTTTTTCTAATTGAAAATTTATTCATTTCGAATAACGATGTGTTTTGATCTTATTTTCTAGATCTTATTGATAAACTATTTGTATTTGAGTCCAAATTATATATATATATATATATATATATATATATATATATATATATATATATTGGATTATTTTAATAAAATTGCTAAACCCGAATACTATTTTATTGTATAATTTTTTACTATTATGATTATTTTTATTAATTGTTATTTCATGATTATCTATTTAAAATTCATATATTGGATTATTTTATTATTATACCGGATCTGATTTTCTTTGCGAATTTTCAAATTATTTTCAAGCCCGGTTTATATTCTATTCATTTGTCTTGTTTATTTATTTATTGGGATTCAAATTTTTGTTCGTGGAATTCTTCGTTTTTCGTGATTGGACTACTTTGTTGATTCTTTTTTCTTCTATGTAATTATGGGTATTTTTATTTGAACCCTATTGATTTTGATCTATCTCTTATTGAACCCTAAAACCCAATTCCAATTGTTTTTGACCCAAATCCGCTATTATTGGACCCTAATTCACTAATCCAGTACCCTAATTGTATCCGATAAATACAATCCTATTGCAAACCCTAAGAATTGCACAATTTTGAACCCTAAGAGCCGTCTATTCTCTCTCCTCTCACTTCCTTGGATTCTCTTTCCTCGTCAAGAACCTATCTGCCCAACCCCTGTTCTCTTCTCTGGCCAACTCCGGCCACCTCCTGTTGACGCCAGCATACCCTCCCGTCAACCTGACCTCTGGCGTCCCTTCCTTGCACCTCCGGTGTTCCCTCCAGTGCCGCCCTTCCCCAACCCCAAATCCCCTTTCTCTCTCCTCACCTATCAGCCAAACCACCCACCTGACCTCCCCTTGCTCCTGCTCTTGATCGACGGTGCGCCGCCCCTTCGGCCGTCAACGTTCCACCACCTCGCTGCCAGCCCAGACCCGCCAATCAGATCTCCTTGCCCCTTGCTGCCTTTGTCCTCTCTCTCTCCTGAGCCAATACTGTTGTAGTTGATGTCTCTCTTGTGTAGTTGCTGTTATTGCTTGAGTCTCTTTTTGTGCATGTATTGTGCGCGTGCTATTAGTGATTGAGTTAGTTCGTGGGTTTGTTGCTTCGGGATTCTTATCCCATTATTCTTGGTATTCGTTTTTACCATCTAACAGGCAAGTACCTTGTATTAAATTCCTTTGCATATACAAGTACAAAATAACGCTTGTAGTGTAGTTGAGTTCTAGACACAATTCGTGTGTGAAACCCCTTGTTGATATTATCTCTATTGTGATGATTTGACCATAGTTGCCTCACGACATATATGACATGAATTAACCTAGGGTTGACCACTTTTGATGTATATGTTCATGCTATCTTGAGATATTTGTGTTTGATGTGTTATTTGTGTTATACTTGTCGAATACTTGTAAATACCTGATATGGCTAAAAATTGGGGTTAAATCAGAACCGTCCAAATCAGGAGCGAATCTTAAAGCTTAGGGGTAAAATGGCAATTTCACCTACCAATGGGTCTGAAGCGGGTACTGGACCTCTTTCCCAAGGATCCAATAACCCACGAATGGATCCACCCCAATTGGGTGCGGGTTTCAACCCACAGAAAACCCGATCCAGTAGGATAGGATTAGGATCTCTGATTAATACTAATCAACGGCCCTGATCCACATCTATCCTTTTACTGGAAATTAGGGATTACATTCCTAATCTGATTACGGGGATTATATTCCTTATCAGATCACGGGGATTATATTCCTAATCTGATCCCCAAGGCGCCTATAAATACCCCCCATCCATCTCCATTAAGAGGTAATCAATCTTTTGCCAATTTACGTTCTTTCATAATCTCCCTAATTACTGACTTGAGCGTCGGAGGGTGCGTCACCGGGATCAACCCCGGTGTCTCGCACTTTTTGCAGGTGAACGGTGGGAGTCAAGAGTCAAATTCCGACGGAACAGGTAACATGTTTGCTATTCAAAGTTTTCCAAGAATCCACAAATACTATCTGTTTGCCCCACACCAAATTTAGCGGTAACAATACCCTATACTATGTTCCTTGGACAACTAGTACACCATATTCCATGTTATTAATCTATTGTTTCCCTATTATTATTATCGTTCATCTCATGCCTCTAGATTGCATATTGTATTGTTGTATTAATGAAATAATTAATAAGCCGGGGTTTAAGGGATTGACTGGAGTAGTTGATGACATAGTGACTGTACACCGTAGTGTGGACCCGTGTTTCCCTATTTATCGGTCTATTGGTCTATCGGTCTATCGGTCTATTGATCATATCAGTCATCGATTAATTATAGATTACTAATTACAGTATCTCGATTGATTCGGTCATCGGTCATTATTGAATATTGTTGCCGGGTACATGAACTATAGAGCCCACCACTAGATCTAAAGCGAAACTGTTTGAATGTAGCAACCTTGTAGTAAAAAGATGGATGCATGAAGTGCTACCTAGATAGTAATAATACAAGACTTGAACATAATCACTTGACACTAGCTACTTGATACTTGTTACTTGATTCTTGACACTCGTTACTCGTTACTTGTTTACTTGATATTTGTTCACTAGATACTTATTACATACTACTTACACTTGTTTGTCTTGCCATACTAGTTATTATATTTTATTATTATGCCAATTCCATGTTATTAGTTATCCTTTTTTTTTCATGTACTTGTGCCTGCACTACAAGCAGCCCGTAACTTGCATTGACGGACATCTTGTTCTCTATTCCTCTTCCTACAATTTATTAAATTGCAGATTTTGAAGAACAGTTGCCTGCTGAAATTGGAGAACAAACATTCTGAAGATTTCTGCTTTTAAATTGCTTATTGCTTTAATAAACTTAATGTATTGAGACTTATTATTATTTGGATTGGATTTATTGTTACGTTTGATTGACTTATGTCCTGAATATTGTTATTTGTTTCCAGATGTTGGATTATTATTGTATTTGTATATTTTTATTGCTTAATTCCAAGTACTATTGTTCATGAGATTATTATATTGCCTGCGCATTTGTTCTGTATTGATTATATTGTTGAGTTAATCGGATAAACAACTTATGAGTAACGTTAGTCATTCGCTGGGCCAATGTTACGTGCTCGTATTCCGTATTTTTGGGAAGCGGGGCGTGACACATGGCTTGCTTGATACTTTATACCTGAGTACACCGCCCTATAAAATCCACCAGTAGGCCTAAATGTAACTGATTGTATGTAGCAACCATGTAGTAAAAATATGAATGCATAAAGTGCTACCTAGGTAGAATTAAACATTAGACTTAAGATTAACTAGTCACTTGTACACACTTGATACCCTACTTGAGACTTATTACTTGAGACTTATTACTTGTTACATGTTACTTGACACTTGTACGTGATACTTGTTACTTGATGCTTGATACCATTACATGTTTACTTGCCACTTGTTCTACTACTAGTATTTGTTATCCAATCTTGTCACTTAAGTTGTCTTTCTTGCTAGCTAGTTCTTAAATCCCACTACTTGTTGCATCCCTATTATATTATGATATACATTCTTGATACCAAATCTTGTTCCATATTTCTTGCACTTGTTTTCATACCCTTGCTTGTACTACTTGCGGTCCTAACTTGCACTAAGGGCGTTTGTCTTGTTTTCTCTATTTTTTTAATATTTTTTTATATTTATATATACAGACTTTGGAGACGAGTTGCCGGTTGGAATTGGTGAGCAGACGTTCTAGGCTTCGCTTGGAGAAAAGACTTGCTTTAAATATTTTGTTTTTTTGAGTTATTTATTTCTTTTTCTACTTGAATCTTGTAACGGGCTTATAGTCCCGAGTTTTATCTTTTGATCCAGATTTGAAAACTATTTGGGATTATTATTTGTTTCAATTCTTTCTGTTGATTAATAAATTATTCATGCATGTGTGGTTGTGTATATTTTGTTATATTTCTTGTTATGATGTTGAGTCGATCCTACAACTTATGAATGATGAAAATCATTCGCTGGGCTTCGTCACGCGCTAGTATTCCGTATTTTTGGGAAGCGGGACGTGACAAGATTTTTAGTGGTATTAGAACCAGGTTTGGCTAATGTGTTAGTTTGACTAATACATTAGATAGGCTTGACTCAGTCAGGATTAACTCAACATTAAACATGCCATGCAATCACATGAACAATTTGATAACCAACTTGATGTGGACACTAGTCTTATCCCATTCATCTTGATCCCTTCATGTTCAATTCTTTGATTCTATGTTTCCTTCCATCTCTTACAGTCGTCCTGATTTGTTGATTCCATATTGAGTATAAATTTATTCTTTCCGTACCCATGTTCTTTTGATTTCGGTGCAAGCAATCTCTTATTTTTGCTTGTCTCGTTGATCCCTTCTTATTTCAGCTCGTGTGTCATTCATTGCTCTCTGTGCCTTGCGTTCATCTTCATTTGTTGATTCATATTGTGTATCATACTAGTTGTCTCTTTCCTATATTGTTCTCCTTAAATTCCGGAGTTATCCATTCTTTTCTACCCGCTGGATTCGTCGATCGGCATCGGTGGATCTTCAACGACATGTTAGAGTCTTGTTTAATTCCTATGTTACTATATATTTTTATGATAAATTTATAGTGCAAATTTGCTACACTGCATATTTATTTTCTCATTCACATTTTCATTGTGCTTATGCATGTATTTCATTCCCTTTTTTTTCTCTTTACTTTTATGAATCATTTTCACTACTACTATTTTGTACTATTGTGTTTGATATTTATAATCTATACATCTATTTTGATATTCCATTATGTGACTTTCAACTCAATTTCATACTTTTCTACTATTTTCATATCACGAATTTCAAAACAAAACATCATACTTAAATTAAATGTCTCATATCCCTGTGTATATGGAAGGTTACATCTTCCATTTCACCATTTCGGTGCAACCTAATGTCGAGATGGTAGATATGCAACTCGATGTCAATGGAGGCAAATTGCAACTGGATGTCGGGGAGGCAAAATGTGCAACCGAATATCCAGACGGCAACCCGCAATCCGATGTCGTGAAGGCAAACATGCAACTTGATCTTAAGAAGGCAAGATTTTCTACCTATTTGCTAATTGATATTTCAAGACTTTTTACTTATATAATGAAATTAATGGTAAAGAAATATTTTCTTTATGACATTTTGTTCATACAATTACACTTTCTGTTTCCATACAATTTGAACTAGTATAGTTGATTTTACTTTATTTTGTGTTTACAATTTTTTTTTCCATCATTTATGTTAAGATTGAGTACATCAACTATGGTCTAAGTTTCGTTCTTTTGTGAATTACTATTTATTGCTACTGTTTTCTAATTCTTTAACATTTTAGATTTCTCACTTATTTTTGTTTCCACGTTCTAATTAATGATTTGATGCTTACTTTTGTAATATTTAACGAACTCCTTTTAAGTCTTCTTGCATATGTATATTTTGGTCTATTTTGCTTGTTACCCTTTAATGTGTTTTTCGAGTATTGATTATAATGTCAACATTCACTAATTATTATGTCTTTTACATTCATTGTTATTAATATTATCTTTACTTAGCTAAATTTATTCGTATTTCTATGTATCTTGACTGGTTATTCCCAAAACTTTTTTTTATATAACCTTTAAAGTTTGTGTTCCTTTGTTGTTTGTATGGTTATCAACCTTTTTATATTTGGGTTTTATCTCTTCACTTTTGACTTTTTATTCTATGTGAATAGTCATCCTATTTCTTACAATTAGGGATTAATGGTGTATTCAATTGGATTTCTTATACTTTCGCCATGTCAGTTTTCATATTTTGCTCTTCGAACTATAATTATATGTTATTTTTGTTTTGCTTAGTAATTAAATCCAATTATAAAAAATAATGATAGAGTAAATTTTTGAAACTAACTTGTAAGTTTTGTATTTTATTTTCTTTTGCTTAGAGTAGTTCTGAGGACAGAACTATTCTAAGGGGGGAGTGATGTAATACCCCAAAATTTTAAATAATATTTTTAAGATTAATAATGAATTAAAATGATTTTTGGTGATTTAATAAAAAAAATTTTGAAATTTATCTTTTTACACGTGCAAATAATTTATTGGGAAGTTCAAAATCAAAAATTATTTTTGGATCGTCGCCAGAAGAGGAAGTCTCGTCTTTTGCTCCAAGATGTGCATGCAGAGTCTCAGGATCTCAGGAACTGTTCAGAATCTGGAGTTGCCAGAAGTTCGAACTTCATGCCAGTGAGATGCCATTTGGACGCGTCAAGGATGTGGTGAGCCACGAGGCAGATTGCTGGAGCTAATGGAAGTTATTGGCAGAGTCTTCCCGATCAGAGTGGCGCAGCAGAAGCGTTGTGGGCCCATAACCCACAGGTTCCAGGAACCTCTTGTCACTTCTCCTCCTGTGTATTGTTTGCTTCCCTCTATCCTTTGCATTTGTTCTCATCCGTTGACTCATTGTTTGATTCAATTGTTTCCTGTCCATTCTCTCTTTTATTTCAGTTCTACCTACTCCTTATCTTGTTTTGTTATCTTGTGCTGTTTCCTTCCTTTTGATACTGTGTATTTTCTCTCATGCATTCCATTTGACATCATTGTTATCCACTTCCTTCTCATTTTGGTGTTGCCACTATTTCATTTTACCTCCCTCCAATTCTCTGTTTGTTACCCCAAGTTTGCTCTTGCCCTGTCTTTCATCCCGCCTCAATTGAATTTCGAGGACGAAATTCTGTTGTAAGGTGGGTAGGATTTGTCACCCCTGTTTCCTGTATTTGTATTTTCTGTTGTATTTAATTTTCCTGTACTCTTTTATCAATCCAAGATCTGTATTTTTGTTCCAGTCCTAATAAAAATCATTTCTTTTGTTTCCACTCAATTTTGTGCCGATATTTATTTCGATTGCATCGTTCTTGTCAGCTCTGATTTGCTATTCTTCATGGAGAGTTGACTGTTTCACCTCATCTAATTCTTTTTTCCTAATTATAATGAATTTTGACTCAATCTCCTTTTGGATCCTACTCAAACCCGTTATCCAAAAACCCAAAACCCTACTATATAAAACCTAACCTAATTAACCCTAACCCTAAACCTATTCACTGTTCTAACCTAAACTACCCAGCCGCCTCTTACCCCCTACTGTTCGTCTTCCCCCACCTTTCCACCTTCCGCCTCTCCAAATCCCCTCCGACCACCACCTTCGACTCTCACTATCATCTTCGCCATCGTCCCCTTGCTCCGCTCTCACCACCATCTCCGTCACCCTCGTCAACCATTGCCTTCGTCATCTTCGCTCCACCGAAACCCATCGCTTCTCCCTTCTCCCATTACCCATCACCTCATCGTCTTCCTCATCCTCATTTTCGTCAATCCATGATCTCGCCTTCACCCCGCAACCACCGCAAAACCACCCTCGCTCCTCGTCGTTGTCACCCTGAGCCCCGAACACCCCCGTCGTCTCCTCCCCTATTTCGTCACGAAACAGAGTGCTGCTCAAGCGTCCTTGCTCCCATTGTTGCGTCGCTTCCCGACTGCAGGGCTGTTGCCAGTCACCGCGAGCATCGCCGCAATCACCGTGGGTCACCGCAGTCGCCCACAGTCAAGCTCCCGCCATCGCTGCATTGATCAGAAGAGAAGGAAGAAGATTGAGCTGTGTTCAGACCTGGGCCACCCGATCGCATCAAGATCCGAGCCAGATCTTGATCATCACCATCCGATCGCATCTCAGCCCTCCATCTGATCTGATCTTGATCTCTCGGTCTGGACCCTCTGATCCGATCAAGATCGGAGCCTTCATCACCAGACCTGATCATCACCATCGCCAAGCAGATCTCAGCTGTCCGATCCGATCGTGATCATCTTCATCAGATCGAATCTCAACCATTGAACGTCTTGGTCTTGATCATCTCATCAAGATCCGTGCCGATCGTGCTCGTTGCCCGGGATCCATTCCCATTATTCTTCGTCGGATTCATCGTCACCCTAAGGCAAGTATCTTCTTGTATATTTCGTTTTCTAGTACAAACTTTTCTTTAAAAATACTGCAAGTAGATTGCAAAGGTGACTCCTCTTTATTTATCGTTGATGATCTCATGTTTCGCCTTATTTATCACATGACCTAAGAGTCACAACCCTTCGTTGATACACTTGTTCACAACTAGTATAATTTTGATACATTTCATACAATAAGTATCTTATTTGGTTTCTGTCCTGTCGTGGCTTGCTGTTTCGACCCCGATAACACCAGAGTCTGAACTTGAGTCCTGATTATGAACCTTAGCCCCGTATGTCTAGTTTACCACCCTTTCGACGGAATTGAATTTCGAGTTACGGTTTAGGAGATATTGCAGTTTTACTGCTGCTGTGTCTGTAATCGCAGATTCATACAAACTGCTGCACCACTTTGGTCTACAATTATTTTAACCATTCTACCAGTAAGTAAATGACTTGAAATTTTGTATGCTGATACTGGACACCCTAGAGAACATTTCCTAATTTTCTTAGAATTAATTAATGAAGTTTCAACCCTGTTTCATATGTATAAACTCAGTTTTACAAATTCTGGCTGAACACAAATCCTTTGTAGTTTGCTGTTTTGACACCTGATTCTATAATTTTTATGTGTCTTAATTATATGCGTTGGAACTGGGCAGGATTCTAGTTTCTAGGACTTCTGACGGATCTACATTTGCTATCTTGTAGCAACGGAAATCGCAGTTTTGGTGCAGCAACGTCATGCTGTCAAGAATTGGAATTTTCATAGTTGTTGATAATCTTAATTTGTGTTGACCCTCGAATATGCTTTATAATTATCTTAAACTTGTTCCATGTTCTTGATCATATTTACTTGACCTGTTTCGCACACTTTCATGCTTGTTTGATGATAATAATAAATAATAAGCCGGGGTTTAAGGAAAAGACTGTAGTAGTGGACAATATAGGTAAGTGTACTCAAAAGGAGATCCGTGTTTCCCACTTGATACATGCTTCATGAACTAGTTATATTATTATTCGATTCATGAACTAGTATATTATTGATTCATGAACTAGTATATTATTTTCGATTCATGGACTTGTTATTACTCGATTCACGAACTAGTATATATTTAATTCATGACTTGTCTTGTTATGACTTGACACATGAACTAGTTATATGATTACTCGATTCATGAACATGGCTTGCTTGATACTTGATACCTGAGTACACCACCCTATAAAATTCACCACTAGGCCTAAACGTAACTGATTGTATATAGCAACCATGTAGTAAAAGTATGGATGCATGAAGTGCTACCTAGGTAGAATTAAACATTAGACTTAAGATTAACTAGTCACTCGTACACACTTGATACCCTGCTTGAGACTTGTTACTTGAGACTTGTTATTTGTTACTTGACACTTATACGTGATACTTGTTATTTGATGCTTAATACCATTATATGTTCACTTGCCACTTGTTCTACTACTAGTATTTGTTACCCAATCTTGTCACTTGAGTTGTCTTTCTTGCTAGCTAGTTCTTGAATCCCACTACCTGTTGTAACCCTATTATATTATATTATATATTCTTGATTTCAAATCTTGTTCCATATTTCTTGCACTTGTTTTCAAACCCTTGCTTGTACTACTTGCGGCCCTAACTTGCACTAAGGGCGTTTGTCTTGTTTTCTCTATTTTTTCTTTTTTTAATATATATATATATACAAACTTTGGAGACGAATTGCCTGCTAGAATTGGTGAGCAGACGTTCTAGGCTTCGCTTGGAGAAAAGACTTGCTTTAAATATTTATTTTTTTAGGTTATTTATTTCTTTTGCTACTCAAATCTTGTAACAGGCTTATAGTCCCGAGTTTTATCTTTTGATCCAGATTTAAAAACTATTTAAGATATTATTATTTGGTTTCAATTGTTTCTGTTGGTTAATAAATTATTCATGCATGCGTGGTTGTGTATATCTTGTTATATTTCTTGTTATAATGCTGAGTCGATCCTACAGCTTATGAATGATGAAAATCATTCGCTGGGCTTCGTCACGCGCTCGTATTCCGTATTTTAGGGAAGCGGGGCGTGACAAGGTGGGCATGAAAGATTCCCCTACAATCAGCTCAATAAGTTGTCCACCGTCGGTGGTCGCTACGCCCCTAGGGCAGTCATCCGCAATTGATAGACACCCATCCAGAAAGTTTCGATGGTCGACTGTCAATTCATTTGACATCTATTGCTGCCACTATTACTTCATCTTCCATCGACGCTTCGACCTCTTTCGCTTCACCATCTTCTCTTCTTATCGCCCAAGTATGCAAGACATAAACCCAATAATCACATACTTTTAAACTTAAAAGCTGCAATAAGACAATAATTTTCTTCCCTAATAAATATGGAAGGAGGTAGAGGCATGATTTTTCATTCTAATATAAAGAAGGGACATATAATCAAAAAATACAATGATCACAAAACCTTAATTGCAAATTTCAAGCTGGTAGCTTGAATTAGTCCATCACAAGTTAAGTAATAAGACATCTTCCTCATTTAGCTATTTCTAGTATTATGTTTTCTTGACGTTTACATTTATAAGTTGGCTAAAGATATATCAAGCTTAATATGTTTCATAGGTCAAGTAGCAAGCTCTTAGCTTTGGGATCAACAAAATTGACCTACGCCTGCAGGCCAAGGATAAAACAAAGAAACTGCCCCTTTGGCATTTTCTTCGAAGAGTTTTCTTCAGTCACCGCTCCTTTGGCATTTTCTTCGAAGAGTTTTCTTCAGTCACCGTCCTCTTGGAACTATTATAAATACTGCAGGTTGGACTCAGTTGATTTCAGACCGAAGTAGTATATACCTTTTGAGCAAAGAATAGCTAGAAGAAGGCCAAAGCAAACATGAAGACTGCAACTGTTGCAATGGCCTTCATTCTATTTCTCCTGCTTATTTCCGTGATTAAGGGTAAGCTTTGTTAACGATGTTATCAATAAGTTGATCATCACAATGGGAGAAAGAAAACTTCAACAAGATCTTGAATAGAATTCTACTTCTTTTCTTCAATTTTCTAAAAGTTTTAACCAAGGAGAGTCACTATCTTTAAAAATATATGAAGATATTATTGGTTCATTAGATTACGGAATGTAGACGATACTTGTGCTTATCGTTTATTACTAATCAAATTACCTATGCATATAAAATTTAGTCAGCGCATGAAAATAATAACTACTGAGAAAATTCTATAAATATAAAATATAAAATTTCAGCGGTTACCTAAATAAAATCGTGTTGTGTACAGATAATCTGATATGCTTCTGACTCCTTGTGTCATTCTCTAAATCTCTCAAGGTGCTTCAGCTGCGTCCACCCCAAGTTGCACGTCCATTCATTCGCATAAGAACAGAGAGACTTGTTTTTCCCTTCAGCAACAATTCAATCTGTCACCTGGTGTTTTCAGCAAGCTGAACCCTAATCTTGACTGCGAGAATATTTTCATTGGCCAATGGTTGTGCCTTGCTGGTACTATATAAGCGAATAAGCTTTGCTCAGTGTTCTTCAGAGAGCCAGAGAATAGTGTTTCTTTTATGATTGCGCTGGTCAGTAGACTGGTTTTTCTCCAGCATAATATATCTTTTCAAGTTGAAGTTGCCCCAGTAATGATCTGTTTGTCCTCCTTTTTTCTGTCAAAGGCTTCACCAATGTCATCCCAGCACACCCAGCACACTGGTGATCTGCACTTCCGACTATATAGTGCTTCGTACGGTACAACTTTAAGACTAGCGTTCAAAGGGATGTAGGAGAGTACAACTTTAACTGATCAAATATTAGTAGCTGAAACTGAATTATCTTTCCAATAGCATTTCCTCCCTGCTTATTGTTTCATTACTTTGCATCAAAATATCACATTACAACTGGGTATTTATGTTAAGGAATAAGGATTAGACTCTTAACTTATCTTGAACCTACCTTTAGTCAGCGCTGTAAAAAAGAGTTGGACGCACAAGCATTTGAATATATAAGTGATCTCAGTAGTGTTGACAAATAATGAAACAAAAAATGGGAATTTGAGATACATATGTAGGATTTGGATCTTGATCCAGTAAGAAGCACAACAATTATCTTTCTACTTTTACTAATGAAAAAACAACATGAAAAACTGGACACCCATAGCATCTGATGACGTCAATTATAATAGGTTCACCAAAAATCAACAATTAGAGGATTTGTGGCATCTACTCTAAGCTAAATTGTTTGAGATTACACTCCGACTTACAATGAAAAGGAATCTTGCAACTTGGTTGCAGTTAATAAGTAGTTGCAACTATTTGCAACGAACCAAAACAAGCCATTTGAAAACTACATAAAAAAATAACAGAAAGAACTGAAAACCATGGAAAAAGTCTTCAGTTTTTGATCATGTATTTATTTTTGTCCCGCTAAATCTCAAGGCACGTGCACGACATGTGTTGGTCAGTTTTTTCCCAATCGAACAGGCACAGAGCCCAACAGCCTTCAGTCGTTATAAAGAAGTTTTATCTTTGTGGAGAATGAATGGTGGCTAAAATACCACCATGTTTATTAAAGAGAACTAAATGAAACCAAAATGCATACTCATAGCCATGAATCATTCATAGCAATAAAATCATATGAAATGCTAGTGACCGATATGTTTAGCCTACATATACAAACAAAGAAGGATGCTCTTGTGAACCATACGACTTGCCCTTAGTACAGTAAGAAGGAGATATGTCCAAGTGGTTCGTCTGAAAACCAGCTTGCTCGGTAATCAGTTGCTGCCCCCTAAGGTTGTATATGGGTCGAAATTCATAATGTCTGCATGTGGACGGTTAGCAAACAGTGCTTGGGCTCTCCTTGATGGTTGCACCTACATTCCTAATATAAAAAAAAAGCCATAATGTTAACTTTTATGGAGGTTACCACATGTACGTCATTTTTCTCAAATGTATAAAACTTATTGTTTCTCTCAATCTAAATATACAACATGCCACAGCCACAAGTGAAGATCAAAGATTTCTAAGAGATTATTGGATTCAGTTATACCTCAACTACAATCAGAGAAAATTAATAGAGGGCGGATGATTAACACTAACGTTAAGAAACTTCATTTTTTTTTGTTCTCAAAAAGCGTTTAATGCAAAGTACATGTTATCGCTATCTTGTAAATTTTGCTATCAATATCTCTAGTAAGAACTGCAATTCTAAGAAAAAACCAGAGGAACGCCTTCACTTTGGAAGTACTTTCAGTTACTTTGCTGATTTCGAAGCTTTGATTTGAGGCCTCATTGTTTTGTTTTTTTTGATAAAAAGGTGACCTCGTCACCGTTTCATTAATCAAGAATTAACGAAACATACAAATAATAACATATATCTGTTCCAAATGGAAAAGTGAAGAACAATTACAAATCACAACCTACATCTCTAACTAGTCCCTCCCCTAACTAAACACGTCAACTTGGCATTTGCACCATGTTCTCCCACCAAAACCTCCTAGATGTACTTTAAATTCAACAAAAATCAAATTTGGAATTCAAACTTCATCGACCTAGCTCTCCACCCCGAAGACTCCTTGACCATCCCCCAAACGTTCAGGCAACAACCACATCCACCATCTCTTGATGGCATACTTACGCCTCTCCCCACAACGATGTCGTCGTGTATCCGCCAAACCAACCCCACCGCGACGCCTTTTTTCGATTGCATCAAATCCAACTCTCAACAGTAGTCGTATTTCTCAACTGAAAATGAGAACGTTTGCACCCGCCGATAACTCCACCAAATGTACTTTGAATTACAACCAAAACTAGTTTGAAATTCAAATTACACAAGCGTATTCACCTCACACTTCCCAACTAAAATATGAATTTCAAAAATCTATATTGAAATTCAAATCTCAATTAACCTCCCTCTCCACACTTCTAATTCAAATTTGAATTTCAAAAACCATGATTCGAAATTCAAATTTGTACTTCACTCCTCTAACTCAAAATTCAATTTCAAATTTCAAACCCTATTTTGAAATTCAAAATTCACAAATCAATCAATCAATTAATCAATCTCACTCCCCCCCCCCCCTCTTCCTCTAACCTCTTCTCCGGCCACTCCCAACCACACCGGCCAGCCAAGCCCAACCACGAACGCCCATCTCCATGTCCTCCCCCTTCTTGACGCCACCATCAACCAACCCTCCCTTTGACGACGCTGCAGCAGCCTCGAGCACCATCGAACTCGCTTACGACCATGGCCGTCGTCTCTCTCCTGCCCCTCTCCCCACCCCCATTGCTCTCGTCGTGCGCCTCCATCGACCTCACCCCGACATGCTTCCCCGACGTCGCGACTCTCTCTGCGTCTGCCGTCGAGTCAAGCCCAACTCCGACTATCGACGATCCAACCCTATTTGGACTCTTAACAACGCAAGCACTCCTCTGCCGGCGTTTTCTCCCACACCGCCACTTCGACAAGCTCTGGTTGAGCTTACGGAGGGCCACTCCTCAACGACGCCCATCGCCCCTCCAATTCCCCTCACCGACAACCATCGACGCTGTCGACAAGTCACCGTCTCCAATCGAAGCCCCTTCTCGACCGTCATCGTCCCCGCGCTTCACTCTTTACCGATGGCCATCAATGCCATCGATGAGGCACATGCCCAACCGTCTCCGCTCTCCTCTACGGGCAGCACAGTTGCCTTCGTCTCCCATCAACGCGTCGATGCGCCGCTACCACCGTCGACGCCTTCCATCTCGGCGTCTAGCCGCCCACCGCGCCATTCACCTCTAAATCTCACTCCTCTAATAGGAGAACCCCAAGAGTTTAGTCCACGTCGGAGCTCTGACGCCAGATGTAACCCCCAATCCCGTAAATACATATTTTCTTAATATTTTCTGTATTTTGATTTTTATAAATTTATTTTGTGCTAAATTCTTTTCAAATCTTTTATTTAAGTGTTTTCTAATCAAAAATTTTAATTATTTCAAATAACAGTGTATTTTGACCTTATTTTCTATGTCTTATTGATCGACTATTTATATTTGAGTCTAAAACAAATATATTATCATTATTGGATTATTTTAATAAGATTGTTAAACCCGCATACTATTTTGTTGTATGATTTCATTATTTTAATTAATTGTTATTCTTGATTATTTATTTAAAATTCATCTATTAAATTATTTCTGTACTTGATCTAATTTTCTAGCGAATCCCAATTTAATTGCAAGCCAAAATTATATTTTATTCATTGTATTATTTATTTATATAATTGGATTGAAATTTTCGTTCATGAACTATTCTTCTCTTCTCGTTAAGCTATCCATCTTGTGTGTTTTATCACTTATTTAATTGTAGGTATTTTATTTTGAACCCTATTGATTTAGAGATGTCCCTTAATTGAACCCTAAAATCCAATTTGATGTGTTCTTGACCCAAAACCGTTTTTATTGGACCCTAAACCACTAACCCAATACCGTAATTGTACCCTATAAATACAACCATAATGCAAACCCTAAAAATTGCATAATTTTAAAACCCCAGCCGCTTATTCTCTCTCCTATTCTCTCTCCTCCCCGTTCTCTCTCCCCGACCATTGATTTCCCCCCCAAACTCCAACCTCTACTGTTCACTGTCTTCCCCAGCCCTCCCGACCAACTCCGGCGAGCCCCGACTTCTGTCGAGCGCCGCCTCCTCCGTTGCGCCCTCTGACGCGCGCCGGCACCCCCCTGTCATCTTCCCCGTTCGTCGACAGACAGCAGAACCCAGAAACCCACCGATTTCCCATTTGCTCCTCCACTTCATCGTCGACGACAGCCACCAGCGCTGCCCATTGCGTCGATCTCCGCCATCGACGTCGCCGCCCTCTGGTCGCCAGCAACGTCGCCGAACCTGCCAGCCGGCCTTGACCCTTCTGTTGATGTTGCTGTCTCTTTATGCTGTTTAGATTCTCTTTTACACGTATATTGCACGTGTTATTGTGTGTTCGTGGGTTCGTTGCTTCGGGATTCTCATCCCGTTATTCTTGATATTCAATTTAACCGTCTAACAGGCAAGTCACTGTCCTCTTGAATTATTAATTGTATCAAATTCAAGTCTCATTGAAACTCTTGCAAGTAGATCTCTTTGTTATCGTATTATCCATTGTTCATATCTTCGTTAGGTCTATTGAGGGTTTACACGAGCTAACCCCAATATTCTCGACATCGTGCCACTTTTAACTCTAATGTTTACATTTTTCATGAGTGCATATAGAATTGATAATAGGGTTGTTCATATAGTCGTCACACAAATTAATTATTGTAGAAACAACTACTAGGTTGTATGTTTGGTTGATTGTTTGTTGTTTGATCGATGATAATTTAGTGTATGTATATGATTTTATTTTATTCACCTTGTTTTTGCACCCATCATGCTGATTACATAATTTATTGACTAATAGAATCGATACCCATCATGTTTAATTAATTTATTTTCAAGAAAACTACCCAAAACCTGTATATTGCTTGCTGACTTGTATATTGACTGTTGTTTTTGAACCAGTGAATGATCTTAAAATGAAATACATTCTGAATATGAATTGTAGCCTTATCTTTCTAGTTTCCAGAACATCCTGATTTTCGAATTCCGAGTTTTGTAGCAAAAATTATGCCCGTTTTACCACAGCTGTGTTTTTATTTCCAGAATTATACTTTTCAGATTTTCTTGAATTAATTGTTCCTATATAGTAGTATTGCATGAATTAATGTATGTATGTTGCATTGCATGATCCTAATGTCTTATTGTCATCATTCTAATTGTCCTACTTCAAGTTTCATCCTATTGTTTCTATCGTTCACCAAAATATCTCTAGACTGCATATTATATTGTTGCAATGATAAAATAATTAACAAGTCGGGGTTTAAGGGATTGACTTTTAGTAGTGGACAATATAGGGACTGTACTCGGGGGAGGGGTCCGTGTTTTCCTATTTATTGGTCTATTGCTTAATTGGTCTATTGGTCATATCGGTCATTGATTAATTGTAGATTGCTGACTACAGTATCTCGATTGATTCGGTCATCGGTCATTATTGAATATCGTTGCCGAGTATATGAACTATAAAATCCACCACTAAGTCTAAATGCAACTTGTTTGTATGTAGCAACCATGTGGTAAATAGTTAGAACGCATGAAGTGCTACATTAGTTAGGATTAAAATGATTAATAGACTTAAGGATCACACAACATCAACACTGCATATTATTCCTCATTGTTTCTAGTGATATTGAATATTGGCTAAGTGTTACCGTTATTGATCATTGATTATTGTTACCGAATATTGTATCATTGTTTATAGCCATTATACCGATTATCATGATATCAATTATTGTTATTGTCCCGTGTTATTAATTCCTACTGATCCATTGATTCATTGTTATATCGTTGTTCCATTGTTCCCTACTTTCTCTACTTGTTGTCTATGACTTGCTCTAAGGACAAATTTTCTCATCTTTTTAGATGAAGTGTTTACAGGTGTTAATGGAGAATTGTCCGATAGATTAGGAGAACAACATTGGTGAAGAAATTAATTGCATCGCCGCTGAATAATATTTATTGCTTTGTTATGGAAACTTAATTATTTGATTATTGTTATTTCATTGTATTGGGTTTATGACCCAAAATTGCTATTTATTTCCAGAAGTTGGATTATTATTGTATTTGGATATTTTTATTGTTTCATTCCAAGTATTATTGTTCATAAGATTATTATTATTGCCTGCGCAATTGTCTGTATATATTATATTGTTGAGTTGACGGATAAACAGCTTATGGGTGACGTCAGTCATTCGCTGGGCCAATGTTACGTGCTCGTATTCCGTATTTTTGGAAAGTGGGCTGTGACACTAGATCACCACCGCTCCAGTGGCGGGGTGATGGATGGGGGGAGGGGGAGAAGGAGTAGGTTAATAATGAAGGATCCTCGCCCCTCCCCGATTTGAGGCCTCATTGTTATGTAATTTATAAATTGCAATGGGAATGTAAAATGGTAAGCTATTGTAAATCGGGTTAAGTGTTTCCATCAGTCCAGTTATGGGAATTGGAAAGAGTCACAGAGGAACCTAGTCACCAATTTTCCAAATTTAACAAAAAGGAGTTCGTTGAAGAAACAGAGCGCCTACTAGCAGCTCAAGAATTCTTTGAGCACACAACAGAAGTCGCAGCAATAGGGGCACATTCAATTCACGAAGGAAAGACTATTTTACTAGTCGACACTCTCTCGTTATATGAGTCTTCTTCTCTCAGAATTTAGAAGGCACAAACCTTCCTTTCCTCCCTCACACTTGGCCGACATGTCTTTCTTCCTATATAGACCAGATTCGGAACATAAATATGTTTTGAAAACGATTTGCATATTCAAGGAGTTTGATCAAAACTAAAAATGAATAACTATAGAATATGTTCTATATATCATGGACGAATCCAGGAGAAATCCGATAATTTTAGATGATAAACATCACTGTTCACACCATCTCAATAAAGAACACTATGAACACTTTGTTCACTTACCTACACACGGATCCTTAAACGCCGGATCTTTAACTATATGGTAGACTTATTACAAGATATAAAAACAGAGGTTAAAACCCTTAACACATGGTTTCCTAAATCAGGACAACAATCAAAACAAAACAACTATTCGTTATCATGTTTGTCTAAACCAAGAATAAATATGGTTAAGTATTCTTCACAAGAATGTAATACTATACACATAGATGACATAGATAAAATTTATTATGAAGCATTTCTCCATTTACAAGAAAAGGAATTAACTGGAGAAATAGATAGTATAGATGTATTTTCATATTATGAGACACATGAATCCTTAATTAATTATTGGTTATACAAACATCCTGAATCAGATTCTGATTCAAAAACAACCTCTTAACTAGAGGAAAATATGTCTGACACATCAGACAACCGAAAGTACGCAATTCGTACAAATACACTTCCCCAGTTAACCGGACCCAGTGGCCCTATTCCCACTGTTACTTTATTAACTGGCGGACCTAGCCATCATATACCAGAACCTCATACTCCATCGCTAGAGTCAGGTAATCATGATGAAGACATGGCCGAAACATCACGACGCCAAAATTTAGAACAATATGATAAATTAGTAGCCACTGCACCTAATCCACGAAATGCTCAATCAACAGGAAATTTAAAAAAGGCTTGTATGGATACGATGGAACAATACTGTGAAAGAGCGAAAGCTCATAAACAGATTGAGAATAAAATAAAACATTCAAAATTAGGCTATGCCTGCTGTTCCAAATATAATGAAGATATCTATATAATAAAACACAAAGAAAGCTATCAAGTGGCTCACCTTCAATCCCCCCAAAATCAAAGGCCTAGATCTAACCTCACAAAACACATTTTCCCTCCAAAATTTCAAACCCCAAAACCAAATATTTTCCCCCAAAACTAAAAAACTTATTACTTTATTACTATCTCTCTCTTCTCTCTTCACTTTTTCATATTTCTCTCTTTTCCTCTCTCCCTTTCTCTCTCTCCCATTCTTTCTTTATTTACTTAGAAATTTAGATTTCAAGATTTCAGGTTTGTAAATTTTCAGAATTTTTGCACATGTTATATTGAAAATAGCAAATATCTCTTCAACAGTTAAATTTCATCATTTTCCACACTTAAAGTTCTAAGAAGTTAGAATTTACACCCCCATTTATAATTATTTTTCAACATATACTAATGGAAACATGGGCTTTTATTTACAACTAATTATTGTCATACTATTCAAATTTGAGCTACATAATTGTTGTTTTATTGTTTACAGGGTTTTTCGTGTTTTGTATCGTTTCGAAGACATGCCGTAGGCACGTGCCCACGGACAAATCTAGTAAATCTACAATTCGGGTGCAGACCAGAATATAAGCATAAGTATAAGTCAAATAGGTTTAGAAATAAAAAATCTTTTTATAGGAAAAAACCAAAGTTCCGAATTACTCGGAAAACTTGGAAACCGGAATTCAAAAGAAAATTTAAAGGCGAAAAGAAGTTCCCAGCACGAAAGTTTATCAAAAAACAAAAATTCCGTAAAGGTTGTAAATGCTTTAAATGTAGCAAAGAAGGACATTTTGCTAATGAATGTCCAACTAATATTAAAACTCTAATCATTAACAACTTAGAAGAATATAGAATTAATCTTGGTACATTTGAAGATATACCAAGCAATAACAATTCTTCTATATATGAAATAGAAAGCGTTTATTCTGAAGATTCTTGCTTTACTGAAGAAGAACAAGAATTTACTGACCAATTCAACTCCATCAACATCAACATGTTGACAATAAATAAAACAATAAATTCAATTAAACTTATACCATTACTAGATAATATTATTCTACCTTAAAAAGGAAAAACCTATGCAGCAGGCTATACACTATTTTCCAGTAGAACCTATTATCTAAAACGATATAGAACTACACTCATTCATTTAGACATTATTATACAAATACCGTTAGGTTATTATGGTATTATCCATAATTTCTCTAGTCATGCTAAAGAGAATATATTTATCACCAGTGGACTAATTGAACCTATGACTACAGAAAAAACAGCCATACAAATAAAAAATATTAGTTTAAATGATCAAGACTATAGAATAGAAAAGGATGATCCTATCGGATTACTTGTTATACATAAATATGAAGATCTTCCTATAATTAAAGAAGATCAACTAAACCGATCATCCCAAAATCAATTTCGAAGTCCAAACAAATACCAAACACAAAGTTCGAGTTCTAATTCTAAAGAACAAGAGACTCACTTTGAATACAGAATATACATGAATACTCTTACAACTTCTGATGAAATAACATCAGAAGAGGTTACAAATACAAGTATTCAAGATAGCATGGAAGAACAATTCGTAGTTATGGACGAAGATCTCGAAAAATTAAAAGAGGCTATTCCTCATTCTGATAAAAAGGAAATCTATAAAAATCCTTCTTTCAAATCTAGATTTCTAAATCAACATACCTATATTTTCGAGCGTATGCAAGGAAATATAGAGATAAAAGGAGATAAAGATTTCTCTTCAGTAAAACTGTTAGATGTTAATAAAATTGAAAAATTAAAGAAAAAATATCCTAAAATGAAGTACCTTCATATAGGATTAATACAAATAAAAATAACAGGACTATTCCGTTCTGGAATAGACACTCCCATAATGCTAGTTTGCATGGATGAAAGAATCATCAATAATCCTTTAAATAGTATTATTGGTGGTGCTAAATCCAATCTAGCACATAGATTATTTGGAGTAAATATACATCCGGACTTTTGTATAAATCTTGAAGATAAAAATATAAATAAAGCCCGTACACTTTCAATAAACCTTCAAGGAATAGAACTTCTACCCGGTTCTAAAGTTCTAGGAATACAATGGGAACATTGTATGGCTCTAAATGATACATCCACATTTAAATCCATTACACCCACAAATTTTATAAAACTATTCGAAGTTGGAATTGGAAAAACAATTCAGCCTCGATTAGTAGATATTAGGCATCTTAAATTCGATCAGGACATGCAAGTTTTTATTAAATCTTTAAAACCAAAGATTCCAGTCCCAATTGAATATTTTACTGCTTCAGGAAATACAATATCAACTACACGAATGAATCAAATTGAAGGATCATCATCAAACCCTTCTTTACAAAGATCATTCTCTTCGAAATCTAATATATCAGATATACATGATTCATTTTCAAACTTACCACCACAATTACCAAGATCAAGTTTTTAACGAGAACGAATAGAACCTCTTGAAGGACGTACCAAAAAACTTATTCACCAACAACAGATTCTAAAGATACCCTTAACCCAAATCCGTAATAATGATTCGCTCTATTGATTTAAAGAAACAAGCCCAATTACATATTTATATTCCTCTTACAATATGTATTCCTAACATCCAAGAATTCACTCTACATGCTCTAATAGATACAGGAGCAGAAGCAAGTCTTTTACAAGAAATTTTCATTCCACCACAGTTTCGAACACCATTAGACAAAAAAGGAATGCTAAATGACTTCATGGATAAACAACGTCCCATAACCCATAAAGTAGTTCGACTCCAGGTCCAAATTCCTGACATTCATAATAATATTGAAACCTATTCTTTCGACTTTGGTTTACAACCAAGCGTCTTAGAAACTGATTGTCTGATTGGTATGGATAATCTTCGATTCTTCGAACCTTTTAACAAACAATATCTTCAACTTAACAATCGTTTAATACCCTGAGTTCCTTTAACTGCACCTCTGGCTTCCCATTATACACCTGCAGCACAGCGTGGTGATAATCTCGTTACATTAATTCACCAAAATCAACACCATTCCAAACAAGGACAGGTCAATATCTATCCATTATATCCTGCAAATAAATTTGAAACCCTTATCCATAACATGTTAGAACCACTATATTCCAACAATCCGTTAAAATGGTTTGATAAAAGCCCAAGATATTGTAAGCTAGAACTATTAGAAGAACACCAAGATACACAAGTTCGAGTAAATAGTATCATGGTTTCTCCAACAGACAAAGTAGAATTCGCTAAACAGATTCAAGAATTATTAGACCTACAGCTCATACAAAAAAGCTCAAGTCCTCATTCATCTCCAGCTTTCCTAGTAAGGAATCATGCCGAAGTAAAATGAGGAAAGGCAAGAATGGTAATAAACTATAGAAAATTAAATAGTTGTACCAAATTCGATGGATACTTATCCCATCTGCTGAACAACTTATTAAACAAATTCAAGGAGCAAAATATTATAGCAAGTTCGATGCGAAGTCTGGTTTTTGGCAGGTAAAACTCCAAGACAAAACTTCCATAGAACTCACAACATTCAGTTGTCCACAAGAACACTTTGAATGGCTAGTAATGCCATTTGGATTAAAAAATGCTCCTCAAATATTCCAAAAATGGATAAATTCTCTTTTTGGACATTTACCATTTGCCGTAGTCTACAACGATGATATTTTAGTCTTCTCACCTTCAGCAGAAGAACATAAGCAACACCTTTTGCAAATAGCTCAACTCCTAATAAAACATGGGGTTATCTTAAGCCCTAAAAAGATTGAACTCTTTAAGATAGAAATAGAATTTCTTGGAAAATATATTAAACAAGGAACAATTGAACTTCAACAGCATATTTATGCAAAAATAAAGGACTTTCCAGAAATATTCTCTACTCTAAAGGAACTTCAAAGTTTTCTTGGTTTATTGAACTATGGACGAAAGTTTATTCCCAACTTATCCTCTAAAGTTCAAAATCTTCAACAAAAACTTAATGAAGAACAAGCGAAATATAAAGCCTCAACTGGCGAACAACCCAGAAGATGGAATACAGATAAAATCTCAATTACCTTATCTGATAAAGAAATAAAAGAAATCCTAGAGATCAAACACTCAATTAAAGACCAAAAAGTACTTTATTTTCCTACTGATCAAGAAGTTATTATTTTACAAATAGATGCTTCTGATCAATTTTGGGTTGGAGTACTAGTTGCTAAACACAAAGAAATTATAGCATATACATCTGGAAAATTTGACAAAACACAAGTCAAATATTCCACATATGATAAAGAATTACTTGCTATGAAATTAGCATTAAAAAGTCTTAGAATATATTTGTTGTATAGAAGTTTCTATATAGAAACAGATAATAAATCAGTAACATAATTTCTAAAGAGAAAAACATACAACAACCCTGAGGAAAATCTTAGAAGAATTAGACTAGCTATCTATTTAGAGATCTTTTCTTATGAGGTTAAATATATTCCTGGTTATACTAACCATGTTGCTGATTTTCTTACCAGGCCATGAACGAAGATTTTAATCAAAAGCTGAACGAGTGACGAGCAGATAAAGCGCCAAGAAGCTTGGCAACAAACTGGGTCAAAAAAGACTCAAAAGGTCTCCACTGAGACCGGAACCTCATCTACTCTCACAGGAGTGGATTCAGCCCGAAAGGGTAAACAGGTCCTACAGACCGAAACTGCTCCACAGAGTGCCAAAGTCTCCACAGAGACTATTAATGCTTCCACAGAAGCAAAAAAGACCTTTGTTCCATACAACAAAGGAAAGATGGTTCCAACAGAACCCAAAAGAATATTTGCCGCATCAATGGTAAAAGATTGGTATAATATGGAGATGAAAGCCCATGACCCCAATCTATATGAAAAGTTCAACGGATGTTTTCTAGCTGTCCAGTCTGCCGATTTTAGAACGGTAAACTTTTGGCTCACCAAGCTTGAAAGTGAATTTTCGCCATCATACAAGAAGTCCGCCAACATCAGACTCGTGAAAATGAGACTCAAAATCTCCTTTTGAAAATAACACAATTTTCATCAACTTTTCGCTCTGAAGCATTAAACAAAAAAGAAGCAACACTGCTTTCTGGAAATACTCCAGAACAGAGAAGCCTACAACAGATCTTTTCTCAGATGGATACGACTTACCTGGTCAATCTAAGAATTCAAGATTTCTTAGATTTACAAAAATCTCTGAATATACAAACAGAGAAAACAAAAGAATTAGAAGCTGAAATCACGGTACAGAATATGATTTCAATGTATCAACAAAATCTTTTAGATGATACAAGGCTTCTAAATTTCTTTAAAAAATTAGAAGACACGGACAACATATCTTTCTTCACAGATGAAGAAATCATCAAAAATACAAACGAAAGACCTCGTCTAGTTGTCTTCTTCCGTGATATACAAAAATATCAAAAGCACATTCGCAAAGGGATTATGCATGAAATATATGTCAACACTAACAATCCAGAAGAGTATGCCAATTGCATACCAGAGGTTTGTAAGATCAAACTCCTTGAATATGCAAATCGTTTTCAAAACATATTCATGTTCTGAATCTGGTCTATATGGAAAGAAAGACAATATGTTAAGTTATTTCCATCAGTCCAGTTATGGGAATTGGAAAGAGTCACAGAGGAACCTAGTCACCAATTTTCCAAATTTAACAAAACGGAGTTCGTTGAAGAAACAGAGCGCCTACTAGCAGCTCAAGAATTCTTTGAGCACACAACAGAAGTCGCAGCAATAGGAGCCCATTCAATTCACGAAGGAAAGACTATTTTACTAGTCGACACTTTCTCGTCATATGAGTCTTCTTCTCTCAGAATTCAGAAGGCACAAACCTTCCTTTCCTCCCTCACACTTGGCCGACTAGACGGAGCAGCTCAAGAAGAATACCATGAGCAACAAGAAGATCTACACAAGACACTCAACGGATCCAATTCAGTAGATTCAGATATGCTTGATGACCTGGCCACTAACGAGTGAAAAGAAGCATGGTGGACCCTACCACTATACCTAACGCACTTAAAAAGATTCCTTCCTATCTATATCGACGCAACAGGACAGACAGCTCACCAGGATAAAGACAGGTTACCTACTAGTGCGTGCCAGCTGCCTCCACTAAAGATGCTCTTCTCCCGCTATAAAAGAATGACCCAAGGGTCTTGTATGGACAGAAGCTTTTCTGCATAAGTTTTTTTTCTCTTCTCTTTGTTTGTGAGCTCTTGAGTTTCTTGTTTTCCTCTATCAAATTTTTTTTTGTGTGCTTTTTGTGCTCTTCCAATTGCCATCTCATTTACTTCATTTTATGAAACTCCGAATACTGGTTTTGAACTGCACACTCTTTATTTTGTGTATATTACATATAAGGATATGAGTAAAACAACTCTGCATTGATTCCGTCTCAATTGCATGTCCCCCACCAAGTAATCTTTTCAACCAGTGGTTTCTAGTCATAATTTCTTAAAGCAACCTCAGTCCGACCGTCAAATATTTCAAAAGGGAAATTTCCTGGGGACAATAGAAAATTTGAGTTAATATACTATTAAGCATCAGTTTCATCAAAAAAATGAGGGTGCTTATGGGAAGAAAATATTCAATCACTAGTTCACTACCATTAGATATTATGTTTAGTCTCATATCGGATTATGTATTACTTTAATATTTGGTTCCCTCCTATATATAGGAGATATTGTACTCAGTTATAATCAATTCAATAACATTTCTCAATCTCTGTGTTAACCTAAACATAATATGAGAGCACTAACTCCAAGTTTCTTCCTCTCTAATTCCTAACCTAACTCCACAAAATTCCTCCTTTACACAAAACTCCAACAACATCAAGAATCACCAAGAAGGTCGACATCTTCACCTCCGACGGCATCCCTCTTCCACTCAACTCCGTCGGCATCTTCATCTTCTCGTCGGCATCGAACAAGAAAAAGAGGATCAACAACTCCCGAAACCCATCTTCAAAATCCATCCCCGTCGACCTCAACTCCAGAAACCCATCTCCTCTTCCGCTGCCTTCATCTCCGGACACAACATTCGAAACCTGCAACCTTCGAAAACCCATCCACTTCTCACCCTCGCCGAAATCAATTGAAACCCTCCGCCATCTTCGAAAACTCATCCACTTCTCACCTTCGCCAAAATCAACCCACTTCAGATCCCGCCTAAACTTTTGACCAGTGTGTGAATCGGTAGAGAACAACTTAAATAATCATAAGTGATGACGAGGCCACTATCGCACAACACACTAATGGAAATAAGATTCATGAATAAATGGGGAGCATAAAGAACATAAGACAATGTGAGAGTGAGAGAGCTAATAGAGTCTGTAGTGAGAAGTTGTGAGTCATCGGTTGTGTGAAGGGATGGAGAGTGAAAGGAAAGTGCAGTACTGATGGTGAGCAGTGTATAATTACTAGTAAGATGATGTGATGCACAAGAATCTAAAATCCAGGAAGAATTCATACCAGAGTAATAGAGAATGTAGGGGCAGAGGGGCCAGCAGTAGCACTGTCACATTTACCCGATACCCGGACCCGACCTGGACATGACCCGGACCCGGCATTGGATCGGAACCGACCCAATCTATACGGATCCAGGTCCTAAAATAAAACTCGATGCACTTCCGGGTCCGGGTCCGCTCAAAATAGAACCGACCAGGACTCGGACCCGGACCCGTTAAAAAATACCCACAAAAATGTTGAATTTAAATAATAGGGTTATATGGATATACATATCAAAGTAATTGTTGAAGATAGATGTGTAAATATAATATTTATTCATGCTTAAGTGTAAAAATTGTTGGAACTGTAGGGTATCGGATGCAAAAATACTTAAGTGCAAATATTTATTCCCCGCTACCGGACCTGACAGGTAGATTTTTTAACTAGAACCTGGACCCGAACCAAATTCTTGCAAGTCCAGGTCCAGGTCCAATTTTTGGACCCGTGAGGTACCGGGTCTGGGTAGTGGAAGACCTGATACCAGCTCTAGCCAGCAGTGAGATTGACCCACGAGCTGGAGTTCCAGCCGAACGAGGTGATGCTGAAGATTGGCACAATCGGTAGGAGATGGCAAGGCCGGAGTAACGATAATGACCGAAGATGTAAAGGAAGAAATACTGCGAGGAGGAATGGGACTGATGTTGTTGTGCCAGGGACCGAAATGAGGACGAAGATGTTGTTGGCGTCGGGATCGGGATAAGGAGATGGATGGTGATGCCGGTGTCAGAAAAAAAGGAGGGACAAGGTTGGGGATGATGCTAAAACTCTTCTTACTACTTGACCTCTCCTGAGGATACTAGCTTTCTTGATTCCCCAGTTATTGGGTCAACCTCCCCGACCATATCTTCATGCACCCCCTTCGATCCCACTCCTTTGGCTCCTTTCTCATCTCATACAGACATTACACATATTGTTCCTCCTACAGAGACACCACCTGCATCACCACGACATCATACACCCACACCATCTGCATCCCCACAACTGCATGCACCCACCCCACCAACCTTACCCCCACACCCTGCCAATCTACCACCGGTCCGTCAGTTTGCACGTTCCACTTCGGGAATCCCCCAGCACATTATACACCTGATGCCACTAATTCTTCGGGACAGTTTGGCTTTGCCACCATATCTTCCTACTCACCACAGTTTCATGCATATCTAATTGTCATACACTCCACACGTGAGCCCAGAACCATCAGGAAGCAATTCAATATCCCGAGTAGCAGAAAGCTATTGCAGAAGAGTTCAATGAATTTGATCAGACTGACACTTGGGATGTTATTCCACTGCAAGTGGGCGTCCAGCTTGTTAGCTGCAAGTGGATCTTCAAGATCAAATATCGACCTGATGGCTCCATTGAGCAGCACAGGGCTCGTCTGGTTGCCCGAGGATTTACTTAGGAGCATGTCATTGATTATAAAAAAAAATTTACTCCAGATGCACAGATGACTACAGTTCGCACTTTCGTTGTCGTTGCCTCCATCCGTCAGTAGTTGTTATACTAGATGGACGTGAAGAATGTCTTTCTTCATGATACCTTATCTGAGGTTGTTTATGTATCCTTCTCCTGTCCTTACCACACCTGCTCGTTATGTTTGCCATCTCCATCGTGTTATATATGGTATGAAACAGACCCCTCGAGCCTAGTTTGAGTATTTTCACCATGTGATCACACAGACCGATTTCAGTCAGAGTTCACAGGATCATTCTATGTTTATGTGATCGACACCACAGGAGAAGGTATTTCTAGTATTATATGTTGATGATATGATTATTACTGGGGATGACTCCGCAAGCATTATCCACCTAGAAATACATTCACCAGCAGTTCCATAAGAAAAACTTTGACCGACCACTTTATTTTTTGGATCTAAAGATTGCCCATGGATCTCGGGGGATACTCATTTCTAAACAGAAATATACATCGGACATTATCTCCGCTGCATGTCTTTCTGACAATCGATCAGTCGATACTCTCTTAGAGCTTCACGAAACATCATCCCATAGATGATGAGCTCCTTCCCGATCTCACTAGATACAGACAGGTTGTTGGACAGCTTGTCTACTTATACATGACCAGACCCAATATTGCTTATGCAGTTAGTATAGTCAGTCAGTTTGTTTCTGCTCCTATATCAATTCACTATAATGCTCTTCTTCGGATCTTTAGATATCTTCGGAACACTATCACTTGCTCATTATTGTCCTCTGCATCTAAACTGTAGCTTAGTGCATATTCTGATTCAGATTGAGCGGGCAGACGGTTTATCATAGGTTTCTATCTATTTCTTGGTAATTCGTTGATCTCATGGCAAAGTAAGAAACAGATAGTTGTTGCATATTCTTCCACAAAAGTTGAGTACAGCGCAATGATAACTGCCACTAGAGAGATTGTTCATGTTCGTTGGCTGTTATCAGATATGTGTATCACTCTTACAGGAGCTACTCATCTCCATTGTGATAATCGGAGTGCATTGCACATTGCAAGCAACCCGGTCTTTCATAAGCGAACAAAACACATAGAGATTGATTGCCACTATGTTCGTGAGCGTTTTGAAGCAGAGATCATTTTACTTTATTCTGTTAGCTCTTCACAGTAGTCAGTAGACAACAGGCTTCTTCACCAAATCCCACACTGTTCAGAGATTTCAATACTTGGTGGGAAAACTCACGCTGTTCGATTCACCGTGAGTTTGAGAGGGGGTGTTAGATAATATGTTTAGTCCCATATCGGATTATGTATTAGTTTAGTATTTGGTTCCTTCCTATATATAGGAGATAATGTACTCAGTTATAATCAATCCAATAACATTATCTCAATCTCACTATTAACCTTAACAACTACCACATATAGCAACTACTTGACTACCATGGCATAGTTCTGCAGCACATCCAAAACCAACTGCATATCATTTGCATCAAAATTTTAGTTTCCATTGAGAATCACATGATGTTTCATCTACTAAACCCTTGAAGAACACCATCCACATTGATTCTGACAATATACTGTGCAATCCGTAACCAACACAAAAAATAACAAGGAGGGGTTGAACCTGATATGAGTCCACATTTCCTTGCATGTTTCCCCATGGAGAAGGACATTTATTATAACATCAATATCGATTTTGTTCATTTTGGACCGGTTGGTCTATTCATGACTACTTCTGGAAAACATCCTTGTACTACTCAATTTGTTAACTTCTCAAACTCTAATTTCAGAAGGTAGGCATTAATAGTTTGATACATCTTATAGAATTGGATCATTTTCAATCTTCCACCACAAAATCCTATTCGGGGAGTCTGTTCCTTGCCTATTTTTGGATATTGAACACAAAGTTTGCACATTGACATCCCGCATCCATCATGGTGTACATGAAAAAACTCAAGTCTCAAAACAGTTCCAAAATCTGAAGAAAATCAACTAATAATAGGAAGAGTTGGTTCAAAGAGACCTTTCTATTCAGCTAATTAATGATAAGTGATAGCATTAGAAATTTAGAATCTCGTATTTGCGTAAGTTCTTTGGCACATATTATTTCATTGGAAGAATTATGAAAAGCAGGAAATCATAGCTAATCATTTTTGACTAACTTGTGCATCAGTCAATTTCCTTCAGGCATGAAATCATAAATTGACATAAATGACAAGAAAGTTCAATGACTCACCTACAATGATCTTATTCATGACGGCACTTGAGAATTGGGCTTCTTGACATCTCCCATTTCGATAGACCCAATATGAATATCATCATCGGTGATGAAGTTGCCCCAAAACCAATGTGCTTTCCATACAAGAACCATCTCCTCAATAGGCACACTCTTTGTTTCAGGGAGGAAGAGTGCGATGAAGACTGTCATGATGAAAACTCCTCCGCCAAAAAAGTAGAAGAGACCAAACTTCAAGTGGCATAGCATGGTTAGAAAGGTCTGAGCGACGATGAAGGTGAAGAACATATTTACCGACACTGTGATACTTTGACCAGCTGATCGTATCTCTAGTGGGAATATCTCGCTGGGAACTAGCCATCCCAATGGGCCCCACGACCATGCAAATCCGGCAACATACAGGCATATGAAAAGCACAATAAAACCTGCATAAGTCTTTGATAGGTGTCCCTCACCGCTTGTTCCAAATTTCAAAGCAATTAGTGTACCTACAACGATCTACATATATAAAAGAATGTACAGAACTTATTAGCTATGTCCAATGAAATAGCAAAGTTAACTAAACCTGGATTAATATGTAAAAAAATACGTGGGATGGTAAATCCATTAAAAAACTGTCATAATTAATCAATTTATCTTAATTGCAGAATAAAAGCATGGATCTAAGGCCAACTATTTTGGAAGCTGTAAGGGAGTAGACAGAGATATCCTATCTCCTTGTCCATTTATCCTGGTTATGGAGTTTTTCCTCTGCTTAACCTTGATCTAGTTTTGGAAAGAAGAAAAACTAAGCTTAGAAAAGAGGTCCAAGCTTCAATATAATGCATCTTTTATTTGCAGATGATCCACTGCTATTCAGAAAAGTTAACTGAGGCACTTTCAGACAATTCAATAGAATACTTTGATTGTTTCCATATAACATAAATTTGTCTATTAACAAGGGCAAGACCAAAATTTTAGTTCAGCGAGGTTGCACTGACAAAATGATGCTTAGGAATATAAAGGGATATCTGAAGGTGATACCAGTCAGATACTTGGGCCTCCCACTCTTCATCGACTATCTGAAGATTGCAAACTACCGCTAGAAGGCAGGGTTAATGAACTCTGTTAATAATCTTAACTTGTGTATCCGTAATGAAGATGAATTCGAGGCACAGATAACTCAAAAAAAGAGGGAAAGACTCAAGTCCTTCCTACATTTTTTATTCCCTTTTCACTATCTAATTACATCTTGGACTTGCATAGCCTTTCAGCTTTAAATTGGTTATCTGGTTCGTATAGTCTCACAGCCATAGATTATTTTTAAGTTTAACATACTCATAAATCCCCATGTTTACAAGTTAAAATAAGAGTTTTAAAGTTACCATACCTTGCTACTACTTATCAGGCAGTCCTAATTTCAATGAATTCAGTGCTTTTCACCATCATCTATACAACTGATCATTCTTTGAGATGTGTAGAAACCAGAGGAGACGAAATAGGTAGAAAATTCTTCTATAGATGAGATAATCCAGAGAAGATAGAGATTTTGTGGTTAATCAGAGTTAAATATTTAAGCTTAATCAGAATTAAATATGTAAGCCTAAGAATTCAGCAGGACTAGGGGTTGCTAATCTCAAAGAGTCATACATGGGCAAATAGTGGTGAAGGTATTGAAAGAAATGAAAAGTTTCATCAGGGACACTGACTTGGTAACAAAATTACTAACTATATCACGAAGTTGAGCCAAAATCTTCTTTCAAGGTCTTTCTTATAGAAGACTGTATAGAAAGTCAAACATCCTTACTCATCGACAACGGAATAGATATCAATTTCTAATACTAATTTCTGTGCGGTGATACCTCTCCGATATAAATTTAACATATCAAAATTATTAATTACGAATAGAATTTCTCATGCCGCAAACAAGTTAATTTGCATACCTGACACACAAGCATCTGGCAGCCACCTTGGATGAAAAGTTTGCGGCGACCAAGGTTATCAGCAGTGAAGATGGATACAAATATGCAAATGAGATTGACAAGTCCAGTGATGACACCAGACATCAAGGAAGCATCACTTCCAAAGCCAAGAGTCTTAAACAGAACAGGTGCATAAAACATAATCACATTGATCCCAGTGAGCTGCTGAAAGAAGGGAATCATAATGGCCATAGTAAGCTGAGGTCGATACTTCCTTTTCACAATATTAGCCCAAGGGTGCTTGACAGCCCTAGATTCATCACTAGCTGCCACCAAGTCACCGTACTCCTCATGGACATCATTGGTGCCTCGAATTTTGCACAACATTTGTCTGGCTCTTTCTTCGTGGCCACGTTCAATAAGTGAGTTAGGGGTGTCAGGGAGGAACAAAGAGCCTAAGGTTATTATGGAAGCTGGAACTGCTGCAAGCGCCAAGCTCACTCGCCATCCCCATCCTCCCTTGATCTTGGAGGAGCCGTAATTGATTAAATTGGCAGCAAGTATACCAATATTGATCATAAGTTGGAAACCAATACCAAGCATGCCTCGTAGTCTTGCTGGGGACATCTCAGAGAGGTAGACAGGCACTGACTATATATTACCAACATGAAATATGTAAGTAAACATGATTGTATTTATATAGAAATTCTAGGAGTTTCTGAAAGCAGAATTTCTTAAGTTCGATTTCAGATATCTTTGTGAAACTCATTATCTTTCAGGTTCTATAATAACTAAGATTTGAATCACCAACCTCTTGCCCGATCATATCATCTCTTGCCACTTGGGTAAAGTGGCACTGAACATTTAATGGAAATTTAACTATTTGTATCTTTAACATGTACTGGCACTTCTATGATCTTTTATACTCTTGTCCTGGACTTGTTAAGATTCTACAGTATTACCTGTAGGCTGTATCTGGGTCTTGAACATGATATCTCAGTCTCCCTAGAAAAGCCCACTATTTACCACATGAACCAACTTGCATAGCAGCATTACTATGTTCATTATTATTTATTAGTTTATTCTGGCACGAATTAAAAAGAGTAAAATTGTTGAATCTTCTTCTGTTTTATTGCCTACTTCCATAGCAGTCCACATCAAAGTGTAATAGTCAATTAGGCTCCCATGTGTGAGGACAGAAGCAAATCAACAATTTCAAACCTACTCCTAAAAATATACTCCTAATAATCTAATAAAAAAATATCTTCAAAGGCAGAGAAAAGAAGGCCCCACCTGATTGGCAAATCCAATGCCAATTCCTAGGAGGATACGGCCGAGAATGAGCATGAACACATTCTGAGCACCACCATTGATCGCTGCACCTATGAGGAACGAAATACCTCCACCGAGCATTGACCACTTCCTGCCAAGCATACGAGTCACAGTCGATGCAAAAAATGATGCAATAAGTGCAGCTAGATACAACGACGAGGTGAATGTTGTCAGCAATTGGCTATCGAACTTGCAGTATTGGTTGGTACTCTGGTCCATCTTTTCCTTTTGGTACACAGTTGGGAAGAACCGTTGCAAGAATGAGTCCATTGATGTCACTCCACCTTGATACCAATTATGTTTAGTTCCTTGAATAAAATATCAATGAATAATTCAAATAAGTTGAGAAATTACCAGAAATTCCAATGTCATAGCCGAAGATGAGACCACCAGTGGCAGCAACAAGGCAAGTGAGGAAGACAAAGAGTGTCATCTTCCCAGGATACTCCTTCTTCACACCTGTGTATACCATTGCGCCTCCTGCCATAACTAATCCAAATTAGGATACAGGTCTTAAGGTTTGTTTGTTGTTAGGAAGAACAAGGGAGGCTATATTTCAATAGCCTCTTGCCCTCTCTATTTTCTTGTTGGGATAGAATTCTCCCTTGTGTAGGTTTCAGTTTTCTTTGTTGAACTACCCAACACTCATAAGTCCAATATAGTATTTCATTGATCAATGAATCGAACTGCCCTCTACCCAGCCCTCCCTCTCAAAAACTAAACAAATTGACAAGTGATAATTATTAATGAACACAGTACGGCTAGAGACAGACTTACTTCAAATTGTCATGTTTTTTTTTATTTCAATTGAAATTTTTATATATTTTTGTTACAATTCTTTTCGTGGTAATTGAGACTTATTCTTAATTGGCTCATACCCGATATACACCAAAGTCTATGATGAAGGTTATCGCGTCTGCCTTTTCTCATTAATTTAAAACTAGTAATTTACACATGCGATGCATGTCTTAATAAATATATAGTTTTTAAAGGAAAAATTTCGACGTGGTCTGGCCTCGAATTTGATACCTCGTTTACATTAGTTATGCACGGACAATGCACGTCTTAATAATTTTAATTTTTTTTTAAAAAAAACTCTGACGTAGTGAGGTTTGAAACCTGAAAACCCCTTCATATTAGTTATATACGTGCGTCACACGCGTTGATAGATTTACAAATGACACTAAGACCTTCTCCCATTATAATATTAGAGATTAGAGATATATATAAATAAATAAAAACAACGTCAGCAACCACATCAATAGTCTAACAGGATGGAGACAGATTTTAATTAGAAACTATTTGCTTGGTTGGACAAAGGAGATGGCAATTAATAGAGAGAAAGAGACTTCAATCTGGAATAGAACTATATTAATGTACTTAATGTATTTAGGGAAATAGGGGGTGTTGATAGTATTCAAAGATGGTGGCTGATGATAGTATATTTGTTTTAAAGGTCGCTAACATTCAAGGTAGTCAGTGATGAGAACTACCTAAATGGGCTCACACACCATTGCCAAAGACAACCATCAACTAGTCACTAAAGTGGACTAGATGCCCATGAACTTATCAAAGTATAACATACAAGTATCAATCATATAACTGAATAAATTCGGTGTAGAAAACAAGAAATGAGAAATGAGTAAGAAAACACACCTCATTTTGCCCATGAATGGAGCAGTCTCAGCCAAACAATGAGACAGTCGATTTCTCCAACTAAGTAGAGCAGACGCAAATTGTACCATCAAGACGATGACTGGAAATTAAGCATTCAGAATATCCAGAGGCATTTCAACAAACACCTTTCGAGCACAACAACTATTTCACCCCATGATTGGTACTCCATATTGTTGGGTGTGAGAAGGTGATGGGTGCATCTGTAGTGGGAGTAGGTAGTGTTGATGAGGTACCCTGCTCAAGTCCGGTGGAATTCTGAGCGGTTGCACCGCTTGTCGCCGCCGCCATTGCCGTCTTCTGCAAGATTTACAGTTAATAAGGACAATTCAAGGTAAACTAGCACGTGCAACGCGCGTACAATACCGCCACGTGCCATACGCAGCGCACGGAATAAGAGCATCCACAGTCGTGTGATATCTATACAATAAAACACAAGAAAATTTGAAAAAAAAGCTATTAAGTAATTAGCCTTCAATTGAAATAAAATCAATGGTTCAAATTCACCATCCTAAGAGCGTCTACAGTCGTCATTGTTCAAAAAAATGCATATATACATAAATGCATATAGCATTTGCCAATTCACTGCAGTCATCGATTGGTATTTTTTAACAATTTAATAATAAAAAAATTAAGACGGAACTTGATGTTGCGTCGGACGAATTTTTTGGATTTTTTATAACTTCTTTTATTAATTTATAACGTTATTTAAGTTTTTTTATAAAAAAAATTAGTGGGCCCTCCGTCGGACGCAACATCATGTTGCGTCCAAGGAGGCCCATTTTTTGGTGTTTTGAATTAAATGTTTTTTTATTTTAAAAGTCGTCGGACGCAACTTCATGTTGCGTCTGACGAATTAAAAAATTATTTTTTATCGTCGGACCCGTATATTATGCATATAGCTATATCTTGTGCCATATAGAGCAATATATTGTAGCAATTTATGCATAAAATGCATAAATAGCAAATGACTGCAGCTCGCCGATTGCTATAAAATGCATTTTATACATAAATAGCACACGCCTGTGGATGCTCTAAAACATATTTTACCTCCAAAAAGTTCCCCCCAAAACCGATATTTTTCCCCCAAAACTAAAAAAACTCATTACTTTATTACTATTTCTCTAAACTCTCTTCACTTTTTCATATTTCTCTCTTTCTCTCTCCCTCACTCTTATTTTCTCTCTATTTACTTAAAAATTTAGATTTTGAGATTTCAAGATTGTAAGTTTTCAGAATTTTTATACTTTTTTTATTGCTCATGTTACGTTGAAAATAAAAAAATCTCCTTAATAGTTAAATTTAATCATTTTTCCCACTCAAAGTTCTAAGAAGTTAGATTTTACACCCTCATTTATAATTATTTTTTAACATATACTAATGGAAACATGAACTTTTATTTACAACTAATTATTATCATACTATTCAAACTTGAGCTACACAATTGTTGTTTTACCGTTTACAAGGCTTTTCATATGCTGTATCGTTCCGAAGACGTGTCGTAGGCACGTGCCCACGGGCAAATCTAGTATATCCATAATATACATTTTATAACAATGAAAGCGATGCAGTCATGTATTATTCTGCCATATTTTAGCTTTTTCGCTACAGTAGAATGCTATATTTGAGAGAAGATATAGCAATATACATATTATAACGGACGAAACATCGTCCTAAATATTTTATACTATTTTAATCCATTGGACGAAACATCATGTTTCGTCCCATATATTTTATAATATTTTTTTGGGATCGGACGAAACATTATGTTTCGTGATGTTTCGTCCGATGAAATTAGAATTTTTTATAAATAAAAGAACCGTGAAAAAAAACTCAAGCAAAACATCATGTTTTGGCCAGAGCTCTGGATTGCAAATTTTTTATTTTTTTGGATTCTATGGGTTGGATTGCATATGATTTTTCATGAATTATTGATTGGAACAATTGGATTTTCTATAGATTATTGATTGACTAGTTAGATTTTCTATGCGTTACTAAACTAAAGGAAAAAAAACCAAATAATGTTTCGTCTGAGGCTTTTGAGATTGCGCAAAAGCATCGGACGAAACATAAAAAAATATTTTTAAATTTTTTTTTGGTCTCGGATGATGTTTTGTCTATAATAAAAAAATATTTTAAAATTACAATAATATTAAAAAAATTATAAAAAAGTAAAAACTTTTCTTCGCTTACAATTTTCTCTAACTTTGTTATATTTTGTTATTTCACGACTGTAGCTAAAAACCTAATGCTATTTTAAAATATGCATATATATAATTTATAGCATGCACGGTTGTGGATGCTCTAATAAGCAAAACCCCAAGGACTTTATTGTAATAATACGAGGACTGATACGCAAGAAAAAAGGACTGAAAGAGTCCCCTTCGGTTGCACACTACTTTTGGTGAGCACTCCGTGAGCACTCATAAAATAGAGCACCTATGACAAATCCGAACCGCTCATATTGTTTTATATACCTTAGATAGCCTAAAAATAAAAAATCAAGTAATTTGAAGTTCATTTTCCCATTCATCATGCTGTTAGAATTTTCAGTCATACAATTTTGTGATGATGTAAATCATGGGCAAATGAACTTCAAATTACTTGATTTTTTATTGTTAGGCTATCTAAGGTATATAGAACAATATGAGCGTTCGGATTTGTCATAGGTGCTCTATTTTGTGAGTGCTCACGGAGTGCTCACCAAAGTAGTGTGCAACCGAAGATTTCTATATATATATATATATATATATATATATATATATTGTTGCCGCTAATTTCGGTGTGGGGGCAAACAGATGAATTTGTGAGTTCGTGAAAAACCTGAATAGCAAACACCTAACCTGTTCCGCCGGATCTTGACCGTTGACTCCCGCCGTTCACCTGCAAGGAAGTGCGATACACCTGGGTTGATCCCGGCGACGCACCCTCCGACGCTCAAGTCAGTAACCAGAAATGATTATGAAAGAGCGTTTAACTAGAAAAAGATTGATTACCTCTTAATGGAGATGGGTGAGGGGTATTTATAGGCGTCTTAGGGACTGGTTTTAGGAATGTAATCCCCGTGATTAGATAAGGAATATTCCCCGTAATCAGATAAGGCATGTAATCTGATAAGGTATATCCCCTATAATCAGTTAAGGAATTTAATCCCTAATCCCCAGTGAAAAGATAGCTGTGAATCATGGCCGTTGATTTAGATCTAATCAGGGACCTTGATTGTATCTTGTCGGATCGGGTTGGTAGCGGGTTGAAACCCGTACCCAGCTGATGTGGATCCGTTTGCGGGTTATTGGATCTGTGAGAAGGAGACCCAGTACCCGCTGCGGACCCATTTGCATGTGAAATTACCGTTTTACCCCTGAGCTTTAAGATTCGAGTCCGATGTGAACGGTCCCGATTTAATCCTATTTTTTAGCCATATCACGAGCCCCCCACTCCTAAAGACTGAGTGTAATCAGCCTTTGAGGAGTAGTTTAACTGTTCTAATGGCGTACGGGATTTTATCGGTGTTCTTAAGGGAGTTTGGAATCTTGCTCGGGGTGTAACAGTGTTATTATGGGCTTGTAAAATGCCCAGAAATATTCTCAGAATTTTCTGGATTTTTGGTGATTTTTCCAGATTTTTTCTGAATTTTTTTGAATTTTTTATTCATTTTCCGAATTAAATAATTAATTATCTAAAATATTAATTAATTATTCTAATTTAATAATTATTTTTTCAGAATTTAAAAATAATTTTTTCTGAATTAATAATTATTTTTAGAATTTTTAATTAATTTTTTCGATTTTTAAATATTTTTTTCGGATTTTTTAAATAAAAAAACAATTAAATAAATAAATAAATAATTTAAATATTACCTGGACACGTGGCAGATTTCTGGCCGTCCATCATGACCAGATGAGCACGCATCGTGAGGCAGATCGCGATCTGGACACGTGGCGCGTTTCTGGCCGTCCATCATGATCAGATCAGCGCGCATCGTGAGGCAGATCTCGATCGGGACACGTGGCGCGTTCCTGAGCGTCGATCGTGTCGCGACACGAATTTTGGAACGATCGGACGGATCGTGTGGCCCGGGCTCTTTTTTTCTCCAAATACGAGTTCGGCACTTCGGCGCTTCGGCGAAGTCACCCCGGCCCGGTTAGATGTCGCCACGTGGACCGCCACGTGGCATTTTTTTTTTTTTTTTTTTTTTTTTTTTTCTTTTTCTTCTTCTTCTTCTTCTTCTTCTTTTTCGCGCTGCTGCTTCTCTTCTTCCCCTCCATCTTTCTTCTCTTTTTCGCGCTGCTGCTTCTCTTCTTCTTCTTCTTTGCTTTTTCTTTTCTCCTCCGTCCGCCTACATCCTCGTCTTCTTCTCTCTACTTCGACCGCGAATTCGAAGACGGAGCGGAGATTCGTGATGGAGCTCGTCTGAGGCGAGGGGCTCGAAGCTTTGGAGTTTGAAGACAGTGGAGGCGGGTGAGGGAGTTCGGCGTGGTGATGGAGCTCGGCATGAAGAGCCGACGCTTCGGCACTCGACGAAGAGGAGAGGTAAGCTCGGTTCGATGGAGAGGAGCTCGGAGCATTGTGGAGCTCGGTTTGTTGGCCTCGGCAGATAGGGGGTCGGCACGGTGATGGGATCGAGCTCGGCGAGGTGAAGTTGGGCGGCGTGGAGCTCGATGCTTCGGAGCTTCGACAGGTGGAGTGGGTTCGAGGTGAGAGCTCGGAGCGGCGGAGAGCTCGGCACTTGGAGTTGGAGCTTGGCCATGGTGAAGCGTGGATGATGGAGATTGCCGATGGTGGAGGTCGGCAAGGAGCTCGGCGGCGGAGCAGACGAGAAGAGAGGTCGGCAAAGAAGATGGAGCTCGAAGGTGACGACTGTGAGTAGGGGGGAGCTTGATGGAGGAGGCAGTCGGCGAGGTCGGGTTTGCGCGAAGATGGGTTCGGCGGAGCCCGAGGTCGAAGAGGACTATGGGGTTCGGAGCTTCGTGAAGAAGACGAAGTCGAGCTCGACGTGGGAGATGATGGAGGAGCTCGGAGGTGGGACGTCGGAGCTCGATGCTTCGGCAAGTTCAATGGAGCTCCGCCCACGGAATGGAGCCTTGGCAGTTCAATGGAGCTCGACGCTTCGGCAAGTTGAGATTGGTTGCGGCCTGAGCTCGATGAGGGGGAGGCAAGCTCGCCGTCGTCGAGGAGCTAGGCTCGTGACGAAGTGGAGTTTTGGGTTTCGAAGGTTAGCTCGGAGCGGAGGTGGTCGGCGAACGTGAGAGTTGGGTTTGGCTCGAGCTCGAGCTTGGACGTCAGTACTAGCGACGTGGTGGTCGGCAAGGTTGGGCGAGCTCGGCGTTGGAGAAGAGCTCGACGGAGCTTGGGGAGTGGCGGTGTGTTCGGCGGTTGGACGAAGGAGCTTCGTGTTCGATGGAGATGGAGCTCGCAAGGGTGGAGCTCATCGGAGGTGGAGCTCGACCATGGGGAGGAGGCTGGCTCAAGCTTCATTGATGGAGAAGTTTTTTTTTTTTTTTTTTTTTCATGGGTTTTGGCGGGAGATTGGGAGAGAAGAAGAAGGGTTGGGGTTCGGGTCGGATCCCCTTGATGGGTCCGAACCCGGCCCCTTTTGGCCTCTTTTTTTTTTTTTTTTTTTTTATTCTCTCTCTCTCTCTCTCTCTCTCTCCTCTTCTTCCTGTTCGGAAAATGAGTCTGGTTCGGCAGATCCGAGCACGGATTTTGAGGAGAATTTTACCCACTTAGCGGTTCGGTAGTTCGGTAGCTCGGATTTGAGATCCGAGCTGCGTGGCTCAATCTGGACCGTTGATCACGATCGTGGCGCGAATCACGAGACGAGATGCACGAGTTTCGAGAAAACGTTATCTTGTCGTTTTGTGGTGACGTGGCGAGATCTGAGCCGTTCATCACGCTTGAGTGCGAATTTGGAGATGATCTAACGGTGAGATCGCCTCGGGACGATTTTTCTCCAAAAACGAGGGTCGGTACCCCGTCACCTCGGATCGGCACCCCGGATCGGCACCTCGGATCATTGAGATGATGCCACATGGCATGCCACGTGGCCCCTTTCTTTTTTTGAAGGGTTTGTTGGGATTTGTCTTTGGCGGGAACATGGGGAAGAAGAGGAGTGGAGTTCGGGTCGTGGGTTGATGGGTTCGGATCCCTTAACGGGCCGAACCCGGCCCCACGTGCTCCCCTGCCTTGTTCTTCCGCACGGTTGGGAAGACGAGATGTGTTGGGGAAGAAGGAGAAGAATGAAGGAGCTAAGATGGGTATGGGTCGGACCGTGGGTATCGGATCCGACCACGACCGTTAGCCTCTTTTTCTTTCTTCCTCTTCATCTGCTTGCTTTGTTCGGCGAATCCGAGCACGGATTTTGAGGCACATTTTCGCCGCTCCGCAGGTTAGTGGATTGGCAGATCCAGGCTACGCAGCTTGATCTGGACGGTTGATCACGATCGTAGCGCGAATCACGAGACAAGAGGCACGAGTTTCGAGAAAACGTTATCTTGTCGTTTTGTGGTGACGAGGCGTGATCTGATCCGTCCATCACGCTTGAGTGTGAATTTGGAGATGATCTAACGGTGAGATCGCCTCGGGACGATTTTTTGCCATATACGAGGGTCGGTACCCCGGTATCTCGGCTCGGCGCATCAGGGCTGTTTGGCCGAGGTGCTGAATTGTCTGTTTTGAATTAAGTGTTCCTTGAAGATTCCGCCCCTTCGTGCTCAGTGGCTCGGCCGTTCGGCTGAGCTGTTCGGTAGCTCGGCTGTTCGGACGGCTCGAGCGTGAGGAGAAGCTCGGTGAGTTGATGAAGGGGATGAGTCGGCATATGGAAGAGGTGATGCTCTGCTTGGCTTTTGGAGATTTTTGAAGAGGAGCTCCACTCCTAGGGGTGGAGAAGAGGTGCTAGGAAGATCCTCGTAAGAGCCATGGGAAGACCCATTCTTTGAAGTGAAGAGCTTAACTTGTAGAAGAGCCATCTGGAAGAGGAGCTTGAGGAGCAACTCTAGGAGAGAGTTCTAGCTCCGAACTCGTTTAAGAAGAGCTCCGCTTCGGATGCGAGCGGAGTGGGGAGCTCGATTTGTAGAAGAGCCATCAGGAAGAGGAGCTTGAGGAGCAACTCTAGGAGAGAGTTCTAGCTCCGAACTCGTTTGAGAAGAGCTCCGCTTCGGATGCGAGCGGAGTGGGGAGCTCGATTTGTAGAAGAGCCATCTGGGCGGTTGATCACGATCGTGGCACGAATCACGAGACAAGAGGCACGAGTTTCGAGAAAACGTTATCTTGTCGTTTTGTGGTGACGTACGCGATCTGATCCGTCCATCACGATTGGGTGCGAATTTTGAGATGATCTAACGGCGAAATCGCCTCGGGACGATTTTTTGCCATATACGCGGGTCGGTACCCCGGTACCTCGGCTCGGAGACTCAGTGCTGTTGGCCGAGGCGCTGAGGCATTTTGGAGGAAGTGTTCCTTGAAGATTCTGCCCCTCCGTGCTCAGTGGCTCGGCCGTTCGGCTGAGCTGTTCGGTAGCTCGGCTGTTCGGATGGCTCGAGCGTGAGGAGAAGTTTAGTGAGTTGATGAAGGGGATGGGTCGATGAAGCTCTGCTCCTCGGCTCGGGAGGATGGGTCGGCATACGGGAGAGGTGAGGGGCTCTGAAGTTGTCTCTATTCTGTTTGGTTTTGGAGATTATTGAAGAGGAGCTCCACTCCTAGGAGAAGAGGTGTTGGGAAGACCCATTCTTTGAAGTGAGCGCAAGGAGCAATTCTAAGAGAGTTTTAGCTCCGATCTCGTTGAGAAGAGCTATTTGAGAGACAAGTTTGAGGAGGAACTCCACGAGAAAGTTGTGCTCCGAACCTGTGGAGAAGAATGAAGGAGCTAAGAAGGGTATGGGTCGGACCGAGGGTATTGGATCCGACCCTGACCCGTTAGCCTCTTTTTCTTCTTGCTCTTCATCTTGCTTAGCTGCTCGGTAGATGCATCTTGTTCGGCAGATCCGAGCACGGATTTTGGGGCACATTTTCCGCAACTTTGCTTCTCGGTAGATGGGTAACTCAGCTCGGATGGTCGTGGGGGCAGTTCGGAATGGCTATCTTCCTCCGGCCCGTTTAAGGACGAGCCGGTGAAGTAAAGTCGAGCCATAGGACCCTGACCATCGTGAGGTTAGTTTGAGGGATGCAGGGGCAGTTTCGAATGGCGAGCTACTTCTAATCCGCTTAGGAGCGAACTTGCGAAGTAGAATCGAGCCAAGTGTTGGACTCCGATCCATTCAACGGCTGCAGGAGCAATTTCGAACGGCGATCTACTTCCGGCTCGCCTGTAGGCGAGCCGAGGAAGAAGTGTCGAGCCGAGTGCTGGACTCCGAACCATTGTGAGGTTATTCAACGGCTGTGGGAGCAATTTCGAATGGCGAACCACTTCTAACCCGCTTAAGAGCGAGTTATTCGAAGCAGAATCGAACCAAGTGTTGGACTCCGGAACCATCGTTTAAGTTGTTCAACGGCTGTGGGAGCAATTTCGAATGGCGAACCACTTCTAACCCGCTTAAGAGCGAGTTATTCGAAGCAGAATCGAACCAAGTGTTGGACTCCGGAACCATCGTTTAAGTTGTTCAACGGCTGTGGGAGCAATTTCGAATGGCGAACCACTTCTAACCCGCTTAAGAGCGAATTATTCGAAGCAGAATCGAACCAAGTGTTGGACTCCGGAGCCGTCGTTAGAGTTTAGTGAGTTGCGGGAGGAGCCATGTAGAAGAAGCTGGACTCCGAACCCAGAGAGATAGAGGAGCGAGAGCAATAATTTTCAATGAAAAGATAAGTTTTATTGAGATAAACTAAGTGGCTGCTCCAATAGGGCGAGCCATTATTACATGCTGTTGGCCGAGTTACTAGCATCGGCCTTATTGAAAATCAAAATCCTACTTCTACAATAAGGTGAGGACCTCTTGGGAGGAGCTGAGTCATGAAGCTCGGCGGGCCTTTCTGTTCGTTTGGAAGAGGTGGTGATCAGGTGAGGAGCTCGGCCCCCTCTTTTCGGACGAACTGGATCAGGTGCCCCCGCTGTATGAGTTCTTCGATCTCCTCCTTGAGAGCCCGACAATCATCCGTGTCGTGGCCGTGGTCCCTGTGAAAGCGGCACCACTTATCCTTATTCCTCTTCTTGCCAGGTGTATTCATTCTCGGGGGAGCGCGGAGTAGCCCTTCGTGGTCCACCTCCATAAGGACTTCTGATATGTTGGCAATGAGGGGGGTGAACTTCTCAAACCGAGGAGTCGGGCGACGCTGTCCATTGCTGTCCTTCTGGGATTTTTGGGAGCCCTCATCTTCTTCGGTCAGCTTTCGTTTCGTTCCTGAGGCAGACCCTCCGAAGCTTGGAGGGTAGGCGGCCTCTTCGGCACGAATGTACTTGTCACACCTGAGAAGGAGGTCGGCAAAGTTCTGTGGAGGCTTCTTAGCAAGAGAGGAGCGGAGGCTGGAACTGAAGACGTTGGATTGGAAGGCGGCTGTTGCGACGGATTGGTCGAGGGAGGCTATAGTCCTGGCTTCAGCTGTGAATCTCTTCACATAGTCTCTTAACTTCTCACCTTTCTCTTGCCTAAGCTGGAGGAGTGAAATGCTGGTCTTCTCCGTGTGCCTGCTACTCACGAAGTGGGTGATGAAGAGTGTCTCGAACTGCTCGAAGGAGAATATGGAAGACGGTGCGAGGCGGGAGTACCACTCTCGAGCTGGGCCCTTCAGTGTCGCGGGGAAGGTTTTGCAGAGGAGGGCATCAGAAGCTTGATGGAGGAGCATCAAAGTCTTAAAGCTTTCGATGTGATCAACTGGATCGGTCTCCCCGGTGTAAGTCTCAAATTGGGGAGGTTTGAAACCGAACGGGACAGGTGCATCCACTATGGTTCGGGAGAAAGGGGGTTGGCTAGGACGTAAGGTCCTCCCCCTAAGCTCCTCTTCTCGGTTTATCCGACCCAGGCGCCTTTCTACTTCATGAAGACGGCGGTACATGGCGTCATCCCTCCGACGGTGATCTGCCGAGCCTCGGGACTCATCTTCATACGAAGGAGAACGAGGGCTGCGGCGATGGTAGGTTCGGGAGCGACGAGGACTTGGGGTACGCCGGGAGTTTGTAGGAGCAGGACGAGGAGAGGGGAACCGTCGGCGAGGGCTTCGGACCGGGGGAGGGGATGGAGCCTTGGGTGCGTTGGTGAGAGCTTGTAGGATGGTCGCTTGGAACTGCTGGAACTCGGCACGGGTGATTGGTGCCTCCTCGTTCTTAGGCTGCTGCCGACCCACGGGGGAGCGTGGCCTTCTTCTGCGATGCTCGGGGGATTCCCTTCGCCCCCTACGGTTAGGAGACCTTCTGTAATCCCGGTGACGGGGAGATCGTTCACCCGGACGATAGTGGCGGGAGGTTCCCTCTCGGGCCCGTTTTTCGTCCAGATGGTGACGAAGATCCACGTCCTTCTTCCGCCGACTCTGAGGATTGTGTGATGCCATGGAATCCGTAGAGGCATTGTGTATGGAGATGCGGTCTTGGTGGAGAGGTTGCTTTCCGCGGGAGCCCCCCGCACCAGCATTCTGAGGTCCGGTCGGACCCTTGGGGGGTTGCTGATTCTGAAGGGGCTGATCTTGCTGAAGGGGGTCTTTCGTCTGAAGCGGAGGTCGTTCCTGCTGCAAAACGGGTTGGTCAGGGACTGGCTCCTGCTGATCGGCGGGATTGGGCCCACGGTTGGACCCCCTAGATTTGGCTTTTCTCGGAGGCATGGCTGGAGAAGATCTAGTCGACGGAAAGAGGAGGGGCTGCTATTCGTATGTTTCCCACAGACGGCGCCAATCTGTTGCCGCTAATTTCGGTGTGGGGGCAAACAGATGAATTTGTGAGTTCGTGAAAAACCTGAATAGCAAACACCTAACCTGTTCCGCCGGATCTTGACCGTTGACTCCCGCCGTTCACCTGCAAGGAAGTGCGATACACCTGGGTTGATCCCGGCGACGCACCCTCCGACGCTCAAGTCAGTAACCAGAAATGATTATGAAAGAGCGTTTAACTAGAAAAAGATTGATTACCTCTTAATGGAGATGGGTGAGGGGTATTTATAGGCGTCTTAGGGACTGGTTTTAGGAATGTAATCCCCGTGATTAGATAAGGAATATTCCCCGTAATCAGATAAGGCATGTAATCTGATAAGGTATATCCCCTATAATCAGTTAAGGAATTTAATCCCTAATCCCCAGTGAAAAGATAGCTGTGAATCATGGCCGTTGATTTAGATCTAATCAGGGACCTTGATTGTATCTTGTCGGATCGGGTTGGTAGCGGGTTGAAACCCGTACCCAGCTGATGTGGATCCGTTTGCGGGTTATTGGATCTGTGAGAAGGAGACCCAGTACCCGCTGCGGACCCATTTGCATGTGAAATTACCGTTTTACCCCTGAGCTTTAAGATTCGAGTCCGATGTGAACGGTCCCGATTTAATCCTATTTTTTAGCCATATCATATATATATATATATATATATATATATATACTAGATTTGTCCGTGGGCACGTGCCTACGGCACGTCTTCGAAATATATATATATACTAGATTTGCCCGTGAGCATGTGCCTACGGCACGTCTTCGGAATGATACAAAACACGAAAAGCCCTGTAAATAATAACACAACAATTATGTAACTCAAGTTTGAATAGTATGACAATAATTATTTGTAAATAAAAGTCCATGTTCCCATTGGTATATGTTGAAAAATAATTATAAATAGGGGTGTAAAATCTAAAGTCTTAGAACTTTAAATGTAGAAAATGATGAAATTTAACTGTTGAAGAGATATTTGCTATTTTCAATATGACATATGCAATAAAAAAATATAAAAATTCTGAAAATTTACAAACCTGAAATCTTAAAATCTAAATTTCTAAGTAAATAAAAAAAGAATGGGAGAGAGAGAGAGAGAAAGAGAAAAATATGAAAAAGTGGAGAGAAGAGAGAGATCAGGTTTTCCCCTTTCTCCGTCGTATTTTGCTTTTGGCTGCTGTTACTCAACAGCCCCAGTTCCTTTCTTTTGGTGTCTCCGTTGGCTTCCTCCTCACCCCCCCCTCCTGCGCTCCTGGGTTCCCCGGCCCCCTCATTCGCCATCCTTTTCCCTCCTCTCAGAGCTCCTTCCCTTCTGCTCCCAGTTCAAGCGCAATAGTTTGGTGGCGGCTCACTAGCTTCATCGGCGCCAAGCTCCGAAGCAGTGCCCTTACCGCTCTGACCAGATCCCGGGATCCTACCTTCTGGCCTTGAGCTATTTCCCCTGGCCTCTCACTGTGAGTTCACTTATTTTTTGCGTTTCTAGTTTTTCAGCAGTCCTTTTGGTTTACTTTGGTTCTGGGTGTGCCTTTTGAGGCACGATCTTTGGCCTCAGAGTAGCCGTCTTCTGCCCAGTTTGGGCCGCTGATCCTGGATTTTTCGATCTCTGTGCGTTTGGGCTTGACGTTGTTCCCAATGGCTAGATCGGTGCCTTGATATCAGTACTTTCGATATCGGCTATCCGCTTTCTGGTTGTTAACCTAGCTGAGGTTTCCTTTCTTTTTCCTACTCTCCTGTTCTGTCTATTTGGTGAGAGCTTCGCTACTCATAGCTTGCTTTTTGTGTTCTCCACGTTTTCTTAAGAATTTTTTTTTTCTCTGGCTGTTCGATTGGTTCTCCTACTGATCTCTACAGTAAGAGTTCGTTTGTCTTTCTCTGCCCCGTTCACGTTTTCTCTCTTTTCCACTTTCTAGGCTCCTCCATGGGCCTTGGGCTGCCATGGATCGTTCATGGATTGAAGTTGTTAAAAGGAAAAATAAAATCAAAAACCATTTTTCTTTAGCTGCGACAGGCCGAGTGGGCCCTCTCAGCCCAAATCCAACTCTCTTCATTCAAGCCCCAATACCCCTTCTGCTATTAAGAAGCATCTAGGGCTTCGACCCTCTTCCCACTCCCGCCCTTTCCATCCCTCCCTCTCTTCTGGTTCCACTTCTGTGCAATCCACCTCTCACCCCCAACCTGTGCGTTGTTTCCGCTGTCTCCAAGTGGGGCATATCAGAGCATTTTGCACAGGAAACATAAAATGTCTTTTCTGTTTGAAATCGGGGCATTCTCGCAACCGATGTTTCTCCTTACAGCAAATTGTGGGATTGACGATTGGGGCTCCGATCTCAGACCAAGTCATTGCCGCTCTTGATTTACCTTCACTTCAAGCGAAGCTGGCGAAACGTCAAGCGCCGCCAGCCAAGCGCCCTAAGATCTCACCCTCGGCCCCTCTGCTCCCTACTCCTGCTAGGGCTCAAAGCTCTCCTCCTGCCCAACCAGATGATCAGCAGGTAGACCTCCCCCCCTTTTCTAAGAACTCCAAGCAACGATTCAATGTGGTCTTCATCCCCGATTTGGAGTTTTCTGACAAATTGGGGTTTTTCGAACAATACGGAGCCGTTTCTTTCTAGGGAGGTTTGGTCTCGAACACCACTTTAAATGCTTTTCTTTGTAATTTTTGCAATGTCAATAACTGGGAATGGGCGGTTGATACCTGTTCCAATGGTGAAGTCATGATTAATTGCCCCTCTTTGAAAACTCTGGAGGACCTTGTCGCCTGTAATTCTCTTGCTATCGGCTCCATCCAAGTTACTGTTCACAAGTGGATCTACCGAGGTAACCCCCTACCTCCTTTAATTCCGTCAGTCATTAAAGTAACTCTCTTAGGCCTCCCCTCGTTCAGTGTATCCCACAGGGTTGTCTCCTATTTCACCAAATGCGTGGGAGATCTAAAGAACATCTCTTCCTCTACTAAGTTGGCCTCGGGTTGCCTCCAAGTCGACGCCGAATTCTATTGCCCATCGGTTAAAGAAAGAATAGATTCTTTCATTTTAAGGGATCAAAATGCTGCTTTTCTGGTCTCGATCTCTTATCAAGATTTGGAGGACTTAAAACCCTCCCTAGCTACTTTGTAATTGGCTACTGTTAATCAGCTGAGGCAAGCTCCCGCTTTACCCAACACTTTTGCCATTGGCTCGTCTTCCCAGTCCACCACTTTCTCCTCTCAATGGAAGAGGCCACATAGAGATACACCCAAGAAGCTTCCCCATCCTCCGCGCCATCAGTCGCCCAAAACTTCCAAACTTCTCACCTCTCCTTCCAAACCACCCAATTTAGTTTGGATTAATCCGGTGCTCATTGCAGGGAGATCCACCCCTTCCAAAACTACCAAGCCAATCACCAAGGCTCCTTCGACCGCTGCCCACCCTTTTCATCATAGTGCTACTCAGTCGCAGCATATTTCCTCGGAGCAGCCAGACAAGTGGCCTGTTTGGGATGCTAATCCACAGTACGCGTCAGACTGGGATAAGTTCCTTAGCGTGGCTCATCGTACCTACTCCTCAGGCAATCCCCCTCTTTGTGCTCCTTCCAAGGATTTGTCGGTTGCTCCTCTTAAAGCTGAAGCCTGGGTGGATAAAGATGATCTCCTGTCTGAGGAGTTGGTCGATATGAATCACCCACTCTTGCAAAAAAGGTATTTCCCACAACTAATTATCTACTCTATTCTTTTCAAGCTAATGTCACTCGTTGCTTCTACGAATTATTTTCTTACAATCTTTGTTTCGGCGCTACTCCAATGTTGTGTGTCAACATTGTTGCTAGCGTCGGCAATTTTACTCCTCCTTCTCTCCCGGGAGTGATATCTCCCCCCCTTACCTTCTTTGGAAAAGGTTCAGCTTACTTTTCCCTAGCCATCCCGGCCCTAAACCCTTGTACGTCAATATTATGGGTCTCCGTTAACTCGGTATTGGCACCCTCCCCCTTTGGATGCGGGAACCGCTCTTCCGGGATCCTGCCCGGTTTTCGATATTTCCAGCAACCTTCCCACTCAAAAAAAAAAGAAAAAACTCTAAAAAGGTGTTTAAACCGAATTGTATCTCGGTCATCCGTTCTAGTGCTCATATCCAAGCCAATAGAAACTCTCTACACTCCCCAGACCCTCTATCCCCCATTGCAAACCTCTTACACAAGAAAGCTTCCTCCCCCCTCTCCACCCGCTCCAGGTAAGGAACGTTTTTATATCATGTGCAATTTGACTCCCTATCTGATACGGAGATGCTTAGATTGACCAGGAAGATGGGTTTTCTGGTAGATTCGAATAATTTTGTGGAATTTTAGGCCTTTCGCGACCTCAAAATTTCTAGAGCTTGTGAGGCCAATGTAGTCAATGATTAGCATCTCTTGGAACATTCGCGGATTAGGTAGCACATCGAAACAACAGGCGTTGTTTCAGCTTATCTCTTCCTCCCATTGTGATTTGATCTCCATTCAAGAGTCAAAACTCGTTTCACCATCGAATTCGATCCTTCGATCGATTGGCAGTTCCCTAATATCCCATTGGATTTCGTTAGATGCTATAGGCACCACGGGAGGTATCCTCTGTGGATTCAAAGAAGACAGTTTCGCTCACATTTCTACCTCTCGCTTCACCTTCTTTCTGTTGGTTGGTTTGAGTTCGATTTTCCGCTCACAGTGGTTTTGGTTTATGGTCCTTCTATGGCAGATCGGAGGGAAAAATTCTGGAATGAATTCGACTCTTTCCAACATTCCATTATCGGTTTTTGGATCTTTTGTGGTGACTTTAATGTCACCAGATGCTCTGCTGATAGATCAGGAGAGTCTCACTATTCGTCGGACTCGTCCCGCTTTAATGAAAGCATCCAATAACTCCAATTAACTGATCTTCCGCTCAATGGTAGATCTTTAACGTGGTCCAATTTGAGGTCCCCGCCAACCTTGGCAAAGCTAAACCGTTTTCTGGTTTCCTGGGATTGGATCAATTGCTTTCATAACTCTTTCGTATCAGCTTTACCCAATCCTTCATCAGACCATGTTCCCATCTCGCTTTCTTCTTACTTTAACTTCTCTAGGCCGCATAGATTCCGTTTAGAAAAATTATGGCTACAAGATCAAACCTTCGTCAACCGTATCAAGGAATGTCTCTCAGCTATATCGAGTTCTTCTGGTTTAGGCCGTATTCTTATTAAGTTGCATGCCATTAAATATGGTAGCAAATTGTGGCAATCCGAAAGATATGCCAACGATAACTTTCTTAAATGGGTTTACCTCTCGACCATCGAATCCATTGATCGTTTGGAAGAAGAGAGGGCCATCTCTGACCCTCTTCGTTCTGAGCGTGCGACTTGCAAGAGATGCTTCGCAGAATTACTTCACAACGACCACATTAAATGGGCCCAATGCGGAAAATGTCGGTGGCTCAAAGAAGGCGATGGTAACACAGCTTTCTTCCATAATTTCGCATCGCATATGCAAAGATGAAATAGAATCTTCTCTATCATAGATAACGATGTTGAGCTAACGTCGAGCTCCGACATTCATGTTTCTTTCCTTAATTTCTTCAAAGATCTCTTAACATCGACGAAACATCATTCCATCCTTCTAGACTGGCAACAACTCTATGATCAGCAATCTCACGATCTTTCTAGCCTGGAAGCTCCTTTCTCTCGGGAAGAGATCAAAAGGGCAGTTTTTACTCTTAAAAATGATTCGGCCCCCGGCCTAGACGGCTTTCCAGCTTTCTTCTTCCAAAAATTTTGTGATTGTCTTAAAGACGATCTCTTCCAAATGTTTTCCGATCTCCATTGAGGAAACTTTTCCTTCGATAGGATCAATTACGCGCACATTGTTCTTATTCCCAAATTTTTAGGGGCGAATTCGGTCCACCACTTTCGTCCGATTAGCCTAATCAACACCACCTTTAAGACAATCATGAAAGTGCTTTCGACTCGTCTGAGTTCCATCATCGCGCCTTTAATTGACCCCATGCAATCTGGTTTTATTAAGGATCATTTGATCCTTGATAGTGTAGCTTCGGTCCAAGAAATCATATCTGATTGCCACCGTACTAATTCGGAGGGTATCTTGTTAAAGCTAGATTTTTAGAAAGCTTACGATAACGTAAGCAGGGGCTTCCTCTTTGAAATTCTTCTTCATCGTGGATTTGGCCCGAAATGGATTGCCTGGATCAAATCTAGTCTTTTCGCTAGCACTTCGTCGATTATTATTAATGGGACTGAAGGCCACAAATTCAAGTGTAAACGGGGACTGCGTCAAGGGGATCCCATATCCTCCTTGCTTTTCGCTCTGATAGCGGATGTCTTTAGCAAACTCCTTCGCAACGTCTGGGCAGTTCGCGTATTTTTGCTGGTGTTCTAAACCTTCAATACGCCGATGATACTATCATTTTCGCGAAACTGAACGGGCACTTATTACGCAATCTGAAGTTACTTCTCTACGTCTTTGAGCATGCATCGGGTCTCGCCATCAATTTCCAAAAATTTTCTATCATTTGGCTGGGAAGCTCCCAAAACAGGCAATCAGAGATTGCCCACTTCTTTAATGGTGGCTCTGCCACCTTTCCTATCAATTATCTAGGGATCCCGCTGAGATGGGGGAAACTTCTAAAAGCGGATTGGATGCCACTTATTGAAAAGGTCGAATCCAGGCTGAATAGATGGTCTGGTAAACACCTGTCTCGAGGAGGCAGACTTGTTCTCGTCAACTCTGTTCTCTCTTCATTCCCGCTCTACATGATGTCTTTCTATTACCTCCCTTCTTGGGTCATTAAAAAAATATACCGTATCAGAAGGTATTTTTTTTGGTCGGGATCGACCGAGTATAAGGCAGGTTTGCATCTTTGCAATTGGAAACTGATATGCATTTCCAAGGCAGCTGGTGGTCTAGGATTCCTTAATCTTAGACACCAGAATTTAACGCTTTTAGGCAAATGGCTTTGGAGATTTCTTAAAAACGATCAACTACCTTGGGTACGCATGATCACCTCCAATTGTTTTTCCCGAAACTTCATGACTGATTTTAACGTCAGTCTTCCTCGCAAATCATCTGCATTCTGGAAAGGAGTGTGGAAGGTTGCCAAACCTTTTGAGCGTGGCTTACTCCACCTTTGCGCTATCGGTACGGGGACTAGGTTCTGGCTCGATCGGTGGTTTGGGAACATCAAACTATCCCTTGCGTTCCCTAACCTATTCCAAACGGTGACCAACCCCGCGGCCAGGGTAGCAGATTATGTGATCATTAGTGAGAACCAAAAATTTTGGTCCCCTTTCTCGCTCGTTCTTCCCCCGAACCTTCAGACTGAACTGCAAGAGCTTTTTAATAGTATTAATCATTACCAATGGTTCTCGGCTGATGATTTCAAATGGAGATGGACCACAGATAGTAATTTCTCTATGAAATCCCTTTATAAGTGATATGGCTAAAAATGGGGTTAAATCGGAACCGTCCAAATTGGGCATGAATCTTGCAGCCCACGGGTAAAGCGGTAATTTCACCTACCAATGGGTCTGAAGCGGGTACTGGTTCTCCTCCTCGAAGACCCACTAACCCGCGAATGGATCCACCTCAACTGGGTGCGGGTTTCAACCCGCAGCAAACCCGGTCCAGAAAGGATAGAATTAGAGTTTCTGATTAAATCCTAATCAACGGCCCTGATTCGTATCTATCCTTTCACTGGGGATTAGGGATTACATTCCTTATCTAACCACAGGGATTACATTCCTAATCTGACCCCAGCGGTGCCTATACCCCCCATCCATCTCCATTAAGAGGTAATCAATCTTTTGCCAATTTATGCTCTTTCATAATCATTCCTGATTACTGACTTGAGCGTCGGAGGGTGCATCGCCGGGAACAACCCCGGTGTCTCGCACTTTTTGCAAGTGTACGGCAGGAGTCAGCGTCAAACTCCGACGGAACAGGTAACGGGTTTGCTATTCAGTGTTCCTAAGAATCCACAAATACTATCTGTTTGCCCCCACACCAGGTTTAGCGGCAACAGATTGGCACCGTCTGTGGGAAACTAACGAATAGCTGCCTACCCTCTTCCCATGGAACAGATCTTCTCCTGCCATGCCTCCTAGGAAGGTAAGATCCAGGGGGTCCAACCGAGGACCCAACCCCGATCAGCAACAAGAAATTCTCATCCAGCCCGCTCCGCAGCAGGGGCAACTTCCTCCTCCAGCGGAAGACCCACTCCAACAGGATCTGCCTCCTCCTCAGAACCAACAACCTCCTAAGGGTCCCAATCCGCAGAAACAGCCTCTCCATCCGGACCACGTCTCCATCCACAATGCCTCTTCGGACTCTATGGCCTCCCATAATCCCCGAGTTTCCGACCTCCGCAATGCCGTCCTCAATCGACAGAAGGATGAGGATCTTCACTGCCGTCTGGATGAAATGCGGGTCCGAGAGGGAGCCTCCCGCCAACACCATCCGGACGAGCGATCTCCTCACCGCCGAGACAACAGAAGGTTCCCCATCCGAAGGGGGCGGAGAGAGTCCCCCGAGCATCACAGGAGAAGACCTCTTTCCCCTACCGGTCGGCACCATCATAGGAACGATGAGGCACCCATCACCCGTGCCGAGTTCCAGCAGTTTCAAGCAACCGTCCTACAAGCTCTCAATCTCCGTCCTAACACTAATGCTCCCAAGATCCCCTCTCCTCTTCCGGTCCGAAGTCCTCGCCGACGGTCCCCGACTCCTTCTCCAGCTCCTAGCAACTCCCAGCATATGCAAAGTCCTCACTGCTCCAGGAGCTACTGTTGTCGTAGCCCCCGCTCTCCCTCGTACGAAGACGAGTCTAGAGGCTCGACTGATTACCGTCGAAGGGATGATGCTGTGTACCGCCGTCTCCATGAGATGGAGAGGCGCTTGGGTCAGTTAAACTGAGAAGAAGAGCTTAGAGGAAGGACTCTTCGTCCTAGCAGACCTCCTTTTTCCCGAACTATAATGGATGCACCTGTACCAATCGGCTTCAAGCCTCCTCAATTCGAGACCTACTCCGGGGAAACTGACCCCGTTGATCACATCGAAAGCTTCAAGACCCTCATGCTCATCCATCAAGCTTCCGATGCCCTGCTATGCAAGACCTTCCCCGCAACTCTCAAAGGTCCGGCTCGAGAATGGTACTCTCGCCTTGCCCCATCCTCAATATTCTCCGTCGAGCAATTTGAGACCCTCTTCGTCACCCACTTCGTGAGTAGTCGCCGAACTGAAAAGACCAGCATTTCGCTACTCTACCTCAACCAGAAGAAGGGTGAGAAGTTGAGAGACTATGTGAAAAGGTTCACAGCTGAAGCCAGGCCCATAGCATCCCTCGACCAGTCGGTTGCTGCAGCAGCTTTTCAATCCAATGTCTTCAACTCCAACCTCCGCTCCTCCCTCGCCAAGAAACCCCCACAGAACTTCTCTGACCTCCTCCTTCGGAGTGAAAAGTATATTCGGGCCGAACAAGCTGAGCACCGCCCCAACTTGGAGGGGTCTTCCTCCGGGTTTAAGAGAAAAGGAACAGAAGAGGAAGGGGCCAAGAAGCTTCAGAAGGATAATGCTAGCCAGCGCCGACCTCCCCCCAGATTTGAAAAATTTACTCCCCTTAACGCTAATATCTCCACAATTCTCATGGAAGTTGAGAAGGAGGGGGTGATACCTCCTGCACCAAAAATGAACACCCCTGGCAAGAAGAGGGATAAAGAGAAGTGGTGTCGTTATCATCGGGACCATGGCCACGACACAACGATTGTCGGGCCTTGAAGAATGAGATAGAAGCCCTTATCCAGAGAGGGCAGCTGACCAGATTCGTGAGAAAGGACCGAGCCGACCTTCTTCCCCCGCCTCGGGGGGCTAACAAGCGTCCTGAGCACGATGAAACGCCCGACTTCGAAGAGGAGCGTGTCTTACACCTCATCCATGGGGGCCCAATGGGGGGCTCCTCCAACTCCTCTCGAAAGGTATTTATAAGATAAGTCAATTCGGTCCGCGCCACCCCTCCTCCTAAAGGCCTCGGAGTGACCGTCACATTTTCGGATGAAGACCTCGAGGGCATCCGAACCCCTCACTGTGACGCACTCGTCATCAACCTCCACATGGCGAACTTCAAAGTGGAGAGGATCCTAGTGGACAACTGCAACTCCGTTAACATCCTCTTCCTCGTCGCTTTCAAAGGCCTCAAACTCTCCCAAGATAGACTCAAGCCCGCCGGCTGCACGCTCCATGGGTTCACGGGAGTGCTAGTAACTATTGAGGGGGTGATCACTCTCAACGTAACCGCTGGCAAAAATCCTACTACCCGAACGGAGTCGATGGATTTTATGGTTGTGGATGTCCCTGCAGCTTACAATGTCATCCTAGGCCGACCCGGCCTAGCAGATCTAGAAGCCGTTCCTTCGGCATACCATCTCAAGATGAAATTCCCCACCCGGGCCGGAGTAGGGGAAGTGAGGGGCAATCAGGAAACGGCCCGTAAGTGCTACATGACCTCTACCCTCGGTCCAGTCCTCTCCCTAGAAACTCTGAAAATCCCCCAAGATGTCGCCCGACCAACATCCGAGCCGGTGGATGAGTTGGAGGAAGTGCTCTTCTCTGAGCAGGACCCAAGCCGAAAATTCCTTGTTAGCAAGACCCTCCCGTCCGCCCTATGCTCAGATATAGTCCAGTGCATTTGAAGGAACCGAGACCTCTTTGCTTGGTCAGCTGCAGACGTGTCCGGAATTTCCGAAGAGCTTTTGGTCCACCACCTCAGCATTGTCCTGGGGTCCAAACTGGTGCAACAGAAGAGGCGCAAGTTCACTCCCGAGCGCCAGTTAGCCATAAAAGAGGAGGTGGACAAGCTCTTGAAGGCCCGGTTCATACAAGAGGTGAACTATCCCGAGTGGTTGTCGAATGTAGTAATGGTGAAGAAGTCCGATGGGACTTGGAGGATTTGTATCGATTTTACCGACCTCAATAAGGCCTGCCCCAAGGATCCCTTCCCTCTTCCGAGTATTGACACTCTGATTGATGCCACCTCGGGACATGAACTCCTCAGCTTCATGGACGCCTTCTCAGACTACAACCAGATTCGGATGTCCCCCTCGGACATCCCGAAGACCTCATTCGTAACCGACCAGGGCCTCTACTGCTACAGGGTTATGCCCTTCGGTCTGAAGAATGCGGGCGCAACATATCAACGCCTCGTCAACAAGGTTTTCCAAGCTCAAATCGGCCGAAAAATGGAGGTGTATGTTGACGACATGCTCGTAAAAAGCATCCGAGGAGCCGATCATGTAACTGACCTACAGGAGGCGTTTGATGTTCTGAGAAAGCACAACATGAGACTCAATCCGAACAAGTGTGCGTTCGGTGTCTCATCAAGAAAGTTCCTCTGCTTCATGGTCAGCCAATGAGGAATTGAAGCAAACCCTGAAAAAATCAAGGCCATATTAGACATGGCCCCTCCCAAGAAAATTAAGGAAGTTCAAAGGTTAACAGGCCGCCTAGCCGCCATAGGGCATTTTCTCTCGAAGTCCGGGGAGAAATGCCTCCCTTTCTTCAAGGCCCTCAGGGGGGCTAAAGGTTTTGAATGGGGGCAGCAACAACAGGAGTCGTTCGACCAGCTCAAGGCTTACCTCGTCAACCCCCCCCCCCCTCTCAGCAAACCCATTCCTGGTGAACCCCTCTACCTCTACCTGGCAGCCTCCGAGCAGACCCTCAGCACCGTTTTGGTAAAGGAAGAAGACCGGGCTCAAAAGCCCATCTACTATGTGAGTAAAGTACTTCGGGATGCTGAGCTCCGCTACCCGAGGATAGAAAATATGGCTTATGCCCTGGTAATGGCTGCAAGAAAGCTTCGCCTGTATTTTCAGTCCCATTCGGTGGTCGTTCTTACCGACCAATCGCTGAAGCAAGTGCTCCACAAGCCGGAGACCTCCGGTCGTCTTATGAAGTGGTCTATCGAGCTGAGCCAGCACGATATAACTTATTAGCCTCGGACCGCGATCAAGGCTCAGGCCTTAGCAGAATTCAAAGTCAAAAGTACCATCCCCGAGTTCAGCCAAGCAATGAAGGGACCGCCTGTCTGGTCGGTTTATGTGGATGGATCCTCCTGCAATGAGGGAAGCAGAGCCGGGGTCATTCTGACGGGACCAGATGACTTCGTCCTCTAATACTCCGTCCGTATCAACTCCAAGGCCTCGAACAACGAAGCAGAATACGAGGCACTCATAACTGGCCTTGGAATGACTCGTAATGCAGGGGCACGACGCCTCTGGATCTTTAGCGACTCTCAGCTAGTCGTGAATCAGGCCCTCGGCGAGTATGAAGCACGTGATGACCGGATGGTTAAGTACTTAGCCAAGGTCAGGAGCCTTATGGCGCTATTTGAAGAAGCCCTTATAGAATGAATCCCTCGAGAAGAAAATGCCCAGGCCGATGCCCTATCCAAGCTAGCCTCTTCCTCCCTCCAAGGTCTCGAGCAGACCGTCTTGATAGAGGTCCTTCTAAAGCCAAGTCTAGAGGATAAAAATTCCGACTCGATGGAGCCACTGCCTGTTTTGCTTGAAGATAACTGGATGAAACCCCTCGTCGAATTCTTACGGGACGGTTTCCTCCCCGAAGATCCTAAGGAAGCTCGGAGAGTAAGTACCCGAGCAGAGTGATACACACTCATCGAGGGTATCCTTTACAAGTGTTCCTTCACACAGGTAGACGGCAGGCCTTATCTGAGATGCCTTTCCCTAGAGCAAGCCGAATACGCCCTACGAGAACTTCACGAGAGCATCGGCGGGGCACATTCAGGGTCCAGGTCCCTAGCTCGCAAAGTGTTAAACTACGGATATTTCTGGCCCACTCTCCTGCAAGACGCCGAACTACACGTTCGGCAATGCGGCTCTTGCCAGAAGTACTCCAACATCCGACGCCTCCCACAAGCTCCACTCACTTCCCTATCAAGTCCAATCCCCTTTGCAATGTAGGGGATGGATTTACTAGGGCCATTTCCACCAGCTCCCGGCCAGTTCAAATTCTTAATCGTGGCAATCGACTACTTCTCAAAATGGATAGAGGCCGAGCCCTTGGCCACGATCACCAAAAACAAGGCAGTCCAGTTCTTTTGGAAGAGCGTGATCTGCCGATTCGGCGTCCCTCGGGTCCTCATAACAGACAATGGAACCCAGTTGACCGGGGCTGCCTTCCGGGCCCTATGTGAAGACCTCACCATCCAGCACTGATTCTCCTCCGTCTCCCATCCCCAGTCGAATGGCCAAGTCGAAAATGCTAACCGACAGATCCTCTCCGACATTAAGAAGAGGTTGGATAAATGTTCCAAAGGCTTATGGGTCGATCAGCTCCCAACGTGTTGTGGAACTACCGCACCAGAAAACGGACCCCCACAGGAGAGTCTCCCTTTAATCTCACCTATGGGTCCGAAGCTATGATCCCCCTAGAAGTTGGTATACCCTCTCCTCGTCTAATGGCTTATGAAGAAGAACAAAATGCCAGAGAGCTCCGAACAAATCTAGACCTGATAGATAAGATCCGAGAAAGAGCTGCCATTCGTCAACAAAGCTACCGAAGAAGGATCGAGTTGGCATACAACAAAAGAGTCCATCCTACCAACCTCAAAGAAGGGGACTTGGTCCTCAGAAAGCTAGCCATCTCTTTCCCCGGACAGAAAAGCAAACTGGCTCCAAATTGGGAGGGACCCTATAAGATCGCAAAAGTGGTTCGGCCCGGCACATACAGACTAGAAGATCTCGAAGGCAGGGAGATCCCTAGGACTTGGAATGCCGACCATCTCTTAAAATACGAAGAGAGAGCACCAACGCCTCTCTAAGTATCTTGGGATGTCGAACCATTCCGCTCCTATTACTTGTAATGTTTTTCTTTTATTTCTCTCTTGTAATAACGGCTCGCAACTTTAGAAGCAGCCGACCATTAGCCATCAATAAAGAATTTTTCATATTTTACTTGTAAAAATTGTTTACAACTCTCTGCCTTTGCTCTTCACTCTACCGATGGTTCGGAGTCCAACACTTGGCCCGATCCTACTTCGCAAGTTCGCTCGTAAGCGAGCTAGAAGTAGGTCGCCATTCGGAACTGCTCCCACAACCGTTGAACAACTCTACCGATGGTTCGGAGTCCAACACTTGGCTCGATCCTACTTCGCAAGTTCGCTCGTAAGCGAGCTAGAAGTGGGTTGCCATTCGGAACTGCTCCCACAACCGTTGAACAACTCTACCAATGGTTCGGAGTCCAACACTTGGCTCGATCCTACTTCGCAAGTTCGCTCGTAAGCGAGCTAGAAGTGGGTCGCCATTCGGAACTGCTCCCACAACCGTTGAACAACTCTACCGATGGTTCAGAGTCCAACACTTGGCTCAATCTTACTTCGCAAGTTCGCTCGTAAGCGAGCTAGAAGTAGGTCGCCATTCGGAACTGCTCCCACAACCGTTGAACAACTCTACCGATGGTTCGGAGTCCAACACTTGGCTCGATCCTACTTCGCAAGTTTGCTCGTAAGCGAGCTAGAAGTAGGTCGCCATTCGGAACTGCTCCCACAACCATCGAGCAACTCTAACGGTAGTTCGGAGTCCAGCGTTCGGCTCAACTGCGCTCACTCAATACCCCGAGCCGAGCAGATGAGGAACCGACCCCCGCATATGGAGAAAAATTCCGCCGAACAAATTTCACCGTTAGATCATCTCAGAATGCGTACTAGAACGTGATGAACGGATCAGATTGTGCCACGTATCCACAAAATGACAAGATAGTATTTTCTGGGAATTCGTGCCCCCCACCTCGTGATGTGTGCCACGATCATGATCGATCGTCTAGATTGAGCCACGTGGACAGCGTCTGAAATCCGAGCTATCGCACCGCGGAAGTGCAAAGTCGCCTCGGTATACTCCGAGCAAAAAACTAAAGTTCCACAGCTGAAACACTCGAAGAAGATAACTATGGGTCTTTATGGTTCGGTTTCAAGAGTAAGGCAACTACGGCACAACAATGAGCAAAGCAACTTCACTTTATTGAAACAACGTGATAAATTTACAAGGCAAAAAGCTACAGCGAAAAAATGACTTGACAAATTTACAAGGTACATCATTACAACAAGGAAAACGACTTGTTTAGCGCCTCCTCGGAATAGGAACGTTCCGATTCAGAGACACTCGGGGTTTTCGTTTCTTCACCTCCGAGCTCGTCTCTAGGCCGACGAATTGGGATGCCTCTTCGCCACTAAGCCTAACGGTGGCTCCGACCGAGGCTCCGCTCGAGCTAACAGCTACTCCGCTTTATGCATCAGCTGCGGTCCGACCAATGATGGGATGACGAGTCGCGAGCTCGTAAAAGGTGATACCTCGCTCCCTCTCCTCGCGAGTGCACGAGGTGCTGCGGACATTAGCCCTCACGGGCTGAGGCTTCAGACGAGCCACCTCCTCCTCGAGCTCAACGATCCTATCTTTCAGGGTGTCGTCCTTAACCATTATCTTGAATCGAGGGAGTTTCGCCGAACCGGGGTATTCAGCGCTGTCGGATATAATGTGACGTAAGTTAGTCACCTCGATGCTCTTGTCGACCGTGACCCTCTGCAGCTGCTCGACCTTCTTTGAGAACTCATCTCGCTCGGCCAGCACCGAGGCTAGCTCTGCCTTCTTCGCCGAGAGCTCCTCCTCGACTATCCGGAGATGGTGCACCTCGGCCAGCAGCTCGCTGTTCTTCTTCTCCACGTTGAACAGCACCCTCCTAATCAGGTCGATTTCACCCTCGAGGCGAGCCTCGCGAGATTGCTTAAACAGCTCGGCACGACGCTGAGCTGCTACGGTATTTGGGGCATGTTCGAGCATCTGAAAGACGAACACATTACATTCAAAGACTAAAAATCCGAGCCAAATACTTGAGACAAATTTGAAGAAACAATCTTATTCATAAAAGAAGAGGCGGTGGCCAGTCCGCAAAAAGGCTTACATTTTGAAAAAAAAAGTACAAAAGACAAGGGGATCAGGGGTCCACCTCCGTCGTCGCCTCGACCACAGGCGCCTCGTTGGACGGCCCCTCGTTTCCCGTCGCCCCGGTTTGAGCGACCACCTCCTCCTCCTCTTCACCCTCTTCCTCGTCGCCTTCCCCTACTTCGCCTCCCTCCTCCTTGCCATCTGAGGCAGATCCGGGCCACAGCCTGTAGCCGACCCGTTGAAAGCCGGGGATGCGGTCCTGAACATGGTCGAGCGCCCTATGGTAGGACTTCTCCATGTTCGAGGCCATATGCGCCTTCGCCTCGGCCTCGACCTCGGCCCTGATCTTTGTTGCCAAGGCGTCCTTCTCCGCCTTCGTCTCTGCCAGAGCCTTAGCCGATGCCGCCAGCTCCTCGGCAGCCTTAGTGACTTTGGCGACCTCTTCGGCGAGCCGCCCCTTGGTCCGCTCTAGGTCTGCCTCAAGGTCGGCGACCCGGACCTCCAAGCCTTCGGCTCGCCTCTGCTCTGCTTCGAGCTACCGAACTGCCTTCACCTTGTCCGCCCTGTCCTTATCACTGGCGGCCTTCAACTCCTTCTCCTGTGCGGCGATTGCTTCAAGGAGATGGTTGAAGTGACAAGTAGCCTGCCGAAACAAAAGATGGTAAGAAAAAAAAAAGTAAGAGCAGAACGGCAGACTTGAAGAAATTTTGCAGAAGAAGTACACCCAACTTACCGATACGAGCGACCGAGCAACCTCATAGGTATCGTCGCCGACTGTCCCCGCCTTCAGCGCGGCTCGATCCTTCGGGGTCGCCAAGTGCTTGACGGCCTGCATGGACATCTGCGAATTTTCGAGGGAGCCACCGTGCTTCTTGACTCGCCAGTCCAGGACGAACAGTTGCTTATGCTGCTCGGTCAAGATCACCTCGGCCTCGGCGGTCAACGGCGGAGTTTGAAGCGACAACGCCGCCGAGACGTCGAAGGCCCCACCGGCCATGGTAGAAGCAACAGGAGCCGAGGGCTCGGCGACAACAACCACCGTTGGCGAGGGGACCTCAGCGACGGGGGGAGGCGGAATAACTGCCGAAGCAACCTTGGGGGCCGACCTGACGAGGCGGTCGCGCTCGGCCTCTTCCTCTTCCTTCCATCGGCGACCTTACCCCTCTCGTTCATCATGGCCAAAAAGTCCATCTTCGGCGCTTCTGTACCAAACAACAGACAAGTTGAAAGTTAGTGAAACGAGCTAAAACCTTAGAAAAAATAAAATATTGCGAGATGTCAGGAGCGTACTCGGGTCGATCGGACTAAGGCCTGACCTGTGTAGCACCTCCTCGGTCATCTCCCTCCAGCTCAACATTGGGAGGGCCATGATCTTCCCAACCACTTCCTCCTCGGCTGCAGTCAGTTCCGGGTCGGCCCTCGCGAACTTTGGCACCTCTACTTTCCACCGACTCGGAACTTGCAGCATCGAGGCCCCCCTCAAGATGAAGAACTTCTCCTTCCAGCCTTTGATCGAGTCCGGGTTTTCTATAATCCGAACGCCTTTCCTCGGCGCCAGGTAATAGCGATGCTCGGTCTTGTGCATTCGGTGAATCCGATACATGCTCCGGAAGATCGTTAGGTCCGGTTCGACCTCGGCATTACGGCACTGCAGTAGGTAGGCATTCACATGGTGCCAGGTGTTCGGCATGAATTGGGTCGGTGCAAGGCAGTACTACCCGAGGACCTAAAGAATGAAAGGGTGCAGGGGAAAGTGCAGTCCGGCGTTCAGCGAGTCGTAGTCGAACATACACATATCCGACAACGACAGTTTGGAGTTCGCTCGCATCCCAGGGCCGGGGAGAATCAGCTTGTACTCCGGAGGGATGGCGAACCCTTTTCTGATCCGGAGCAGGTCCTTCTCGGATAGCACCGATTCAATCTCGTCCGCCTCGGTGGTCAGAACCGGGTTGTTCACCTCGTAAACCTCCGACCGACCTATGATTGCCTTCTTCATGAGGTCGTCCTCGTATTGCCTGACCCCAGCATGCCCGGATAGTACACAAGGGTACCGGTCCGTCTCAGGGGCTTGCCTCGGATTCTCCACAATCTCCTTGACTACAGGAGATTGGGCCACTGCCCTCTTCTTCTTCTTCCTCACCTCGGCCACGGATGGCTCGGCCACCTGCTTTCCCTTCCTTCGGATCTCCATCTGCCTCCTCTCCTCGGCACCACTATCACCCGAGGACGAGGCCTCACTTCCCGAGTATACCCTTGACATCTCTAGAAAAAGGCTAAGGCAAGAAAACTGACCTTGATGTGACGTGCACTTGAAGTGACGTTCACGGTCGGAATAAGTTCGCCGGAAATCGCCTGGCCCACGCGACAGCTAACGTAACCGCCTTGGAGCAAAAATCGCCGCTAGCAGAGAGCGCAGAGAGTAAAAGTGAAAGCTTGGGGTAAAAAGTAAGAAATGAGCTTGGGGGGTGGGGGAGTAAGAACTTATAACCCCAGTGTGACGTTTGGGCTTCCTTGGGAATTTAAAAGCCCACTAAGAAGCCAAAGCGCCAAAGTGGAGAGTTGCAACGTTTCAAAACAACGACTCCTCAAGTCGCTTAAGTCCACGACTCGGCCACCGGTGTGCCAAGCCAATCTACCGAACCGCTTGATCGAGCAACCGAGCTACTGAATCCACTTCAAAACGTCTAACTCCATACCTCGGCTAACAGTACCGAGCCTCCAAACCGAGCGGACGAGGAACCGAACCTCATATATGGAGAAAAATCCTTCCGAGGCTGAACCACCGTCGGATCTCTCCAAAATTCGCGTCAAGACGAGATGGACGGTTCAGATTGTGCCACGCCCACAAAACGACAAAATAACGTTTTCTCGTGATCTGAACCCCGTCCTCGTGATTCACGCAATGATGGACGCTCCAGATCTGACCATGTGTATCTTCCGAGCCGCTGACCACCGGTCTGCCTAGCCAAGCTACCGAACAGCCTGGCTAAGCAGCCGAGCTACTGAGTCGGAGGGTGACGATGCTTCAAGTCCAGAATGATTCAAAATGTCTAACTCCATACCTCAACTAACAGTACCGAGCCTCCGAACCGAACCTCATATATGGAGAAAAATCCTTCCGAGGCTGAATCACCGTCGGATCTCTCCAAAATTCGCGTCAAGACGAGATGGACGGCTCAGATTGTGCCACGCCCACAAAATGACAAAATAACATTTTCTCGTTATCTGAACCCCGTCCTCGTGATTCACGCAATGATGGACGCTCCAGATCTGACCAAGTGTATCTTCCGAGCCGCTGGCCACCGGTCTGCCTAGCCAAGCTACCGAACAGCCTGGCTAAGCAGCCGAGATACTGAGTCGGAGGGTGACGACGCTTCAAGTCCAGAATGCTTCAAAATGTCTAACTCCATACCTCGGCTAACAGTACCGAGCCTCCGAACCGAGGGGACGAGGAACCGAACCTCATATATGGAGAAAAATCCTTCTGAGGCTGAATCACCGTCGGATCTCTCCAAAATTCGTGTCAAGACACGATGGACGGTTCAGATTGCGCCACGCTCACAAAACGACAAAATAACATTTTCTCGTGATCTGAACCCAGTCCTCGTGATTCACGCAATGATGGATGCTCCAGATCTGACCACGTGTACCTTCCGAGCTTCTGGCCACCGGTCTGCCTAGCCGAGCTACCGAACAGCCTGGCTAAGAAGCCGAGCTACTGAGTTGGAGGGTGACGATGCTTCAAATCCAGGATGCTTCAAAACCTCTAACTCCATACCTCGGCTAACAGCACCGAGCTTCCGAACCGAGGGGACGAGGAACCGACCCTCGTATATGGAGAAAAATCTCACCGAGGCTGAATCACCGTCGGATCTCTCCAAAATTCGTGTCAAAACGCGATGGACGGCTCAGATTGCGCCACGCCCACAAAACGACAAAATAACATTTTCTCGTGATCTGAACCCCGTCCTCGTGATTCATGCAATGATGGACGCTCCAGATTTGGCCACGTATACCTACCGAGCTATGTACCGAGCTGCCGAGCCAAGGGGACGAGGAACTGACCCTTGTATATGGAGAAAAAATCCGCCGACCCTTCTCAGCCGTTGGATCTTGTCAAAAAACGTGCTCATCGTGATGGACGGCCCAGATCTTGCCACGTTCGCTAAACAACAAGATAGCACTTTTTAGGGATCCGCGCTGAGATGGATGCTCAGAATCACGCCACGTAGTTCGGCTGATTCCGAGCTAGGAACTGAGCGGCCGAGCCGAGGGGACGAGGAACCTACCCTCGTATACGGAGAAGTTATCTGCCGAGGAACGCAGATCGTCCGATCGCCCAGAAAATTGTGCTAGGCGCTGATAGAGGGCCTAGATCGCGCCACGCCATAAATAGGTATTAAAAATTAGTTTTTATTTATTTTAATTGTTTTATTTATTTAAAAATTGCGAAAAAATCACTAAAAATTCAGGAAAATTGACTAAAGATTCTAGAAAATAATTATGAATTCGAGGGAGTGTTTTTGAGACCCTGAACGAGCAATTATCGTCTAGAATGTGCTGTTAAGACCCCCGAACGACTGGTTGACACATCGCAAAATTAAATAAATAATCCGAAAAAATAGACAAAAATCACCAAATATCCAGAGAAGCTCAAGAACAGCTAGAGTACGAGCAACTTGAAGAATCACCTCACTACCTCCTTCAAGATTCAAAACCTTCCATTTGGACTCCGATACAACTCCACTAGTCGTTAAAACAGTAAAACTACTCCTCAAAGGCTGATCAAACTCAGTCTTCGGGAGTGGGAGGCTCGTGATATGGCTAAAAATGGGGTTAAATCAGAACCGTCCAAATCGGGCACGAATCTTGAAGCCCAGGAGTAAAACGATAATTTCACCTACCAATGGGTCTGAAGCGGGTACTGGTTCTCCTCCTCGAAGACCCAATAACCCGCGAACGGATCCACCTCAACTGGGTGCGGGTTTCAACCCGTAGCAAACCCGGTCCAGAAAGGATAGAATTAGGGTTTCTGATTAAATCCTAATCAACGGCCCTGATTCATATCTATCCTTTTACTGGAGATTAGGGATTACATTCCTTATCTAACCACAGGGATTACATTCCTAATCTGACCCCAGTGGCGCCTATAAATATCCCCCATCCATCTCCATTAAGAGGTAATCAATCTTTTGCCAATTTACGCTCTTTCATAATCATTCCTGATTACTGACTTGAGCGTCGGAGGGTGCGTCGCCGGGAACAACCCCGATGTCTCGCACTTTTTGCAGGTGTACGGCAGGAGTCAGCGTCAAACTCCGACGGAACAGGTAACGGGTTTGTTATTCAGTTTTCTTAAGAATCCAAAAATACTATCTGTTTGCCCCCACACCAGATTTAGCGGCAACAATAAGTTTCTCAATTTTGGATGCACAGAGGCACCGTATGCAAAAGCTTTATGGAGCAACTGTGTGCCGCTCAAAGCAAAAATCTTAGTTTGGCTCGCTCATAATAATAAGCTTTTGACTGTTGAAGTCCTTAATAAGAGGAATCTAGCTGTTGGCCAGCTGTGTGTTCTCTGTGCTAGCAACTTCGAAGATGTGGAACATTTGTTCTTTAATTGTGTGTTTTTTCAACCCCTGTGGTTGATGGTGGCCAAGGCCTGGCAAGCACCGAGCCTGCCAGTAGATTTCACTTTGTGCTGGAGTCTCTTTTCCCACAGGAAAGAGTTTAGTAACTCGTGGTTTCTTTCAGTTATGGTTATTATCTGGGTTATTTGGGCAGAGCGGAACAAACGTATCTTCCAACATACCTCCTCTACGATCAACAACATCATAGACAAGTTCTTTTTTTATATTAAATTTTGGCCTTCCACTTTACCGTTTGAAAAAGTAGCAACATTGCATTTACATCGCCTAGACGATGCTTTATATTTCCTTCGTGCTAATAATACTCTTTAATATCTTTTGTTTCTCCTATAATTTATTCTTTCCTCCTTGCTTTGTAGAGCTAAAGTTTCGGGCAATCCCGGTGGAGTCTCTTTTGCTTGTGTCAGCTACTTGGCATTTTGAGGGGGTGTTTTTTGCCCCCGGGAGTTTAGTTACAAACCTTCCTCTGGCTTTACGCTTCTATGCGATGTGTGGTAGTTGTTTGGTGGTATTCGGCGACTCTTTTGTTTGTAGGCAGGCACTCTCTTGGAGGCCGGATATCGTTTGATGTTTCATCAAAATGTTTACATGCTGACTCTTTCCTTTGAGTGCTTGTTTATTTTAAACACTTATGGTGTAGCACTTATGATCCCCCCTATTTCTTATATAGTGTTTGGTTACTTTTGAGCGCAGTTTTGCACCTTCATTTATATGATTGATGCCTTTGCCTGTCTTTATTTTTTTCGGTGTTCAGTTGAACTGCATCCTTTTCTTTAATTGAGATGATCAACTGTAGCTCGATTGTGTCTGTCTTTGGGTGCTAAGCAATGCTCGAGGTGTGGGCTTCAAGGTCCTAACCATTAAGTCTGTCGTCTAGTTTTGTTTGGTGTGGAACTCTGGTGTTTTGCTGCATTGTGTGGATCTCTTCATTTTGATCCATTTCTTTTTGTTGACTTTACGGTGCGTTTTTTTGGTATGTTATCGGTTGGATTGTGCATTCCCCTCTGGTTTAGAGGATTTTAGTGGTCTCCGTTGATTCCTGCTGCTTCATTATTTGTGATCACCATTTTGTTTGGTCTCTTCTCGTTTCTCCACTCTCCAGAGCTTGAGAAGCAGCGAGAAAGGTATGCTTGTTGGATTTTGTTTTGTCCCTTCTCATCCAGGTGTTCGCCTTTCCTCTTTCCCGGCATTATTTTGCACTGGAGCTTCCGGCTGCTCTTTAGTTATTTTTCGAGTCGGGGAAGGTGGTTCACCTGGCAAATGTGAAGTAGCTTCAGGCTTCCCCACCGTGTATCTATCTCCCCTCCCCTTCGCGAAGACCTACTTTGTTTCCGGGATGGCAACCTGCGGTTGGCGGCTTGTTGTTATCCTTCAGCCATTTGGGAGTATTCCGGCGGAGATTTTAGGCAACCGTCGGGCGTTTGAGTTTTGTATTTAGGGAAGCATCTGTTTGTTTTGTTGTTTTGTTTTGTTTCTTGAATCTGGTCTCGATTCATTAGTTTTTTTTAGTTTCCTTGTTGTGGCGTTTTGTGCCTTGTTTTACCTCTTGTAAAATGAGAGTGTTGTACTTAACTTTCCTTTTTTAATAAAATATCCGTTGTTGGGCTGGTGCCGCAAGGCACTATCCTGTTACTCAAAAAAGTAATAAAATAATGGGTTTTTTAGTTTTGGGGTGAAAATTTTGGTTTTGGGGTTTGAAATTTTGGGAGGGAAAATGTATTTTGTGAGATTAGATCTAGGCCTTTGATTTTGGGGGGATTGAAGGTGAGCCACTTGATAGCTTTCTTTGTGTTTTATTATATATATATATATATATATATCAGTAGGGTTGGTGAGTGGGTCGATCGGGTTGGGCAAGGTCGGGCACAAACCCATCAGGTTTGTGCGGGTAGGGGGCGGGTTCAGGTTGGGTCGGGTCAAGAACAGGTCCGGGCCGGGCCGAGTGGTAAAATTTTAAACTCGACCCGGTCGACCCGCAAACCCTTTCGGGTGGAACCCGATTCGAACCCGGTCGGGTTGCGGGTTGGTCCGGGTCGGTTGGAATTATTATTTTTATTTTTTAAACTCCAAAAGAATTGTTAAAAAAATGTACAATAATTATAAGAGATTAAGAGTGAAACTACATTGTATATAAATTATTCACTTCAACTTCTAATAAGTTTTTAAAACTCTTTTACATACAAGTATATGTAATAAATAAAAAAATCATACATATTTATTGAATTACATGTTTAAGGGTATAATCTAGAGTTCGAGATAGCCTAGAATTAGATTGAAAAGAGGCCATTGGACTACTGTCGTGCACCTCCACTTAATCTAAACCTAGGACCTCATCGCCCTAAATTCCCTACTATTGTTGTTGATCTTCGGGCGAGTTGCTTCTACATGTTAAGGTGTTGATCGCTTTTCCTTGAGTCCCGTCTTCAGCTTTCATCCAATCTTCGGTGCACACCAGCATCTCCAATGAATCCGGCTTCAAGCTATTACTATATTTGGTTAAAACTCTGCAACTTATAGAAAAAAACACTTTCTGATGCAACTGTAGACACATGAAGAGTTAGTAGATCTCTTACAACACCCTATATTCTTAACAATATATATATATATATATATATATATATATATATATATATATATATATATATATATATGAGGAGCGCTAAGTTGTAAACCGGTATTTACTACCGTTTAGAATTGGACCTCGAGTCTCGGCTGTTGGATCAGATCGCTCTTGATCCAACTGCCATGATTTACCCCGCCCATCAGCCGCTCAGCCCACTTAAGTTTCGGAAGGCAATTTCGGTATTTCGACCTAAATAACTCTTCACTTGGCCAATCGTTCGCGCTCTTTCTCTCCCTCGTCGCTGATGACTTTTATTTTTTTGGCCAAATTTGAACCTAGGCCGTTGGCCTAAGTAGTTCAAAATTTATCTTCCAACCTTGGCCGTTGCTTCACACAACGGCCTATGTATAACTTAAGCCATTGTGAGAAACAACGGCTTAGGCTGTACAGGTGTTTTAAAATACTTGTACAAATCTTGCTCTCATCCTAAATTTTATCTCTCACTCTCACACTACCCTCTCTCTCTCTCTCGCTCATTCCCGAACCCAAACACGAAATCCTAGCTCCTCCTTCACCTAAGCCACCCATCCTCCGTCACTTGACTCTCTCACTCACTCTCTCCCTCTTCACGAACTCTTGCACTCTTCCATTGAATCTCCCGATCCCAAAAAACCCTAACCGTAACGAGCTCTCCGAAACCCTAGTCCTCCTCCTCTGTCCATAGCAGCGCAACCACCTTCTCTCTCTCCTTCTCAAAGATCTAAATTGTGCAAGGTATTCACTCTATTCTAGCTTTTAGTATATGTAGCTATGTTGGTTGATTGAATTTTGGTTAAATTTTTTGAGTCTACAATTTTTTTGTGATGCGTAGTTAGTTGTTTAATGTGTATTATAGTTTTTCGATAATTGTAGATTGAATTGTAGAAATAGTTGTTTTTCCAAATTATAGTTATAGTTGTAGTTGTAGATTATATCATTCGTTTTTTTGATAAAAGCACACAAAAGATATCCAAAAATTTTGAAATTTTGCGAGTAGGTCGGACTCACCACGCATAAGCCAACACAACTTGTAGAAGTGAGTTTCAATTCACGGTTTGCAATATAAGGCCGTGTATCGTTTCGACTCTTTTTTGTGAGTGAAAGTGATACATTGCCGTATATTACAAACTGTCAGTCGAAACTCGCTTCTACAAGTTGTGTTGGCTTTTATGTGGTGCGTCCGATCTACTCGCAAAGTTTTGGAAGTTTTTGATCTCGTTTGTGCAGTTTTCTTCCCGTATATCAAACAACAACAACAATTATTTTGATATTTTTTGAGTGACTTTTCACTGAAAACCACACAAATGACATCTAAAAAATATGAAATTTTGCGAGTAGGTCGGAATCACCAAACACAAGCCAACACAACTTGTAGAAGTGAGTTTCGACTCACAGTTTGCATGATACGGCCGTGTATCGCTTTGTTTGCTTTTAATTTGAAATAAAGTGATACATCGCCATATCTTGCAAACCGTGAGTCGAAACTCGCTTTTACATGTTGCGTTGGCTTGTGTGTGGTGAGTCCGATATACTCGCAAAGTTTCAAAAATTTTGGATGTCATTTGTGCAGTTTCTCATGTTTTTCGTAACTATATATATGAATAGTATATTGACCAATTGTTATAATTTTTTTTTAGAGAAATGGTTAGAACGAGGGGAACCGGAAGGCTTTATGGTAATGGTAGGGGCGAACCTTCCACCAAAGTAAGTGTACTATTAGTTTTCATTGTGAATTTTGTATACGTAATATTGTATGTACAATAATAAAATTTTAAACATTGGTGTAGGTTGGTGTGTCGTCTTCAGGTGAATATCGTTGTCCAGGATCTTTACATTCAGACATACTCACTTTGTAAGACCGCCACATATATGAGGAAGTGTGGAGATGGACGATGCGGAATTATAACTTCCATATGCATGAGACATTAACGATGCACCCACATACCAACGAGTACCTTGTCGAAGCCAGCTTTTACAGAGTTGGTTTGATGGGTAAGGTGAAACTAGACCGAACACTTCTTGTAGTCCTCGTCGAGCGATGGAGGCCAAAGACACACAGTTTTCATCTACCGGTTAGGGAAATGACGGTGACATTGCAAGATATCGCCATGATTTCTGGTCTTTCAATAGATGGGATGACCGTGACACGTAATATGTATTTCCAGAAAATAGAGTTGTGAAATGAGCTCCTCGGTACAAGGTTTGATGATGATGAAGAGGATGATACAACTTTTTTTTCAGACAATCAATCCGACTGTCATGGTTGAAGCAAAACTTTGAAGGGAAATTGACCGATGCATTGAGCTACTACAACGTGTAGTGATACATTAGGGTATATATTCTAACGGTGCTTGGAGGTCTTCTCTTGCCTAACTCCACTGGAGATACTGTCCTGCTTATGTATCTACGATTGTTCGCCGACCTAAGCTTAGCCGGTCGGTATAGTTGGGGAAGTTGCACATTAGCCACCTTGTACAGGACATTGTGTGCAGTTGCTCTCAATGGAGTTGAGATGACTAGGCCGATGGTCTTGCTTTAGATTTGGTATGAGAACTTATACACTTGGGTCATCCCCGTATTACGAGACCCACAGATTGGGTGGCCCTTGCACCTATCGTTGAGATGTGACCACCTTTAGGTGTGTATTGGGTCGGTAGTCGAAGCTACAAAGATAACCCAAAAGGAGTTCGAACATACTACAGAGACGAGTTCAACCAACTACGAGATGAATTGATAATTTTGGATTTGTATACCCCGAGTGCGTGGAAAAACTGCCACTAGCATGTACAGCTAGTTCGTTGTTGTGGTTGACGCTAGAAGCACTCGTCAAATTTGGTACAATGGAGCATCACTGGCCGGATAGAGTCTTTCGCCAATTTGGGCTGGAGCAGGAAATTCTCATCCGTCACCGGTACAACACTGAGTTACTGTATTACCCTATATTTTTAAATAATTTTTTTGAGATTAATAAATGAATTAAGGTGATTTTTGGTGATTTAATAAATATTTTTCTGAAATTTATCTTTTTGCACGTGTAAAACACATGCAAATATTTTCTAGGGATATTCAAAGTTAGAAATTTTTTTGGGAAAACCTAATATTTATTAGTAGGTATTATTTATGAATTTTCTGGATTTTTCTGATATTTATTTGGCATATTTGCAAATATTACAAAAAGATGGGCTTTTGTGCAAAATTACCACTTGGAGTAAAAACTCCAGCATTTTATTTTTTGGGCTGAGCATGATGGCTAGCCAACTCATAGGTAAAAGTTTCAATTTTTATTCTATTAGATTTGGTTTAATTTGTAAATTTGTTAAAGAATGACCTTTTTGCAAAATTGTCACTTAGAAGCCAAAAGTTACAAAATTTGTTTTCTGGGTTTGAAATCAGTGCTGGCCAGATCTGGGTGGTTATTTTTTATTTTAAATCTCAATTGAACTGGTTAACCTAACCTAGTATAAAGATTTATATATGTAAAGATATTTTCTAAAGGAATATTTTACAAAATCTTCTCAAAACCCTAGAAACTGAATTTTGACTATTAAAAAGGGCAGTAGCACCCGTCTTATTGCTGTACTAAAACAAAGGGTTTTCTTTATTATTAATTTCTTGGAGTTTTGAAGCGAGGATCTTGGATTTATTGCAAACGGATAAGCTTTTTCTTATTCTTTATTATTTCGGTTGATTCTTCAGTAAGGTGCGTGACATATATTGCTTTCTTACTATTCTATGCATGTTGAATGTGATAATTTGTCTAGTAGAATGCATGTTAGATGATCGTATGATGATATAATGAATATATTGATGGATGGATGGTTAAAAGTAGGATTTTATGAATGTTATGAATGAAATCTCTATATAGATGACTTAAGAATGTTAAGAACCTAATAGAAATCATGGGTATGATATTTTCTTTCCTACTCTTGCTGTTTTGATTGTATGTGATGAGATTATATGTTGAGATACAAAAAAAATTGAATGAAGATGAATTCTTTACTGTTGTATATACTTATGTACAGTTTTGATATTTTGATGAAGAAAAACTTGACTAATACATGTTGTAATTGCCTATAATCATGGGCAAACTGATATAAGTGGTTGTGTGTGTGTTTAACAAATTTTAAGAGAGGTTTTTGGATCAAAAAGATCAAGTTTTGAAGGGTGAAAAGGGGGTTTGATGTTTTGGGTCTGTTGGTGTGCAGGCCAATGTAGTGTTTTTTTTTTTTTTTTTTTTGAAGTTTTCAATTGGATTTTGATTTAAATTGACACTGAGATTGAAATAGACAAAATACCACTCATACACAGTGATTCTTGATGTTTTAACTTATGTATATGCACCCATATATATACACACACACACACACACACACACACACACACACACACACACATTTATATATGTCCTGTTTTGAAGAAGTTTGTCGAAAATTGATCTTTTGTCGATGAGGATTTAATTTGATTTATAAACTCCATTATGTTAGACAAGTTGTATTTGATCATCTCGGGATTTTTGTTTTTACAAATTTATGCTTTTAAAGATTATAATCGAAGTATTAGTTAAAGTGCACGAATATTAAAGTGGTCCGAGTATCAGCCGACAGTCGACCGTCCACTTTTTACACTAATCTAATAGTCGACTGTCAATTGCGAGATTTTTGATTTTTAGCATGCCGGTCGACCGTCGTATTTTTTAACTGTTTTGACAGTCGACCGACAGCGGCTGTATGTGCTGTTTTGTTGAGTTTTCGTTGTTTTTCTTGAACGATTATTTCTTCGAACTTATGGATTATTGATCTACTGTTTTAGATGGTATTTTTACTACAGATTTCTATATTTTACAGAGAGTTATATTTTTATTATAATAGAGTTTAAATTTGTATTTCTATGACTTTAAGAAGCGAAATATATATGGATTTCAAGATATGGATGTTTTGTGATATTCTATGACTTCAAAATATGAATCTCAGTTGTTTAATGGATTTAATATCTTATTTCAGTTTTGGAAATTTGTGAAGTATTTGGATAAATTTGGATTTGTTTGATTTAAAGAAGTTTTCTTGATATGAACATTTTGATGATGAAATTAAGAGTTTTAATGAACGGTTTTGTGTTGATAATTGATTTGTGAGTCTCTAGAGGTTGAGTGGGATTCCTGTAAACCGGCAGATGAGATTTTTTGGATTTTGACTAGTGTTGCCGCTAAATTTGGTGTGGGGGCAAACAGATGAATTTGTAGATTCTTAGGGAAACTGAATAGTAAACCTGTATACCTGTTCCGTCGGGCTTCGATCGTCAATCCCGCCGTAGACCTGCAAAAAAGTACGAGACACCGGGGTTGTTCCCGGCGACGCACCCTCCGACGCTCAAGTCAGTAATCTAGGAAGACTATGAATGAGCGCAAAAACTGGTGAAAGATTGATTACCTCTTAATGGAGATGTATGGGGGGTATTTATAGGCATCTTAGGGAACAGATTAGGAATGTAATCCCTGTGATCTGATATGGAATATTCCCCTTGTAAACAGATTAGGAATGTAATCTGATGAGGTATATTCCCCGTAATCAGATAAGGAATTTAATTCCCAAATCCCAGTGAAAAGATAGACGTACATCAGGGCCGTTGATCATGATTAACCAGGGACCCTCACTTTATCTTGTTGGAATGGGTGCGCAGCGGGTTACAACCCGCTCCCTCTTGTTGGTGGGTCCATTCGTGGGTTATTGGGTCCTTGGAGAGAAGATCCAATACCCATTTTGGACCCTCTTGTAGGCGAAATTTTTTCCCCTGGGTCCCAAGATTCGTTTCTGGTTTGGACGGTTCCGATTAACCCCCATTTTTAGCCATATCAACTAGTTTGGGTCTTGGGGTTGTTTTGTTGGAATTAAGTCCGGCAGGGTACACCGACTCTAGAGAGGGGAAAGTTGTGTTTTAATTAATAATAATCAACCTAAGGACAAGCACTAGTGGAGATGTAATAGAACTTGGGAAACTTAAGTATATTCTCTAGGGGTTAGTCCAACGGATGCGTTCCAGGAATGTGTGTTGTTATGCCCCGAGAGGACAATTGGTATGTTCGCCTGTCGAGGGTCGACAGGCCTATTCACAGAACATACGGTGCATTCGCGTGTCGATGGTCGGCAGGCCTATTCACGGGATGTACTGTGTATCTGCACGTCGAGGGTTGGCATACCTATTCGTGGGGTACACGGCAGGGAGGTGATTCTCCGATTTTTGAGCTATGCTTACACGATGCTTGCACGTCGAGGGTTGTCAGGCCTATTCATGGAGTAATCTAGATCTTGTTTCTATCGCCGTAGTAGGATTAGTTGCATAACGAGATATTTAACCCTATAAAGTGGAGAACGATAAGGGCTTGCACCGGACCTATATAGTATGGAATGCATAGAATCCGATAAGTATGCATTAGAGAGTTATCATACTGTATTTGTGTTATCTTGACTTATTTTATGCATGTTTGTTTTTTTTGTTTTCTTACACTTGACACTTAGCTTAGTTCACTTGATGTTTTCATGCTTTATTTATTGTTATTTCACATTCCATTCGTTACTACTGTTGCTATGTGTTGTTTATGACTTTATTCTTTATGTTTCATTTATGTTGCATTTCTTTTTGTCACTTACACCGTTATGGATGCCTCCTGTAGTTTTGGGGATTAGGATTATCTTTAGCCTCATATTTTACAAGTAGGTACCTATAGCTTGGGATTTGGATGCATGTGGTAGAATGCTAAATTGGTTTATGCAAATTGTAAAAGAATGTGTTGTAAAAGAAAGAAATTGTAATTCAAGGTGTTTAATTTTCCGCTGTGCTATGCAAAGAATTGATGTAATAAAAATCGAAAAATTATCTTTGTTTGGCTACGTTTACTATTACATTGAGGTAGATGCTGGGAATTGTGCCACGTATTTCTAAGTTTACTATATTGGAAATTCGGGGCACTGCAGTTACACGCCATTAGAGGTACATGTCGTATGCCCAATCATGACTGGGCGGATTTCCACCGCGCTATTGTAGCAATTTGGAATGAGCGAATGTTTGAAATGGTATTTGATGATGTCATGCCTTATGATGGCACTTCAATTATAACGTACATGACTTGGTATCGGGGAATAACACGTTTGTACATATCTCCGAAGACCGAAGTACCAGTTGGCATTCAAGTACCAATTTTGGAGAGAGAGAGAGAACCACCATCGGCGTATTCCACGTCACAACCCGTGTACCAACCAAAGACATCATGATATTGGTTGTTGGTAAGTCAAATTTCTTTAAAATAATTTTTGTTGTATTCACATTAGTTGTTATTAAATTGATGATTTCATCATGGAATTGTGCTACAATATTTTCATTTTTTTGTAGATCGATAATACATGGGATATTGCAAAGAAATGTGCACAAGTACTTAAGAGCAATGCCGCCGCGAACATGAAAGCTTTCTCTCGAAAAATGCTTATTTCATGCCAGGGCTCACTAGAAGAGGTATGAGATGGCGAACGACTGACCCGTTATTTAAATACGGACATACATTCACAACACCGTAAGAGTGTGATTAATAGGTCATCTCGCTCGAGGCAACAACAGTTACACCAACCTCCACCACAAGAAGAAGAGCAACAAGAGGAGCATCAAGAAGAGAATTAAGAAGAGAACAAAGAAGAAGACCAAGAAGTGCAAGAAGAAGATTTACTGGCCCTTCAACCCAAATACGGCGTACTCGGCGACAACCTACTCAGAAGAGGCGAGCGTCACAACACTACACACCGGGCTAGGTTGAATGTTTTTTTTATTCGTGTTGTATGTGAAACTTGGTATTAATGTTAATGTTAATATTTTTTTATGTTAGTTAAGTTTAAAAATACTCTATCTTATTGATGTTGATTATATCGTATTAATTGTTAGTTTTATGTGGATTGAAGTGATTGTGAAGCTATTGTTGTTAGTGATGTAGAGTCAATTTTTGTGGATATTGTTGCTGATCAGATACAAGTGTAGCAGCTTCAGCTGCTGCTGATGCTTTGTTTTCTTTTTTTCTTTTTTTTTCCATTAACGTAGGTCGTTGTTGCACACAACGGCCTAATCTCAATGCCAAATTGAAGACAAAAGAATTGCTCTCTGATTTGATATGCCTAATTTTGAACAACTGAAGCCGTTGTCCAAGACAGCTGCTTAATATAACCTTAGTCGTTGTTGGATACAATGGCTTTAGTTAATATATGAATTTTTGTTTCATTTTTCTTGCACTCTGACTTGAATGATAGCCATTTGTATGTTGTTAAGGTATAAATGAAGCCATTGTTCGAGACAACGACCTCATTTAACCTTGGCCATTGTTTGGGACAACAACCTAAGTTAATTCTCATTCTTCATCTGTACCTTCATCTTCATTTTAAAAAATTTCTTGTTCTGTCTCTACGAATAGAGGTTCTTGAACTCTACACCAAAGACATCCATAATTTTTTTTTCATCTCAATATTTCATAAAGTTCATTTTTTATCAGGAAAAACGAACAAGATAATAGTAAGGGTAAATAGCGTAGAATATTTTTTAAAAAATTGAAGTCCAAAATAATTTCATAACTTAGGTCTTCGTTCCCAATAACGACCTAAGTTCAATGTCCCACTATTTTTTTTCCATTAACCTATTCCGTTGTTGCATACAACAACCTAAGCTCAGTGCCAAAAACGAAGACAAAAGAATTGCTCTCTGACTTGATATGCCTATTTTATAACAACCGAAGCCATTGTCCAGGACAACAATCTACTATAACCTAGGCCATAGTTGGAAACAACGACTTCAGTTTGTTTAAGTTGCCTAGCTCTCTGACTGGAACACTAGCCATTCGTATGTTGTTGAGGTATAACTGAAGTAGTTGTCGTACACAATGACCTCCTTTAACCTTGGTCATCGTTGGAGACAACAACTTCAGTTAATTTTCCTTTTTCATCTCTATGTTCTTCTCATCTCCCTTTTTACAAAAATATTTTCTATTTTAGGTCGTTGCTCAACAACGACCTAAGCTCATTATCCCACTTTTTTTCAAAGACTTTCGGGGGGTATGTACCACTTATAAAAAAAATTGTTTTGTAAATGTTTTTTATTATTGATTTATAATGTTAATAAGGGGTGTTGGTGTTTACCCTAGAGGCCAGTTGTGTATTGACATTAATAGTTTACATTATATCATGACATTTATTTCATATTTAGGCATTTCATTTATTGTGTTATATATTGGAATTAAATGAACATAATGAAGTCTTTAGAATAGTAAGTTCAATGTCATAGGATATCAAGTGCATGACTTGATTGTGAGATCCTATTGGCTGAAATCAGAACAATGTTCTTAAATATCTCTAGTCAAATATTTTTGTGAATTAGGACAACGATAATACATAGAGACAAGTGTGTGCGTAGACTGATGACCATTCTCACAGGTCATAGATATGAGATATCAGGTCTTCACATGGGTACATATTAGAGTAATAATATACTGGACTGACCCACCATGAGAACGCTGCATGGATCGTTACATGTGTTTCATAAGTGGTTCTCACAGTGATCATGGTGTATGTAGTCCTTTGACTTTAAGTCACTACGGTTTCCTACATGAGAAGTTATATGTTTTAATGCAGTCAAATATTTCTTGTAATAAGGTGATTATAAAGTCGACTATTAGATATACTACAAATCATGCGGAGGGATATGGGTGACTTAGATATGATTTGTCTCTCTTACATAACAGGAGAGATATTTACAAGACCCTTGATTGAGTGAGACTGCAAAATGCATGACCGTGCTCAAATGAGTCAATATGAGATATTGGTCTTATTTGTTTTAGTAAGTCTACTAGGATATCAAGAAACCAAAGATTGAACTATACAAGGGTGACACGCTCTATGCCTTGTGGTCAATTAAGATATATGGACAAAGGGACTAGACTACATGGTAACATTGGTCACGGATAGGTTTTGTCAAACCACTGACATTCCAGTTACTTGAGTAACAGTGATGTATTGCTAGATACCGCCTACTGTTTATAATACTCGAATACGATTTTAGTATTATTGTCAACGTAATGGGAACCTACAGGGTCACACACTTAAGATGGATCGAAATTGAGATTTAAATTCATAAGATAAATTTAATTAGGGTTCCAAGTAAGACTTGGACTCCTGACATTAGTTGGACATTTAATTAGATTAAATGGGCCGACTAAAATTCAAAAGCCCATACATGAATCTGACCCAGGTCAGATTGTGAGTCCAACAACCTCATTACTCTCTTAGGGTTGGTTTTCTTCATCTATATAGCACTGTCACATTTACCCGATACCCGGACTTGATCCAGACCCGACTCGGACCCGGCATTGGACCGGAACTGACTCGATCTATAGGGATTCGGGTTCGGGTCCTAAAATAAGACCTGATGCACTTCTAGGTCCGGATTCGGGTCCGCTCAAAATAGAACCGACCCTGACCCGGACTCGGATCGGGTAAAAAATACCCCCAAAAATATGGAATTTGAATAATAAGGTTATAGGATATACATGTAAATAGTAATTGTTGAAGATAGATGTGTAAATATAATATTTATTCATGTACTTTAGTGTAAAAATTGTTGGAACTGTAGGGTATCGGGTGCAAAAATACCTAAGTGCAAATATTTATTCACCACTATCGGACCCGACGGGTAGAATTTTTTAACTAGGACCCAGACCCGGTTCTCGCAAGTCCGGGTCTGGGTCTAATTTTTGGATCGTGAGGTACCGGGTCCGGGTCCGGGTAGTGGAAGACCCGGCCCGATAGGACCCGATAGCAGCTCTACACCTATATATATATGATATGTATCTGTGAAAATGACACGCGTGAAAAAAAACCCTACATTGCAGAAAGTGAGAGAGAGAGAGAGATCGTGGGGAGGAACATCCCTTTCCCGCAGCTAGCACCACGGCCTGAGGGAGAGACGTTTTTCGTTCAGTTCATATGGATACCGTAGAGGTACCGCAATATTGCAGTGCTGTGACCGGTATATTGTGGAGACAATTTATGGTTTTCGCATGGATCAATGTCTAGGTTTCGATATTTTTGTAATTTTCCTGCTGTGTATTTAATCCTTAAACCTTGGTTGTCGCTGGATACAACGACTTCAGTTAATTGTCCTTCTTCATCTCTATGTTCTTCTCATCCCCTTTTTACGAAAATATTTCCGATCTTAGGTCGTTGTTCCCAACAACGACCTAAGCTCATTCTCCCACTTTTTTTAAAGACTTTTTGGGGATATGTACCACTTTTTTTTTAGCAAATATTTTTTATTATTGGTTTAGAATGTTAATAAGGGGAATGTCCTACTTAATGGTGAACATATATTTTACGGCATTTTTGTAATTTTATTATATGATGACATCACTATGGAATGAGTTGAACACATCTATTGAGATCATATACATCGTAAGGGAACACTCCTATAAATTTTGTTGGTATTTTTAAATATTTTATATGGAAAACATTAATTAGTTTCTTGATCTTCTAAATTTCACTATATCTCTATATAACATACAAATTTGATATATTTTGGAAAATAAAAATTCGGGGACATTCAAAATATGAGAGAGTACATCTCTGTTCAGCTTTTCTAAACCCCCTTAAACTAATCCTAAACCTAATCCCTAAGCCTACCCCCTAACCCTCCAACCATAACTTTGACCTTAACCAGTAAGATAGCCTTATCTATAATCACTTACTTATCTTTTATTTAATGTCTAAACCTAACCCTAAAATATATTTCATTCACGCTCTTCAAATTTTGGTGATCTAAAACAAAAATTGAAAAAAAACAAACAAACAAACAAATAGATAGTTTTTCATATATTTTGTTTAGCTTAGACCGTTGTTTGGGACAACGGCCTAGTTCAACAACGGCTTCTGTTTATGTCTAGAAACCAATCTCTCTGACTTTGAGGGGGTAGGAAACCCTTTTTCTAAACTTTTTTTCCACAGCTGTATCGGTTTTTTGGAACTAAAGTGTAGTGGTAAAGTGAACCAAGTTATTGGAGAATTTAATTTAAATGATAAATGTAATGACATCTCTAATGTATGGGAGGATCACATCTATTGGGATATGTTGAATGTAAGGAACAATTTTTTTTAAAGAGTTGAATGGTTTTTAAATAAATTTAAACTATATTCAAATAACGACTGTTGTATTCTATTTATCTGATTTCCACAACCTTTATAGTTCCCTAATAAAATTATGTTCAAAAAAGTTCCAGTGTATTATCCAATAGATAGAATCGTTTGTGTACACAATATCCCTAACCCTACCCTAGCCCTCCATAACCCTTACCCTACCCTAAACTTACCCTAACCTCCTTAATATAGGCCGTTGTTTTGAACAACGACTAATGTTAGTATGGTATTAAGAGAATATTGTCAAGTTCAAGTAAGAGAGTATACCAGAAATTGGCCTCATTAATTTGTACCTTAGACTTTTGTCTGAGACAATGACTTAATTCAATCTACATTTAATCTTAGATAACGACTACCGTTGATAAAAAATGGCCACCATAAATCATAGAGCAGAGTCAACTGCTTCACTTTATTTATTTAGCTTATGCCGTTGTTTGGGAAAACGACCTATGTAACCCTAGGCCGTTGTTTCCAACAACAACTTTAGTTTATATCGTACTTTGGAATATTTTGCATTGCTCTCTGACTTGAACCCTCCAATATTAAATGAAATTTCTTGTTTAGCCTTAGGCCATTGGTTCCAACAACGGATTAAGCAAAAAAAAAAATGAAATGAAAAAATAAAACTGCAGCTGCCAAAACCAGCATAAGCTGCTCAACAACATTTTATGTTCATCTTCTACTCTATTAAATTTCATACCCAATCTCATTCAACCTTCACAATACTCATCTTTTTTAAGACCAAGAACATATTACTAATCATCATTCAACACCCAAAACAAAAACATAATGAATATCAACTAAAGCCACAAAAACATTATCAACAAAATCCACTACCTCCACACATCTATCCACATTCGTTTGGAACATATATTATCATCCAAAAAAAATAATAACTTTGACCGATTACATATAAATATATTTACACGGATTTAATTAAGAATATGATGCAACAAGAGACAAGGGAGCTTCCTCCAATAAATACCTGCATGATTTATAAAATTTAAACAAAAGAGATTAGTATTGTTAGTCTACAAACTTCAAATACTTCACCCCATTAAAATTTTACCTCACAACAGTTTATCAAAATTATCGCCGGAACTCTCTTCATCAGTTGGAACAACTTCTTCTAGATTGGTTGCCCTAAAATAAATGACAAGTTTGATTTACTCAACATGGTATATATATGCACGTCAAAATGCAAAGCCAGATTGAATATTTTCAATATAAGCTACCATAAGGAAGAAATATATTACCCCTTAAGTAGGGTTGGACAATTTCTTGAATCATGTTCGAGTAGGTGCAAACCGCAGGTTTTGCAACGTCTAGGTTTTTTACCACAAAGTTACTCTCTTATCGGCTTCAATCTCTTCCTTCCAGGCCTTCCCTTTGTAATGCACTGTTCTAGGTCCCTCACACGTACATGTGCATGTCCACTGCCTTCAGCTTGGGGTTGTGCACTACCATGGGGTTGTGCATGTCCTTCTTCATGAGGTTGTGCACTACCTCCAGGATGTATTTGTAAACGAGAAATGCCTTCAATTCCTTTGAGCATAAGATCGAGCATGTATTTGTAACTAGAATCAGAGCAACAACCAAGATCAGCCATTTGTTTTGTGTGATGACTCAATTCACAATAGTGAAAAGTATAATTTTAGCTACTTCCTACATGTGGAACAGATGTATAGCTTTTTCTCATCACATCTTGTGTCCATCTTCTTTTAATATATATATCCGGTAGAGAAGTGTGATGACTGAACTCGAAGAACCGCCAAAATATGTATGCAGGGAATGCCAATGAACTCGAACATGAGACAATCACAAGTAACAATTTGATGGAATTTTTATAATTGAATCAACCTCTCCAGTTCTGATTCTCCACAAAGCATCACATGGACAGTAAAACTATCTGGTGTGTCAAGATTGGCTACGAAAGTCACATTATATAATAAGCTTTTTGTAACTTCATCTTGAAATTTGTAGAATATTTTCAAAGTGTATATGTCACGCCCCGCTTCCCAAAAAGGAACACAGAATACGGATACGTGACTAAGTCCAGCGAATAATTTTCATCATCTATAAGCTGTCAGGATCTTTACAACATTTCACAGGAATACCAAGAAATAAACAAGGAGAAATCAACCACGCATGCATGAATAATTTAATATCACCAACAGGATTTATTTGAAATAAAATTTAATAATCTCAAATAAACCAGATTTGGAACAAGTCAATAATTCTGGGTCATACTGTCCAATACAAATAATCCAAGTAGCAATAAAGTAGCAATACAGTTATTCAAGATAAGCAATAAGAAATAATAATAATAATAGCAAGAACTTCAGGAACTAGAATCTCAGATTATTTACTCCATCGGGCAGCTGATCACCATAATCTGCAATTTAATAAATTGTAGGAAAAAGAAAGAAAAATAAAATGTCCGTCAATGCAAGTTACGGGTCGTTTGTGGTGTAGGACAAGTATAGAAAAAGATAAACAAATATAGAGTAACAGTGGAAGCAAACATAGCATGGAATAGACATGGCAACAAAATAGAACAACTAGCATGAATCATGAACAAAATCAAGTAATGGGGTGAGATAACAAGTGTATATAACATGTAACAAGTAACAGGTATCATGCAAACGGGTGAACATGTAACAGGTATTATGTCATGTCAAGTTTTGTATTTATTTCTATCTAGGTAGCACTTCATGCGTCCCAAACTTTTACCACATGGTTGCTACATACATGCAAATTACGTTTAGATCTAATGGTGGGTTTCTATAGGGCCGTATACTCAGGCATCATGTAGCAGGTAGCAGGAACAGGTTCTTGAATCAGACAGGTACAAGAATCAACCGATTCATGCATCAACAAGTTCATGAATCAACAGGTAACAGATACACGAACCAACAAGTCCATGCATCAAAGCATAAAGTACAACAGATTCACAAATCCACAGATTCATGAATCAAACATAAAGTGCAACATGTTCATGTATCAACATGAATCAAACATAAAAAATGGGAAATACGGGCCCTCTTCTGAGTACACATACCTATATTATCCACTACTAAGGTCTTTCCCTTAACTCCGACTTGATTACTTATTATTATTATTAAATAGGCATATATGTGCACAAAACAGAGCAAGAATAACATGGAATGAACAAGTAACAGGTTCAGGTCGGAAGATAAACATGCACAGGTGATAGACAACACATAACAGGGTAGGACAAAAAAAATTCTAGTTCAGGACAACAAGACAGTACTGCACCAAATCTGAAATTTTTGTTGCCACAAACATGCAAATCTGGATCTGTCAGAAAATCTGAAAAATGGACTCTCGACCGAATCCAGCAAATATATATGTCATATGGTATTTCACAAAAACAGGACTCAAAACAGAATTGTATTCAGAAAACGTGTTCAGCCAGACATCGGGAGTTTGTATTCAAGAACAGAAAAACAGTATAAAAACTTACTGATTAAATCTAAGAAACATCTGGGGTATTTCCTTGTATGTTTAGTATCAAAAAATAAAGTTTCATAATTTTCCAACATAGATAGTATACTCAAATAAAATCAGAAAGCAGGAAGATACAACGGATTTGTAAATTTGGAATCATAAACACAGTAGTACTAAAACCGCAATAGATTACAAAATATGAATAGAAACCCAGATGCGCCAAACAGGTGATAAAATAGATACAACAGGCTATAATTCATATTCACAAAGTTTTTATCAACAGTAAGTAGAATCAGGTTGAAATTAAGGTTCTTTACTGAATAGCCAAAAATTCTGCAAGTATAGTAGTTGTTTGCAAGCATAGAATAGTTTATAAAAGTCATCAATTAAATTCATAAAAATTAGGGGTTAATCCCAATCAAGTCTAGTTGTACTCAGAAAAATATTGGATCAAAATATTATCTTTAACATCAGTATAAAGATAAATAACTATACATAATTCATATAAAACTGAATCTAGAATTTTTCTACACATCTGTAGTAAAATAACCATAACTTGCAACTCACAAATCGAAATTGAGATCTATTAGAAATTCTGGAAAGTAGACAGATTTCTCTATAATTCATATTCACAAATAATTTTCATATACTGACCTTAATAGGGTCTAAAATACTGAACAAAAATGGGGTAGCAGCAAATACAAAAATATTCTTCATGCATAAAATCAACTAGATCATATGAAACACATCTAAATCATAACAAAACGTGAAATAGGGTATACTAGATGTCCAAGCAACATGGTATAGAGTATTTAGCAAGTCTACAACAAGTTATACTATGACTAACACAAGTAAGCATACGACATCATACGAACAACAAGCATGTATAAATCAAGAAGTGATTATCTCTACGTTATTTCATGTCGTGTGTGTAATGAGGTAACTACGGCAGATCAACATATAGATACAAGATATAATAGGGGTTTTACCCGAGAATTGTCTCTAGAACACAACTACACTACAGCCGGTATTTAGTACTTGTATTTGCAACAAAAATTAATACAAGTTACTTGTCTGAGAGACGACAAATCTGACGGAAAGAATAACGGAAACAGATCCCGGGAAACAAACACAACAACACGGATCTTGACGATGATCAAGATCAGATTAAACGGACGACTGCGATCAAAGGGTGCTTGATGATCATCATGATCGTGATGATCAAGAAGAGATCAGACGACCCAAATTCAAAGATGAAATCTCTTAATCAAACAACAATGGGGCTTCGGTACTGGCATGATGGCGGACGGCGGCGATGCTGGACAAGGACGGCGATGCTAGATAGGTGGCACGATGGCAGGACAGGGGCAGCACGGCAGCACTGTCGCTGAGGCTGTTGTCGTTGTGCTGTCGAATGGCTGGCGCTCGGGAGGAGCAGGGCAACAGGGGGCTGGTGCTGTGGTTCAGTGCCGCTGCGACGGAAGGTTACTACAGGGATGTATGGGCTGCTGGCATCGCGACAGAAGGGAGGGCGCATAGGGGATCTGTGCTCTGGCTGTCACTGTTGTCACAACAGGGAGGGGGAGCACCGAGAGTCGAAGGTAGGGGATGGATGGGAGAGGTGGCAGGGCGGAGCCGGAGGGTCTCGGTGAGAGGTCGGGGGAGCAAGAGGAACGGAAGTAGGGTTTTAGAAGAGCAGGAGGTAGGGGATGAGTTTGTTAAGGGTTTGCGACTGTTAGGGTTAGATGGTGAACATAAAATATACAAGGGTATATATATATATGTGATAGTACGGTTAATAAGGGCTAATGGGTATTGGGTATACAGGTCCAATAGGGTTAGGTGAAATGTTATTGGGTTTGGGTATTATTGGGTTCATGGGTTAAAAAGGCTCCAAAAGCATATAAGGTTTAATAACAAAAATCCAATAAAGAGATGGGAAAAAAAATGAATAACTAGAATAGGACATGAACAATTTAAATAATGAGGATAAAAAATAATGGCCCGATCAACCAGAAATAAAATAATATCCAGACAATTGAATCAAGAAGATCAAATAAAATATGACAAATCATATAAATGAAAATATTGATAATGAAGATCAAACACACGTTTCATAAAGAGACAGAGAATACAATGAATAAATACTCAGAAAAAGAAAAATACATCCAAAATACAGAAAATAAAAAACAGGGGTTACAGTATATTTGCACCATATGTTCTTCCAATGCCCATTGGGTCTTCAATTTTGGTTTCCTTTCCTGGTTACGATGATTTTCTTTAAGTTCATCGTGTCTTTGTTTTGTCAAAATTCTGTCAAAGATGATGGCAAATTCATGTAAGGAGTACTTTTTTCTGTATGATTCTTCAAGGAAGAATGCATAGACTCACCCCGTTGGCTACACAACCCCGTATTAGAAGAATAAGAAGAAGAACAATAACAACCAACCGAAACCACACAATCCCGTAGTAGTAGGAAAAGTAGAGGAGAAAGTAGTGATTGGCATAAGTTTTACGATTATATCCCGGACGAACAAACTCCGGGTATAGGTTTGAAAGTTTGTAAAACATGTTCTAAGACATACAAATTCAAGAGGGGTGATGGCACCAGTACAATTAGTAGACACATCCTAAATAACCATAAAGAACTTCTTGCTGACCTACCCGGCCAACAAAAAATCAACCATAGGACCAGTCTAGTTGATAGCCACCCTTATGATCCCGATCTTGTTCGTCGGGAAATGACCCGATTAGTAATAAAGGAAGAGTTACCATTTTCCTATCCCGAGAGTAGGGACTTGGAAAATTTTAATCAGACAGCCTTAAACCCTCATTTTAAAAGAATTCCGAGAAATACTTGCAAATCGGATTGTTTTAAAGTGTACAATGAAATGAAGGACGCTTTGATTGCAATTTTATGGAGTTTAACTTGTAGAGTTAGTTTAACTTCGGATTGTTGGACGGGTGTCAACAATATTTCAACGATGGAAATAACCTGTCATTGGATCGACAATGATTGGATTCTTCAAAAAAGAATCATATCACTTGCGGTGTTGTCGTATCCCCATAGTGGTGTTGAAATAACAAACCGTATTTTAGAAATTTGTGATGTTTTTCATATTCACGATAAAATTATGTGTATAAGTTTTGATAATGCATCTAACAACAATGCATCAATTAGTATTTTTAAAACCGCATTAAACCCTCCATCTGACAATATTTTTCATATTAGATGTGCATATCATATTTTAAATTTATGTGTTCAAGATGCATTAAAAATAGCCGATCCATATATAGTTAAAATTAGAAATTGTGTACATTTCATTGCATTAAGTCCCAGAGTATTTCAAGAATGGAAAAATTGGTGTCGAATTTCATATGTACCTTTTAGAAGATTTCCGAAGGATGTTAAACACCGATGGAACTCTACTTTTGATTTACTACATGTTGTTACCGAATATAAAGCAGTTGTGAATGATTTTTGTATCGCAAAAAATATGCACAATTTTGAAATGACTCCCACCGATTGGTATTATGCCGAACCTTTGTTGAAATTTTTAGAACCTTTTAAAACCGCAACTTTAAAATTTTGAAAAACATATGAATCTACTTCTAGAAGCATTTTTATTTCATTAGTTAGCATGATGCAAACATTTAACGAAATGTTAAATGATACTTATGTTGGTGAGATTGTAAAACCTGCATGCAAAAAAATTTTGAAGTATTATTTTCCTCCTCCTATGTTGATTTGTGTTGCTACCGTTATGGATCCTCATATTAAATTACAAGGTACGAAGAGTTGGATTGAAATATTTTTTGCATTACTTGGAGAAAATGTAGAAATAGTAATTGATTGCACTACTTTTTTAGTTCAATTTGAATCTACATTAAATAACTTGTATGATTATTATAATAGATGTTTTGCATTTAGTAGTACAACTTCTGTAGTTAGTTCTTCTTCTGCTACTTCTAAAGGTAAGGGTAAGAGTAAATTTGATGATAGAACATTTAATTTACTTGCACAAATTCAATAAAAAAAAAACCTAGGACTAATCAACCAAATGAATTAAATTGGTATAACCAACAAGATTCTGAATCTTCTTCTTCTCCACTAGATATTTTACAATGGTGAAAAGACCATGAATACACTTATAGTATTCTATCAATTATGGCTAGAGATTTACTAACTCCTCATGTCTCTACAGTTGCTTCTGAAAGTGCATTTTCTTCAAGTGGCAGAGTTCTAACTGATTACAGAAATCGCCTGAAGCCCGACACGTTAGAGATGCTCATTTACACAGAAGACTGATTGAAGGCTGAAGATAGGACACAAGGGAAAGCATTATCAACGTCCACAAGTGGGAGCAACTCACCGGAACAACAACAACAACAACAACAACAACAATAATAGCAACCAATTGGAAATAGATAAAAAAAATTGTATTATATCTGTGCTTGTTATTTCTTTTTAGAAAAATTGAAGTAAATTGAAATTGTATATAAGAAATATATTAGTGTATAAAACATATTTGTGAATTGAATTCTTCGTTTCGTTAGAAATTGCGAAACTTGTATAACTTCAATTCATATGAATAATATTTCAATATTTTTTGCCAATTTCACTCTTTCAATCTTATTATTATTATTACGATTTTTAATGTTTATTATTATTATTATTATTATTATTATTATTATTATTATTATTATTATTATTATTATTATTATTATTATTATTTTAAGTTTAAAAAAAACCTATCTATCTAAACGGGCCAACCCGCGGGTCGACCCGACCCGACCCGGGTTGGACCCGAAAGGGGTCATGGGTTGGGCGGGTTGCCTTAGCCACCTTTCGACCTGGCCCGGCCTGGCCCGGTTAAGTCACCAAACCGGCCTGAACCCACCCAAGTCAACGTCCAACCCGGGCGGGTCCGGCCCGACCCGGCCCGTTCGACCCGAATGCCAACCCTATGTCTGAAACGTGTCCAGCACAGATACAACTTCAGGATAGAAGTGTCATATTACATTATTACATAACTATCTAGAGATTGAAGGAAAAAGAACTAACCATGAACCAAGACAATCTGAACCAGTATCCTCCGATAGGAACACAGGATATATCGACATTGATGGAACATATATCGAAACAAATCAAGGTCCACAATGGTAGTTTGTTGCTTAAACTCTCTACATGTTTTGGATGTTCTTCATCCTGCAACAATTTAGTATATAATTAGATTATCAATTTAGCTCTTATTAGAAATGAGATGCAGCCAAGAGGGATCAGGGTGCTGAACCCAATTACTTGCTTTGTAGTTTTGGCTTGTCCCAATGCCAACCACAGGAATCTCCACTAATGTCTACCATGAGTGGTATACCATGGCATGTTGGAATTATGTTTTGTATACTACGGTTCGATGTGAAAAGAAGACGATGAAACGGGAAGAGGTTCGAAGCGTCGTTAGAAGAAGAAAGAGCAGCAACAACAGGCAGAACAACAGCAGCGTGAGGCAGCATCATTGCAATCAACTGTTGACTACTATAGCACTCTAACTTAGGGTAGAGGTATCGTAGTCGACTGCATCTTAGGGCAGTCGACCAAAGGCGGCTGTAGCTGCAAACAGATCGGGTCTGGGTGATCTGTTTTGAACCAATCTTCTTCTTCATGTTAGATGGTACGATTCTTATCATGTAGCTTTCACTCTGAGGTATATCGAACGGCTATAATATCAAGACTACAATCTGGAGTTTCGCTAGATCTCTATATCTGATTGTAACAAGCTCCTTTGAGAGGTAAGAGTTTGTAAAGAGAAAAAGAGAGAAATTATTTCATAGAGAGTTCTCCATTGTAAACAGCAGATTATCATCGAGTGAGGTTTGAAAGATAGATATGTTCTTTGTGAGAGTGTTTGTAACTCATGTATCTTCTCTAGTTGAATAATATCTTGATTATTTCTCCCTTGATCGCTCAAATCGAGACAAAATTGTGTACTTTGTATGTTTGGTTTTATTTACTATTACTTGGTGGTTTGTTCGTAGTGATAGGTTGTCGCAAACTTAGCAGCAAATCCTTAACATGGCAGAGGAGGCAGATTGGACTAAGATGAAAAGTAAGCATGGCAACATGTCTCAATTAAGTCAGATTCTTTTTTAAGATCCTTTTACTGGTTGTAATGCTCATTTCCGGTGCTACCTTTGTCTTGCTCTGTTGGCGTTTTCTTTGCATTCAACTATACTGGAGGTCCCTTTTTTGTGGTTGATTGCTACGTTTTTGCTTCTTGTGGCGATTCTATTTTGCCGAGATTATTTCCATTGTTTCGCTCTTTGGCGATGCTTGTATTATTATTCTTTTTTTTTGTTTTGTTCTGATTTGGCTTATGTTGCTTTTAGGTTTTGCTGATGCGTTCAATATATTATGCATCCAACATCTTTGATATAAATTAGTGATTGTAGTGATTTCTATTTGTATATGTATATTTATCAGTTGGGACTTCCCTCGAGTCCTATCATACTGATCCCAAAAAAATTTTGAAGATCCAAGTGCAAATCTAGTATGATATTCTTGGACCTACTCAATGACATTATTGTGGATGTTACAACCATGCGAAGTTGGAGTAACTTATATAACATATTAAAGATCATAAATAACGTTTATATATAGATCCTATTTATAATATGTATTGGTCTATCATTAAGAAGGATCTCTTAGACATCTTCCATGAGCTACATCAAGGAGTGGAAAAGGTGGAACGACTAAAGGTAAGCGAATGTAATCCTTATCCCGAAAAAGGCTGAAGTTCTAAGAACCTCGGATCTCAGACCCATCAGTCTGTTGAATGACTCTTTCAAGAATATTACCAAGGTACTGACAAATCGATTAGCACCACATTTGACGAATATTATCGATGAGACGCAAAGTGGTTTTTTCAAAGGCATAGACATTATAGATGGCATTACATCCGTCCACGAGATGATATTTAGAGGAAACAAGGAAAAAATTAGAGGGTTTTCTGCTGAAATTAGACTCCGAAAAAGCATACGATATTATGGAATGGGATTGTGCGAATGAAGCATTGGAACAGAGAGGATTCAGGGGAAAATGGAGGATGTGGATGAGGAAGTGTGTGAGAGATGGGAAATCTTTTGTCCAGCTCATCGGAGAATACATAAGAGAAATCCAGTGCAACAGAGGACTAAGCCAAGGAGACCCACTTTCTCCGTTGCTATTTACCATTATTGTTGATGGACTACCAGAAATGACTAAGAGAGGCAAAGATGCAGAGATTATCAAAGGAGTCATGGTTAGAGGATTACCTCAACCTATGTCCATTCTACAATACGCTGACGACACGTTGATGTTTAGTACGGTGGATTTAAATGAAATCATGTCCATTTAAATTCTGCTTAGATGTTTCAAATACTGGTATGGTTTATCGGTATACCTACACAAGAGTTGTGTGGTTGGCCTTTAGAAATGATATCAGAGTTGATGGGATGTGAACAAGGGGAATTCCCAATAAAATACCTAGGATCTCCCATTAGACATGATAGAATGCGAAAGGAAGACTGGATTCCTCTTGAGGAAAAGTGGAGAAGAAACTCGTAAGATGAAAAGAAAAAAATTTGTCGCTAAGAGGCAAAATTACTCTCATCAATGCAGTTCTTAGCAGTATGCCAACGTATTTGATGTCTATATATGAACTCCCACAATGGGTAATTGGAAGAATTTATAAATACAGGAGACGGTTTTGGTGGAAAGGGGCACAAGAAGATGGAAAGGGGTTTCATCTCATTCGATGAGGGAAGGTTTGTAAGAAGAAAGAATTTGGAGGACTAAGAATCGTCAACCTAAGAAAAATGAATAGAGCGCTTCTTGACAAATGTTGGTGGAAAACGCACAAAAAAAAGGAAGGCGTGGTGGTTTAGCTTGTTTCATAGATATAGGAGGAGGAAAAGATTTAGATACGGCAGACGTTGTCCACATGAAAATGAGTCTTACCTTTGGAGAGGTATTGCAAAAGTTGGAGATTTGTTCCATTCTAACACTAGGTGCATGATAAGGAACAGAAGAGATACCAGATTTTGAAAAGACAAATGGTGTGGGGACAATACTCTACAAGCACTATTTCCACAGTTAACTAAGGAAACAAAAACCGAGGATGTTCTAGTAGCGGATGTCTGGAGACAAGATAGACTGCAAATTGATTTTGAGGGAAGCCTCTCCCAAGAAGGCCATGAGCAATTGCTGAGGCTACAAATACTGGTGGCAGAAGGTGCACATCAACGTAGTGAAGAGGAAGATGATAGAGAATGGTCGCTTGAGGCTAGTAGATCATTCTCAGTAAGATCTATATACCAACACTTGAACGATGGGGGAATTAGATGCTTTAAGGCTGATACTAATTGGAAGTCTAATGCCCCACCTAAGGTGAAAGTCTTCATATGGTTGGTGATGAATAACGCTATTTTGTCCAAAATGAATCTTCAGAAACGAAATGTAGTCATTAATGTGAGGTGCCCGAGATGTAATGTATGGAAGGAGGATGTAAACCATATATTCATAGAATGTCCTAAAGCCAGACTGACGTGGGAAATCATGGGCTTGGGTTTTGGTATTATAGACACACCAAACGAGTTTAATGACATATGGGGGATTTGGAGAACGATACACATTAGAAAAGAATATCGGACTATGTGGGATATTACTGTAGCGGCGATAATGTGGACATTGTGGCCAGATAGAAATGATGTTTGCTTCCGCAATTTTAATTGTAGATTTCATATCATGCTACATAAAATCTTGAATCTTTTAGATGCTTGGGCAGGTCAAGCAGGAGGGACATGGAAGAGGTTGTGCATGGAGGGTGCGGAGTAGACAGAGTGATAGTGATTGCAATTACCTCCTTTCTTTGATACAGTTTATATGGTTGGTGGTCATTGCTATTTTGGTTGGATGTATGTTGTATTTGTTTTGGTTATAGCATTTCGTATTGCAATGTAAGAGACTAGAGCTTATATTGTCATTTTGCAATGTAATAGAGTGGAATAGGGAAGGATTATAATATTTAATACTTTGTGTTTCGTTAATCTCTAATCTCTAATATTATAATGGGAGAAGACCTTAATGTCATTTGTATATCTATCAACACGTATGATGCACGTACAAAACGAATTTGAAGGAAATTTCAAGTTCGAGTCCTCACTACGTCAAAGTTTTAATTTAATTTTTTTATTATTATTAAAACGCACGTGTAAATGGTGACCGGGTCACTATTGTCTTTAAAAAAAACGTTCATCTATATTCGGGATAATGGCCTGTGGATCTAATAGATTTAAATCAGAGAAGTTGTCTAACATAAGTCTTCGCATTTCCAGAAACTGAACAAGACAACCATAACTTTTTACATTTTATTCCAAGAATGGATAAGCTTTTGGGAATTTGTAATATATCAATTTGCATTAGTACCAGAACAGGATTTTTTTCCCAACTACCTCAACTACTTAAGTCTCTTCCAACAAACAAAATCCAACTCTTTAATCTGCATGATAAATGATAATTTTATCTTTATCCATTGATCATTCCAAATCTTATCTACTCCTCAACTGATAAACCCCTTTTTTTTAGCAACTTTATATCCATTCAAACTTCATTTGCGTGAATAAGGGTATCCTCATGTGAATAAGGGGTCAATATCTTTTTCCCTTTTTCCTTTTTAAACTTTTATAAAAATAATTTAGGTAACAACCTCTGTCACATTATTTGAATAACATCCAAAAGTTAACAGGACTAAGGTGTTCTTGATGTGAAACCGTTCGATGAAAATGCCTAATAACTGCATTAATATATCTCACACAAGAGAACGTAGTTCATATTCATAGCATTCTGATATCGACTAAATAATTTAATAGAAATGCATTTCCAGTTTTAATTGAATGGGACATGATTTTCTGCAGACATCGGCACATATTAGTTTTAAATGCATCACACTCTTCACCCTCTTCTTTGTGCCATTGATTCTGATAATGAAGAGTAATCCTACCGACAATTTTTCCTGTATCTATAGCTAACAAATGCCAAAGAAATATAGCAATTAAATAAAAAGAAAGATAAGGTACAGGTGAGAAATACTACATGCAGAATCTGCTTGAAATAATCTTTTTGATAACTCACGATACAGATTAGACCTCCATAGTAATGTAAGCAACAATCTAAACTATATAAGCACTTGAAAAATATTTTAATAAATTGACAAACTCCTTCAAGCATAACTGAAAGATACGCTACAATAATTGTACAATTTCACCTGCTAGATTAACCAAATTAAGAAAAAACTGCAATAGCCAAACTACTACTATTGACACAGATACTTGGATTAAAATGGAAAACAATAAATATTGACATTATATCAATTCTCCATTCCTGTACATGGAAACAATGGACACTTCAATGATCTAATCCTAAAATGTAGTCCACCAGGACTTACATAACAGAAACTGATTTATGACCCCAATTCAGAAAGCAACTACATAGAAACAACTACATGAATATACCAACTACTATCTTGTGCTTTCCCAAATTCCAAAATAAAGGAGAAACACAAGATTATGTCTCTTAATCGGAGAGGCAGGACAATCACGGATCAAATCTCTTCTTGCCATTTCCCATTTCGATTGAGCCAATGTGAACATCAGAGTCAGAAATGAATCGGCTCCAAAACCAGTGGTTCTTCCACACAAGTACCATCTCCTCAATCGGAACATTCTTTGTCTCGGGCAAGAACAAAGCAATGAATATAGTCATTACCACAACCCAGCCAGCGAAAAAGTAGAAAAGCCCGAATTTCATATGGCAAAGCATAGTAAGGAATGCCTGAGCAATGAAGAAGGTGAAGAACATGTTCACAGATACATTGATACTCTGACCTGCAGATCGAATCTCCAAAGGGAAAATCTCGCTGGGCACAAGCCACCCTAGTGGGCCCCATGACCATGCGAAACCAGAGACATAGATGCATATGAACAATACCAGAAATCCAGAATAAGTCTTAGATAATTGAGCCTCTCCACTGACTCCGAACTTTATCCAAATCAAGCTACCTACAATGATCTGCATTCAAACATGTCGGAAAATTTAGATGTAATGAAAATAATAAATTAAAATAAAATAGATAAAAAAATTTAAAAAAATTTGAAGTATATATACCTGTGAGATGAGCATTTGTGTCCCACCCTGAAGGAAAAGCCAGCGACGACCAACCTTGTCGACAGTTGCAATTGAGACCAACGTTGCAAAGGCATTGACTATACCAGTAATCATTGCAGACATGAGAGATGCAGTACCACCAAATCCTATAGTCTTGAACAAAACCGGCGCATAAAACATGATAACATTAATGCCAGTAAGCTGTTGGAAAAAAGGGATCATAATCGACATGACTAGTTGTGCTCTATACTTCCTCTGCATAATGTTTTTCCATGGATGTTTGACCAATTTGGACTCTTCACTGGCTGCAACCATGTCGATGTACTCTTCATCAATGTCATCAGTGCCCCTAATTCGGACTAGCATAGCGCGAGCTTTGTCTGTAAATCCGCGTTCAATGAGGGAGTTGGGTGTGTCAGAGACGCAAAGGGAGCCAAAAGTGATGATGCAAGCAGGGACAGCAGCAAGGCCGAGGCTGACACGCCAGCCCCAGCCACCATCAATTTTGGCTGTGAAGTAGTTGATGATATTAGCAAAAAAGATGCCAATGGTGATCATGAGCTGGAAGCTCATATTGAGCATGCCGCGATATTTGGCTGGTGCCATTTCGGAAAGGTAGACAGGTACAGACTGTACATTGACAATATGTAATTTGGTTAGAATTAAAAATTATGTATACCAAACTTTAATACATATAGGATGGTAAGTTATAATTGATAATAATGTAAATAGAAAGTATGCGGGAAAAGTACTGCCAAAAACTTTACCACTCATGTGCATATGGATAATCTCTGTGAAAAATGGAATACAAAGGTTACTCTAGTTTAGAACAGATAAGGTTGTTAACAGTTTTGAAACTACAAAAAGATCAAAAAAAAAGTTCAAATTTCTCACTAGCCCAGATGATTAAGTCAGGCAAAAAATCTAAAAGGTAAAATCCAATAAATTAATAAATTAAAGAACTTTTCTTGACTTCGGTGATTGCCTATTACAATTAAACAAGCACCCAAAACTCTAATAGTATATAACAAATTGAAGAGTAAATATATCTGGTAAAAAAAACATCTTAAACTTCAAAAGTAATATACTTTAATGAAAAGATATGGTTATTGGACTTTATACACCATGTGGAAAAAAACAAGGCAAAGATGTGAACAAGCCATTCATTTAGAATTAGCAAAAGGAACATACAATCTTCTACATGTAAATCTAGATAACAACATAGTCATCTTTATATAATTGTGGTTCAGAAAATTATCAAGTAATTACTGATTTTTCTTGCCAATTAAAATAATATTCACTAGTGATTTTAATGAATTCAATCAAGTAATAATATGCAAAAATTAAATGCTAATATTAGTATAAACTAATAATATCCAAATCTTGGCTTAAAAAAAAAAGAGACATATAATACATAACAAAATTATTTCTACAATCCTCCGTTAATCACCTATCTATTAACATGAAAATTGTATGAAGGGACTAATGCATAAAATATGGAATCGCTTTGCAACAAATGTGTTTTAATGAAGCGATGACTCTAGTCATCTTTTAATCAAAAAAAAAATTAAAAAAAAACAAATGTACTTTAGAAACCCTAATACCAGATTACTCAGAGAATGATTTCTACCTGATTAGTAAACCCAACTCCAATACCAAGAAGTAAACGTCCAACAATCAACATGGTCACATTCTTCGCAGCACCATTAACCGCTGAGCCAGCGAGAAAAACCAAACCTCCACCAAACATCGACCACCTCCTCCCGAACACCCTAGTCACTGTCGAGGCAAAGAATGACGCCACCAAAGCAGCCAGATACAACGATGATGTAAACATCGTCAAAATCTGACTGTCGAACTTGCAGTACTGGTTCGTACCAGTATCCAACTTTTCTTTGTGATACACCGAAGGAAAAAACTTCTGCAAGAAAGAATCCATCGATGTAACTCCACCTACAAAATGAATAAAATAAAATAAAAATTAAATGATCAAGTGTTTTTTTTTATTAAAAAAACTGATTAAAACTTAAATGCACTGATTTATGGTTGGATCATGTACTGGTTGGACCTTGATCTATTTCACATACATTTGCGTACATTAGAACATTTGATTATAGACATGAAGGATTACCAGAGATTCCAAGGTCGTAGCCAAAGATGAGGCCACCGGTGGCAGCGATGATACATGTCATGAAAACAAACGGAGTCATCTTGCCGGGATAAACTTTCGTCCCGGGGACGTTAACAATAGCTCCACCCGCCATTGATGAGCACCAATATTAAAATTAAAGCAAACCCTAAAAATGGGATCAAAGAAAGAGAAACTAGAAAGAAGATCGATATATCCAAGTTGGATATGGAATGAATATTTATAGGAGGGATGAGGGAGAGTAGGAGGTAGGTAATTCGGTTAATTAGTTGATTTAGATAAGATTGCGAAATTTTTTTATATCCGATTACAGAGAAAAATCAGGTAGGGAATATTTGAATGATCTTTTTTTAAGGGTTTTAGTTAATTAAGGATAAATTAGATCACTGAATTAATCCATCTTTCTTATCCAAATAAAATCTCTCTACTATGTCTAGTTATTGAGATATAATTATCTAAAATAATTTCTGGAACCATCTAAATTCTAGTTTTTAAGTCACTGATATCATCCATCCATCTAATTAAATCTTGACCATACAATCTTAAGTTGGAGGTATATGGACTATTTATAATTAACAACTAATCATTTACTAGTATTATACACGTGCTGTGCACGTGGGGAAAAATTTGGGGGAATGAAAAGGGCAAAAAAAAAAATTACCTGCACGTGCGCTGCACGGGTTGGGTTATGGACAAAGGCCTTCTCCCATTATAGTAGTAGAGATGTGACAAACATCATAAAGTCTTTTATCAATTTAGAATTAAATATTAAATTTTACTTGCGTCCCGCGTTCCATTAATAAGTCAATTAACGAAACATACAATCAAAATATGGAGTATGATGTTCATGTATCCCAACAGGTTGTGTTATGATATCCAATTATCCATTCTCCGCCAAAAAAAAAGAATTCATTCCTATACAAGAAAAGTTTCCTGCCAAAATACAATCAACAAACTATCTATAGATGTATACCAACTCATCAGTGCTATATTGTTACCAACTCATCAGTGCTATATTGTTCCGACCAGGCCAAAAAATAGCCTAAAAAGACCACCTCCCCATGTATGCGGCCAGCGAACTCTGCATGCCGATCACTCACCACCATGTGTTCCCATCCTATCCTCAGACCCTATCCTCAGACTCAGCCTCGTATGTAGAAGTAATAACATCTGCATATATCTTCTTAATCTTCTTCCTCACCTCAGTACATGTCGTTTGTGCCTAAAATAGAATATTAAAATTTATCACATTTGCTAGTTGTTGATGTATGAGATGCGTGTGTCTTAAAATTCTATTATTCCTTTCTACCCAAATAGCAAAACAAGTAGCTGCTACCCAATTCTCCAAATGTCAATGTTGCGCCTACAGACATTGAGGTCCCTCCAAAATCCCCAAATGGACTGAACGGAGTCCAGCAGGGGCACAAATATATAGAATCTATGCAGTAGTTCCTCCCATTGCGGTATAATATACCGACGGGTCATGAACAAGTGGTCCACCATGTATCTGACATGGTCACACATGACGCAATTTCCCGCGTCTTGCCAATTATGCATCATCAAGTTCTCCCTAGTGAGAATAACATTACGAACGGCCAGCTAGTTGAAGGGTCGAATCTTCAACGGGATTTTTACCTTCCAGACTGAGTCCTGTGCTCGTACGCTCCCATCATTGATTAGCTCATAAGCAGATCCCGTGATCGTATTTAGATGGTCATCTCCTGGTAGGTTTCCAGTAGCTTGCAAGAACCGGATGAGTTCAGTTTTCTAGTTAATTTCTTGCCTCCCTTCTCAATTGTTCAGTCATTCTTGACTTTCAGGTGCACGTGTCAATGAGTATTTGATTATTAATTATATCTGAAAAATTGAAACATACATAAGTAACATAACCCTTAACGATATTCCGGAAGTCACTGATCACTTCCAAAAAATATGCGATCACTAATAGCTAGGTTTATGTTCCTTATATATGTTTCGATGTTCGTCTATGACTCATATGCGAAGTGATTTCCCATGGCTGCATCGGTGTTCGTCTTGATTTCATTCGCTGATGGTTTTTTCCAACTGTGTGCAGCAGGCATGTTGCTTTGAAGGCTGACTATTTTCACTTTGTGGCTATGATTAGTCTCTTTGAAAGCTTTGAATTACCACCATTCAAAACTTGCATTGTCAAACACCTTCCTGCATCTAGCTCTCCAAATGCTCCACAACATGCACATCTATAGCATCTTCCTCGCTACCTCTCCTAATTTGCATCCACTTAAGGATGATTTGGGGTATGTTCTCTTCCTCCACAACTTCATGTTGAACCTCGAGAATTCCCATACTTTCTAGGACACTCTGAAATAAGTAAAGAGCTAGGTGCTCCACAGTCTAAAAATAATAATAAATAAATAAATAAATAAATAAATAAATTATATATATATATATATATATATATATATATATATATATATATAGGAAAAGGCTCCGTTGCACACTACCTTGGTGCTCACCGCGTGAACACTACGTCTTCGGGCGTTCAAATCGAAAATCCGAACCGTTCACATTGATCTACACATCTAAATTAGTCTAAATATGTAAAATCAAATCATTTGAAATTCATTTGCCCATCCATCACGCGACTATAAAAACAATGAATTTCAGCCATACAATTTTGTAACGCTTCAATGAATGGGCAAATGAATTTCAAATGATTTGATTTTACATATTTAGACTAATTTAGATGTGTAGATCAATGTGAACGGTTCGGATTTTCGATTTGAACGCCCGAAGACGTAGTGTTCACGCGGTGAGCACCAAAGGTAGTGTGCAACGGAGCCTTTCCCTATATATATATATATATATATATATATATATATATATATATATATATATATATATATAAAGAGCAGTACATAGAACATCATCGAGAAATCCACCACATACATCTTCAAGACAAAACAACAGCGATGTGTCTAATTTTTATATAATTATTTGTACTCATTTACCCATAAAATGTTTCAATTAATTAATTATTTTTGAAGGAATAATATTTTTGATGCAAAAAGTGAAGATTTTTGATAAAAATCAACAAACAAAACAAACATAATGATTTATTAATTTTTATTTTTTTGTTGAATTTTAATTTTTACAATATGGCCTTATGAAAAGCAAAATAGAAATTTTTAATTGCCAGTTGAGGTGAAAATAAAATAAACAATTTTAAAAGGGTTTAAATAAGCTAATATGATTTTAGTTAGTTTAATTAATTTTAGACTAATTAATTTTATTTTTATTTTTATATTTAAATCCTAATTTTCGATATTATTTTGTGTGTGCATCATGTGTTTGAAGAAAAAGAAAGAGAAGAAAAAGGAGCAAGAAATAAAGATCAAATTAAAGAAGGAAAGAAATAAATAAAGATATGGGGTTTTCTGCAAAAGTGAACCCTAATTTTTACGTCTCATACTCTTATAAATACAACAGCAGATTGAAGAACAAAGGGAGTGCGGAACGAAGGGAGAGAGCGACGGCTGATCCCTAATCACTATAAAAAAAAAAATAAAAAAAAACAAAACGAAGCAGCAGAGAGAGCGGAAGCACAGTGGACTTCGGCTCGTGCTCTCATACACACGCTGACAGAAAGAAGTGCAAAGGAGAGAGAGAGGCAGAGGGGGGGACTTGGCGTGACATCAGCAGGCGTGACGTTAGCGCCTCGCTGACGTGGCGCGGTGACCGAGGCAGGAAAAAACAGAAAAGGTGAAAAGCAGCAGTGCAGCTCTTTGCTTTGGCACGTGCGGGGCAGCGGGAAGCTGACGTGGCACTGTGACTCGAGACAGAGGAGAGAGAGAACAGATTTGACTTTGGGCACACAATTCGAGACTTCAGTTTGCAAAATTTTTGTTTACAAAATAGTTCTTTTCTGTCCATCTTTTCTCTTTGTCTAATTTTATTATGCAATCCAAGACTGTATTTGTTTGCTGCAATAAATTTATTATGAACTAAATTTTATTTTTCTAGGACTTCGATGTAGCATAGTTTTGAGAACACACTTTTAATTCCATATTATTTTTCTATTTTTCCATGGTTGTTGTCACGCCCCGCTTCCGAAAATACGGAAATACGAGTCCATGACTATGGCCCAGCGAATGATGCAAATACACCATTTATAAGCTGTACAGATAACTCAACAATAAGATAACAACAAAACCACGCAGACATGTAAAATCACAATAGGATAACAAAAGTACATGATATAGTCCATAACATAACCAACAGCTGGGAATAAAAACATAGTTAGAGGTCAAACATGCCTGGATTACAATAAAGAGTAGCATGAATAAAATATGAACTAAAGATAACATGAAATTAACAAGACTAAAACACTTGATCAGCAACACCTTCGGGTAACTCTCCATCCAGACCTGCAAGTACATTATTACAAAAAGAAGAAACAAGAAAATACCCGTTAATACAAGTCACTAGCCGCAAGTGGTACAAGCTAAGGGGACAAGTACAACTTGAAATAAAAACAGGAAAAGAGCAAGGAATCAAGAATCATGTAATTGGCGAAATACAATATGTAAACAGGATCATGAACAAGACATCATGAAACAAGTGGCATGTAAACAAGTAATCAAGTAAACAAGTCAACAAGAACATGTAATATGTAATTGGATTATGCAAGTGCACGTGTTAATATCATGTCTTTTGTTTAATTCTATCTAGGTAGCACTTGTAAACTTGTAGCGTGAAATATGTAAACTTGTAATCATGTAATGGATTCTAGGGGTGGCCCCCGTAGATTCTAGAGGTGGCTCCCGTCAACTCCTGATGTGGCACTTAGTTCTACGTGGCACTTAGTTCCATATAACTTGTAATCATGGAAAATACGGGCCCCCTTCTGAGTACACTTACCTATATTGTCCACTACTATGGTCTTTCCCTTAAACCCCGGCTTATTACTTTTATTAATTTTAATCAACGATAACAGATATCACTACTATCACAGGGAAAACAATCATGCACATAATCATGTATAATCCTAAGAATACATATGTGTGTATCAATCGTGTTCATGTAATGTATGTGGTAACAAGTATTCACGATCATATGCGAATGTGAGATCGATGGATTATGTGATTTCAAGTCCAAATTGATGAATACGAATTAGAGTCAAAGAATATACTTGCGGTATTTTTCAAAGAAATCTTGTACGAGAACAAACGATTTGTACAAGAGAATACTTGCCTGATAACCGAAGACGATGATATCGAATACCAGAATAACGAGATCAGAATCCCGACAGCAAAGTACGTGCAAGATACGTGCACGGAGACTAGTGCACAAAGAGACAGCAACATAACAAAAGCCAACAGCAAAACAACAAACTCTATTTCATGATCGGATCTCCCCACACAAACACCAAACACAGATCGGACCAATCAAAACCCTTCTCTACACCGGATCCAAGGCAGAACACCAAACAGCAAAATAATCCAATCCCTAATCCCGAACACTAAACAACAACAAACCCAACCTTGTTCCACTTCACCTTCTTCCCAAAACACGAGAGAGAGAGAAAGCACGATGGCGGGAGAGTAGCTATGACTGCGGCGATGACGGCGCTCGGATGGCGACACTGCGACGGGAGGTCGCCGAGGTGGTCGCGGCGGCAGAGCGATTTCGATGGGTTTTGCTGCGAATTCTGACGAAGTGGAGGACGGCTTTCGGCGGCAATGACGAGCGGCTCAATGGGTTGTCGAGCGGTGCTGCAAGAGGGCGGCGAGAAGGGAAGCTCGAGGGCGGAGCGAGGAGCTTGAAGACGAAGGGAGGCTTCGAGTAGGGAAGACGAGCAGCAATGGTGGTCGCACTGGCGATGGAGGCAGAGGACTTCGGCAGAGGACTTCGGCAGAGGCGCAGGCGGTGTAAGCGGGAAGCGCTCGCGAGACGGAAGTCGACGAGGCGAGGGGAAGGAGACAGGTGAGGCAATGGCGTCGAAGGGAGCTCGACGGGGAAGAGGCAGGAGGTTTGAGGAGGTCGGAGCTCGATAATGGCGAGCGGCATGTCGACAGTCGATGAGGGGGAAGGGGTTGCGAGGCAGGCGGGGCGAAGGGGAAGCTCGAGTGGGAATGGAGGGCGAGAGGTTGATGAAGTTGCGAGGTTGAGCAATGGCAAGCGGTGGACGACAATGGCAGAGGGCTCGACTATAGCGGTGGAGTGGTGAGGCGAGCGGAGAAGGGGTCGAGCGGAGGAGGCGGAGGACGGGATGCGAGGCGACGGGTCTCGGCGCGACACAGCGGAGGGGGAGAGGTTGAAGGTGGGTGCTCGAGGTAGAAGACGATGCGAGGGGAACGAGCGGAAGGGTACTCAGTTTTGGGTTCGAAACAAGGTAGAGGGAATAGTAGAGAGAGAGAGAGAACAGGTGAGAGAGTGGGGGAGAGAGAGAGTGAGGGAATAGCGCCCCGAATTTCTAATATAATCTTAGAAAATACGTGGCACAATCCCAGCATCAACTTCAATGTAATCGTAAACATAGTCCAAAAACACAAATAATTTTATTCCAAACTTTTATTACAACAATCTTTACAAACACAGCGGAATACAAAACACCTTGAATTACAACATTCTTTTTACAACACTTCTTTTTACAAAATTTTATACAAAGCTCTATTCCATCAGTTTATCTCAAACATCCAAACCTCCAAGCTCTAAGCAACAACCTGTAACACATGAGGCTGGAGATGATCCCTAACCCCCCAAAACTAAAGGGGTCAGCCATAAATGGTGTGAGTGACATAAAAGCAAACAACATAAATGAACATTAAGCATGGATTCTTAAACAACAGGTAATAAACAAGAATAGATAAAATATGACGTAGCAAGGAAACATGTAAACAATAAGTGAAACCAAACTAAGTGTCAAGTGTAGAAAACAGGAAACCACATGCATAAAACCAAGTCAAGAAAACACAATTTCTATATGCTGACTCTCTAATGCGTACTTGTCGGAGTCTATGCATCCCATTCTACATAGGTCCGGTGCAAGCCCTTAACGTCTCCACATTATAGGGTTCAATCTCCGCTATGCAACTAATCCTAATACGATGACTACTATGAGATAAAGATAAACTGTGAGTATTAGCCCATGCCCCGATAATTTCGGAGATAAATCCCACACCATAGGTAATTTACCTGGATAATTCCGGAGATTATTTCACACCGCAGCAATGACCCTCATCACATGAATACCACATGTGCGTCGCCTCGACCCCGATAATTCCGGAGATAAATCCCACACCACAGGTAATTTACCTGGATAATTCCGGTGATCAATCCCACACCGAAAGCCATACTGAGGTCCATAACCCATGTTCCCGTTCATCATATCACACTAGTGTCTGTCCTTATCATTTTTAAGTTATTTAATTACTTAATGAATCTCCTAAAGTTGGTGTACCCCACCAGACTTAACTCAACAACTGAACAACTAAAATATCTCAACAGGCCTAAACATAATGAACTCAACCGCCGGTATACTAGGGTCACACACACCCTCTAGAGACTCAAACTCAAATATCTCAACCTATCTTACATCTAAAACTACTCAACTTAACATCTTGAAAACATATGTTCAATAGAAGATAGGGTATAAAATAATAAGTTATAGCTTAGAACATTTAGAGAATAAATCATTTGAAAGAACATTCAAAATTATAAGAATACATCAGTATAAGTTGACTGTAGAAAAGGTTAAGTCGACTGTCCAGAGAGAAAATATAGTAGCTTTGGGAAAATAAATCTAAGTATTATGAGTCGACTAAAAAAGAGTTATAGGTCGACTGTCCAGAGAAAATTCCAATAATTCTTTAAGAAAATATGCTAAGCGTTATAAGTCGACTTAAAAGGTCATAGGTCGACTTACCAGAGAGAAAATCCAATAATCTTAAGAAAATAAGTTAAGTGTTATAAGTTGACTTATAAAAGTCATAAGTCGACTTACCAGAGAGAAATTCCAGAAATCTTCAAGAAAATATTCTAAGTGTTATAAGTTGACTTATAAAAGTCATAAGTTGACTTACCAAAGAGAAATTTCAATACAACTAAAGAACATAGCAGCCGGGTCGTATCAGTCGACTGAAAGGTCATGCCAGTCGACTATCAGCCTACAGACTATAGTTTTGATTGTGCATATGTCAAAACTAGGGTTTTTAGGAATCAGTCATATATCAAAATAACTTTCTTTTATTTTTCAAATCTTATTAATACCAAAATAATTAGATTTAAACTTAGCATTTGAGAAATCCAAATTCAAACAACATCTTTCACAAAAATCACAAATGCCCAATTTAAATCCTCATAACTCAAATCCTCAAAATATGGTCCTCTAAACCATTAATCATTCACAAAATTGCTCAACTAAATCTCAACTATTCTCTATAGTTGATTCATAAACAAACTAAATTCATCCTCAACATGGCCAAGTTATTTTTATCCAACTCACCAATAGTCCAAAAATCTCATCTTTAATTTAATTAATGCATAACATCTGTCAAACTCAATCAAATCAATAATCCAACCGAAAAGTCTACTCACAGTTCATATTAGGTTTCCAACAATCTAAAATCATTCACATACAAATTTCTAGGGTTCTTCTCAAAGATCCAATTTTTCATCCATCCAACATATTCATCATCCAAATCAAACTAAACATTCATATTATTCTCATATGATACACACAAATCAAAGAGAAACAAACAAAACAACCAAAAAATTATATCACTCACCTACAAAATACACAAAATAAAATAAAACAAAACAATGTCACTCACATAGTTGGAGAGATCAAGCGAATATCACGAAGCAAAATGAAGAATCCCCTCTTTGCAAAGAATCCAAGATCTCCTCTTCAATCACCAAGAAAAAAAATAAAAATATAATAAAACTTGTGTTGTGCAGCGAATGACGGCTGCACTCCACCCTCTTTATACAGGCCGGGATTGAAAGATTAGGGTTTTAGAAACATATTTGCAAAAGAATCCTTCCAAAATATAACTTTACATATATAAACCCTTTCTTAGTTAAAATAGGTTAACTAAATCAAAACCAAATCAAATCTTTTTATCACTGAGTTTTCCAGCAAATCCAGTACAGCCCAGTAAATAAGAAAAATTCGGATTTACAACTCAGGGTGGTAATTTTGCACAAAAGCCCTCCCTTTTGTAATATTTGCAAATACATCATAAAATATTCATAAAAATCCCAAAAATCAGAAATAATATCTAATAATACATATTATATTTTCCAATCAAAATAATTGACATTTACTTTCCAGAAAAACATTTGCACAAGATTCTACATAAATTCCATATTTGCAAAAACACCATATTTGTATAAATCTTTACCAAATTAACTCCAAATAAAATTTAAATATACTTTAATTTAAATGATTATCATGGAAGGCCCAAAAATCAGTAAAATGAATTTTCATAATTTATTTCAGATCCAAACGGCTTTTTACATAAAAGCCCATCTCTTTCGAGATATTTATAAAAATAGTTTCTCTACACAGAAAAATTCCAAAATTTAGAATATACTCCATTATAAGTAGGAGAATTTACTAAAAATATAAAATTTGATATTTATACCAAAAATATTTGTACGTGTTAAATTGACAAATTTGTAAAAATAGTCAAATTAATTTAAATGAATCTAAAAATTAAAATATCATAAATAAATAAGAAAAAATCAATTATCAACCATAACATTTTAAAAATTCAAAATTCATAACATTGCACGTGTGTTGCACGTGCAAAATTGCAATTTCAAGAAAATAGTCAAAATAGTCAACTTTACAAATTTAATATTATTTACTAATGCAAAATAAATCATTTTATTTTGCGGGTATTACAGGGGGGGAGATTATATAATAAATAATAATATAAAATAATAAATATAATACAATAATGGATACTTAAGAGAGTGGGGGTTTATGGGGTTACCGGATGTGAAGAGTGGGGAAATGTGAGGGGTTTTGATTAGTGGGGTGATTAATTAGTTTAATGGGGTAGGTTATCGGAATGAGAAGTGATTGTGTTGACATGTTTCTTTTTATTTATTTGGGTCTTGGTTTAGATGAGTTGGGCTAGAAATTGTATTGGAGAAATGGGCTTACAAATTAAATAGTTAATCAAATCATAGAATAGATCGGGCTCAAATTAGATATATAAATAAATAATGCAGAATGAATAAAAATTGGGCTTTAAGAATATATAGTTAAATAATTGGGCTTATAATAAATAGTTAAACAATTGAATAATTGTATATTGGGCTTCATAAAATAGTTTGAATAAAATAATCAATTAAGAAAGAATAGTTACAAAGTACTAAGAGTTTAAAATACGGAAAAATACTTGAAAAGAAATACATATTAATGGAAACAGGGGTTACAGTTGTGTGTTTGATTTTTATTTTTAATGTGTACAATTGGTTGACAGACGTTTTTATGATCTATTAAATCATGAAGAGACCGAACTGATAATTTTTTATTAATAAAAATTAAACAACATTGATTGAGCGAAATTAGAGATGATTTACCGCGATTGATGTGACCGTTAAGAAATCTACAGAATTTAATGTCTCTTCAATTAATTAAATTTGTGCATGAACTATGACAAACTGTTAGTTGGAGATATTTTTGGTGTTGTTCAAGAGAAAACATTGAATATTTTGGAGATTTTGGTCTACAACTTAGAAAAATAATCTTTTTATTCATATGGAGTTATAAATTGTGTGGGATTAACTAGGTGAAGTCAAAAGCCCTAGAATTAATTTCGCCATTAACAAATCACAAAAATTTCAGATTCTGCACCTCTTAATTGATTTAGTTAGATTTTTATATTAATTTAATTTAGTTGTTTTATTTATTAAATTTCGATTTTCCAAATAGTAGTTAATCTAGTAATTTCGGTACTTAATAAAATAATTAGTCCTTGTGGGTTCGACACTCTTTTCACTTAACTATACTACTTGTTGCGATTTTGTACACTTACAAATATTCACATCAAGTTTTTGGCGCCACTACCGAGGACTAGTTATTCTTTTATTGATATTGAAAATTCCTAGATTATTACTAGTTTGGATTTTTTTTATTTTTTATTTTTGTTTTATTAGTTTACCCCTTTATTTTCTTTTGACTTACTTTGATTTATTTATTTATTTTTAGTTTATCCATTTTTTTAATACTTATATTTCAGGACATACAAATACATTACCATGGAAAACAATGAGGAAAACAGGGCTTTGAGAGATTTTGCTATGCCCTCAATTTATGAAGCAACATCAAGCATAAAGAGGCCTGCAATTGAAGCAAAAAACTTTGAAATTAAACCAGCAATTATTTAGATGATTCAACAGACTGTTCAATTTTGGGGATTATCGCATGAGGATCCTTATGTTCACATTGCAAACTTTCTAGAAATTTGCGACACTTTCAAGCACAACAGAGTATCAGATGATGCAATTCGATTGAGACTCTTTCCTTTTTCATTAAGAGATAAGGCGAATGCTTGGCTGTAGAACCCCGTATTTTCAAATATTATTTTAGATATTTGAAAATGAATTAAAATAATTTTCTGGAGATTTAATAAATATTTTCTAAAAGATTTATCTTTTACACGTGCGAAACACGTGTATATATTTTTGGTGCAAATAACCAATTTTATATTTTTAGTAAATTCTCCTAATTGTAATGGAGTATATTCTAAAAATTTGGAATTTTTCTGAGTAGAGAAACTATTTTTATAAATACCTCGAAAGGGAGGGGCTTTTATGTAAAAAGTCGATTGGATCTTAAATAAATTATGAAAAATTTGTTGTTACTGATATTTTTGGTTCTCCATGATTATCATTTGAATTTAAATATATTTAGATGTCATTTAAAAGTCGATTTGGTGAAGATTTAGTCAAAAAGGGTGTTTTTGCAAATATGAAATTCATATAGAATTTTGTGCAAATGTTTTCTGGAAAGTAAAAATCAAATATTTTGGTTGGAAAATATAATATGTATTATTAGATATTATTTCTGATTTTTCTGGATTTTTATGAATATTTTATGATATGTTTGCAAATATTACAAAAGGGAGGGCTTTTGTGCAAAATCGCCACCATGAGTTGTAAATCCGGATTTTTCTTATTTACCGGGCTGTGCTGGATTGCTGGAAAACTCAGTGATAAGAAGATTTGATTTGGTTTGATTTAGTTAACCTATTTTTAACTAAGAAAGGGTTATATATATGAAAGTTATATTTTGGAAGGACCATTTTGCAAATGTATTTCTAAAACCCTAATTCCTTATTTCCGGCCTGTATAAAAGGGATGTGCAGCCGTCATTCACTGCACAACTCAAGTTTCATTATATTATTAATTTCTTGGTGATTGGAGAGGAGGATTTTGGATCTCACAAAAGAGGGGCTTCTTGTTGGATCTCTTCATTTCTAAGGTGAGTGATATTATTTTATTTTGATTTGTTTTGTATGTAATATGAACTTTGTTTTGTGGTTTGATTTAAGTGAACGATTGTTTGATTGTTGTTTGGCATGTATGTTTATTTAGTACCTTGCATGAAAACGATGCAATGGTTGTTGTTTGTATCATGTATGTGAAATATAAGAATGTTGAGTAGATCTTGGTTCATAAAATTGTATTGCTAGAAATGCATGTTAAGATTTGAGTATGATTATGACAATAAGGGATTGGATGGATGAACATCTGGATCTCGCGATTACAAATCAGATTTTGGTTTTGAGTTGTGAAAGAAATTTAGTATTGAGAAATCCTAATGGAAGAATTAGGAGTTTAGAACATAAGAATTGAGTTTTGAGATATTGGTCGATTTGAGGAAATGTATCCATAATGAGGATTATTTGAGATTTGTCATTTTTACCTGAATACGAATTATTTTCATAAACAATGATTCTTTAGAAAAACTCCAGTTTTGATTATTGTATACAGACCTAAATTATGCAAACTGTAGGCCGACAGTCGACCGGTCAACTTTTGCAGTCGACTGGTACGACCCAGCTGCTGTATCTTTAATTTTTCTTGAGAATCCGTTCTGGACAGTCGACTTAGACCATTTTCAGTCGACTGGTACACTTAGAAATTATTTTTCAAAGTTATCGTAGATTTTTTTCTGGTAAGTCGACTTATGACCTTTTAAGTCGACTTATATTGTATTTTAAGTCGACTTATGACTTTACAAGTCGACTTATAACACTTAGAATATTTTCTTAAAGATTTCTGGAATTTCTCGCTGGTAAGTCGACTTATGTTTTTATAAGTCGACTTACGCTCTTATAAGTCGACTTATGTCTCCTTTAAGTCGACTTATGTTTTTTATAAGTCTACTTATGATCTGGTAAGTCGACTTATGATTTTTATAAGCCATCTTATATTGTTGGTAAGTCGACTTATGTTTTTATAAGTCATCTTATATTGTTGGTAAGTCGACTTATGTTTTTATAAGTCATCTTATATTGTTGGTAAGTCAACTTATGTTTTTATAAGTCATCTTATATTGTTGGTAAGTCAACTTATGTTTTTATAAGTCAACTTATGCTTTTGGTAAGTCAACTTATGATTTTTATAAGTCAACTTATAATACTTAACTTATTTTCTGAAAGTTACTGGATTTCTTTCTGGACAGTCGACTGGTGAGTCTTGCAGTCGACTGTAGACACTTAGATCTTACTTCTTAAAGATGATAGTTTTCACTCTGGACAGTCGACTGGTGACCTTTTGCAGTCGACTGGTACTGATACTTTTTTAAGGTATTTTGATGTTCTTTAAAAGACTAACTCTTTAAATGTTTTGGATTTATAATCTACTCTTATAAATATTATTCTTCTATAGAATATACGCTTTCAAATATATTATGGTTGGATTTGGATTATGGAATTTACTAAAGACTTGAGCTTGATTGAGTGGAGAGATTTCTCCGTTGATCGTTTGACGATGGAATAGTGAGTTATGGTCATATTGAGGTCTCTAGGAGTTAAGTGGGAGTTCTGCGAACCAGCAGGCTACACTAACTCTAGAGATAAGGATTTTTTGGTGTATTTGATAATAATCGACGTAAGTAAAGGCTCATGATTTGTTAGTCCCACTAGAGGATATTTAGGTGTTCGCGTGTCGAGGGTCTACGGGCCTATTCACGGAGCATGCAGGGTGCATTTGCGTGTCGAGGGTCGGCAGACCTATTCACGGAATGTATCGGGTGTATTCGCACGTCGAGGGTCTTGAAGGCCTATTTGTGGGGTACATAATATTTAGGTGTTCGCGTGTCGAGGGTCTACGGACCTATTCACGGAGCATGCAAGGTGCATTTGCGTGTCAAGGGTCGGCAGACCTATTAACGGAATGTATCGGGTGTATTCGCACGTCGAGGGTCTTGAAGGCCTATTCGTGGGGTACATAATATTTAGGTGTTCGCGTGTCGAGGGTCTACGTGCCTATTCACGGAGCATGCAGGGTGCATTTGCGTGTCAAGGGTCGGCAGACCTATTCACGGAATGTATCGGGTGTATCCGCACGTCGAGGGTCTTGAAGGCCTATTCGTGGGATACACAGCAGGGAGATGATTCTCCGATTATTGTTATTGAGTTATCTTACTTGATGCTTGCGCGTCGAGGGCGGTGACGCCTATTCGCGGAGTATTTTGAATCTTGTTACCCATCACCGTAGTGGAATTAGTTGCATATGGAGTTGTGTTTTCTTAACTTGATTTTATGCATGTGTTTTCCAGTTTTCCTACACTTGACACTTAGACTAGATTCACTTGTTGTTTCATTCCATGATGTTTTCATGCTTCACATCCTTTGTTATTTCTCATTCATTTATCCTTATTGTTAATACATGCTGTTGATGACTTTATGTTTTATGATTAAATTATGTTGTTTGTTTTTATATCACTCACACCATTTATGGTTGACCCCTTTAGTTTGGGGGTTAGGGATCATCTCTAGCCTCATGTGTTACAGGTTGTTGCTTAGAGTTCGGAGGCTTGGATGCTTGAGTTAGTTTTGGAGACAAACTGATGTAATAGAGCTTTGTGTAAAATTTTAGTAAAAGAAGTGTTGTGAAAAGAAAGATGTAATTCAAGGTGTCTGTAATTCCGCTGTGTTTGAAAAAGATTGTTGTAATAACAGTTTGGAATAAAATTATTTGTGTTTTTGAGCTATGTGTACTGTTACATTGAAGTTGATGCTGGGATTGTGCCACGTATTTTCTAAGTTATTATATTAGAAATTCGGGGCGCTACAGATTGGTATCAGAGCCGACTTTCGACACACCGGGTGTATTTGATACACGACAGGGAGATGAGTCTCCGGAATTTGCTTCGTGGGGTATTCACGGAAGTAGGCAGGGTGCTAGAAAGGGCGGTCCTACACTAGATGTGTGTCCCGTACTCAGCGAGGACGCTGATTTCTAAGGTGGGGTGTATGTAATACCCCGTATTTCTGAAATAATATATATATAATAAATGAATTTGGGGGTGGTCCTATAGAATTATTCTATAGGATGGTTGCATAAAATCCGGGTTGTTAGAAAGAAAAAGCACAGAATGTGTATTTGGAGGATTTGATTTCGAAATGTATATGGAGATATGGAAATATAGTACCATATCGTTAAATGATTTGAATAAAATATTATATAAATAATAAATGCCTATGATCAAGAGTCACTTAATTGGTTAACCACCTTTTGAGAGGCAGTCTGTGGTGGGCAGTTGTACTACATAGTATCTAATTTGTATTTCTAAAAATATTAAAATTGTCTGAGTATTGGGGCGGGGCGTTACAAAGCGTACTGCAATAACATCAATAACCCAAAAGTAATAGTACTGCACCAACAACGGAAGCCACCCCCTGTCCTGCTGACAAAGGTATAGTGAAGACCTCTGCTCACCCTCTACTCCCGTCAGTGATAGCTGTCTCCGGGCCCTGCTCTAGTGGAAGAGAAAAGAGGACCAATGCGAGCTTTCTTCCTTACCCCTGGGATGGACAACCAAGAAGTAAGGAACATAATTTTATATATCATTTGAACAAAATTGCAAGAATGATCTCTAAAACAGGCATCGTTCCTATCAATCCAAATGACCCATAAACATGCCGCCACTAAGCAATCCCACTCTCTTCGACGATCCCGAAGAACCACCCCCTCTCTAATTTCTCCCCACAGGTATGACACATGTACAGGAGTACCAAAAAGGCCAAATCCTAAGAACAGAAAAGCCCAAATACTTTTGCTAAGCTCGCATTCGAAAAAAAGGTGGCATATAGTCTCAATCCCACTCCCACATCTCGGACACGAGACGAGTGTGATTAATCATCTTTTGGCAAGATTTTCTCTAGTTAAGATAGCTTCCTTGGAAACCAACCACAGGAATGCCCGGACTTTGTGAGGAGCGGACGTATTCCAGAAGACCCTATTTGCGGCATACCTAGTCCCCCCGTCAGAAAGGGACGAATACATGGACCTAACTGAAAATTTGTTATTAGCCTCTAGGCGCCAATCCCTCTCATCCTGTTGATTCCCCACCCAGACAGGGTTATTCTCAAGCCAGGAATAAATAGGATCATCGCTGCTCTGGGCATTGGGATTATCAGTCGGTAATAGCCTAATGTGCCTAGAGGCTCTAACCCAGTAATCTGCCACCAGTGCAAATTTGTTGGTGGCCCTCTGGAAAATGTCGGGAAATAAAGAGGCCAAGGTATTTGAGCCATTCCAAACATCTAGCCAAAATCTTGTATTTTCCCCATTTCCTACCCTGCTCGGGGAGTGACAGTGGAACAGGTCCCCTGCTCTGTCAATTCCCCTCCAAAGTGGAGAAATGCCTCTCCGATGCTACCCCCTCCCCCCCCCAAATTTGAATCGTCTTTGTCTTCTATACCGAAGCCAAATGGTACCTTGGGCCGGGGTCCGGCGGGAATGCATTTTCCACCACCATTTGCATAACAGCGCTTTGTTCATTTCTCGAATATTAAGGATACCCAAATCGCCGATTTCTTTTTTCCGACAAACAACGCTCCATCTGACTAGTGGTAGACCTTTACCTTCCTCTATATTCCCCTTCCACAAAAAGTCTCTACGAATTTTATCAATCTCCATGATGACCCAATCGGGGAATTCATATATGGACATCCAATAAATGGGGAGATTCGAGAGTACAACGTTAATAAGAGTGATTCTGCCTCCTAGCGAAAGATGGGACCTCTTCCACCCGGGAAGTCATCTTTTGATTCAGTCTGTAAGGGTCATCCAATCATTCCTCATTAGTTTACCTGGCCGTAATGGTACTCCGAGGTACTTAATGGGAAACTTTCCAACTTTACAGTCCAGAACATTGGCCAAAAAAGTGGGAACCACCTCTTCACCTCTTTCTAGACTAATGAGATTGCTTTTATAAAAATTAACTTTAAGTCCGCACCATGCCTCAAGGAACACCAAAATACCTTTGAAAATGAGAACCTCATTAATGTCAGGTCTCCCAAAAAGAAGGGTATCATCTGCGAACTGGAGAATGGGTATACCGTGGGTACTGTCCAAACTTCCAATGCCTCGCAGCAGATTATGGTTGGAGCAATGTTGTGTCATTTCGGAAAGCACATCGGCAAACCAAGGTGAATAGAAGGGGGGACAATGGGTCGCCTTGTCTAAGACCTCTAATGTTGCTAATGTTACCATTCACCAAGACTGACGATTTACCGCCCCTAATGCACTTGTTAATCCAACCGATCCACTTGGGGCCAAAGCCTCTAGTCTCGAGTACATCTATAACACTATCCCACTCCACCGTGTCATATGCCTTCTCAAAGTCCAGTTTAAGTAGGAAGCCCTCTACTCTGTCTCTGTCACTCTGAAAGATGGTCTCATGGGCAATAGCGATACTATCTAGAATGTCACGACCTAAAATGAACCCACTTTGAGCGGGATGGATGATAGAACTAAGCCACGGATTTAGCCTTGAAGCCAAAACCTTAGTGATGATTTTAAAGGAACAATTCAGGAGACTAATGGGTCTGAGGTTCCCAACTTCTTTGATCTCGTTGGTTTTGGGAATTAAAACTATGGTTGCATAATTGAGCCGCTCAATTTGAGCGATGTTCAGAAAGAGCTCGTCAAAAATGCCCATGAAATCCATCTTAATAATATCCCAAAATGTAGAATAGAAAAATACCGGGAATCCATCGGGACCTGGAGATTTATCTTGACCCAAATCTTTAATCGCCCTGAAAATTTTGCTATTCTCAAACGGTTTCTCTAGTTCCTCCGGACCGACTATATCTGGTCGGGACCAGAAGGTCTCATGTAGGTGGCATAGACACTCTCTGGACTGCCCAAGGAGGCCTCTAAAATGCCCCTCAATATAAGCGCCTATCAAATTTTGGTCTGTAACCCACCTGTTGTTAATGTTAAGGCCCGATATGAAGTTCGATCTTCTCCGGCCGTTGGCCACCCTATGAAAGTAAGTCGTGTTTGCGTCCCCCTTATGCAGCCATAGGTTTCGAGATCTTTGCCTCCAATAATCATCTTCTTTTTGAAAAAGGCCATCTAGGTCTTGCCTAGCCTTCTGCATGGCCTGGAGTTCCTCCGAGGCCAACCCTCTGACCTCTTCAATAAGTTCCAAGGTATGAATCTGACCCGCAAGTCTATCTTTATCTCTCTTATCCTTCCTTCTCTCTTCCCCCGCCCATCGTTTCAACCTACCTCTCAGTCTACTGATTTTTTTGTTCCAAATGGAAACGGCATTCCTACGAGCCCCTTCTCTATTTTCAGTATGCTCGTTCCAAGAATTTTGCACAATGGTGCGAAGGTCACTGTTACGTAACTAAGCTCTCTCAAACCGGAACAGTTTCTTTTTGGGTCGACCTCCCCACCCGAGGAGAGAATCAGTGGTACGTGGTCAAACGTCCGTCTGATAGCCGTCCTAGCCGCAGCTAGTGGGTATTGAGCTTCCCAATCGGCCGTCACAAAAATCCGATCTAATTTGGCCAAAATTGGACAGTCATGCATATTTGACCAGGCAAACTTACGATCGGGGAAATGGATCTCGCGTAACTCTAACAAGTCGATGACTCTATTGAAGATAGATCTCTCAGCCTGACTACACCCTCTCCCTAGATGTTCATCCACAAAGCGCGTGATATTAAAGTCTCCCCCAATAACCCAGGCATCATCCCACAGGTATCTAATAGTCTCCAATTCTTCCCAAAACGAGGGACGGTCAGCTGCGCCATTAGGACCATAGACCATAAAGAATATTTGAACAAAGGCATCACTCTTAGCTCTTAGTTTCAAGGAAACAGAAAACTCTCCGAAGAAAACATCAAGACAGTGGAAGAGGTCAGTGTTATACCCCACAGAAATACCTCCCGCTTGACCCCGCGATGGTTTAGAGTACCATTCCCAGTTCCCGAAAGAGGTAAGCCTATCCAGCAACGGTGGATCAGGGCTAGACAACTTAGTATCACACATTCCAATCACCGAAGGGTGATGGAACGACAGAGTTTCTCTCACAATTCGACGTTTCTTACTACCATTTAACCCTCTAACATTCCAAAACACGTATTCCATTGGACAACATGACTGGGGTCTCTCGGAAAGTATGGTCGTCACTGGTGACTGGGGAATTTAACCCAGTCTCTAATTCTCTTAGCACTAGCTAGTTGGGACGACAAGTCACAACCCAAGTCAACTCTACAGACCTTGGCTAAGCTAATTAACATGGCATCAGGAATAAAATCAATAATTGCACAATTAAAACTAGACTCACCTGCCAAAGCCGAACTGGGGACTTTGAGTTTAATAGCTGAAGCAATCAAGTCATTTTTGGAGATCGGGCGGTTTCCATGTTTTTCCCTTTGGCGCGAACTGCGTCTGAGATCCTCTATCACCTTTTCCTTCCCTTTCTCTTTACTAGAAAATTCTTGCCTGAAAGGAGGGGAGGTCTCCATAATGTCCTCCTTGACGATGTCCCTCTCAATGTCCCAAGCCCTAGCCGCAGTTGAAAGAGGAGACTCCTCTTCAATGTTTTTCAGCGCATCAATCAGATCATCATCATTAGGGAAATCATAACTAGCTTTGACCGTCTCGTTAACAGAGTCCCGATCAGCTTTAATGCTGTCCCTATCCTTTTCACTCTCATAGCTCCTCTTCCTAGCTTGGGACGTCAATAAATCCCCTAAATTTGCATTCCTGACAGATTGGGATAAAGTGGGCTCATCATCAGTCAGTTCCTGTTCCAGAGGCTGCAGCCCCATTTCTCTAATATTGCCTCCCCTATGAACAGAAGGCCCACAAAAATAAGATTTCTCTACGATAGCCTTAGGAGGCCCATGGGAATAGGCTCTAAGTAATCGACCCCAAGAGTCAATTTGTTCTCTAGAAAGTGAACTAACATTTCCTCTCAGAAATTGTTGTTCCAGGAGCCTAACAGCTGCGTGGTGAGCACAAAGCGAACTATTCTTTTGCTTCTTGATTGTTGTTCCAGAAAAAATTGGGGGTGTTTCTCCATTCTTGATGATACGTGTTCAAATAAGGTTTGTTTTGATGTTGGAAATTGGACGTGTAGTTTGATTGATAGGAAATTAGTTGAGCAAATGGATTTCCCACTTGGCAATCTGTACTTGAATGATTTCCTGCACAAAGATTACAAATCATATTAGACTGAATTGCATTAAAATTCATATTGCCTAATTGTTTAGATAAAGTAACAATTTGTGCAGTTAAAGTAGTAATAAAATCAAGTTCAAAAACTCTAGCCACTTTTCTTGGCATTGTTCTCTCTGAAGACAACTGATAATTATTAGATGTCATATCCTCTAAAAGTTCATAGGCTAGCTGCTTCATGAGTTTTGCTCATAAATGCACCTCCAGCTACTGCGTCAACCATAGATCGATTTGTAACACCCAAACCACTATAGAATATTTGAATTTGCAGCCATTTCGGTAGTTCATGATGAGGACACTTTCTCAAAAACTCTTTGTACCTCTCCCATACATCATACAAAGACTCAGTCTCAAATTGAGTGAATGTGGCAATATCATTCCTTAGCTTCGCTGTCTTTGCCGGCAGAAAATATTTAGCCAAAAATTGTGTGCAAGTCCCACCCAAGTAGTAATACTACCGGGTGGTAGAAAATTTAGCCAATGTAATACCCCGTATTTCTGAAATAATATATATATAATAAATGAATTTGGGGGTGGTCCTATAGAATTATTCTATAGGATGGTTGCATAAAATCCGGGTTGTTAGAAAGAAAAAGCACAGAATGTGTATTTGGAGGATTTGATTTTGAAATGTATATGGAGATATGGAAATATAGTACCATATCGTTAAATGATTTGAATAAAATATTATATAAATAATAAATGCCTATGATCAAGAGTCACCTAATTGGTTAACCACCTTTTGAGAGGCAGTCTGTGGTGGGCAGTTGTACTACATAGTATCTAATTTGTATTTCTAAAAATATTAAAATTGTCTGAGTATTGGGGCGGGGCGTTACAGATTGGTATCAGAGCATGCTTCAATAGTAATAATAGACATAGTATGAAAACCAACCTAGGTGTGGACAGTAGAGAGTGAGTACCTAGGTGTGAACATCAGAGTGTGAGTATCACATAGAATTAGAACATGATGTTTGGTTTGAGGTTATGGTTTGGGGTTATGGTTGAGGTTTTGCCATAGGGTATTGATGTGAATGTGAGTTGTGTGGTGATGCTCTAACTTTACCCTCGTTTTGCAGTATTCAGAATGGTTGCACCCAGGCCCAGGAATGGTGGTAACAATGAGGATGGATCTGGAAGTTCTCGAGGGACTGGAATTGATCTTGAGGCTGAATTTGCCAAGGTGTATCAGACTCTGAATGCGCTAATGACATTTAATTTGGCGCAAAGTCAGAATCAACAGCAGAATCAGCAGCAAAATCATGGAGCTGGATAGGGATTGGTTAACTCTGATCCTATCAAGCAGATCGAGTCCTTTAAGAGGATGAGGCCTTCAGTTTTTGAGGGACAATCGGATCCAAGCAAGGCTGACGATTGGATTAGAAGGATGGAGATGATCTTCGAGGTCTCAGAAACTCCGGCAGCCAATAAGGTAAAGTTGGCCACTATGCAGCTGGAGATGGACGCTGGTGTCTGGTGGGAATCGCTGAAGCGGACTTTGGGAGACCAGCCGATGACTTGGGAAGCTTTTCTGGAGGAATTCAGGGATCGCTTCTTTCCCCTAGATATTAAGGAGAAGAAGGCGACAGAGTTCCTGGATATATAACAAGGCAGCATGACCGTGCGAAAGTATGAGACCAAGTTTGCTCAGCTGTCGAGGTATGCACCAGAGTTGATTGCTGACGAGGCGAAGAAGGCCAAGAAGTTCGAGCAGGGCTTGAAGCCAGACTTGAGGTCGAGAATGATCTCGTTGGGCATAAGAAGGTTTGACAAGCTGGTCAGAAGAGCAGCAATGACAGAGGAAGACATGGACCAGTTCCAGAAGAAGCAAGAGACCTGGAACAAGAAAAAGAGGCCAGCAGATGATCAGAATGGGAAGGAATTTCCAGTAAAGCAGGGCAAGTTCAGTGGGCCAGTGCAGAAGGTGCCCGCAGTTCAGGGTGCGACTTGTTTCAATTGTGGAGAGACAGGTCATTATCGAGAAGCATGCACCAAACCTCGGAAGGCGTGTTATTATTGTGGACGTGAAGGGCATGTTCGACCAAACTGTCCGCAGCAGAAGAAAGATGGTGCAGGGAAAGGTAAGGATCTGAAGAGGGGCGAGAGTCCGCATTGACTGAGGATGCAGATAACTCAGGAATGTGACTCGCGTGTGCAAGAATTTTGAAATTTATTCTTTTGTATTAAGTAAAACTTTTATTTGGGGAATAAATGAAGATTGAGTATTTTTTCTTCATGTAACAAGATTTATTTGGATTAATGGAACAACGACAAAGTTTTATTTGATACTGTTTTCTTGCATGCAATTGTGTCGCCCATTTATCGATAGTCTTAAGTATGGAGCTTAAGGTGTTTCCATGCAAGGTCTTGAGGTGGCTATCCTTAGTCATGTCCTTTCTAAGGAGGGAGTGACCACTAATTCTCGGAAGGATGAAGCAGAAGGTCAGAATTGGATGTAGGAGTTCAGTAGTTGTTGCAGCATGGCTTCCGATGGCAAGTTATCAGAGTTGCGCAGCGGAAGATTGATTTTCTGAATTCTTTGCATGATTGTGCCTCTTCTGTATGATGTGTTTCTTTTGTTGGAATGCATTCTTTGGTGTGACTGTATTTTCTAAAATTACGTTTCTATCCATGAGTTTCATTCTTTGTTGGTGCGTTGTTTGGACCCCATTAGCAATAGTTCTGAGGACAGAACTCTTCTAAGGAGGGAGTAATGTAGAACCCCGTATGTTCAAATATTATTTTAGATATTTGAAAATGAATTAAAATGATTTTCTGGAGATTTAATAAATATTTTCTAAAAGATTTATCTTTTACACGTGCGAAACATGTGCATATATTTTTGGTGCAAATAACCAATTTTATATTTTTAGTAAATTCTCCTAATTGTAATGGAGTATATTCTAAAAATTTGGGATTTTTCTGAGTAGAGAAACTATTTTTATAAATACCTCGAAAGGGAGGGGCTTTTATGTAAAAAGTCGATTGGATCTTAAATAAATTATGAAAAATTCGTTGTTACTGATATTTTTGGTTCTTCATGGTTATCATTTGAATTTAAATATATTTAGATTTCATTTAAAAGTCGATTTGGTGAAGATTTAGTCAAAAAGGGTGTTTTTGCAAATATGGAATTCATGTAGAATTTTGTGCAAATGTTTTCTGGAAAGTAAAAATCAAATATTTTTGTTGGAAAATATAATATGTATTATTAGATATTATTTCTGATTTTTCTGGATTTTTATGAATATTTTATGATATGTTTGCAAATATTACAAAAGGGAGGGCTTTTGTGCAAAATCGCCACCCTGAGTTGTAAATCCGGATTTTTCTTATTTACTGGGCTGTGCTGGATTGCTGGAAAACTCAGTGATAAGAAGATTTGATTTGGTTTGATTTAGTTAACCTATTTTTAACTAAGAAAGGGTTATATATATGAAAGTTATATTTTGGAAGGACCATTTTGCAAATGTATTTCTAAAACCCTAATTCCTTATTTCCGGCCTGTATAAAAGGGATGTGCAGCCGTCATTCACTACATAACTCAAGTTTCATTATATTATTAATTTCTTGGTGATTGGAGAGGAGGATTTTGGATCTCACAAAAGAGGGGCTTCTTGTTGGATCTCTTCATTTCTAAGGTGAGTGATATTATTTTATTTTGATTTGTTTTGTATGTAATATGAACTTTGTTTTGTGGTTTGATTTAAGTGAACGATTGTTTGATTGTTGTTTGGCATGTATGTTTATTTAGTACCTTGCATGAAAACGATGCAATGGTTGTTGTTTGTATTATGTATGTGAAATATAAGAATGTTGAGTAGATCTTGGTTCATAAAATTATATTGCTAGAAATGCATGTTAAGATTTGAGTATGATTATGACAATAAGGGATTGGATGGATGAACATCTGGATCTCGCGATTACAAATCAGATTTTGGTTTTGAGTTGTGAAAGAAATTTAGTAGTGAGAAATCCTAATGGAAGAATTAGGAGTTTAGAACATAAGAATTGAGTTTTGAGATATTGGTCAATTTGAGGAAACGTATCCATAATGAGGATTATTTGAGATTTTTCATTTTTACCTGAATACGAATTATTTTCATAAACAATGATTCTTTAGAAAAACTCCAGTTTTGATTATTGTATACAGACCTAAATTATGCAAACTGTAGGCCGACAGTCGACCGGTCAACTTTTGCAGTCGACTGGTACGACCCAGCTGCTGTATCTTTAATTTTTCTTGAGAATCCGTTCTGGACAGTGGACTTAGACCATTTTCAGTCGACTGGTACACTTAGAAATTATTTTTCAAAGTTATCGTAGATTTTTCTCTGGTAAGTCGACTTATGACCTTTTAAGTCGACTTATATTGTATTTTAAGTCGACTTATAACACTTAGAATATTTTCTTAAAGATTTCTGGAATTTCTCTCTGGTAAGTCGACTTATGCTTTTATAAGTCGACTTATGCTCTTATAAGTCGACTTATGTCTCCTTTAAGTCGACTTATGTTTTTTATAAGTCTACTTATGATCTGGTAAGTCGACTTATGATTTTTATAAGTCATCTTATATTGTTGGTAAGTCGACTTATGTTTTTATAAGTCATCTTATATTGTTGGTAAGTCGACTTATGTTTTTATAAGTCATCTTATATTGTTGGTAAGTCAACTTATGTTTTTATAAGTCATCTTATATTGTTGATAAGTCAACTTATGTTTTTATAAGTCAATTTATGCTTTTGGTAAGTCAACTTATGATTTTTATAAGTCAACTTATAATACTTAACTTATTTTCTGAAAGTTACTGGATTTCTTTCTGGACAGTCGACTGGTGAGTCTTACAGTCGACTGTAGACACTTAGATCTTACTTCTTAAAGATGATAGTTTTCACTCTGGACAGTCGACTGGTGACCTTTTGCAGTCGACTGGTACTGATACTTTTCTAAGGTATTTTGATGTTCTTTAAAAGACTAACTCTTTAAATGTTTTGGATCTATAATCTACTCTTATAAATATTATTCTTCTATAGAATATACGCTTTCAAATATATTATGGTTGGATTTGGATTATGGAATTTACTAAAGACTTGAGCTTGATTGAGTGGAGAGATTTCTCCGTTGATCGTTTGACGATGGAATAGTGAGTTATGGTCATATTGAGGTCTCTAGGAGTTAAGTGGGAGTTCTGCGAACCAGCAGGCTACACTAACTCTAGATATAAGGATTTTTGGTGTATTTGATAATAATCGACGTAAGTAAAGGCTCGTGATTTGTTAGTCCCACTAGAGGATATTTAGGTGTTCGCGTGTCGAGGGTCTACGGGCCTATTCACGGAGCATGCAGGGTGCATTTGCGTGTCGAGGGTCGGCAGACCTATTCACGGAATGTTTCGGGTGTATTCGCACGTTGAGGGTCTTGAAGGCCTATTCGTGGGGTACATAATATTTAGGTGTTCGCGTGTCGAGGGTCTACGGACCTATTCACGGAGCATGCAGGGTGCATTTGCGTGTCAAGGGTCGGCAGACCTATTCACGGAATGTATCGGGTGTATCCGCACGTCGAGGGTCTTGAAGGCCTATTCGTGGGATACACAGCAGGAAGATGATTCTCCGGTTATTGTTATTGAGTTATCTTACTTGATGCTTGCGCGTCGAGGGCGGTGACGCCTATTCGCGGAGTATTTTGAATCTTGTTACCCATCACCGTAGTGGAATTAGTTGCATATGGAGTTGTGTTTTCTTAACTTGGTTTTACGCATGTGTTTTCCAGTTTTCCTACACTTGACACTTAGACTAGATTCACTTGTTGTTTCATTCCATGATGTTTTCATGCTTCACATCCTTTGTTATTTCTCATTCATTTATCCTTATTGTTAATACATGTTGTTGATAACTTTATGTTTTATGATTAAATTATGTTGTTTGTTTTTATATCACTCACACCATTTATGGCTGACCCCTTTAGTTTGGGGATTAGGGATCATCTCTAGTCTCATGTGTTACAGGTTGTTGCTTAGAGTTCGGAGGCTTGGATGCTTGAGTTAGTTTTGGAGACAAACTGATGTAATAGAGCTTTGTGTAAAATTTTAGTAAAAGAAGTGTTGTAAAAAGAAAGATGTAATTCAAGGTGTCTGTAATTCCGCTGTGTTTGAAAAAGATTGTTGTAATAAAAGTTTGGAATAAAATTATTTGTGTTTTTGGGCTATGTGTACTGTTACATTGAAGTTGATGCTGGGATTGTGCCACGTATTTTCTAAGTTATTATATTAGAAATTCGGGGCGCTACAGATTGGTATCAGAGCCGACTTTCGACACACCGGGTGTATTTGATACACGGCAGGGAGATGAGTCTCCGGAATTTGCTTCGTGGGGTATTCACGGAAGTAGGCAGGGTGCTAGAAAGGGCAGTCCTACACTAGATGTGTGTCCCGTACTCAGCGAGGACGCTGATTTCTAAGGTGGGGTGTATGTAATACCCCGTATTTCTGAAATAATATATATATAATAAATGAATTTGGGGGTGGTCCTATAGAATAATTCTATAGGATGGTTGCATAAAATCCGGGTTGTTAGAAAGAAAAAGCACAGAATGTGTATTTGGAGGATTTGATTTCGTAATGTATATGGAGATATGGAAATATAGTACCATATCGTTAAATGATTTGAATAAAATATTATATAAATAATAAATGCCTATGATCAAGAGTCACCTAATTGGTTAACCACCTTTTGAGAGGCAGTCTGTGGTGGGCAGTTGTACTACTTAGTATCTAATTTGTATTTCTAAAAATATTAAAATTGTCTGAGTATTGGGGTGGGGCGTTACAAAGCGTACTGCAATAACATCAATAACCCAAAAGTAATAGTACTGCACCAACAACAGAAGCCACCCCCTGTCCTGCTGACAAAGGTATAGTGAAGACCTCTGCTCATCCTCTACTCCCGTCAGTGATAGCCGTCTCCGGGCCCTGCTCTAGTGGAAGAGAAAAGAGGACCAATGCGAGCTTTCTTCCTTACCCCTGGGATGGACAACCAAGAAGTAAGGAACATAATTTTATATATCATTTGAACAAAATTGCTAGAATGATCTCTAAAACATTGCAAGAATTGAAGAAGAGTACGAACCAATTGTGGAGGTGCAAACGCAGCATGAGCAAGTAACTTTTGATGTCTTTAAATCCATGAAGTTTCCTACCGAAGAACAGTCGTGTTTTCAAGTAAGTGAAACAGATTTAATTGTGGGCGAGAAACATAAGTCTAAATTTGAAAGTTACCAATCGAAGTATGTCCAACAAATTCAGCAACTCTTGAAACTGAGAAAGAAAAGATTTTGAAATATGTTATGTATTTGGATGCTGCACCATCTATTCATTCATTTTCTCAGCAAAAATTCAAAAAGGTGGGGATATCAAAGACGTCATCATCAAGGAAGAAACGACTCAAACTAGAGCTTGAACCTAATCCACACCTGAAGAGAAGTATTAGAAAAGATGTTTTGATGTTGTTGGATCTTGGCGTTACATAACCATATCAGCCACCATGTCTGGCTGAAGACTTAAAACTTAGCGCTTATTGGGAGACAACCCATGTTTTCTTTTACCGCATTTATATTTGATTTTTTCCTTTAGTTTATTTTGATTTTAATTTGTAGGATTGCATAAGTTTGAAAGTCACCGGGCGGAGCTGTTGTATACACCTACATTGATGGCTGTTTTTGAGTAGTATGGAGTCAGAATCTGGAAAAGTGCTTCAAAGAGCGAATGTAGCCTATCGTCTTAGCTTTCTAGCAAAGAAAAAAATCAGCCCATTTGGACACCTACAACTCCAGATATTGCAAAAATACTGAACGCCGCGCGTGCAGAATTTTTAAGATGAATCAGGGGAGAAATTCTGAACTTTTTGCATTCTTTTTGTTTTTCCTTTTCCTTTCCCATTGAGGAGAATGTGATATTCAATTTTGGGGGAAGGGTTATTTTTTTTTTTATAAATTTAATTTTATATATATTTGAAAGAAAAACAAAACAAAAGGGATTTCAATTGGGCTCACCATTACACTTTTGAGTTTCTTTATTGTGGTAAAGCATTGAAATTTTTTATTAGGATTGACAATTGCTTATAAAGCAAGATTAAGTATACTTATTTACTTTAGGGTTATTGAATTCCAAAATTCCTTACAAAATTGTGTGAGTCATGTGATTACATAAAAGGAAAATGTGATGTTTTTTTTTTCTTTTTGATTATCCACTTTGATCTAGTCCTAAACAGAGTTTAAGTAAATAGAGTAATAATGAAATTTTTTTTGAATAAAGTCTATCTACTCCAATGTTTTGAGTTTCTTAGTAACTATGGGTATTCATCGTAAATGTTTACTTTTACGTCAAACAGCAACTTGAAATATGAGTATGCAAAGCACTTTAAGTTTGTGACTTGTTGAGTAACCGGGTGAATTCATCACAAATGTTTGCATTCGCGTAAAAAGGCAGGTGACAACTTAGAGAAGAGACAAAAAAAACTCTAGTTTACTACTCGGTTTGTAGTAGTGAGAAGGGAAAATCACAGATGGAGTTGTTACATACTATAATTACATTAATTGACAAATATGATTGGGTTCGAAATTATGAATGAATAATTGCACTGCAGAAAATGGGTATGTTTAATTTTACTTTATTTGATATTGTTTATATTCTAAATTGAAATTTTGATGCTTGCATGATAAGATTTCTTAGAGTGATGAGTTGAGCCTATTATTGATTATTATTCCCTTATTCATAATTTTACTTTTTGCTCGAGGACAAGCAAATTCTTAAGTTTGGGGGTATTTGATGTGTCTAATTTTTATATAATTATTTGTACTCATTTACCCATAAAAAGTGCTCGTATTCGTCTATCTTGTTTATAATTCATCTCATTTCTATTGATTTCAATTAATTAATTATTTTTGAAGGAATAATATTTTTTATGCAAAAAGTGAAGATTTTTGGTAAAAATCAACAAATAAAACAAACATAATGATTTATTAATTTTTATTATTTTGTTGAATTTTAATTTTTACAATTTGGCCTTATGAAAAGCAAAATAGAAATTTTTAATTTCCAATTGAGGTGAAAATGAAATAAACAATTTTAAAAGGGTTTAAAGTAAGCTTATATGATTTTAGTTAGTTTAATTAATTTTAAACTAATTAATTTTATTTTTATTTTTATATTTAAATCCTAATTTTTGATTTCATTTTGTGTGTGCAGCACGTGTTTGAAGAAAAAGAAAGAGAAGAAAAAAGAAGCAAGAAATAAAAGGTCAACTTAAAGAAGGAAGGAAATAAATAAAGATATGGGGTTTTTCTGCAAAAGTGAACCCTAATTCCTACGTCTGTTACTCTTATAAATACAATAGCAGATTGAAGAAAAAAGGGAGCGCGAAACGAAGGGAGAGAGCGACAGCTGATCCCTAATCATTATAAAAGAAAAAAAGCAAAAAAAAACAAAACGAAGCAGCAAAGAGAGCGGAAGCACAGTGGACTTCAGCTCGTGCTCTCATACACATGCAGATAGAGAGAAGCGCAGAGGGGAGAGAGAGGCAGAGGGGGGGACTTGGCATGACATCAGTAAGCGTGACGTCAACGCCTCGCTAACGTGGCGCGGTGACCGAGGCAGGAAAAAAATAGAAAAGACGAAAAGCAGCAGGGCAGCTCTGTGCTTTGGCACGTGCGGGAAGCTGACGTGGCGCTGTGACTCGAGACAGAGGAGAGAAAGAACATATTTGACTTTGGGAACGCAATTCGAGACTTCGGTTTGCAAATTTTTTATTTACAAAACAGTTCTTTTCTGTCCCTCTTTTCTCTTTGTCTAATTTTATTATGCAATCCAAGACTGTATTTGTTAGTTGCAATAAATTTATTATGAACTAAATTTTATTTTTCTAGGGCTTCGATGTAGCCTAGTTTTGAGAACACACTTTTAATTCCATATTATTTTTCTATTTTTCCATGGTTGTGTGTTTGATTTTTATTCTTAATGCGTACAATTGGTTGACAGACATTTGTATGATCTATTAAATCATGAAGAGACCAAACTGGTAATTCGTGATTAATAAAAATTAAACACCATTGATTGAGCAAAATTAAAGATGATTTACCGCGATTGATGTGACCGTTAAGAAATCCACATAATTTAATGAGTCTTCAATTAATTAAATTTGTGCATGAACTATGACAAACTGTTAGTTGGAGATATTTTTGGTGTTGTTCGAGAGAAAACATTGAATATTTTGGGGATTTTGGTCTACAACTTGGAAAAATAATTTTTTTATTCATATGGAATTATAAATTGTGTGGGATTAACTAGGTGAAGTCAAAAGCTCTAGAATTAATTTTGCCATTAACAAATCACAAAAATTTCAGATTCAGCACCTCTTAATTAATTTAGTTAGATTTTTAGATTAATTTAATTTAGTTGTTTTATTTATTAAATTTCGATTTTCCAAATAGTAGTTAATCTAGTAATTTTGGTACTCAATAAAATAATTAGTCCTTGTGGATTCGACACTCTTTTCACTTAACTATACTACTTGTTGCGATTTTGTACACTTGCAAATATTCACATCAAACAACATCAACGTAACATCTTAGTACACAAGATTCGAAATAAAAATAAAGAACAAACAACGACAAAAAATCAATTTACCAAAGGGGGTAACTAAGACCCAAAATAAAGCCATAGCAAGAGAAAATAAAGAGGTTCTCAATCCAAAACACCATTACATCTGAAAGTCACAGTAAAAGATACACCAAGCAAAGAAGAGCATGCTAAATTTGCTAGAGGATAGAAGAACTAAATACAGACCAGGACAGGGGAGAAACCCTGACAAGTGGATAGTTCAGCTCTGTAGAGAAAAGAACAGCTAGTAAGTACACAACTAAATGTGTTAAATAGAAGAATGAATATCATGCTGAATTAAAGATGCCACAACTGCATTTAAAGAATTATTCTATCTTGTTTGAGCACTTAAGCTTGATGAAAATTTTGACTCTACCCTTGCTCAAAAATAGGGTTAGCATTCCGACCGGCGGGCTGGGCCGGGCCCTAACCCGATGGGTTTCCCGGGTAAGGGGCAGGCTTGGGCCGTGTTAGGTCAAAACCCGGGCCGGTTCGGGCCGGGTTTGAGTTTAAAAAACTCAATCCAAATCGACCTGCGAACCCCTATAAGTCTAACCCGACCCGGGTCGGGCCGATCGGGGATGGCCCGGTTTATTTTTTTTATTTTAATTTTTTTTAACACCAAAAAAAAGAGATAAATGTAGAACATGTATAAGAGTGAAACAAAATTGTATATATTATTCATTTCAACTTTGAATAAGTTTTTACAACAATCAAATTACACACAAACTAGTAATTTGCACGTGCAATGCACGACCTAATATTATTATTTTTTAAGTAAAGACTATAACGTAGTCTGGCCTCGAACCAGAGACTTTGTTTTACTCATCCCAAATTCTTACCATACTCTTTACAAATTACCCTTAATGACATTAATTTTTATTTTATATGAGTGACACTTTTGTAAATAATTTTATATGACGATTAGGGGTTCCCATTTTGCCCAGTCGGGTCTCTGGCGAGGTCATTGCCTCACGCGGTTCAACGCTTTTTTGATATACGTCTTCTTTGTCTGGTATGGACCTGGAGTTGGTCAAGGTACTGTTGCAGGCCAAGCCGTAGAAGGTATTGCGAGACAACCAGAAGCAGAAGGTAAAATACGGTAAATAAATTTAAACTTTGAGGGTATTATGGTAACTGACAACAATTGAGTAAATTGATGGTTAATATAAATTCCACTTAAAAATTAGTGGTTGAGATTAAATGATTGGTTGTCTACAAAAGACAATTTGTCTACAAAGTACACAACCATAACTCTCACATTATAGTATTAAAGATAAATGTAATAAAAACTAAAAAATCATATAAATTTATTGAATTACATGTTTAAGGAGATAATTTAGAGTTCGATATAGCCTAGCGTTAAATTGAAGAGAGAGCACTGGACTACTATCTTGCATCTCCACTTAACCTAAACTTAGGATCCCATCGCCCTAAATTCTCTACTCAACTTCGATGTGATCTTCAGATGAGTTGCTTCCATTTCTTAAGGTTTCCAATGCTTTTTCTTGAGTCCTGTCTTCAACTTTTATCAAATCTTCGGTGCACATGAACATCTCCAATGAATCTAGCTTCAAGCGATTCCTGTAATGGTTAAAACCTTGCCACTTGAAGAAAAAACACTTTCTAATGCAACTGTAGATACATGAGGGGTTAGTAGATCTCTAGTCATATGTGAAAGAATTGGAAATATAGTTTCATGTTCTTTCCTCTATTATAACACTTCAGTCATAGCACTAGAACTCTCACTATCTTGTGAATTATATCAGTTTAATTTATTAGGTGCATTAGTCCTAGGATCTGAATATGAGAAAGTAAATTTGCAGTGACATCTTCAAATGTATTCTTACCCTTATCTCTAGAAGGAGAAGAATAATAAGTTGATATACTAGTTTGTCGTGTTGTACCAGTAGATGCATAAGTTCTATCATAAAAATGATACAAGTTTTCTAATGTCAACTCAAATCTAACTAAATAATCATTACATTCATATGGAGAGTCTTCTCCAAGTAAAGTAAAAAATATTTCAATCAAACTCTTCGTACCTCTAATTTGATACGAGGATCCATTACAGTAATAATAAAATACAGCATAGGAGGAGGATTAAAATATTTCAAAAATTTATCATAAGCGGGAATAACAATATGACCAATGTAAGGATCTGAAATTACATCTTGAAAAGTCTGCATCATAGTAATTATTGAAATAAAAATATTACTAGAATGGAATCATAAGATTTTGAAATGTTCAAAGTTGAAATCTTAAAAAATTCCAAAATTTCTAACAAACTTTTGGCAAGAATTGGGAGTCATTTGAAAATCTTCCATATTTTTTGCAATACAAAAATCATTTATAACCGCTTTGTATTTAGTAATAACATTAAACAAGTCGAAAGTAGAATTTCATCGGTGTTTAACATCTCTATGAAATTTCCTAAAATATATTCTCTTAAGATTACAACATTCTTTGAATTGTTGAAGTATAGTACCACTCAAAGCGATGAAATGTACACAATTTCTAATTGCATTCACATATGGATTGACTACTTTCAATACATCTTGTACACATAAAATAAAAATATGACATACACATCTAACATGAAAATTTTCAAGACATGGAAGTTTTAAATGTTTTTGTAATGTAGTTGTTAGATATTATAATCCCGCATTGGGTAGTTGGCTAGTTTTGTATTTGGTTCGTCCTATATATAGGAGATATTGGACTCAGTTATTTCTCAATTCAATATTCAGTATTGTATTCATCTTTCTGATTTATCTTAACATGGTATCAAAGCTAATTATACAAATTGTATTCTCTTAAATTTCCCCATCCAAAAATACTCCAACAGCCGAAAAAAAAAATCGGCAACAGCCATCGTCAACAGACCACTGCAGCCATCGTCATCTTCGAAATCCTTCAAACCATCATCGAAACCCTCACAGAAATCCTTCAAACCCTCACAACGCCACCCTCCCCTTCCATCTTCGTCCTCACAAAAATCTTTCAAACCCTAGCCGCCCATCTCCTCTTCAACCTCAAACCCCGACCATCTCATCTCTGATCCCCGTCCTTAACTTCCACCACCTCTCTCCCTCTCCTCTGATCCCCGTCCTCAACTTCCACCACCCCCTCCTCGTCAGCCCCCACATACCCGAAACCCAAATCCCCCCCATTCTCTGAAAACCTTAATTTTTTTCTCTCTCTCTTTTCCTTCTTATACCCATAACCCGGAACCCATTTTATTCTTTTTGGTTCCCGAAACCCAAACCACTACTGCCCCCTCCCCCCAGCCCGTTGTTTTCAAATTTTTTTTTACAAGTACTACTACTTGATGGCATCTCAGTTTCTCCCACATATTTCCGCCTCCACCGACTTTCCCGCTGCAACTGCCTCTCATTCCTTCTCCAGATTCAAACAGCAGTAGTGCCACCTTCAGTCTGCCTCCGGCCTTCTACCTTCTCCCAGCATCATTCCTCACCTTACCCCACCTCTACTTTCGACACCGATAGCACCGTCCTACCCCCTACCCCGATCCAGACACCAGCAGCATCTCCCTCCTCATTGTGATCTCAGCCACAGAAGCACTAGTCTTATTTCTCCTCGCAGTGTTTCTTCTTATACATCCTCAGCCATGCTCGTCACTCCAGCCTTGCCGTCTCCTGGTGATTGGGCTAATCTTCAACGCCTCACTCAGCTGGAACTACAGCTTATGGGTCAGTCTATCAACGTTGGCTCCTTTACTCCTGTATTCTCTGCCACTTCCTGTATGAATTCGTTCTGAATTTTAGATTCTGGTGCATCACATCATCTCACTAGTAAACAGACACTGTTCACCACCTACACTGCACTTTCCTCACTCACCATCTCTACACACAGTTGATGACTCACCACTTCTCGTTACACACTCAGGGGCAATTAGCTCTCCCAGTCTCACATTACCATTTATTCTTTATGCTCCTCATTTATCCATAAATCTTATTTCTATTAGTGCGTTGTGCGATAGTAGTCTTGTCGTTACTTTTGACTCTTCAAGTTGTTTTATTACTGATTCATGCACCGGTGAGGAGTTTGAGCGTGCTAGTCGTCAGGATCGTTTATATCATCTAGATTTTCTTCGTGCACATCACTCCCCTTCCGGTTTTGTCGGTATTGTTTCCTTCGATGCTGATCCGTGGCACATACGTTTAGGTCATATTAGTGCATCTCGTCTCCAGACTTTAGCTCGTAGTGGTGCCCTTGGTTCACTTACTTTTAAACATTTATCTGATTGTCAGGATTGTCATTTGGCCAAACATATCGCACTACCCTTTAGTCACAAAAGCATTTCTCAAACCACCCATTCTTTTCAACTTGTCCATTATGATATATGGGGGCCCTCTTCTATACCTTCGTGGAAAGGCTATCTCTATTATGTTGCCTTCATCAATGACTTTACTAGACATACATGGGTTTTTCTTATGCGTCAGCGATCTGAGATATCTGATATTTACTGATTTTTTACAACTATGATTCACACTCAGTTCTGTGTGCACATTAAGAATTTCCGATCAGACGGTGCTCGTGAGTACACTTCCATCACTATGAGATCGATCCTTCAATCTCACGGCACCCTTTTTCAGCAATCATGCCCTCACACACATGAGAAGAATGATGTAGCTGAACGCAAGCATCATCACATCCTTGAGAAGGCTCGCGCTCTTTTACTCTCCTCTCCGCTCCTTGTTCCTTTTGGGCTGAAGATATCATGACCTCTGTTAGTCTCATTAACATTACTCCATCGTCTGCCCTAGCTGGTACAATGCCTTATAAGGCTCTTTATCACTCACCTCCCGACTATAGTATGTTCCATACTTTTGGGTGCACCTGTTACGTCCTTCTTCCTTCTACTGAGCGCATGAAGCTCTCCGCTCGTACTGCTAAGTGCGTTCACCTAGGTCTCAGTCCCGAATACAAAGGTTATTGTTTTTTGATCCATCGACGGGTCGTGTCCGCATTTCTCAACATGCCACCTTTGTGGAAGACTCTTCTTACTACCTGACTCCCTCCGAGGATGCTAGATTTCTAGATTCCCCAGTTGTTACTAGCTCCCCGATTTCATCTTCCCACATTCCTTTTGATCCTACTCCTCTGACTCCATTCACATCTCGTGCCTTCCTTACACCTATTGTTCCCCCTACTGAAACACCACCTGCATTCCCACAGCTGCCAACTCCCAACTCACCTACTTCCCCATATACACATGCACCCCCACACCCTGTCAGTCCACCACTACTTTATCAGTCTACACATTCCACTTCTGATATTCCTCCGGCACGTTATACACTTGATGCCACTGGTCCTTCTGACCAGTTTGGTTTTGCCACCCTAGCGTCCTACTCACCACAGTTTCATGCATATCATGCTGCTATACATTCTACACGTGAGTCCAGAACCTATCAGGCATGCAATTCAAAATCCCGAGTGGAGAAAAGTTATTGCAGAGGAATTCAGTGCATTTGATCAGACTGACACTTGGGATGTCGTTCCTCTGCTAGAGGGCATTCAGCCTATTAGCTGCAAGTGGATCTTCAAGGTCAAATATCAACCTGATGGATCTATTGAGCGGCACAAGACTCGTATGGTAGCCCGGGAATTTACTCAGGAACATGACATTGATTATGATGAGACATTTGCTCCCATTGCACATATAACTACTGTTCACACTCTTCTTGCTGTTGCAGCCATCCGTTAGTGGCTGTTATACCAGATGGACGTGAAGAATGCTTTTCTTCATGGTACCTTATCTGAGGTTGTTTATATGGATCCTCCTTCTGGCCTCCCTACTCCTCCTCGTCATGTTTGCATACTACGTTGGGCTATATATGGTTTGAAGCAAGCCCCTTGAGCATGGTTTGAGTTGAGCATGGTTTGAGTGTTTTCGCCTTGTTATCACCAAGGCTGGTTTTAGTCAGAGTTCCCAGACCATTCTATGTTTATGCGGTCATCACCGCAGGGGAGGGTACTTCTACTACTCTATGTTGATGATATGATCATTACTGGGGATGACTCCACAGGCATTTCATCCACCCAGATACCTTCACCAGTAGTTTCATATGAAAAACCTTGGCAGATTATGTTATTTTCTGGTCTAGAGATTGCTCATGGATCTTGGAGGATACTCATTTCTCAACAAAAATACACATCAGATATTATCTCCGTTGCATGCCTCTCTGACAGTCGATCAGCTGATACCCCCTTAGAGCTTCATATGAAGCTTCATCCCACTGATGGTGAGCTCCTTCCTGATCCCACTAGATACAGATAGATTGTTGGACAACTTGTATACTTATGCATGACCAGACCCGATATTGTTCACGTAGTCAGTGTTGTCAGTCAGTTTATTTTCGCTCCTATGTCAGTTCACTATGGTGCTCTTCTTTGGATTCTCAGATATCTTCGGAAAACTATTACTCGCTCATTATTCATGCCTGCTACATCCAAACTAGAGCTGAGTGCATATTCTGATTCTGATCGGGCAGGTGATCCTACTACCAGACGGTCTACCACAGGTTTTTATCTATTTCTTGGTGATTCGCTGATCTCATGGAGAAGTAAGAAACAGGCAGTTGTTGCATGTTCTTCGACCAAATCTGAGAACAGAGCAATGGCAGCTACTACTAGAGAGATTGTTCATGTTCGTTGGCTATTATCAGATATGAGTATCACTCTTTCAGAAGCAACTCCTCTTCATTGTGATAACCGGAGTGCACTACACATTGCAAACAATACAGTCTTCCATGAGCGAATGAAGCATATAGAGTTTGATTTTCTTTATGTTCGTAAGCGCTTTGAAGTAAGGACCATTTCACTTCATACTGTTCAGAGATTTCTATATTTAGTAGGAAAACTCATATTGTTTGACCCACCGTGAGTTTGAGAGGGGGTGTTAGATATTATAATCCCACATTGGGTAGTTGGCTAGTTTTGTATTTGGTTCGTCCTATATATAGGAGATATTGTACTCAGTTATTTCTCAATTCAATATTCAGTATTGTTTTCATCTCTCTGATTTATCTTAACAGTAGTAATTGCACTAGTGTTATTGGAGGCATCATCAAAACTAATCGAAATTATTTTTTCGCGAATATGAAATAAATCACAAACTTGTAAAATACGTGTTGCGATAATCATACCACTATGGGGGTCCGACAAATCAGCAAGTGATATGATTCTCTTTTGAATGAGGCAATCACTATCGATCCAATAACAAGTTATGCTCATCATTAGAATATCATTACAACATTTCCAATCAGCGGCTGTTAACGATACTTTATAAGTTAGAAAATACAAAAGTGCAATTAAAGCGTCTCTCATTTCAGATAAAATTTAAAACAATTAGGCATAAGTGTGTTTCTATGAATTCTTTTGAAATGTGAATTTAGTGCAATTTGGTTAAAGACCTCTAGGTTTCTACTCTTGGGATAGAAAAAAATTAACTCTTCCTTGATAACTAGTTTTACCATTTTTCGTTGAACGATTTTGGGATCATAGCTATGGCTATCTACTACCCAGTTCTAGGGTTGATCTTTTGTTTGGATAGTTGGTTTTGTACTAGTTTACGGTTTACATTTGTAATATGTCGACTAATTAAACTCGTCCCCTCACCATCTTCCATTTGTAACTTTTATTACATATTTTATACATCTTATGTCCTATGCTCAACTTGTCATCATTTGGGGTAAGGTCATAATATTTGTGGACTTCACTAATTTGGCCTCTATAATTTCTACTAGAAGTGGGTTGTGCAGGTTTGGTGTCTTGTGTTTGTGTGTCACTAGCTAGGATTTCATAATGTTAGGTGTCGGGATCATACTCGTGTTAAGGAACATTTGCATAATCTGTATTAAGTTTAAGACGGTCTCTAACTGTGGAATTATTGGAGGCCAACCAGATGAACTAGAGAAATTTTGTCCACTTTGGCTATGGCCGCTACCTCGTGATCGTGACATGATAAATATAGTGTAATAGTAGTGTATGTAAAAAAATAAAAGACAATATAGGAGGATTGATTGAGAGAGTTGAGATAGTAGTAGTGTATGTGAAAATAAAATATAAAAAAATGATAGGAGGATTGAGAGAATTGAGAGAGTAGCGAAAAAACAACAAACAAGTGAACTAAATTTTTTTTTAAAAGTGTTGACAATAATAAAGAGTTTTGAGAGTTGAGAAATTTTCATATTGTACTTCATAGATATAGAGTTGAGAGAGTGGAAAATAATAAAGAGAGTTGAGTAGACGACGAGAATTTAAGAAATTGAGCTTCTTCACTTGATCAACTACGATGTAGAGAGAGAATGAACTTCGACACGATTGAACTTCTTCACTTCTTTGTAGCTTCTTTGTTGAACTAAATTGAGAGGAGTAGTAGTAGTAGTAGAGAGTTCGGAGAGTAAGAGAGCTTATATATAAAGAGTACATTGAGTTTGTGAAGAAAAATGAGTGAATTTAGAGGGTTTTATAGGAAAAAACCCCAAAAAACAAAAAAACAAAAAACACAAAACAAAAAACAAAAAACAAAAAACAAAAATCTCAAAAAAAAAAAAAAAAACAGCCACTGCACAGCAGCAGCTCGGGTCGTCCGTTGGACCAAGTAGGTTGGCCCTTCGAGTCGACCATTGGCAAGGTCGGGTTCAGGTAGGGTTCCGTCGAGTTACGGATTAAACGAGCCTGATTGAGTAGATTTTTTCTGCTATTTTTTTTACTCAGTTATCTGAACATGTTTAACTCGAACCCAGATCGGATAAACGGGTTCAGGTCAAAGGTAAGCGGGTTGCGGGTTGACCCCGCCCGAATGCTAACCCTACCCAAAACAAGCAGGTCATAAGAAAAGCATAGCTAGCTAGTTCAAAATGTATGAATAACATGGATAATTCTCACAAATATCTCATATTTTGAATGACGTCTAATATCACAGCAACGATGTGATAATTCAGTTTGATTAGGACGGTTGGTAACCTTTTAACTGCTCTTGGAAATAATCATTTTGACATGCCTACATATTGAACCGAACAAAGAGTATTTTACACATAGAAAAAGAAACGAAGTATATTCCAACTTTTTCAAGATTTCCTCTTTATAATTTTTTGTTCAATTTATCCAACTGACCTTACTGCCTAGTGAGGTCGTAGGTGGTTCAAGGGTTTGTATACTACTAGAAGTAGATGATGTTACATGTAGTAGTTTACAAGCACCGTAACATGGAGTTAAAATATAAAAGAAATTGGAATTTTTTTTGAATAGCGATCAATTTAATGAAGCAATAAGTAGCCAAAGAGGCTAATGCAAAATCACTGAAAAACTGAAAACTTAGGACTCTTCGAATTAAATCAGTTTTAAATTTTTTAAATATTTGGCCTATACTTTTCTTTGGCTAAGTAATTACTTGTTGTTAATTACTTGAGTTGCGAGACAATTTAGATAAGAAGAAGAGTATAGAAGATCGATATATCCAAGTTGGATATGGAATGGATATTTATAGGAGGAATGAAGGGTTTTTTTCGAGGAGAGTAGGAGGTGAGTAATTGGGTTAATTAGTTGATTTAGATAAGATTGCAAAATTTTTTTATATCCAATAAAAATATTATTAAACGGTATCAGCTGAGAATATTTTTTTTAAGAGAAAAATCAGGTAGGGAATATTTGAATGAGCCTTTTTTAAGGGTTTTAGTTAATTAAGGATAAATTAGATCACTGAATTAATCCATCTTTCGTATCCAAATAAAATCTCCCTACTATGTTATCTAAAGTAATTTCTGGAACCGATCTAAATTCTAGTTTTTAAATCGAGTGATATCATCCATCCATCTAATTAAACTAGTATAATGTACGTGCGATGCACGTCTAAAAAAAATTAAAGTCATCAAATTAAATGAATATATATCAAAAAAGGAAAAAATAGTTTATATTTGAATGTTTTGAATTGAGCTACACGTGGTACACATTTATATTTGTTGGATATAATTTGTACGTGTATCATATGCGTTTATATAGTTACAAATTTAGGGTTTGTTTGTTACAAACCCCAACTCTCCCATTAAAATAGTAAAGATCTTAACCATACAATCTTAAGTTGGAGGTATATGGACTATTTATAATTAACAACTAATCACTTATGTAGTAAACATCATAAAGTCTTTTATCAATTTAGAATTAAATATTAAATTTTACTTGTGTCCCGCATTCCATTAATATGTCAATTAACGAAACATACAATCAAAATATGGAGTATGATGTTCATGTATCCCAATAGCCTGTGTTATGATATCCATTCTCTGCCAAAAAAAAAGAATTCATTCCTATACAAGAAAAGTTCCCCGCCAAAATACAATCAACAAACTATCTATAGATGTATACCAACCCATCCATGCTATATTGTTCCGAACAGGCCAAAAAATAGCCTAAAAAGACCACCTCCCCATGTATGCGGCCAGCGAACCCCGCATGCCAATCACTCACCACCATGTGTTCCCATCCTATCCTCAGACTTGGCCTCATATGTAGAAGTAGTAACATATGCATATATCTACTTAATCTTCTTCCTCACCTCAATACATGTCGTTTGTGCCTAAAATAGAATATTAAAATTTATCACATTTGCTAATTGTTGAAGTATGAGATGCGTGTATGTCTTAAAATTTTGTTATTCCTTTCTTCTCAAACAGCAAAACAAGTAGCTGCTACCCAATCCTCCAAATGTCAATGTTGCGCCTACAGACATTGAGGTCCCTCCAAGATCCCCAAATGGACTGAACGGAGTCCGACATGGGAACAAATATATAGAATCTATGCAGTAGTTCCTCCCAAAGCGGTATAATATATCGACAAGTCATAAACAAGTGGTCCAGCATGTCGCTGTCATGGTCGCACATGACGCAATTTCCCAGGTCTTGCCAATTACGCATCGCCAAGTTATCCCGAGTGAGAATAACATTACAAACGACCAGCTAGTTGAAGGCACGAATCTTCACTGGGACTTTTACCTTTCAGACCGAGTCGTGTGCCTATACGCCCCCATCATTGATTAGCTCATAAGCACCCCCCAGGATCGTATCCAGATGGTAATCTCCTGTAGGTTTCCAGTAGCTTGCAAGAACCTGATGAGTTTACTTTCCTAGTTAGTTTCTTACCACCCTGCTCAATTGTTTCGTCATTCTTAACCTTCAGGTGCACGTGCCAATGAGTATTTGATTATTAATTATCCTTAATTATATCTGAAAAATCGAAACATGCATAAGTAACATAACCCTTAACGATATTCCGGAAATCACCGATCACTTCCCAAAAATATGCGATAACTAATGGCTAGGTTTATGTTCCTTATATATGTTTCAATGTTCATCTGTGACTCATATGCAAAGTGATTACCAATGGCTGCATCGATGTTCGTCTTGATTTCCCTCGCTGATGGTTTTTTCCAACTGCGTGCAGTAGGCATATTGCTTTGAAGGTAGACTATTTTCTCTTTGTGGCTATGATTAGCCTCTTTGAAAGCTTTGAATTACCATTCAAAGCTTGCATTGTCAAACGCCTTCCTGCATCTAGCTCTTCAAATGCTCCACAACATGCACAATCCCACATCTACAACATCTTCCTCGCTAACCCTCCTAATTTGCATCTACTTAAGGATGGTTTGGTGTATGTTCTCTCCCTCCACAGCTTCATGGATGAACCTCGAAAATTCCCATATATACTTTCTGGGACACTCTAAAATAAGTAAAGATCTAGGTGCTCAACACTCTAAAAAAACAAAAAACAAAAAACAAAAAATAAAAAACAAAAAACAAAAAACAAAAAACAAAAATATATTGTTTTTATTATTATTATTATTATTATTATTATTATTATTATTATTATTATTATTATCTATCTATCTATCTGTCTATCTATCCATCTATCTATAATATAACATATATAATAACTATTATAATGGAAGAGTTGGAGTTGTAAATCTACATTCTTACGTGCAATGCACGTGCAACTCCAACTCTCCCATATAGTCATCACATTTACTTTTAAAATATATAATCCTATTTATTAAGACATGCATCGCACGTGTAAATCAAAATTTGTACTTTATTTTAAAAAAATTAAATACGTGCATGGAACGTGTATATATATATATAGCAGTACATACAACATAATCGAGAAATGCACCACAAACATATTTAAGACAAAACAATAGCATCAAAATAACATCTTAGTACACAAGATTAGAAATAAACATAAAGAACAAACCACAACAATAAATCGATCTACAGAATGGGATAACTAAGAACCAAAATAAAGCCATAGCAGGAGAAAATAAAGAGGTTCTCAATCCAAAACACCAGAACATCTGAAAGTCACAGTACAAGATGCACCAAGCAAAGAAGAGCATGCCAAATGTGCTAGAGGAAAAAAGAAATAGATACAGACCAGGAGAGAGATGAAACCCCGACAAGTAGAAAGATCAGCTATGTATAGAAAAGAACAGCTAATATGTACACAACTAAACGCACTAATTAGAAGAATGGATATCATGATGAATAAGAGATGCCACAACTGCATTTTAAGAATCATTCTATCTTGTTTAAGCACTTAAGCATAATGAAATTTTTGACTCTACCCTTGCTCAAAACACCGGTTAGCATTCAGGTCGGGCGGGCTAGGTTGGGCCGGGTTGGGCCCTAACCCGATGGGTTTGCCCAGGTTAGGGGCAGGCCTGGGCCGGTTTAGGTAAAAAACCGGGCCGGTTCATGCCGGCTTTGAGTTTAAAAAACTCACCCCGAACCGACCCGCGAACCCCTATAAGTCCAACTCGACTTGGGTCGGGCCGGTCCGGGTTTGCCCGATTTATTTATTTTTATTTTTTTAACTCCAAAAAAAGAGATAAATGTAGAGCATGTATAAGAGTGAAACAAAATTATATATATTATTCATTTCAACTTCGAATAAGTTTTTATAACAATCAAATTACACACAAACTAGTAATTTGCACGTGTAGTGCACGCCCTAATAATATTATTTTTTGAGTAAAGATTATAACATAGTCTTGCCTCAAACCTAAGACTTTCTTTTACTCATCCCAAATTCTTACCATACTCTTTACAAAATACCCTTAATGATACTAATTTTTATTTTATATGAGTGACACTTTTGTAAATAATTATGTCATAAATAAATTAAAACTTTGAAGGTATTATGGTAACTGACAACAGTTGCGTAAATTGATGGTTAATATAAATCCCACTTAAAAATTAGTGGTTGAGATAAGATGATTGCTTTTCTACAAATTACAGTTTGTCTACAAAGAACACAACCATAACTCTTGCATTATTGTATTAAAGATAAATGTAATAAAAAACTAAAAAATCATATAAATTTATTGAATTACATGTTTAAGGAGATAATCTAGAGTTCGAGATATCCTAGAGTTAGATTGAACAAAGAGCATTGGACTACTGTCATGCACCTCCACTTAACCTAAACCTAGCATTCAATCGCCCTAAATTTCCTACTCAACTTCGTTGTGATCTTCAGATGAGTTGCTTCCATTTGTTGAGGTGTCCATTGCTTTTTCTTGAGTCATGTCTTCAATGAATCCAACTTCAAGCGATTCCTGTAATCGGTTAAAACCATGCCACTTGAACAAAAAGTACTTTCTAATGCAACTGTAAACACGTGAGGAGTTAGTAGATCTCTAGTCATATGTGGAAGAATTGGAAATAGAGTTTCATGTTCTTTCCACTATTATAACACTTCACTCATAGCACTAGAACTCTCACTATCTTGTGAATTATATCAGTTTAATTTATTAGGTGCATTAGTCATTGGGTTTTTAGAATGAATATGAGCAAGTAAATTTGCAGTGACATCTTCCATTGTACTCTTACCCTTACCTCTAGAAGAAGAATAATAATAAGTTGATATATTAGTTTGTCGTGTTGTACCAGTAGATGCATAATTCTATCATAAAAATCATACAAGTTATTCAATGTCAACTCAAATCTAACTAAATAATCATTACATTCATATTGAGGGTCTTCTCCAAGTAAAGTAAAAAAAAATTCAATCAAACTCTTCGTACCGCTAATTTGATACGAGGATCCATTACAGTAACAATACAATACAACATAGGAGGAGGATTAAAATATTTTTAAAAATTATCATAAGCGGGAATAACAATATGACCAATGTAAGGATCTGAAATCATATCTTGTAAAGTTTACATCATAGTAATTATTGAAGTAAAAATACTACTAGAATGGAATCATAAGATTTTGAAAATTTCAAAGTTGAAGTCTTAAAATATTCCAAATTTTAAAACAAACTTTTGGCAAAAAACCAAGAATTTGGAGACATTTGAAAATCTTCCATATTTTTTGAATTACAAAAAATATTTATAACCGCTCTGTATTTAGTAACAACATTCAACAAGTCGAAAGTAGAAATCCATCGGTGTTTAACATCTCTATGAAATTTCATAAAATGTACTCTCTTAATATTACAATATTCTTTGAATTGTTGAAGTATAATACCACTCAAAGCAATGAGATGTACACAATTTCTAACTGCATTCACATATGGATCGGCTACTTTCAATACATCTTGTACACATAAGTTAAGAATATGACATGCACATCTAACATGAAAAATTTAAAGTCATGGAGGAGCTAAATGTTTTTGTAATGTAGTAATTGCACTAGTATTGTTGGAGGCATTATCAAAACTAATCAAATTTTTTTTATCGCGAATATGAAATAAATCACAAACTTCTAAAATACGTGTTGCTATAACTGTACCACTATGAGGGTACGACAAAGCAGCAAGTGATATGATTCTCTTTTGAATGAGCTAATCATTATCGATCCAATGACAAGTTATGCACATCATGAGAATATCGTTACAGCATTTCCAACCAACGGCCATTATCGATACTTTTACAAGTTAAAATATACAAAAGTGCAATTAAAGCATCTCTCATTTCAGAATAAAGTTTAAAAAAATTGGCCTTTAGTGCGTGTCTAGAAATTCTTTTGAAATGTAAATTTAGTGCATTTTGGTTAAAGACCTCTAGGTTCCTACTCTTGGGATAAGAAAAAAGTAACTCTTCCTTAATAACTAGTTTGACCATTTTCCGTTGAATGATTTCGGGATCATAGCTATGGCTATCTACTTGCCCATGTTAGGGTTTGGCCTCAAATACACGTAGGCACTGAGTACTTAAAGTTGGAGAAGAAGAGGATGAGACGAAGAAGCAAGAGAAGACAAGCAGCGAGTAGAAGAATGCAGCCAGGAGAGTTGCGTTCGACCGACCTGGGGGTGCGGTCGACCGACCTAGTCTGCTGAGCGTTCTTCGAGTGTAAAGGTCCAACAGAGGAGAGGACGGTCAACTGACCTTGGGGGTGCAGTCGACCGGTTAGCTCTCGAGTTTGGACTTACACGTTGCGGTCAACCAACCTTGGGGGTGCGGCCTACCGACTTCGGCGGCGTGGTCGACCGATTTTGGCGGCTGATTGTTTTTGAGCTTACGAGTTTAAAGGCCCAATTGCTATATTTGTGTTTATCTTCTAGGTTTACTTGGGGGCAATATATATGGTCGTTAACTCTAGAGTTTAGTAATCTGAATAGATAAATTTGTGTAATCAAGAGGTGAGTCGTTATCATTGTTCAACTTCAAGAGGGGACTGTACCGAGTGTTTCAAAGGTGAGAGAGAGAGAGATTGGGAGTTGTAATCTTTTTATAATCTTTGTATTTATTGGGGAATAAGAAGTATTGTAATACCCTGAATTCCAAATAAGACTAAATTCGAGTTCTACAGGATCTTTTCACTTCACTTCGTACAATTTTACAAGGAAATTAAAACTTTACTTTACATCAGAGTTACATTTACATTAACACTTATACAGCGGAAGCAATTTTACAACAATGAATGAAATAAAACAATACTCGAATAATCTTTAAGCATCACTTCCTTCTTAATCTTTTTCATGTACTTTATCCTGCATAGAAAACTGTGGGTACGTCAGTTTATTCAACTGACGAAATATTATACACGGCCATCCTCTCTACGCCGAAACAGTATAACGATTCTCAATACTTAACAAACCACAAACTTGTTAATAAACAAAGCTAAGGGGACTATCCTATTGATGTCATGTTGTGAATGTGCACTTAGTCCTTAATGCAATTATTTATGTTATTTGACACTAATGCGCACTTGTTCAGAGTCTATACAGCCTATACTACATAGGTCCGAAGGCAAGCCCTTAACCATTCTTCATCTTGTAGGGTTCAATCCTTCGCCATGACTTAATCTACTATTGTAACTACGGTAAGTATCCTAGATGTTCTATGAGTTACGAGCTCACGCCTAAGCGCCCTGGAGAGCCCAATGCACTGACACATAACTCATCATGCAGGCATCCTGTGGTAATTCACCTCCTACCATAGACATGATACCACCCGCAATCACCAAACACCCTACGAGCGTCGCCACCGGGACGGTACGCTGGAGCAGTATCCATATCCTACTCATGACGCATCATGGGACATCCTATGAATACTCTTACGCCGCAAATCCAATGGCCCTCATACTTATGTTTTTCTCTTACTTTTATCACATCTTCACTATGTATCTAGTCCTTAATTTAATTGAATCATGAACAAAATCGATCCCTTAGGGTTAGCTCTCCCACTATACCGGTCTTATTCATTCATTTCAAATGACCCAAATCTTGGTCTTTTCATTTCAGATATCATCTTAACATTTCTTTCATTGCCGGTATGAGGCTACACCCTAGTTCTTAATTTCAACTCATAATTACAACAACGAGTTTTTCATACTCATAAAGTCCTTTTTCCATGATTAACAATAATTTTTATTTCATGCTCATAGCATTTGTATATTCATATTCATAATATCCTTCATAACTCATCATGTCATTTAATTTCAATTTTATACACGATCTCATGCATACACAAAATAATTTTATTTTTCCCAACTTGTCACATTCATAATTTATTCTTTCCGCAAATCTCTTATTCTTATTTTATCAATACTAATTTTACAATTCACAATTTCAATTAATTTCACACTTCACACTTTCAAAATTCCTCATTACTAGTTCTCATTTTTAAACTCCTTTAAACAACCCATTTATTTTTTTTCTTTATCTAAAAGACAATTTAATTAAAACAAGTCCTTTCTTGTAATAGCCTCAAATTCTCAATTATACTACACAAAAAGTTATAAAAATTATCTCATGAAGTCTAAATAATTTCAGTAATTTTTTTCATATTTTCCCTCAATTTTAATTTATTTTTAAAACTCAAATATTATTAATTTCTCCAAAAACCAACTTTTTAAACCCAAACCCACATCCGGATTCGAACCCACTAACAGTGGCCACATGGGCGCCCCCCAAGACCACTGCGCCAAAGCTATAGAAGCGATATGGAATGGGTTTTTATCCATGTGTATTAACTCTCGGTATTCGGGATTTTTAACAAAAAATAAAAAGTTAAGGCTCCTACTCAGTATCGAACCCGAGACCAGAGCTAAACCCCCACACTGCAGTAAGCGTCAACCGCACCCAATAACCAATTGGTCTAAGCGACTAGATTGTTTCAAAATGAGTTTGATTATTTATAACCCAGTTCTCTGTTCATTTCTAAATTTCATAATTTTCAAAACGTTTTTAGTTCTTTTTCTTCTTTTTTTGAATCAAAACTTTCCAGATTTTAATCTATATGAAATCACAGTAAACCAATATTTTTATAATCATTATTTACTTATAAAATATGCATTTTTGATCTTATTTTATGTACTATGTCCATAATTTCGACAATGAGAACAAATCACATTTGTACATGATTTACAATCTAGATTTCTATGAAAATACTTTATTTCTTTATTTTCTCACTTATTAACAATCTACAATATTTTAGAACACAAATTTCCATCTTTTCTACAATAGTGTTACTCTAATTTAAGAAATCAACATTTTCATGATGCATTTAATCACAATTTGTCTCATAAACATAAATTTCTCCATAAAGCATAATTCACAAACACATAGCATGATAACATGAAAGATTCTAGCACTTTAGTTCACAATTTATCAACTAGCAATCATTTTATTAATCATTCTCTAAATTACCATTTCAGCTCTAATTAAGCAAACATGGGTCCAATTTCACTTAGTTGTTCTTTAGTAATTTTATCAAATCATTCCTAGCATGGATCTAGATTTAGAGGAATGTGAAACACCCATCTATTGGAGAAAATAAAATGAAAGCTCCTACAATCTCCTGGAATGCAAGAAAGTGGCTTTCTCATCCTAGATTGTGTTGCCAAAACGTCTCCTCCTTGTGCTTGATTGGAAACCTGATCCCACCTTTGCTCCTTTGATGCTGGCCGGCCTCTACTTGAGGGAACACACACACACAAGCACACTCTAATCTTTTACTCACTAACACTTATCAATCTTTTGCTCACTTAGTCTTTTTTTCTCTTAATAAATTGTTTAGTGTACTAATGAGAAGAAAACTAAGGGTATTTATACACTTTTAGGATGAGAATAGATGGTTAGGATTTAATCAAGGAGTTAGAGATCAAGAATCAAGATGAAATGGGAAGTTTTAGTAACTTCCATGATCTCATAACCACCCCTCAACTCAACACCACTCTCCCTCTCTTCTCTAGCCATAATCTGGCCTACCCCCTAGGGTGTGCAATGCACACACTAGTGCATGCACATGCCCAAACTAGTGTCCCCCATTAATAAGTTGTACATTATTAATTTATTTATTGTCTACTAATTGTGTCTACACTACAAGTTATGACAATTAAAAGGGTAATGAGTTTGTGGGATTCAAAATAGTGGGCTTTTAGACTCATGGGTCAAAATAAAATATTTAATTAATTAGGTTGGGCTTAAATTAGAAAAACAAGCTTAGGCTTTTAAAATAGGCTTCTAGAATATAAAGAGAAAGAGAGAAACCAATTGTTTGTTCATATTATAAAAGATAATTTTATAAGAAAACATATATACAAAAATTTGTACGTGCACAACACGTAAAATCAACAATTTCTCATTTAATAAAAATTCAGGGTATTACAAGTATTGATTATCTCTGCATATTGATTGTGTTCTTGTGAGATCTTGCATATATTGTGGTGGCTTGTTCTTGGTTCATCTAAGTCTTGGGAGTTTCTATTGCTTGTGGTTTGTTTCCGCTATTAGCACTACGAGTTGTGGGGTAGATCCTCCGACAAGTGGTATCAGAGCAGTTGGTTCGAGATGACCGATAACAAGATGAAGATCGAGAGATTCGATGGGAGTGACTTCGTGATATGGAAGATTCAGATGATAGCGTATCTTCGTCAAAAAGATCTTGATGGTCGTTGTTTGATGAAAAGCCAGTAGGTGCAGACAAGGATGCGAAGATATTGGCAAATTGGAATCGTTTGGATCAGAAGGCGCTGGGACAGATTCAGTTGGGATTGAGTAGGAAGAGGATATTTCATATCTCAAAGGTAAAGACCACAAAGGAGACTATGGAGATTCTCACGGATATATATGAAAAACCCGTCGGCATCTAATCAAATTCTTCATCTGAAGAAATTGGTTAATATGAAGTTGAGAGAAAGGGGTTCAGTAGCAGAGCATGTGAACAATTACTCTATGGTTTACAACCAGATGGAAGATGCAGGTTTGGAGTTTTCAGAGAGGGGACAGTCATTGTTACTTCTATCTACTTTACCCGATAGTTATGGTATGGTGGAACAGACTATTATAGGCACTATGATAGATTCGACGACTCTACAGGATGTGGTGAGTAGCATTCTGAACGAGGAGGTGAGAAGGGTGAGAAACGTGGGATATCCATCATTATCTTCTGGAGATTCCGCTATGTACGTTGAGAAGAGACGTGGAAGATCTAAGAGCAGTCGAAGAAGAAAGGATCAGAGTAGTTCATCTGAGAGTGGGTCTGATGACAGCGACGGGGGATATAGGCCTGAGTGCTGGTATTGTCACAAGAAGGGTCACATGATGCGCAGTTGCAAGGCTTATATGAAGAAGAAGCAGGAGAAACCGAAGAAAGATACCCCAAAGGAAGCTCAAGTAGGGCTTGTTAAGGATTTACGCTTATCAGCTCAGGAAGAGTTGGGCACTCAAAATTGGTGTATTGATTCGGGAGCTTCTTTTCATTGCACTCCGAGGAGAGAGGTATTTGATGACTACGAGGAGGGTTCTTTTGGAGATGTGATCGTGGAAAACGATCACCGGTGTCCTGCACGTGGGGTTGGTACTGTTTGCGTGAAGACCATTGATGATCAAAGTGTTGTCTTGCGGAAGACAAGGCATGTTCCAGACTAGAAGGAAAATCTTATCTCGATTGGAAGGCTAGACAAGGAGGGGTTGTCTACTATAGCTGGTAGTGGGGAGTGGTGTATAGCTGCAATTTCAAGGGTGATTTTAAAAGGAAAGCATGAGGAAACGCTGTATTTTCTTAGAGACATGATGGGTGTTTCTCCTGTAGTTGAATCTCAGCCGGAATCGAGTAGTAGGTTGTGTGGGGGGCAACCGAGTTCTTTTAGTTGTGGAGGGGAGGTTACTAATTTAGTGGGATTTGCTGGCCATGGAAGTAATCCTAGAGGGCAAGATGTTGCTGCAGTGAGGGTACTTTGCGAATTGGCAGTTGAAGCTTCAAGTCGCTCTTGTGTGATAGAGAGCACTAGTATCGATATGCAGGGTGATATGGATGAGGGTAACCAAATTGGGACTGTAGGGATTGAATAGTCTGCGGATATTGTGGAGGTGTCATCCCCAGAGATTTCTAATGTAGAGAGTGCACTGAGAGGTTTTGAACCATGTCCGGTGTTGATGGAAATCTTACGAGTTGGAGAGTCTTATTACACGAAATCTGACACGGGAGATTGTTTCTCCGGTATTCGTGCTTTATGCGATTGATAGAGCACATCCTTCATGAGGCGATGAGGGGTGGTTGGTGCACTCCACGTGGTGGAGTAGCGGAGGTGCTCTTCATGAGAGTGGGGAGTACTTGAGTCTTCCGTAAAAGTGGGAGATTGGCAGAGATAATGCGAGGTGAAGATTGCAATAACTTTGAAGCATAGTGTATTTGGTCCAAGCAGGAGATTGTTAGGGTTTGGCCTCAAATACACGTAGGCACTAAGTGCTTGAAGTTGGAGAAGAAGAGGATGAGACGAAGAAGCAAGAGAAGAAAAGCAGCGAGTAGAAGAATGCATCCTGGAAAGTTGTGGTCGACCGACCTAGTCTGCTGAGAGTTCTTTGAGTGTAAAGGTCCAACAGAGGAGAGGACGGTCGAACGACCTTGGGGGTGCAGTCGACCGGTTAGCTCTTGGGTCTGGACTTACACATTGCGATCGACCGACCTTGGGGATACGGTCGACCAACTTCGGCAGCTGATTGTTTTTAGGCTTACGAGTTTAAAGGCCCAATTGCTATATTTGTGCTTATCTTTTAGGGTTTACTTGGGGGATATATATATGGTCGTAAACTCTGGGGTTTAGTAATCTGAATAGATCAATTTGTGTAATCAAGAGGTGAGCTGTTATCATTGTTCAACTTCAAGAGGGGATTGTGCCGAGTGTTTCAAAGGTGAGAGAGAGAGAGACTGAGAGTTGTAATCTCTTTGTAATATTTGTATTTCTTGGGGAATAAGAAGTATTGGTTATCTCTACATATTGATTGTGTTCTTCTGAGATCTTTCATATATTGTGGTGGCTTGTTCTTAGTTCATCTAAGTCTTGGGAGTTTCTATTGCTTGTGGTGTGTTTCCGCTATTAGCACTACGAGTTGTGGGGTAGATCCTCCGACAGCCCGGTCCTAGGGCTGATCTTTTGTTTGGATAGTTGGTTTTGTACTAGTTCAAGGTGTATATTTGTAATGTGTCGACTAATTGTACCCGTCCCCTCACCATCTTCCATTTTTAACTTTTATGACATGTTTTACACACCTTATGTCCTATGCTTGGCTTGTCTTCGTTTGGGGTAAAGTCATAAAATTTATGGACTTCACTAATTTGGTATCTATGTTTTCTACTAGAAGTGGGTTGTGCGGGTTCGGTGTCTTGTGTTTGTATGTCACCAGCTAGGATTTCATCATGTTGTGTGTCGGGATCATACTCGTGTTGAGGTCATTTGCATAATCTACATTAAGGTTAAGATTATATTCGGTCTCTAATTGTGGGATTATTGGAGGCCGACGAGATGCACTTGTTAATTCTTTGTTAAGAAATTGAGGATCTTGTTGAATCTTCGACACAATCAACACAAACCACCAAGCAAAACTAGATCGCACCAATCACACAAAGCACACAAGAATTTTTCCGGTTGGGGCTTTCGCTTTAATTCGGGGGAGGAAGAACTGAGATATTATTTCAAGTAGAGAAGATACACGAATATTACAAATTCTCACCCCGATCATCTCTCAAGCCTAACTGAAACTTGGTTGTTGCTTATAATGGAGAAACTCTCCCACCTTCTCAGATGAAGTAGTCTCTTTTTCTATTTGGCACTCAAATAGAATCATATCGTTCTAAGAACCATTTACATTATATTTGTAAATCTAGAGAAACCCTAGTTTAAAACGCTTGATAGAATAGCTATCTGATTACTACTGAAGTGATAACCCTGCATTGGGAGCCGTACAATTTGACTTGAAGATGAAGTTAGGCTTCTAACGAATCTCCAAGACCCGACCCAAATAACCCATCAATGCCGCGGTCGGTCAACCATACGCAACATTCGGTCGGCCGTTCCCCTTTCGGGAATCCTGTGAAGTCGGAGCGGTCGAAGGACCCCAAGTGCAGTCGACTGCAACTCCACCTATTTGCTTATGCTGACTCCTTCTTCTTCGATGCCTCGATTCGATCCATCTCAATGCTTCATCGTCTTCTTCATCGGACAAGTGTATACAAGACATACAAACCCAATAATCTCCACCTTGGATTGCATACTCATGAATCCATACATGTGTGATTTAAAACTTATCTAGAACTTTCTTCTCCGCTTTGTAAACAACACGTTTCTATGGCTTCTTCTGCTAGTTGAAATCTACCTCCACCTGTTTTCCTCCAGCTGTATTTCCCCCTCAAGGGCACACTGTAGATGTAATTATGGAGGTGCTACCCTCCACACAAACTCCACCTACTTCAAGGTGATCTCCACCTTCCAATGGTATTCGAACGTTACAATCTCGATTTGGTAATTCTAGCGACGGCTTTCTAGATAATGCTTTAGGAACAACAAGCTTCCATATACTCGGCCGAGTTTTTCTGCTCCCACAAAGCTGGTAGAGGTTGTGCTGACTCTGTCCAATTCCCTTCTTACCCTTCATTACCTTACGAAGACTATCCCAAACTGTTAAAACTCTACCTCGAGCTTTGTACTTGCAACCACAAGCATCAAGAGTTCCCAAGGATATTAGATTCTACTGTATTGAAGGAATATGCATGACCTATTCTAGTATGAACCTTTTACCATCTGGCGTTTCTAATTCAACTGTTCCCTCACCCATTACTTCACAAATCTCACCACTCCCCGTTCTCACACTACGACCTGTTGACTACTTGTAAGTAGAAACATCTCCCTCTCGGAGCAAATATGTGAAGAACTTCCCGTATCAAGATACCAACTTGAATCCATATCTGAAGAACTTGAAACAAGAAGACAATAGTCATCATTATTGTAACATCCTGAATTTTCAAATAATCAAATATAAAGTCTTCTTTTATTTTCATGTGTTTTGCACGTGCAATTTAATATTTTTATTTAGCTTTAAAAAAAATTCTTAGGTCATGAATAAATATTTTCTTCTCTTTTTAAATTAAAGCCTATTTTTAATCTTTAGGCTTAATAGTCCAATTCTAGCCCACTTAAATAAATTAATTAACTAATTAGAGAGCCCATGGTTTTTAGCCCATCTAATTAGCCCACTAGTTATTTCTAATAATAATTAATATAACTTGTAGTGTAGACTTGATCAAGTAGCAAATAAATTAACAATTTAATGTACAAACTAATTTGTAGTATGCATGATGAGGCACGTGCATTGCACAAGCATGTGGATTGAATGAGAAGGGGGTGACCGGCCCACGGCTTGGAGTGGGAGAGATGGAAAGAGTGGTGAGGTGGTTATGTGATAGTGGGTAGTTCTTCTAACTCCCAATTGCATCCTAGCCTTTCATCTAAACTCATCTCAACCCTCCATTTGAGCTTGAGTTGTGTATAAATTCCCCTCCCTTGTCTTCTTCATTACTTACATTAGATATATTTCAAAGAGAAAGAAAAGAAAAGAAACAATTGTGAGGAAAAAGAAAGAGTTGTGTGAGAAAAAGATTGAGTGTTGTGTGTTTGTGTGCTCTTGTACTTGGATGGCCGGCTAGCTCATCAAAGGAGGCTCAGGCTCACACTAGCAAGGAGGAGGAGCTCGAAAATTGCACCAACTAGGAGGAGAAGGGAGCCGATCGTGCTTTCAAGGAGATCTTTAGGAGTTTTTTCAATTATTCATCAAAAGGTGGGTGATTTCTCAAACTTCTAATATAGATCCATGCTAGGATTTTGATTTGTGAAAATGGTAGAAACAAGTAGAAAAATTGCCTTCAACTTGCTTGAAGAGACTAGTAAGAAAGAGAGGAAACTCTAATTTATCTACATGAAAAGTTAGTTAAATGAATGAGATTGTGTTAATATAGATTTGTTATGATGCTTTGTTAATATATTTGCATGCTAGAATACATATGAATTGATAAATCATGATTATATAAAAATTGTGCTTATGAATGAATGGTAGAATGCAAAATAATATCTATGGATTGTGAAATAAATTGATTAGTTGCAATAAGTGTTGATTTTAATTGTATTGTATGAGTAATATTATTCACTAGATTGTTATTCATGTTGTCTCCTTGAAACATAAGAAAATGATTAGTTTTGTAAACATAAGACTAACTTAAGAGCTTTGACTGTGTTAAAGAATGAAAAATTGTATAAGCACATTGTGAACAAAAGGAGAATAAGTTGATAAAAAGATTCATCTAAAAAGGAATTTTTCTATGTCAAAAATGTATTAATGTCCCACTTTTTCAAAGAATTAAGAGGAATAGTCTACTATGTGTTTTAAAATGAGATTTTGACAATCTAAGAAAACATAAGTTATTATTTTTTTTTAAAGAAATATATTCTGGAGAAGATATAGATTTTTATAAGTACAAATTAATTGAGAAAATTCAAGTTTATTAAAGGAAGAACTAGACACAGTACAATCCATACAAAAGTAATTTAATCGAGTCCTATACCGGTTAGTCACTCAAGACCTATTGGACTTCAGGTGCGTTTTGGGTGCGTTATCGTAGCTGAGCGGAGCTACTGGTCTTGGGTTCAAGTCTTGTAAGAGACTGTTTTTCTGAAAATTCGATTTTAATTCAAATCCGAAAACCAGACCTTAAGTATAATTTAAGCTCTCCTTATAACAGTTAGTCACTCAAGACCTATTGGTCGTTGGGTGCGATTTGTGTTGGTTACTGTTCACAGGCGGGGCATTCGATCTGGGTTCGAATCCGGCCTCTGGCCTTTTTTTGTTTTTTGTTTTTGATTTTTTTCACTTATTTTGACATTTTTGAGTATTTTTAAGTGTATAAAAAATTGAGAAAAAATACTAGAATTCTTCTAAAATTACCTAGATTTCATGAAAATTATTTCTATAATATTTGACTTAATATGATGAGAATTAGAAGAATTTTGAGAAAAAGAACTTGATAAACATTCTTGATTTATGACTTGATTAATTACAGAAAATGAGTATCTTGAATATAAAAGAATTTTGTGTAGAGATTAAAAATGAGATTTGTGATATGGAAATTTGAGTAAGATAATTATGAAATTGTTGTTTAAATTATGTATATGTGCATGGAAAATTGAAGTATAAAGAATCATGACGATATGTGGAAATTTGTGAATATGAATACTCATTTTGATGAACATGAAAAGAGATTGAAACTAGAGTTTTAGCTAAATCCTTACATAGGCATAAATGAAATTTTTGAAATAGAAATGTGATGATGAAAGACCAAAATTGGGTCATAGTTAATGATTGATGTTTAAGACCGGTGTAGAGGTAACGCTAACTCTACGGTATAAATTTTATTCATAATTCAATGATCTAAGAATTAGACACATAGTGGAAATGTGATGAAAGTAAGAGAAAAACATAAGTATGAGGGCCTCGGATCTACGGTGTGAAAGTATTCATAGGCTGCCTGCATGATGCGTCATGTCATGGCGTGGATACATCTTCAGAATTATCGGGACCGTGGATACACTTGTGGGGTGTTTGGGGACTACGTAGTGCCATCATTCCATGACGAAGGCAAATTGTCCATAAGTTGTCGGCATGATGCGTCATGTCATGACGTGAGATTCCCCTCCAGGCTGTCTGGTCATGGGCTCGTAACTCATAGAACATCTAGGATACTTGCCATAGTTATCGTAGTAGTTTAATTCATATCGAGGAATCCAACCCTACAAGATGAAGAACGGTTAAGGGTTTGCCCTCAAATTTATGTAGAATGGGATGCATAAGTTTGAACAAGTGTGCATTAGTGTCATTAAATATAAATAACTGCATTAAGGACTAAGTGCACTTTCATACACGACATCAATAAGATAGTCCCCCTTAGTTTGTTTGTGAACAAATGTGTGCTTTCAAAGTAAGTGAAATTGATGTATGATATCCTAGCGTCAGTTGTATGCAACTGACGTGCTCACAGTTTCTATGCAGGATGAAGTTATTGACAAGACTAAAGAATGAATGCTGCTTAAAGAAATATTCAAGTTGTTATTTAATTCATGTTTCATGTTGTAATTTATAATTCCATTGCGCTGATGTAAAACATTGTTGTATAAAAAAATTTAAATTCCTTGTAAAATTGAACGAAGTGAAGTGTAAAGATCCTGTGAAACTTCGAATTCAGACTTATTTGGAATTCGGGGTGTTACAATTATTACCTGACTCAGTTTCACTGACTATATGGGCTTGTTCCCCTTCTTTAGTACCACTCTTATGACTCAACCACTTGTGACAGTCTCTCCCCAACTGCTCTACAATAGTGGCAACGAATCTTAACCTTCTGTGTCGCATCCCTTCCAATTGAAGTATCACCATCCACCGCAAAACACCCTGTAGAAATAGATCCTCCTTTACGAGTCTTCTTTCTTAGTTCATCTTCCTTTTAACCCTTAATCACCCCGGCTACAGTAAGTGTCTCATTGGCTGATTTCCTATGTAGCATGATAGTTATCAAGTGATTATAAGAAGTTTGCAGTGAATAAACCAAGTTGAAAGCTTTATCCTCTTCGCTAAGATCATCAGCATTAATTGCCTTCAATTCAGATATTACCTTATTGAACTCCATAATATGATCTTGAAGATGGGTACCTTCCTTCATTGAGAACTTAAACTGCTTCATCTTCCAATACATCCGATCTAGCAACGACGACCCCGAGTAGTCAGATTTGAGTCTCGCCCACAGACTCGCCGCTCTTGTCTCTTACACTTGACTTCTTCCGCCAGTTGCAACCGGATTAAACTTAAGGCCTTCAAAAAAATTCTCATCCCACTTCTCCTACTTCATGTCGGTTGGCTTATTCTATTCTAAGGCAAGGTGTAAGTCCTTCTGAACCAAAATATCATACATGTCCACCTTTCATAGATTGAAGTTGATATTACCATCAAATCGCTTGATCTTTGTATTTTGATCTGTAATCTCCTCCAAGGAACTCGAACAAACCCACAAACCCAATTGCTCTGATACCACTTGTTAGGAAAACTGAGGATCTTATTGAGTCTTTGACACAATCAACACAAACTACCAAGCAAAACTAGATCGCACCAATCACACAAAGCACCAAAGAATTGTCCCGATTGGGGCCTTAATCCGAGGGAGGAAGAACTGATATATTATTTCAACTAATTCTTACCACGACCCTCTCTCAAGCCTAACTATAACTTGGTTGTTGCTTACAATGGAGAAACTCTCTCATCCTCTCAGATGAAGTACTCACTTCTTCTATTCGGCACTCAAATAGAATCATATCGTTTTAGGAGCCGTTTACATTGTATTGATAGATCTAGAGAAACCCTAGTTTAATATACTTGATACATTAACCATCCGATTACTACTGAAGAGATAATCCTGTATTGGGAGCCATACGATCTGACTTGAAGATGAAGTTGAGCTTCTCACGAATCTCCAAGACCCAACCTAAATAACCCATCAGTGCCGCAGTCGGCCGACCGTTCTCCTTTCGAAAATCCTGTGCAGTCAGAGCGGTCGACTGATCCTAAGTGCAATCGACCGCAACTCTACCTGTTTGCTTCTGCTGACTGTTTTCCTTCTTCTTCGATGCCTCTCTTCGATCCATCTTAACGCTTCATCGTCTTCTTCATCGGACATGTGTATGCAAGACATACAAACCCAAAAATCTTGTCCACTTTGGCTATGGCCGCTACCTCGTGATCGCAACATGATAAATGTAGTGTAATAGCAATGTATGTGAAAAAATAAAAGACAGTGTTGGAGGATTGATTGAGAGAGTTGAGATAGTAGTAGTGTATGTGAAAATAAAATATAAAAAAATTATCGGAGGATTAAGAGAGTCGAGAGAGTAGCGAAAAAATAACAAACAAGTGAACTAAAAAAAGTTAAAGCATTGACAATAATAAAGAGTTCCGAGGGTTGATAAATTTTGATACCGTACTTAACAAATATAGAGTTGAGAGAGTTGAAAGTAATGAGAGTTGAGTAGACTACAAGAATTCAAGAGATTGAGCTTCTTCACTTGATCAACTACATTGTAGAGAGAGACTGAGCTTCGAAACGATTGAACTTCTTCACTTCTTTGTTGCTTCATTGTTGAACTAGATTGAGAGTAGTAGTAGTAGTAGTAGAGAGTTGATATATAAAGAGTGGAGTGAATCTGTGAAGAAAAACGAGTGAGTTTAGTGGAATTTTATAGGGAAAAACACCACAAAATCCAAAAAACAAAAGAAGAAAAAAAAAACAGCCACTGCACAGCAGCAGCCGTTGGACCGGTGGGTTGGCCCTTCGGGTCGACCGTTGGCAACCCGTTGGGTTGCGGGTCGGGTTTGGGTAGGGTTGTTTTTCTAGTTCAAGAATTTATTTTGATCCCCGCAAGTAGCTCGTTATTTCATTCATCATATATCTTTTGTTTGTTACCCTTCAAAAGGGTTATTACGGATTCATCGGCGAAACCAAGTAATAATCTTCTTTTCATATCGTTTTCCTTGACATAAACCCAAGCCCTTTTACACGTCATCATATGCACACATTACTTGAATAAAATTATAGACATGATTATAGGAAATGATAATTGAATACTTCTCGATTGGGTGTGTTGTTGTATTGAGATTCGTGAATTTGCATGCCATGATTATAATGATCTCGCTTGTCAATGGTGTAGTTTAATAATTAAATAGAATTTTCTGTTAATTAATTGCCATGAAATCAGGGCCGGCCATGGGCCCGTGCAACCTGTGCGGTCGCACAGGGTCCACGGTCGCACAAGGCCCACTAATGAGGAGGCCTCCATAAGATATAATTAATAGGGATTGTATTCTAATTATAACACAAAAGTCATTCTATTTGAGTGGTTAATGGGATAGACTTTAAGGCTATCGGTTGTAGGTTCAATTCTTGTTGTTGACTTTTTTTCTTCATTTATATATATATATATATATATATATATATATATATATATATATATATATATATATATACTTTTATATAAAGTTTTTAATGATTTCTATGTTGTTGCTTTCGTTAATTATTGAGATTGACTTAATACGTGAAACTTTTTTTAATCGTGTATTTCATGCGTTGCAAGAATATAATGATCCATAAGATATAGAATGTACCATATTCATATTTTTCAACTGAATTCCTTAATAATATATATATATATATATATATATATATATATATATATATATATATATATATATATCACAAAATTAAAATAAAGTAAAATTAGTATTAGAATATCTAAAGAATGTCCTTTTTTTTCCTTTCCACACAAGGCACTATAAATCTTAGGACCGGCATTGCATGAAATTGTATACTTGTGTATTTTAATTATTGCCAATTAACATCAATCTGTTTGCTGGCCTGTCATTTGCCCTATGTTGTGAGTTATGGATTAAACTAGTCGGACCTGGCAGATTTTTTCCGCTATTTTTTCGAATCGGTTATTTGAACTTGTCTGACCCGAATCCGGACCGGATAAAAATGTTCGGGTTAAAGGTAAGCAGGTTGCAGGTTGACCCCGCCCAAATGCCAACCCTACTCAAAACAAGCAGGTCATAAGAGCATCCACAGTCGTTTGCTATATACCCAAAATTTGGAAAAAATAGAAAAAACCGAGCTGCAGTCGTTGTCCAAATATCCAAAATTTGGGTGTACGATGAACAGTTGCGTGCCAAATATAGCAGGCGAAATGGCCAAATGCAAAATATAGCTAACGCAAGATAATATGCCGTCCGATCTAATTAACGGAAGATAACATTCCGTCTCGTACAAAAAGTACTGAGCCAATGATTAAGCAGCTTTTGAAAAAAAAAAAAAAATGACAACGGACGGTTGATTATTAACTGTGTGAGGAGATTAACAGTACATTATAATCCGTCGCTGGGTTTTCTTAAAAACAAAAAAAAAAAGTCAACCGACGGTTGATAATGTAGCGTCAATGTTGTTAGAAGGAAGATTATCTACCGTGTGAGGAATTTTTCCTTTTTTTTTTCCTCTTCTAGTGCTTTAAAAAAAAAAAAAAAAAAAAAAAACAACCTAAAATGGGACGGTTGATAATGTAGCGTCAATGTTGGTAGAAGGAATATTATCTACCGTGTGAGGAATTTTTCCTTTTTTTTTTTTTTTTTTTTTTTTTTTTTTTTTTGTCTTCTATTGCTTTAAAAAAAAAAAAAAAATTTAAACAACCTAAAATGGGACGGTTGATAGTGTAGCGTCAATGTTGCTAGAAGGAACATAATGTACCGTGTGAGGAATTTTTCCTTTTTTTTTTTTTTTTTTTTTGTCTTTTAGTGATTAAAAAAAAATTAAAAAAAAAAATAGGGGGACGGACGATTATACTCCGTCATTCTTAATGGACGGTTGATAATCTTCCGTCCGGCTATATTTTAGCTTTCGACGACTGCAGCAACATTCTTTTTTTCCTATTTCTCAATTGCTATTTACCCAAAATTTGGCTTCAACGACTGTGGATGCTCTAAGAAAAGCATTCAAAATATATGAATTAACATGGATAATGCTCACAAGTATCTCATATTTTGCATGACGTCTAATTACACTGCAACGATGTGACAATTCAGTTTGATTAGGAGAGTTGGTGACCTTTTAACGTGACAATTCAGTTTGATTAGGAGAGTTGGTGACCTTTTAACTGCTCTTGGAAATAATCATTTTGACATGCCTATATACTGAACCGAACAAAGAGTATTTTATACATAGAAAAAAAACGAAATATTCCAACTCTTTGAAGATTTCCTCTTTATAATTTTTTGTTCAATTTATCCAACTGACCTTACTGCCTAGTGAGGTTGTAGGAGGTTCAAGGATTTGTATACTACTAAAATTGGATGATGTTACATATAGTAGTTTACAAGCACTGTAACATGGAATTAAATTAAAAAAGAAATTGGAAATTTTTTTGAATAGCGATCAAATTAATGAAGCAATAAATGCAAAACCACTGAAAATTTGAAAACTTAGGGCTCTTCTAATTAAATCAGTTTTAAAAATTTCAATTTTTGGCCTATACTTTCCTTTGGCTAAGTAATTTTTTTTGAGAACGTCTTTGGCTAAGTAATTGAGAGTTGTTAATTATTTATGTTGCCAGACAACTTAGATAAGGAAAGAGAAAGAAATATAGTTTACAACAAAAGAGAATTATTGAGTTGGATATAGAGGAGGGAGCTAAATGAGAAATGAAAGGATTGTAGAGGAGTGTACCATAATTTGATTACCTAAGTTTTTTACACAGTCGTGAGAGTCATTGAGAGCGGATCACATGAGTAATGAGATTAGATTTTTAGCTAGGTAATTGGATTAGTTACTTAATTTGTGATGTCATTTAGAAAAGGTTAATTTGTAATGAATTTGTGATGTCATTTAAATAAGGTTAATTTTTTATGCCATTTAGATAAGATACATGTTGTAATTTTTTATATATGGTAAAAGGATAATTTGTTTATTTTTTATATTAGGTAAAAAGATTTATTAACGAAATTGGTTGAGAATATTTTTCTCATCCGATAGAAAACATTTGGATGATCCAATTTTGAAAGTTTTTAAAAAGCCAACTGCCGTGTATATTAATTACTCCAATTATAAAGACTGGTATTTTTTCACGTGCAATGCACGTATATATTTTTAAAAGTAAAAACTTCGCCGTTGTCTGGCACCGAACCTAATATCTCATTTATATTAATTATGTATGTGCATTGTACGTATTTATTTGGTTATAATGCACGTGTTTATTTGGTTACACATCCCCAACTCTCCCAAGAGCACTGAAGGTGGACAGCGCGGGGAGAGAGAGAGAGAGGGTGCGGTGGCACTGCAGGTCGACAGAGTGGGAGAGAGAGAGGGGAGGAGCAGGCGGCACGATCGTCGGCGGAGATGCGATTTGTCCGCGAGAGTGAGAGAGAGTTGAAGAGACGAGGCAGGTGCAGAGAGAGAGAGGGAGATGAAGAGGGTAGGGTTTTTGGTTTTTTTGAGAGATAGGAAGGGGATAATAAATTTGAACGTGTACTGTACGTATTTCATTGGTTTATATTGTAGAGTTTAATTAAACGTGTGTTGCACAGGTTGGGATATGGACAAATTACACTAAGGTCTTCTCGCATTATAGTAGTAGAGATAGGGTCACGTAAAATGTGTTATTGTTGGGAAAAATAAATTTTTTTTATAACAGGATATAGTCAACCGATTCTAGGCCAGAAATAAATATCTCTAATATCTCTAATATTATAATGGGAGAAGGCTTTAGTGTCATTTGTCATTTTGTCATTCTATCAACATGTGCAACGCACGTACATAACTAATATAAAGGAGGTTTCCTTTTCAAATCCTCCATATGTCAGAGTTTTAATTTTTATTTTTGAAATTATTAAAACGTGCATCGCAATTGTAAGTTACTAGTATTAATAAAGGGAAGGAGAACATACAACAATCAATTTTACAAAAATTAAAACACAAAGGCACACAAACGCAATACAACACAATGGAGATCGAGATCGACAGATAAGAAAGCTTCCAGAAGCTCAAGTCACCACTACACACAAATACAAAACAACAACCTGCAGAACAAATAAAGCTACTAGCATCGACAACCCATGTAGATGGCAGCAACATCCCAAAAATCAGCCCATAGACACAAAATACAGAGAAATAATAAAGCAAATCACCAAGGGCAGCAAGATCCAACCCAACCAGCAACAAGACCACATCAGAATAGAGTAGATACAGTCCTCCAAAGACCCACAATAGTAACAAAAAAATAATATAAACACGACAGGATGTCGCAGCCTGAGGCCAAGCAAAAGAATAGAAAACATTGGAAGAACGGAAGAGAGCATGACACTCCATAAACTTAAACCCAGAACATCAATAATATAGAAAGGATATCAACTTCACGAACTAATGCAAAATAATCTCTCTCTCTAGTAAATTAAAATTCAAACCATTAGACGGGATCTACATCACAAAAAATATTTATGTGCACATTTGAAATGAATTGGACAAGTTTTGACCACTCATCATGTAACCTTAAAAAAGAGTAAATCTACAATGTCAACATTATTGTTGCGTAATAACGGTTAAATCTCATCAAATTCATATAAAATTTTGCACACACTTATTTTCTAATGTATAGATGACGTCTAATTTTTTTTTTTTTTTTTTTTTTGGTGCTATAAGTTTTTGGATATCTTCAAAGTTAAGTTAGATAGGGAAAGAGAATAAGGGGCTAGGGTGTCACCATAGCTAATTTAGCAGGGAATACATCTCAAAACCCATATTTGACCATCCAAAATTAAAATTTAAACCATTAGATGCGATCTACATTACAAAAAATATTTGTGTGCAAAATTTAAAATGAATTGGGAGAGTTTTGATAACTCATCAAGCGACCTTAGAATAAAGTAATTCTACACAGTTTAAAAAAAGGACTCTTTTTCGTTGCGTGATAAACGGTTAAATTTCATCGAATTCATTTAAAATTTTCCACACTTATTTTTTATGATTTTGGATAATAAGAAAATAATGACATCAGATTTATGATATTTTGTTTTAAATATATTATTTTCTTGCAAAATTTTGTTTTACCTTTACTATGCATATAATTTTTTCTCGTACGTTTACTCTGCAAGTATTATTTCTCAATTTCGAAAAGTATTCGTTCTGGCTCAATCAAAATTCTTGCATTCGCTCATAAGAAAAGTATGGTCGACTAATTCAGAAAGTATGAATGGCATGAATGAATAATGCCGACAGATTCTCAGTTTTTCATGTATATTCGATCGGTTTGCGTTGAGTCTAACGTCATGACAAGAAGGTGGCAATTAACCATAAATGTAATATATTTTGATTGGGAGGGTAGGTAACCTTTTAACCTCCCCGGCTAATAATCATTTTGATTATGACCTGATCAAAAGAGTACTATTATATTATTATATTATATTATATATCTTAGGCTAATAGGCCTACCTCATCTCTTCTTTCTCTATTTCAAAATAGAAAAATGAGAGTAAAAGTGGTAGTTAGCACGTGCAGCCCACACATCAAATACCAAAACAGAATTAATTTAAAAAACAAAAATAAAAAACTTTCTTCTACCAAATCTCCCCCAAACCCACAAACCCTAACCCTCCCTACCCCAAAACCCATCCAAATCTCCTCACTCGCCCGTCCCTACCCGCCGCCCATCGCTGCCTCTGCCCCTCCCTACCCGCTGCCCATCGCTGCCCTCCATAGACATCCATCACTTTGTCTTCCCTGCCCCCCCCCCCCCCCCCCCCCCCCCCCCCCGGGCCGCCGCTGCCGCCCCTCACTGACCCCCCGCCTGTGACTGCTCACCATCGCTTCACCGTCGTCGTCCGTCGCCGGCAATAAAAAGGAATTGGCAATAAAAAGGACTAACTTCACGTGATTAGAAGAGGAGATGCTTGGTTTAGGTAACAGCGAAAGATATTTCCTCCTTTTTTAATAAAAAATACTTTTATTTAATTACCCATTTCATATGTTAACTTTTATTTTGGAAGTTACCCAGAGTCATCCTCATGGGGAAACAAAAGACCTTAGATGAGGTTGAATCTCTGTCACCCTCAATGAGGACGAGAAATATCTTATTGCACTATACATGTCCGGCAAATCAAGTAATTAAGCTATACAAAAGGTCCAAATTGGGTTGATGAAAGTGTTTTTAAGTTCTTAACTTTTAACTCCGAATTGGATGTTTACACTTTTTATATGAATTGAAGAAAACTGACACAAACAAGTAATATAACGAGGGCACTGCTGACTTCAGATCAACCTAAAATTGCACATTCGATAAGAATTTTAAAATTAAGACAAAAAAGCTTGCGAAGTACTATAGCAAATAATTTGCTTACCCATACATCTGAAAGGAGGGTGATCTTCAACCTAAACACTTTAGATCAACATTTTTTAGTTCCATATAATTTTATGACACTCAAATTTTTTTTAATCTGTGCTATTTGCACAGGGTAATTATTCGACTATTTTTTTATTTTCTTTTAATTGAATAGAAATATAGAATGATGTTGGTTGGTTTGAAATTATGAATTAGTTAATTTGTAGATTTGTCATCTTTTCATTATATTGTGATTGAAATAGCTAAGAGGCATTTCTAAATTTGTAAGTATCATATAATTTTATGAGTCCCTCAAAATTATTTTAGTATGTGCAATTTGCACATGGTAACACTAGGTCTACCCCTAAGCAAATAGGTCTACCCCTCTCTCCTTCCTTCATTTTGAAATAGAGAAAGGAGAGCAAAAGTAGGGGAACCAATTTAAATTATTATCACGTGCATTCCACACATTTTCGTTTAGTTTTTTTTTTTTAATGGAAAACCCTACAGCCACATCCCTCTGCTTCCCCATCGCTTTGCCTCCACGCCCCACTACCAACATCGCCGCCTCCTGCCACCCGTTCACCGTCTCCACCTCCCGCACTCCTCGCCACCGCCCATGCTTCTCTCGCCGCTCGCGCTCTCCGCCTCCACCTCTACTCCGCCGCTGCTGTACATGGAAGAACGTCACTGCTGTACATGGAAGGTATCTCTCGCTTCTATAGATTTTTGATTTTTTATTAGCATTATCATGTTTTATTTCTTTAATTTTCGTGTTCTTTTTCCAATTTTGGGATGAGTTTTAGGATTTTGATGAGGTTGAACAACGAGACAGTCTCGATTGAACTCAACCACGTCACTGCTGTTCACTGCAGGTACCTCCCTATCTTCTTTGATTTCTTAATTTTTAATAGTATTATTATGTTTTATTTCTTTAATTTTTGTGTTCCTTTTTTAGTTTTGGAGATGCGTTTGAGGTTTTTGATGAAGCTGAACGATAAGATGGTTTTTGTCGAACTCAAGAACGTCATTGCTGCTCACAACACCATCATAGGTACCTTATCACCCTTTTTCTCTCTAATTTAGAATTTTGTAGTTAATATTTTTTGTTAGAATTTGTAGATCATCAGTGACTTATGAGTCTGTCAAACTTATTTTAGGCTGTGCAATTTGCATAGGGTAATACTAGTTTTATATAAAAAAGAAACTAAGAAGTCCAACACTCTCAAATTTTCTTCGTATAAAATTTTCAATTTATTAACCAGCTTGTTTTGCTTGTTATGCTACTGCTGCCGGATTTATATGTCTTACATACTAAATCCGAAGTGAGGAGAAGAAGGTGTTGTAAGAGCTGAATCGAAGCGATAGTTTATCGAAGATGAGAAACAGCAAAGGAGCGGGTGCGGTTAACTGTGCAGTCGACCGTACACCAATCTGCAAGTTCGGGTGTGGGTCTTGCGGATCCGTTTAGAGTCTGATTTATTCATCAAGTTAGATCGTATGACTCTCCTTGTATGAATATCTTTTTAGGAAACATTGGATGGTTAATATATCAAGTGTACCAAACTAGTATTTCTCTAGATCTCTATATAATCAATGTAAACGGCTCAAAGAACGATTTGATTCTATTGAGTGTCGAATAGAAGAAAAGAGTACTTCATCTGAGAAGTGAGAGATTCTCCATTGTAAACATCAAGTAGTTCCAGTTAGGTTTGAGAGAGAATGTCGTGGTGAGAAATGTAATATTCTTGTATCTTCTGTAATTGAATAAAATCTTAGTTTTCCTCCCCCGGATTAAGACAAAAACCCCAACCATGACAATTATTATGTACTTTGTGTGATTGGTGTGATGTAGTTATTGTGTGGTGGTTTGTATTGATTGCATCGCATAACTTAACAACATTATGTTGCTTCCGCCAATGATAAATCCCAAACAAGTTCCCCATGAGGTTGTGGGTCTTTCGAGAGATCGTATACTACAGGAAGGGAATGATGTTGCAGTTACAAGCACAATATAGTGGACTTAAAATAGAAAGCAAAAAATTTGAAACATTGTGAATAGAGAAGGATTTAATAAAGCAACAAGCAAAGGGCTGATAAGAAACTAGTATATTCCCTGTGCAAATTACAGAGACTTTACCAAAACATATATTAATACCTGAGTAATCCCACTATAAATTTCAGTACATTTTTTTTCACTACCATAAGTGGCACACTCCAATAGGTGGGGGAAGATAGAGTAGGTAGAGGAACTCTCCGACAGGAGTGTACCACCTAAGGTAGTGAAGAGGATGATAGTGAGATTGGTAGTGGGTGAATCATTACTCTTCAAACATCAATAATATTCAATAAAAAATTCGGCAGAACCTGCCCATATATACAGCTTTTTTCCTATATACTTATAATTCATTCTATCAACATTCAACAATTATCTAGTAAAGATCTTACAGAAATCAAAATCTTCAAGCTCGAGCATTTGATGCAATAAGGCACTTCCAAACGCAATCACAATAATTATTCCATTGTTCAAATACTTAAATCCTAATTATATATACAACGAACATCTTAAATTAATTGTTCCTGATAATAAAAGACTTCAATCCAAATAGTTAAAATGTAAAATTAATTTTCTAACCAACTAATAATTTATAGCTAGGTAAATATAACAAAGAAAACTGTGTATTGATTTCAACATGGTGGTATCAAAATATTTTTGGTGATTGCCTTCTCTATACTTTCATGTTGGAATCAACATTATCGAGTGACTGAATTAATCACACATGAACACCATATCTCCGCCTACATAAACAGAGAAGACGAAACAAAAATTTAGTTAATTGCATAACATTGAAAGTTAATTACTTATATAGCGGCATGAACCATTTGAATTGATATAGCTGATACATAAATAAATAAAAATAATAAATAAGGATTTGATAAATTCTAATAAGAATGAGACAGATATATGAAAATGTAGTAGACCATAAATTTGAAGTGACATGATGACATTATGAGATACTTAAATCTATAAATATAGTGTACCAATAACTATTAAATTTTGATTGCAGTAGGCCCATCTCATTAGTATCCATCTTAAATCAAAAATCATAATTGAATTGAAATTAATATATAAAAGCCAAAGGATTAAAATTAATACATAGGAATAACCAATGAAGTTTAGTCTTATATATATATATATATATATATATATATATATATATATATATATCAAGAACGTTGATAGAAATATTAATTTAAGGATTTAAATACAAATTAAGTACTAAAAATTAAGTGAACATCAAACATGACAAAATTCAACTGAAATATAGTCCAAAATCTAAAAATAATCCAATAATCTAATTAGAGTTACTATCATTCAATCTAGAACAACTCTATCCATTTCTCCCTCCTTTCGCTATTTTATTACCAAACAAAGGCTTCTTTACTCATCAAAATATTGTCAATGGAGTTTCTAAACAATATAAAAACACAGTAAAATAGTAATCCATACAAAACATTGAATGTTACTCCGGTATTTTTTTACTATTTTACCTCCAGTTTGATATTGAAGTAAAAAGTACTCTCTTTATCATGTTTATCTAAAGCTTCAGAAAAAGAGAAGAATTTATAAGATGGCTATGCTTATGAAAAACATAATGAGAGAAAACAATAAGATAGCTCTAGTTTTTAACTTAAATATAATAATCAATGTTAACGATATGCTTACCAGTTTCATTAGAAACCTAGATCATGGGTGATTCAATAAGAGTATGTAATTCACATGAATATTGTGAATGTTTATATTTATGCTTGTTCCCTCGAATTTTATATGTGACCATTCTTAATCATCAAATTCCTTATGGAACTTTTTTGTAGTAAGGTTTCTAGGTTATGTTGTAAACTTGTAATGCAAGAGGCATGCCTGGCTTTTGGGTCTAGAACTTAGGACAAATGTTAGAACTTCTGAATTAGCTCATAACACATTAATAGGTAAATGAATATGGAATCCTCGGAAGAGTGTACAATATTGACACACGAATTATCTATGGGGACCTAACGCTATTTATACTTTACGGGAACATTTTATATGTCGCGTTAAAATTGGCCATGACTTTATTTTTTCTGTGTCCATAGTTCTTTCCCTTCAACTTTATTTAGGCAGGTCATGTTCGACTATTTATCTTCAGATACTTCTGATATAGTCAATAAAAGACAGTACACTGCACAGTTTTTGATAGCTAAGCGCCGATGATCTCCCTTATTGTACTGTAATTGAAAGGAAGTATAGTAAGTCACTGATTTCTTTATCTTGATATCTACATTCGTTTGAGGAATTCTTATTACGTGCATAAATTTGAAATAATTGTTACATATAAATTTCTTTAATAATTAGGCTGTAGTTATGTGCATAAAGTCTAAAGCTTCTTCCACTAGGCTGTAGTTATGTCATGTTTCAATATAAAGTAATGAATATATCAAATTTCTCACTAAAGCTCAGAACTTTGAACCTCTAAAAACCAAACGGGGGTTGAAAATTTAACATTTCTACTTCACACGGTCAAAAAATCAATCACATGAACTGCAGGTTGGGTTATTAAATTTGTTCAGATTTTAATCATTAAGTCAGGATCAAATCAATTGGGTTTGAGTGAAATTGAAGCAAGTATTGGGTGCTCATAATAAATAAAATTTCTCACTAAAGCTTAGAACTTTGAAACGATCTCTAAAACCCAAAATATGTTTTTTTTGGAAGAAACACCCAAAAGAGGTGTTGAAAATATAACATTTCTACTTCACACAGTCAAAAGATCAAACACATGAGCTGCAAGTTGGGCTATTAAATTTGTTCAAATTTTAATCATTAAATCAGGATCAAAGCAATTGGGTTTGAGTGAAATTGAAGCAAGAATTGAATGTAACAGCTAGCAAATTGAAACCCATGTTGCAATTATTAGGAGATTTAGAAATCTCACCAAATTTGATGCAATAAAGTGAAAGGATTTTGATTAAAACTTGAAGTACGCTTCAACAATTATACGGTACCTAATCCCACATCGAAATCGGAAACAAAATTTAAGTAATTGGGAGAGAAAGCATTGCAAGCAGAAATATATTGGTCTGATAAGCTGTAATACCCTAAATTTCCTTTTAATAAAATATTGACTTTCACGTGTCGTGCACGTGAGAATTTCATATGTATATTATTTATTTACTTTTATATACAAAATCTCTTTTGATAGTATGAACAATTATTTTTCCTTTCCTTTATCTTTCTAAAAATCCTAAAACACTAATTAATTGTTTTAGCCCACTTTAATTTATTACTATTTTGTTGTTTGGCCCACAACCTAAGCCCACAACTTTAATAAATTAATTAAATGGATACACTTGTCATGAAGAGACAAAATGTGAACAATTTAATTTATTAAAATTGTACAAGCTTTTGATGTGTCTAATTTATATACAAATATTTGTACTCATTTACCTATTAAAATGGCTTGTTTTCGCTGATATTGTCTATAATTCATCATATTTCTATAAGATTTCATTTAATTAATAATTTTTGAAGAAATAATATTTTTGATGCAAAAAGTAAAGATTTGTGGAAAAAATCAACAAACAGAGTAAAATAATAGATTTATCAATTTTTATTGTTTTGTTGACTTAAAAGTGTGACAAATAATTTTTAAAAGGATTTTTATACGCTAATATGATTTATAGTTAGTTTAATTCATTTTAAACTAATTAATTTTATTTTATTTAAAAATCCTAATTTCTGGTATTATTTTGTGTACGCAGAAGCACGTGGTGGGCAGAAAAGGAAGAAAAGAAAGAAAGAGAAAGAAATAAAATTCTGGATCAAATAAGGAAGGAAATAAAGTAAAAGAGTGGGGTTGTTCTGCAAAAAGTACAAACCCTAACTCCCTCCCGTTCTCTATAAATACAAAGCAAAGGAGGGAGAATCAATTAAGAGGTGACGACTGTACAACAACACAAAAGAAGAGAAAGAAAAAGTAAGGGAGAGAGAAGGCGGGTGGGAGTTCCAAGGCGAAATAGCAGCGTGTGGGCAGTAGGGCTGCTGTCTTCTTTGGCGCAGTATTCGAAGTGCACCCAACGAAGCGATTTAACTTGACGACTCCTTCGTCCTCTCTCTTTTGCGTGCCAGACTCAGAAACAAAGGGAGAGAGAGAGAGAGCTTCGGCAGAGCGTGGACCACGTGCTGACTAGGCGACTTTTTCCTCTTCTCTCTCGTGCGCGTGGAACGAGACGAATTCGAAGCAAACAAGGGGCTTGGCACGTGGGGCATTCGGTGTCTTCAAGACCCAGGCGCTGACGTGGCTTCCAATAGGCGCGCACGTGAGGCGAAGTCGGCTGGCGTGAGGTGACAGCGCCTGTTTCCTTCTGACGCGTGGGGCAGTTTTCGAGACGGCTGACGTGGCGATCTGTTGGCTTCGGTTTTTGAGACAGAGAAGAGAGAAAGGACTGGTTTGAATTAATTTTTTTGTATTTCTTTTTGTACCTTTCCTTCTCTATATTTTTTGGTGCAATCCAAACATTTTTATTAATTGTAAAATGAACATGAACTGAATTTATTATTCTAGAGGCTAAGATGTAGCCGAGTTTTGTAGAACACAAATTTTAATTCCTTATTATTACTCTATTTTTCCTAGTTGTGTTTTAATTTTTATTATTTATGCGTACAACATGGTGGATAGACATGTGTATGATTTTTCAAATCATAAAGAGACCGAACAGGTTATTTGTGATTAATAAAAATTAACATCGTATATTGGAGGACGTGACCGTTAAGAAATCCAATTTCTCAATTAATAATTTGATGGATAGGCGAAGAATTAGTTGAAAATAATTTTTAGACTACGTGGATAGAGTGGTTAATATCTTTAGGATTTTGGTCGACAACTTGGAAAGATAATATTTTTATTTATAAGGAATTATAATTTGTGTGTGTGATAAACGAGGTGAACCAAGAGCCCTAGAACTAATTTTACCATTAAACAAAGTACAAGAGCTTCATAGTTTCACAGCCCTCTCCCTCTTCACCAATTTAGTTAGATTAAATTAGATTAAGGTAATTTAGTTGTTTTATTATTTATAAAATTCGATCTTCCAAATAGTGATTAATCTAGTGATATCGGTACTCAGTAAAATATCTAGTCCCTGTGTGTTCGACACTCTACTCATTTAACTATATTACTTGTGCGATTTTGTACACTTGCAAATATTCAACATCAGCTTTTAATGAGGGATACTAGGGTAGCACGTGCATGCAATATAGTGTGCATTGCACACCCTTAGTAGGCCGGTTTGAGAGAGAGAGGGAGAAATGGGAGAAGTGTGGAGGTAGTTATCTCATCATGGGTAGTTGCTACAACTCCCTAGTTCATCCTAGCCCTTAATCTCTAACTAGTTGATCTAATCCTAGCCATCCAATCCACCCACAATTGAGTATAAATACACCATAGTTTCCTTTCATCTTAATAGAAAAATTTGTTAAAGAGAGAAATTATTAGAGAGAGAAAAGATTAGAGAGAGAGAGAAAGATTGAGTAGTTTTCTAGTGTGAGTGTTCCCTTGGAGGCCGGCTATTCAACCCCAACTTGAAGTTTCGATTTTGGCAAGGAGCAAGGAGAAGGAGGCGTGCATCGCAATCTAGGAAGCTCTAAGGAATTCTCTTTGTTTCTCCAAAAAGGTGGGTGTTTCTCATGACTTCTAGAATAGAAATCATGCTAGGGCTGAGAATTGAATTATGTGTGTGTAAAGTTAGATTGATTGAATGATTGTCCCATGCTATATACATCATGTGAAAACTGGAATGAATGGAAAAAAAACTAAAGGCATTTTTGAGAAATTGGAAAACTAGCCGTACAGTCGACCGATCATGTCGACAGTCGACTGGTCTTAGAGAATAAAAGTTACCTTGTTAAGTTTCATACAAATTATGCATGAATAGATAAGCGAAATTATTGCTCTTGACATTGCTACGATTTGAATGAAAATGAAACATAAGTGTGATTGCAGGAAACGAATAAAATGTTATGGTTAATGTTATTTTGATTGTAATCTAGCATGCTAAATTGGAGTTAATATTCATCTCTGTAGAAAAAACAAGGAGTAAGAATATGTTGTTAGAAATTGGGGTTGTGTGAGAAATACTAGTTGTGAGAATCTCTACATTAAACCATGCCTGTGATGATGGTAGTCAAATAAAGTTGCATGTTAGTGTTGATAAAGGAACATACTTAGTTAAACTAAAATGTTGTGCACTAATCGAAAAGGGAAGAAGAAACATTTCTTTACTCTAAATTTTAATACTGATCAGTTGACCGAACAGATGTAGTAGTCGACTGACCTGAATATCAAAACTCTCTGAGTTTAAAACCTTGCAGAACAACCGACTGGCCTGAGTAACAGTTGACTGTCCTGACCCCTTTTGAATTTTAGGTCTTTTCGGAACAGCCGACTGGTCGTGTTAGCAGTCGACTATCCTGAGCATTTTCTTGAATATTTTCTTTAGCTGAACAGTCGACTAGCTATGTTTTTAAGCCGACTATCCAGATTATTCTGATGTCTCAAACTTTAATTTTCGTCCCGTGACAAGAATAAACACATATATGTATTTCTTGAAAAAGATTTTGATAATGGAGATTGTATGTGACGGATTAGAAAAGTGAATTTTATTTACCTTTGCATGAAATCGCATATGAAGTGAAGTGAATTATTCTGTTGAATTTATGAAAAATTTTACGATTATGAATGCTATGAACATGACAAGCAAAATCTGATGTAATCATGAAAAGAATGAACTTAAGAGCTGGAAAGGCTCAATTCTTGTGAAATTGTGAATTGAAGTTGAGAACTAGAGTGTAGCTAAGCCTTATACCGGTATTGGGAAAAAATGAATTGAAATGAAATTTGAAATGAAAAGACCAAGATTTGGATCATATTGAATAAAGAATTAAGTCCGGTATAGTGGAAAGGCTAACTCTAGAGAATTGATTTTATTCATGATTCTAATAAACTAAGGACTCGATACATAGTGAAGATGTGATGAAAGTAAGAGAAAAATACGAGTATGAGGGCCATCGGATTGACGGTGTGAGAGTGATCCACAGACTGCCTGCTTGATGCGTCATGACATGGCGTGGGCACTACTCCAGAATTATCGTCTCGGTGGCGACGCTTGTGGGGTGTTTGAGTGGCTATGGGTGGTGCCATTGTTCCATGGCAGAGGCTGAATTATCCATAGTCTGCCTGCTCGATGCGTCGTGTCAGTGCGTGGGATTCCCCTCCAGACTGCTTGGACATGGGCCCATAGGTCATAAGACATCTAAGATACTTACCGTAGTTACCGTAGAAGTATAAGTCATGGTGAGGGATCGAACCCTATAAGATGAAGTACGATTAAGGGCTTGCCCTCGGACCTATGTAGTATGGGATGCATAGAATCCGAACAAGTGCGCATTAGTGTTATATAATATAATAACTGCATTAAGGACTAAGTGCACAATCACAACACGACATCAACAGGATAGTCCCTTTAGTTTTGTTTGTGAACAAGTTTGTGGTTTGTTAAGAAATGAGAATCGTTATACTGTTTCCGGCATAGAGAGGATGGCCGTGTATAATTTTTGTCAGTTGAATAAACTGACATACCCACAATTTTGTATGCAGAGAAAATGGTATGATAAAGATTAAAGGAGAACTGATGCTTAAAGATTATTCAAATATTGTTGTACTTTTATATAATAATGTTGTAATTTGCTTCCGCTGTGAATTGTAAAGTGTAAAGATTCCATGTAACTCTGATGTAAAGTGAAAAGTTTTTTAATTCTTTGTAAAATTGTACGAAAGAAGCGTAAAGATCATGTGGAATCTCGAATTCAGTTGTATTTGGAATTCGGGGTGTTACAGAGTGGTATCAGAGCTACGTTCACACTAGTACAAATTTATAAGGAACGACACCCTAGAAGTCGACATTAGAGTGTGTGTTGAGTCTAGAGATTTAAATGTAAGTTACTTGCATTTGTATTGCTCTATGACTTATGCTTCTTTCTCTCTATTTCTAAGATGGCTGATCACTTCGACCCTATTGGAGACGACAATTGGCATATCATAGAGGAAGATTATTATCCTGGACAAGCAGGTTCCGAGGAAGAGTACTATCCAGGACAAGCAGATTCTGACGGAAAGGAACGGCCTGAGTCCCGAGAGATCACCCCACCTCCGAACTCATCTGATGATTCTTCTGACGAAGAAGAACCAGTTCCGAGCGATCTTATTTTGTCTCTTCAGAGACAGGTTGAGACACTGCAAGAGAGAGTCGGACTATTAGAGGCTCAGTTGGTGAAGCGCAAGAATGATTTTGCAGTTCTCAGTCATCGTGTATGGGAACTCGAGAAGAGGAAAAACATGACCGATGTACTGAAGGAGGAGGTTGAGGAACTACGGGGAGAGCTTCGTGAAGCGAAGAGAAACCGTAGGAGTTAGATTGCTGTAGCTTCTACTGCTTTCATTCTGATGTCAAGAAATGTTTTCAATTCGAATGTATAAAGTTTGAAATTCAATGAAATGAAAAGTTGATTTAAAATTCATGTTTTATACTTCGAATTTAATGGATCTTTTGCATCAGAATATGGTTGGACGAAGAGCAAGAAATGGTGAATGTCTGGACTTGGAAACAGAACTCACGAGGTTCTATCAGACGCTCAATACCGTGGCCATGAACCAGAACCAAGGAACGGTGCCTGTGAATCTAGTACCCGAAGCAATCAAACTCGTGGAATCATTCAAGCGGATGAAACCACGGTATTTGAATAGAAGTCAGACCCTGATGCGGCTGACAACTGGATCCAGTAGGTAGAGACTATCTTCGAAGTCTTGGAGACCCCTGAAGGCAGCAAGGTGAAGTTGGCGACTCTGCAGTTCGAGAAGGATGCGGCTATGTGGTGGCAGTCGATGAAGCGGACAATGGGAGGTATTGTTCTTGGCTGGGAGGAGTTCTTGGAAGAATTTCGCAGTCATTATTTTTTCTCAGATGTCCAGGAGAAGAAGGCCATGGAGTTTCTGTCACTGCAGCAGGGCAGCATGTCGATTAGGGAGTATGAGACGAGATTCACTCAGCTCTCAAGGTATGCTCCCGAATTAGTGATGGATGAGGTAAAGAAGGCTCGTAAGTTCGAGCATGGATTGAGGATGAGCTTGAGGTCCCGGATGATACCCCTCGGTATCAGGAGGTTTGACAAGCTAGTCAAACGGGCGGCAGCCACGAAGGTAGACATGGAGCAGTTCCACGCTGTTCAGAATAGAAAGAACAACTGGAACATGGAAAAGAGGCCTGCAGTTGCTGGGAGTGCCAGGGGACAGCCGTCAGCCCAGAGGTTCAAACCAATGGGAGCGAATGCTGTCAACATAGATGGGAGACCCGGAAATGCATGGGTGAGACCTCCTGTGGTGACTTGTTACAATTGTGGGGAGACAGATCACTACCGATCCCAGTGCCCGAAGTTGCAGGATATCGTCCAAAGGGGACCAACTCAGCAGACTAGAAAGATACCGTACCAGCAAGGGCAAGTATTTGCCTTGACTGAAGCTGATGCCGATGAAGTAGATCGTGTCATCTCTGGTACAAGGGCGGATGTTTAGAGGTTCATGTTGTTTTCTTTTCCCGTTTATTTAGTGAACTGTTACGTAATGAGTGTGTATTATGTAACAGGAGATCTTTATTTGAATGGAATAAAAGCTGTTGTTCTGTTCGGTACTGGATCCTCTCATACTTTTGTATCACCTAGATTTGCTAAAGTTCTGGGAGTTGAACCGAAAATCTTTTCAGGCAAGATTTTAGTCGTAGCTACTCCATCAGGGGAGACTTTAACCACTGATCGGTACTATGCCGACTGCGAGATCGTAATTGGAGATCGAATATTCGGGATCGATCTGATCGAGCTGAATATTTTGGGAGTCGATGTTATCATTGGCATTGATTGGATGTCGGTGTACAATGCGAATATCGAGTGCAAGACCAAGACAGTAACAGTAAAGGCTCTAGGAGGACCTGAAGTCACTTTTCAAGGGAAGAGGAGATGTTCAGAGTTGGTCGCTGCTATTAGCCAGAAGAAGGGGATTCCTGTAGAGGTGCAGCAGATTCCTGTGGTTCGGGATTATCCGATTGTGTTCTTGGAAGATTTGCCTGGGTTACCTCCGCATCGCGATGTAGAGTTCAGCATCACTATTCAGCCAGGGAGTGCACCTATTTCCAAGGCACCGTATAGGATGGCACCTGTGGAGCAGGATGAGATCAAATGACAGATTGAGGAACTATTGGAGAAAGGCATTATTCAACCGAGTGCGTCACCTTAGGGAGCGTCGGTGCTTTTGGTAAAGAAGAAGGATGGTTTGATGAGGATGTGCATCGATTATCGAGAGCTGAATAAGGTCACTATTCAGAATAAATATCCGATTCCAAGAATTGATGACTTGTTCGATCGTCTATAAGGAGTTGTTGTTTTCTCCAAAATAGATCTTCGATCAGGATATCATCAAGTTCAAGTGAAAGCTGAAGATGTGCACAAGACTGCATTCAGAACTCAACACGGGCATTACGAATTCTTAGTTATGCCGTTTGGAGTAACGAATGCACCTGCAATCTTCATGGACATGATGAACAGAGTTCTGAGGCCGTTCATTGATTCTTTCATCGTGGTGTTTATCGACGATATTCTCGTGTACTCTAAGTCGGAAGAGGAGCACACGGAGCATCTGGCAGCAGTTTTGAGGAAGCTTCAGGAGCATGAGTTGTATGTCAAGTTGTCCAAGTGTGATTTCTGGAAATCTGAAGTGGCATTCCTAGGTCACATCCTTTCTAAGGAAGGAGTGGCAACTGATCCTCAGAAGGTAGAGGCAGTGAGAGATTGGGCAAGGCCTACTACAGTAAAGGAAGTCAGGAGTTTTCTTGGATTGACTGGATATTACAGGAGATTCATTCAAGGCTACGCTCAGATAGTCGTGCCGCTCACTAGTTTGACCAAGAAGAATGTGAACTTCAAGTGGACCGAGCAGTGCGAGGCAAGCTTTTAGGAGTTAAAAGAGAGGCTGACTACTGTACCTATTTTGGCTTTGCCTAGAGCAGGTATTGAATACGATGTCTACAGCGATGCTTCACATCGTGGGCTTGGATGTGTCTTAATGCAAGAAGGAAAAGTGATCGCTTATGGGTCTAGGCAACTAAAACCGCATGAGAAGAATTACTCGACTCATGATCTGGAGTTGGCCGCGATTATCTTTGCCTTAAAGCAATGGAGACATTATGTGTATGGTGAGAAGCTGAATATGTACACAGTCCATAAAAGCTTGAAGTACATCTATCAGCAGAAAGATCTGAACCTGAGGCATAGGAGATGGCTGGAGGTACTTGAGGACATTCGTCCGGAGATTAAGAATCATCCTGGAAAGGCTAATGTTGTTGCTGATGCACTTAGCCACAAGTACAGTCTGGCGAGTTTGATTACAACTCAGAGGCAGTTGGCAGAGGAGTTGGATCGGGCTGGTATTGAAGTTGTTCGCAAGGCTTGGGATCATCCTTAGCTCAGTTGAGACTTCAACCGACACTGAACGAAAGGATTATTGCAAGTCAGAAGGAAGATGCAGAGAGTCTGAAGATGAAGGAGCAGGTTGGTGCTGGCAAGTTGCCCGGATTTCAAATAAGGGATGAAGTGTTGTGGTTTGGTGAGAGGCTATGTGTTCCGGATCAGTCGGACTTGAAAGAGAGTATTCTTCAGGAGGCATATGCTACTCTTTTGTCTGTACATCCTGGGAGTACCAAAATGTATAGGGACATTAAACAACATTTCTGGTGGTCAGGTTTGAAACGGGATGTGGCTGAATTTGTGTCGAGGTGTGAGATTTGTCAACAAGTCAAAGTCGAGAATCAGAAACCTGGAGGACTATTACAGCTGTTACCTATTCTGGAATGGAAGTGGGATAACATCAGTATGGATTTCATCACAGGTTTGCCTAGGAGTCTTATGGGCAACGATGGGAACTGGGTCATAGTCGATCGACTAACCAAGTCCGCTCACTTTTTGGCAATGAAACTACTGCTTCGATGGACAAGTTAGCTGAGATGTATGTGGATGAGATCGTCAGGCTTCATGGCGTTCCATTGACCATTGTGTCTGACCGAGATGCGCGGTTTACTTCGCATTTTTGGAGGAGTCTTCAGACAGCTTTGGGTACCAAGACGGATTTCAGCACTGCTTTTCATCCGCAAACCAATGGGCAGACCGAGAGAGTCAACCATATTCTTGAGGATATGCTACGGTGTTGTGTACTAGACTTTGGAGGCAGTTGGGAAAGGCATTTACCATTGGTAGAGTTTGCCTACAACAACAGTTTTCAGACCAGTATCGGGATGGCGCCGTATGAAGCTTTGTATGGCAGGAAGTGCAGGACGCCTGTTTGTTGGTTTGAAGTTGGGGAGTGTCAGATGTTTGGGCCTGAGATTGTGCAGCAGATCTCTAAAAAGATTGATCTGATCAGGAAGAGGTTGGTGGAGGCTCAGAGTAAGCAGAAGAGCTATGCAGAGAACCGGATAAGGGACCTTGAGTTTGAGGTTGGTGACTTTGTCTTTCTGAAGATATCGCCCAGCAAAGGCGTGATCCGATTCGGCAAGAGTGGGAAGCTAGCCCCGAGGTTTATAGGTCCATATAAGATATTGAAAAGAATCGGGAAAACTGCTTACCGGCTTGAATTATCAGAAGAGTTGTCCCAGGTGCACAATGTCTTTCATGTGTCTATGCTGAGAGCTTACATTCCAGATCCAAGTCATCATTTGCCCGAAGTGCCAGAGGGTTTGCAATTGGATCTGAGTTACATTGAGCTCCCAGTTGAGATTGTTGATCGTCGAGAGAAAGTCTTGAGGAATAAGACAATACCGATGGTCAAGGTACTCTGGAGAAACCAGTTGGTTGAGAGGCTACTTGGGAATCTGAGGGGAGGATGATGAAGGATCATCCCGAGCTCTTTGTTTGATTTGTATTTTTCTTTCTTCTTGTTGTATTTCTGTTTCCTCACCCTTTAATTGTAGTTCCGGGGACGGAACTATTCTAAGGAGGGAGTGTTGTAATACCCTAAATTTCCTTTCAATAAAATATTGACTTTCACGTGTTGTGCACGTGAGAATTTCATATGTAAATTATTTATTTATTTTTATATACAAAATCTCTTTTGATAGTATGAACAATTATTTTTTCTTTCCTTTATCTTTCTAAAAACCCTAAAATACTAATTAATTGTTTTAGCCCACTTTAATTTATTACTATTTTGTTGTTTGGCCCACAACCTAAGCCCACAACTTTAATAAATTAATTAAATGGCCACACTTGTCATGAAGAGACAAAATGTGAACAATTTAATTTATTAAAATTGTACAAGCTTTTAATGAGGGATACTAGGGTAGCACGTGCATGCAATATAGTGTGCATTGCACACCCTTAGTAGGCCGGTTTGAGAGAGAGGGAGAGATGGGAGAAGTGTGGAGGTAGTTATCTCATCATGGGTAGTTGCTACAACTCCCTAGTTAATCCTAGCCCTTAATCTCTAACTAGTTGATCTAATCTTAGCCATCCAATCCACCCACAATTGAGTATAAATACACCATAGTTTCCTTTCATCTTAATAGAAAAATTTGTTAAAGAGAGAAATTATTAGAGAGAGAAAAGATTAGAGAGAGAGAAAGATTGAGTAGTTTTCTAGTGTGAGTGTTCCCTTGGAGGCCGGCTATTCAACCCCAACTTGAAGCTTCGGTTTTGGTAAGGAGCAAGGAGGAGGAGGCGTGCACCGCAATCTAGGAAGTTCTAAGGAATTCTCTTTGTTGCTCCAAAAAGGTGGGTGTTTCTCATGACTTCTAGAATAGAAATCATGCCAGGGCTGAGAATTGAATTATGTGTGTGTAAAGTTAGATTGATTGAATGATTGTCCCATGCTATATACATCATGTGAAAACTGGAATGAATGGAAAAAAAAAACTAAAGGCATTTTTGAGAAATTGGAAAACTAGCCGTACAGTCGACCGATCATGTCGACAGTCGACTGGTCTTAGAGAATAAAAGTTACCTTGTTAAGTTTCATACAAATTATGCATGAATAGATAAGCGAAATTATTGCTCTTGACATTGCTACGATTTGAATGAAAATGAAACATAAGTGTGATTGCAGGAAACGAATGAAATGTTACGGTTAATGTTATTTTGATTGTAATCTAGCATGCTAAATTGGAGTTAATATTCATCTCTGTAGAAAAAACAAGGAGTAAGAATATGTTGTTAGAAATTGGGATTGTGTGAGAAATACTAGTTGTGAGAATCTCTACATTAAACCATGCCTGTGATGATGGTAGTCAAATAAAGTTGCATGTTAGTGTTGATAAATGAACATACTTTAGTTAAACTAAAATGTTGTGCACTAATCAAAAAGGGAAGTGGAAACGTTTCTTTACTCTAAATTTTAATACTGATCAGTCGACCGAACAGATGTAGTAATCGACTGACCTGAATATCAAAACTCTCTGAGTTTAAAACCCTGCAGAACAGATGACTGGCCTGAGTAACAGTCGACTGTCCTGACCCTTTTTGAATTCTAGGTCTTTTCGGAACAGCCGACTGGTCGTGTTAGCAGTCGACTATCCTGAGCATTTTCTTGAATATTTTCTTTAGCTAAACAGTCGACTGGCTATGTTTTTAAGCCGACTGTCAAGATTATTCTGATGTCTCAGACTTTAATTTCCGTCCCGTGACAAGAATAAACACATATATGTATTGCTTGAAAAAGATTTTGATTATGGAGATTGTATGTGACGGATTAGAAAAGTGAATTTTATTTACCTTTGCATGAAATCGCATATGAAGTGAAGTAAATTATTCTGTTGAATTTATGAAACATTTTGGGTGCGTTTGTTTTGATATTTTGAATAGAGTATTCTGAATTGAGTATTCTGAATAGAGTATTCTGAATAGAGATATTCTGAATATGAGTCTAAAAGCTGTTTGTTTAGCCTATATTCTGAATATTGATATTCTGAAAGCTGTTTATCTGAAAAAGAGAGTTTAGAAGTTGTTCGGTTATATTTCTTACTGAAAACTGTTATCTGAAAGCTGTTTTTCTGAAAAAACGAGTTTAAAAGCTGTTCTGTTATATTTCTTGCTGAAAACTGTTATCTTATAGCTGTTTATCTGAAAAAGCGAGTTTAAAAGCTGTTCGGTTATATTTCTTACTGAAAACTGTTATCTGAAAGCTGTTTTTCTGAAAAAACGAGTTTAAAAGCTGTTCTGTTATATTTCTAGCTGAAAACTGTTATCTGAAAGCTGTTTTTCTGAAAAAGAGAGTTTAAAAGCTGTTCTGTTATATTTCTTGCTGAAAACTGTTATCTGAAAGCTGTTTTTCACTGAAAAAGAGTTCAAAAGCTGTTCTGTTATATTTCTTGCTGAAAACTGTTATCTGAAAGCTGTTTTTCTGAAAAAACGAGTTTAAAAGCTGTTCTGTTATATTTCTTGCTAAAAACTGTTATCTGAAAGCTGTTTTTCTGAAAAAGCGAGTTTAAAAGCTGTTCGGTTATATTTCTTGCTGAAAACTGTTATCTGAAAGCTGTTTTTCTGAAAAAGCGAGTTTAAAAGCTGTTCGGTTATATTTCTTGCTGAAAACTGTTATCTGAAAGCTGTTCTTCTGAAAAAGCGAGTTTAAAAGCTGTTCGGTTATATTTCTTGCTGAAAACTGTTATCTGAAAGCTGTTTTTCACTAAAAACGAGTTCAAAAGCTGTTCTGTTATATTTCTTGCTGAAAACTGTTATCTGAAAGCTGTTTTTCTGAAAAAACGAGTTTAAAAGCCGTTCTATTATATTTCTTGCTGAAAACTGTTATCTGAAAGCTGTTTTTCTGAAAAAGCGAGTTTAAAAGCTGTTCGGTTATATTTCTTGCTGAAAACTGTTATCTGAAAGCTGTTTTTCTGAAAAAGCGAGTTTAAAAGCTGTTCGGTTATATTTCTTTCTGAAAACTGTTATCTGAAAGCTGTTTTTCACTAAAAACGAGTTCAAAAGCTGTTCTGTTATATTTCTTACTGAAAACTGTTATCTGAAAGCTGTTTTTTCTGTAAAAACGAGTTTTAAAGCTGTTCGGTTATATTTTTAGCTGAAAACTATTACCTGAAAGCTGTTTTTTCTGAAAAAGAGAGTTTAAAAGCTGTTCTGTTATATTTCTTGCTGAAAACTATTATCCGAAAGCTGTTTTTCACTAAAAACGAGTTCAAAAGCTGTTCTGTTATATTTCTTAGTGAAAACTGTTATCTGAAAGCTGTTTTTTATAAAAAAAACGAGTTCAAAAGCTGTTCTGTTATATTTCTTGCTGAAAACTGTTATCTGAAAGCTGTTTTCTGAAAAATCGAGTTCAAAAGCTGTTCGGTTATATTTGTTCAGGTTTTTTAAAATCAATCTGCATTCATCATTTGGTAACATTTTTTTAATTGTTGGAGTTAGATTGCAATGTTATACAAGTATTGGAAGGGGAAACTTGAGCAGCATGTGAATGGAGCAAAAATCAGACGCCATCATCTCCAAGATTGATTCGTCACGTTAGAGAAGAAAGTTAAAAGAAGCTCTTGTGTTTGTGAAGCATATAATCGCAGTTCATGTATAAGTTTTGATTCTTGGATAAATGTTTTGAGATTTCTTGGATAGCGTGCAGTGTTTGGTTAACTCATAATTCATTTGGGTAGACTGATGTTGCTCAACCTGTACGTTGCAGTTTTTTAAATGACTATTATATCACAGATAATTTCTACGGCCTGAGCCAAGCAATTTATTCAGATAAATAAGCACTAGATATTTAAAATAAAAACGGGTCCCATTCCACTATACTCAACCAATTTATTCACCAAAGCAAGCTTACTTCATTAATTTTGTTTACATTGTTCAGCAATCCCACGTAACAGATCATTAATGGCATGGGATCGATACATATATTATGAGAATATGCTCTACAATTTGTTGTCAGCCATCATTACAAACAAGCATGCTGTTAAATCATTATTTGTTGTCTACAGTCACTGCATGCTGTCTGGAGCTGCTGCTGTTGCTTCTTGACTCCTTGATTTGAAAACTGTAGAGCAGGTAGATCTATAAACAAAGAAACAATATGAGAAACTTGCTGCATTAAAATTCAAAAAAAAGGGGAGGAATAATAAATTGTGCAGCAGAAACTTGCTACATTAACCATAAACGGAAACGGAAAACTGAAAACCGGAGTTCAGATTTGCTTAACCACTATTCATAATACAGATACCCCCTCTTGTCAAACACTATGAAAACAACATAATGCAGGAAAAATACAACCTAGTCGTAGCCTCAGATTCATCAAATCAATGATATCCTGGCTAGATATACCGGAGCTGCAATTTTGTACAATGCCACGCCCACTAGTACAAAGCACATTGTCAACATTGACTAAAAAGAATCCATCATTGACTATTGCGACAACATTTTCTTATTGTTTGAAAACATATTTGTTCATTTACAGGGATCTGAAGTACTCTGAATAGTATTTACAAACTGGCATTACCAGCAAGATAACAAAGGCATATTCACCTGAATACAAGTGCAATTCATCTCAACAAATCAGATGCATCTAATATTGTACCAAATATTGCTTTTCTGAGAAATGGTTATGATGATACCCACACTGATCATACTTCACACCTTAAAAAAAATTGATGCACATCATTTCTTTAAAATCCTGGGCTGTGATGAACAAGGTTTGATCTGCATTGCATTGAATTCCTGATATTTGGTGATACTGTACAGCTTTGGCTGCTCATGGTTTATGGTTATTGAGATATATCTTTGGCTTCTCATGGTTTCAAACTTTGTTTCTGGAGTCAATTTCTATTGTCTTGAATCCTTGATCAGTACAAATATCCTGAGTTTATTCCAGGTTGATTAATGTTGGCCTTTGTTTATCCTAAGAATATCCTGCTTCTATCCTGAGATTGAGTTAAAATCCTGGGCTCAATTTCTATTGTCAATTGTTTCTGGAGTCAATTTCTATTGTCAAGATCTATGATTTAGGATAAGGACATATCAGATCCTCCCCAGAACCATAAAAACAACCTAATTGGCGGGGTGAAAAATTAGTTACAGTCTCAGATTCATAGTGCTCATTTATAAAAACTCCATACTGGAGCTGCATTTTTGACAATGCCACGCCCACTAGTACAAAGCAATGCTCTTGAAAATCCGTTCATCATTGACTATAACGACATCATTTTCGTTATGTTTATAAAACAAATTTGTTTACTTATACTGTTCTTGAAGTATGTCGAATAGTTTTTCCCAAAATCCACTTAAAACAAAGGCCAAGGCCTATTGGTTTTCATATTGAGAGTGCCATATGCTGAATATTCTATTCAGAATAGGCGTTGGTTTATACCATATACTGAAAACAGTACTGTGAATATTGATATCCCTTGAATTCGATATTCTCAACCCTACTCACGAGCTCTCTCTCTTCCAAACAGTGTCTCCCCAACCCATCTCTCCTCTCTTCTCACTCAGATGCTCTCTCTCTTCTCAACTCAGGGTAAACTCAATCTCAGGATAGAAGCAGGATATTCTTAGGATAAACAAAGGCCAACAAAAATCAACCTATTACAAACTCAGGATATTTGTACTGATCAAGGATTCAAGACAATAGAAATTGACTCCAGAAACAAAGTTTGAAACCATGAGAAGCCAAAGATATATCTCAATAACCATAAACCATGAGCAGCCAAAGCTGTACAGTATCACCAAATATCAGGAATTCAATGCAATGCAGATCAAACCTTGTTCATCACAGCCCAGGATATAAACTCAATCTCAGGATAGAAGCAGGATATTCTTAGGATAAACAAAGGCCAACATTAATCAACCTGGAATAAACTCAGGATATTTGTAATGATCAAGGATTCAAGACAATAGAAATTGACTCCAGAAACATTTGTTTGAAACCATGAGCAGCCAAAGATATTTCCCAGTATCCATAAACTATGAGCAGCCAAAGAAAAAACAGTATCTGTATATATCAGGAATTCAAAGCAATGCATATCAAACCTGGTACATCACAGCCCAGGATTTAAACTCAATCTCAGGATAGAAGCAGGATATTCTTACGATAAACAAAGGCCAACATTAAAACCTGGAATAAACTCAGGATATTTGTAATGATCAAGGATTCAAGACAATAGAAATTGACTCCAGAAACAAAGTTTGAAACCATGAGAAGCCAAAGATATATCTCAATAACCATAAACCATGAGCAGCCAAAGCAGTACAGTATCTGTATATATCCGGAATTCAATGCAATGCAGATCAAACCTTGTTCATCACAGCCCAGGATTTAAACTCAATCTCAGGATAGAAGCAGGATATTCTTAGGATAAACAAAGGCCAACATTAATCAACCTGGAATAAACTCAGGATATTTGTAATGATCAAGGATTCAAGACAATAGAAATTGACTCCAGAAACAATTGTTTGAAACCATGAGCAGCCAAAGATATTTCCCAGTATCCATAAACCATGAGCAGCCAAAGAAAAAACATTATAAGCAATACCTCAACATTGTAGTGGTGAAACTAGCAGGATATGGAAACTAACAACAACTCCAAGAATAATACCACTGTTCTGTTATAGTGACACAAAGTAGCCAGATTGCAGAGACATACTTTATTAGTAACTACTTCCTTGCTCTCTCCCATCACAACCTACCAAAGAACAACAATTAGAACCAATCTGAGATATTGTAGGAGGTAACTTTGACAGTAAAATAAACTTACTCCATCACCACCCATTCTCCTTGTTGTGGATGCAGTATAATATGCTCCATTAAGGCTGGCATAACTCACACTTTGGGCACATATGAACATAAGATTCATAGTGTGCAACTTCAAAAACATAATCCATCTCATCATCACTCAAAACCAAAGAGGATAAATAAAGCTCAGTTAGGATTAATTCATCACAAGTCGCTCCTACAAAGCATTATATAAATGATTCATAGTGTGCAACTTCAGAAACATAATCCATCTCATCATCACTCAAAACCAACGAGGAAAAATAAAGCTCGGTTAGGATTAATTCATCACAAGTCACTTCTACAAAGCATTATATAAACGATTCATAGTGTGCAACTTCAGAAACATAATCCATCTCATCATCACTCAAAACCAACGAGAAAAAATAAAGCTCAGTTAGGATTAATTCATCACAAGTCACTTCTACAAAGCATTATATAAACGGTTCATAGTGTGCAACTTCAGAAACAAAATCCATCTCATCATAACTCAAAACCAACGAGAAAAAATAAAGCTCAGTTAGGATTAATTCATCACCAGTCACTCCTACAAATCATTCAATAAATAATTCATAGTGTGCAACTTCAGAAACATAATCCATCTCATCATCACTCAAAACCAACGAGGAAAAATGTAGCTCAGTTAGGATTAATTCATCATAAGTCACTTCTACAAAGCATTATATAAACGGTTCATAGTGTGCAACTTCAGAAACAAAATCCATCTCATCATAACTCAAAACCAACGAGAAAAAATAAAGCTCAGTTAGGATTAATTCATCACCAGTCACTCCTACAAATCATTCAATAAATAATTCATAGTGTGCAACTTCAGAAACATAATCCATCTCATCATCACCTAAAACCAACGAGGATAAATAAAGCTCAGTTAGGATTAATTCATCACAAGTAACTCCTACAAAGCATTATCTAAATGATTCTCATAGTGTGCAACTTCAGAAACATAATCCATCTCATCATCACTCAAAACCAACGAGAAAAAATAAAGCTCAGTTAGGATTAATTCATCACCAGTCACTCCTACAAATCATTCAATAAATGATTCATAGTGTGCAACTTCAGAAACAAAATCCATCTCATCATAACTCAAAACCAACGAGGGAGAATAATGTGCAACACCTGTACAACATTGAAGTGATTGGTAAAGACAACATCTCAAAAAAATGAATAAAAAGCTGAAAGGAAGATATGCATGCTGATTATTTATAATAGTAATATTGCAATGATACAAACATATCCAAATGACATCAATGTCTCGCATTCCAGCTACGAAACAATTCGAGAAATGGATATGCTGAAAATGTGTACATTCAAATTACATTACTGTATAGCATTCCACATTGCCAGGGCGATTTCATCTCTTTTGCTATTCATATGTCTCAATTGGGAAGATGATAAATCCAAATCTTGCGATGTGGATGCTGCATCTTCGGTGTGTTGGTGATGTACTATTGGTTCGCCACCGAGTTCCACTAAAAATGCATCGTTCCGTGAGTGCAGGCATATAAAATTATGAAGTGCACAACAGGCTGTGACCATCATAACTTGTTTGGTATAATAATAGTTTGGCATGTTCTCGAAGATGGCAAACCTCTTCTTGAATACACCGAACGTTCTCTCAATCACATTCCTTAACCTAGCATGTTGTTTATTAAATAGTTGTCTAGGTTGGGTTGGTGCATGGTTGGCCCCTTGAAAGTCCTGTAAGTGGTATGGCTCACCACGGTACGGTGCCAAAAAACCGGGCATATTGGTATAACCATAATCCACTAAGTAGTATCTATCGTTCGGTGGGATTGGCAACAGTTTTTGTGCTAATGCAGTATGCATTACACGGGAATCGTTCGCACTGCCTTTCCATCCCGCGTAAACAAATGTGAACATCATGTTAAAATCACATGCTGCCAATACATTTTGACTTACAAAACCCTTTCGAGAGCGACAAGCATTGCTTCGACTAGCGGGAACTGTAGCTTTTATTAACGTCCCATCAGCAGCACCAATAGCTCCCTGCATATTAGTAATTCGAATAATAGATATCACAAATCCAAACTAGGAAAAAAATTTAATCATACATGATGCAATCAGGGTGACGTATTACCTGAAACCACGGGTAAAAGTCCTCTAATCCCCTGATTCTGTGATGTACGTATGTATAATCAGGAGGTTTGATAAGGGATGGTGCTGCTCTTGCCAGACCTTTCAATACAATATTAAAGTGCTTTTGGATTGTTTGAGTTGAGTGGTTAAACGTAGTACGGGCTACTCGCATTCTTGTACTATGACCGACAATAAACAGGAAAATAGCCACGCTTTCCTCGAAAGTAACTCGCTTATGACTTGAAGACTCCGCTGTTTCCTCGCAGAAGTTCCTTTCTCGCAGGAAAGCACACAAGGTCATAAAACAATCTTGGTTCATACGGAATATTCCATGAAAGTCGGCCTGGGAACCCGCTAACATATTTTCCAAATATTCACGTCCCGTTTGCTTTTTATTAGTGGACCGTGTACGGTCAAGTTCTTCACATAATTCAGCTAACAAGATTGCCTGCATCGCCTCTTCGACATCGTCACTACTGGATGAAGAAGTATCCATAACAGAGGATGCACTTGCAGTAGTAACTCACTATAAAGAAGAAGATAGAAATCATTTTGGGAGATGCCCATATCAAGTGCACACACTATTAATAGTACGACTGTATGTAACGAGATTTACGGAATCACAAAACAACATATTGAGAGATGGTAGGATTCCACAAACCTGTGCAATTGAATAAAGATAACAAGGTATACTACTACTAGCAAATCTATTCCAGGAATTAAATTTAAATTATAACATTACAAATTTAAATTAAATTATATAAGCAATTTGTTCATCGTAAAAGCCGTCATATTACAATCAACCTCAAACAAATATGGAAATAATCATAAGAAAAGTTCTACAACATGATTTGTTCAACCCATTACGCTGAATGGGATTTCTACAGGGTGGCATAATAACGCACCGCCAACTCCTGCCGTTCTCGAGACATACGGAGGAAACCATGAGCAATGTTCGGATTTTGAAACAGGTAGTGTGTAGCTTTTAAGGCTACAAATGGATCAAGCCCTGTCATCGAATCAATTATATCTTGGCATTGATCCTGGTCGGCCAAAGCAGGGTTATTCGAGGGAGCACTTTCCACTTCATTTATATTCTTGTACCTGCCTCTTTTTACCTCTTGAGTTTGCTTACACGCATCAAGATATTCCGACATCTTTGACATCATTGATTCGCGGCCACTTGATGTAGTAGATTTTCTTTTGCGTGAACCGGACCCCGTACCCATTGGGACATCATCAGACTCATCAATCACATTTACGTGTGATTGATGGGGGTGGCCAAACTGATAGTTCATCCGCCGCGCCTCCACATCCTCGAACCCCCCTTGTGTGGAGGCCCTTGCCACATTGCCCTGGGCTACAGATTCCTCGAATATTTTGGTCAATGCATCAAAATGTGGCAACCCCTTATTTTTGTATTTTTCTGCAGCAAGATGCATCTATTCACAGAATATGTTGTTACTATGCAAGTATTAGATAAATGATTAAGTATAATAAAAAGGATTCACAACCAAAAATCAAAGTTTGAGATTATATATATTAACCTTAACATATTGTTCCCAAACCGGAGCCTCACAAGTAACGGTTTGGTTGGCTTCATCCCAACCGAAACCGCTCTGTTTCCTCATATTGTCAAACACCTTCCATTCTGATTTAAGTCGTCCATATTTCGACTTCAGTTGTGACACCGAGAATGAACGCCCAGTCGCAAAATTCATTGTTTGCTCAAAATTACTCCAGGTTTTACCATCGAATGTGGTGCTTTTTAACAAACCACTGTCAACTGCCCCCTCCATAAGGTTGATAAAATATTCTGTAATACCGGAAGTCCACAATCCATAATCCTCCTCCACTGCCTTCCCCTTTCCCCTACCCGCATTACTCATCTAGTATGAACAAACATCCAAAAAAAAAAAAAAAATTGCCAAATTCCTTCAATTAGTTTAATAGCTGATCGGGTAACCCTAGTTTGCAAGTAGCAACCAATTACACCCTAAAAAATCTCAACAGTGAATTCGGCTAGTTTGTGTGCAGTGTGCACCTTGATCCGAAATAATTTCCGGTACCAAATGCAATTAAAAAGCACAGTAAATTGGTAAAGAAAACCAACCAAATAAATAGTACAATCGCTGTCTTCATACCTTTGATTGGATTTGAAGAAGGAAGAAATTGTCAGCACAGGATTCAACCTTGCGTAGTGCTTTGATTCTCTTTGCCCTTCGATCCCTAGCTCTTCTCTGATAGGCAGCACGGGTAGTGCAAACCATTAACCCCCTACCAAAACCCCTCAACCCCTAACCAAGTCGACAGCAACAAACAGTCAGGTAGCGAAGTCGCCAGCGGTGCTCTCACACGTTTCCGTTCGATTTCACAGTGGAATCGTTCGGGAAATCGTGAATTTGGGGTGGGGGGGCCCGGGGGGAAAAGAGATCAGATCTGGGATCTTTAAAGGAGGGGGGAGACAACGGAGTCGACGAGCTCTCGTGGGTGAGAAGAGAGAGAGAGCATCTGAGTGAGAAGAGAGGAGAGATGGGTTGGGGAGACACTGTTTGGAAGAGAGGGGAAGGTAGAAGACGACCGAATGGGGAACCAGATCTGGGGAGTGAGGAGAGAGAGAGGTCGTGTGAGAGAGAGCCCGTGAGTATGGTTGGGAATATCGAATTGAAGGGATATCAATATTTAGAATATGGAACTCAGAATACGCCCAAAACAAACGGGTATTCTGAATATGATATTCAGAATATGGAACTCAGAATACCAAAACAAACAGGCCCTTTACTATTATGAATGCTATGAACATGACAAGGAAAATCTGATGTAATCATGAAAAGAATGAACTTAAGAGCTTGAAAGGCTCAATTCTTGTGAAATTGTGAATTGAAATTGAGAACTAGAGTGTAGCTAAGCCTCATACCGGCATTGGAAAGAAATGAATTGAAATGAAATTTGAAATGAAAAGACCAAGATTTGGGTCGTGTTGAATAAAGAATTAAGTCCGGTATAGTGGAAAGGCTAACTCTAGAGAATTGATTTTGTTCATGATTCTAATAAACTAAGGACTAGATACATAGTGAAGATGTGATGAAAGTAAGAGAAAAACACGAGTATGAGGGCCATCAGATTGGCGGTGTGAGAGTGATCCACAGACTGCCTGCTTGATGCGTCATGACATGGCGTGGGCACTACTCCAGAATTATCATCTCGGTGGCGACGCTTGTGGGGTGTTTGAGTAGCTATGGGTGGTGCCATTGTTCCATGGCGGAGGCTGAATTGTCTATAGTCTACCTGCTCGATGCGTCGTGTCAGTGCGTGGGATTCTCCTCCAGACTGCTTGGACATGGGCCCATAGGTCATAAGACATCTAAGATACTTACCGTAGTTATTATAGTAGTTTAAGTCATGGCGAGGGATCGAACCCTATAAGATGAAGTACGATTAAGGGCTTGCCCTCAGACCTATGTAGTATGGGATGCATAGAATCCGAACAAGTGCGCATTAGTGTTATATAATATAATAACTGCATTAAGGACTAAGTGCACAATCACAACATGACATTAACAGGATAGTCCCTTTAGTTTTGTTTGTGAACAAGTTTGTGGTTTGTTAAGAAATGAGAATCGTTATACTGTTTCCGGCATAGAGAGGATGGCCGTGTATAATTTTCGTCAGTTGAATAAACTGACGTATCCACAATTTTGTATGCAGGGAAAATGGTACGATAATGATTAAAGGAGAACTGATGCTTAAAGATTATTCAAATATTGTTGTACTTTTATATAATAATGTTGTAATTTGCTTCCGCTGTGAATTGTAAAGTGTAAAGATTCCATGTAACTCTGATGTAAAGTGAAAAGTTTTTTAATTCCTTGTAAAATTGTACAAAAGAAGCGTAAAGATCCTGTGTAATCTCGAATTCAGTTGTATTTGGAATTCGGGGTGTTACATAAGCAAAGTAAAGTATCTTGGATAAATATGATTATCTCGAAAATATTCATCAAAAGTTCATATAGATGAGTATTGACTATGCTGCCTCTTAATAAATTGTTTGCATGTCCATAAACCATATAATTGGAGCAATAAAATTTAGCAAATTATCGTCACCCGAAAACTACAAAAAATCAATATTCCCCTGCCATTTTGCGTTTCTAAGAGCGGTTCGAAGATCACAAAGAAGATCATCGGATTGACTCGATCGCGAGGTTTGTGGCATCTCTCCTTTCTGCATCCATCGTCTATATACTGATTCCATCCTAAAAGTGGCAAGAAACTAATTCATCTACTCCAAAATTTATAATAAAAAAATACTACTGAAAAATTGTGCAAAATTGAATTACAGAAAATGTAATTCAAAAAATTAAAAAATAAAAGAAAATTAATAATACATATATGTAGATTCCTGCACTTCTTCGGCTGCGAGAAAAATAGATCTTTCTCCCATCAATCGAAAACCGTAGCCATCTCCAGTCCTCTTTTAAACCAATGGGTTCAAGAGAATGGATCAAGAATTTGGGGGAAACCAAACCTTAACCCTAGTTTCTGGAATCGTTGAGTTGGTGACGGCGAGTGGCGTATTGCGATTCTGGAGGGCGTGTGAGGATTTAGTGGCGAGCGGGCTGAAGGGGAGGGGGCAGCAGGAGGGATGCGTTCGGCTAGGTTGGGTAATTTTTTTATTGTGAAAGTGAAGATGAAGAATTCTTAGTGAGAGCGGCAAGAGGGTTTGGGGTTTATTGGTGTTTTTTCTTATTCAATGAAATGTGTGTATTGCACGTATTAATAGATGAAAATCCCAACTTTACCTCTTCTTTCTCTATTTCTAAATAGAGAAAGGAGAGAGGAGTAGACTCTTTCTCCTATTAGCATAAGATATAGACTAGTGTTACCCTATGCAAATTGCACAGACTGAAACAATGGGGGACTCATAAAACTATATATTACTTAAAAATTTAGAAATGTCTTTTAGCTTTTTCAATCACAATATAATGAAAAGATGAAAACTCTACAAATTAACTAATTCACACTTTCAAACCAACCAACATCATTCTACAATTCTATTCAATTAAAAGAAAATAATTACAGAAATTTAGAGATGCTAAGAAAGAGACTTACAATCTTATCAGATTTCTCCGTTTTAAAGATTGCTTTCAAATACTCATATTGTTTGCGAAGTTCCTCAATATTTGCCTCCAACTATTCTATATCACTCCTTAGTTGTATCTCAATAAAATGATCAAACTATAAAACACACATACAATACTACAATTCACCAAAACTTTTCAAACAAAACAAGAGATGTAGAAAAAATACCACTATCTGCATATTGTTTCCCTTCTGATTCCAGCATATTCCGAACTTGCTTCATCAAATTTTCATCTTCTCATTTCATCAACCATTTGATGCAAGTCCATACCTTTCTTATATATTCACTCATTTGTTCACTTTTACCCTAAGAAAATAAAAATAATAAAATACAATAATGATAAAATGGACCAAACTATTCAACTTTCATGCTTTTTACCATCATCTACAATCCATCATTCTTTGTAATTGAAAATTTAATGATAATATTTCTTAGAATGCAAAAGTCCAAATGAAAATAGATAACAATTAGAAGAAAAAGCCCTCATATGCAAGTCAATTTGTTCCAATCCCATACCTGATGACCCCCCTTCTTCTAATCTGAAACCCTATTATTAGGTTTGCATCTGATCCCAAATCTTAAAACTTGACCATACTATTATAAAAAAGCAGGAAAATACTCAAACACGAACAAATTAATTATTACCCGAAAAAAGATATAAAAACTGAAACAACAATTCTAATTGAAGAACGAATGCTAAAATAATTAAGAGAGATTTTGCTAAAAATAATTGAAAAGCTTAAGAACTTAACAAAATTAATTTTTCATGAGAAATAATTATGAGAAATAGTGAACACAATTACCATCAAATTGAAGAATAAAAGTTGATCTTCAGGTAACCTACATTTGGGCCAATTGCAACGACGACATGCCATACAAGCTTAACTGCCTTCTCCGTAATCTCTGGGAGTACACATTGAAGAGAGTAGTGTAAATCAATGAATAAACAAAAACAAACATATAATAAACACTAACATTACCTCTTACTTTCCCATAATTTATTTTTTCATTCATTTCTTCGCCTTCTGATCCCAATTTCTATCATGGCCTGTAAAATCTAATTTATTTGGATCTGAAGAAACAAGGAATTAAGAACAATCATTAGTTAGGATTTGGTCTGAAAATAACCAATCTTTATGTTTGAATCCATAATTAGGGTTTGGATTCCGAAATTTCAAAAATTGAAACGCCCTAATTAGAAATCAAGAGTAAAAGTGTGGCAAATTAGGGTTACATGAATACAATATTACAAATAAATTAGGAATTCAAAAACCCTAATTTCTCATAGGAGAATTCTTACCGATGGTGTCATTACCCATGGCGGGCTAGCGAGCGTCGACGGCGAGGATTTGGGTAGGCTGACGAACGACGACTGCTGAGATTTGGGGGAGGAGGGTTAGCGGTATTTTGGGGGAGGGGGAGTTGGGAGAGGAAGGGTTTTTTTATTTTTGTATTTATTTTTGCATTTTGTTTTGTCAAGTAAAAAGTGTGGTGTGCACGTGTTAAGGTATGTGTGATTCCTACTTTTGCTCTTCTTTCTTCATTTCAAAATGGAGAAATTAGAGAGTGGGTAGGCCTATTAGCTTAAGATATAGTATAATACTAGTATTACCCTGTGCAAATTGCACAAACTAAAATAATTTTGAGGGACTCATAAAATTATATATTACTTAAAAATTTAGGAATCTCTCTTAGCTATTTCAATCACAATATAATGAAAAGATAATAAATCTACAAATTAACTAATTCACACTTTCAAACTAACCAACATCATTCTATATTTCTATGCAATTAAAAGAAAATAAAAAAAAAATAGTCGAATAATTACCAAAATTTAGAGATGCTAAGAAAGTGACTTACAATCTTGTCAGATTTCTCTGTTCTAAAGCTTGCTTGCAAATACTCATATTGTCTGCTAAGTTCCTCAATATTTGCCTCCGACTGTTCTATATTACTCCTTAGTTGTGTCTCTATAAAATGGTCAAATTATAAAACATACATACAATACTATAATTCACCAAAATTTTTCAAACAAAACAAAAGAAGTTGAAAAGATACCACTATCTGCATTTCCCTTCTGATTCCAGCATATTCTGAAGCTTCTCTTGCTTCATCAAATTTTCATCTTCTCATTTCATCAATCATTTGATGCAGGTTCTTAGCTTTCTTATATATTCACTCGTTTGTTCACTTTTACCCTAAGAAAAAAAAATACAATAATAATAAAATGGACAAAACTATTCAACTTTCATGCTTTTTACCATCATTTACAATCCATCATTCTTTTTAATTGAAAATTTAATGATAAAATTACTTAGAATGCATAAGTCCAAACGAAAACAGATAACAATTAGAAGAAAAAACCCTCATATGCAAGTCAGTTTGTTTCAATCTCATACTTGACGACCCCCCTCTTCTAATCCGAAACCCTACATTCTTAAGTTTGCATCTGATACCGAATCTCAAAACTCGACCATACTATCATAAAAAAGCAAAAAAATAATCAAACACAAACAAAGTAAATATTACTCGAAAAAGGATATAAAAACTGAAACAAGAATTCTAACTGAAGAAAGATTGCTAAAATAATTATGAGAGATTGCTAAAAATAAATGAAAGCTCAAGAACTTAACAAAGTAATTATTCATGAGAAATAATTATGAGAAGTAGTGAACACAATTACCATCAAATTGAAAAATAAAATTTGATATTCAGGTAACCTATATCTGGGCCAATTGCAACAACGACATGACATACAGGCCTAACTGTCATCTCCGTAATCTCTGGGAGTACATATTGGAGAAAGTAGTGTAAATCAGTGAATAAAAAAAACATATAATAAACACTTACATTACCTCTTACTTTCCCACAGTTTATTCTTCGCTTCATTTCTTCGCCTTTCGAAATCCCAATTTCTACCATGGTCTCTAAAATCTAATTTATTTGGATTTGAAGAAACAAAAAATCAAGAACAGAACATTAGTTAGGATTTGGTCTGAAAATAACCAATCTTTATTTTTGATTCCATAATTAGGGTTTGGATTCCGAAATTTGAAGGATTGAAACGCCCTAATTGGAAATCAACAGTAAAAGCGGGCGGTAAATTAGGATTTCATGAATACAATATTACAAAATAAATTAGGAATTCAAAAATCCTAATTTCTCATGGGAGAATTCTTACCGATGATGTCATCACCCATGGCGGGTCAACGAGCGTCGACGACGAGGATTTGGGTGGGTTGGCGAACGACGACTGCTGAGATTTGGGGGAGCAGGGTTAGTGGAATTTTGGGGGAGGGGGAGGGGGAGTTGGGAGATGAGGGTTTTTTTTGTTTTTGTATTTATTTTTGTATTTTGTTTTATTAAGTAAAAAGTGTGATGTGCACGTGTTAAGATATGAGTGATTTACTTCTTTTGCTCTCATTTTTCCATTTCAAAATAGAGAAAGAAGGAAAATGATAGGCCTATTAGCTTAAGATATAGTACGGTAATTACAGCCAACCAAAGACAATCTTCAGAATTTTCAGTGAAAAGATTGCCATCACTTTGATTAGTCGAGTATTCACCATCTACAAGGGTGATTAAATAAAAAATGAAAAATAAATCTAGAAATGATTTATCAAAAAACAAAACTAGATTTGAATCACTCAAGAAAAAGAAAAAAAAGGCAGTTACTTGTCAAGGCAGCACCGGAGTCTACCCAATCAGACTCAACGGTATGCTACTAATGAGTGCATTAGAGTGGTTCGTTCTATGAGGAGCCAATTTTGGATAATGGGTACTAGTATAATTATAATTATGTACAATATTGCAGAGAATTTTTCAAATAAAAGAAAATAAATAAATTATTTTAAAAAATTTGATCTAATAACATCTATATAATAGTGCATGCTTTTGAGGCTTTATTAAGGAACTAGGTTTGCCCGTTGACACGTGCCTACGGCACGTCTTCGGAACGGTGCACCTTGTTTAATCATATAAAATAGTTTTGGATGTCCAACAAATTAATTAAAGTAGCAAACATAGAGCAAAAAACATATTATATGATTTTTTTGATTTTTTTTTGAATTATTTTTGAAGTTCTTAAATTTTTAATTTTTTTAGTTTTTATTTTTTTTATTTTAAAAATTTTTTAAAATTTTGTATTTCTTTAATTTTTTTGAATAGAAAAGGGAGGGAGAGAGAGAGAAAAAAAATAATTAAATAAATATAGGAGTTGTTTTTTGTAGGAGATTTGAATTTGAATTTTGGGGGAAAACTTTTGAGGGGAAAAATATTTTTTGTGAGGTTAGATCTGGGCCTTTGATTTTTGGGGAATTGAAGGAGAGCCACTTGATAGCTTTCTTTGTGTTTTATTATATAGATATGATTTTAGTTTAAAATTTGGATAGAAAAAGAGTGGGTGATTGTCATCTACATTTGTTATCTTTTTTTATTCAAAAAAAATAGTAATCATTTGATCAAAAATAGTTGTAGCATAATATATTCTATAGATTATGTAAAAGTTACAGAAGGGATACATCAGATGAAGTAGTGGTAAAATTATGGTTTAATTAAGGTTAAGTTGCCTCAAAATTTTGATTCTATTTTTAAAAAGTTAGTTAATATTTGTTGACTCATAAAATTATATAGAACTCCAAAAAGTGTGAGCGAATTGAGAATAACTTATGAATATCATCTCTACCGTAATTACCGAAACATATGAATATCATATAAGCAGATGATTTAGGAAATCACTGTCAAACCATAATGTTATTCAATTGAAATTCAATTAATTTTTGTATATTACAACATCATTAATATTCAATAAATATGTTATATATTATAAACCATGCATTGTTGTACACTAGTTATATATGTGCATTGCACGTGTTTTTTTGGTTACAAATAGAGTTTGTTTGGTGACAAACCCTCCCATTAAAATAGTACTGATTAGTTATACATGCACATTGCGCGTGTTTGTTTGGTTACAAATAGAGTATGTTTGGTGTCAAACTCTCCCATTAAAATAGTAGAGATGTTAGAGCAAAGATGATAGACTAAGAAAATCATATAAAAATAATTTAATGAATTGAATTTGCTTAAAAATCTAATTCTAAGCTAGGGGATGTGGGTGGGTTTGGGAAGAGACGTGAGATTTTGTGAGGTTGAGAAAGTGAGAGGGGAAGAGACTGTGTTTGAGGGATTGAAGTTCTTATTTTGTTTTGGGTTTTTTAATAAAATTATACATAGTGCACGTGTTAGTTAAATATGAATCTCTATTTTTTCTCTCTTTTCTCTATTTTAAAATAGAGAAAGGAGAGAGGATGTAGACTCTCTCTCATATTAGTATAAGATATAGATATAATTTGCTTAAATAAAATTTTTAATTTTTAATTATTTTTTAAAAGCTAAATATTGTTGTTAACAAGCCGATACAGATGTGTTTAACCAATAGCTGCTAATTTTAATTCTTTTCTGAAAACTAATTATAGATGTGCCTAACCAATATATATTAGGGCAATTTATTTAAATAATACGATTATAATAAACAATTAACAAAACTAATCTGGTTCGAAAGTATTTATAAAACGGAACTCTATGTTGCCACATTAAAACAATTGCTAATTAAAAAACTAGCAAACTGCACGTACGATGTATGTCTTGAGATTTTTTATTTCAAAGTAGAGACTATGAAGTTCTCTAGTATTGAACCTGAGAACTTATTTTACCCATCTCAAATCTTTATCATACTCTTTACAATTATTTCCAGTGGAACCAACTTTTATTTTATATGAGTGACACTTTTATAAATAATTATGTCGTAAATAAATTTAAATTTGAGGGTATTATGGTAAATGATAACATTTGACTAAATGGATGATTAATATAACTTTCACTTAAAAATAAGTGGTTAAGATTATAAGGTTGATTGTCTACAAATGACATAACCTCAACTCTCTCATTATAATATTAGATATTAAAGATAATTAATTTAATAAAATACTATGCAGTTTGTTTAAGCTACAACCACGACCGAGTAGTTGAATATACCTCTAGGGGGCGTTTAGTAAAAGGATTCTTTTTGTTCCTAGGAATCATAAATCCTAGGATTTATGATTCCAAATATTTATGCTTCCTAGGAATCATAAAACATGTTTGGTAGGTTTTAAACATCTCTAGGAATGTTAGTTGGAAACTTAATTTTGGTTGAGCTACATATTTCCTGGGAATATTAATCTTATTATCCAAAATACCCCTCTCATCCTCAAATAACAAAACAAACTGTTTGATGAAATACATGAGTAAAATATTTGATTTTACTCAGGTTTTGGATATTAATATTTGATTTTTTTTTTTTTTTTGAATTTTAGGATGTAGAAATGCAATTTGATTGGTATGTTCAATTTTGGGAGAGATTTGATGGGTGTGTTCAATAATTTTGGGGGAGACAGAGGGCTATGACAGATATGAAGGAGATATAGTTGAACATGGCATAAGATAGAGCTAGGACTTTGAAGTTGTTATCTATGTTCTTGTTTTTGGTTGTGCAGAATTGTATGAAGCATGTGTAATTTGTAAGAAAAATTTACGCATCACTTGTAATAGCAGGCTGTTGATTCAAATGCACTTGTAAGCTAAAATTATATGAGATTGAATTAAGATGATTGTTATTGATGTGAGGTAAGTGATGTGGCCCCATCTGGGCCACCGGATCTCCTCAGACTTCACTCCCTGTGATTATCAAGTCAAAACCAGTCATGGGTTTCAGCCCATTCAGGCCCACGGGCAAACGGGTCTGACCCGGTACGTTAGGGTCTCAGACCCGTTTATCCCTGCCTATAAATACCAGACCCCCTCCACACTTCTAATGGTAATCAATCTTTCCCCACCTGAACCTTAGCTGCCTAGTCTCTTTTCAGTGACTGACTAGATCGTCAGAGGGCCTATCGTCGGGACTTCTCCCAGTATTTCTATGCAGTTTGCAGGTACAAAAAATCTGAGCCGAGCATCAAAGATCCGAGCCGAGCTAATGGATCCGAGCCAAGCACCCGGCCTCTACCTCGCTGCTGCTACTCCCGAGCTGGTCCTACTCCCCAGGGTCGGACCGACACCAGTACCACAGTTTCCTCTTCACAAATTACAAGAACTAACACCTGCTGCCCTCACACCCCAAAGAAAAATAGCATCAGATTGGCGTCGTCTATGGAAAACCTCTAAGTATTGTCGCCAGACCAAGCCCAGCCAGGGACGTCACCTCGAGTCTGAGCTCTTCCATGACTCCCAAAGCCAGAAAGGCTGTCGCCTCGGCACGACATCCGGACCCTCCACATCACAGCCGTACGGATGCCGAGGGTTCCAACCAACCTCGGTTCAACGACGTAGCCAGACCCTCGAATGTGACTGATTTACGTCGAGTCATCTTAGATCGGCAGGCTAGCCGGACAAAGGGAGAGGCCGCTTCCAACTCGGTCTCAAACCATCGCAGACGGCCATCCCAAGAGCGCGATCCAAGACACAACTGCTCGCCTCGAGGGCCTCTGTCCCTGCAGAACCCGGTGAGGCAAGCCCCAGTCACTAGGGCCGAGTTCCAAAACTTCCGGGACGAGGTCCTCCAAGCAATTCGAGGCGGCCAAGGAACCGAGGCCGGCAACAACTCCGACCCTCAGTCAGGAGCAAGGGGCGGTGAATCCTATGGATCAGCCCACCCCCTACAACAAGAAGGCACCGTCCTCCAGCATTTACAGGAGATGGAGAACTGCCTCTCCCACCTCAGGGGCATGGTCATTGGCCGACCCGACCTCCATTCTCCCTTCAAATTTTGGAAGCCGAGATCCCCCAAAATTTCAGGCCTCCCCAATTTGAGACATACGACGGCGAGGGTGATCCCACTGATCACATAGAGGGGTTTATGACCCTCATGTTGATTCACAGCACTACGAATCCACTCCTATGCCGCGCCTTCCCCGCTACCCTTCGTGGTTCGGCTTGGGAATGGTTCTCAAAGCTCGCCCCCGGCTTAGTCTTCTCATTCAACCAGTCGGAGGTGAACTTCCTAGCCCACTTCGTGACCAACAGAAAAGTCGAGAAGACGAGTGCGTCCCTCCTAGACCTCAAGCAGAAGGAAGCGGAGTCACTCCGCGAATTTGTCCACCGCCGAGGCGAGGTCCATCTCCTCTCTCGACGCAAGTGTCGCCTTGGCTGCTTTTCGACACAACGTGCGGCACCACCAGCTCAAAGCCTCCCTGGAAAAGAAACCACCCATCGACTTTCCCTACCTGCTCAACAGGGTTGAGAAGTACATCCGGGCGGAAAAGGCTCTAAACCCTGAGGGCACTAGAGAATCCATAGCCAAGGGGAAGCGAAAGGCAGACAATGTCGAGCCTACCAAGAAAGCTGCGAAAGAGGCAACAGACTTCAAAAGAATTCCTCCGGTCTCCTTATTCGAAAGATATATGCTGCTGACACAGAACGTGTCGGCGATCCTGATGGAGATCGAGGATAAAGGGATCGTCCGACTCCCTCCCTGGCCGAGCAACAACAAGAAGCGGGACCAGAGGTTCTACTGCCGCTTCCACCAAGACAATGGGCACGAGATAGATAACTCCTGGGCCCTCAAAGACGAGATTGAGGCCCTCATCCAACGAGGGTACTTGAGGGAGTTCACCCGGGACAACCCCAGAAACCGGAGAGATAGGGGGACCCGAGGCCTTCGCCTCCCCCTCGAACGACCCACCGGCAACCCGAGCGTGACCCCGAGCTAGAGGAAACCGGAGGACAGGCCATCCTACACTGCGTCCATGGCAGGTCCATGGGAGGGGAATCCAACACCTCCTGCAAGGCCTTCATCTGAGAGGTCAACTCCGTTCGGGACCATCCCTCCCCCCAGATTCAGCAATGTCTGGTCTCCTTCTCCGGAAAAGACCTGGAGGGAGTCCGGCTCCCACACTGTGATGCCCTCATCATCAGCCTCATCATGGCAAACTTCGAACTCCGCCGAATCCTCATGGACAACGGAAGCTCAGTCAACATCCTCTTCTTAGAAGCATTTGAGAACCTCAAACTCCCCCGAGACAAGCTAAAACCAGCCGGGTACACACTGTACAGATTCTCGGGTGTCCCGGTGCAAATTGAAGGGATTGTGACGCTGGATGTAACAGCCGACACGACCCCCATAATGCGAACCGAATCAATGGATTTCATGGTGGTCAACTTCAAGGTGGCATACAACGCCATCCTCGATCGACCCCACCTCTGCTCATTCCAGGCGGTCCCCTCGGCCTACCATTTGTAGCTAAAATTCCCCACCGATCTCGGGGTCAGCGTCGTTAGAGAAAACTAGGAGTCTGCACGATCATGCTACATGACCGCAGTCAGGGGCATGGTGTTTCCCCTCGATGCAGTCGAACATCCACCTGAAAGTAGCCTGCCCGAGTCAGAGCCTGTAGACATATTGGAGGAGGTCTCATTCGAAGTGGAAGACAAGTCCAAGTGGTTCCGTGTGAGCCGCACCCTTTCCACCGACCTCAAACTAGGTTTAATTGATTGTGTCCGCCGCAATATCGACCTCTTCGCCTGGACGCCATCCGACATGCCCGGGATTTCTGAAGATCTAATCATGCACAGGCTCAGCATTTCCGCGGGCTCCAAGCCAATCCATCAGAAGCATCGCAAGTTCGCCCCGGAGAGGCAACAAGCAGTAAAAATGGAGGTGGACAAGCTGTTATCCGCCTGGTTCATTTAGGAGGTCAGCTACCTCGAGTGGCTGGTGAACGTCATAATGGTCAAAAGGACAAAGGGAGCTGGAGGATCTGCATAGACTTCACGGATCTCAACAGGGCATGCCCTAAAGATCCCTTTCCCCTCCCGAGCATCGATGCTCTGATCGACGCAACGTCGGGTCACGAGCTCTTAACCTTCATGGACGCCCTTTCAGGTTACAATCAGATCCAGATGTTCCCCTCAGACATCGCCAAAACATCCTTCGTCACCGACTAGGGTCTCTGCTGCTACCGGGTCATGCCCTTCGGGCTCAAGAACACTGGGGCCACCTACCAGAGGCTTGTCAATCGAGTCTTCAAAATCAGATTGGTCGTAACATGGAAGTATAGGTCGACGACATGCTCGTCAAGAGCCGACAAGGGCAAGATCATGTCACCGACCTTGAGGAAGCTTTTGGCATCCTTCGATCTCACAACATGAGGCTTAATCCCACCAAGTGCGCCTTTGACGTCTCCTCGGTAAAATTCCTTGGTTCGTCGTTAGCCAGCGCGGTATAGAGGCCAACCTAAAGAAGATCCAGGCCATAATCGATATGGCCCCTCTCAGAAATGTTAATGAGATTCAACGGCTTATGAGAAGACTGGCGGCCATCGGCCGCTTCCTCTCCAAGTCAGGAGAGAAGTCCCTCCCCTTCTTCAAGGCTCTACGGGGGACAAAAGGCTTCGAATGGGGCGACCCCCAGCAACAGGCCTTCGACCAGTTGAAGTCCTACCTTGCCACCCACCCACCCACCCCCGCTCTTGGGTAAACCCAAACCGGGTGAACCCCTCTTCCTATACCTCTCAGCCTCGGAAAGTGCACTCAATGCCGTGCTCGTCCAAGAAGAAGACGATGTTCAGAAGCCTCTCTACTATGTGAGCAAAGTTTTGCTCTCGGCCGGAAGTAGATATGCAAAGATGGAAAAGATGGCGTACACCCTGATAACGGCCGCACGAAAACTCCGTCCTTACTTCCAGGCCCACTCTATTCAGGTCCTCACTGACCAGCCTCTGAAGGCCATCCTCCACAAACCTGAGAGCTCAGGCCGCTTAGTCAAGTGGTCAATCAAACTAAGCCAGTACGACATCAGCTACCAGCCCAAGACAGTCATTAAGGAACAAGCCCTCACCGAATTCATCACAGAGTGCACTATCTCCAAGCCATCCGACTCTCAGGAGATAGATCCGATCTGGGAGGTTTATGTCGATGGCTCGTCTTGCAAAGTGGAAAGCGGTGCGGGAGTCATCCTCAAAGGTCCCGACAACTTCATTCTCTAGTATTCCCTCTGCCTGAATTTTTCGGCCTCAAACAACGAGGCAGAGTATGAGGCTATGATCGTCGGGCTCACTCAGCGCACAAGGTGGGGGCCAGACAAGTCAGGGCCTTCAGAGACTCACAGCTCGTGTTCAACCAGATCACCGGGGAGTACGAGGCCCGTGACGCTCGGATGGTCCGATATTTGGCAGTAGTGCAGCAACTCCTGGCATCCTTCGACTTCTCTTTGGTGGAACGAATCCCTAGGGAGCAAAATGCTCAGGCTGATTCCCTGTCAAAACTGGCCTCGTCATCCTTCGAAGGGCTAAACATCACCGTCCTAATCGAAGTCCTACTTAGTCCTAGCATCAACCTCCCAGAAGTTCTCTGCCTCGCAACCGAACCCCAGCCAGACAACTGGATGACTCCCATCATGAAGTTTCTGGCCGAGGGCGAGCTTCCTCAAGATTAGGCCAAGGCTAAAGGACCCGAGTCCATTCAGAGAGGTTCATCGTAATCAACGAGACACTCTTCAAACGCTCGTACACAACAACGGACGACAGATCCTATCTTCACATCCTGGCCCCCGACGAGGCTAAGTACGCTCTAAAGGAATTACATGAAGGAATTAGGGCATGTCACATGGAAAGCAGGTCGCTCGCAAGAAAAGCCCTAAACCACAGGTACTACTGGTCGACCATGTTATAAGACGCCCAAGACCTCGTCAAAAGATGCGGCCCTTGCCAAAGATTCTCCTCGGTAAAAAGGCTTCCACAAGCGAACCTTCGCTCCCTGGAGAGTCCGACCCCATTTGCCATGTGGGGGATGGATTTGGTCAGCCCTTTCCTAAAAGCAACGGGCCAAAGGAAGTTTCTCGTGGTGGCCATCGACTACTTTACCACATGGATCGAGGTAGAGCCCTGGCCACAATCACAGAGTGCCAAACCCAGCAATTCTTCTGGAAGAACATCATTTGCCAGTTCGGGATCCCCCAGGTACTTATCACCGATAACGGGACCCAATTCGCAGGCCAGAACTTTCGGAAATTCTGCGAAGACAATGGTCTCTAGCAACGCTTCTCATCGATATGTCACCCCCAGTAAAATGGCCAGGCCGAGAACGTGAACCGCCAAATTCTTGATGGCCTCTAGAAGCGGTTGGATAATTCATCAAAAGGGCCTGTTGGTCGACGAGTTGCCAAGCGTCCTCTAGGTGCACCGAACGACGAAGAGAATCCCCACGGGCGAGTCACCTTTCAACCTAACCTACGACACAGAGGCGGTTATCCTCCTAGAGATCGGGCTCCCTTCGCCCAGGATCATGACCTTCGACGAGGAGAACAACTCAACGGGCCTCAGGGCCAACTTGGATCTAATCGACGAGGTCAGGAAAAAATCTGACATCAAAAGAAGCATATACCAACAACGGATTGAGAAATTTTACAACAAGAAGGTCAGCCCCACCAACATCAAGCTTGGTGACCTCGTGCTCTGGAAATTAGCTGTGTCCGACCCCGGTAAAAATAGAAAATTGGCCCCTAATTGGGAAGGTCCGTATAAGGTCTCTGAAGTGGTATGTCCTGCTATGTACCGACTCACAGACCTGAGGGGCAGGATCACAAAGAGGCCCTAGAACACAGAACACCTCATCAAGTTCCTCGAAGGGAACGAATAAACTCCTTCTTGTGTAAAAGAAACTCATGTAATCGGCAACACGTGCCCAGTTTTTTTGTGTAAATAAAAAGTGTAACTCTGTTTCTTTCCTTTCTTGTGTAAAAGAAACTAATGTAATCGACATTTGGCACTGACCTTAAGCCACACCCTAGCTTTCCCAAGCTTTATGGGCTAGGTGCTCAGCAATGACCCCGAACCACATCCTAACTCTTTCAGAGTACAGGAGCTCGACTTCGGTATTGACCTTGAGCCACACCCTAGCTTTCTCAAGCTTTATGGACTAGGCGCTCTGCAATGACCCCGAACCACATCCTAACTCTTTCAGAGTACAGAAGCTCGACATTCGGTATTGACCTTGAGCCATGCCTTAAGCTTTGTCAAGCTTTATGGGCTAGGCGCCTGGCAATGACCCCGAACCACCTCCTAACTCTTTCAAAGTACAGGAGCTCGACATTCGGTATTGACCTCGAGCCACAACCTATCTTTCTCAAGCTTTATGGACTAGACACTCGTCAATGACTCCGAACCACCAGCTTTCTTACAAGACGGGACCCGACACTCGACTTGCACCGCGCACAGCACCCTAATCACTTACAAAAAAGGAGGGATGGAAAAATCAATTTTTATTCATCATAAGCATCTTTAGAAAAACCTTTTTTTGCAATGCCAAATGTCATTGCTAAAACTCGTTTATCGTTGCGGAAAATATTTTTGGCAACGACATTTGTCGTTGCAAGGTCGTTGCGCGTCCGGGCTTCGCGAAAGATTTTGACTACGACTTTCTGTCGTTGCCAAACATAGATTTTTCGCAATGACATTTGTCGTTGCAATATATTTTGTCGTTGCCATACCTAATTTCGCCCGTGCTAAGGTATAAAATCAATCGCAACAATTGTTGTCGTTGCCAAACATACTTCATATATTTGGCAACGACTCATGTCCTTGCTAAAGATATTTTTTTCGCAATGAATTATTTTCGTTGCCTTACATTCTTTCTATTTTGGCAACGACTACTGTCGTTGACAAAGCTCGACTGTTTTGTAATTATTTTTATTATTGCTTTGCATTACTTGTATTTTGGTAACAACTATAGTCGTTGCTAAAGCTACCAATTGTTGTTGCGAAAGTTTAATTCTTTTCAAGACAAATTATATATTGTCGTTGCATCAGCCCTATCCAAACTAGCATACACTTCAAAAACATTAAAAACCAACATCATTCCAAAAACTATAATATTAAACTTGTCCAACATATTACATTTATGTCATATAAGAAGCAATGTCCAAAATATTACAACCATCAACTTCTCAAAAAGATATCTAAGTATCTAATAATCATTTCCATTGTGCATAATAAGCTTAACCATGTTTTCTAATATTCTCTTGACATCTAAACATTGCAACAAAACTGGACGCAAGATTGAAAGAACTGGATCAACTTAGAACAAAAGAACATTTTGGGATGAATATTCTCAGAAAATACAAGTAGCAAAAAATTGGGGTTGATGTTGGAGAGTTAATAACCTAAACCAACAGCTAACTCATATAAGATATAACTAAATCATACACTGTCAAAAGATGAAAGCATCCTCGAGAAACATGCAGAAGGCAGGGGCCAACTCGGTGGTGGGATGGAGACAGGGACTCGGCAGCATCAATTCGTACTCCTGATGGATGAAGTAACTAGCCCTTATTATGGGCAGAAAATCGGCCTTCAGCACGCACTGGATGCTGTCCATCTTTATCTGGGGCCGGCCAGACAAAGGCACCTCCACGTTCAATTGGACAAGGTTCTCCACATCTTCAGGGTACATCCTGATCGACCCTGGGTTCCTAAAGTGGGGGACTTCGAGTCCATGCTTTGGCTCAAACTCATTTAGTGTGCTCAGACTATCCGGCAAACTCCACTTCCTCTTCTTTTTATGGGTACGAGGCTTCCTCGACGGAGACGGTGTTGATAGAGGGGGGAGAACCCCTCCTTCCTCATCTTTCTCTCCCTTACCTCCTCCCTCAACCTCTCCTTCCTCATCCTCTTCACCTCCTTCCTCAACCTCCTCGCCCAATGACTCTACCCTCTCCGGCTCGTGACTTCGTAGGGGGACCACATCCAGGACCCGATCATTCATATCCCAAGACGTGGAATCCGACTATCCATCTGCTTCCAAAGTTCGGTCGTCCAGGTCTCAGGACGTTGAGTCCGACTCGCGATCCCCCTCACCCTGACAGAAGAGCTCGCTTCGGAGCCGAACTGAGAGCGCGACAGTACGAAATAAAATACTAACCTGAATATCGTAAGCTGAGAGATCACCGTAAAAGTCATCGCCGGCAGCTTAAAGAAAGAAGCTCCTTCTTTTAGAGAGAGAACGCAAAGTAAAGAAATGAGGGAGGGTGGAGGATTTATAGAGTGAAAACGATGCCTCAAATTCTACGTAAAAATCCTAGCCGTCCAAATCTTGATCATCAAGATCTAACGGCCACTAGGATTTCAAATGCCTCGATTTCCACCCCCATGACGTCAGCATCACGTGCGAAATTTTAGTTTTTACCCCATGCTTTTACAGCAAGCACGGGGGTTCGGAGCTCGCTTCGGGTCTTACCACCCATAGCTTTTACAACAAGCTTTGGGGGTTCGACGCTCGGCAGTAACCTCGAGCCATCTCTTAGCTTTTACAGCAAGCTTGGGGTTTCAACGGTCGACAGCTATTCCGAGCCACCCCAGAACTTTCACAGCAGCTTTGGGGGTTCGACGCTCGGTAGTGACCTCGAGCCACCCCAGAGCTTTTACAGCAAGCTTGGGGGCTCGACGGTCGGTAGAGATTTCGAGCCACCCCAGAGCTTTCACAATAGCTTTGGGGGTTATACGCTCGGTAAAGACCTCGAGCCATCCCAGATTTTTTACAGCAAGCTTGGGGGTTCGACGGTCGGCAGCTATTGCGAGCCACCCAGAACATTCACAGCAGCTTTAGGGGCTCGACGCTCGATAGTGACCTCGAGCCATCCTAGAGCTTTTATAGCAAGCTTGGGGGATAGATGGTCAGCAGAGATTTCGAGCCACCCCAGAGCTTTCACAGAAACTTTGGGGATTCGATGCTCGTCAAAGACCTCGAACTACCCCAGAGATTTTTACAGCAAGCTTGGGGCTTGATGCTCGGTAGTGATTCTGAGCCACCCCAGAGCTTTTACGGCAAGCAGGGGGGCTCGATGCTCGGCAGTAACCTCGAGCCATCCCCTAGCTTTTACAGCAAACTTAGGGGTCCGACAGTCGGTAGCAATTCTGAGCCACCCCAGAGCTTTCACAACAGCTTTGGGGGTTCGACGCTCGGTAATAACCTCGAGCCATCCCCTAGCTTTTATAGCAAGCTTAGGGGTTCGACGGTCGGTAGCGATTCCGAGCCACCCCAGAACTTTCACAGCAACTTTGGGGGCTTGACGCTCGGTATTGACCTCGAGCCACCCCAGAGCTTTTACAGCAAGCTTGGGGGCTTAACGGTCGTTAGAGATTCCAAGCCACCCCAGAGCTTCCATAGCAGCTTTAAGGGTTCGACACTCAGCAAAGACCTCGAGCCACTCCAGAGCTTTTCACAGCAAGCTTGGGGCCCGATGCTTGGTAGTGATTTCGATCCACCCCAGAGCTTTTACGGCAAGCAGGGGGGCTCGACGCTCGGCAGTAACCTCGAGCCATCTCCTAGATTTTATAGCAAGCTTAGGGGTTCGACGATCGGTAGCAATTTCGAGCCACCCCAGAGCTTTCACAGCAGCTTTAGGGGTTCAACGTTCGGCAGTAACCTCGAGCCATCTCCTAGCTTGTACAGCAAGCTTAGGGATTTGACGGTCGGTAGTGATTGGCAAGTAGGGGGCTCGACGCTCGGCAGTAACCTCGAGTCATCCCCTAGCTTTCACAACAAGCTTAGGGGTTCGACGGTCGGTAGCAATTCCGAGCCACCCAAAGCAGCTTTGGGAGTTCGACGCTCGGCAGTAAACACGAGCCATCCCCTAGCTTTTACAGCAAGCTTAGGGGTTCGACGGTTGGTAGTGATTCCGAGCCACCCCAGAACTTTCACAGCAGCTTTGGGCGTTCGACGCTCAGCAGTGACCTCGAGCCACCCCAGAGCTTTTATAGCAAGCTTAGAGCTCGATGCTCGGTAGTAATTTCGAGCCACTCAGAGCGTTTACGACAAGCTTAGGGGCTCGATGCTCGGCATCTATTCCGAGCCACCCCCTAGCTTTTACAATGAGCTTAGGGGCTCGACGCTTGACAGCAATTCCGAGCCACCCCATAGCTTTTACAGCAAGCTGGGGGGCTCGACGCTCGGCAGCGATTCCGAGCCACCCCCAAGCTTTCTCAAACTTAGGGGCTCGACGCTCAGTAGTAACCCCGAGCCACCCCGGAGCTTTTACAGCGAGCTGAGGGCTCGACGCTCAGCATTAATCTCAAGCCATCCCCTTGCTTCTAGAACAAGCTTAGGGACTCGACGCTCGGCATCTATTCTGAGCCACCCCCTAGCTTTTACAACAAGCTTAGGGGCTCGACTCTCGGCAGCAATTCCGAGCCACCACCCATCTTTCACAACAAGCTTGGAGCTCGACGCTCGGCAGAGATTTCGAGCCTTCCCCAAGCTCTCTCAAAGGGCGGGGTTCGACTCTTGGCGGTAAGACTCGGCATCCGAGCACATAAGGGCTCGGCACTCGATAGTAAACCCCGGCATCCGAGCACAGGGGCGCTCGACGCTCGGCTCCCGACCATCGGTCCCCGACCTTCAACGCCTCTTTCCTTCAGAGGATCTCCTTCGTCCTACCCCACTTACCACTCGAAGAAGCTACGAGTCATACTCTCTAAATACACTGATCCACTCTTCCGACAGGGACAGACTACTCCTCCATGGCTGGCTTACGCCGCCCTCTAGGAGTGGGGGGCTTGTGATGTGGGGTAAGTGATGTGGCCCCATCTGGGCCACCGGATCTCCTCAGACTTCACTCTCCTGTGATCATCAAGTCAAAACCAGTCAAACGGGCTTTAGTCCATTCAGGCCCACAGGCAAACGGGTCCGACCGGTCCGTTAGGGTCGCAGACCCGTTTACCCCTGCCTATAAATACTAGACCCCGTCCACACTTTTGAAGGTAATCAGTCTTTCCCTACCTGAACCCTAACTGCCCAGTCTATTTTCAGTGACTGACTAGATCGTCGGAGGGCCTGTCGCTGGGACTTCTCCCAGTATTTCTAGGCAGTGTGCAGGTACAAAAAATCCGAGCTGAGCTACTGGATCGAGCACCCGGCCTCTACCTCTCTGCTACTACTCCCGAGCCGATCCTACTCCCTAGGGTCGGACCGACGCCAATACCACAGTTTCCTCTTCACAAATTACAAGAACTCACACCTGCTGCCCCCACACCCCAAAAACAAACAGCATCAGTTATGCTTTTCAATTGTGAAATTTTAAGTACAAGCATGTTGTACATATTCTAAATTTTATTAGCTTATACAGATCTGATTACATATATTACACAAATATAATACAAGCATGTTAGTAGCCATGAACTATCAGTGTGACTATGTTGCTACTGCTGCTATACATAGCTTCAATGTAGTTGTTGTTGCCATTGTTACTACCTCATCTGCATCAGATGCTTTGTTGATTCAATTCTTCTCTTCACATTTTTTTCTTGAAATGAAAATCCAAATAAACCTAAAAAAACACAGCAAGACACAAATAAAGAGAATATTAGAACATGAGCAACTTTTACATAATTCTACAAAGTGAGAATACAACTTGTAATGGCTCGAAAGATTCAAATAATCATCAAATACAACATTGCTTAGAATTCTTCATTTCTCATTGAATGGCTCAGAAACACTGTATTTTTCATCACAATAAGGACTCGGAACACTTTACATATCACAATTTCATAGCAGAAACACAAGCAGCAACTTATTAACTACCTCAAAATTGAGAGAAATAGTTGTAAAAGCATGGAATTGGCTCAGCATGACACTACATTTCATCATTATATAGGCTCAATCTATTGTCAAAATCCTTATATAAGATTCGTGGACCTTCTTATCAATTAAAAAATATACACAAGAAGCAATAAACTCAAGAAACCTGAATCTTTGAGAGAGGGATCGGGATCGACGGCGCGAGAGAGGCTCGGGATCGACGGCAGCGAGAGAGGGTCTGGGTGCTCGGGGATCGACGGCGCGACGAGTAGATCGACGGCGTGACGAGAGGATCGACGGCGACGAATTGGTCGAAGGCGGCGAAAAAGTTGATTGACGGCGACCACTTGGGTGCTCAGATTTTTGGGGGAGAAAGAGGGGATGGGTTTTTGGGGGAGAAAGAGGAGAAGAAATATGAAGAGACAGGGAGAGGATGTTTTTGGGGGGCAAATTTGTAATTTTAAAGAAGTAACATTTTTCCAAACCCTTGGGAATCTAATAATCCCACCCCCCATGGGAAAAAATTTGTGGGAATTGTGGCAAAAAAATTTCCTATGAATCTTAGTTTTCTGGAATTTGAAATTAAAAATTAGCATACCAAATATGAAAAACTAAATTTCCAAGTTAAGATTCTTAGGAAACAAATAAAAATCTTTGTACCAAACGCCACCTTAGAGTTATAGTATAGAGATAACTCTAGAGTTATATGGCTACTCTAACTCTAACCCCTAAACCTGTGCATAATGTTTTGAAGTTTGTAGTGATTGTTAGCAGTACTAAACTCAATCAGGAATCTTTGAAAAGATCAATATCTGTCATTATTATGCAAGTCTGCACATTATTTCGAATTGATTATAGTACATGATATTTGGTTGTATATATATTGCCAGCCCGGGCTCATGGGGCCAAGGAAAACTCCCAAAATGGGGACCACATGCATAATGTTAGAAAAAAAATTGAAAAAATATATGCTTAATTTTTCACGGAGGCATGAGCGAGAGAAGAAATGAAAGATGGCCCACATGTCTTTGTTTTAATTGTATTTATTTTAACCGTGTTATGAGCTCTAAGGGTAATTTTGTATAGCCAACTTTTTCTACTCTTTTAAATATGTAATCTCACTAAGGTTCTGAAAAAACCAACAAATATAGGCAAACAAATAATTATTAGGGCCCTAAAAATGGCCAAATTTGGTGGCTCGAGGCAAGTGCCTCTCTCACCTCTCCACAGGACTGCCGGTGTATCTATAAAGAATTGCTGCAAATCATCTTCTAGTACTAAAATCATATAGTCAAGTTTTCGTATTCGTCCTCTTCTTAAAATAGTTGGAGTTCCAATTGTGTAGGCATTGATTATGCGGCTTCATATATATAATGCACTTGCTTTCATCTCTATGTATTATACTCGACTAATGACAACTGTCATCAATAATATTACATGAGTCGCAAGCGCACCTCATAAATCTACTTGTAAGCCTCCTTGATAATAAGCAAGAGGTAGGAGGGTTGGTGTCTCCGCTTGCACCAATCCCTTATTATGGAATGTGAGTGTGTGCGGGGGACGATAACTCACTATAGCTACAACCATGTTGAAAATGAATAAATAAATAATAGATGGGTGAAGAGAAAAACATGTGCATAAAATGTGCTAATGTTTATTAATTGAATGCATAAATTTGAATGATCCTCAATGATTTCGAGGTTGTGATTTTAAGAAAATGATACCGAGATACATAAAGAAAGAGCATCATCAAAATGACATGAACTTCATCACTTCCCTCTTGTTTTTTTAGGTGACTTCTCAGCTAGTGGGCCGAAATGGCCAAATTAGATGTGGGCCTTCGGAGGCTCAAAGAAAAAAATTCCCTTTTTTTCTTTTCAATGTGTGTTGTTTACTTAATCCGCAAGTACAAGTAAAAATTTGAGTCTTCCTTCAATCTATTTGATTCAATACACAGAATAACCTTTAGCTTAATCCCTTCGTACATTTCATTGTACTTCAACCTTCATTTCATAACGTAGAAGTTATTTTGATCAAGTGGGTTACTCAAGAAAATTTTGATTTTCACTTGACTCAGCAAATATTAGGGGTGGCATTCGGTCCTCCCGGGCCGGGCCGGGCTTGTGCTGGATTATTGAGGCTCGGCCCGGCCCTTGGCCCCTAGCTTGGGGGCCGGGCCGGGCTTATTTTCTTTTTTAAATATTTTTTTTAAAAAATTTTAAACTATTTAAATTTTGTTCACAATTGTTAAAAATCATATAGATAAAAGAGATATTCAAAAATTATATTAATGAATTAAAAAGTGTAATATGTAATCAAATAATTGAGTAAAATTTCATTTCATTCAAATAACTTCAAATTACAATACGAGAAAAACATTTGTATTTAGAGATCGAAATGGGCTCTATTTAGATTGAAGAGCAGGTAGTGGACTATTGTCGTGTACTTCTACTTAACCTAAATATAGAATCTCATCTCCCTAAATTTTCCTAATTATTTACAATACATTATACAAATTACATTCTACTAGTTCTTCACTCGTCGCTACTTGTTGATCCGTTTTGTGATTCTTGTAAATCTTGAGCCATTTCTTCTGCTTTCATCCAATCTTCGGCACATACCAACATCTCCAAATTCTTTGACGTCAAGCAATTTCTGTTCAGGCTCATAATCTTTCGACCAAGAGAAAAAATATTTTCCGATGCAACGGTTGACACCGGTACAGTTAACAAATCTTTAACCATGCGAGAAAGAATACTAAAAATATTTTCATTAGTTTTCCAAAAAGAAAACACATCTACTACATCTTCAATGGGAGGTTGTGTATTATACAAATTCAACTCATTTGGTAAATTGGTTCTTGGTTTTTTTTACTTTAAAAGATTTAAAACACTACTAGGGTCAAGATCATTTCCCTTTGATAACATAGAAGAAGAAGAACTAAAAATTTTGTGTTTGTGTAGTGTTAGATGAATAAATTCTATCGTAACTATCATTAAACTATTCAAACCATTTTCAAATTTTGTAGTGAAAGCAACATGGTTAAAATCATCTATTTCTTCGTGTGTGAGCATAAGTATAAAAAATCTCAATTAAATTTTTTGTGCCATCTAACTTAATCGTAGGATTCATTACACCAGCAACACAATATAACATAGGAAGCGGATGAAAATATTTTAAAATTTTAATATAAGCGGCATAAACCATTTCTCCAATGAAATGGTCATTTACCAAATCTTTAATTGTTGTCATTATAGTGACAATTGCAAGTAAAATACCACTAGATGTAGATTTATATGTTTTTGAAAATTGTAAGGTAGCATCATTAAAATGTTCTAATAATTTATACAAACTATCGGAAGAAAACCAAAACTCACCATTTAACATACAATCTTACATACCCATTGCAATACAAAATTCTCTAAGATTAAAACGATAGTGAAGAACAACACTTAATAAATCAAAAGTAGAATTCCAACGATATCTAACATCTTTAGGAAAATGTTTAAATACAATTCCCCTAAGTTGACACTAATCATGAAAAGCTTGATATATTGGACCACTCAACGTAATAAAATGAACACAATTTCTCATTGCCTCAATTTTATCGTGTCAATATTTAAGTACATCTTGTACACAAAGATTTAAAATATGACGAGCACACCTAACCTGAAAAAATTTCCGGTTCTAAAGGATTAAGTGTAATTAGCAAACTAGCAATTGCCTTAATATTATTAGAGGCGTTATCAAAATCAATAGCAAAAACTTTATCAAAAATACCAAAATTTTTACATGCTTCCATGATGTGTGTGGCAATTATTTTACCCTTATGTGGGTACCTAACAAATCCGAATGAAATTATAGCCAATCGGAATCTATCCAATGACATGTTACACACATCATTGGTACGCCGTTCACTCCTACCCACCCATCCGATGTCAAAGAAACTCTAGTGTTTAGTGACGTAAGTGTTGCTACTAAAAAATTCTTGGCCTCATTGTAAACTAATTTACAATCACTCTTTACTACATTTCTAGGAATTTTTTTATAATGGAGGTTTAATGCTGTTTGTGTAAAGATCTCTACATTCCTATTTTCACCAAATGAATAAGGTAATTCATCTCTAATTACTAACTTAGTCATTTATCTACGAACGATATCGTGGTTGTAGCTATGAATATCTATTTTGTCGGTCTTAGGGTGTATTTTTTGTTGTGTGAGGTTGTCTTTAGAAAGTTTGGATTGATATTTACTTAAGTGTCGTTGAAGTGTACCCGTTACCGATCCTAGTTTAAACTTATAGGGTGTTTGACACTTCTTACAAAATTTTAATCCTACATTCTTATCATTTTGTGAAGGGACATAGTTAAAATATTTGTGTACTTCGGATGTGTTCCCTCTTGTTTTACGGGACTGAGATGGGCCTTATTCCGATGGTTGTGGTTCTATGTCTTCTATTTCTACTTGATCCATGTGTGTTTCATGTATATTGGGAATACTATCATAATTGTAATGTGTTTTTTCACTATCTACATATGGAAGAGGATTGGAAGGAATGCGACGACTACTAGTGGACTCTTGGCTATTATGTCTACCACGTGATCGGTTAGATGTCATCTAAACTAGTATATATTATAAAAATTTAAGTGTATGCTTAAAAAATTCTAATGTATGTTTTAAAAATATATTGTAGTGTATGTTTTAAAATTTTAATTTTACAACAAGTAAAGATAGTTAAACTAGTGTATGTTATATAAAATTATTCTACAAAGCAAATAAAACAACAACTATAAAATTATTATTCTAGTGTATGTTTACCATTTTACCAAAAAAAATATAAAAGAAGAAGAAGATGATGAAGATGAAGAAGAAGAAAACCCAATCTAATTATGAGAAATATATGATAACAAACAACAATGATAATTCTACAAATTATGTAAATACGAAAATACCGTAAGAGTGTAGATTGTAGATTGAAGAATGAAGGTAGAGAGAGTTGAGAGGTTGTAGTGTTGTTGTTGATTGTTGTTGGATGTTGTTGATGTTGAATCTTGAAAGAGAGTAGTTGAATGTTGTTGATGTGGTTGATGTTGAATCTTGAAAGAGAGTAGTTGAATGTTGTTGATGTGGTTGATGTTGAATCTTGAAAGAGGGTAGTTGAATGTTGTTGATTTGTTGAGAAAGTTGAGAGATAGTAGAGAGAACTAAGTGAATTTGTGAAGAAAATTGAATGAAATGAGGTTGTATATATAGAATATGTATTTTTTCAATTTCCCAAAATACCCCCCAAAAGTCTAGCTAATATAAACCCGTTGGGGGGTATTTTGGTAATTTTACATACACTTTTTAATAATAAAAAATTCTGGAATTTTTTTTTAAAAAAATATTTAAAAAAGCCCAGCCAACGGTCGGCCCGCGGGCCAGCTCGGGCCAGCTTGAGCCGGTTCAATCCGGTCCCGGGCTAGTGCGAGCCGAGCCGCTGGCGGGCCAGGCCAATGCCGGGCTTTTTCCTCGTTTTTGTGAACTAGACCGGCCCCTAAGTTTGGGGCGGTCTAACCCCGGTTCAGCCCGGTTTTGGGCGAGCCAGGTTGGGCCTAGGACCGAGCGGGCCCGGACCGAGTGCCACCCCTAGCAAATATTTGCCTTGTAAATACCGACAGTTTTTTATTTTGAAGGAAAAGGTGGAGTATGGCCACCCTGTTTTATTAATAAGAAATTAATAAAACAAACTCAGAAGACTGAGCCAAATACAAGAATCCACGAAGCAACAAAAGTACATAAATCCATCCCAAACATGGGGGGTGGGGCACCAAACGGTACAAACATGCATACATCCAATTAAACAAAATACATCTTAGTATATACTCTCCCCAACAAAATCCTAGGGTGGTGGGGATCAATCCACAACAACCACAATAAATCGGCCAAGCATGGCACCTCCATCAGTCTAGCGTCGTGTCACGGGACGACTTCTAGAATTTGTCCGTGACAATCGGCCCAATCTCGATCTCATCATCATCATACTCTTCTACGTGAAAGATGCTCGCTATCCTCTCCCCTGGTAAATACAGACAGTTGAAAAAGAGAATATGAGTAAGCGAAAAGAGGTTTCTAATCCGTATTTATAATGTCGATCTTCAATCATACTCCTATTTCCTCGAGTTAGACAACAATTCAATGATAGTTGACCAAGGAAGATGAAGATCCACCTCATATTCATTAAAGAGAGCAACAGTTCCTCCCAAAAGCTTTGACTTTGGGTTTAGCTCATCAACAACAACAACAAATGCTAAGTGTACATATCAACATTTTTTTTTGTCAATTTCAATCCTTATTTTTTATTTTGCCTTATTATTATTATTTTTTCCTCCTTTTTTTCTCCATTGAGCACAAACATGAGTTCTTGTGACTTCCCACTCCAAAAAGACACATATATATCCAATCATCTTCTATCCTCTTATTCAGTTGAACTCACTACAACAGCTCATCCCCATTAGGCTTGGAAGACGTCAACATTATAGCATAATGCCTCAGTCTCTCCTCCCCCGGCGGCGTGCAATATGAAATCGTCCTCCGAACTCTAAAGCTCAACACTGACTTTAGTGACAACTGTCGACGTTTGTACCGTCTCCATGCTAGCTGGATTGCCACTGTAGCCCATGTTCTCCAGCTAGGCGAGTAGTATCTCGCACTCCTCTTTACTCTCTCATTCGTGAAGACATATCTAAAGTGTTGAGTCACGTATTTGACATCACTAGCTTCTAAGCCGAACGCTTCTGTTGTTTCAAGAGTAACCAATGTGGATGAAGACCTGGGTAGGCGTTCGATGAAAGGGCGACGGAGGCACCAAGATAGGAGCTCGTCGCCACAAAAATTACCAGGGCCTAGCATGCAGCAGCTTTTGAGGCCGTCGCGAAGGACTTGACTGGTTTGGAGGTGGCCTCTTACTATGAAGAGCATTCTTTGTACTGGATCACCTTCTTTAGTAATCTGTTCTTTTTATATAAAAAAAAAATAGTGAGTGAATATGCCCAGGAGTTTCATTAAAAATAAAGTAATGAACAATATGAAAGTACAAGTAATGAAGTAAAGATAATGGTGAAAAAGTTGCAAAGCCAGAGAAAGGACTTACAATTTCCCCTTTGGGAAAGATGAGAGATTTCACTCGGTCGCATATATTCTCTAGGACTAATTCATCCATATGTTGGAAGAGAGGAACCTGCAAATTGAGATTCTGTTAGTATTTTTTTTTTTATAAAATATAATAAAGATGATATTGTCTTCGCTTCATTATGAAAAATTAACGAAGCATAGAAGTACATAATACACTACAGATACTCAAAATCCTGCCAAATATTTGGGTTTGTGGATCCAATACACGATATTGGGTTGAAGAAAATAGACGAGAAGGAGAGTCGAACTGGGAGCAAGCATGTCAAAAGTAGTTTGAAGCTACAGGTAGGGTTGCGGTCGACCGCAACCCCGACCGCACCCCATGGAATGTACGGTCGACTGCACAGTCGACCGTCTCGCTCACTGATTCAACCTTGTATACTTGAAGAGGCGAACGGTCGACCGCGCAGTCGACCGACCACACTCTGTTGGACCCTACACAGTCGAAGGCAATGAACCGGTCGACCGACTTGGTATTGCGGTCGATCGTCCCGACGCTATTTGATTAGCGGCTGAGATTGAAAGTTGAGAAAACCAATATATATTGTATTGTGTACGATTTTAGGGTTAAGTGAAAAAGAAAATAGAGATCTATCAGCCGTCATTGAGAGAGGGGGAGATAGAGAGAAATCCTACACCTTGGGGGTGAGATTCTTGAGAGATTTGTAAACTTATTCTTCATATTTCTAGTGGAAATCGTAGGAGTGCCTCTGCGCAAGAAAGTAGCCATTGTTTTGGGTGAACCACGAAAAAAATTCGTGTGTTCTTGTGTGTTACTTTTGGTTGTTCTTTGTTCTCTTCTTTTGATTCTATTGCTCTTGCATCTCATCGTCGTTGTTGAGTTATTCTACAGTTAGGATTCAACAAAGTGGTATCAGAGCTACAGGTTGGTAGTATTGATTGGAGACAAGAGTAGAGTCAAGGAGTTCGATGGAATGAATTTCACAATGTGGAAGAACCAAATGATTGTGTATCTCCGATAGAAGGATCTAGATGATCCGTTGTTTGGTTTGAATCCAGAAGGGGCTGAGGTCGATCTAGTTGCGTTGGTGGCTTGAAATAAATTGGATCAGAAACCACTTGGGCAGATTCAGTTGTCGCTGAGCAAAAAGGCGCTATTTCACATTGAGAAGGCAAGGACCGCAAAAGAGGCAATGGAGATATTGACAGACATGTTTGAGAAGCCAAATACAGCGAACCAAATTCTTCACCTTAAGAAGTTGGTTAACTTGAAGCTGTCAGAATGGGGTTCGGTTGCTGAGAACATCAACAATTTCTGTATGGTTTACAATCAGATGGAATCGTCGGGTATAAAATTTGAGGAGATGGCACAATCGTTGTTGTTGCTATCAAGTCTTCCCGATAGTTACGGCACAGTAGAGCAGACTGTTACAAGTACCATGACTGATACGACAACTCTAAAGGATGTTATTAGCAGCAATATGAATGAGGATGCAAGAGGAAGAGACATGGAGAGACTTCGGTGTCATATCCTAGCAATGCCGCACTGTCAGTTGATAATCGTGATAGAAGCAACAATAGAGGAAGGTCACAAAGTAGGAATCACAAGTCCAAGTCAAGAACCGGACATTACAAAGGTGAGTGTTGGTACTGCAAGAAGCCAGGAAACAGGAGAGACCAATGTGAGGAATATAAGAAAGACAAGCAGGGTCACATGTAGCCAATGTGATAAGTATTGAACCCCATCTAGATTTTATCTGCTGGATTTAATATTATGCAAGATGATTGGTTTATAGACTCAGGTGCTTCTTATCATTGTACCCCCATGAGGGATATTTTTGAGGATTACAGAACATGTGATTTTGGTGCAGTTTCAGTTGAAAATTGGCAGATATGTCCAGTTGTAGGTAGAGATACAGTGAGAGTGAAGCCTCGCAATGGTGGGCAATTGGTCTTGAATGACACAAGACATATTTCGAGCTTGAAGAAAAACTTGATTCTAACTAGCAAACTAGACAAAGAAGGGTTCACAACAACTTTTGGGCATGGAGAATGGAAGATAACTACAGGTGCCAGGTTGGTGACAAAAGGAATGCATGGTGACACGTTGTACTTACTCAGATGAAGTGATTCAAGGGATATCATTGTTGCAGTATCAACAGATAGTTCCTCTTCAATTCTATGACATGTCAGGTTGGGGCACTTTGGTGAAAGGAGAGTCAAGCAGCTTTGTTCAATAGATCTTTTGCCGGGGATGAAGAAGGTTGAGATGGTTTCTGTGAGAATTGTGTGATGGGCAAACAGAAGACAGTTAGCTTTCAGCTGGGTGGGCATGAGAAGAAGCTTGGGAAGCTAGAGTTGGTACATACAGATGTGTGAGGTACAGCTCAGGAATTCTCTAATGATGGTCAGAGATACTTCGTCATATTCATCGATGATGCAAAAAGAAAGGTTTGGGTTTATGCAATTCGCGAGAAATCAGAAGTATTTGAGGCATTCAGAGCTAGGAAGGTCAGGGTTGAAAATGAGACGGGTTGCAAGGTGAAAGTCTTAAAGTTTTCAATGGAGGTGAGTACACAAGCAAAGAGTTTGTTAACTATCTGGCAAAGGAAGGTATCAGAGGAATCAAGATAGTTCCTAAGACTCCACAGGAGAATGGTGTTCCAGAAAGAATGAACTGCTACTCGAAAGGGCGAGATGCATGAGACTTCATGCGGGTCTTCTGGTCCATCTTTGGGCCGCTACAGTGGATACAGCAGTGTATTTGATTAACCGTTGCGTATCTAGTATCCTTGATGAGGCCATTCTAGAAGAACTATGGTCAGGTAAAACTGTCAATTATTCGTATTTAAAAGTTTATGGTTGTATTGCATATGCACTAATTGACAGAGAAGAAAGAAAGAAGTTGTACTTTAAGTCCATGAGGTGTGTATTCATTGCCTATGGTGGCGATCAGTATGGTTACAGACTTTGGAATTTTGTGGATAACAAGTCATTCGCAGCAGGAATGTAGTGTTCAATGAAGAGGTCCTATACAAGGACAAGCACACAGGTCAAGATTGTACAACCAGTTCAAAGTCAGATTGGGGTTCAACCTCAGATTCAGGTTCAGATTCTGAAGGTGGTCCTAATGGTGGGGGCCCTACAGTGCAGCATCAAGTACATGTACCACAGGTAGTACAGAAGGCTCATGGTGAGCCTATTGGGGATGAGCAGGTTATCCAAGACGAACAGGTGTAGCCAGAAAAGTTCAGGAAACCTGGACCGATCGGTGAACCGGTACCCACATTGAGGAGATCGATACGAGTGAGGAGGCTAACCAAGATATTTGATCCATAAGCTAGGGTTGTTCAAGAGCATGTTCTGTACACGAATTCAGGAAAGCCAGAAACTTATGAGGAGGCTTTGAGGGATGAAGCTCGAATTTAGTGGGAGTTAGCCATGAAGAACGAGATGAACTCCTTGGAACAGAACCAAACTTGGGAGTTGACCAAGTTACATGCAGGGAAGCACGCTCTTATGAACAAATGGATTTTCAGAGTCAAATATAAGGCAGATGGCAGTAAGAGGTACAAGGCGAAACTTGTTGTAAAGGATTCTCTCAAAGAGAATGTGTTGATTATAGTGAGATATTTGCACCGGTTGTGAAGATGGCTTCAATTAGGGTTCTGCTTAGTATTGTGGAAGTTGAATACTTGCACTTAGAGCAGTTGGATGTAAAGACAGCATTTCTCCATGGTGATGTCGAAGAAGAGCTATGCATGAAACAACCCACAGGTTTTGAAGTAAAAGGGGAAAAAGACATGGTGTGTCGATTAAAGAAGAGTCTTTATGGGCTCAAACAAGCACCACGACAATGGTATTTGAAGTTTGATTGCTTTATGAGAGGAAGAGATTTCGGCAGATGCGAAACAAATCATTATGTGTATATTCGTAGATATGAGGCAATGATATAGTTACCTTGGCGTTGTATGTAGACGACATGTTGTTAGCAGATTCATGTATGGAAAATATCAAGGAAGTGAAAAAGGAGCTAGCTTCGGAGTTTTTAATGAAGGACTTGGGTGAAACAAAGCAAATCCTCGGCATGAAGATTAGTAGAGACAGGAAAAGCAAGAAACTTTGGTTATCACAAGCGGACTATGTGAAGAAGGTGTTGAAGAGATTCAATATGGATGGCGCGAGGCCAATCACTTGTTCCTTGGCTGCTCACTTGAAGTTATCAATGGACTTGTGTCCTAAAATGGAGACAGAGATAGAGGAAATGGCTGCTATTTCTTATGCCTCAGCTGTTGGGAGTTTTATGTATGCGATGGTGTCTACAAGACCAGACATCGCACAAGCAGTGGGAGTTGTTAGCCGTTACATGAAGAATCCAGGTAGACAGCATTGTGATGTAGTAAGGTGGATTCTTAGATATCTAGCAGGTACTTCTGATCACTCTCTTTGTTTTCGGAGAGATTCTTTGCATATACATGGTTATGTGAATGCAGATTTTTTGGGCGATCGTGATGGTTGCAGAAGTACTACTTGGTATATATTTACAGTTAGAGGAACAACTGTTAGTTGGGCTTCGCAATTACAAAAGGTTGTAGCACAATCAATCACGGAGTCAGAGTATATGACACTTACAGAAATGACGAAAGACATGTAGTGGATTTCGGAGCTTATGAAACAATTGGGCAGGAAGCAACTCATATGTGAACTATGGTGTGACAGTCAAAGTACAGTTTTCTTGGCAAAAAAACTCAGCATATCACTCCAGGACTCGGCACATTCAAATGAGGTATCATTTTATTAAAATGACGATTGAGAAGAAATTGTTGAAGCTGACTAAGATTCTTGGCACTAAGAATCTGGAGGACATGCTCACTAAGGTGGTGGATAGCATGAAACATCAGTTTTTCTATACCGCTATGGGATTGTCTCCAGGTTAATTGTTGAGGAGACTTGCAGCGGCACAGGCCTAGACTAGGCCAATGGAAGAATGAAAAACAGGTTAGAGACTTCGTGTATATGTCTCCAAGTGGGAGATTGTTGGGATTTGTGGATTCAATATACGATATTGGATTGAAGAAGATAGACGAGAAGGAGAGTCGAAGTGGGAGCAAGTAGGTCAAGAGTAGTTTGAACCCTGTACACTTGAAGAGGCGACCGTTCGACCGTGCAGTCAACCGACCTACACTCTGTTGGACCCTGCACAGTCGAAGGCAATGAACCAGTCGACCGACTTGGTGTTGTGGTCGACCGTCCCGATGCTGTTTGATGAGCGGCTGAGATTGAAAGTTGAGAAAACCTATATATAATGTATTGTGTACGATTTTAAGGTTAAGTGAAAAAGAAAATAGAGATCTACTAGCCGTCATTGAGAGAGGGAGATAGAGAGAAACCCTACACCTTGGAGGTGAGATTCTTGAGTGGTTTGTAAACCTATTCTTCATATTTCTAGTGGAAATCGCAGGAGTGCCTCTGCGCGGGGAAGTAGCCATTATTTTGGGTGAACATCGAAAAAATCTCGTGTGTTCTTATGTGTTGCTTTTGGTTGTTCTTTGTTCTCTTGTTTTGATTCTATTGCTCTTGCGTCTCGTCGTCATTGTTGAGTTATTCCGCAGTTAGAATTCAACACCAAAATCAAAGCGACAAGTAAACACTAATACATCGAAAACTAAAGGTAAGATACAGATAATGCATAACAACCATCCAACAGACTCTCTCCCTGCTATCCTGATCTCTCCTACTCCTGCTCCTCCGTAGGCAATCTCTTCTTTTCTCCTGTATGATCTGCCTAAGCATGAACAAAAGCAAAAATTTTATGCATCAAAACAGGAAGTCCATGCTCTATATTACAGAAACAAAACTCGTTACGATCTAGCCAAATGCCCTACATCGTTGTAGCAACAGACATATCCCAAACTACGCTATCTTCCTGACTATGTTGTCTCTCCAGTAACCCCATACCTCTATAACTGACTTAGGACATCTAAACTTCCAAACCCTAAGCATACCACCTCCCATGCTAACCTAGCCTTAGGACATATGAATAAAATATGGTTTGTGTCTTCGTCTCCATTTGAACATCTAGCGCATCTAACATTGATCTGCATACTGCATTTTTGTAAGTTAACCTTTGATAAGATAGCGTCATTCCACACCAACCAAAGAAATCTTTCACCTTCAGCAGCGCATAAGTACTCCATATAATGTTCGCCTCCCTGCTCCTTAGCCCTCCGTCGTTAAGCAACTTGTACATATCCGATACCGAGAAATTGACAGTCAGGCCTAAGTTCCAGCTTCTTACGTTCTATGTTTCGATGGTGTATTGGCCATCGGTCCGAATGAAATTATTAAGATTTTGCAATTGAATAATACTCTCTTGAGACAATCGGTCTACAACTTGAATCCTTAGCCTATTCATACTCTACACGTCTAATGTATCTACATTTACTGTCACCCTTGCTGCCTCCGAAAATAATCTAAGAAGAGTAGTGTTTCCACACCATTTATACTTCCAGAATCTGGTATCTTTCCCGTTCCTAATTCTGCATCTTGTATAAGTGTGAAACATATCCATCACCCTTGTCATTCCTTTCCAAAGGTAGGATGTTTTACCATGCTCACTTCTTCCCCCAAATCTAAATTTCTTCCTCTTTTGATATCCCGCAAACGATTTACACCACAAACTGTTTTGTTTTCTACTCAAATCTCGCATCAATACTTTATTCAAATCTCGTAGGTCGATTGTATTCTTTTCTTTTACATACCCTGTAACACCCCAGTCCAAAACATCAATTTTTCTAACAACTGCCCACCACAGGCTTGTCTCATAAAAGGTGCTATAGCTTATTACTGACCTCTAATCCCTGGCAATATATATATATATATATATATATATATATATATATATATATATATATATATATATATATATATATATATATATATATATATATATATATATATATATAGACAATTAATCTCAAATACTCCCGATATGGGATAAACAATTCCCACACCCCGTGTATACTTACGTCGGCCAGCACACTCCCCACGTGCAGACCCCCCTATAACGTCCCGTACTCAATTCGTACGCACACAATTAAATCCTAAATCACTGTCCACCACAGGCTGCCTCAAAAAGGGTGTCCGGAAGTTAGGTACCTTTATCATTGGCTAATTCCTATTTAAACTCTCTCTCTTTCTTTTTCATCAACGATATGGGACTAAATCATCGACACAAACACCTCGCTGCCCACCAAGGGTCTTATGCATCACACACACATCGCTGCCCACCAAGGGTCTTATGCATCTCATATATACAAGCTCTATATTCAATGTCGAAAGTTGGCTCTGATACCATCTGTAACGCCCCGTACTAAACTCGTACGCACACAATTAAATCCTAAACCACTGCTCACCACAGGCTGCCTCAAAAAGGGTGTCTAGACGTTAGGTACCTTTATCATTGGCTAATTCCTATTTAAACTCTCTCTCTTTCTTTGTCATCAACAATATGGGACTAAATCATCCACACAAACACCACCACTGCCACGTCGTCACCTACACACCAGCCATCTTTCTCCATTTCTTTCTTCTTTTCTTTCATTTTTTTTATTTTTGTCCTTTAGTGCCCCATACTCAATCTCTATGGGCCTCCTTATTTAATCCAATTCCTTTTATAGCCTATAGAATTCCTATAGGTCACTCTCTACTATTTCACTATATATGTCTTTATTATTTCATAAATCTGGGGTGTTACACCCCCTCTCTTCTCCTTGGTCCCCACGCTTCCGCTGCGCACAGCAGTACTCTTCCACCCCCCCCCCCCCCAGGGGGGGCCACTACCAAGTCACCATGTGATAGTAGCAACAACATCACTGCCCTTCAACCAGGCCTCACCTCCATTTTAATTCAATTTCAATCAAATCCCATACAAATCTCCCCATGGAAATTTCTATGAGCAACATTTTTAATTAATTAATTAATTAATTATATATATTCTTAAATACGGGGTGTTAAGAATATAGCATTCTCGCTGAAGCCGGGACATGCAATGTAGTGCAGGATCTGCTTTCTAGCCGATGTAGAGTGGAGTACCCTGATTCAACCAAATATTAGTGCACTGCCCCTAGCTACACCGCCAGCATACTGATCTCGGCTCCCTCTCGAGCATACAATACAACACACCCACTTTTACCCACACTCGGTGTCGAAAGTCAGCTCTGATACCATTTGTAACTCCCCGGCCCGAAACATCGATTTTTCTAACAACTGTCCACCAGAGGCTTGCCTCATAAAAGGTGTTATAGCTTATTGGTGACCTTTAATCCCAAGAAATTATATATATAGGCAATTAATCTCAAATACTCTCGATATGGGATAAACAATTCCCACACCCAGTGTATGCTGACGTCGGCTAGCACACACCCCACGTGCAGACCCCCCTCTCTTCTCCTTGGGCCCCACACTTCTGCTGCGCACAGAAATACTCCCCCTAGGGGGCCCACTGCCAAGTCACCATGTGACAGCAACAGCAACATCACTGCTCCTCAACCGGGCCCCACCTCCATTTTAATTCAATTTCAATCAAATCCCATACAAATCCCCCCATGGAAATTTCTATAGGAAACATTTTAATTAATTCTCTATATATATATTCTTAAATACGGGGTGTTACATACCCTACCCAATTTGACCGAGTGAAAGCCTTTGTTGACTTCATGTGTTCCTTTCCATAAGAATCTCCTCATGCACTTATCAATTTTGCTAATAACCCATATTGGAAGCTTGTATATGGACATAAGGTACACTGGAAGCCTACTAAGTACTGAGTTTAGTAAGGTGATCCCCCCCCTCCCCGCCCCCGCCCCCGCCCCCCAGCGATAACAATCGTCCTTCCAACCTATCAATCTCTTCTCTACCTTCTTCATTAGAAGTTGTCAGTCTTCTCTTCGCATCATTTCTGGCCTAATGAGCGTTCCTGAATATATGAGTCAGAACTATCCAATCTCACATCCTAGAAAGTTCTTTATATTCGCGATCGAAGTGGATAAAATTTTGCCAAATGGGATAATACAACTCTTGCTCAGATTCACTTTCAATCCAGTCCAAGCTTAAAGCACTTAAGAACGATACCAACTGCAATAATTTCGTATTCCTTCGTTGTACCGCATATTGGAGAATCAAAATCGTGTTCGGAATACCTTTAATCTCAATTTCTTTGATAACTTGCACTTCTCTACCTCTCTTAATCATTTCTGCAAGCTCATCTGCTATTAAGGTAAATATAAGGGAAGATAAAGGGTCCCCCTGCCTCAACCCCCTACGATATCTAATTTCTTTCCCCATTTTATCATTAAGTATAATGAAAGATTTCCCTGCTCTAACACACGTCTTAATCCACGTTCTCCACTTTGTTCTAAATCCTTTCAGTTGTAATGCATCATCCATTTGAGTCGTACACCTTTTTGAAGTCCAATTTCAGCAAGAATCCATAAGTTTTTTTCTTTGGCTCCTCTATATACAATCTCGTGAGCGGACGCAACACTATCCATAATATCCCTTCCTTTGATGAATCCACTTTGTGATTCTCCCACCACATCATTCAAATGAGGAGATAGTCTTTGCGCCAGAACCTTTCATATAATCTTAAAGGAACCATTCAACAAACTAATTGGTATTAAATCCTCTACCCTTGGCACTTTCTTCTTTTTTGGAATGAGAATGATGTTCGCATAGTTAATCCTATCAATGTTCGTTGTCCCCTGGTAGAATTCTTTGAAGATATCCTTTAGATCCTTCTTGATGATTTTCCAGTAAAGTTTGTAGAAAAATATAGGAAATCCATCAGGTCCCGGTGTTTTGTCTTAACTGAGTCTCATAATAGCCTGTAACACCTCTTCTTCTATAAATAATCCTTCTATCCCCTCACTTCCATCTATTCTCGAAGTAGACCACATCTCTGAAACCAAACGGCATCTAAGCAGTTTAGTGTTAACCAATCTATATGATGTCTAATCATCCCTTCATCTTCGCACCAATTTTCTCATACAAACAAACATACAATGTTATTTTGCCTCCTTCTATCGTTGGCCACCTTATGAAGGAATTTAGTATTAGCGTCACCCTCTTTGAGCCATTGAACCCTTGATCGTTGCCTCCAATAATGCTCTTCCATCTCTCTAATCCGTCAGTTCTCTTGTATGCAACTTGCCAACTCTTCCACCTCTGTTCTGTGGACGTCTCTCTCTCATCCTCCACCAGTTCTAATTCCTAAACTCTCTCTCCTAGTTCCTCCATTTTTCTTTTCACCTGCCCGAATTCTTGCTTAGCCCAATCTTTTAAGCATTTACGAAGTCTCCTAGTCTTAGCTATCCATGTACCAATAGCACCTACCGCCTTTGTATCAGCATTCCAGGACTCAGTAATAATATTATGAGTGTTACTGCAACGTGTCCAAACTTTTTCAAAGCTAAACATGTGCTGAAACGTCCTCGTTCCATCCCCGCATTCAAGGACTAACAGAAAATGATCAGAGGTGAACCTCGTTACTGACTTAACACCTGCTAATGGAAAAACATCTTCCCAATTTGTGGACACCAAAATCCTATCATGCCTAGTTTGAATAGAATTGACCTGCATATTCGTCATAGTAAATCTCCTATCAGTAGGATTAAGCTCCATGAGCTCTAACTCATTAATGGAGTTCAATTTATTTCTATCGAGACTACTAGCCCTCTACCATTGTACTCGTGCTCGTGTTGAAATTTAGTGATATTAAAATCACCCCAGCCACCCATATCCCAGTCCACCTACCTCTAATAGCTCTCAATTTGTCCCATAGTTGACCCCGCAAGCTAGAATCGTACGAACCATAAATAGACGACACCGTGTGTTTCTCAGGACCTACTTAAACATATTTTACAATCTAGATGGCCTAATTATCAGATTCAGATAAAAAAATTAACAAGTATTTTAAAAATTAGGATTAACTAAGCATCTCTACTACTATAATGGGAGAAGGCCTTAGTGTAATTTGTCCATCTACCAACCCGTGCAATGCACGTGCATACTATTGTAAATGAGGTTTTAGATCAAATCCAGACTACGTCTGAATTTTTACTTTTTTAAAAAAAACTATATTTATTAAGACGTGCATTGAACGTGTAAACTACTAGTAACCTTTTATGCCAAATGATTGGACTGATTTTGTTTTTTAAAATTTTGCTTGTGAATTCTTTTAGTGAGATTCAAATGCTAAAGTATTAAAATGCATTTACTTCTTATCTCAAGACATTTAAATAATAAAATATTGAAGTACCCAAAGAAGTCACAGAATAATTCAAAAGCCGACGATACTCTCCTGTTCGAAGCTGCAAAAGAAGAAGAGATGCTGGCTATTGGCATGGCTTTATAGTGCTTTGGGCATGGTCGGGGATGAAAGTGAACCTTTCTAAGACCTGTGTTCTTCCAATTAGCGACCAACTCTCTATCCCCATCAAAAATATCAAGAGTTTCTTCGGATGGAAAATTGGCCAAGTACCGCTGGTCTATCTAGGAATTCCCCTTAGACCGGGGGCACTACAAAGGGAGGATTGGCAACTGTTGATCGAAAATAGATAAAAAGCTAGCAGGTTGGAAGGGCGATTCCTCATGCTAGGTGGCAGAATCATGCTATTAAATTCGGTACTTAGTAGTCTCCTGACATATTTCATGTCTATCTACGAGCTACCGCAGTGGATAATTCAGAGGATAGACAAAAGCAGAAGAAGATTCCTATTGAGAGGAGCTGACGAATCTAACAAAGGTCTGCTACTAGTTAAATGGGGTAGAGTCTGTAAAAAGAGAGAATTTGGAGGACTTGGGATTCTTAACATAAAGGATATGAACAGAGCACTGCTGAGCAAGTGGTGGTGGAAGATGAATAGGCATCGCAATAATTGGTGGTGCAAATCGTTTGGCAAATATAGATGTAGGAAAAATTATCGATTTGGAGGGGAAAATGCCTTCGGGAAGTCCTCGTTTTTATGGAGGGGAGTGGCGAAGGTAGGGGTCATGTACAACTTCCACACTAGATGCAAAATAGGGAACGGGAAAGACACTAGATTCTGGCGGGACAGATGGTGCGGGGACAGGACTTTGATGAGTTTATTCCCAGAAGCTGCAGAGGCTACAATTAATACTGACACTATGGTGTCCGATGTTTGGCATAACCAGAATCTGAAACTGGAGGTCACGGGGCAATTAACCGAGAGGAACGTATCAGATTTGACTGGCCTTAATAAATTTATTAGAGAGGAAGGTCAGTACAACAACAAGGTGGAGGACAGCAGAGACTGGATGCTCGAGTCTTCAGGGGTATTCACAGTTTCATCAATGTACAAGCGAATTGATGACGGTGGATTGCGTTGTAAGGACGCAACTATTATATGGAAACTCAAGATTCCATTGAGAATCAAAGTATTCACTTGGCTTGTCATGAATGATGCTATTTTATCTAAGATCAACCTTCAGAAAAGGAATTTGCAAATTGATGTGAAATGTGCGGCATGTTTGATCGCTAATGAGGATACAGACCATTTATTATTCTCTTGTACTAAGGCCAAATTAGCTTGGGAGGTTGTCTGCCTATGTTTTGGGGGTATAGATAGTCCTACATCTAGTTCAGTGGTATGGGGACATTGTTGGGTAGACTGAATTAGAACTGAAGATAAGGAGGGCTGGGGTATTATGGCTGCTGCTACTATGTGGTGTTTGTGGTTGAGCAGGAATGATTTATGTTTTCGTAATAGCAAATGTACATTATCTATTCTCATGCATAAAATATTCTCTCTTACTCATGAATGGCAGGGCATAAGGGGGCAATGAAACGGCTGCATATGGAAGAGGAGGAAAAGGAGTCACTCGCGGTGGGCAGGCAGAGGATATGAATTGACTACTCTTTGAGATTGGGTAGTTCTGTCCTGTGACACGGGTGAGATGGGGCTGTGTTTTCAAGCTCTTGTGTCTCTTGTATCTTAATTTTTACTGTTAGTAGTATTTTCATAGATGTAGTAGGGTTAATTGAGTTGTTACTTTGGGTCCTTTGTAATTAGTACTACTATGTTTCTTTAATTTCACATTAATAAAGCGATGACAGAGTCATCTTATTATCAAAAAAATCAAAATATATTAATTGAGCATTTTATTTGATTATTTAGTTTAGATGAGAACAAATTGATTGGAAGGTGAAAGGGTTTTGGAATATATATATATAGGCTAAATATAAAAAAATGACACAAAGTTTTGGGCCAGTTTAAAAAAAATGACACTAAGGTTTTTTTGTTTAAAAAAAGGACACAAAGTTTCAAAAAACTCCACTAGGTTAGTTAGGGTTAGGGTTAGGGTTAGTTCGGGGGGGTTTATTTAAACATCTGATTAGTTAAGTGATGTTTTTTTAAACACAAATAAAAGATGAATGTGATTTTTTTAAACACAAATTAAAAAGGAAAGTGGTTTTTTTAAACCCTACCCTAACCCAAGCCTAACCCTAACTAACCCAGCGGAGTTTTTTGAAACTGTGTCCTTTTTTAAACAAAAAAACCTTAGTTTTTTTTTCTTAAACTGGCCCAAAATTTTGTGTCATTTATATATATATATATATATACAACTTGTAATTTGTAATTTGTAGACATATATATATATATATATATATATATATATATATATATATATATATATATATATATAATAGGAAATTAGAGCTAAAGACTATTATTAGCTTTACAAGAGATGATGAGCCTTTAATTCTACATATTTGATGTAGGTCATAACTGGAGGGTTGAGATTATCATTTGTAGACAACTTGTAATTTGTAGACATTTATTCAGCTATCTGATCTCAACTATTTATTTTTAAGTGAGAGTTATATTAACTATTTATTTTACTCAACTGTTATTAGTTACCATAATACCTTCAAAGTTGAAATTTATTTATGACATAATTATTTACAAAAGTGACATTTATATAAAATAAAAGTTTGTGTCACCATGAGTAATTTGTAAAGAGTATGTGATGAATAAAGAGATGTCTCAAATTCGATACCAGATTACGTCTTATTATTTACTATAAAAAAATATAATTAGAATATATATTGCACGTGCAAATTGCTAGTATAATTATAAAAGGAAATTAGCGCGAAAGACTATTACTGGCTTTACCAGAGATGATGAGCCATTAATTCTACAGATTTGAACTTCTTCCAATTCACATGTGGGCCTTGATTTCTTTCAAAAAATTTAATACGAAATCCAGTTCATGGAATTGGGTTGTATGGGACCTAAGTGGGCTAGGTTGGGCACTCTAAGCAGCTTAGGTTGGGCAATACAAATCAGTAATAGTATAAAGAGTTTCAAAATTAGTTTTAAAATTTTAGATTAGACACCTGCCTGCTCATGACAAAATGTGCCTCAATCTAACAACCATTTTAAAAATATTTTCCTCCAAACAACGTCTAATGTAAATCACCAAAAATTACCAAACATAGGCTCCCAATATATATACTAGTATCATGCACGTGCGATGCACGTGAAGGAAGAAGGAAAAGGACAAAAAAAACCTACCAACACGTGCGCTGCACGTGTTTGCACACATACAAAAAATTGTTTATTTGTTTGGAACCTCATCTCTCCCATTATAATAGTTATAGATATATACACGTGGATGCATGTGAAGTTCATATTTAGTACTTGACTTTACATGTTCGTTTCATATAGTACAATACAAAAAAAAAATAGTACAACTAGTTTTTTTTTTTCTTTCTTTTTAATGTTCATTTCAACTTTGTATTTATAGCTAATTGAGCATAACTAATGCAGTATGAACTCTTCCACGCTTACTGCGAGATTGTCATTAAAACTTTTTATATGCATTGACAATAAAAAAAAATCTTAAAATAAGTCTTTCCAAGAAAAACATGTAGATCCATATGAAGTTTACATTCATTAGTTGCATTATGAGTTCCACATATTTGTTTTTTTTTTTGCAGTATCAAAAATATATAGGAGCAGCATAGCTAGTGTTACTTTTTTTTCATTTTTTGTCTCTTTCAACTTAGTGTTAATGATAAATTGAGCAAAATTTATGCAGTATGAACTCTTCTACACTTAGTGTGAGGTTATAGATTATAACTCTCTATGCAGTGACAATTAGAATTTTTTTAAACCAAAATATATTGGCTTTTTAGATGCAATGATAATGTGAATTTTTTAAAATAAATCCCTCACAAGAAATAAACATGTGGATTATCTATATGAAGTCTGCATTACATTTATTAGTTGTCTACATATTTGTTTCTTGTAAAATATCAATAAAATATTGGAAATATGATATAACTAGTGTTAGTCTTTTTTGTCTTATGTTGTTTCTCTTCCAAATCTTTGACCAGTTAAGCATAACTCATGCAGTATGAACTCTTTCATACTTAGTTACATGTTACAGGTTCAAAACTTTCAATATGTAGTAGGAATGGAGTACAAAATCAAAGGCCAAAAATGAAATAGGAAGATCCGAAGAATGTACCTAGAAAAGTGTCGTGGAAAGAAGTCATGGATTTAAAACTCTCCATATGCAATGACAATGAGAATTGTTCAAACTAAAATATTTTGACTTCCTATATGCAGTGATAACGAGAGTTTTTAAAACAAATAAATAAAAATAGCTGGTATTTATAGTTCAAGAGTTATGAGTTATCACCAATTTTGGGGCACAAAATCAAGAGCTAGAAATGGAGTAGGAAATTTTCAAAAATGTGTCATGAAGGGACTAAAAAATGTTTAAAATATATCTTGGTGGTCTATGAAAGTGCAAGTAATGTGCTAGGGGTTTAAAACATTTCATATGCAGTGACAATGAGAATTTTTTTAAACCAAATGCCCCCAAGTATCAAACATATAGATCATCTATGTAAAGTTCACATTAATTAGTTGCATTATAAATTTTACATGTTTGTTTCTTGTAATACCAATTAAATATGAAAAATTTGGTATAACTAGTATTAGTCATTTCTTTTTTTTCTCATGTTGCTCCTCTTTCAACTATTATTTATAACTAACTGAACATAACTCATGCAGTATGAACTCTTCCACACTTAATGAGCGGTCATAGGTTTAAACCTTCCAATATATAAGTGATAATAATAAAAAATTTCAAATATTTGAAACCCCCTATATGTGGTAGCAATGAAACTTTCCAAACCAAAAAATATTGAAGCACCTTGTGCAATTAGTACCAATGCTCTTCCTTTTCCTGAAGTTTGATATAAAACAAAAAACTTTATATGTTCATAAATATTTTGCTATTGACAGGTTTAGTAAATATAGAAGCAGCCTGACCTCACACCTCAGGATTCTTAAACACGTGCTATTACTTGCTCATGAGTATCTAATAAGACATGCTCTGATTTTGTAAGTCGATCTCTTGTTAAATTTTCATGCTTAACAAATAAATTCTCTTTTCCTAGCCATTTACAAGTAAGAAATCTTACTAGCTACCATCAAGATTCAACTTGTTCGCACCATTTCAAAATATTATCAATGTGAATTAGATTGACTGTTGATGATATAGGATGTTAATATATTTGTAGACCCACTTCTCAGTTAAGAATGGGCAGCAAAACATGCAGTCTATCTATTTTACATGAGTTGATAATACCTGACGAACAAGATCAAGGCAAAGGTGATACTTGATGTCTTTTCTAAGCCCATCCGGAAGGTTCCGGGTCATCTGACACTCGTCCACCCCTCGCATTGCTGCCCACCGCTGCCTCTCATACTGCCTCACCCTCTTCCTCATCCCATTTGGAAGCTTCCGTCGCCCCATCCACCACTCCAAACTCCTCATCTTCAGATGCAATGCCTGCTTCTTTGACGTAGTCGAGTGCAAAAATACCTATGAAATTCCATCATCATATATACATGCATCAGTAATACCTTACGGAGAGTGCATACTGAAACCAACTTGTGTAGTGGTTAACCTTGATGTTTCCAATCAACATTGTAACTAGAAGGAGCCCACTTGTTATGACGATAATGTTGAATACGATTTCAGGCCAATTAGTTGTGCTCTCTAAAGCCCCTCCAAAGGTGCTGAAAGCCAATTCCAATTGAATGATCATCAACAAGTTCTTGAATTCAAGGAACCAAGTTAATAAGTGCACTAACAATAAAGGGAAGAAAAAAAAAACTAGGCCAAGCCTACTTGTTAAGATTACTGATGAGGACAATTCCCCCAGTATCGATTAAGGCTTATTTTTATAAAATTTATGATTATTCTTAATTACCTCAAATGTAACACATCTCAACCTGTTTCGCTTTACAATGAACTACCTTGATTTTATTTTTTTTCATGTTCAAGATTTCGCGCTTTTATTAAATAGTAATTAATTTAGAACAAATTCAAATATGTAGGTGGTTTTTTTGTATACTGTAGTTTCCTATGTAAAAATAAGCCAAAGTTATGATTACCTTAGAGTCATTAGGCCCCATAAGACTGGTAGGAGTATCTTCTCTACTCGACTTGTATTAGTGATCAGAAGAACTGTCCACTTAAAAGCTCCATAATCATAACTGTCGCTACTCTCTAGGCAAGTCGCCCTTGCACTCGCATTTTTAGCCCAATCAAATCTCCCCTCATCTTTGATTGCTGTTGTTGTGGTGCCGTAGTATATGGGATTGATGCACCCGAGAAGTGCTGGGCCGCATCCTTTTGTAGCCATGCATTGCTCATTAAGGCATTTTACTGCTCTCTGGATCCCTAGCAAGTACCAACATGCACCTGCTGCCTGTTTAAAACAACTTTTTCATGATGTTAAACATTTTATTATATAATGATTTGAGGTTGATTCTATCATGCAAGAGCCGACGGTTGGATGGTTAGATTGACTGGAAACACATTGGAATTCATCTAGATACATACTTCAATTATGTTTTCAACAAAACACGATTTTTGAAGAACTTTCTTCAAACAATTTTTTTAAAATAGATCTGCGATAAATTATCTGAGGATTTGGCATTAGCCATTAGGAATATATATCCATTTTTGATTTGCTATGCCATCAGAATATTGTTAGTGATAGATATTATCCTCTAAAAGTTATGATCATGTTTGGTTTTTTTTTTGCGAAGAAGGTGAGTTCCTATTACAGCTTGGTAGACTTGTTGCATTCTCTATCTTGAAAACATCATAATCAGCTTGAAAAAACTAATTGGCATTCAATGTTATCTCGAACTGAAATAGTATTCCTCTGTTCATGCCAAACTTAAAAATGAGCTATGCTAATAATCTCTATATAGTATCAGTTTCTCACATGTTTTCTCATATTGCATCAAGCCGGTGAGTGCTGAACAAAGTTGGGTGGTGTTTACAGTACCTAGCCAGTCTTTTATTTTCACCAACTCGACAAATAGACCTCAAACCTTGAGCAAGTTATAGGTTGATGTGGCTGTTCTTTGAAGTTACACTAGTGGATCGCTAGTTCTTTCTTGAATGCAGTTCAGACAATGGAAGAGGAATGCAGTTCAGACAATATATTGGCTGAACCTCATCCGTCGATTTGTATCCTTGTAAACAAGGAAAGTTTTATTGAATTTTTAGTTAATAAAACGGGTCAGGAGCAGCTACCTACGTTTTTTTCTCCCCAAAAGAATGCACATAAATAATACAGAATAAAACCACAGTAGTTTGAATTATGATTGCTCTATAGGCAAGCAAGCAAGTATACATTGTTACAAATTTAACTAAATATAACAAGGTATCCTTAGAAAAGCATACTTACATGTGAAGCCACGAAGTAGGCTATCAAATTGAGGGCAATACCCCACCAAATGGTCCCAAATATGTAACCTGATACGTTCTGCATACATCGCAACAAACAGATGGAGTGGTAGATCTTGGGGAGGTATTGGAAGAGGAACATGATTAAGAAAACAACCATCACCATCATTCCCTCTCCTCTCTGTATTAGTGCTGGTACTGCGACCCATAACACAACCTGCACAGTTTTTGCAACTCGTGAATCTGTTGATTGTGACATTGTTCTTGGAAATTTCTCCATTTACATTATATTCATCTTTGAAGAAATGAAAGGTTGGATGAGTTAACCAACTCTAGGATAGAAAGATGCCAAATTTGAATTGGCATGTGATCACCCTAAGATTTGCATGTGATCTCTATCTCTATCTCTATATGCTACTACTCTGTGAAACAGACACCAACCGATACAGAACCAAACTCATCTAACTGAAGCAAGCATGTGTTCAACTATCCATGAGCAACTTAATTTCTGTAACATAAAGGATTACAATCATAATAATCATGCTTGAATCTTACCTGAGGCACAGGGAGAATCACCAAGAGATCAAAGAAGAACCCTTTCTTCGACTTCAGGTAATCAACTGGCCCAAATTGAGCACCAACTCTACGCTTTCCATCTCCTTCCCCACTGACTTCACTAGGTTTGTTGGCCCTGTAAGCACACTTGAGCCTCATCCACATGTTCCACAAGTGAACTGTATCAGTCATGCACCTCAACAGCGTCACAGTTACTGCAAACCACCCGTCAACGAAGAGACACATCCTAGGCCCACTGACAGAAAGCGCGTAGAAGAACAAGGGGTCAACGAAGAGACCTGCTGCACTGACGAGAAGGAATGCCCTGTTCCATTCTTGCACCCATTTGGATTGAGGATCGATTAGGGTACTGGTGCCTAGTACGAGGCTCCCTCTTCTTGAGGGACCTACATTGGTTAGGCCGGAGGCGGGTTTTGGTGCATGTGAGCTTCCCTCGTCGCCGGAGTCCGCTTCTTCTACGTGGATATAGGATGGGTATGTAAGATCTTCGGTGTCCATGGTGGTCGAGAAATAGAAACAAAAAAGGGGATGGGCATGGAGGAGTATTAGTAGTATTTATTGAAAGATGAAGGGCCAAATGCAGGTGTTGAATGGTGAGGTTGATGGTATCCTAAGGAGTCAGTTGCACGCATAACATTAGATACTAATATGTCCTTAGCTATTCATTAATGAGTATAATCAAGGCAAGTTTCAGAAAATACTCATGTACATAAGAAACATGAAATCTGGAAGTTATACCATTTCTGCAGGAACAAACAATAATAACCTTTGATCTTAGTATGCGAAGGCTACATTTTAAAGCATAAAAGGGAAATCTAAGTCAAATAGAGATACAGCAGAAAACAGTTGAAGCTTTCCTTTGAAACATCGCATGGAAAGTATTGTAGAAGCTGCAGATTGTAATTGATAAGATTCAGCTGTACAAATTTGTATGCATCAGAAATTTCAGATGCACAATAAATTTCAATTGGGTCTAGAACTTCCAGGAAGTTTCACATAGGAATTTATAATAAATAATTAGATACAAAAATATGCTTGCACAATACATAAGGAAACTGCCATGTGAAACCTATTCGGTTGAGTCCAATGGTACAACCTCAATGAATAAGGAGTCTGATGTGTGACCAACAAAATTTATTCACATTCCCTAAAACTTTAAGACCACGGACAAGATCAAACGTGCAGATTTGCATCAACAAAGCATTTTAAGGATCTGCTACTAGCACAAGCATTTTCGCTTTTTTTTTAAAAATTTGAAAAGAGAAACAGAAAAATAGAGACTTGCACAGCATTGTGGTGCTCAATGTCATATATCAAGCTGAAAAGAAAAAATTTCTGAAATAATTCCCACCACAGTATACTGTAACCAAAATTGATAACTACCCACATGATGTCAGGGGCAGTTGACTCACACTCAAATGCAGAAAAAACTGTTCTTATATTGGACTAAGAAACAAAAAGAAATGCTTGGAAAATAATCCGTTTGTGAACATTTAGCTTCCTAGGTAGAGCAGGCTCAGATGCGACTTGAGTCCCTCCCGAAAATGAATCGCCTTGTCCAGTCAGATACCACCAGAAACCTTGTGCGCCAACTAACTTGCTTGCTGCCAAAGTATATCGGAAATTTTTTAGGTTCAGTACCAAATAGCAAAAATACAATTTACATTAATGAATTACTGGGGAAAAAAATTCTCAAAACAATTAACTGTTACATATTGACTATTCAGATGTACGAGAAGCATTGAAGATTTCAAGAATTTGATATACTGACATGACGAAAAATACAGAAGGGACAGAAAATTACCTTGTATATACAGAATACCAAAGCCATTGGCTGCTATGGCCTATAGAAATCCAATCTCCAGGCAGTTGTGCGGCTGTCACCTCTCCCCCCAAAGGAGCAAATTGACCCAAATGCCTATATCTGTTCTCAAGAAAAATAAACGTGTATTAAGTTTTGATTGCATTCAATATTAGGGCATCAATGCCTGTTATGAGTAGAGAATAGGACAAGTTACCGGTGGGATATATCATATAACAAAAGATATAACTATAACCGTAGTGAAAAGATGTCAGATTCAGAACAACATAAAGCTAGCAGAAAATGTTTTAACATAAAAAAAAAGAACACTATATGAGAAAAAAAATTGTAGGATTGATCTCTAGGAAATAAGCAGAGCATGTCATCGCATTACAGGTATATTCAAAAAAAAAAAATTTCTAGCCCCATGTATACTCTAAATATAAGATTCTACCTTATAAAATCATCAACAGAATGTTCTGCTGAAAAATGATCTAGTTGTCAGAAACATCATAAATTTCCATGTGAGATTAGTGCAGCACTTGATAACTTAAATAAATTTTGAAAATAATGTTTTATCATTCTCCATTCAAATAAAATTTGAAACTAATGTTTATTATTTTTGAATTAAATAAGATTTGAAAGATCCTACACCCTCTCATCATACCTATGTTGAATCTAAACAAAAATTTAAAGGGATCTTTTACCAATGGTTTAGATCAAAGAAAACATAAGGAATAATATGATTATACTTTCAATTTACATTATCTAATGAGAACCCCCGCCAATCCAAACCTTGATTTGCTTCGAATTAGTAGTTCATTATACTACTTAAAGGAACATAAAGAAAAGAATGTTTTGCAAGATAGTTAAGACAATATTATCATCATCAAAGCAATCATCTGGATGGAAGAGGAAGATTAGACAGATCAGGCTGTGGCAGAGCAATGGACAGGGTCGAATAGGGTGCTCAGTATGCCCTGGGAGTGGTAGTTGTTGTGTGGTGGAGTAAAACAAATGGGGAATTGGCATAGTACCCGTGTATCTTTATTGCTATCCTAGTTTATCAAGCTTTTAGTCTCTGCTTTGTTAGTCCTTATCTCAACATCGATGTATTGTGATTTTAGACTGTTTGGATGGGATGTTTGTAAATAGTACTACTATGTTTCTTTAATTTCGCATTAATGAAGCGATGACTATGTCATCTTTTTATCAAAAAAAAAAAAAAAAAAAAAAAAAAAAAAAAAAAAAAAAAAAAAAAAAACAAAAAAAAACCAATCATCTGGTAAGCATTCGACCTAAACTTCAACTTCTTGTATTCAGAGTAAACTTCCTGGCAGACAAGACTAGGTTCCATGTACAATAATCTTAAATGAACAATTAGCATGATCACATTCTCCATTGCTACAGTAAATGAAAAGGAGAGCTGAAGATTGCTACAGCGCTTGCATTTCACTTTTAAAGGATAACTAAAGCCAAGAGCCAAACAGAATGCACTCCAATAAAGGTAATAAAGGAAGCTCTTCACCGATTTGGTTAAACTAAATGACCAATGCTATGAAGATAACTAGTCAAGATGATTACTCAGACTGAATTAAAATCAAAATAGGCAGGAAAGATATATATTTAACCAAGTTGAAAGGAAAAAAAAGAATCACGGAGACACATTTAAAAGAGGAACAGAGAAGGTTGAATAGGAACCTGAAGGGGCGGAATCGATGACGACCTGATTCTCTGAAACGAACAGGGCCTTCAGGATTTTCTTCACATTGCTTCATCCTATTAAAGCACTGTGCAAGATAAGTTCCTTGTTGTGCAGCAACCTGACATATCGGACAAGAGAAGGAAACAAGTAAATAATAATACAAATGGATGATTAAATTATTTAAATATTTAAAATAAACCTTGGTTTGGTTGTTGACATAGGCAATGTGGCAAATTAAAGACAATAAAATCAAATAGTTAAAATAACAAATTTGACCTGTGCCGTTGGAGGAAGCAACTTCACTTGTGAATCGACTTCTGCAAGAGCAACCTTAAATTGCTCTATGTCTATCTCCACTGAGTCTTTAATAGGATTGCCATCGGAGTCCTTCAAAAGATCTAAAACATCCCTCATTTTCTTGGTCTTCAGATAAAGTTCAACCTGAGGATACCTGTCGCAGATGTCGCCTATAACATCTTTCAGTTTTTTGACACTTAAACGTCCGGAGTTGTCCTTGTCTGCCTTCTTAAAGATTGCAGAAATGTCTTCCTGGGAGTTTAAACTGATAGTTAATAAAATTTACCGTGCAAACAGAAATTAATAACAGAGCTATAGTCCCTACTCAAGTAATAAGAGTTAAAATGTACAAGAAACATGACAAAAAGAATAGAAGATTTTTGATTGTGTTGAAAAAAGTGTCAAACAAATAAGATAAAATACAGAAGTATAAGCAGGTATGAGAAGTTGTGACACGTGCCGAAAGACTGTCCATGTAGTCTCAATGTCAGACACATTTTTGATACGAATACAGCTTCATGATAGAAGTGTTTGTGATACGTAGGAGAAAAGCTGACTATATGTAACAGGTATTGGATTTAAATTATAAGACTATACTCACTGTGACTTTTCGTTGATTTATACTAGCACAATCACCAAGAGCATATACACTGTCAGACCCGATAACTCTAAGCCACTCATCAGTTCCTAACACACGCCGACCCGCCTGAAAACAAGAGAGATAGAGGAAGTCTTGCATATTAGAACGTTTCATGAGTACTCACCTCCGGATCTGAAGATAACAAAAAAACACTATAAATACTAGTCAAAGAGGTAATAACCTGACCAACTTCTTTCATGAGGTCGTATATAATAGGACGTGTACCAATACCCGCGGACCAGACAGCTAACCCATAAGGTACAGAAATTTCTCCGGTTGCTGTATTTGTCATATTAATAGCCTTATCAGAAACCTTAACAACTCGGAAGTTTGTTTTCACGTCAATACCCTCTCTTGTGAACTTTTCTTCAGCAAATTGAGTAATTCTCTTGTCAAACCTAGATTGAAACATACAGACATGAAGAATATACAATATCCAATACATGTGCAATGAATGACTTGAAATTTCAATGACTGACAATGATAACTGAGGGAAAGAAAAATAAAAATTCTGATCATGTCGCAATGAGATCACCTAAAACAGGTTTTGAATTTTGCACTTACATGGACAAAATATGCCCTGTAGCCTCAATCAACGATATCTTCACCAGATCACGAATATCAGGGTACAACTTAGACAAATCTTCAGTAACAAAGTCATGGAGCTCAGCAGCAAATTCCACACCAGTTGGACCACCACCAATAACAATGAAGTGTAGAGTCTTCCTCTTCTCTTCTTCACTAAGGTTAGGAAGTGCAGCCTTCTCAAAGCAGTTCATCACAGTCTTGCGGATTCTTTGTGCATCCTCTACTTCCTAAACAGAGATGAAAGAATGTTACAGGTTGACAGACGACAAAAGCACACAGTTAAATAATAACATCAAGGAGGTAAACTTGAAATGAATATTAGAAAGTATTGGTGATGAGCATTAAGAAGTCTTTTCGGATACTACTGGCCTAGAGTATTCTTGTAGTAGAGAAGCAAACCTTTAGAAAATGGCAATTCTCCGTTACGCCAGGTGTATTGAATGTGTTGGGCTTGGCTCCGACAGAAACCACCAGGTAGTCATAATCAACTACAAATTCACCAGTGCCATCTAAGTTTGTCCCTATATTAGATCGACAGTAAACTTTCTTCTTTTTTGGGTCAATCTTAAAACATTCAGCTTCCCAAAATTTGATTTCACCTTTTTTCTGCAAAAACAATAGTACGAAAATTTTCAAACATTTATAAACCAACCTAATGAAAATAAAAAAAAATAGAGTGTAATGAATGTATCTGCTTGCTGTATTAGGCTTAATACGGCATGAAAGAAATTTCAAGCACATCAATCATCTAAAATTATATTTATTGCACAAAATAACAAATCAGCTAAGATTAGAAAGAATAATAAACCATTGTCTTTCATAGTAATAATGGTTGAAATAGGCCATTTACAGAAGACGACAGTTTCTCAAGCAATATCCAGACACGAATGTACAAAACTGCAGCCAGGGCCGCATACAGTAAAACAGTGTAGACACCTTACATCTTATTAATTTCAACCACCCCCACCCAAAATGATTGTAATATCGTCGTGTTAAAACCTATGAAGCACAAATACGGATACAGAGTACAAATACAACACGACACCGGTATGGGGATACATCATTTTCCAAAAAAGTAGGATGCGGGTGCATTGGTGGGTAAGTTAAATATAACATATTGTATATTTTATATATAAATCAATAAATATTTATCTTGTTAAAAATGCAGATATTGAACTATTTCATAGAACTTTTAAGGATACATTATAATTATGAGCATTTTTGGAGAAAAAGAACCATAACCTAACTATCAAAACATTTGGTATACTTGTTTTGTGTTTAAGCATAACTTGAAACATCAAGTTTTGGAAATTACACTAGAGCCCTAAACATTTATCTAAACATAATGTGTCCAAAAGTTGCAAACACGAATCAAGAAATTAGATACTCCTTGGATACGCACCTAGGAGTACCCAAGAAGTACATAGGCACCCGATACGCACCCGACAAGGGTATGTTGACTATTTGAAAGTACATGTGCTTCCTACGTTATAACTCTTTCAGTGGGCGGGCTTAAGCCCCAACCCGAAAAAATAGGATTTTGGAGAGTTAGAAAACCTGCCCATATTCAAAGAGGGTGGGTTTTATATTTCTTGAAAACCGCCCTAAACCCGGCAGGGGCGACCCTAGGATTTTAGGGGCTTGAAGCAAAAAAAATAATTAAAGGGGCCTGATGTTTTTTAGGGGCTCCTTGGATTTTAGGGGCACCAAATGAAGATGAATTAGCATGGTTTCACTTTCAAAAAGGGGCCCCACATATACCCCCCCCCCCCCCCCCCCCAAAAAAAAAAAACAATTCATGTATTAGAAAAAAATATATAAAAAGTATACATGATATATCATGGATTTTAGGGGCCTGAAGCTAATATAAGATTTTTTAGGGGCCTGAAGCTAATATAAAATCATGAAAAAAATAAAATGATTCATGGATTTTAGGGGCCTGAAGCTAATATAATTTTTTTTGTTCTTCTGAAAACGGGGGCCCCTTTTTTTTGGTTATTTTGGGGGCCTGATGCAAATGCATCGGTTGCCTCCAAGGAGGGCCGGGCCTGAAACCCCGCCAACCCAAACCAGCCCAATATGTACATATAAATTTTATCTGTACCTAAATGTAAATACGAGACACAATATTTGTTACGTTAGTATATGTGTATACATAATATTTTAGATAATTTAACAATTGGTAAGTTAATTTGGCATGGATACATTATATCTCTACTATTTTAATGGGAGAGTTGGGATTTGTAACAAACAAACCCTAACTTTGTAACTATATAAATACGTATAATACACGTTTAAACTATATCCAACAAATATAAATGTGCAACGCACGTGTAGCCCCAAATCAAAACATTCAAATATAAACTATTTTTTTCTTTTTCAATATATATTCATTTAATTTGATGACTTTACTTTTTTTAGACGTGCATCGCACCTGCATTATACTAGTAGTATATAATAGTAGTTATGACATATATGTGGTTAAGAAAAAGTAATGAAGTACGTATCTTTCCTATTTTTAGTTATATTGGATATTCTATGCACAATTGTTAAATAAGCATAAACCCATATATATATATATATATATATATATATATATATATATATATATATATATATATATATATATATATATAGGGAAATACTCCATTGAAAATGGGTCTAGTTTTCACGGGTTGGAAAACACCAATCTGAGCCGTTGGATCGCTCATGATCGTGATCAGCGGCTCAGATCGAGCTCCCCATAACCCGTTTCAATTGATCAGCTGAGGGTTATTTTGAAAATTTCATCCCAAATAACTCTTCGCTGAACAGATTCTAAAAAAATTGATATAACCTAAGCCGTTGTTCCAACAACGACCTAGGTTATAAAAAATTGAATTATAGGTTGTTGTTTGGAACAACAGCTTGTTCTAAATTTTTATAACCTAGGCCGAACAACGGCCATAAAATTTTATAGCCTAGGCCGTTGTTCCCAACAACGGCCTAGGTTATAAAAATATAGAACAAGGTCGTTGTTCCAAACAACGGCCTTTATTTCAATTTTTTATAACCTAGGCCGTTGTTCTATATTCATTTTTTCAAAGCGAATCAGGCGAAGAGTTATTTGGGACGAAATTTTCAAAATAACCCTCCACCACTTAAGTGATATTGGGTGATGGGTGGAGGCGATCTGAGCCGCTGATCACGATCAAAAGTGATCCAACGGCTCAGATTGGTGTTTTCCAACCCGTGAAAACAAACCCGTTTTCAATGGAGCATTTCCCATATATATATATATATATATATATATATATATATATAAATGCTAATATGAGATGGTGAGATGGATGAGATGAAGATGTATTTTGTGAGATGAGCGATTTGAATCATCGAAATCTCGATCACACCGTTCACATCATTCTACATATCATCTAGATGGTTTGTACAAAATTTCAAGCAATTTGGAGACCTCTAGCCTATGCATCAAAGCGTTCAAATAAATGCATATATATATATTTCGCATCTTCTTCGTGATGTGTTGAACACTTTGATGCAAAGGCTAGAGGTCTCCAAATCGTTTAAAATTTTGTACACACCATCTAGATGACATGTAGAATGATGTGAACGGTGTGATCGAGATTTGGATGATTCAAATCGCCCATCTCACAAAAAAACACTCCATCTCACCATCTCATAATAGCATGCAAACATATCCTGCCTAGCCCACCCACCCGATACATATCCTGCCTAGCCCACCCGATACCCAACCCAAACCCAGATGGGCAGGTTCTAATCCCTTATAAAACCCGCCTGCAATTTCGGGTTAGGGCCGAACCGACCCAGCCAGCAAACATCCCTACCCTCCAACACCCTAATAAGGAATTAGAAATTCTTATATTCTTGTTCACGATAAGCACTGAACAAGAATTTGTCCAAATAAAAGTAAAAGCCATGCATGTACCTTTTTAATAATATTACGGATTGGTTCAACAACGCTTCTTGGTTCCACCGTTCCACAGGTGACACTCGGTAACAAAGGGGTAAATGCAAAATAGTTACGAGGTGATATCACCTGCACATCATACAAGGTGCTATCTACATCTTTCAAGAAACTGGTTCCTGCCCAACCAGTTCCAAGAACTAACACTTTCTTCTTCTTAAGTGCTTGAGATGATTCCAAACCAGCATCTGACCGGGAGTCAGCATATGCCACAAGTCCTCCACCACTGCAGAAGAGAATACCGGAAATGTCAGGCAGAATAATGATACAATAATATGCTTGCATTTCTAGTATCAAAGCAAACAAATTATAGAATGGTATTAGGTAATAAACTGTTATTTTTGGTAGCTAGAGAATGAATAGTGCACTGCTAAATTACATTGGATGTAGGGGAGATGTGTGTTTGTGTGTTAATGTATTGTTACTTCGGTCACTAAAGATAATCTATATCAACCAATTGTATAAGTCTATAATCGATCTGCTGTTTATTATAGAAGAATATTGGGAACAACAGCAGAAAAACATGCATCAACCCTGTATAAGTCTAAAGAATATGAAGACTTCTCATACTTTAGTTATTCTTGTCAAAATAAAAATAGAATGGAAATTATAGGAAAACAGTTCATATGCATCAACCCTAGTTACCCTTTAGACAATAGCTAAAATGATTAAGAATCAAGACCAATATTCATGGGGATTGTTTTGTACTTTGAGAAGAGTTAACTTCTTAAGATAAATGAACGCGCGAAGGGCTAAAGAGGACAAATGTATTTAAGTTAGATTGGTAGAAAATAAGTAAAATAACTTAAATTCATTTCTCAAAGAAGCCGAAAGTATCTATTCTAATTCCGCACACTGCAAAACCCACTTCGATCAATTTTTCACTTTTTCTAAGGAAAATGCTGACATCCACTTAAATTAAGAGCATCTGCCAATCGCGTTGCTCTAGGCCAGATACGGTAAACCAAATTATTGGTTGTTTTAGTACATTAATACACATATAGTCTTGGTTTCATTAAGCATAGCGGTTAGTAAAAAGAGGCCCAGAGAGCCTTGGCATGACCATGAGCAAATGATCATTAACGCTAGATCAACCCATGGCAGAACTGATACCTCTTATGTTTGCATTCCCTTTCCTTATTTCTCTCTAATCACAGTTTAGATCTTTACTTGTGTTTATCATTTATCGATAATCAGGTGGCATTATTCCTAATGCCCTCTTTATATGACTTTGCATTGGTTTCATTAAAACACTCACCGAATATCTATATGATTATTGTAATACCATCACCTCCTTGTTTGAACCATTTATTCCCCTAGTGTGGGAAAATCTATTACTCGACGACCTTAGTTTGAAAAAGTACACTAAAATCGGCTTGTATGATGTGAAATTACCATTTCAAATACATGAACGATACGACACAACCACCAAATAGAAGTGTTAGTGCTTCATGGATTAGGACTTCTCACAAATATCAAGTGGGCACATAATGTACTTATATCGGCTTATGTACATCTATGTTCTTATTTTCCATTTACTATGAAACTCTCAAAAAAAACAATAAACAACTATGACCTTCGGATTTTTAGCCCTTTTAAGATCACTGGTAAAAATGAACTTAAGAAATAGATAAAACTATCAACTCTCCTTTTACATCATTTAATACTAGTAATTTACATGTGCAACACACATCTTAACAGATATATTTTTTAAAAAGAAAAATTCCTACATAGTCTAGCCTCGAACCTAAGACTTCTTCTATATTAGTTATACATAGACAATGCACATAAGTTGGTAGATTTACAAATAACAACTTCAATCCGTCCATTATAATAGTTATTACTAGTAATTTACACGTGCGATACATGTCTTGATAAATATCATTTTTTAAAAATAAAAATTCTGACGTAGTCTGGGCTTGAACCTGAGACCTCCTTTATAATAGTTATGTACGGGGATGCATGCATTGATAGATTTACAAATTGACAACTCCTCTTCTCCCATTATAATTATAATATTAGATAGATAGATAGATAAAAGATAGATTTTATATATATATAGGAAAATGCTCCATTGAAAATGCAAATGTTGTGAAAACCTGTAAAAACAATCTAGGCCGTTGTTGGGAACAACGGCCTACGTTAGAATGCATTATAACCTAGGTCGTTGTTGGACGCCGTTGTTTCCAACAACGGCCTAGGTTTGTTTTCATGTTTTCAATGAAGCATTTTCCATATATATATAGAGAGAGAGAGAGAGAGGAAAATCTTCCATTGTGCACCATCCCTCCGTGTGCACTCATGTCTACTCGACCTTCCCGCCTTCGTATCGACAATTTGATTTTACATATTTAGACTAATTTAGATGTGTAGATCAATGTAAACGGTTCGGTTCGTCAATACGAATACGGGAAGGTCGAGTGCAACACGCTATGTGCACCATATATATATATAATTTTTAAAGCGGTGGCTAATTTTAGTTGGCGTCAAGATGCATATTATTTCAAACAATACAAAGAACCCCATAGCTTATTACCCAAGTAAAAAATATTTCATCATTTCGTGCTTCAGAAGATGAAAAGTGTATTTATTTTTATTTTTATGTTTTTAATAAAAGATGATCCAGTCATCGTTATATTAATTAATGCTATATTAAAGAAACATAATAATAAACAAGTATATTGCACGTGTATATTGGCTTCTTGCAAATCACGTCAATAATAATTACAGAGACTTGACATGACTTTCACTGGTTATAACAAAAAAATGATGATCTGCAAAAAAATGAACATCAACAAACATTACAGACCGGTATAAAAAAAAAAAACAAACATTACGGACCAAACCTTAAAAATAATTCAGATCCAAAAAAAAAAAAACGAACACACACACACACACAAAAAAGGGCTTTCAAAACGAAGCATTTCCAGAAGTAGTTAATGCAGTCTAGGGTTTCAACTTCGAACGCATACCAAAAAATGGCAAAAAAAAGTGAAGAGATAGCGAGGACCTGACAGTAGCAACGACGAGGAGTTTGGTGAAGGTTGGATTTTTGAAGGCCTGAGAAGTCCGATCGAACAAGAAGGTTGTGAATCTCATTGTCTTCTTCAGTTTTTTTCGTTTTTCGTTTTTTTTTTTTTTTTTTGGAAAAGATAAAAAGAGAGATTTAATACAGAGATATGTTTCTGTAGGTGTAGGGTTTGGTTGTTCCTTGTGTTGCGAGTATAAATAGGAACACGCGGCTTCTAGAAAACCCTATAGGATCCGCTCTTCAATATTGTCCATGTATGCCATCGGGCGTTCTCTCTCTCTCTCTCTCTATTTGTTATTTGCACTCCCTAATTTTTTTGAGATCCACGCACCTAGGTAATGTGCTTGAGCTTTTTACGTCCTTCTTTCTTTTCTTATTACGTCAAATATATATAATTGAATGCTAAATATCTATTTGAAATTTAAGTACAAAACTTTTGAAAGAATTGATTCAAGTGATTGAATCTTTCAATGAGTGTTTAGATTTATAAGTTGATTATTATTAAAACCAAGTACTTACAATTCTAATTTCATGGTTATAACCAATTTATCTTACGTGCAATATGTGTGCTATCAAATTCTTCTTTTTTTCTTTTTACTTGGCAACATATTTCATTCATTAATGCCAAAAAATAAAATTTTATTCATTTTTTAAACTAAAAAAAATGCAATGTATTTTTTATTAATTTTTTTTGGAAATTTGCCATTTTAAAAAAAATGGCAACATAATCTTTCATTGATTATGCTTTATTTTATGTTTGGTAGTTAATAAGGGCAGATATGATGGGCGACAATTCTCATTTATACTAAATAATTAGCATGTGTACATTACTCTCTTATTTTTATAAGAGTCTATAATGCAAATTAGTTGTCATTAAATTTTTAATGAGACAAATATAAAAATCTATATATATAAAACGCATTTCAGGTCAGATAAATAATGTCCGGCCAGCTACAATTTCAGCTTTCTAGGTATAATATCAATATCAATGCAAATTTTATATTTCCATTTATGTTAAATATAAGATATCTATTTCAAGTGTATATTAGCTATTATGGAAAATGGAAACACTATTAACATAAAAACAGTAGTCTAGAGAAGGAAAGGAATGAACATATTACAGAATGTAGGGGGTGAGCATAGCAAACGAACTATAAGGTTTTCTTTCGTGACTTGCCCTCCAAGAAAAAGTGCGATCCAGCAACAGGATGGGATACGAAAACCCGGGCTTTGCTATGCTCAAAGATCGTGGGAAAAGGTAGGCCCGGGCTTTGCGCTGTAAAGGTAGGGCCCATGAAATTTACAGTTAGTAGGAGTTGGGTGAAATATTGGGTATTGGTTAAGTGGGTGTACTTTGAAATCAAGAAATGTTCCTTTTTTACTGGAAAAGGTTGTAGCTGGATACCGACAATAGAGAGATCTCAATTGAATATGAACGGTCGGTGCATTTGACTTTTGGATTTCAATTAATTGGACGGCTGAGATTGCGTCAATAAATATTAAAGGCTATTTTATTTTTTTTTGAATAATAAGAAGGTGAATTATGTGAAGATGGAAAACATGAAGTAGAGTAAATTGCAGGGATTCCCCCTTTACTACTTTCTTGCACTCGAAGATCCTCCAAAGTTGATGTCCAACGGGAATAGAGTAAAACAGTGGTAGAAGAGTAGCATCAAATAGCACCAAAACGTCACCATATCAGCAACAAAATAGTAGCGAACAGCTTCTGCACTTTACTTTTGTATTTTTCCCGATACGTCGGGATTATTTTATTAATTTTTTATTAATGAAATAAGGTGGTATTATTTCACCTTTAACCTAAAAAAAAAAAATAGTAGCGAACAACAATCGACGACAATGAAAGTAACAATTGCAGTCGAGTGCACTTCTACACAGTCGACTGTGAACATGGTTGAGAGAGTTGTAGTCGACTGCACCATCATTGTAGATTTTTTTTTTCTTTGTGAAACACCTTCATAACTTCATTATACCCACATTGCAGTTGACCACAAATAGCGAGGACCTCTGGGAAGTGAAAAGTCCACTTGAGTGACCACTTCTTTGGGGTAGTCGACCACCACAATAGGTTGGGCATTCTGGCCAGTTTTTTTAGAAGATTTTTAAAAGTATTTTAATCCAAAATTTTGTATTCTTTTATGATTTCATAGTTTACAGATATTTTCAATTATTTAATACCTTTGAAACTAAGTTTATTTCTTTAAGTTTTAGTTTGTCAATTTAGTGATGCTAGGAATTATCTTGTACTTGTTGGAATTAATTTTTGCAGTTTTTCGGGCCGGATTCCGGCAGACTCCGACCACCGGAGGCGTCGGAAAATGAGTGGATTGCGATCCTCTCGACGAGTACTATTCCGTAGTGTACTCACTTGCCAAAAATGAATTCTGTATGAAAGAAAAATATTGGTCCAAAGTTGGGTACTTGAAATGTACTAACTTGGCAACTTGGAGAAAATGGATAGTCTCATATCGGAAATTGGGAAAGACTTTTTCTAGTATATATACTAGAAAACTGGAGTAAAGGGCGTGGCCCGGGGGTTACCACTAATGTGTAGTGGAGAGAAGACTTAGCCAAAATGACAAATAAACACGAGCGCGCCCGGCCCGGCCTGGCCCCGAGCCTGGCTTGGTCTAAAATATTTTTTTTGTTTTGCCCAGACATAAAATTTTTCCCCTACTGAACTGATAAGGCCTTTCAAATTCAGTAACTGGTGCTCATTACTCTATAATAGCAGAGTAATGGCTCACCAGTTGTGAATCTGAAGGGTCTCCATTACTCTGCTGTTACAGAGTAATGGCATCTGAAAAGTCTCCAGTCTCCAATTTTTCTCTATAAATTCAGACAGAGTCTGTTATGCTTGAGGGGTCTTTTTTTTATCAGTCTTCTTCTTCTTCTCCTCTGTGTCAGTGTCAACTGAGAGTACATCATAGACAACAGTTCGCCGAATCTCTGAAGCAAGGGTGCTGCTCTTCAGAGAATGTATAGTTGTATCATGGGAAACAATTCGTCGGCTACCGTCACACTACGGGGCGAATTCTGCTTTAAGGAGAGAGATTATCAGTCTCGACTTTGTGCAAAGTCTTCAATTTACTGTTTAATTTCCTGTATTTCATTTCTTCGTAATTTCTGTTGGGATTTTCTCTTATTTATAAATTCGAGTTCTAACAGTACTAGTATAATGTACATGGGATGCATGTCTATAAAAAGTAAAATCATTAAATTAAATAAATATATATCGAATAACAAAAAAAATAGTTGATATTTGAATATTTTGATTTGCACTACACATGCGGTGCACATTTATATTTGTTGGATATAATTTGGACGTGTATTATACTTGTTTATATAGTTACAAAGTTAGGATTTATTTGTTACAAATCCCAACTCTCCCATTAAAATAGTAGAGATTATCATCCTATTATATATTAACTTGAGTAACTTGAATAAGGCTCTAACTAATAGCGCTACACATACCATTTTTATCATCCATAAAGAGCATCCTCAATCCGTTGTGTAAATTATCATTCTTGCGATTTTTTCTCTAAAATGCATTTTGGCGAACATTTCTTTGCTATGTTTAAGAAACGATTTGACAATTCTCATATTATAGGGGACCTTATTATTTTATAAAATTTTCAATTTATTGGACAAAAGTTGACGAATGATGTTTCATTTAATAAAATTTGTATTTTTTTTCAAATAATTCCCGGAAAAGAAAAAATGCTCAAACGATGATGTTTCCTGTGACGCATTGTGAGCATACAATATTGAAATTTAATTAGTTAGTTAGTTAGTGGGGTTAATTTTATTGGTGGGTTAGTTAGTTAGTTAGTTAGTGGGGTTAATTAGTTAGTTAGTTAATTTAGTGGGGTTAGTTAGAACAATTAGTGGGTGGGACTTTTAATAATTTTTTTGCAATGGACGAAACATCATATGTGATATGGGTAAAAATTTGTTCCCGTCAGAGCCATCTGATCTCCTCAGGATCCACACATCCCTAAAAATCAAGTCTGTGGGATTCCTACTGGCCCATCACACCAATATGGCTCACAGAAAATGGTCAACCCGGTCCACTAGAGTTCCTCTCTTCTCCTATAAATACCAGGCCCCCTCTACTTTTGTCAGATAATGTCTTTTTAGCCACTAAATTCTAATTACATTTCTTTCAGTGACCGACTTAGCTGTCGGAGGGTCTGTTGCAGGGATATCTCCCAGTGTTTCAAGGTGTTTTGCAGGTATCCAACAGCTGTCAAGCACTACCAGATCCACCTCTCCTACCACTCATATAGTCTCACATCTAGACCAAATCTGCGATTGAGATATGCATTTTCCCTTCCAAATAACAAGAACTCACTATCTATTGCTCCCACACCAAATAAGTAGCATCGATGTGCTTTTAACGACTACACCAAACTTAGTAAATTGTCAAATTCTATTTTATCATTTTGCCATTTCTACCACAAACGACTGTGGATGCTATAATAGAAGATTGATGCAAGCACAAGCTCGAATCTTCATCCTCCTACTCACTTGCAAAAATGCTGATTAGTAGATCGGTAACACACTTAAAGTACTTTAAAAACTTATGGTGTTATCAAAATGGGAACTGAGCATTGAGTTATCTATCCAATGAGTCATTGGAACCTATAAAGGTTTAGTGCCCTTGACTTTTAGTCATAGGTCTACTGGAGCAAAACTTACGTAAAGTTGTAGTTTTTTTTTTCTCTCCTTTTTTCTTTTTATTTTTTGGGGTCAACTTTTATTTATAGATGCAGTTTCTTTTATCCATGAGTCATGGATCTAGTCCTGCATGATACACTGAATTGTACAATTCAGTGTCCAACATTTGCTACTTGAATCAAAACCGTTTCCTCCGTATATATAATTCATCAAAGTTTTCACCAAATCTTTCATATTTTTGGTGCTTCTAATTAAACTTTACAATAGGAATAGGTGCATGTTCCTTGGTTTCTATAAAATTATATAATTAGGATAAACCAAGCTTCCAAAAGGTTCCCCATAGCAAACGCAACGCATGACGATACCACAAACAAAAATTGTAAAAATTAAATTGAACATTCTCTAACCATAATAAATAATATTATATAATGAAATGATTGCCCTTACTGCAATGTACATTCTCTATGGACATAGACAACAAGAATACAACATTTTGAGCATGTCTATAGTTTCACGAGCATGGTATAAATCCCAAGATTAATCATTTAATTGTTTAGTCCATTAAACAAATAAATCCACAACCGCTACGATAAGCAGAATTTGAACATTATACTCAAGGGCCACTCTTGAGTTTCCGGAGGCCCGATGTGAAAGGATCAAATAATTATTTTTGAGGTCCCTAATAACTATATAATTTTTAACGCGCAAAATACGTGTTTATATTTAGAAGGAGAAATACAAATTTGGGACCTCTAAAATTGTAAAAAATCCGAGGACTTGAGGCGGCCGCCTTACCGGCCTTAAGATGGAGGCCGGCCCTGATTATACTATCCACCGCTAAAAAGATTTACTACGGTATTGCAAGTTTATAATTAATTAAATACGAAAAAAATTAAAAAAAAAGTTTATAAGAGCATCCACTGGTCGTTGGCTAAAAACTCAAAAATTAGAAATAGCTTTAGGAAAAAGCCTTGTAGTCGTTTGCTAAAAACTCAAAATTTAGAATAGGAACGCACAGTAGCCTGCTAAAGTTAGGAGCTGCTTTAAAGAATTGCTAAAAATAGGAGACAGTAAATGTTCATCCGCTTGACGATAGGGACGGATGAAGATCATCCGTCTCGTTCGATTTTTAATAAAAATTTGAAAGACGGTTGAAGTTGTTCCGTCTATTCGTCAATTTCATTTTTAATATATAAAATTAATTTATTAAATAGGTAAAATTTATTTTAAGGAAAAAAAATTGGAAAAGTGAGAGACGGATGAACTTCATCCATCCCTCACTTTTGCTAAACAATATTTAGCGCATACATTTACCCTTTTACCCCTAAGGTTTAACTGGTTGATTCATCCGTTTTATACTTCCAAGGGTTTAAAGGTCATTTCATAAAGGTGACAAAACAAAAAAAGAAACAAAAAAAAAATTCAAGCCAACATGCCAGACGGATGAAGATGACTTGAATTTTTTTTTTTTTTGGTAAACGAAATATTAAAAAAATTATTATAGCAACGGAGGAAATAGCACCGTCCTATCTCTAAAACGGATGAAGAAGCACCATCTACTCAATTTTTAATAAAAAAAATTAAAAAAACGTTAGACGGATGAACAAGATCTATTCAATACAATATATTTTTAAAATTTACAAATAATGATAGCAGCGATATTTCGTAAAAGCTAAAATCGCATTGCTAAAATTAGAATAGCTTTAGCCAACGATAGTGGATACTCTAACCGATCACAGATTTCCAATTTATTAGCTATACCTCATCTTGCCAGTCAAAAAACACAACTACGCCTCATCTTCCACTTCCATTTCATTGTTTTTATATAATGAGAGAATGTCTTAGTGTCATTTGTAAATGTTTTGTCATTCTACCAACCCGTGCAACGCACGTGCATAACTATTATAAAAGAGCTCCTAAGGGGGCGTTTGGTACGCGGATTGGAGAATTCACAGGAATTAGTGGATTCCTAGGAATATGAGGGTGGGAATGAAGATTCCCGGGAAAGTTGCAATACTGTATTTGGTATACGACATTACATGTCTGGGAATACTTTATTACCGTGTTTGGTATAGAACAATTCATTCCCATCAATCCATCTCTGTAGTAGACATTACCGAAAATACCCTTTTGGCTTTATTTAAAAATAAATAAATATAAAAGTTATCTAATTTAGTAATTGATGTATATGTATGCATGTGCAAAAGCAATACTGATATATATCTTATAAAACTTTAGTAAATTAACAAATAGATTACTTAAAAAAATTACACTATGATTCAAATATATTTCAACCAGTTAGATGAAGAACATAACAAAAAGGAAAAATGAAATGTATTTATTAACACGAGACATAGGTACTTAAATATATACAAATGAAATAATAAAGTTCATAGAAGCAAATGAAACAATAAAGCTCATATACCGTAAGAACCCTAATATAGCTGATTATATTACATGGGCAACCAGAGCAATACGAGTGTAAAACCTGTTTCAGTTGTTTGCATCTAGTTTGTTTCTATGTTTTAGAGAAATTTCCTCTCAATTTGAGGTTAAAATAAAACATAATGACCACTTCTTTCGTAACAGATAATTGAGATTAAAATAAAACATAATGACCACTTCTTTCGTAACAGATCGGTGCAGGGTCCAATTCCGGTTGAACCCGGTCTGGTCGATATTAACAACATTGTTTTGTTTTTGTACCTTATAAGAAAATGAGTTTTGATTCTACTGCTGACAATTTAATCATTGTCATGAAATGATTAACAACTTGAACTTGAACAAATAGCTTTTACTAAGTTGTGTTGTTTGATGTGCATATACTTATTTTCCTATTTTTAGAAAAACATATGGATCTGTTTGGATTGGATCTCGTATAAGAAAGCATTATTAATAAAGTTTTCGTGAGCACGGACGTGAATGTATTAAAATTAAATTTATGATTAAGTTACGAATAAAAGCAAAGATTGAACCACGGTAACAATGAATAAGATTGACTTTGTTGGCAAACCTGTTTATGATAAGGCAAAAATCTGGAGGGTTTTTTGGGTATGTAATAATCCCACTCATTTTTTATGTGGAGGAATCCACAAATCCCAAAAGAAATGTTTATTCTTTCAAACTAATTATTTTGATAACCCTGAAAATTTAAGATTATTTAAAAAACTATACCTATGTCTTACCAAATCAGGTAATCAAGAGGGTAATCTTAGATTTCCCCATATATTACCGCGTACCAAACGCCTTATAAGTTCAAATCAAGACCACATCTAAATTTTTATTTTAAAAAATTATATTTATTAAAACGTACATCGCACGTGTAAACTACTAGTATTGTATAGATGTTATTAGAGTGCATTTTAAAAAATAATTTTCTTATTTTTTCATGTGCAATATATTACATAGAGTTATACTAGTAGACCTTTGTTGCACTCGCTAATCCAAAATTCCCCCTATTTATAGCCTCTCCTTTTCTCCTTCCAAAACATACTCTTCCCTCCCTCTCTAAAATGGAGAAGTTATTGAAGCAATGCTCTCCTCTCATTAACCAAATCTCTTCACACCCTCTCTTTTCCATTCTCACCACTTCCTTCCTTCTATACCTTCTCTACTTCCCAAACTTCCTCTCCCTCCTCTTCTCCCCTGTTCTCATCACCACCTCCCTCATCGTCACCACCCTCCACCTCGCATCTCCGAAACCGGAAACACTACATCCTCAAAAAGACATTCATGATCCAATGCAAACCAAAACTCACAACCAACCAACCCATGGTGCTAATGTTGAAGTACTACCGGAGCAACAACCAATCCTCTTAAATTCCAACGTCGAATGGGGACAATGGAGAGGACCACTTGAGGTCATATATGAAGAGTATGAAGGCGAAGAAGAAGAAAACGACGAAGAAGTAGGCATCGACGAGTCATGGCCAGAATATTCTCATTGGATAGATTATTATTTCCACATGAACATGATGATGAGTAGTAACAAATGTAAAGGGTTGGAGTGTTTGTCTTGCTGCAGTTCGGAACCTGATGCACGTAGCGATGATGAGTGTTCGAATAGTGCTATGCGGCTTAGGTGGGGAGAAGATGAGGAAGGGATGATTGAGATTGAATTTGAGGAGGACAATCTCATCGAGCTTGATCTCTCTGTTTGTAGGTGAAATAGTTTCATCTACTTTCTTCTGTCTTTGTGGAGTTCTTTGTCGTTGAACAAGTTGAAGCTGATCAACCGATCATAGTCTTAATATGTACTCTATGGTACCAAATATCTCATACAATGGAACTTTTCACATGTACTACATGCTGTGTGTTTGTTTAACCAGACTATGTAAGCGATAACTGTATGTTGATTTGATCAAAGACTATGTCACATAGAGGGCATTCGCGGTCGCAACCAATTTGACCCACAGTTCAATCAAATCTACTCTGAAGTACACATGCTAGAGCTGTCATTTTTATCCGGCATCAGTATCTGACCTGGTAAATGTGCTAGCGCATACCAACGGTGTAGAACTTTTAGTATACATGCTGAGTACAGACTACAGAGTACACATAGCAGTGTGTTTATCAGTCACAGTTCACACTTCAAATGTTAAGGGCCTTAAACCAATAGCAATCGAAATGAAACACTTGGTGGGATTCTTGGCGTAAGCATCGTGTCAAGCGTCCCTTTCATTCATCATGAGACTTATCCATGATGGCGCTAATTTGGATCATTTGGTCCGAATGAAATAATGGAATCTTCAACAGCTTTTCCCGTACCATTAATTGCTTGATTGAGGATCTACTCTATTTCACTAACTTGTGGGCTTAGATTCTCCCTCATAACAAACAAGATTTGCTCAGTTATCCAATTTTGATTTGGCTATCAACAATTATTTTCACTCTTCTTAAAATTTTCTCTATGGTTTATATCATTTGTATGCTTTATCCTTTATTCTTGGGATTTTTTTCTCACTTATTGCTAGTTTTCTCCTTGGAGAGCTACACTTCTTCGAGAGCAGAGATCGTCATCTTGTCTTGGTTCCTGCCTTTTGTATGTTTTATATGCAGGTTTCTTGCTTCTCTAAGTCCTTCATTATTTCTTGCTTGCCGGATGTTCCCTCTACCTTATGCTTGATAGTTTCCACTTCTACTTGGGATGTTATCTCTCTTTACCTTTTGTTGTTGTGAAGTTTTACTCCCCCTCATGGGCAGAGCTTAGTGGGGGCCTGGCCCACCAAAATTTTCAAAACCCCTTCACGTTATTGAAAATTTAAAAAACCCTTCAAAAAATTAAAATGAAGAAGTTCATATATATTTATATATAGTCATAGGATTTTTTCTTGGCCCTCCCGGTAAAATTGTTCTGGCTTCACTACTGCTTCCACTTATCTAATTTGGATGTTATGTTCTATATGTTTATTGAGTTTCTTGCGCACTATTTTCTTTTCTTCCATGTCATACTTTGGTTAAGCATCAAGTGTTTTTGTATGCCATATCTTGATTAGTGTTGTTGGCTTCTCTGCTGTGTTGTCCTTTTGTTCGGCTTGTTGGGTTTATATTTTGCATACTATGTCGGATAAGAAGACGATGAGACGATGAAAGAATCGAGACAATTGAAAACAGAGTGGAGGCGAGAAACAGTCAGCGGCAGCAACAGCAGAAGTTGCGGTCGACCGACCCCTGCGCGAAGTCTTCCAGAGAGGGGAACAGTCGACCGACTTGTTGGTGCGGTCGACCGTTAGCGGCGCTGATGAGTTTCGGGCTTGAGTCTGGCATATTCATGAGAAGCCCAACTTACTCTTCAAGTCAGATCTTATGGCTCTTAACGTAGGATTATCTCTTATGTACTATCCAATAGTTATTGTATCAAGATATTAAATTAGGGTTTCTCTAGATCTCTATATATTGTTGTTATTGGTTTCCATTGAGAGCCAAAAGAAAGAGTACTTCATTGAATGAGAAATTGAGTATTCTCTAATTGTAAACAACTAGTACTTGCTGGTGAGGCTTGAGAGAGGGTCATGGTGAGAATTGTAATATTCTTGTATCTTCTCTAGTTGAATAACATCTTGGATTTCTTCTCTCCCGGATTAAGGCGAAAGCTCCAACCGGGACAAATTTGTGTGTGCTTTGGTGTGTTTGGTATAATTTCATATGTGCTTGGTAGTTTGTATTGATTGCAATAAATAACTCAACAAGATCCTAAGAGGGATTTTCGGTAGAAATCCCTAATAATTGGAATTAGAGCTTCGGATTCAAAGGGTTTGTTCGAGTTCCTTGGAGATAATGGAAGATCTGATCACGAAGATCAAGCGGTTCAAAGGCAAGATCAACTTTGATCTCTTGAAGGTGGACATGCATGAAGCATCGGTTCAACAGGATTTGGATCTAGTCCTAGAAGGAGATAAAGGGAAACCAATCGGCACAAAGCAGGAGAAGTGGAAGGAAATATGTTCAGAAGCCTTGGGTTTAATCTGGTTGTCATCAACGAGCGAAGTCAGCTATAGGAGAAGCACGGCGAGTCTTTGGGCAAGATTCAGAACTGAATACTCGGGATCGTCATCACAGGGTCAAATGTGCCACCAAAGAAAGTTGTGGGATTTCTCAATAAAGGAAAGTACCGTTATTCTATATCATGAAGTGAAGTTCAATATGGAGTTATCTGAACTGAGGGCATTCAACGCAGATGATCTAAGGGTTTCTAACTCGATATATTCACTACTAAATCCATCCAACATGATAACCGTGCTAGATGAGAAATCTACCAAGGAGAAGTTTTTCATAGTAGGTATGATCAAGGGGTTGGAGGAGGATGCACTTAGAAAGGAGAGTCAGAAATCGGCGTCAACTTCTGTGAGTTGCTTGGAGGTGGATTGTACTTTGATTGGAAGGAAAAGTGTATGTAGGGGTAAGGTCCGTGGCCACCAGTGCAAAGGGATTAAGCATTACACGAGAGATTGTTACAAGCGGTTGAGTCAGATGGGCGCCAAATCAAGTGCCGTTGAATCAGATGATGGTTTAAACAGTGCTTTTGTTTCAAGTCCTTTAAATGTGATTTCCGGTTGTTCTTTTGATTCGGTTAGTTCTTCTCAAGTTTGCTCCGAGAGGAAGATAGTTTCTACTTTCAAATTTGCATCATATCGTTGTGTGGGAATGAAGGTTGATAAGATTTGTGAAGTAATGGTCTCTACTTACAAGTTTGCCTCATGTTGTTGTGTGGGAATGGAGATTGACAAGACTTGTGAAGTAAGGGGTGAGAAAACTAATGAGTTGAAGATGATAAACGGAAGGGAATACACACTAGGAGGGCATGTATATTCCTTTGATGAAGCAGAGCCTTATTTCCATGAAAACTCTAGAAGCTCGGGACTGTAGGTATACAGATCCAGGTGGAGTTCGTTCAGTTTGGAAAAGTTATGTGAGGTGATGAAAGGTGAGAGGGGATTGAGCAGAGTCAGCACAACCTCTACCAGCTTTGGAGAAACAGAAAAACTTGCGCAAGTATTTCGAAGCCCATTGTTCCTAAAGCATCATCTAGTATGCCATCACTAGAATCATCCGAGCGAGACTGTGACGTTCGAATATCATCGAAAGATGGAGAGAGCCTTGAGGTAGGTGGAGTTCGTGTGGAGGGGGGCACCTCCATGATTACATCTTCTGGGGTGTGCCCTTGAGGGGGGAATACAGCGGGAGAAAAACAGGTAGAGATAGATTCAATTAGCAGAGGAAGCCATTGAAACGAGTTGTTTGCAAGAAGAGAAGGAAAATAGTCTATAAGATTTTAAATCACACAGGAGTAGATTCATGAGTATGCAATCCAATGTGGAGATTGTTGGGTTTATATCTTGCATACTATGTTGGATAAGAAGACGATGAGACGATGGAGGAATCGGAACAATTAGAAACGGAGTGGAGGCGAGAAACAGTCAGCGGCATCAACAGCAGAAGTTACGGTCGACCGTAACTCATGTGCAGTCGACCAACCCCTGCATGAAGTCTTCCAGAGAAGGGGACAGTCGACCGACTTGTTGGTGCGGTCGACCGTTAGCGGCGCTGATGGGTTTCGGGCTTGAGTCTGGCAGATTCGTGAGAAGCCCAACTTGCTCTTCAAGTTAGATCTTACGGCTCTTATCGTAGGGTTATCTCTTATGTATTATCCAATGGTTATTGTATCAAGATATTAAACTAGGGTTTCTCTAGATCTCTATATGTTGTTGTTATTGGTTTCCATTGAGAGCCAAAAGAGAGAGAGAGTGCTTCATTGAAGGAGAGATTGAGTGATTCTCTAATTGTAAACAACTAGTACTTGCTGGTGAGGCTTGAGAGAGGGTCGTGGTGAGAATTGTAATATTCTTGTATCTTTTCTAGTTGAATAATATCTTGGGTTTCTTCTCCCCCGGATTAAGGCGAAAGCCCCAACCGGAATAAATTTGTGTGTGCTTTGGTGTGTTTGGTACGATCTCATATGTACTTGGTAGTTTGTGTTGATTGCATCGAATAACTCAACAAGATCCTAAGAGAAATTTTTGATAAAAATTCGTGACACGGCTGTGCTGGAAGTTTGTTGCTTGTTTGTTTTGATTCTGTTTCTTCTTGTTATTATGTGCTTCCATTTCTTTGTGTTGTGTGGCTGTGGCTACTCGCTTGGCTGTTGATACTTCATGATGGTTTGGTCGCTGTTTTTGCTATCTTGCTACGTTTCTGACTAGGGCTGCTCTCTGGTTGTTTGCGTTGTTTCAATTTTTAGGCAACCTGCTTATCTGCTTTTGTACATTTTTATTCTTGTTGTTATACTGCTTTCTACTTTTGGAGTCGTTTGTTTTACTCATTGTAAACATAACTATTGTATGTTACTCATTTTTATTAATAATATTTTCAGAGGCTAGAGTCGTTTTGACTCTATTCTATTATTAAAAAAAAATTAAAAATCGAAATGAAACACATATTTTAGAGCAGGATTAAGAATGAACACAAACTGGTCACATGTTATTTCAATTTGTTATATGCATTGTCATTTTGAGTAGAACATTTTAACTCAGAAACAATCCGTTGATGAGAATGAACTAACTGAGCAGTTATTTAATACGTCTGAATAAGAGCTCACCTCTCTCTCTCTTCGGTTACAATCCGATAAGTTATAACAGAATAACATATTCAGGTACAATCATACAACCGAGTTATTTACAAAACAACACTCTAACTACAACTGCCCTTCAACAAATACATTAAAGAATCCATCCTAAACATATGACCTGACTAAACAAAATCTTCTAAAAAATCATGCTTAGATTAACATTTTTCTGCCAAATTTGTTTGGCTTGTGATCACATATTGATCGAAAATAGATAACAATAGCCTTCGTGTTCCAAAACCCAAACCATGCCGCTTTGGTGCATTCGGAGCATCTACATTTTTTTCTACACCAAACACAGGCTTGTTCGTGGCGTTCTATAGGCAAAATGAGACTCCTTTGCAATCAAAGTTGCTTCATTGACCATTTTCGACACCAAGATCAATTGATTTAGATCCTCATGAGTCACCTTCCATATTATCTTAACCTTTTAACAAATAAAAAACATGTGTTAGAGTTTAATACTTGGAAAACATGCAGTAGAATGTTTCAGACTGAACTGATCAGAAGAAGGAGACTCATACCAATAAATCCTTTGGCAATGATTCGAGCCAATTCGATTTCGATCCTTCTAATTCTAATTGTACTCCATCCTCTTTGATGGAGTACTAAATGTAGAAGACAAGTTGGATTCCTCCATTATAGTTGGAACCACAACCCTTTTCCTTCCAAAAATGTGAGTGCTAGGAAAAATCTCTGTTTGCTCTGAGATTTCTGACTTGGTAATGTATTCCAACTCCTTCACTTCCATTTGTTAGTAAAATCTCACTCAGAATCTGCAAACTCCGACCCTAAAACCCAACTTCTCTTTCTCTGCGAAACTCCCAAAATTAAGGCAAAAATTAGCTATAAGCTCAAAATGAAATGAAATAAAAAAATTCAATCACAAATGCCATAGAAAATCAGTAAGTTATATGCAGAAGAGTTAAAATAAGATTAGAAAAAGAACAAACAAATAATACTCACAAAAGAAAGAAACTTCTGCGGCAGAAAGTAGTAGCAATCAAAGAGTAAGCATACCCAATGATGCCCTCAACTAAAAGTATAACTAGGATGCAAGTCCTGAATCTCCTGATGCTATCCAACCAAACCAACCTAGCATATTTATAGGGGTCAAAAGAGGTCAAAGTATTAACTATTAAAGAAAAACAGAATCGCAAATGAGATGTTTTTTTTTGAGAAAATCGTAGAATGCCCCCCCAAACTTCCTCTAAAGTAGGATGGTGGAGGCCTGGAGGGGTCCTTGGCTTACGGGAGGAGATTCTAACATCACTATATTTTTTTGGTGAATATAGAGGGAGAGGGGCCAGTAGTTAAGATAGATTATATTTTAACTCAATCATTGATGAGTTAGAACTTATGGAGTTTAAGGCTTCTGACAGAAAATTCACGTGGATTAATATGCAAATTAATTCAATTTTAGCCAAGTTTGATAGAATCCTGGTGTCTACTGATTGGGAAGATGTGTTTCCTTTAGCGAGAATGAAGTCTATTGCTAGGTTCACTTCTGATCATATTCCGCTAGCTCTTTATTATGGTGATGGTGACAAGTTAGTGGTGTGACCGTTTAGATTGTTAGTGGTGTGACCGTTTAGATTTGAAGGCTTGGACTATAGGTTCAAACATTAGAAAGATTATAAAAGATTTTTGGAACGCAGACATTAATGGGTTAGGCGCTATCGGAAGATGGATAATCAAAACGAGGCGGTTACGGAAATGTTTGAAAGAGTGGGCTAAACAAGAATTTGGCCAGGTGAAAAGAAAGATGAAGGAGTTAGGTGATAGAGTTCAGGATTTAGAAAAGGTCCAGGAAGAAAGTGACCTTTTAGACTCAGAGAATGAGGAACCGTTAAATGGTAGGTAAGATATACAAAGATTTAGAGACATGGAGGAGCAATATTGGAGGCAACGATCGAGAGTGCAATGGCTTAAAGAGGGAAATGCTAACACCAAATTCTTCCATAAGGAGGCAAATGGTAGGAGGCAACAAAATCGAATCAAAGGATTATTTGTTGGAGAAAATTGGTATGAAGAAGAGGAGAAGATTATGCATCATATAGATGGACAATTTAAGGAGCTGTTAGGAAGCAAGAGAGCAAGAAGAGGAAGTTTAAAGGCAGATATGTGGAACTCATCGAGAATGGATGGAAGCGAGGGAATTGAAGGGATGTTCACTAAGGAAGAGGTGCTTCAGGCGATTAAATGTCTAGGACAAGACAAGGCTCATAGTCTAGATGGTTTTCCCATCTTCTTCTATAGATTGTTCTGGAAAATTATCAAGAAAGATCTTTGGCAATTTTCCAGGAGTTTTATCACGGGTAGCTGATATTGATAGACTTAATTACCCGAATGTCATTCTTATACCAAAAAACATTGAAATACAGAGGGGGCGGATCTACGACTGATTAGCTTACTGAATGGCTCGTTTAAGATTATCACTTAAGTACTAGCACATATATTGTCCTCTCACCTTAATGATGTCTCAGTTGACTCCCAAAGCGATTTTATTAAAGGGGGAGATATTATGAGCAGTGTTGCTTCGGCTCATGTGATTGTGTTCAGAGCTTCCAAAGATAAGGCTAATGGATTCGTTCTAAAACTAGACTTCGAAAAAGCATTTGAATCGGTGGAATGGGATGCAGTCGACGAAGCTCTAGAGCCAAAAGGTTTTAGAACCAAGTGGAGAATGTGGATAAGAAAGTGCGTTATATGGAGAAAGTCGTTTATTCAAGTAAACAGTAAACAAGGGAAAGAAATTCGATGCCGCCGGGGTCTGAGGCATGGTGGTCCTCTTTCCTCTATTCTATTCACACTTATTGCATATGGTTTGACTGAAATGATCAAGAAAGGAAGAGAAGGGCAAATCATTAACGGTATTGAAATCAGAGGGATTCTTGAGTCGGTTTCGATCTTGCAATATGCAGATGATACGTTAATGTTCGGAGCTGCGAGGGAGAAGGAGATTATTGCAATCAACATAGCACTGAGATGTTTTAAATATTGGGCAGAGCTAAGAGTGAACCTTTCCAAGAGTTGCATTATTACTTTCAACGATTCTACTTCCATACCAGTTGAGATCATTAAGAATTATTTGGGGTGCAAGGAAGGGAAATTCCCAATGAAATACCTTGGTACACCCATTAGATCGGGGATGATGAGGATAGAGGACCGACAACCACACATCGGAAAAAGTGGAAAGGAAGATTAGTAGATTGGAAAGGGAAATTTCTTTCACTTGGCGGTAGAATCACATTAATCAATTCGGTTATCAGCAGTCACCCGGCGTACCTAATGTCTATTTACGAAATCCTGAAATGGCTTATTAACAAAAATGACAAGTGCCAAAGAAGATTCTTATGGAAGGGAGCTAATGAATTAAGCAAGGGAATTCATCTTGTGAAGTGGGGTAGAGTCTGCAAGAGAAAGGATTTCAGGGAACTATGGATTTTGGATTTATGGGATATGAATAAAGCATTAATGAGTAAGTAATTGTAAAAAATGTATAGGAAACGCAACAATTGGTGGTGCAAGTCCTTCACAAAATAAAGGAAAAGAAAGAAGTTCAGATAATGGGGGGGAGAAGTGAACATGGTAAAAATTTCTATCGATGGAAAGGGGTGGCGAAAGTGGGTGAGATTTTTCACACTCATACACGATGTAGGATACATAACGAGAAATACAAGATTATGGAAAGATAAATTGTGCAGAAATAAAACTACAATCTCTTTTCCCGGAGGCCGCGATGGAAGCAGCTAATTTAGACACGGTTGTCACAAATGTTTGGCAAAACAATAGGCTTAGGATCCAAACTCGTAGACAACCATTGCAGCACAGTAGTCGGATAATTCAAAATATGCATGATTTCATTGCGACGAAAGGACAATACACTAACGAAGAAGAAGACAAGAAACTGTGGATTCTGGGCAGCAATGGGATGTTCGAGGCTTCAGCAATGTATGGGTCGTTTAATGACTTAGGTATGACAAGTAAGGAGCTTAATAGAATTTGGAAGACGAAGGCACCAATGAAAGTAAATGTCTTCCTTTGGCTTGTGGCAAACGATACAATCCTCTCAAAAGCAATTCTAAACAAACACAATATGTAGCTGGACGTTATTTGTGCTAGATGTTTGACCGATGTTGAAGACACTAATCACATTATTTTCACTTGTCCTAGGGCTAAGCTAGCTTGGGAGGTCGTGTGTTTAGGATTTGGGTTACTAGATCGTCCAGGGTCGACACTAAATGTCTGGGGTCAATGGAGAGGGGATCGAGTCCAATAGGGATGATAGAGTAGCATGTGATATTTCTGTTGCAGCAACTGTTTGGGGTATCTGGCTAGATCGAAATAACTTTTGTTTTCTAACCAATATATTATATTTTCTGTCATGATGCATAAGATTTTTGCTATCATTTATGCTTGGGCAGGTCATGCTGGCTCAAAGAAGAGACTGCATTTAGAAGAAAATGAGTAGGGCAGTGCCATTGGTGGGACAACGACTGGTCGGATGAGGCGTTGTTTATGTCCCATCCTTTGAGTAGTTTCTGTATACGCACTATCTTTTGAGTAGATGTTTGTACTAAACTGAGGTAGTGTTCTTTTTCTCATCTTATAAGTAGGGGTGGACAACTATTATCCGAACCGACCAATATGAACCAATCCAACCCAAACCGACCGGTTTTTAACCGAACCAATTGGGGGTTTGGGTTGGCCCGGTTCTTGAACTTCAATAACCAACTGGATCGGTTCAGTTATTGGATGAGGCTTTCAAATAACCGATGAAACCGAACCAACCGTACCTCTATGCATAAGTCCATAAAAAATATACTTCTCCTTTAATTTCTTAAATATACAAATAGTCATTTCTCATTTTCTTGGAGATAAAAACAGTCTTCTTTAATTTCTTTAATACAAACCAAGCAGTTGTTCTACCTATGTTTTGATACTCCATAATCCTGTGTGTTATGTTGTTGATAAATGTTTGATTTACAGTGTGACCCAGTTTAATAGAATCATGAAGTTGATGTAACATTTAGCAGTTACATTAATCAAGTCAAACAGAAATTGTTTCTAAATCTTTTTTTATTGTACCTGAAATTCAATTAGCTATGGTTATTGATGTTTCTTTTATGATAAATTAAGATTACAGAAGTATGCAAGTGAAAAAATACTTTATCTCACCGATTTAAACGTCATAATCTCAAACAATTAGTGCAAAATTCATCAACAATTTGTGTTTTTATGAATCTTCATTTTAAATTTATTTCTGAATAACAAATAACAGTTTGTTTCTTAAGTTTGATTGAACTTGATCTTTAAAATTTCAACAAAATTATTAATGATGTTGAAGAAGTGAAAAGTAGCACGCCATACCGATCATCCAATCCAATCCAAACCGAGCTTAATCGGCTTGGATGAAACTGATCCAATTAAGGTTCGGATTGGTTGCGGATGAGAAAATTAAAAAACCGACCTTCTTTGGATCGGTGGTGGATGATCCATATTAGGTCGGATACCGACCGATGACCACCCCTACTTATAAGAGATTTATCTCTTGTAAGAGGTGGTCCACCTCTTACAAGAGTTTTTTTAGCGTTCTTTTTTTACCTCTTATAAGATATTTTTTCCAAAATCTCTAATATTATAATGGGAGAAGGCCTCAGTGTCATTTGTCATTGTGTCATTCTACCAACATGTACAACGCACGTACATAACTAATATAAAGGAGGTTTCCAGTTCAAATCCTCCCTACGTCAGAATTTTTAATTTTATTTTTTGAAATTATTAAAACGTGCATCGCACGTGTAAATTACTAGTCTCTTATAAGCCTAAAAGACTTCTAGTAGCCTCTTTCAAATTCTTATAAGACTTCTATCACTTAAAAAGTCTATATTACCCCAAAGTCTATATTATAATTATTACTAATTAAACTAGTTTATATATTAGTTTATAGTAGTCCGGAATATGCTATCCTAGAAAAAGTGTAATCATATACGTAGTTGACTGTAATATGCTATCCTAGAAAAAGTGTGGGAATTCATTCTTCACAATCTCGAACAATATACGTAGTTGTGGCTAGTTGATTTGTCCTGTTATGATGCCACCATGTTCAAATCCTGCAGCCGACCAGGTTTTTTTTAAATTTTTTTATTACAGCTAAGGGAGAATTTATATTAGCCCATTGACCTTAATTTTTTTTAATCCAACTTCTTTGAAACAAATTATTTATATTTATACATATTAATTTTCATACTAATTAAAAGTCTATAGTAGCCCGGAATTATAATTGATGATTTACATTGATTTGTGAATGTAACTTGCCATTAAACTTGTTTATATATTAGTAATTTGAACTTATTTTTTCTTGTTCTTCATCTCACTATTTTTATACTTTGGGGTAATATAGACTTTGGGGTTGTAGCACCCCGAATTTCTAATATAATAACTTAGAAAATACGTGGCACAATCCCAGCATCCACTTCAATGTAATAGTACACATAGCTCAAAACACAAATAATTTTCTTCCAACTTTTATTACAACAATCTTTTTCAAATGCAGCGGAAATACAAACACCTTGAATTAAAAACATTCTTTTTACAACACTTCTCTTTACAAAAATTACGCAAGGCTCTATTACATTACTTATAATCTCCAAAGCTAACTCAAGCGTACAAACCCCCAAACTCTAGCAACCTGCAACATATGAGGCTAGAGATGATCCCTAACCCCCAAAACTAACGGGGTCAGCCATAAATGGTGTGAGTGATATAAACAACAACAAAATAAACAATAAGCATGGATTCTTAAACAACATGTACTGAACGAGAGAAGCAAATACTGAACATGTATTGTGAAGTAAGAAATGACAGGACAACATGAAAACATCAAGTGTAGCTTAACTAAGTATTAGAAGAATCCTTCTCAAATCCTTCTCAAACAAATCCGGCTCAACTGTGCAGTACAGTCGACTGCTTAATGGACCAGTCGACTGTTCGCTGCCAATATTCGGTTATCGGTCATTCTCAATGCCACAGATCGGATACCCGGTTATCAGTCATTCACAACACCGCAGATTGGATACCCGGTTATCAACCACTAACAGTGATTCCCAACACCGCAGAGTATACCCAACCCCAGAGCTCAATGACTCCCAATACCGCAGAATATATCCAACTATTAATTACTAATAATACTACAGATTGAATACCCGGTTATCAGTCACTCACAACACTGCAGATTGGATACCCGGTTATCAACCACTAACAGTGATTCCCAATACCGCAGAGTATACCCAATCCCAGAGATCAATGACTCCCAATACCGCAGAATATATCCAACTATTAATTACTAACAATACTACAGATTGATTACCCGGTTATCAGTCACTCACAACACTGCAGATTGGATACCCGGTTATCAACCACTAACAGTGATTCCCAACACCGCAGAGTATACCCAACCCCAGAGCTCAATGACTCCCAATACCGTAGAATATATCCAACTATTAATTACTAACAATACTACAGATTGAATACCCGGTTATCAGTCACTCACAACACTACAGATTGGATACCCGGTTATCAACCACTAACAGTGATTCCCAACACCGCAGAGTATACCCAACCCCAGAGATCAATGACTCCCAATACCGCAGAATATATCCAACTATTAATTACTAACAATACTACAGATTGAATACCCGGTTATCAGTCACTCACAACACTGCAGATTGGATACCCGGTTATCAACCACTAACAGTGATTCCCAACACCGCAGAGTATACCCAACCCCAGAGCTCAATGACTCCCAATACCGCAGAATATATCCAACTATTAATTACTAACAATACTACAGATTGAATACCCGGTTATCAGTCACTCACAACACTGCAGATTGGATACCCGGTTATCAACCACTAACAGTGATTCCCAACACCGCATAGTATACCCAACCCCAGAGCTCAATGACTCCCAATACCGCAGAATATATCCAACTCCAAAGCTCAAAAACTTGAAAGAACATTCGAGTTTATCAAACTTATCAGCACCAGTCGACTTATACAGTAACAAGTCGACTGTCCAGAGGACAAATATCCATGATTTTACAAAACTAAACTAAGTCATATCAGTCGACTCAACAAGCTATCAGTCGACTTACTCGAGACAATTTCCAATAATTCTCAAGAAACATCCTAAGTACTAACAGTCGACTTAAAGAGTCATAGGTCGACTGTCCAGAAAGAACTGTAGTGACCTTACAAAGTAAATTCTCAGTGAACCAGTCGACTGATACAGGGTCTAAGTCGACTGTCCAGAACAGATTTTCAAAAGAACTGAAGATACGGTAGTAGGGTCGTACCAGTCGACTGAATCGTAGACCAGTCGACTGTCGGCCTATAGTTTTCATAAATTAGGTTTGTATGCAATAATCCATACGGGAGGTTTTCTAAAGGTTCATTGTTCATGGAAATAATTCTTATTCGGGTAAAATGACGATCTCGAATAATTCTTCATTACGGATACATTATTCAATCATTCAATATCTCAAAACTCAATTCTCATGTTCTAATTCTTAATTCTTCCATTGTGGTTTCTCAATACTAAATCTCTTCCACAACTCAAAACTAATCTGATTTGTAATCACAAGATCCAGATGTTCAACCATCCAATTCCTTATTATCGAAACCATACTCAAATCTTAACATGTTTTCAAGCAATAAAGAATTTGTCAATCGAGATCTACTAATCTTTCATGGATTTCACATGCATAGCATAAATGACAACTATTGTAATCGATCACATACAAGGTACAAGAATATCGAAACAAAACAACACCCAATCGTTCACATAAATCAATCAACAAAACAAAGTTCATATTACTCACAAAACAAAAAAAAATAAAACGATATCACTCACCTTTGAATTGAAAAGATCCAACGAACAAGTCTTCCTTTTGTGAGATCCAAATCTCCCTCTTCAATCCCCAAGAATAATAATAATAATGTGATGAAACTTGAGTTGTGCAGCGAAAGACGGCTGCACACTCACTTTTATAGGCCGGAAATACTGTTTTTAGGGTTTAGAAATGCATTTGCAAAATAGTCCTTCCAAAACATAGCTTTACATATATAGTCCTATTCTTGGAAACCCAATAAGACCATTTAAATTAGGACTTAAAAATAAAATATAATCCTAAATCTCAAATGGTACTGTTCAAAACGTCCAGAAAATATAATTTGCATTTTAACCCTTAAAAATGTCAAATTTGCAAAAAGGCCCTTCTTTTCTCAAAAATTGCAAATAGTTCCAATTAATTTCAAAAAAATCTGGAAAAATACTAAATAAATCCCAAATATTAAATAATGATTTTTCATGAAGAAAAATTGACTTTCAAACTTCTCAAGAAAGCATTTGCAAGTGTTCCGCACGTGTAAAAAGATAGATCTTTTAGAAAATATTCATTAAATCTCCAGAAAATCATTTAAATTCATTTTCAAATCTTTTAAAATAATATTTGAAAATACGGGGTTCTACAGGGGTAATATAGGCTCTTGTAAGAGGTGAAAAAAGATTATAAGAGGTTATTTTTATATAAAAAGAACACCTAAAAAAGAGGCGCTTACAAGAGGCTTTTACTGTAAATCTAACCTCTTATAAGAGGCAAAAAAAAGAACAGTACCTAAGTAGTTGTTGTAGAACTTTGTTATATTTCGCATATTACTGTTCTAAGTGGATCTATTTTATTTTATTAATGATCATTAATGAAGCGGTGATGTTGTCGCGTTTATTCTCAAAAAAGGAAAACTTCCTCTAAAGTATATTCCCAACGCATGATCTTTGTTAACCACTTCAATCTTCTTTCTCTCCCTCCTAAACTAGCAATTCAACTTTAGAGTTGTGAATGCTAACCTACTAGCCCCAAACGAAAATTTGGTAGGCCCAACCAGGTTTAACTCGACTCAGTAGTAGCTGGTCGGGTTCAGACACCTTCTCATGCACGTACACCCGAACCAGTGCGGCCAGAGTTGTCGTCGATGCTTACCCAGCCTAACCTGAGTCCTATCATTAATTTTTTCTTTGGTCGGTTTGGATGTAAGATGCTATAATGGTAAACATAATCAACTATTTAGACAATTTATTTGAAATAAACATATAATTTCTCTAAATTCAAAAAATAAATAGTGCAAATTTATAATGGCCCGACATGGCTCACTGGCTGGCCCTATTGGTCCGTTGCGATGCGACCTGGGTCACAGTGACCGGGTCAGGTTCGGACACCTGACTTCAGTGTTTGGCCCGTCAATGGCCTGCCTCCTTTGGCGCAACCCATAGCCTGGCCAAACCCGGGCCGCAGTCTGACCCAGCCCAGGCCCGTTGACAGCTTTACCAACTTACCTGAATTTATGAATTTAAAATTTTATATTTATTGCTTCAAATGGATTGGGAAAACACCAAACAAAGTTAGAAACATATGACAGATTTGGCATTATTTTACTATTCTTGATGGATAAGAGTTTAACAACTATGGGATTATCATTTTTTCGGATCTGATGTTGTTGTTGTTGTTGATCCCAGTACCTTAGAGCATCCACAGTGGTGTTTCTCATTTGCCAAAAAATGGCAACAACAGTAATAGCAAGTAGGGGAGATCGCTGCAATGGTCGTTTGCTAAAAAATTGCCAAAAATTTCAAAAATTGAGTGAGACGGTATATGATATACCGTCTCAACTTTAAAAATTAATTTAAAAAAGTTAATTACTTATTAACTATTAAACCTAATTAATTAACTAAATTAAATAATATAATATTAACTAAACCTACTTATATCACTACCTAACCCAAATTAATACTCCTAAACTACCACCCAGCATTAATTACTCCACTAAACTACACACTTCACACACGGTACATCATGTACCGTCTGTTGAATTTTTTTTTTTTTTTTTTTTTTCTCATCCTCCAATCCCGGCCCTTCATCTATTTAAAAAAAAAAAAAAAAAAGACAAAAAAAAACTCACAGACGGGATATGATATCCCGTCTGATTCAGACGGTATATCATCTCCCGTCTGAGGAGTTTTAAAAAAAAAAAAAAAATTAAAAAAAAGTAGAGACGGTATATGATGTACCGTCTGAAAGGATTAGAATATATTAAAATAGATCAGACGGTCCTCTATAATTTGAAAATCGCTATTCTGTTTCTCAAATATGAGAAACGAATATAGGTCGTTTGCTAAAAAATGGCTAAATGAGAAACTATTGCAGCGCTACATTTGCTATAATATGGCAAACTGAGAATTATAGCAAACCAATGTGGATGCTCTAAGAGAATTAGCAGGTAAGGTTTAGTTAGTTTATTAAAAAAAAAAGCATACACAGTACTGAACTAGTTTAGTGAAAAGGAAACTATTTATAGCAAATAAAATTAAGTTAAACTATTCAATCTAAACTCTTTTCCACGTACGAACTACTCGACTTTTTTAGCAGACATAGTTTGCGTTACATGCGAAAAAGACTTGTTGAACTACTTTGCTTGGCTTATTACTGGTTAAAATTTGGATGACCAACTTTAAAGAAGCTTGAGTTTTTTTATTTATTTATAAAAAGACGATCCAGTCATCGCTTTATTAATACGAAATTAAAGAAACATAGTAGTATAATCACAGAGATCCAAAATACCTTATTCGTCCACTTACTACAACCACGAACAGACTAGAAAAGCAGTAAAGCGATACAATGTGATGCAGACAATGTCCCACAGAAAGCCAGAGATACAAGGAAAAGTAGACATAACCACAAGTACTCGATCTGAGATAATGGTCAACTCCCTCCCAATGCTTGATCTCCTCCAATGAGTCCTATTCCTCCTCTTTCATACGCAGTCGTTTTATTGCTCCCCTATGACCTGTCCATTCATGAGTTAGAACCAATATTTTATGCATGAGAGCCGAGAATGTACATTTGATATTGCGAAAACATAAATCATTCCGAGTTAGCCATAAACACCACAAAGTTGCTGATACGACAATACCCCAATCACCTCTATCTTCCTTTCTAACTAGATCTACCCACCAACGCCCCCAGACATCTGAGCTAGACTTAGGGCTTTCTTGTAGGTCCCGCCACAAAAGTGCATGCACTCATGCATGCAACGTTTGGTGCATGCTGATGCATGACAACGTTTGATGCAAGCATGGTGTCTCTTCCGAAGCATGGTGTCTTTTCCGAAGCATGGTGTCTCTTCCGAAGCATGGTGTCTCTTCCCCTCCTATAAATTCTCACTATTTTCTTCATTTGAATACACACTCAACTGAAGAGAAAAATAGAGATTGATAGCCACAGAGAGCTTATAAAGTATTGAGAGTTTTTTTTTTTTTGTAAATCTTTTGAGATTGAGAAATAATATTTGTGTTGTTTTCTTCTCAAATTTATCTCTGTTGTTTTTCTCACGATCCTGACAAGTGGTATCAGAGCAAGGTTGAGTTGTTGAGTGCCAAAAGCCTTTGCAGATCAAGATGTCGATGGAGGAATCAATATCATCATCATCATTTGGAGCCATGATCAAGCTTACTGCCACCAACTATACACTTTGGAGACCTCGGATGGAAGATCTCCTAAGTTGTAAAGATCTCTTTGATCCTATTGAGGAGAAGGGAGAAAGACCTGAAGCTACCAATGAGGCGGACTGGAAGAAGATGAACAGGAAAACGATCGGTCAGATTCGACAGTGGATCGATCACAGTGTCTTCCATCATGTTGCCCAGGAGACGGATGCTTTTGCCCTTTGGAAGAAGCTGGCGGATATGTACCAGGCCAAGACAGCTCGAAATAAGGCCCTGCTGATGAGACGGTTGGTGAACCTGAAGCTACAGGGAGGAACTTCTGTAGCAGAACACACCAGCGAGTTTCAGAGCCTGGTGAATCAGCTATCTTCAGTGGAGTTACCACTTGAAGATGAGTTACAGACACTTCTACTTCTCAGCTCTCTTCCAGACAGTTGGGAGACATTGGTGGTCTCCCTCAGCAACTCGGCTTCGACTGGCAATCTTACCATGTCTATGGTTAAGGATGCCCTATTCAATGAGGAAGCTCGAAGAAAGGACGTTGGCACAGAAGCACAAGCCTGCGTCACAGAAGTCCGTGGGAGACAGCGAGAGGAAGATCGAGGCAGGTGGAGAGGCAGGAGCCAAAGCAGAGGCAGATCGAGAGGCAAATCAAGTGATGGGAGGAGGCCTGCATACAACTGCCATCACTGTGGCAAACCAGGCTACATGAAAAGAAATTGTTGGAAGTTACAAAAACAAGGCGGTCAGGGAAGGTCACAACCAAAGAAGGAAGGAGATGCACAAGTCACAGTACTAGAAGATGTGGCTCTTTGCTCTCATGAGGATGAGACATGCCTCCATGTGTCGAATCAGGGCGTAGAATGGGTGGTAGATACTGCAGCATCTTGCCATGCCACTCCTCGAAAGGACATCTTCACGACGTATAAAGCTGGAGACTTTGGCTCGGTGAGGATGGGCAATTCTAGCTTTGCTAAGATTGTCGGAATTGGTGACGTTCGGATGCAGACTGATATCGGGTGCACAATCACACTGCAGGATGTTCGCCATGTACCTGAACTTCGACAAAATCTTCTTTCGGTGAGAGCCCTAGATGAAAAGGGCTATGATAACCGTTTTTGCAATGGCTCGTGGAGGATGCTGAAAGGTGTAATGGTGATCGCTCGTGGACATCTCTGCAGCACTTTGTACAAGACTCATGTGAAGATCAATGTGGAGAGTCTCAATATTGTTGAACATGAAGCTTCGCAGAAACTGTGGCACCAGAGACTCGGTCACATGAGTGAGAAAGGTTTATCAACATTGATGAAGGAAAATCTTATCTCCATTACCAAGAATGCAGAGCTTCAACCTTGCAGCAGCTGTTTATTTGGCAAGCAGCGAAGAGTCTCTTTTAGTTCCTCTTCGACAAGGAGATCAGAGTTGCTCAGTCTGATACATTCTGATGTTTGCGGTCCCATGGAGGTGGAGTCGCTAGGCGGTAACAAATACTTTCTGACATTTATTGATGATGCTTCTCGGAAGGTGTGGGTGTATTTTCTGAAGACAAAAGATCAGGTCTTGGAAAGCTTCAAATCATTTCATGCCATGGTAGAGCGTGAAACGGGGAAGAAGCTGAAGTGCCTCCGCTCAGATAACGGAGGCGAGTATACATCCAGGAGTTTTGATGCCTATTGCAAGAGTCAGGGCATTCGGCACGAGAAGACGGTTCCACGTACCCCGCAACACAATGGGGTAGCAGAAAGTATGAACCGAACAATCATGGAAAGAGTCAGAAGTATGCTCAGCACAGCAAAGCTGCCAAAGCCATTTTGGGGAGAAGCTGTTCGCACCGCCTGCTACTTGATCAATCGTTCTCCATCAGTCCCGCTGAATTTGAACATCCCAGAGAAGAAATGGACCGGCAAAAACCCCTCCTACTCTCACCTGAGGACATTTGGATGTCTGGCTTATGCACATGTCTCAAAGGAGCTCAGGCAGAAGCTCGATGTGAGAACCACTCCATGCATTTTCATAGGCTATGGAGACGAGGAGTTTGGATACAGGCTATGGGATCTAAAGACGAAGAAGCCCATCAGAAGTAGAGACGTGGTGTTCCATGAAAATCAGACATATGGGGACACTGAAAAGCCTACAATTGCTGAAAGTCCTGACAGTACTCAGGACTTTGTTCCAGATACAGTACCAGTACAAGCTGCCGCAGATGATGATGTGTCTGATCAAGAACTAGAAGCAGAACCAGAGGAGGAGGAAGAAGGGATTGATGAGCCTGGGGAGCCGCAACCTTTCACAGCTGCAGAACCAGTACAAGATAATGATACACCGCCTGAGACGAGTGAGCCTCAGCTACGTAGATCTGAAAGAGGCCATGTTCCGTCTACTAAATATCCAGAATCAGAGTACATTCTTCTTACTGATGAAGGGGAGCCAGAGAATTTCCAGGAAGCATTGTCTCATCCAGACAAAGACAACTGGCTGCACGCTATGCGGGATGAGATGGACTCTTTAGAGAAGAACCAAACCTACGATTTGGTTAAGCTTCCAGGAGGAAAGAAGGCACTAAAGAACAAGTGGGTATTCAAGCTCAAGAAAGATGGCAGCGGAAAGGTGGTGAAGCACAAAGCTCGGCTAGTGGTCAAAGGATTCCTTCAGAAGAAAGGCATCGATTTTGGTGAGATTTTTTCTCCAGTTGTAAAGATGACTTCAATCCGAGTCATGCTCGGATTAGCAGCTAGCCTAGACTTGGAGCTTGAACAAATGGATGTGAAGACTGCATTTCTTCACGGTGATCTGCATGAAGAAATTTACATGGAGCAGCCAGAGGGATACGAGGTTCCAGGGAAAGAGAATCTCGTATGTAAGCTGAAGAAGAGTTTGTATGGCCTCAAGCAAGCACCAAGGCAATGGTACAAGAAGTTTGATTCATTCATGGTGAGTCAAGGCTACAAGAGGACTGCTGCAGATCAATGCGACTACATTCAAAGGTCCCCTGATGGAAATTTCATTGCACTGTTACTATATGTCGATGACATGTTGGTCGTCGGACAAGATGCAGTGAAGATCAGATAGCTGAAGATAGAACTCTCTAAGGTCTTTGATATGAAGGACCTTGGGCCAGCTCAGCAGATTTTAGGTATGAACATCTCTCGAGACAGAAAGGCCCGAAGATTGTGGTTATCTCGAGAGAAATATGTTGAACGGGTAATCAAGCGATTCAACATGGAGGGTGCCAAGCCAGTTAGCATCCCACTGGCTAATCATTTCAAGTTGAGCAAGAGTTCGTGTCCCTCATCCAGGAAAGAGATCGAGGAAATGGAAGTTGTGCCTTATTCTTCAGCAGTTGGAAGTCTGATGTATGCAATGGTGTGTACGAGGCCGGATATTGCACATGCAGTGGGTGTGGCAAGCAAATTTCTCTCCAATCCAGGAAATGAGCATTGGGAGGCTGTTAAGTGGATTCTCAGGGGGAGCTGTGTCATAGCAGTCAAGGTTGCAGAAGTGCGTTGCACTATCTACGACAGAAGCAGAGTACATTGCTGCCGCTGAAGCTGGTAAGGAGATGTTGTGGTTAAAGCGATTTCTACAAGAACTCGGGATCAAGCAGAATGACTACAAGGTACATTGTGACAGTCAGAGTGCTCTGGATTTGAGCAAGAATTCAATGTACCATTCCCGAACAAAACATATTGATATTCGCTATCACTGGATACGCGAGGTGATGGATCAACAATTGTTGAAACTGATGAAGATCCACACGAAGGAGAATCCAGCAGACATGTTGACAAAGATTGTGTCTCGGGAGAAACTAGAGTTATGCAGAGACATAACTGGAATGGATGAGAGATGACGATTGGTGCAGATGTGGCGTGAGGGGGAGAATTGTAGGTCCCGCCACAAAAGTGCATGCACTCATGCATGCAACGTTTGGTGCATGCTGATGCATGACAACGTTTGATGCAAGCATGGTGTCTTTTCCGAAGCATGGTGTCTCTTCCGAAGCATGGTGTCTTTTCCGAAGCATGGTGTCTCTTCGAAAGCATGGTGTCTCTTCCCCTCATATAAATTCTCACTATTTTCTTCATTTGAATACACACTCAACTGAAGAGAAAAATAGAGATTGATAGCCACAGAGAGCTTATAAAGTATTGAGAGTTTTTTTTTTGTAAATCTTTTGAGATTGAGAAATAATATTTGTGTTGTTTTCTTCTCAAATTTATCTCTGTTGTTTTTCTCACGATCCTGACATTTCTAGACACCCAAATCGTAGACATATGACCTCCTATGATAGTTTGGCCTTAGTACAAGAGAATAATAAGTGGTTGGTGTCCTCATCAGCGCTCTCACATTCCCCGCATCGCACATCAATTTGCAAATTCCTTTTCTGAAAGTTGATCTTCGACAAAATAGCATCGTTCATGACAAGCCAAGCAAAAAATTTAACTCTCAATAGGATCGAAAGCTTCCAAATAATCTTTGCATCCTTACATCGCAATCCCCCGTCGTTAATCCGCTTGTACATCGATGATACTGAGAATTCCCCAGATGACTCGAGCATCCAATCTCTGCTATCTTCGATCTCGTTGTTGTACCGACCTTCTTCTGTAATAAACTTATTTAGATTAGTAAAATCTATTAATTCTCTCTGAGATACTTATCCCTTAATGTCTAGCTTAAGTCTCTTGTTACTCCACACATCCGACACGACCGTATCGATATTAATCATCGCATCTGCAGCTTCGGGGAATAGACTCAACATGCTAACGTCCCCGCACCACCTGTCCTGCCAAAATCTTGTGTCCTTCCTATTCCCAATCCTGCATCTAGTGTGTGCATGGAACATCAACCTACCTTTGCCACTCCGTTCCATAACATGGAGGATTTCCCGAAAGAACTTTTCCTTCCAAAACGGTACAGTTTCCTAGTTCTATACTTAGCAAAAGATTTGCACCACCAATTATTGCTTCGCCTCTTCATCTTCCACCATCACTTGTTTAGCAGTCTTTGTTCATATCCCTTAGATTCAGGATCCCTAGACCGCCATATTCTCTCCTTTTGCATACTCTATCCTATTTAACTAGTGGCATACCTTTGTTAGATTCGTCAGCTCCTTTCCATAGAAATCTTCTTCTGCTTTTATCTATCTTTTGAATTACCCACTGAGGAATCTCATAAACAGACATCAGGTACGTCGGAAGACTACTAAGGACCGAGTTTAAAAGTGTGATTCTACCACCTAGCATGAGGAATCTCCCCTTTCACCCGGCTAGTTTTTTTTCTATTTTTTCGGTCAATGGTTGCCAATCCTCTCTTTGAAGTACCCCAGGTCTAATGGGGATACCTAAATAGACTAGAGGGAATTAGCCAATTTCGCACCCGAAATAGCTCTTGATGGAGTCGATAGGGATAGATAATTGGTCGCTAATAGAAAGGACACAAGTCTGCGATAAGTGAACTTTCATCCTTGGCCAAGCCCCAAAGCACTACAAAGCCATACCTATAGCGCACATCTCTTCCTCTTTGGTTGCTCCAAACAGTACTGTATCGTCCGTATATTGAAGAATTTATATGGTTTGCGGGACTCCCCTAGCTCTGATTCCCTGAATGTACCATCGGTCTCTACCTCTACCGATCATTTCTGCCAGTCCATCTGCTACGATAGCGAATAGTAGAGAAGACAATAGATCTCCCAGCCTGAGGCCCCTCCTGCATTTAATTTCTTTACCAAGCTATCTGTTAACCTGGATAAAAGATTTTTCCCCGTGAACACATTTCCTAATCCACGATATCCATTTGGACCCAAACCCTTTCAGTTGAAGCGCTTCATCAACACACTCCCATTCCAGCGAATCGTAGGCTTTTCCGAAGTCTATTTTTAAAAGAAATCCGTCTGCGTTATCCTTGTTCCCTCTATACACAATTTCATGTGCAGAGGCCACGCTATCCATGATGTCTCTACCCTTGATAAATCCGCTTTGAGACTCTCCTATCACACCATTCATATGCGGAGACAGCCTTTGCGCTTAAACTTTTGTAATGATCTTGAATGAGCCGTTAAGCAAACTAATGGGCCTGTAATCATCTACCCCGATAGCCTCTTTCTTTTTCGGGATTAAAACGACATTAGCGTAGTTAATCCTATCGAGGTCCGCATTACTATTGTGAACCTCATAGAAAATGTTCATCAATCCACTTTGATGATATCCCAGTATATCTTGTAGAAGAAGATTGGAAAACCATCCGGCCCGAGGGCTTTGTCCTTTCCCAAAGTTTTCACAGCATGCAGAACCTCCTCCTCCAAAAACATACCCTCTATGCCTTCGCTCCCCTCAATTCTTGACGAACTCCACATCTCAGGAACTAGCTTACTCCTGAATACCTTGTTAATCCCGAAGAGGTCCTTGAATTTTTTGTCGAATTCTTGCCTAATAATACCTTCATTTTCTGTCCAGGACCGATCAATGAGGAGTCCACCAATGTGATTCTGTCTCCTCCTTCCATTTGCGACTTTATGAAGAAAAAAAAAATTGCATTAGCATCCCCTTCCTTAAGCCATTGCACCCTAGCGCAATGTTTCCTATATTTTTCCTCCATATCTCCAATATGCTGAATCTCAACTCTATAATTCAACAGCTCATCGATCTTAGCTTCCAGTAGATCCCCTACCTTCTTGAATAGTTTCAAGCTCTGCCACCTTAATATCCAAATCCTGTAATCTATCTTTGTTAGCTCCAAATTCAATCCTTGCCCACTCTTCGATCCGCTTACGCAATCTCCTCGTCTTTTCAATCCAAATCCCCACTGCGGTAACCACCCTGGTTTTGGCCTCCCAAGAGTCTTGTATAATTTGGCGAGCACTAGCTGACAAAGTCCATAGCTTCTCGAATATAAAGAATCTTGAGTTATGATAGCGCAGAAGTACTAATTAGTATTTCTTTCTTGCTAGAGAGTAGAATATATTAATCAATGAATAATTTATTAGACAAGTTGGCTTCCATATAGAAGAATTATTTGTATTTTCAGGTGTCATTGCACTATACTAAACAAAAGAAGTTCTCCTATATAAAAACAAAAAACAAAACAAAACAAAATTAGGGGAAAAAGAAACAGATTTGTTATACAAATTGGGAGGAAAAATGCACCAAAAATTGAGAGAAAATTGGTATAATCTATTGAGGATTATGGTTTCTAAAACCAAATCTTCACCGAAATTTGGAATATCTATATTGGTTTAAAGGTGCAGTAGGTAAAAATTGCTGCAATGGATCTGCCTCTTATGACAAAAAATGACTGCAGATCCAAGAAAATTGACTGCATTAGACCTACCTCTTATACAAGTCACAGATTCCCAGCAGTTCAACCTAAACTGTCTATTAGTGTGAGAAGATTGAGAACCAGCGATCACTGTGTGCATGTTTAGTAATAAAAACTCAATAAAATGACATTATTTTAACCATTTGCAGAAAATAGTATGTCTTCCCTTTGGTTTGTAAAGGCATCAGATTCTCATAGCGACACTCTGACAATTTAATTGACCAAGTTATATGATTCAGGAATGAAAACAGAACCTTATCAATCAATAATCATTTGATCACATTATTAATAGCTGAATATCATACAATAATTTGAGTAGTAAACTGGAAACAAACAGCTTTACCACCTCAAGCAAAATGTAGACAATATGTTTTCAAACTTCTTAAAAGCTGCAACTTTTATGAGATAGCTACTCATTTATAATATCATCTTTCAGTCTAGCTCAACAAAGCTGCTTCAACTATCAACTAGGTTGTATGCTTTAAACTTAAAACTCGAGTTCACTAGTCTGTGTATAATGACAAAGCCTTATAGAAAGCTTCTCACCAAACACCACAAGAAAACTGCTTATATCTCATAACTCTTAAACCAGAACCTGTCGGTCATGGATCCAACTGAATGATACCTGAGTTGCTTGCTTGGCCTTTGCTTGAGCTCTCTCGTCTAACCTCCTAAACCTAGGGGCCAAAGTGCAAACATAGTCTTGGGCTTTGTTCCCTTCTCCGGAAAGTCCAGTTATGTTCTGGACTTTCCATCTTCCAACAAGAAACTCGAGAATGTCAGCATAGTCTTTGGCAGTGTAGACACCCAATCGTTGGGCTACTGAAGAGAAGTGCTCAAAGAGGTTAAAATCACGGCCATCATACATGAGGTGAGCTGGCATCGAGATTTTCTTCCTCATCATGTCAGCAAAAGCAATCATAGTGCCATCTGGGTCGATCTCAAACAGCTTTTCTACAATCTTGGTGTATGCGGTCTCGTGGCGCTTCTCATCAGCGGCGATGATCCCACATATCTGCGCTAATTTTAGGTCTCCGTGTTCTTTGGCATGACGAGCAGTGTTCCCATGGGAAATGAATGTTGCACGTTCTTGAAATGACGTGTAGATAAAACCGAGATAGGGGCTGTTCTCAGTCCTCGGATCCTAAATCAGCAGCAAGTGTAGTTCAGGACAATATAAATTAAAAAGAACTTAAAAGAAAGTAGTCTTTCTGATGTTTAGAGACTACGATGTTAGAATCACAAAGAACAAAGTAATACTGTCAAGAGAAAATATAGAACTAATTGCAACATAAATTTCAGACTATAATGTAACGATTCATAGCCATTTAATTTCATAGTAAAATAGATGAAGAATACAACAACAACAACAACAAACCCTTTTTCCCAACTAGTTGGGGTCGGCTAAAATGGATGACGAATAAATAAATAAATAAATAGTAAGCATACCAGTAACAGGCAGGTAAACTGAATAGATGCAAAGGTTGGGTCAATTTAGTAGAGAAATTTGTGATAAAGGCATTGTTAGTTGCAAATTACGTGTATTAAGTTAGAATGGAGGAAGGGAATGAAAGAAAGAGGAATGTTTTCAATTCACCATGACTAGTTTCTCCTCTCTAAACATAGCCTATACTATCTACTCAAAATTAATACCAAGTCAGGAAACTACTGGTTATGTTACAATAGTGCGTGAATAGGCAAGAAGCTGTGTATAAGAATATGTATTTACCATCCCCGAGCCAATTAGATACTGAATTGTTTTCTCGATTTGCCTCATGTCAACCTTTCCAGATAGGTAAAGGTACTTGTTGAGAAGGTCACCATGTCTGTTCTCTTCAGCAGTCCATGCCCTTGTCCACACAGCCCAAGGAGTGTCACTAGCACCTGTTTCATCTCGAACCCCGTCTAGTGTATTAAGCATTGTTTGATATGTAGGGAGAGCTTCTTCTGTAACCATATCTCCAACTAAACATACAAAAAAATCATCAGGGATCTCCTTAGCTCGTGCCCTTATCTCCTCAACTTCATCATGGAATCCCTCTGACGAGGTATCAGGTAGAAAATCTTGTGGCTGCCAACACTTCTCGACTGGTTTCAGAAGAGTCAATAACTCACTATTGGCCCAATTCTCCAAGGACTTGAAGATCTCGATCTTCTGTGGGGGCATGGAATGTGTGACCTGTACATGTACTTCGCGTGGAGGGCTGAAAGCTCTTTCCGATTTGGCAACCCCGCTGGATTTAAGAAGGGAAAGTCACTTAGAATAATCATCATAATCATTGTCATTTTAGCAATATATTGTGCAAAAACAACCAAAAAATTGCTGCCGAAAAAAGTTAAGGATAATATTTACGTCATCTTGTGGAAATAAATAAATGAAGCAAATAAATAGAGCAAGTTTTTTGATTCGACTACCAATCATCCAAGGCTAATCGAACAAAATTATAGTAGGAAAGAACTGGAAACTGGGAATGTAGATAGAGACTGCTTGATTGCAATCACAATGAGACACAAAATGAAAGTAATTTTCTGCACTAGCAGGACGAAGGTGGGAGGAATCCACCATTTTGAGGCCCTCACATCACAGAGAGCTAGGAATAACTCCTACGCTGATCGATATCTATTCTATACGTGACACCTTCCTAGAACAGCAATATGTGACTTATGTGGAGTATGCACTTAAAGGGATACCACATAATTCACTATGTCACAAACTCTATAAATAAGCACTTAACCCTTTACCTGAATAAGCTAGACTTCTACAAGCTACAAAGTTCATGTCAGGTTTTGTTATACACACACTTTGATGTGCAATCGTAGAGTTGGCCTACACCAACTCATGCTGGCTCCAATACTAAATGTATCTTGAAAATTTTCCATGAGGTTATCTTAGTTCAATGTACATCTTAACATGATTCCTCCATAACAAATGCTAACTACAAACAATTCTTGATTCATTTGAGTTATTTATATCCTATACACCTACCTAATGTACAAAAGGTGTCTGTTTGCTTGCTTGGGTTGACATATTTGAGGTTTGTCATTCATGCCTTGTGAGTTCAGACGGTTTTTCTAGTGCCAATCATATAAGTACCAAGGGAAGGGAGAAAGTCATTGGAGTAGGAAAATAATTGTCCCAGATCTCTCCCGAAAATCTGGAAGGAGATTTTTTTGGCGATTTTTGAAATCCCCCTCTGCTCTCTCCTCCCTCCTCCCTCCTCCGGCCACCTCTTCCTCCTTTACCTCTAGTAGCCCCCCTCCTCCCGCCCCTCCTACTCCTCTTCCACCTCCACCTCCACCTTCACCTCTCCTCCACAGCCGTCTTTAGTAGTCCCTTTCTCCTCCTCCACTTCCGGTAGCCCCACCTTCCCGTTGCCCCCCTCCCTCCTCTCTCCTTTTCGACCGAAACCCTTTCCTTTCCCGACTTCCTCCCGTCCGAAGCTCTCCCTTCATCTCCCTCCCTCTCTCGACCTCTCTCTCCGTCTGACCATAGGTGAAGGGGGGGGGGGGGGGGGTGGCTGGTCGTGGCTGCAATCCTCCTCTCTTCCTCCACCGAGTTTGCTCCCATAATATCCAAACGTTTTCATCCCTAATATCCAAATTACAGCCGATTCACAATTAGCAGGAAAATGTGTCCTATTTGGTGTGGGCAACTGTTGTCAGGCAAATTTATAGTTTGGGCTCTATTTTGACCTTGGTTGGTCAAAGTGAGGGGTGCCTTTGATTTCTTTCATGTCAGAAGACTCGCAGGAGTCAGGTGCGACGTCTACCCTCGTTGCAAAGTTGCAGTTAGAGACATTGAGGGTGAAGCGAGGGGATGAGAACGAGAACGAGAACTCAATTTTGATATGGAGTTGTCAGATTGGTGGAGTGCCTGTGGTGACTCCCATATGGTGCTTACACTTGTCGTTTGGGTCACTACTGGGGGCGACGAGGGAGAACGTACGATAGTTGAAGAGGATAAACGGTGTACAAGCGAGAGGCTGAGTGAGAGAGTGAGCCCAAATTTGCACGATAATTTTGCTCTGGCGGAGGCGACCGATCAGTAGGAATATATTTCGCTGTATTTTTTGTTTGTTGGTTGGGGTGTATGAGTTCCAGAATCCAACCTGTTGGGATCTGAACTTCATAAGCCTTATTTTTTGTTGTATATTTTGTTAAATTCTTTTTAATGAAATACGGGGGTTTTTTACCCACCGTTTAACAATAAAAAAAAATTAATATAAGTACCAAGATTCACTAAATTGTTAGTGAAGATTGAAGCATATTGACTTGGTTATGCAGAGGTCAGACCAGCTACAGATTCTGCTTTTAAAGTTGCAAAGGTACACAAAAGGTAAACAGGTCAAGTTGTTCTAGAGATGTTTCCTCTTTTATGAGTATAGCTGTGCAGGACAGTGTACACACACATAGCTGCACAGATGACCAACCAGCACAACCTATCTAATTCTTAGATTATGTATCTATGTGTAACACTTTAAGAGTGGTATATCAGTTTGGCATCTTGTGAACAAAAAGTGATGAGGTTAAAATAGTCAACTGATGTGAGTAAAGTATGCTTACTAAAGTATAAAGAGGCCAAATTAACGTAATCAAAAAGTTCAAAGCACCTGCTAAGGCATGGGCCAGACACTTTTACTCGGATTTATGCAAAAAACATTGTGCTCTATCTACCGAAGCTATACCACAGATACCCCAAGTAGTTTTGCAGATTGTGATTTGTGTAAAGATGCATAATGTAATTCGCTGTTAGAAACACTTTTTTGTCCATGGCCAATAAAATCATCTTTTTTGTTTGCAATTTTTAATATCCTCTGACTACATTAAGCAAATGTCAAAATGACATGATACAGTAAAGTTCAACAATGAACTAATATTAAGCACAGGTTGAAATAATTAAAAATGACTAACATTTATTTTTCAAGTTACTCTTATCTATCTGAACAATGCATTTAAGGATATATAATCGTATAGATTTCAAAAACTACAAGTTGGTAACTTTTTAATAAAAATGTTCTAAACATTTTTAAGAATATTTAAATCTGTCCAAATCTAAACCTTTTTAAAAAATTACTTGCATCAAGTTGGGTTTCAGAAACACAGCCCATTGCCGTTACCAGAACAAAAAGATGAAGGCAAAAACCTCAAAAGAGCAAAAGAGTTAAGGATAGTTCTAAACTCCAGCCTCAGAATGAGATAATAAATTCATTGAGAACACACTCTTCACACACACAAAAACAGTAAAAGCTTAAAAACCAATTTTTAGAAAAAAATATTAAAAGAAAAGAAGACCAGAAAAAGTTGAGGATATGATTAGTGGACAAACATGGTTGATAAACAGTTTAAAATAAAAATACATGGGATGCTAAATAGTATAAAACAATTGTAAATGGTCTTATCAAAAGAAATGGATAAGGATGGACAGTGTTAGGTCAAAGTCTGCTTTTGTGTTCTTTGAATCTTCCATGAGTCATCCATCTTCTCAGATAGTGGAACTGTCAAACAATACACACTCCCTTATTTGACTAACAAGCCTTTCTGTTTTTAATTTTAAAGTTTATGGAGTCCTCAAGAGAATTTTCTGTCTCAGTTCTGCAGCAAATACATTTCTTCTCTGCGATTATTTACTCCCAGAAATGCCTTTCAATCGAATAAAAATATTAAATAAGAAAGAAAAATATCTTGACTTCACGACAGAAATAAAAGAAAATAAAATTTTCTTTATTAGCAGTATCCTCTAAGTTATAAAATTGAAAGGATGCTAAATATAGCAGCGGATATAAAAGACGGAAGAAGATGTTCCATCTGTGAAATTTTTTCATATTAAATTTCACATTAAAAAATGATTTAATGCAGAAAAGTTGAGAGACGAAGAAGAACTTCCATCCTCTTCTTTTATTATTTTAAAAAAAATTGCAAATGTTTAATGTAGAAAAGTTGTAGAGAGAGAGAGGCCTCTTCTTCAAATTTGCAAAAAAAATAATTGCAAATGTTTAATCTAGAAAAGTCGGAGAGAGAGATAGTTTCACGGATTTTTTTTTAAAAAAATTGGGCCTCGTACGAAAGATCTTCTTCCGTCTTGGCAAAAAAAAATTTTAAAAGAAATTTGCCAACGGAAGATCTTCTTCCGTCTGGCCTTATTTTTTTTAAAAAATTTGGCCAAACGGAAGATGATCTTCCGTCGCACAATTTATTAATATTAAAAAAGAATTTAAAGGTGTTAGACGGAGGATGTTCTTCCATCTGATTATTTTATTATTTTTCGATCGGCCAATTTTGAATCTAAACGGTAGTTGCGCTCCCCGTGCATTTCTATTTTTCAAATGCCAAATATGCATATTTTAGCTGCAACGATCTCATACAAAGAGTGTAACCTGAATCCCATTCACATTGAAGAATAGGAAGGCAAAAAATTAACTAGAAGCACTTCAATTTTCAACTTTATAGGATTCAATAGAATAATACAAGAAAACCAAAAAAAATTATATGGCACGAAAAATGAATGCTTCGTGAGCATATGCAAATAAACAAGTTATGCTAGATCCACTCCGAAACTTTATATGATCAATTACCTAATCATCCAGTTTAACTTAAATTGATCAATAAAAGAAATGAAACCATCAATGACACACATATTATGTTTCAAATATACCAAATTTTAAAAAGGTAGAAACCGTGGCTTTTTAAAAATTCACAAGGTAATTTGATGTACATTAACCATTGTGCAAGAAATTGTTTTTATTATTCACATCAGTGACGCTAGTCACATACCAATTCATCTAAAATATCGCAGTTATAAAGAGAAAATTGTAGTCAGATGAGAAAAACATTTAAACAGCTTTGCTCCCCCCCCCCCCCCCCCCCCCCCCCCCCCAAAACCCCGAATAGTAATCATCAACACCCAATTTATTAGTAACGACATAAAAATATGATAAACTTACATTCTCACGTATAGGTACTAAATCAACATTCGTAAATTGTTAGCAGTAAGAGAGAGTAAATCTTGAAACAAACTTTTTTTTAATACTTCAGTTTCATAACAAGATTGCGACCTGTTGGAAACCTAATATCAATATCCTTCGCCTCAACCTATTTTATGCAAAATATACTTTGGTTAAATCGAAATTAATGCTGCAGCATGTCCCTCAAGCTTAGATCTGCCTTGGATCATACTAACTGAAGTATAACAAGGAGAATCAATTTGCAGGCCCATAACAACAATCTTTTGTCTTATTGCAGAACAAGTTAACTATATTCGATATATTATTGTCTAAGCCAATGATTCATTCACTAGTAGAATAGAGCAAAAAGAAGGGGGAAAAAATGGGTGAAGAAAGGACATCTCGATATATCTTAAATTATAGAAGACCAGTCAGATTTGGCAAGCCTGTCTAACTTACTAGTCACAAGTCACAATAGCTTAAGGTGATGGGGTTTTCTGAAGGTAATTACACCCAACTCTAATATAAGATTCCAAATCACCAACAACAATGAATATCAACAGTAACATACTAAATCTTTTCGTAATTGGGACATTGATTGAATGATCTGAGACCAAGTAACAACCAATTTGGTAGATGCATCGTTTTCTTATATTAAGCTAAACCCTTTTAACCAAATTGGATAATAGAGAGATGAATCTTTGATTAATTGAACAGATTCCCAGAAAAAATATATACGGATCAAATTGGTATAATAAAAGAGGGGTTTTTTGCGAGGATGAAGGAGCTGACTTGGTGGAAGCAGGAATGGTGGAAGCCATTGAAACCCTGAGAGATCTAGGCCTCGAACTCGAAGAAGGGCGATAGGGGAAGGGAGATTTGGGAGTATTGAGATTCGTGGGCGCCATTCTCAAAGCCATTTCTATCTTCTTCTTCTTCCTCCTCTTCTTTTGTAGCTTCAGTTCTGAGAATTTGAGGGGAGAGCTTAGAGGTGAGGATAATTTAATAGGAGTTCGATTAGGAAAGAGCCCCTAGTTGTCCGTAATATAACGGAACTACCCCACTGGTGATTCATGTCACTTTTTTGCGTTTCCCGTTTGTGTATCTTTATGACTGGACAAGTCGTGTCGTGTCGTGGTAACACGGTTCCATCACGGGTAGAGGTTTGTACCATACTCTGTCTAATAAAATTGAGTTTCGTGTCTAGATCTGGCAATTAATTTTGTACCCAATCATTTTCGTGTCTGAATAATTGATAGGTCTGCTCAAATTCTATTCAACTGTTTCAAACCCGAGTCGGGCCTGAGTCTTGTTTGGGTAGTACTAATTGCGTATTTCAGTTTCATTGAAGGATATGAATTGCTAGGATACCAATCATTTCCCGTCTAGGAATTTTTAAAAAAAAATCCTAATTAATTCCTAATTTACTGTTAAATTAATCTTAATTAAATCTTATTAAATTTTAAATAAATCTTAATTCTTATTAATTTCAATTAAAACATAATCTATATCCATAGAAATATTTATAGGCTTTATTCTATAGGCTTTTTCTCGCCAAATGGCCTCAAAAATGCATGGGACAGTAGATGATACCGTCCGTGCAATTTTTTCTTTTCTTTTTTTAAAATTTGATTGGACAGGAAATGATTTTTTGTCCGTCGAATTTTTTTAAATTTTTTTTTAAGGGACAGGAAATCATTTCCCGTCCGATCATTTTCTTATTATTTAAATTTGGGACAGGAAATGTGTAACACCCTATATTTTAAAATAATGTTTTTGAGATTAACAAATAAATTAAAAAGATTTTTTGGTGATTTAATAAACATTTTTTCTGAAATTTATATTTTTGCACGTGCAAAACACGTGCAAAATATTTTCTTGGAAAGTTCAAAGTCAGAAATTATTTTGGAGAAACCTAATATTTATTATTAGGTATTATTTATGAATTTTCTGGATTTTCCTGAAATTTATTTGGGGTATTTGCAAATATTACAAAAAGATGGGTTTTTGTGCAAAATTACTACTTGGAGTGAAAACTCTAGAATTTCATTTTTCTGGGCTGAGCATGATGGCTAGCCAACCCAGAGGTAAAGATTTTACTTTTTATTCTAATAGATTTGGTTTATTTCGCAAATTTGTTAAAGAATGGTCTTTTTGTAAAATTGCCACTTAGAGGCCAAAATTACAAAATTTGTTTTATGAGTTTGAAACCAGTGCCGGCCAGATCTGGGTGGTTATTTTTTTATTTTAAATCTCAATTGAACTGGTTAATCTAATTTCCTAGTATAAGGAATTATATATGTAAAGATATATTCTAAAGGAATATTTTGCAAAATCTTCTCAAAACCCTAATTACCCAAATTTTGGCTTGTTATAAGAGCAGGCAGTCGTCTCTTTGCTGCACTATAAACAAAGGGTTTTTTTATTATTAATTTTTGGGAGTTTCGAAGCGAGGATCTTGGATTTTTGCAAAGAGATGAGCTTTTTTTTATTCTTTAATAAGGTGAGTGACATATGTTTGCTTTCTTACTGTTCTATGCATGTTGTATGTGATGATTTGCCTATTAGAATGCATGATAGATGATGGTATATTGAATTATTGATGGATGGATGAATAAAAATCGAGCTTTTCATGGAAAGTATGAATTGATGATGAAATCTCTATATAGATGACTTAAGAATGTTAAGAACCTAATAGAAATCATGGGTATGATGTTTTCTTTTCTATTCTTGTTGTTTTGATTGTATGTGATGAGATTACATGATTGAGATGCATAAAAACTTAATAAGGATGAACATTTTACTATTAAGGGTTTGTATGATTTGTTTTTGATATTTAATAAGAAGAACTTGACTAAATGAATGATGTGGATGCTTGTAATCATGGACAAACTAATGCAACTAGTTTTAGTTGTGACTAATCAAGTTGCAAGAATGATTTTTGAATAAATAAGAACAAGTTTTGAATGATTTGTACATGAGTATATTTTCGGTCTGATTGTGTTCAGCCGAAATTGGGTTTTTGTGTTTTTTTTGTGAAGTTTTCAATTGAATCTTGATTCATATTGATACTGATATTGAAATAAACTTTATACTACTCAAATACAATGAATTTTGATGGTTTACTGATGCATAAACACACACAGACACATACATATAGAGTTTTTACTGATTTGAAGAAGTTTTGATGAAAAATTACTCTTTTGTGAAATTGTTGAGAATTTGATTTGTTTTATAAACTCCAGTATATTGAACAAGTTGTAATTGATCATCTCATGATTTTTTTTTTTACAATGTCATGCATTAAAGATTATAATCGAAGTATTAGTTAAAGTGCACAAAATTTAAAGTGGTCTGAGTATCAACCGATAGTCAACCGTCCACTTTTTACACTAAAATGACAGTTGACTGTCAATTGTAAGATTTTGGATTTTTAGCATGCCGGTCGACCGTCGTATTTTTAAACTGTTTTGACAGTCGACCGACAGCTGCTGTATGTGCTGTTTTATTGAGTTTTTGTTGTTTTTCTTGAATGATTATTTCTTCAAACTTATGAATTATTGATCTACTGTTTTAGATGATGATTTCACTACAGATTACTGTATTTTACAGAAAGTTATATTTTGATTTTTTTTTTATAGAATTTAATTTGTATTTCTATGACTTTAAGAAGCGAAAATATACATGGATTTCAAGATATGGATGTTTTGTGATTTTTCTACGACTTCAAAATATGAAGCTCAGTTATTTAGCGGATTTAATTTCAGATTTCATTCTGAAAATTTGTGGGTATTTGCATAGAGTTGGATTTGCTTGATTTAAAGAAGTTTTCTTAATATAAACGTTTTGATGATGGAATTAAGAGTTTTATTGAAGGATTTTGAGTTGATATTCAAATTGTGAGTCTCTAGAAGTTGAGTGGGATTCCTGTAAACAAGAAAAATGAACTCCAATTTTTATTTTTTAAACTTTTTTTTATTTTTTATTTTTGATTAAAAGATAGTAACAACCAGCGAATCACATATATATACTAGATATATATACTAGGTTTGCCTGTGAACACGTGCCTACGACACGTCTTCGTGAACGATGCAGCATATGAAAAGCTCTGTAAACACATAAAGAAAAATGTAAGCAACACAAAGCATATAAAGAAAATGCAGGCAAAGCACATAAAGAAGTTAAAGAAAATTCAACATGCTAGTGAGACTACTAACCATCAGTCTGAAAAGTGAAGAGATATATGTGTGTGTGTGTGTGTGTGTGTGTGTGTAAGCGAGGGAGAGAGAGAAAGAGTAATAAAGTAAGGATAATTTACATTTTGGGAGAAAAAAATTAGTTTTTGGGGGAAAATGTCTTTTAAGATGGTAAATGTAATCTATTGATTTTGTTTCAATTGAAGGAGAGCTACTTGATAAAAATTTTTAATTGCCTTATGATTTATTATATAGATATAGAGTAAGTCTATTATGAGATGGTGAGAAAAGACCCTTATCATGAGCAAGAGATACAGCCCTTAGATTGTGATCCGACGGTTTAGATCTCCACCCAAATCAGATCGTGAGAGGGAAAATTTGGCCATTTCAGAGTTTCTTTCTTCTTTTCTCTTCATTTCTTTCTTCTCTTCTCATCTTCACATTCACAAAATCACCCGCAAATCTAATGTTCCCGACTTCAATTGAACCTTATCTCCACCTTCCTCATCTTCACCTTCTCTCCCTCATGCCCAAATCCACCCTAACGCTCCTCCCCGCCGCTCGACGCCCTTGAACTCTGATGAAACCCTAGCCCCACCTTCCTCCATTACAAACGGGTCTGTTTTCACACAATTCACTGAAAAATGTTTAAATTTTATATACCTCACTCACAAATTGGGATTTCCATATAACTCACTCATAATTTTAACTCAACCTCACTCATAATTCCATTTACATCACTCACAATTTACAGGGAATATACACAGATTAAGTAATTTTTGGGTTGAATTAAAATTGTAAGTGAGTTACATGAAAATCCCAATTTGTGAGTGAAGAATATGAAATTTAAATATTTGTCGCTAACCCGTGTGGGAAAGACCCACATAAAACCAAGGTTACAAGTGCGCAAGAAGCGCAAAAGATCGAAAGATACAATACCAATAATATGCTAATTAAAGAGCTGAAAAACCAAGTTCATTACAAAATAAAGATAATGTTAGAAAATGAGTGTTTTAGACACCATTTTCGAACCGATTTTTGAGCAATTTTTTGAGTACGATCCTCAATGAATTATTGAGAGATCTTTATTGATTTGTGTTCTCCTTCGTGAGTAGATCAAAATCATATATTGGTTTGCTAAAATCGGTTAAGGGGTGAATGAGAAATTGTCTCTCAAAGTGAGACGTTTTCATTCTTGAAAATGGGTTAAGGAAACATAGTCTCACATCGGAAATAACAAAGGAAATAGAAGAGGATATATAGTAATCTCCTTCTAAGCATTGTAAGATGGCTAGAAGAGAGGCTCTCTCTCGCGCGCGCAGGGGGGGTGCAAATCACAGACCGGATTACATGCGACTTGTGTGCGCCCGCACGACCTGCGGACACGAATGCCGGACCGATTTGATCCCACCCTGTGCAGAGCCACTTTTTGCTACAGTTTTCCTTTTGTAACGGCTGAAATGAATGCAGAAACGGTTCTGCCTGCCGTTTCAGTGCTGTATTTAATATTTTGTCTACCGTTACACTGAAGGCATTCAATTCACTGTCTGCCGTTACACTGAAGGCAGTAAATGATGTCTGCCGTTACAGTGTCGGCATTCAATTCGCTGTCTGCCGTTAAACTGGTGAAGTCATTATATGGCTTGAAACAAGCTCCAAAACAGTGGCATGAAAAATTTGACAATGTCATGATGACAAATGGTTTCAAGATCAATGAATGTGATAAATGTGTATATGTCAAAGACACAGAAGATGGATATGTCATTATATGTTTGTATGTAGATGACATGCTTATTATTGGAAGCAATGATCAGATAATTAAATCTGTTAAAAACATGTTAAACTCGAGGTTTGACATGAAAGACATGGGACTAGCTGATGTTATATTGGGAATTAAAATCACAAGAACATCAGACGAGCTTATTTTAAGCCAGTCACATTATGTTGACAATATTCTTGAAAAATTTGATAAAGATAATTCTGGAATTGCCAGAACTCCAATAGATCTAACTTTACATTTATCCAAGAATAAAGGGGAGAGTATTTCTCAAGTAGAATACTCTAGAATCATAGGCAGTCTAATGTACTTAATGAGTTGTACAAGACCAAACATAGCCTATGCAGTAAGTAAACTAAGTAGATACACGAGTAATTCTGGAAGCGAGCATTGGCAAGCAATTATAAGAGTACTGAAGTACTTGCGTTTTACTCGTAACTACGGGCTGCACTATACGAGATACCCTGCTGTACTTGAAGGATACAGTGATGCGAACTGGATATCGAGTGATAATCCAAAATTCACTAGTGGCTATGTGTTTACACTAGGTGGTGCAGCAGTTTCTTGGAAATCCTCGAAACAAACAGTGATTGCTAAATCCACGATGAGTCAGAATTTATCGCATTAGACAAATGTGGGGAAGAGGCTGAATGGTTACGCCACTTCCTTGAGGATATTCCAAGGTGGACGAAGCCTGTGCCTCCAATCTGCATACATTCAGATAGTCAATCTGCAATTTGTAGAGCATAGAGCAATATGTATAATGGTAAATCTAGACATATTCGTCGAAGACATAATACCATTAGACAACTACTCTCTACTGGGGTTATCTCTATGGACTATGTAAAGTCAAAAGATAACATTGCGGATCCACTAACCAAAGGGTTAAACAGAGAGTTAGTTGATAAATCATCGAGGGGAATGAGACTAAAGCCCATGAAAGAATAAGTCAATACAATGGAAACCCAACCTAGCTGACTGGAGATCCCAAGATCTAGGTTCAAAGGGACAACTAAATTGTAAAGACCAAGTTAGATCACTGTGGGGATTTTTCCATGTCCATTCCCATGATGAAATAGTGATGCCCGCAAGGTAACAGGTTAAGCTAGGCTTTTAATGATTCTTATGCGTCGGATATCCGAGCAGAGTAATGCGGGTTACTCTTAAGTAAGAAATCACCTATGTAAGATGGAAGAAGGGCCGCTTCCAAGGGAATAATATAGGGCAATATTCCTGTTAAAATCTTGCAGAACCAGGCGTATGTTCATGGCCAAAACGAACATAACAGTGAGAACTGAAAAAGCGTTAGAAAGATTTCTGTGTGAGATATGTCATCGTTTACACAAATGGCAGAACAGTTCAAAGACATCGCGTCTATTGTTTAGTTAGTAAAGTAAACATATTTTCATAAGGGAAGGTTCAAAGGGTAACACCTACCTATCCTATGCAGAAATCAATCGTTGAATTCTATCACCAAGTCTGTCGGGTCAGTCTGTCGTGTCAGTCTGTCCTGTCTGTGGTAGTCAATTTTCATTCATGTGGGGATTGTTAGAAAATGAGTGTTTTAGACACCATTTTCGAACCGATTTTTGAGCAATTTTTTGAGTAAGATCCTCAATGAATTATTGAGAGATCTTGATTGATTTGTGTTCTCCTTCGTGAGTAGATCAAAATCATATATTGGTTTGCTAAAATCGGTTAAGGGGTGAATGAGAAATTGTCTCTCAAAGTGAGACGTTTTCATTCTTGAAAATGGGTTAAGGGAACATAATCTCACATCGGAAATAACAAAGAAAATAGAAGAGGATATATAGTAATCTCCTTCTAAGCATTGTAAGATGGCTAGAAGAGAGGCTCTCTCTCGTGCGCGCAGGGGGGGTGCAAATCACGGACCGGATTACATGCGACTTGTGTGCGCCCGCACGACCTGCGGACACGAATGCCGGACCGATTTGATCCCACCCCGTGCAGAGCCACTTTTTGCTACAGTTTTCCTTTTGTAACGGCTGAAATGAATGCAAAAACGGTTCTGTCTGCCGTTTCAGTGCTGTATTTAATATTTTGTCTGCCGTTACACTGAAGGCATTCAATTCACTGTCTGCCGTTACACTGAAGGCAGTAAATTTGCTGTCTGCCGTTACAGTGTCGGCATTCAATTTGCTGTCTGCCGTTACAGTGAAGGCATTAACAGCTTTGTCTGCCGTTACTGATTTAACCCAGGCTCTATAAATAGAGGCCTCCCCTTTACTTTCTTCCCTGCACAAAACCAGATCTTCTTCTCTCCTTCTCTGAGTCTTCTTCTGTACTGTTCGTCGGTTCTATTTTTGTTGGTAAGTCGGTGATAGCTTCGAGCGCTTGTACTCAGTTCGGGAGTGGTACGTGGTGCCTACGGGATCGCTCCAAGTCGTTGCATCCTGGGAGACAGACGTCTCCGTTCATTCCAGCAACCGGAAAGAGGCGAAATCTGTTTTAAGGACACTGTGTGATACACAGGCCTCGGCTTCTCAAGTTGTATTTTCATTTGTTCTTGTAAGTTGTTTATTTAATTTTTCTTTTTTTTTTTCTTTTGGTTTTCCTCTCTCCTGTTCTCTTCTATATTTTCTGTGCCTCTCTATCTTTCGATTGTAAAACGAATTTTCTAAACAATATTTGTAACAGATAATAGGCCGAAAAAAATTATATATATAGGTAATTTATTTTTATGTGCACTTGATCTAAAGGTTCTATATAATACCCCTGAGACTTCTTATTATTGGATTTACCTAATAATCTAGAAAATCTTTAGATTTATTATTTATTAGGGTTCTATATTTAAGTTAATTTGATGATCATGCATATTGCACCTTGTGCAACACGTACATTCCATGTTTGAAACCGTCTACCTTGCGTGCTAATAATGAAGTATGGTGAATTGTGATATATTAATTCCAAGCTCATCTCATCTTGTACGACCATTTATTAGGTTAGAGCATCCACAGTCGTTTGCTATATACCCAAAATATGGAAAAGATAGAAAAAATCTGGCTGCAGTCGTTGTCTAAATACCCAAATTTTGGGTATACGATGAACAGTTGCGTGCCAAATATAGCAGGCGGAATGGCCGAATGCAAAATATAGCTCACGGCACATAATACTCCGTCCGATCTAATTGACGATAGATAATATGCCGTCTCGTACAAAAGTACTGAACCAAATGATTAGTCTGGCTTTTGAAAAAGAAAAAAAAAAAAAAAAAAAAAACTAAAAATGAGAGACGGTGTATTATATACCGTGCGGCAAAAAGATGGGAAAATAATGATTTATAAGGACGGTAGTTTACCTACCGTCCGTTGTAAAATTTTTTGTTTTATTTACCTTTTAACAATGACCAAAGTACCCTTACCTATTGAATCTGATGTCTCTTTGCACTATTTTTCGGTTTTTATTAAAAAAAAAAAAAAAAATTTAAAAGCCAGTCAACAGACGGCAGAAAATATACCGTGGCTATACATTAACGGCACATAATGTCCCGTTTTTCGGTTTTTATTAAAAAAAAAAAAAAAAAATTAAAAGCCAGTAAACCGATGGCAACTAACCTACCGTGCCTTCAAATTAACGGCACATTATGTACCGTGCTTGGTTTTTTTTTAAAAAAAAAATAAAATAATAAAAATAGGTCAGCGACGGCACAATTCCTACCGTGCTATGAAATTAACGGCACATAATGCACCGTTGTTGGGTGTTTTTAAAAAAAAAAAAAAAAATTTAAATTCCAGTCAAGCGACGGTATATTTTCTACCGTTTCATGAGATTAACGGCACATCATTAACCGTTGTTGGGTTTTTTAAATAAACAAATTCTCAAACATAAAACCCGGTCAACGAACGGTATATTATCGACTGTCGTAGGAGATTGACGGTAGATAATCTTCCGTCGTTTAAACAAAAACAACCGACCGATCGAAAATAGCTTTGAACGACTGCAGCAACAATCTTTTTTTCCTATTTCTCAAATGCTATTTACCCAAAATTTGGCTTCAACGACTGTGGATGCTCTTAGAGAACAAAACAAAGGAATTAAGAACAAACAAATATATAAATAGTCATGAAGATTTCAGAAAAACTAAATAAATAATGGACTCGTTTAGTATTTTAGTCCAATAGTCTACATGCACTTGGAAGGAATATGTATGTAGCAATCCAAGCATGACCATGTTTATATTAATTAATTTGTCTAATGAATCCCAAGATTCCCATCATATAAACTATGAAATGATCCGCACTCCAATTGTGACTTTTTTTGGCCAATCAAATTTTCGCAGGTGACAAAAAATTTCCAAGTTGACGACTGTTTTTTTTTTTTTTGATTATACTGGGTTCCATCCCCCTCTATGGGTCAGACTAATCCCAGTCCCATGACAAGGAGCCCCAACCTTTGGTTGGGTTTGTGCGCTAGCCCATCTAGCATAGCGGTCACTGGCCACCCAGAGGTATTTAATCCCCATCTTTGAGAACCGTAGGGTTCGAACCCAGGATCTTGGAGGAGCACACTCCAAGTCCCATCGCTCTTACCACTAGGCCACTTGTGGTGGTTAAGTTGACGACTGTTAGAGATGAGCTTTCAAGGTTAGAAAACAGAAGCAGCAAATAAGACAATTTATGTTCAAGTTTTAATAGTATTTGGCTAGAATCCCTTAGATTCTTTCCTTTGTTCAAAAAAAAAAAAAAAAAAAAAAATTCTGTTCAAGTTGAATAATCAAGAAGAAAAATGTTGGGCACAACAACCATGCACATCTTGCAAAGTTTGTGCAAATGAAATCGAGGAAGAAACATTAAAGAATATTGTTGATCAAGAGATAATATAAGAAGATATGTACATTAACTTTCTTAATAAAAATTTATTTGTCTGTCTGCTGGTCATGTTGGAATTAATTTTTGAAGTTTTTCGGGTCGGATTCCGGCAGGCTCCGGCCATCGGAGGCGCCGGAAAATAAATGGATTGCGATCCTCTCGACGAGTACTATTCCGTGGTGTACTCACTTGCCAAAAACGAATTCCGTATGAATGAGAAATATTGGTCCAAAGTTGGGTACTTGAAATGTACTAACTTGGCAACTTGGAGAAAATGGATAGTCTCATATCGAAAATTGGGAAAGATTTTTTCTAGTATATATACTAGAAAACTGGACTAAAGGGCGTGGCCCAGGGGTTACCACTAACGTGTAGTGGAGAGAGGACTTAGCCAAAATGACAAACACACATGCGCGCGCAGCTCTGGCTTAATTTTTTTTTTGCCCAGACAAAAACTTTTCCCCTACTGAACTGATAAGGCTTTTCAGATTCAGTAACTGGTACCATTACTCTGTAACAACAGAGTAATGGCTCACCAGTTATGAAGCTGAAGAGTCTCCATTACTCTGCTGTTACAGAGTAATGGACCTCTGAAGAGTCTCCAGTCTCCATCTTCTTTATAAAAGACTACTGAATCCAGACAGAGTCTTGAACACACGAGTTTTAATCTTCTTCTTCCACTTCTTCTCCTCTGAGTCAACTGAGAGTACATCACAGACAGCATTTCGCTGAATCTCTGACGCAAGGGTGCTGCTCTTCAGAGAAGGTACAGTTGTATCATGGGAAGCAATTTGCCAGCTACCGTCATACTACGGGGCGAATTCTGCTTTAAGGAGAGAGATTCTCAATCTCGACTCTGTGCAAAGTCTTTCGTTTCCTGTTTTTATTTTCTGTAATTCAGTTCTTCACAGTTGCTGTTGGATTTTTTCATATTTATAAATTCGGGTTCTAACAATCTTAAAGCAGATTTTTTTCATCACTGATTCTAACAGTTTTTGTGAAGTTTCATTTACAGGTGCTATTATCGATTCGAAAAAAACAACTAACAAGTTCTGTTTCAAACTATTTCAGATAAGAACATGGAGAATACACAAAGTGATATTGCCAGTGGGCTTATCAGTACTGAAACACCGGTGACCCAAAATGTGACTGCACAATCGGTTGCGGCACATTCGGTCGTTCTGCCCACGCACATAACCGTGGGAGAAAAACAGGAGAAGTTCAATGGAACTGGATTTAAGAAGTGGCAAGGGAAGATGCAGTTATACCTGACCACATTGAAGCTGGACAGATTCCTTACTGAATCTGCCCCGATGCTGGCGCCAATGGATGCACACTCCATTGCTGCAGTTGATGCGTGGACTCAAGGCGACTACCTCTGCATGAACTACATCCTGAATGGCTTGGTAGACCCCCTGTACAATGTCTACTGTGTCTTCAAGACATCTAAACTCCTGTGGGGGTCCTTAGAAAAGAAGTACAAAACAGAAGACGCCGGGTCCAAGAAGTTTGTAGTCGGCAAATTTCTGGACTACAAGATGATTGACTCCAAAACTGTTGTGAGTCAAGTCCAAGAACTGCAGGTTATAATGCACGACATTGCTGCAAAGAACATGACGCTGTGCGAACCATTCCAGGTTGCAGCGTTCATCGAAAAACTTTCACCTGGATGGAAAGACTTCAAGAACTATCTCAAACACAAGCGAAAGGAGATGTCTCTTGAAGACCTAATTGTCAGGTTGCGGATCAAAGAGGAGAATCGCAAGACTGACAGGTCCTATGGAAATCAGTCCATAGAAAAGGCCAACGTGGTGGAGCACGAACAAAAGGGCAAGAAGAGAAAATTTCTACCACAGGCCTCAAACAAAAAAAACCTCTTGCAAAGAGGTTTGCTGGGAAATGCCACAAGTGTGGTAAGCTGGGGCACAAAATTTCTGAGTGCCGCAGCAAGGACAGTAATCATTCAGGAACAGGACATGTAAAAGGGAATGAAAAATCCCACGCACACTTAGCTGAGAACTTGTCCACTGGTCTCTCTGACCTGGACCTCTGTGCTGTAGTATCAGAGGTAAATCTTGTGGGGAGCAATCCTCGTGAATGATGGTACGATACTGGGGCCACCAAGCATATCTGCTCGGACAAGGAAATGTTCACTTCATACCATAAGTGCAACAAAGATGAAAAGTTGTTCATGGAAAACTCTTCCACCTCCAAAATTGAAGGAACAGGGAAGATAGTGCTGAAAATGACTTCAGGCAAAGAACTAACACTCATAAATGTGCTGCATGTTCCAGATATTAGAAAGAACTTGATATCAGGTTCTTTGCTAAGCAAGAATGGGTTTAAGGCTGTTCTTGTTTCTGATAATTTTGTATTGTCTAAGAATAGGGTATACTTGGTGATATGGCTAAAAATGGGGTTTAATCGGAACCGTCCAAATCGGCATGAATCTTGAAGCTCAGGGGTAAAACAGTAATTTCACCCACCAACGGGTCTGAAGCAGGCACTGGATCTCCCCTTCACAGATCCAATAACCCGCGAACGGATCCACTCCAACTGGGTACGGGTTCCGACCCGAGACAAACCCAGACCAGCAGGAGGAAATCAGGGTATCTGATTTGACTAAATCAACGGTCCTGATTCGCAGTTATCCTCTCACCGGGAATTAGGGATCAGTTTCCTAAACTGATCATGAGGATTTTACTCCTAACAGAATCACAGGAAATCAGATCCCTAATCAAATCCCCATGGCGACTATAAATACCTCCGACCTACCATTGTTACAAGGTAATCACTCTTTTTCCAACTAAAGCTCTTTCTTAATCACATCCTTGGTTACTGACAAGAGCGTCGGAGGGTGCGTCGCCGGGATCAACCCCGGTGTATCGCACTTCCTTGCAGGTGAACGGCGGGAGTCAGCAGCCCAATTCCGACGAACAGGCTTGGATTCGCTATTCAGGTTTTTCCACGAACCCACAAATTCTATTTGTTTACCCCCACACCAGATTCAGCGATAACAGATTGGCGCCGTCTGTGGGAACATCAGACGAATAGCAGATCCTCCTCTTCCTGTCGGTAAGATCTACTCCAGCCATGCCGCCTAGAAAAGTAAGATCAAGGGGATCCAATCGTAGGCCCAATCCAGATCAGCAGCAAGAAGTCCCCTTCCAACCCGCTCATCAACAGGGACAACTTCCGCCTCAAACCGAGGATCTGCCTCCTCTCCCAAATCAACAACCTCCTAATGGTCCCACGATCCCTTCAAATGTCGCCGCAGGGGTCTCTCGCCCCGACCCGCAGAAACAACCCCTCCACCTGGACCACGTGTCCATCCACAATGCCTCCTCGGATTCTATGGCCTCCCATAATCCCCGAGCTTCCGACCTCCGCAACACCGTCCTAAATCGGCAGAAGGATGAGGACCTTCGCCGCCGCCTAGATGAGAAGCGGGCCCGAGAGGGAGTCTCCCGCCAACATCAAGGTGAGCGATCTCCTCATCGCCGAGATGGCAGGAGGTCTCCGGACCGAAGAGGACGGGGGGAATCTCCCGAGCGTCGTAGGAGGAGGCCACATTCCCCTGCTGGTCGACATCATCCGAGGAACGATGAGGCACCCATCACTCGTGCCGAGTTCCAACAATTCCAGGCAACGGTGTTGCAGGCCCTCAACCTTCGCCCCAACAACAATAATGCCCAAAGGGTTCCAACACCCCCACGGATCCTAAGTCCTCGCCACCGGTCCATTACTCCTCCCCCGGCTCCTAGTCACCAGCAACACAATCATAATCCTTGCCGATCCCAGGACTATCGTCGCCGTAGTCCCCACTCCCCTTCCTATGAAGACGGGTCCAGGGGATCGTTTGACTACCACCGGAGGGACGATGCCCTCTACCGCCGTCTCCACAAGATGGAGAGGCGCCTCGGTCGAATGGACAAGGAGGAGGAGTCGAGAGGAAGGACCGTCCGCCCCAGCAGACCCCCCTTCTCCCTTAGACCTCCGGTCGGCTAACCGAGCAAGTGCCCATCCGCGCCCCAAAACGGAGAAAAGTCACTTTTTCCTCAACATTCGTGTAAGATCTCGATCGAACGGCCCAGATCTTGCCAGCATTGCTAGACGACAAGATAACGTTTTCTTGGGAACTGGGCCCGTCTCGAGATTCGTGCCACCATCCAACGGCTCAGATCGCGCCACCACGCTCGGACTGCCGAACCCTTAGACCTCCGGTCGGCTAACCGAGCAAGTGCCCATCCGAGCCCCAAAACAGAAAAAAGTCACTTTTTCCTCAACATTCGTGTAAGATCTCGATCGAACGGCCAGATCTTGCCAGCATCGCTAGACGACAAGATAGCGTTTTCTTGGGAACTGAGCCGTCTCGAGATTCGTGCCATCATCCAACAGCCCGGATCTTGCCAGCATCGCTAAATGACAAGATAGCGTTTTCTTGGGAACTGGGCCCGTCTCGAGATTCGTGCCACCATCCAACGGCTCAGATCGCGCCACCACGCTCGGACTGCCGAACCCTTAGACCTCTGGTCGGCTAACCGAGCAAGTGCCCATCCAAGCCCCAAAACAGAGAAAAGTCACTTTTTCCTCAACATTCGTGTAAGATCTCGATCGAACGCCCCAGATCTTGCCAACGTTGCTAGACGACAAGATAGCGTTTTCTTGGGAACTGGACCCGTCTCGAGATTCGTGCCACCATCCAATGGCTCAGATCGCGCCACCACGCTTGGACTGCCAAACCCTTAAACCTCCGGTCGGCTAACCGAGCAAGTGCCCATCCGAGCCCCAAAATGGAGAAAAGTCATTTTTTCCTCAACATTTGTGTAAGATCTCGATCGAACGGCCCAGACCTTGCCAGCGTCGCTAGACGACAAGATAGCGTTTTCTTGGGAACTGGGCCCGTCTCGAGATTCGTGCCACCATCCAACGGCTCAAATCGCGCCACCACGCTCGGACTACCGAACCCTTAGACCTCCGGTCGGCTAACCGAGCAAGTGCCCATCCGAGTCCCAAAACGGAGAAAAGTCACTTTTTCCTCAACATTCGTGTAAGATCTCGATCGAACGGCCCAGATCTTGCCAGCGTCGCTAGACGACAAGATAGCGTTTTCTTGGGAACTGGGCTCGTCTCGAGATTCGTGCCACCATCCAACGGCTCAGATCGCACCACCACGCTCGGACTGCCGAACCCTTAGACCTCCGGTCGGCTAACCGAGCAAGTGCCCATCCGAGTCCCAAAACGGAGAAAAGTCACTTTTTCCTCAACATTCGTGTAAGATCTCGATCGAACGGCCCAGATCTTGCCAGCGTCGCTAGACGACAAGATAGCTTTTTTTGGGAACTGGGCCCGTCTCGAGATTCGTGCCACCATCCAACAGCTTAGATCGCGCCACCACGCTCGGACTGCCGAACCCTTAGACCTCCGGTCGGCTAACCGAGCAAGTGCCCATCCGAGCCCCAAAACGGAGAAAAGTCACTTTTTCCTCAACATTCGTGTAAGATCTCGATCGAACGGCCCAGATCTTGCCAGCGTCACTAGACGACAAGATAGCATTTTCTTGGGAACTGGGCCTGCCTCGAGATTCGTGCCACCATCCAACGGCTCAGATCGCGCCACGTCGCTCGGACAGCCGAACCCTTAGACCCCCGGTCGGCTAACCGAGCAAGTGCCCATCCGAGCTCCAAAACAGAGAAAAAAGGCGCTGAGCGACCACGACTGTTGGATCTTCCAGAAATTCACGCTTCTGGTGATGAACGGTCCAGATCGTGCCATGTGCGCTAAACGACAAGATAGCGTTTTCTTGGGAACTGAGCCTGTCTCGAGATTCGTGCCACCATCCAACGGCTCAGATCGCGCCACGTCGCTCGGACAGCCGAACCCTTAGACCCCCGGTTGGCCAACCGAGCAAGTGCCCATCCGAGCTCCAAAAGCGAGAAAATGACTACCGAGCGACTGCAACCGCCAGATCTTTCAGATATTCGCGCTCGCGCAAGATCAAGGGCCCAGATCAGGCCACGCCATAAATACGTATTAAAAATCAGTTTTTATTTATTTATTTTTTATTTATTTAAAAATTGCGAAAAAATTACTAAAAATTCAGGAAAATTAACTAGAAATTCTAGAAAATAATTATAAATTCGGGGGAATATTTTTGAACCCCTGAACGAACAATTATTGCCTAGAATATATTGTTAAGGCCCCCGAACAACTGGTTAACACATCGCAAAATTAAATAGATAATCCGAAAAAATAGATAAAAACCGCCGGATATCCAGAGAAGCTTAAGAACTGTTCACAGCTTGAAAAATTACCTCACTACCCCCTTCGAGGTTCAAAACCCTCCATTCGGACTCCGATATAACTCCACTAGCCTTTAAAACAACTAAACTACTCCTCAGAGGCTGATCAAACTCAGTCTTTAGGAGTGGGGGGCTCGTGATATGGCTAAAAATGGGGTTTAATCGGAACCGTCCAAATCGGCATGAATCTTGAAGCTCAGGGGTAAAACAGTAATTTCACCCACCAACGGGTCTGAAGCAGGCACTGGATCTCCCCTTCACAGATCCAATAACCCGCGAACGGATCCACTCCAACTGGGTACGGGTTCCGACCCGAGACAAACCCAGACCAGCAGGAGGAAATCAGGGTATCTGATTTGACTAAATCAACGGTCCTGATTCGCAGTTATCCTCTCACCGGGAATTAGGGATCAGTTTCCTAAACTGATCATGAGGATTTTACTCCTAACAGAATCACAGGAAATCAGATCCCTAATCAAATCCCCATGGCGACTATAAATACCTCCGACCTACCATTGTTACAAGGTAATCACTCTTTTTCCAACTAAAGCTCTTTCTTAATCACATCCTTGGTTACTGACAAGAGCGTCGGAGGGTGCGTCGCCGGGATCAACCCCGGTGTATCGCACTTCCTTGCAGGTGAACGGCGGGAGTCAGCAGCCCAATTCCGACGAACAGGCTTGGATTTGCTATTCAGGTTTTTCCACGAACCCACAAATTCTATCTGTTTACCCCCACACCAGATTCAGCGGTAACACTTGGGTAAAGGATATGTAAAGGATGGACTGTTCAAGTTTAATGTAATGACAGTCATCCCTAAAACTATTGTTTTTGCTGTTCTCAATGTTAATGAAATAACTCCTATTGTCTATGTTGTTGAGTCTTCCTCTGTTTGGCACGAAAGACTAGGCCATGTTAATGTCAATTCTATGCGTAGATTAATTAACATGAATTTGCTACCAAAATTTAAGGTAGATAACTCCGAAAAATGTGAAGTTTGCACGGGGGCCAAACTCACTAAAACCCCATCACGTTCTGTAGAAAGAAACACAGAAACTCTAAGTCTAATTCACACAGATCTGTGTGATTTAAAATATGTGCAGACCAGAGGGGGCAAAAAGTACTTTGTGACATTCATAGACGATTGCACAAAATTTTGTTATGTATATTTGTTACATAGCAAAAATGAGGCTTTGGATAAATTCAAAGAATATAAACTTAAGGTTGAGAATCAACTTGGCAAAACGAGTAAAATCGTTAGAAGAGATAGAGGAAGAGAATATGATACACCATTTAACATGTTCTGCTCAGAACATGGAATAGTTCATCAGACAACTGCTCCTTACTCACCCGAATCAAACGGTACTGCCGAGCGCAAGAACCGAACTCTGAAGGAGATGATGAATGCCTTGTTGTTGAATTCTGGCTTATCCCAAAACATGTGTGGGGAAGCGTTGTTGACTGCCAACTACATTCTCAATAAAATACGTCACAAGAAAACCGACAAGACACCATATGAACAGTGGAAAGGTAACTTACCTTCGTATAAATACCTCAAAGTGTGGGGGTGTCTAGCAAAAGTGGTAGTACCTAATCCGAAACAGGTCACCATCGGACTTAAGACGATTGATTGCATATTCATAGGCTATGCACACAACAGTAGTGCATATGGTTCTTGGTATACAAATCAAATATACCGGATATCCATGTGAATACAATAATGGAATCAAGGAATGCTTCCTTCTTTGAACACGTGTTTCCGTACAAGGATACTCCGTACCCCAAACGTACACGTGAACAAGGGAATGCAAGCACTTCCGTTGATGAACCAGAACATGATACTGATGAGCCTGGATGAAGTAAACGTGCTAGAACATCAAAATCATTTGGTCTTGACTTTGTGACGACATTTCTGTTAGAGAATGAGCCCAGAACTTTCAAGAAAGTCATGTCTATGCCTGATGCTCCTATGTGGAAGGAAGCAATCGAAAGTGAAATAGATTCCATTATGCAAAATCATACATGGAAGTTAGTTGACTTGCCTTCTGGATGTAAAGCTCTAGGATGCAAATGGATTTTCAAACAAAAATTAAAATTAGATAGTTCAATAGAGAAGCATAAGGCAAGATTTGTGGTACAAGGATTTAGGCAAAAGGAAGGCCGAGATTTGTTTGATACATATTCTCTAGTTACAAGAATAACATCCATAAGAATGTTGATAGCTATTGTGCCTTTACGTAACCTGGAAATACATCAAATGGATGTTAAAACTGCATTCCTAAATGGGAACTTAGAAGAAGAAATATACATGAAACAACCTGAGAGTTACGTAGTTTTTGAACAGGAAAACAAGGTGTGCAGGCTTGTAAAATCTCTGTACGGCCTGAAACAAGCTCCAAAGCAGTGACATGCAAAATTTGACAATGTTATGATGTCAAATGGTTTCAAAATAAATGAATGCGATAAGTGTATCTATATCAAAGAAACAAATGGATACATTCTGGTCTGTCTGTACGTAGACGACATGCTCATTATTGAAAGCAATAACGACATTATCAAACAAACTAAGAGCATGCTTAGTGGCAAGTTTAACATGAAAGATTTGGAAGTTGCAGATGTCATACTAGGAATCAAAGTTTCCAGGACATCTGAGGGAATTACTTTGTCTCAAGCTCATTATGCTGAGAAAGTACTTGAAAGATTTAAGAATTACTCCAATGGGACAGCAAAAAGTCCCGTCGATCCAAGTCTTCACTTGTTCAAAAATGTAGAACCCCTTATTTTCAAATATTATTTTTATATTTGAAAATGAATTTAAATTGATTTTTGGATAATTTAATGAATATTTTCAGAAAGATTTATCTTTTGCACACGTGCAAAACACGTGCAAATATATTTATGAGAAGTTTGAAAGTCTAGTCTCCTTCATGAAAAATCATTATTTAATATTTGGGATTTATTTAGTATTTTTCCAGATTTTTCTGAAATTAATTGGGACTATTTGCAATTTTTGAGAAAAGAAGGACCTTTTTGCAAAATTGACATTTTTATGGGTTAAAGTGCAAAATTTAATTTTTGGACGTTTTGAACAGTAGTGGTTGAGATTTAGAATTTATATTTTCTTTCAAATCCAAATTTAAATGAGTTTTGATGGAATTTCCAAGGATAGGACTATATATGTAAATTGTATTTTGGAAAGGATTGTTTTGCAAAAGTATGGGTAAAACCCTAAACCTATTCCCGAATATTTAAGGGATTTTTCTCCAGCCGTCATTGTTGATAATATACAGAATTTTTAGAGATTTGTTTGGTGGAGAAAAGAGTTTTTGGATCTAGCAAAAGGGGAGAACTTTTTCGTGGACTTTTCTCAATTCAAGGTGAGATATATAAAAATTGTTTTGTTGTTTGATTCATGTGAGTGATATAAAAATTTATTTTGTTGTTTGTTTTGATGTTGTGGATGATAGAAATTTGTCTTGTTGTTGATCTAGGTGTGCAAGTATCATTGATGTATTGATTTGATGTTGTGAACGATGTAGATCTTGAATTGTGGTATGAATCATGTGAATAATTGTGGATGAAATAGTAGATCTTTATTATTGAAATTGTGTTGCTAAAGGCATGTTGAGATTTGAGTATGAACATCTGGACAGTAGATTTATAAATCAGTCTTTGATGTTGATTTGTGAAAGAAATTTAGATCTTGTAAAACCCTAATGAAAAAAAAATTGTGAATTAGAACATGAGAACTTGAATTTGACATATTTGATGTTTGAGTAATATATACATATACATGGTGAGGATTTGTTGAGATTTATCATTTTTTTCCTGAATACGAACTATTTTTCATAAACATTGAATCATTAGAAAACCCCAGACTTGATTCTGTAATCAGACCTAAATTTTGAGAACTGTAGGCCGACAGTCGACTGGCCTACTGTACAGTCGACTGGTACGAGCCTGATACTGTATTTTTAGAATCTTTAGAAAAGCCGTTCTGGACAGTCGACCTAGCCAGTAGGAAGTCGACTGGTTCACTGAGGAATATATTTCTTTTGTAAAATTATTAGTCCTTTCTGGACAGTCGACCTATAATTCTTTAAGTCGACTCATATACTTAGATTATTTTTGAGAAAATCATTGGAAATTACCTCGGGTAAGTCGACTGATCCTCTCTTAAGTCGACTGTTATATGACTTAGTTTATTTTTGTAAAATTTTGGATATTTGTCCTCTGGGCAGTCGACCTACTAAAGTATAAGTCGACTGGTACTGATGGACTTTTGTAAACTTGAGTGTTTCTTGAGTGTTTGGTTCCCAGACAATTCAGTCTATTCTAAGATATTCAGTTAAGAATTTGTTCCAAGACTTTCAGTTGAGCCACTTTGTTTAGTGGGACTTTGGTTTAGACTTTTGAGTTTGAGTCTCTAGAGGTGTGTGACCCTAGTATACCGGTGTTGAATTATTTGTTGAGGACAATGGAGGCATTTCAGTTATTTAGTTTGGAATTTAGGCCGGTAGGGTATACCGCTTTAGGAGATTCGTTAAGTAATCAATTAACCCAGAATGATAAGGACAGGCACTAGTGGTGATATGATGAACGGGAACATGAGTCAAGAACCTCAGTATGACTTCCGGTGTGGGATTTAATTTCCGAAATTATCACAGTAGATTATTAGTGGTGTGGGATATGTCTCCGAAATTATCACAGTCTTATGGTGTGGGACAATCTCCGGAATTATCACGGTAACTACTTGCGGTGTGGGATTGATCTCCGGAATTATTCAAGTGAAATATCTTGGGTGTGGGATCCATCTCCGGAATTATCGGGCATGAGATACTATCCATAGTTTATCTTTATCTCGTAGTAGTCATCGTGTTAGGATTAGTTCATAATGCGGGGATTGAACCCTATGAAGTAAAGACGTTAAGGTCTTGCACCGAACCTATGTAGAATGGGATGCATAGACTTCGACAAGTACGCATTAGAGAGTCTACATTTAGAATCTGTGTCCTAGGCTTGGTTATATGCATGTGGTTTTCTGTTTTCTACACCTAACACTTAGCTTAGTGCCACTTGATGTTTTATGTTATCCGTCATTTCGTACTTCCCATATTCTTTTAGTACTTGTTGTATAAGAATTTATGAGGTATGATCTTTTATGTTGTTTGTTTGTTTTTATATCTCTCACACCATTTATGGCTGACCCCTTTAGTTTGGGGGTTAGGGATCATCTCTAGCCTCACATGTTGCAGGTTGTTGCATAGAGTTGGAGATTGGATGCTTGAGTTGGTTTATGAGATAAATTGATTCATAAGAATTTGTGTAAAATTGTAATAGCAGTTCTGAGATAAATTTGTGTTGCAAATAAAGAAAATATTGGGTTGAGTTTGTTTCGAATTCCGTTGTACTTTGTAAAAGATTTGTTGTAATAAAAGTTGAAAAAAAAAAATTTAGTGGTGTTGGTTGTGTTTAATATTATATTGAAGTGGATCGCTGGGAATGTGCCACGTATTTTTTAAGATATCTTATTAGAAATTCGGGGTGCTACAGAGATTGGTATCAGAGCATGCTTCAATAGAAATACTAAACATGACATAAAAATAACCTAGGTGTGGACACTAGAGTGTGAGTACCTAGGTGTGGACATTAAAGAGTGAGTATCACATAGAATTGAATATGATGTTTTACCTTTGGAATTCAATTGAGATTTTGCCAAAGAATATTGGTGTGAGTTTGAATTGTGTGTGTGATGCTCTAACTTTTCCGTCGTTTTGCAGTATTCAAAATGGTTGCACCCAGGGGCAGGAATGGTGGCAACAATGAGGATGGATCTGGTAGTTCCCGAGGAAATGGGATCGACCTTGAGGCTGAATTCGCCAAGGTGTACCAGACGCTGAACACGCTGATGGCATTCAACGTGGCGCAGCAGCAAGCACAGCAGCAGAATCCGCAGCCAAATCATGGAGTTGGGCAGGGTTTGGTTAACGCCGACCCTATTAAGCAGATTGAATCCTTTAAGAGAATGAAGCCGCCAGTCTTTGAGGGGCAAGCTGATCCAACCGCAGCAGATGATTGGATTAGGAAGATAGAGACGATCTTCGAGGTATCAGAGACTCCAGCAGCCAGCAAGGTGAAGTTAGCTTCGATGCAGCTTGAGAAGGACGCTGGTGTCTGGTGGGAGTCAGTGAAAAGGGCTTTGGGAGACCAGCCGTTGACTTGGGAAGCTTTTCTGGAGGAGTTCAGAGATCGCTTCTTTCCCCTAGATGTTCAGGAGAAGAAGGCGACCGAGTTCTTGAACCTTCAGCAGGGCAGCATGACCGTGCGGGAGTATGAGACCAAATTTGCTCAACTTTCGAGGTATGCACCAGAATTGGTCGTTGACGAGGCAAAGAAGGCCAAGAAGTTTGAGCAGGGCTTGAAGCCAAGCTTGAGGTCGAGGATGATCCCGTTGGGTATCAGGAGATTCGACAAGCTGGTCAGGAGAGCAGCTATGACTGAGGAGGATATGGACCAGTTCCATAAGAAGCAAGATACTTGGAACCGGAACAAGAGGCCAGTATCAGGCCAGAGTGGGAAGGGATTCCCCGCGAAGCAGGCCAAGTTCAGTGATCCGGTGCAGAAGGCACCTGCAGCTCAAGGGGTGACTTGTTATTACTGCAAGGAGGCAGGACATTACAGGTCAGCATGTCCGAAGTTGGCGAAGCAGGTTTGTTCCCAGTGTGGGTAGGCAGGACATTCTCAGTCTCATTGTCCACAATTGAAGAAGGATGGTTCTGGTGGAAGCAAATTTCAGAAGAGGCAAGGACGAGTATTTACATTAACCGAGGAAGACGCTGGTAACTCGGAAGATGTAATACAGGGTATGCAAGAATTCTGATTTTTATTTTGAATCAATGTAATAGATGAAACCTTTATTTGAGAACAATTTAAGATTGAGTATCATTCTTATTGTAACAGGAGTTGTTTTAATTAATGGAATAAAGGCAAAGGTTTTATTTGACACTGGTTCATTGCATACTTTTGTATCGCCAAGTTTTGCAAAGATCTTAGGTGTGGAACCTAAGTTATTTCCAGGCAGGATTTTTTCGGTGGCAACGCCGTCAGGTGAAGAGTTGATTGCAGATCGATATTACGAGGGCTGTGATATCGAGATTGGTGGGAGGTTGTTCGGCATTGATTTGATCGAGCTGAAAGTCTTGGGAGTGGATGTCATCGTGGGCATTGATTTGATGGCAATATATGATGCCACAATCGAATGCAAGCAGAATGAGGTGTTAGTGAAAGCACCAGGTGGACCTGCAGTGACTTTCCAAGGAAAGAAGAAGATTCCGAAGGTGGCTGCAATGGTATCCAAGATGGCTATTTCAGATGAAGTCAAGAGCATTCCGGTTGTCAGAGATTTTCCTCAGGTGTTCTTAGATGATTTTCCAGGATTACCGCCGCAGAGAGATATGGAGTTTTGCATTAATGTTCAGCTGGAGAGTGCGCCAATTTCCAAGGCTCCGTACAGGATGGCACCTGTAGAGTAGGATGAAGTGAAGAAGCAGATTGAGGAGCTGTTGAGCAAAGGGATTATTAGGCCGAGTTCTTCTCCGTGGGGAGCGCCAGTGCTGTTAGTCAAGAAGAAGGATGGGTCAATGAGGATGTGTATTGACTATCGGAAGTTGAATAGGGTGACTATTCAGAACAAGTATCCACTGCCGCGGATTGATGATTTGTTCGACAGGCTTCGAGGAGCAGCTGTATTTTCGAAGATTGATTTGAGGTCAGGGTATCATCAGGTTCGAGTCAAGGAGGAAGATGTGAGTAAGACAGCTTTCAGGACTCGTCATGGACTCTATGAGTTTCTGGTAATGCCATTCGGGTTGACGAATGCGCCAGCAGTGTTCATGGATATGATGAATCGGGTTTTGAGGCCATTTATTGACTCCTTCGTGGTGGTATTCATCGATGATATTTTGGTGTATTCAAAGTCGGAGGAGGAGCATTCTACGCACTTGACAGCGGTATTACAGAAATTGCAGGAGCATAGCATGTATGCCAAGTTGTCGAAGTGTGAGTTTTGGAAGTCTGAGGTAGCTTTCCTTGGTCATATTCTTTCTAAGGAGGGAGTAGCTACTGATTCTCAGAAAGTTGAAGTAGTGAAGGATTGGCTCAGGCCAACATCCGTGAAGGAAGTCAGAAGTTTCTTGGGTTTAGCTGGTTACTACAGGAGATTTATCCAAGGTTATTCTCAGATTGCAGTTCCTTTGACAGGTTTGACCCGGAAGAATGTGGCATTTGTGTGGACTGATAAGTGCGAGGAGAGTTTCCTTGAGTTAAAGGAAAGGTTGACTACTGCACCTATCTTAGCTTTGCCGCAAGCTGGGAAGGATTATGATATCTACAGTGATGCATCTCTCAGAGGTTTGGGTTGTGTCTTGATGCAGGAAGGTAGAGTTATTGCTTATGGTTCGAGGCAATTGCGTCCGCATGAGAAGAATTATCCGACGCATGATTTGGAGCTAGCCGCTATCATTTATGCCTTGAAGCTGTGGAGGCATTATGTTTATGGTGAAAAGGTTAACATGTACACTGACCACAAGAGCCTGAAGTACATTTATCAGCAGAATGATCTAAATCTTCGGCAGAGAAGGTGGTTGGAAGTATTGGAAGACATTCGTCTCGAGATCAAGTATCATCCGGGCAAAGCGAATGTGGTGGCTGATGGACTTAGCAGGAAGAGTAGTTTATCAAGTTTGATCACTACTCGAAGAGAGTTGGCAGCAGAGATCGATCAGGCAGGTATCGAGGTGGTGCTGCAGGGTTTAGGGGCATCTTTGGCTCAGTTGAGGCTACAGCCGTCCTTGAGAGAGAGGATTGTGGAAGGTCAGAGATCAGATTCAGCAATTCAGAAGATGTTGCAACAGGTTTCAGAAGGCAAGCTATCGGAGTTTCATGTCCAAGATGGAGTTCTTTGGTTGGGTGAGAGGTTGTGTGTTCCAGATAATGCAGATTTGAGAGAGAGTATCTTGCAGGAAGCACACAGTACATTGTTGTCAGTTCATCCAGGAGGCACGAAGATGTACAGGGACATCAAACAGCATTTTTGGTGGTCTGGTATGAAGAGAGATGTAGCAGATTTTGTGGCAAGGTGTCTGACTTGTCAGCAGAGCAAAGCCGAAAATCAGAGACCTGGAGGTTTGTTACAGCCATTTCCCATTCCGGAGTGGAAATGGGAGAATATCAGTATGGATTTCATCACGGGTTTGCCGAGGAGTTCGAAAGGCAATGACTCGATTTGGATTATTGTGGACCGTTTGACTAAGTCGGCTCTCTTTCTAGCCATGAAGATTACTTGGTCGATGGAAAAATTGGCTGAGTTATACATTGGGGAAATTGTGAGACTTCATGGAGTTCCTGTGTCGATTGTTTCCGACAGAGATGCAAGGTTTACTTCAAGGTTTTGGAAGAGCCTACAAGCAGCTTTAGGCACCAGAACTGATTTCAGTACTGCCTTTCATCCACAGACCGATGGTCAGACTGAGAGGGTGAATCGAGTGCTGGAAGATATGTTGAGGGCTTGTGTTATGGATTTCGGTGGTAGTTAGGAGAGATACTTGGCATTGGTTGAGTTTGCTTATAACAACAGTTACCATGCGAGTATTGGGATGGCACCGTATGAGGCTTTGTACGGGAGGAGGTGTAGGACACATGTTTGTTGGTATGAGGTTGGCGAGAGGCAGATGTATGGTCCTGAAATCGTACAGCAGACATCCGAGAAGATTGAGTTGATTCGCAAGAGGTTGGTCGAGGCTCAGAGTCGGCAGAAGAGTTATGTTGATACTCGACGAAGAGACTTGGAGTTTGAGGTTGGGGATGCAGTTTTTCTCAAGGTGTCTCCGACCAAATGAGTGATCAGGTTTGGTAAGGGAGGCAAGTTAGCGCCAAGGTATATTGGTCCATACAGGATCATGGAGCGGATTGGCAAGACAGCATATAGATTGAAGCTTCCAGAGGAGTTGGCACAAGTGCATAATGTATTCCATGTGTCATTATTGAGGAAGTACGTGCCAGATCAGAATCATCAGTTGGTAGAGATTCCTGAAGGTCTACAGGTGAACTTGAGTTACAAGGAACGGCCTGTTGAGATTGTTGACCGTAGAGAGAAAGTTCTCAGGCGCAAGGTGATACCTATGGTCAAGGTGTTGTGGAGGAATCAGCAGCTCGAGGAGGCTACTTGGGAGCCTGAGGACCGCATGTAGAAGGATTTTCCTGAACTTTTTGTATGAGTGTATTTCTGTTATGTGATTGTAATTATTTGAATGATAGTACTTTGATTTGAGTTGTCTTTCTTCTATTTTGATTGAGTTGCCTTATGCAATTGTTTGAATTGTGTTTCCATTTATGAGATGATGATTTCTTTGTTGATATATTGTTTGTACTCATTAGTAGTAGTTCTGAGGACAGAACTCTTCTAAAGAGGGAGTGATGTAGAACCCCGTATTTTCAAATATTATTTTTATATTTGAAAATGAATTTAAATTGATTTTTGGATAATTTAATGAATATTTTCAGAAAGATTTATCTTTTGTACACGTGCAAAACACGTGCAAATACTTTTATGAGAAGTTTGAAAGTCTAGTCTCCTTCATGAAAAATCATTATTTAATATTTGGGATTTATTTAGTATTTTTCCAGATTTTTCTGAAATTAATTGGGACTATTTGCAATTTTTGAGAAAAGAAGGACCTTTTTGCAAAATTGACATTTTTAGGGGTTAAAGTGCAAAATGTAATTTCTGGACGTTTTGAACAGTAGTGGTTGAGATTTAGAATTTATATTTTCTTTTAAATCCAAATTTAAATGAGTTTTGATGGAATTTCCAAGGATAGGACTATATATGTAAATTGTATTTTGGAAAGGATTGTTTTGCAAAAGTATGGGTAAAACCCTAAACCTATTCCCGGATATTTAAGGGATTTTTCTCCAGCCGTCATTGTTGATAATATACAGAATTTTTGGAGATTTGTTTGGTGGAGAAAAGAGTTTTTGGATCTAGCAAAAGGGGAGAACTTTTCGTGGACTTTTCTCAATTCAAGGTGAGATATATAAAAATTGTTTTGTTGTTTGATTCATGTGAGTGATATAAAAATTTGTTTTGTTGTTTGTTTTGATGTTGTGGATAATAGAAATTTGTCTTGTTGTTGATCTAGGTGTGCAAGTATCATTGATGTATTGATTTGATGTTGTGAACGATGTAGATCTTGAATTGGGGTATGAATCATGTGAATAATTGTGGATGAAATAGTAGATCTTTATTATTGAAATTTTATTGCTAAAGGCATGTTGAGATTTGAGTATGAACATCTGGACAGTAGATTTATAAATCAGTCTTTGATGTAGATTTGTGAAAGAAATTTAGATCTTGTAAAACCCCAATGAAAAAAAATTGTGAATTAGAACATGAGAACTTGAATTTGACATATTTGATGTTTGAGTAATATATACATATACATGGTGAGGATTTGTTGAGATTTATCATTTTTTTCCTGAATACGAACTATTTTTCATAAACATTGAATCATTAGAAAACCCCAGACTTGATTCTGTAATCAGGCCTAAATTTTGAGAACTGTAGGCCGACAGTCGACTGGCCTACTGTACAGTCGACTGGTACGAGCCTGATACTGTATTTTTAGAATCTTTAGAAAAGCCGTTCTGGACAGTCGACCTAGCCAGTAGGAAGTCGACTGGTTCACTGAGGAATATATTTCTTTTGTAAAATTATTAGTCCTTTCTGGACAGTCGACCTATAATCCTTTAAGTCGACTCATATACTTAGATTATTTTTTAGAAAATCATTGGAAATTACCTCGGGTAAGTCGACTGATCCTCTCTTAAGTCAACTGTTATATGACTTAGTTTATTTTTGTAAATTTTGGATATTTGTCCTCTGGGCAGTCGACCTACTAAAGTATAAGTCGACTGGTACTGATGGACTTTTGTAAACTTGAGTGTTTCTTGAGTGTTTGGTTCCCAGACAATTCAGTCTATTCTAAGATATTCAGTTAAGAATTTGTTCCAAGACTTTCAGTTGAGCCACTTTGTTTAGTGGGACTTTGGTTTATACTTTTGAGTTTGAGTCTCTAGAGGTGTGTGACCCTAGTATATCGGTGTTGAGTTATTTGTTGAGGCCAATGGAGGCATTTCAGTTATTTAGTTTGGAATTTAGGCCGGTAGGGTATACCGCTCTAGAAGATTCGTTAAGTAATCAATTAACCCAGAATGATAAGGACAGGCACTAGTGGTGATATGATGAACGGGAACATGAGTCAAGAACCTCAGTATGGCTTCCGGTGTGGGATTTAATCTCCGAAATTATCACAGTAGATTATTAGTGGTGTGGGATATGTCTCCGGAATTATCACAGTCTTGTGGTGTGGGACAATCTCCGGAATTATCACGGTAACTACTTGCGGTGTGGGATTGATCTCCGGAATTATCGGAGTCGAGGTGAAGCACATGTGGTATTCGTGTGGTGACGTGTCAATGTTTCCGTGTGGGATGATCTCCGGAATTATTCAAGTGAAATATGTTGGGTGTGGGATCCATCTCCGGAATTATCGGGCATGAGATACTATCCATAGTTTATCTTTATCTCGTAGTAGTCATCGTATTAGGATTAGTTCATAACGCGGGGATTGAACCCTATGAAGTGAAGACGTTAAGGGCTTGCACCGAACCTATGTAGAATGGGATGCATAGACTTCGACAAGTACGCATTAGAGAGTCTGCATTTAGAATCTGTGTCCTAGGCTTGGTTATATGCATGTGGTTTTCTGTTTTCTACACCTAACACTTAGCTTAGTGCCACTTGATGTTTTATGTTATCCGCCATTTCGTACTTCCCATATTCTTTTAGTATTTGTTGTATAAGAATTTATGAGGTATGATCTTTTATGTTGTTTATTTGTTTTTATATCTCTCACACCATTTATGGCTGACCCTTTTAGTTTGGGGGTTAGGGATCATCTCTAGCCTCACATGTTGCAGGTTGTTGCTTAGAGTTGGAGATTGGATGCTTGAGTTGGTTTATGAGACAAATTGATTCATAAGAATTTGTGTAAAATTGTAATAGCAGTTCTGAGATAAATTTGTGTTGCAAATAAAGAAAATATTGAGTTGAGTTTGCTTCGAATTCCGCTGTGCTTTGTAAAAGATTTGTTGTAATAAAAGTTGAAAAAAAAAAAAATAGTGGTGTTGGTTGTGTTTAATATTATATTGAAGTGGATCGCTGGGAATGTGCCACGTAATTTCTAGGATATCTTATTAGAAATTCGGGTCGCTGCAAAAAATACCGGCGAAAGCATATCACAACTGGAATATGCACGTGTAATCGGTAGTCTGATGTACCTAACAAATTGTACAAGACCGGACCTAGCACATTCGGTAAATGTACTGAACCGATACACGAATAATCCAGGACGAAGTCACTGGAAAGGAATAACTAGAGTATTGAACTACTGTGACATACTCAGAGTTATGCGCTGCATTACACCAGATATCCAGCATACTAGAAGGCTACAGTGATGCCAACTGGATATCGGACTCCAAGAACTCAAAATCCACAAGTGGATATGTCTTCACACTTGGTGGTGCAGCTGTGTCATGGAAATTCTCTAAACAAACGCTATTGGCCAGATCCACCATGGAATCTGAGTTTATTGTTTTGGACAAAGCAGCAGAGGAAGCAGAATGGCTTCGAAACTTTTTAGAGGATATTCCTATGTGGGAAAAATCAGTGCCTGCTTTATGTGTACACTGTGACAGCCAATCGGC